>OY856409.1:1707038182-1708355682 GCA_963693085.1 Alisma plantago-aquatica | reverse complement strand
ACTAGAGAGAGAAGAGAAGATATTAGCAAATTGAGGCCAACTTTAAGTGTTCACATGGATACCTTGAGAACACGTTTGGTTGAGTTACTCAGTCTGGATGAGAAAATTCTATGGTGGATCAACGTTTGAGGAGATTGTTTCCAACATAATGTTTTGATGCTGATGCATGTGGAATGAATCTACTCATATACAAGCCTTACCACAAAAATCAAGATAAACAATAGTAGACTCCTCATGTCTGTCAATGGGATTTGCACCTCCCTAGCATAGGAAAAAGCATCCTACTAAAAGGAAGCATGTGGACCATACATTCCACTACCGTTAGGGAGCTTCTTATTCAGGATATCCACCATGAACATGTGGTCATGGGGGAATATTGAATTTTGAGGTTTCACCTAGAGTACATGGAATGCATATATTATCTGACCTAGTGAAATTACATAATGACTTCAAACTTGTTTTAGGAATCTATTCCTTGATAGGTTACAATCTTAAAACTGTAACTTGATATCTACACATTGCATGGATCCTACTCCCACATGTCTCAAAGATTGTTTTTGCATTTGGTCATTCTCCCAAGAAGCCAAAATATGTAGATATCTAGAATGAGGAAGATGAAAGATGGTTATGTTGTAAATTTAAGGCCATGCTAGTCAACAATTACTATAACTACAAGGAAGGATTTATCAAATTTGATGTAAAATTCACATGTAACTATGACATCGTACATACATGTCTGATTACTCTAGATGCCATAAACTTGGAGTTCATCAAAGGGAGGTTTAGACTACTATCTAAATGGATATATAAAAGGTCACAACTACATGAATTATCCACAAAATTTTGTTGCACATGGTCTACAACACAAGGTTTGTATGTTGGTCAAACTCTATATGGACTTGAACAAGCACCCAGATAGTGGTATCATAAATTTGATGATTTTTTTTTAATTTTCTTAACTTCTTGTATATGAATATTATTAAAGTATTTATTCTATAGATTTGGTAACATTTGCATTGCCATATCCTTTTATATTGATGATAATATACGATTTGGATCTAATTTTGTTATTAGTATTGAATCTAGGTATTTTTTGCTAAAGATTCTGATATGCAAGTTCTAAGACCTACTGTTGCTATTCATGGTATTAAAATGAGTATGTCTACTTTTAGTTTTGTAATTCATCAATCTCAATATGCTTATAAAATCTTTAGAAAATTTAAGATTCTCGATTACACCCTTGTTAAGACTCGTTGGGATTCTTCTATACAAATTGAGGACCATAAAGAAAATCTAGTCTATTCACATCAACATGCACAAGTCATAAGAAATTTTATGTGTATGTCTCACTTGACCAAGACAAACATTTCCTATGTCACATGTTGAGTAAGAAGGTAAATGATTTTATGTAGCACCAACCAATAGAAATATTTGGTTACAATTTTCAAGTACCTCTAAGTTACACCTTTAAGTTACATGTAACTGGAATATCCAGTACATCAAATTTCTTAAAATTTTAAAAGACACATATTGTTGTAGAGAGCATTGTAGATTTAGACAGAACCAAGTCAGTCTACTAGTGGGTATGTTATAACATCCAAGTTTTTGAACACTCTATACTTTATTCTCCTAAGTATCAATATTGATATGCTCATAATACTTGTTAATCCATTCTTTCTAAGTGCAATTATCAAAATATTTAGATGATCGATCTATGTTTGAAATTTAAAAAAAATCAAAAATTAAAAGAAGAAGCTCAATCAATTATGATTGATCTCCAAGTCGATCATTTTATACCAGCACTCAAGGGAGGCAATCATGCAACAAAAGGTCGATCATCTTGATTATGTACTAACTAAACAAAGAAACAATCGTGCCCTAAGATTGATCAATAACAAGGTAGATCAATTTCAATCAAGCTACCACATCAAGATAGTTAATCGACTAGTCAAAGATCGATCAAACCCAAGTACTAGTCGACCACAAGAATGTGATCAAGCTCAAAGCTCAATCTACAAAGAAGCTCGATCAAAGACCCATATCGACCAATCTGATCGAGGCATACCCGTAGAGCTATATGGTTGATAGCCTCAACAATCATCTTCTAAGAACAAGATCTTGACAATCAATTGAGTCAAGAAAACACAAGTATGATTCTTGTTGATTAAGAAAAATATATCAAATAAAGAGCCCAAGACATTAGATCGATAGCCAAAGGTCAAGGATCAACTACCACCTAGACCAATCAACGATCAACACGACCTGAGCTATACCTAAATAGGCCCCTTTAGCCTTACTTTTGAGAGAGCTTGACTTTTACAAGAAAAGCCAAAACACTACTCAAGAAGTCAAAGGTCAGAGAAAGACCAATAAACCATGAGAGAGATCAACCTATTTTTCTTTTCCATTCAATCTCTCATCCACCAGCTCAATTAGTCTTCCCTTTTTTTTTGTATTTGCATGGGCCGAAGCCCACCCCCTCTCCAAACAGGTGCCAGAGCCCGGATGACCCAAGAGGTTGGTAAATACAGCTGACCCGAGCGGAATCGAACCAGTGACCCTTCATGAGGGGCGCACTGGCTTGACCGCCTGGGCTACGCTGACCGGGTAATTAGTCTTCCCTTTGACAAAGGAGCCGTTGAGAAGAACCTTCTTTCAAGAAAGAATGAGGATGATTGACCTACAACTCATTCAAACAAACCGGAATGGCCTTGGAGCTTGATCAACCTCAAGAGTCAATTACAAATCTAAAAGGTGCCCCCTTACTCAAATTTGTTATTTTATTGTTTATTTTTGAAGGAAACATCAATGCCAGATTATAATTTGATATTGTACCATTACACTTTGAGAGGATAAACCCCATAAATTAGGTTGGGAGTAGTATTTAGTCCCTCCCCACCATGTAATCATTCTTATTATGTTTAATACATATGTTCTTGCAAGATTATGCTTCCTTACTGATGTTTTATTGCATTATTTGTTTGATTAGCTACCTTCTTGCAATGTTCGATCTATACAAGTTTGAAATAATGAGTTTAGGAATATCTAGAGTTCGAAATAATGATAATCCATGAGAGTGAGGGATTACTATAGAAATAATCATATTTTTTGGTTCTTGATCTTTTTTCTTCCATCTCTCTCTCTCAAGAGTCACCTTTTGATATAAATCTACCCCAATCTTGAGAGAAAGAAGGTGTTAGATATCCTTGATGAGTGCTTGCCAAATCATGTTTTAGAATATAAAATAGAGGACAGTATTGTATGGTTTAGAGTAGGCTTGATTGGTGAATCCCGATCTAGGTTTCCTTTTATCATAATCTTCATCATAATTGTTCAAATTTTATAACTTAGGTTTCTTGTTTTAGTTGATTACTTTGTTCCTTATTGGGACTCTAAATTCAAACTTTTGTTTTGACTAAGCTAAACCAAGGCTTTTAGTTTCTTATGTAGTTTCTAACCTTAACCCTGTGTTTTGACATGTTTACTACAATAGACTCAATACCTGGTTGCATATTTTTGTTGGAGTTGGCTACAAATTCATAATCAGATCCAATTTTATCTTGAAAATTGTGCTTTCACTTTTGACCTATGTTAAGAGTTGGCACCATTTCTGTGGATAATGCTAAAATGAAAAACCATCTAAGAATATGAAGCCTACTTATCTTACTCACGTATTTTTGTTTTATCTTTTGAATTAAATTTGAAAACTACATTTTAGCACTTTTATCTGAGAATTTATCTAACATAGGGTGCTAACACCTCAGTGATAGAAATTTTCAAATACTTACTAAGAAGGAAGGAATCAAACCAAGACAATCTCTTCATTCTTACACTCAATCAAAGGCTAAAAACATTAGGTATCCCATCGTGAATCAATTCTAAATGTTGCTTCTTTTGACATCAAGGGAAGTGATATTTCTCTTATTCAACATAGAACATTTAGAGGGAACTTGCCCAATGAAAATCCTAATAATCACATTGATGCCCTTGAGGTGATTTGCGACACTGAGAATATCCATCTAGTCCCATAAGAATCCATATATGTAAAGATTTTCAATTTTTCTCTAAGGTACAAAGCTTTTGGATGGTATCTTAGTTGGAAATCACCAAGGTATTCAAAAATTGGAATGACCTTGCCAAAGCCTTCACTAATGAAATTTTCCCTGCACAAAGGACTATCCATTATCACAGTAAGATCACTAGTTTTGAACAAGAAACTAGCTCAAAATTTGTATAAAGAATGGGAAAGAATTCAAGGTTTCCAAAGAGAGTGTCCACACCATATTTTTGATGAAACATTCTTAATAACAACATTATTTAATGGGTTCACTCTAGTAGAAAAGAACACTACTCATGAAGTGATTTTTTGGCAAAAGATGTAACAAAAAACATGTATATTATTGACAACATGTCACATCAACAATATACATAGAATTTTGAACATGTTACGTCCAAAAACAATGATTCCTTAGTATCTATATAGAAGGCCAAATCTATTTATTTACTCATTATAAATCTTGACATAATTTCTACCAATGTTCAAGAACTCAAGTTCGTACCCACAAAAAATATATTATGAAATGCAATGCTTGTGGATAATAGGGCATCTAGCTCAACATTGCATCAATTCCGAGCTGGTACAAGAAGCTCAAGTTGAGGAAAATGTTCTTACGTCAACTTTAAGAGACCCGCTCATTGAGGTTTCTCATATGCAAACACCTTTATACTTGTAAATTCCCACCTCTTGAATAAACTGTCAAATAAAGTAGGGACAGGCCAGTGAAAGCCCTATGTGGGAAGATGCCAGAACCCGAGGATTCTAAAAATCCTATATTTACAATAGAACATGGTGCAATACCAACAAGGAAACTTCGACAGGAAACACAGGGGACGTTTTCTCATCCAACAAAAAAACTATATTAACCAACTTGATCATCTTATGAAGCACCTTGGATGAGACATTTTAAGAAACAACATGATGAATACTATGCAAACCTAGATGGGGACATAAAATACACAAATCAATGATCTAAAATAGAATAATAGGATGAATGATCCATAGCTAGATTGAATACAATCTTCTATAAATAATTTAGCAAGATAGTTCCCTTCATGCACATAACATAAACCTAGGAACGATGAGTATTCAAAGATGGCCACCATACAATTTCACACCACTCTATACACTCTCACATCTCAGAAGGAGCATCCTACAAATATAGAGGAAGTAGACATCCCTAAAGATGGATCCCAAAAAGTGAGAAGGACTGCATAAGGAACTAAGACAACAACATATAGGTAAGGAAGACTATTAACCATCACACTGAGGTACCTTTACCTCATTAACTTATTGACTCTCAACTCGAGAAGAGATACAAAAAGTCTACATATACCATCATAAAAATTCATTTTGGTGTTCCTCTCCTTGATGCCATTGATAAAATGCCTACTTATGCAAAGTTTCTTAAAGACCTTATTAGGAAGGAGTGGAAGCATGGAGAGATAGAAACAGTTTGGTTGGAAAAGAGGGCTACTTATTTCTTTCAATACAACATGCCATAAATAAAAAAGACCATGAAGCCTCCACACTTCCATTCCATATTGGAGACTCAAAGGAAATGCATAGTTTTTCTGATCTAGGAGCTAGCATTAGCCTTATGCTGCATTCGTTGGCCATCAAGCTAGGTTTGATTGACATGACCAAATCTAATGCGTGGATAAAACCCATGGGTGTTGTTGAGGATGTTCCAATTAGAATAAAAATATTCTTCATTCCCTATACCATAGTCATTGTCAATATTGTTGAAGATCCCCTAAACCTAACAATATTCAGAAGACCCTTTCTTTCAAATGAATGTGCCTTGATTGATGTACTAGGAGATGTTATTACCATTTGAGTGGGTAATGAAGACATAGACTTCAATGTCATGGACCACATGAAGGGCCCATCACACATATAATCTAACTATTTCATAGATTGGTGCAATCAATTTTGAGCACAAATCCAAGAGTATAATGTAGTAGTAGATCCTCTCATGAGAGTGGTTACAAAACCTTCCTTGCCTATTACTGATCTCTAAGTAGATTAGATCCTCCCATGTCTCAATGCATCTAAAGAAGAAGAAATTAGTCAACATGAATCCATTGAAACAAAAAAATTACATATGTCTGCAAAGAGTGTCTAAGGAAGAATCCATGCTAAAACCACTTCCTAAGCTCAAACCTCTTACTGAAGGGCTCAAGTATGAATTTCATGATGAAGAAGGAAGAAACATAGTTATAGTGAATTTTGAGTTTCCACAATATCAATGTGATCATTTACTTTCCAAAATCATATTGAGAAGAAAATCTCTAGGATATCATATTGAAGACATCAAATGACTTAATCATGTAGTCTATATGCACCATATCAACCTAGAAGAGAATTCTAAATCAAGGGTCCAATGAAAAATGAAGATAAATGACAAATGAACAAAGTGGTTCATAAAGAAGTTATTAAACTATATGATAGTAGGAATCATCTATGCTATTAGTGATAGCAACTGGGTTAGCCCATTTTATGTGGTACCAAAGAAATGAGGAATGACCAGCATAAAGGGAACCAACAGTCAAGACCTTTCAAATGAAACAATAATTAGATGATAGATGTGCATCAACTACAATTTTTTGAATGATGCCATGAAGAAGGATAATTTCCCTCTTCCATTTATTGACTCAACCATGGGATGATTAACACAACATTCCTACTTTTGTTATATGGATGGGTACTCATGATTCTATCAAGTCCCATCCATCCTAGTGATCAGGAAAATGACATGCTTACTTGATTGCATGGGACCTATGCCTTTTGAAGAGTGCCCTTTGGATTGTGCAACACTCCAACCATGTTCTAATAGTGCATGTTAGCTATTTTCACTGATTTCATCAAAGAAATCATGGAAGCTTTCATGGACAATTTCTTAGTCTATGGATCATCTTTTAATTATTGCTTAAAGAATATATCTTTAGTCCTAAAAGTATGTTAAGATAAACAACTAGTTTCAACTGGGAGAAGTCCCACTTCATGTTACAAGAAGGAATAGTACCAGGGTACAAGGTTTCCAAAAATAGTGTTAAGGTTGATAAAATCAAGATGTAGGATATTTCTAAGTTTCTTCCACCATGTTCATTAACATCAGTACAAAGTTTCCTTGGTCACACTAGGTAAAACCACATATTCATTAAAAATTCTCCAAAATCTCAAAGATATAGTAAAGAATTTTGGTTAAAGACACTCCCTTTATCTTTGACAAAGACAAGGCTTTGTGTACTTTGAAATATACCTTGAAATGAACACTTGTCATTCAAGCTCATGATTGGACCTTCCTTTTGAATTCATGTATGGAGCCATTGAATTCATCGTTGGAGAATTCTTGGGCACAAAAAGGACAAAATCATTACATGGTATACTATTTTAGAAAAACATTGGATGGAGAACAAATAAACTACACCACTACAGAGAAAAAGATGCTTGTAATTATCTATACGTTTCACAAATATAGATCCTATTTTCTCAGTGCAAATGTCACATTCTAGACAAACCATGGGGGTGATGAAATACATCATGACCAAGAAGGATGCAAAGCATCGAACATTAAGATGGATTCTTGATTCAAGAGTTTGACCATAAAATTGTGGACAAGAAAGGCATATAAATTGTTTTCGTGGATCACCTCTCTAGAATTCACATAGACAATTATGACTCTATGCCCATTAATGACTCATATGAAGAAGAATATCTATTAGTAGTGGGGATGGTTAACCAGATAACAACACAGTTCGCCTATTTTTATAATTACTTAGCATGTCAACAATTCCACTAAACATTACCTATAAATGGAAGAAGTTCTTTTGATTTAAAGAATGACTACTGGGATGACCCATGATTTTTTAGAATATGCAAAGATAACATGTATAGAATATGTATACCTAAAGATGAAATTCATTCCATCTTAGAAAAATGTCACCCATATCTACTAAGGACATCTAGGAGAAGACAAGACAATCATGAACGCCATGCACTATGCTTTTTATTGGTCACCAATTTTCAAGGATTCACAAGATTCTGTCAAAGCCTGTGACTCATGCTAAAAAATAGGAAATATCAACAAAGACAATGAAATGCCCCTCGTCAATTGGATATAAGTTGAAATATTTAATGTCTGTGCAATAGATTATATGGGGAAATTCCATCCTCCTTTGGAAACCAATATATTCTCATGTATGTATACTGTGTATCCAAATCAGTAGAAACTATCTTTGTCGACTTGTGATTCTAAGATCATAATGTGACCATTCAACAAGGGCATCTTTCTCTAATTTGAAATATCAAGGATCATGATAAGCGATGATGGCTCTCATTTCACCAAAAAGAAATTAGAGGCATTACTAAAAAAGTATGGAGTAAGACATAAAGTCTCCACCACATATCACACACAAATGTCTAGACAAGTGCAAATTTCCAATCATTAGACTAAGAAGATCTGAGAGAAAACTATCAACAAATCCATAAAGGATTAATTTATAAAGCTTGATGATGCTCATTTGGCACATGAACAACCTCCAAGACACCCATTTGAACAACCCCCTATCATCTTATCTATTGCAAATCATGACACATACGTGTAGAACTAAAGAACAAAGCATACTTGACAATAAAATCTCAACATGGATCCTAGTCTTTCAATAAGAAAATAGTTCTATAGCTCCAAGAATAGGACAAACTCTGATTGCATGCTTATGAGAGTTGTGAGAATCTACAAAGAATGAACCAACATCTGGCATGATGTCCACATCAAGCATATATATTGTTTAAGGAGATAACGTTCTATTATTCAACTCCACCGTACCACTTTTACTTGGAAAGCTACGAATGTGTTGCTTAGGACCATTCATAGTAGTTAAAGCTTACCCTTGTAGAATGAATAATTTTTATAGTAAAAAATATGGGACTTCCTTAGTCAATGTACATCATCTAAAAAGGTATTATGACTGTGAACATTTCACATGGAGAGTTGATCAAGAGCTCTTCGAACCACATTGTGCCAAGTGAACAAACCAAGGGTCAAGCTAATTGACCTGAAACAAGCACTCCATGGGAGGCAACCTAAGTTTTGTATCATAGTTACTTATGTTCATTCTTTTTCCTAGTTTAATTGTTTTATTCTAGATTCGATCGACCTACTCAGGATTGGCCTCTTCTAGATTAGGTGCTTGATCAAAATCACCTTAGTTTTTATCCAAAATCCATCAAATAGCTCAATCAATTGTGATCAAGCTCCCTTCATGACCAAGTTGATTGTTTTTACCATAGTGAGATATCAACATCTATTTGATCAACATAAAGATAAATTGATAATAATCAATCTCTTTGAAAGTGATTGATCTCTCCTTGGGATCCTAATACCTCTTGACTACTGATTGCCTGGCCAACACATCGATAGACACATGTCAATCTCAATCACATGGTCTCCTCTCCCACTATTGGCCTTGTCTATAAAGGGGTGGGGTAACAAATCTCATCACTTGGACTTGGTTTTACCATGGAGCGCTTGATATTTTGTGCTACAACAACACCCTCATTTGCACTAGAATGATTGACCTTAGATCTTGATCAAATCTTTATTCATTGAACACCTATCTCAATTGACAATCCTTCATAAATGAAGGTATATGAACTATCCACCTCAACCCTATCAATCTCATCTAAAGCTTTACAAAAAATAAATGATTGACCTCTCAAGACCAATCACCTCAAGAAATTTTCTCAATAATTTTACTCTAAACTTTTTACTAGCCGATCGATCTTAGAGCTTGACAAATCCTTTCAATAGACCTTAGAGCCCGATTGCCTTTACCTATCATTATGGAAATGGAAAAAATAAGTGACCTACCTCTCTAATTAATCTCTTGGGGTTGATCACTTCCACACACAAATCTCAATCAATTTCTAATAGATCTCTCCAACTATCACTATTGACTTATTTTCAATGATTGTGGTGATTTTATTTTCATATATCTACAAATGGCATCCATCAACATGACACATGGCATGGTCATTTCTAACCAGGATACCACCCAAGGTGAAGCACTTGCATATTAACCAAATAGTATAGAAGAATCCCTATCTCATGGTAGTGTCAATGAGGATACACAACATAGGGTAGTGAATAGAGGTCCTATCACACCTTCTGCAAATGACACCAACAAGTGACCATAGACCAAACAAATAGTTGTTGTTTCTGTCCAAGTTTCTGAAAATTTGATGGGATAGGAAATTCCAAGCCAAGAACTCTGACATGGCACTTTCAAACTGCAATAAAGTCATTATAAAATAGCTAACTCTAGCATGTAGACCAATACTTTTAGATCACCTATTTCATAGACAAACTTTATCTAAGCCAATTGTGAATTCTAGACAATGTACATGCCCTTTTAGGAGGATAAAACACCACCAAGATTTGTTTCTCAACACCATGATCTTACATAGAACATAACAAGGAATTCACATCTTGTATCTAGAAGGAACTGATTCTTCCAATAGAAAGGAAGGAATGTGGTTGCCAATCCAAGCTTTGAGCTTGTTTCTTCAATAAAGACCATAGAATCACTGAGAAAATGCTAATGAAATTTTCTATGATGATAAAGAGGAAGAAGAGGCTGCAAATACTGCTATTTTAGATAAGGATGAATCCAATTTATATGCCAACAAGATCTGGGAAACATTAATTGGGCTACCGAGATGCATATCAAGTTTTTACAAGTCTATCAATGTTGATTCCAGTCTATTGTGGATCATCCACTCGATCATCACTAGTATCCTCTTCACAAAATATGAAACTGGAAGTATTGGTCATGCATACCTCTATATCCTATGGTGTATCATGTAGGGAGAACCAATAAATATCAGCATATTATTGACTGACAAGTGGAATTCCATCAGAATCAACAAAATTATATATATATGGGGTGGCCTTGTCAGCATCATTGACCAAGCACTAGGATACCCATATATCCTAAAAGATTTTATAGAATCTAATTGAGACTACTACATTGATGTCAAATATGGTGTACAATGACACCTTAGTTTAGTGAAACTATAACTCTGACTATTTCTTCAAGAACACTGATATCTTGTTACCTCTACCCAAGCTCAGTGATGAGTACAAGCTCCTACTTAATGAATTGGAGCTACAACAATTGATTTCACAACATGGAAAATCAACTGTTTGACCTAGTAAGAATGATTTCACATCATCATAAACTCACCATTTCATTCAAAAGGTTCTTAAAAAATATCTTCCTATCATCATTGAGGATACTTCTAAATCTAGGGGGACAAATTTGAAGAATAGATCCCAGAGGTTCAACAGTCTACTACCCAACCAAATACTCATCCTTCTACATGTGTACATCTAGTTTCTTCTTAGGAAAATATATATAGAGGAGCTAAATAATGAAGCTACAACCCCATCAAGATGACTCTCAATTTCACCACTTAAGCAGTTAAAAAACAACCAAAAAATACTTAAACTCCCTCGCCATTCCTCTCTGAATTTAATTTTTTGCACAATCCACCTCATCAACATCATCAAGCAGACCCAGTTGGTTCTCAAGATGAACCTAATGATAGGTTGTCACCTACTCATTCTCCTCCTCATTATTCTCCTCATTAGTTAATGATGAGAACTATCATAATAATTCCTACATTTCTTTCATCATTGAATTTGACCATCTATGTGAGGCAACTCTTCATATACTGCTGAATCAACTAACCTTACCATAGATATGCTTGCCATGTTCTCTCAAATAGTGCATCTATATGATATTCTCCATTATTTTCTACATTACCCTTCCAAGTCAAAGCCTTAGCAACCCTACCTCAACAAATGGTAGAAATGCTTTCACCATAGAGAGAAAGTTACAACTTCTAGGAAGAAAAGTAGTTTGAGTATTAGGAGATGGAGGACAAGCATTATGGCAAGCAACAATTAGAGTAAAATATTGATATGTCAAAAACACAAGAGGAAAGCTCATCCCTTCTCTTCATCACCAGGTCCTTCCTATGGTCTTTACACATACAATAATGGTCTTGAAGAACACTTACATTACAACAACAATCATCTTGCAACATCTTCTAGGTTGGAAATAACTTCTTTCACACCAGACACAATCATGACCAACATTGGTTGGGATAGTGCCAATGCAAGATCCCCCATCCAAGGTCATGTACATGGCACTCCACCAACCTTTATTCCACCTTCAATTCCACCAGGTGATGCCACACACAATAGCTCCAATATGGGTGAAACACATGTCATCCCTTTACAACATTCAACGATGAAGAATTTGAGGTGTCTAGGTATCTTAATTACATGCACACAACTTCGTGTTGGATACAACATCAAGGGATCAATTGCAAGTCTTATTTGAGGAGTCTAAAAATTCTATAATACCCTCTCTTATAACTTAAAGGCTAGCCCTCTATTCTTGAATCTCCCATCACGGAGCATCATGTTTATGAAGTTCATCTTGGTGAAGATGAAGAAACCACTTCTCTACATTCCAACATCGATAATCCTATAAAAAATGATGTTAATGCACATACCTTAATTGGTGAGGGTAAAAGAAATCTACTTCCATTATTTCCAGAACCACCCATAGGCCAAATGACCCAGTTGTACTTGAACCACACCTTTCAAATTTCCCACACATTTTTCACAAATACATGATATGTATATGTATTGCATACAAGGAACGTAGTACATGATACTTTTGTTCTACATGATATTCTCAACTATAATAGAGATAGGAGAGACATTTTCTACAAAAAAAAGATCCTAATCTTTAACTAGGGACGCCTGATAGAGCATTTTTAGGAGCCCAACTAGTATAAATAAACACATATTCACTATTCTCACTTCAACTATTCTTGAAGATGTCATCCATAGTGATAAGAAATGGCTCATTTATAATGGTATACTACTTGTTGACTACCAGTTCAAGAAACACATGGAAGTGCCATGTATTCATGCTCGAGTAGAAAATCTTAATGAGGTTAAGACAAAAATAATATTTCTCCCTTTTTATTATAAGGGTCATTGGTTCCTCTGCACGATATATCTTGTCTGACAACAAGCAATCTTGTGTAATGCTTGTTGCGCTTAACTCCCAGATATATAAATGAATTTTCAAGATCTTGAATCTTGGAAGGTCCTTCACATTTCCATTCGTCTACAATGCCTAATCAGGGATAGTTGTAACTATTATAGACCCAATTGGACATCTTTTTCCATTGAGCCATGACCTATCAAAGTGTTAGATAAAGGTAGTATGTCATTCATTATCATCCACATCATGGAAGCTATCAACTGGAATTTATTGACAGTTTCTCTTAAGCTAGATGGTTTTATAGAGCTACATGAAAGATACACCATGGAAGTTATCCATGATCACCTTTGATATCAAGATTCAACTTTATCTGATAATTTAAGGGATCTATACCCCATCATTCCTTTCCCTCCTAAAGTACCCTACCATGAAGCCCTGCTTGAACCAAACAAGCTCATCAATTGAATACTAATGTGCATGTTGAACAAGGTCATCCAAGATAAAAACAATCCCCCAATCACACATATCCATTACCAGATGCTTCACCATTGATTGGAATTGCTTGGGACATATATCAAATATTTAGGCCTTACTAGAAGATGAAATTATAAAAACCATTGTTAGTATCCAAGGACCATTACCATATGAAATTGTAAAAACCATTACTAGATTCTTCACTATTAGTTAGAATTTCTTGGGATATAGAAGATATCCATGCCTTACTGAAATATGAAATCGTGAAAACCATAGTTGATATTGAAGGACCATCCATAACCAATGTTCCCAACTTTGTTAACTTTGATGTGAGTGCACATATTAAAATTCTAGAGAGGATTTTAATCTCCTTATGCAATGCCTAAAAGATGATGACAATGGTTCTCTTGTATTTTGTCATGACCATATCCTTGTTATGATAGATGATCTCTTAGAGGCACACTAAATATTGGGGAATATAATTTGTTGAATATTATGTATGCATATCAATATTTTCTTGGTCAAGATCTTGATGACATATATATGAATGGCCACAATTTGATGAATGATCTATATGCCAAAGACAAGTCTAAGGAGAAAGATTTGCTAAACCAACACCTTCAATTAGAAATCCCTAGATATATTTTCCTACTTTTACTTCATGAAAATCAGTGGAAACTGCTTACAATATTCACCCAAGATCAAGGAACCATCTCCAAAGATAGTTTTGCTAATTTATTCAATTTAATGGGCCTGTAAAATTCCACCGATGGAAGCAGTGAGATAAAATGACAAGCTGAAATCTTTACTAGAGAGCTCGTCATGATTGTATGGAAACATGGAGAAAGATACAACTCCCAACAAGGAAACATGAAATGGAGTAAGCTACACTTTTTCCACCACAGTTCTCAGCAACATCTATCAAAGGGCTACAGATTCCAAATTCTCTATTGGATGTATTCCCTATCTATGCTACAAGTTGATGTGGAAAATTTTCAAGCTGAGAATTATCATCTCCTACATGAATACTATGCAATTTGTCTATTGGTCTCCAAATGGGCAGACAAAGAACACTGCTGACATGCCTTTTGAAACTCACCTAATTACATTTTTTTCCTACTTTCCCACTTTTAAGACATAATGTGTGACAAGTTTGGGAGAGGGTGTAATTAGGTGAGAGAGGCATAATTTAATTTTCCTTTTTAGTTCCTCCTTTTCATCACCTCATAAACATTTCTAATTCTTATATTTTTAGTTTCTTAGATTAGTTTTACATTTTCTATAGGAATAACCATACTAAATGCAATAAGGGTGGTTGTTTACACTTCTACAACCTACTCTAGTTGTTCTTCAAACTATTATGTGCAATCTTATGTAAAGAGACAATGAGTCAACATGTTTCTAGATCTTACTATGATGAATGATAGTGATTTTATGCATTCTCTTAGCAAGACATTTCAAAGTGCACTAACTTGATTCCAACCTTAAGATCATCATTAATATATCTTTACCCAAGTCAAAGAAATATAAACGACAACTCATGTTTTTTCAAAGAAGAAGACTCTTGGATAAGGAAAGAAATACATCCCGATTCCATTATCACATTCAAAGAGAATCTAAAAAATATTGAGGAATGAAAAAAGTTGAGTGTGAATAAAATATGAGAGTTGTTCCCTTCTTAGAAGTGAAGAGATTATTTGAATGATGCATATATTTGATCAAGAACACATATATGTTTGTTTTCGTAATTTCTAAAGACCATAGTACAAACCCAATTTTCGATGGTGTTCACTCAAAGTATATCAATATGGTGTAGTGATACATAGAATATGCAATCACTACTCTAAAACCAACTGGTTTAGTAGGGACCACTTGCCTGCTAAATAGACCTATAGTTTAATAACTCAAATAAAAGAAGGAAATAGCCATAAGCCTCCATTGCTACCCATCCACATTACACCTTCCATACAACAAAATATGAGAGTCAAAAATACCTTGAAAGGAAGTGTGCATTAGGGGCAATGCATGACCTATCATTCTTACAAATCAACAAGGAAAGATTGTCAATTAAAGCATGATGTTTTGAGGAGGAATTATAATCTAAAGAATGGGAAACCATTTTGATAAATCGCTAGAATGAAGAATTTTTCATTCATCAATTATGATCCCTACTTTTGTGCTTGTTTATCTCAATATTTTGTTTCTAAAATATATCTTGAGGACAATCTAGACAAGGGGGTTGATAAAATCCTATTTTTTGAACATGGTGTACTCTAATTTTCTAAATATCAATCTAGATATGCACATTACTTGGGAATCCATTCTTTCTAAGGCATAACTGTAAGAATACTCAACTGGTCGATCAACCTTTCAAATGTAGGGAATCAACAATCAAAAGAAAAAGCTTGATCAATTTTGATCGACCATGGAAATCATCTCCTACTAACACTGAAGGGAGGCAATTAGACAATAAAAGGTTGATCATCCTAATTCTATAGTTGACCAAATGACAATGATCAAGCTCCAAGCTCAACCAATATAATGTTCAATCAATTCCATCGAGCTACCACATAAAGATAGTCAATCAACCAGTCAATGTTTGATCAAAGCCAAGTACCACATGACCAAAAGAACATGACCACGATCAAATATCAATCTAAAAAGAATATTGATCGAAACCACTGACTGACCCATTCAATTCAGGCATACCATTTGAGGTATATGTTTAAATGTCTCAACAACCATTCCAATCCCAAGAGCTTCATAGTTGAATGAAGTCAAGAAGACACACATATCATACTTGTCAATTGAGAAAAATTCATTGACCAAGGATGATCGATCCATAAAATATATAGCTAAAGGTCAATGCTCAACAACCATGTGGACCAATCAGTAACTGAAATGACCCCATGCCATACCTTTAAATAGGCCTTTTTGGCCTCACTTCATTTTCCATTTAGTTTCTCATCCACTAGCTCAATCAGTCTTCATCTTGAGAAAGGATTTGGTGAGAAGAACTACCTTCAACAAAAAACAAGGATGACCTAACAAAAGCGTTTGACCTTAGATCTAAATTCACCTCAGAAGCTGGTTCAAAGATGTTTTTAATCAACATCCTTAGTCAATATTGTCATTTTATTGTTTATTTTTGAAGAAAAATGGTCATGTCAAATTGTAATTTTGATATTATGCAATTTCACTATGAGAGGGTAAACCCCATAACTTGGGTTGGGGGTAGTCATCATGACCTCCCAACCATGTAATCATTCTTATTTTGTTTAATACATAAGTTCTTTCAAGTTTGTTACCTTACCTCACTTGTTTTATTGGCTACCTTCTTGTGATGTTTGATCTAGACAAGTTCAAAAGGATGAGTTCATGAAAATATAGAGTTTGGATTAATGAGAAGTCACAAGAGCTGAGGATCACTATAGAAATAGTCATATTTTTTCTTCTTGATCTTTTGGTTGCCACCTCAAGAGAGAAACACCTTTTGATATAAATATACTCTGATCTCAAGAGAAGGAAGGTGTTTGATATCCTTGATGATCGCTTGAAAAATCATGTTTTAAAACATAAAGTAGAGTAGAATATTGCATGGATGAGAGTAGGATTGATTGGTGAACCCCATACCAAGTTTTATTTTACCATAATATTCATCACAATTGATCAAGTTTTAGGACTTAGGTCTCATGTTTTAGTTGATAACTTCTTTCCTTATTGGGACACTCAATTCAAACTTTTGTTTTGACAAATATTAACTAAGGTTTTCAATGTCTTACAAAGTTGCTAAACTTATTTTTGTGTTTGATCCCATTTACTACAATAGACTCCATATCAAGTTGTAGAGGTCTCTTGTATTCAAGTACAAATTCAAAGTCTGACCCATTTTTAACATGGAAATTGTGCTTTCACTTTCCATCTACATTAGAGCCGATCGATATATGGTTTGCCTATTGAGAAGAGTAGTTTCTTTGAAATATTACAAGATTTACATGAGAAATATATCCAAATGGAGGTTGTATTTCTTACTTTAGATTTATATTGTTTCATGCAAACTAGTTTAAAAAGTCACTTCTTGATCTCCTAACAATTTCAAAGTTGTTTCCCATGTTTCCATATTATGTGATAACAAAAAGGTATTGATAAATCTAAAAAATATAAGGGTATCTCTGAAAACCATTTTATGAGGCTAAGAAATGTAGAAGTGAGAGACTTCATAAGCATGGGTCATATCTCTTGAATATGTATTGTAAGAAAATGATATTGCATATTTCTACTACCAATGGCCTAGCATAGAGTCTAGTGCCTAATTCATTGAGGAAACCTAAAATTCCATATAAATATCTCTCATTAGATATGTTTCAAAGATAGAAATAAGTTTTAGTGTCACTTGGAGGCACACAATTGGTTTTCTACTCCTAAACCTCCTAATGGATATTGTGCTTCATTATTGTCATGGTTTAACACCCAAGATCCTAATCTCATGGTATACAATTATAGTTCATGGTAAGATGGTTTTTCAAGATCTCATTCCATGAGTGGATCAACATAAAAATATTTATAAATGTATAAAATATGACTATATTTACTAAATAAATCAATATTATTATACAGGTACTTGTAGGAAACATGTTGAACTAAAATATATAAGAATCTAATTACATGATGTAGAAACAAATCTAAAGGTACAATATAGTTGACTTGTCAAGTTGAATTACCCATTGGTTGATGATGAACTCACTATTCCATTCATATATGTCTAATGTTTCTACTAAATCATGTTATATTGATAAACACACTCCAAATACCCCAATTTATAAATCTTGTGTGGAGAAATCAAGTCATACATGCACAAAGTTTAAATTAAGAATACATATATTTCTCTACAAAATAACATGTAAATTACTTGTAGTGATGGTATTACTTGTAATAAATCTCAAACATGTAATAGTTTTGTTAGAATAGATTCTATGTGCAAGTAGTGTAATTAGAAAAACCAACACCAGGATAGTCAATTGACTGCAATTTTCTCATAGAAACTCAATAATGACAACGTGCATGTTTCTCTTCTTTCCTACATCATCCAGGTTTGTTTTTAAAAATATATGCCCACAAGAAGAAGGAATCATGCCCTAATAGGTCATCAATTGAGTTTTGATACTAGGAAATCAACAAATTGACCTAGTCAGGGTTTTGTTTCTAGTCCATTAGTTTAATATCTCCTAGTGAAATACAATCTCTTGTATTGTAGATATATCTTTTTATAAAGTGAAATATAGCCATTAGATAGGAATGAAAATTAGAAATATGTTCATTGGGGATCTACCTAATACCACTAAAAGGGCTAGAACTCATCTTAATTAAGTACCCTTAACTATAAATAGGACCTATATGGGAGCTTACTGAGGTTACCATGTGGACCTATGCTATAGTTGAGAGTTTGTTCCTCAAAGAGACCCTAATCACGCCCAATCACTTGGTACATAAATTTGATTGAATATACTACTTGAAAGAAACCTATCCCTAATAATCAAATGTAAGCATCTTCTCTTTCTTCATTATTCTACCACCAAGTTCACTAAATCACGTCTAAGGAATTTGTAGGGAAGGCAACCTTAGGTAAGGATAGGTAAGTACTTTGTAAGATTCTTTTCTTCTAGTCCAATAAAGAGAAGTTAGTTACTCTTGAATGAAAAAGAGAGGTCACTCTATGTACTTAAGATTTGCAAATCCTGGATATATACCTCTCTAGGTAGTGGGCTATGAACTTTTGACTGAGAACCACTCTAAATAGTTACCTTCACTTTGTGGTTGTTAAATATATTTCAATAATGTTTGTTTTACTTACTCTTTTCAACTTGAAATATAAATTGAAGGTCTAAAAAGTTTGGTTTTGAGTTTATACCTCAACTCAATCCCCCTCTTGAATACCTATATCCTGTAAGTGGTATATGAGCAAGGTATTCTCAAAGAAAATACACCCATGAGCAGGAGAACATGGGTGAGGACTTGTTTGGGTCACTAAACCTTCAGGGAAGCTACACCACATGCCCATTGGTCTTTGATGACAAAAGCTACCAATATTGGAAGAGGCACATGTAATTATAAATTTATGGCTTGAGCTTTGAGATGTAATGTGCCTTCCCTTTGTCATCATGAATGAATATTTGGATGAGAGTACCATGAAGAGAGATCTACTCAATGCTAAGTTGATTACCATCCTATATGACACACTCTCTAATTCTAAGTTCACCCATATATATTCATGAATGATGGAGGTGGACATATGGTATAATCTCTCCATCACTTATGAAAGAACAAATAAAGTGAAGGACTTGATGATCAAATGATCACACAACAACTTCATCTCTTTCAAATCACCAAGACTGACTCTATAGACAACATATTCAAGGATATGCAGTTCTCCAAGATCCTTCGCTCTCTCCCTTTTCACTTCAAGTACGTGACATCCATAGAGGAGTCCACAAACTTGTCAACTCTTCTTGTGGATGACCTCATATGTAACCTTCAAACTTATGAAGTTCAACTTAATGATAAGGATGAAATAGAAACAAAGGAGTCCTCAAAGAAGAAGAAGGACATTTCTTCAAAGCATGAGAGTCATCATATACTAAAGACAACTCCCTGAGTGAGGAAGAAGACATATACCCAAATGCAACCCATTCAACAAAGCCTAAACTCCTCTTTCCATTGCTATGATGTGGCCAAAAGAGGCATTTGAAGAATGAATGCCCAAATATTAAGGGGAACCATCACCAAACAACCACAAGAAGAGGTAAGGGAGGTACAATAGAAGGGACAAGTAAAAAAAAGTACAAGGAGGTAGATCACAATGCTTCTTGAGATTTTTTTGAAGATTCTAGTGGTCCAAGCTCAAGCGAGGAAGATGAGTCCAACATGTAACTTGTGGATAGATCAGGTGATGGAGATGAGGTAAGTGGAGTAACTCTCAATGGAATTTACAAAAGTAATTTAATTGATTATTATTTGACTCTTTTGCTTCACTTGATCTTTTCAAGGAAAAGAATAAGCAATTAGCATACATTGTTATTTGTAAGAGGAGAAATATAATCTTGACACGGTAAAGTTTGCTTGTTAGAGAATGTTTATTAGGTTAAGGAACTTAATCTTGATCATGAGTTAAGATATAATACAATTCATATAAATAACAATATTTATCTTGCTTAAGTCAATATCTTAATTTTGAAAATGCTAACCTGTTCACTAGGATTAGTTACTTAGAGTCTCAACCCATATTTTAGCAGTGAAAGTGAGTTTTCTACCCTTAAACTTGAAAATGATTCTTATTTTACTAAGGCTTTATGTTTGAGATATGATCTTTCATGTGCAAACAATGATATTGGTTGCCTTTCCTCTACTTCTGCTTTTATTAGGCAAGATAACAATTTGATTTGATCCTATTTGCAAAATTTTCTCAAGGGTAGGATGAACCTTGTTGAAATCCTTCATTCTACCAAACAAATTGACAAACATGGTATTGGATATGAAGTTAGCATAGGGAAAAACAAGAATATCAAATGACCTCCATCTAGTTTGAAGGCTAGTATTGAGTGTTTTTTTATTTTTATTCTACTTATAGTTATTTAAAGAAGATGGGACATAAAAAAGAACAAGGTTTATGTTTCCAATCTAACCCTAGACCCAAAAATTTGAGTGGGCACAAATCCTTCTCCTTTGTTGGACAATTATGAATGGACGGTAGATAGAGGCTGGTCAGAGCACATGACATGACTTAAAAGGTACCTTAATGTACTGAATAAGAACAAAGGCAATTCAATGACATTTTAGAAAGAAATAAAGTTAATGTAATAGGTGAGGGTGATGTAGGAGATTCCTTGTGCATCAATAGTGTTTACTTGTGGATAGCCTAAACAAAAATCTTGTTAAAGTTGTCAACTTTGTGATAATCGATATGATACTTTGTTTCCTTCAATTGAATGCCTTTTCTGAGGTTCCCTTGTGTTTGCTAACATGAATAAGGGAAGTAGGAATAGTAGTCTTCATATAAATTTCTTATCTCTTTTAAGACTAATCTAGGTAAATGAATGGTGGTACATAAGAATGGTAATATCTTTGACTTGGTCATGTAAAATATGCATCAAGTGAAGAAATTGAGCAAGAAGGACTTAGTAAAGGGATTCCCTAAATTATACTAAAAATGATGAATAAAACCAACCTTGCACACAAGGATTTCAAAATAAATTCTCTTTGTAATCCGAAGGGGTTTACGAATCTAAAAGTTCTTTATATTGGTCTATATGGATCGATGCACACATAATCACCTAGAAGTAGTAAACATTGTCTTGTGATTATTAATGACTTTTCTATACTTACATAGACATTATTTTCAGTTTCTAAGAGGGATACACTTAGAACTTTCACATATTTTACAAAAAACAAGAGAGTGAATATTCTTATGGAATTATTTCTATCTATACTAACCATGGGGGTAGAGTTTGAAAATGATTTGTTTGAATTATTTGGGTAATAATCCATTTATGTTCTTAACTTCTCCTTCCCCTATATGCCTCAACAGAATGGGGTTGTAAATAGGAAAAACATATCTTCAGAAAATGACAATGACCATGCTTTTATAGTATGATACACCAAAAACATTCTAGTTGAACATGTAAAAAAGGCATGTTTTATTCAAATTTGGGTTTTTGAATCATCCAATTTTAAAGAAAAACCCCCTCACTCTAAATGAGATAAATAAATGAGTAGAATCCCCTCTAAGGATTTATTTCATGTTTAATGTTGTCCTTTCTTTGTACTTAACACCATGTATACTATGACACCCCATCACTCTAAATGAGATAAATAAAAACAAAACACATGATCAATCACTAATTAACCACATAAATAGAAAAGAGGGTAAAGTAAATCCATTTTAAACCTCACAAACATGTTCAAAAATATTTACACAAAGGTCCAACAGCTTGCATATCAATACATACCATACCATGTATTTACATGTATGTCCAGTGGACTCCGCCACAACATGTATACCAGAGATATTGTTCCACATAAACATTCCATATACAAAGATCGACATATTGCCAAAAACTCTAGGTGATATACATATCATCTACAAACGTCCCCTGCCCAGATCTGAGACTTTAAGGATGACTCTAGACACACTAACTACTAGCCAACCTTATGCTCTTACTGCTCTCCAAGTTGCACTTCCCCACCACCATGATCCTGATGACGTCACTGACGATCACCTATAAAGATGTGGTGACCCACGAGGTGAGACTAACGTTCCAACGATACATATAACTCTCAACAACTGTTATAGATTACAACAAGTTATATTATTTAAACAAGTCAAGAATATTAAACAGATTGAGCAAGTTAAACAGGTAGGCATAGAAATAGACATGATTAGCATGCATATAAGGAAACAGATAAAACTATCATTTACTAAACAATTAACTACTCTTGCTACATCAATAACAACTAGCAATACAAGAAACAAGGCAATGGTTAACATTCAATACGAATGTCACAGATCCATTCTTACCCTAATCCCAATCCCACTGTCCAAAAGGGCAGTGTTAAAGGGATTAGAGCGCCCGTCCCTGAGTGGCCCAAAAATCACACACAGATAATATGCAAAAATGAAATAACATTCTTCTTTATTAAAATGAACCAAAAGGTTTAGTACATAAGGCCCGTAGGCAACATGGAAAGAGAAAAAGATAAGAAACTAGCCAAAAACTACATCCCTTTTACAATTAGCTCCCATGTAGAGTCCATAATTGATGTAGCAGTCTTTATTGCAGTGGATAAATGAGTAGATAAATGTAATCTCTAGTTCCTTGCATTACCTAAAATCAAGAAAATCAAGACATAATGTCAATGCAATTGCACGGTACGCTATATAAAAAGAAGTAAAGAAATTTATAAGAAAAATAGTATGCTTGGCAGGACTTATGTTTTAAAAGCATATCGAACGATCTTCCAAAAACCAAAATGTTGTTCAATAGGAATTTTATTACGAATTTCCCATTATGCTGTAATCAAGAAGCATGCTTATATTAGTTTATGTGACTCTATTACCCCAACGCGATGGGGAGGTCACCAAGCTCCTTCTCACCAAAGGAGGTAGGAGGTCAATGTACAAAACCCCACCCTTCAATCAAGGGGAGTTTTGCTTATATTCAATATCAACATCATCAAATTTTCTAACATCATTATCAACATCAATATACAGACAGTCATAATGGGTATTGTAATTTAGGGTTCTTTCCATGGATAAGGAATGGTCATAGGCATCTTGAAAATTGGTGGGTTTGGATGAGGATATAAAAGCTTTCAAGGTGAGGAAGAGCCCATCACTGTAACGGTCCAGTTTTTGTTCTTCAGTGAGGTTGGTGACATGCCTCTCCAGAAGGCGAAACTGTCAGCTATATTCAGCCACTGTGTTAGTTCCTTGGGTAAGGGTGAGGAATTGTATTTGTTTCTCCTTTCTCTCAGATGTGGGTTGGAAACGATTGGTGAAAATGGGTTCGAAGGCTTCCCAGTTGTTAGGGATGACCTGTTATGACCAGATATAATTCTCCCACCACAATTTGGCCACCCCCTTCAACTGGTAGGTAGCAAAACCAACCTTGTCTTGTTCAGGGCACCTCAAAACCCTAAACGTGTTTTCCATGGACACTAACCATGCATCAGCCTTGTCCAGGACATCATCTTTGTCTTCCCCATAGAAGGCTTCTGGGCTGAGTTTTAGAAAATCCTGGATAGTGATGGGTTTTGGGTTATGGGTTGGCACAAGGATGTTGTACGAATGGCTAGGTCATGGATGACATCCATAATGGCCTTTTGTTTCAACTCCCACTCCCCCATATCAGTGGTCTTATTGGCAGAACTGACATCTTCATCATCATTCATACGAGGCTTCTTCCCCTTGTCTTTAGTACCAGAGGTCCCTTCACCATCCCTATTGTTCCTGGTTTTTGGGGCCATCTGCAAGTATTCAACTGATATAAGTTTTCTTATTTATAACTTTCAAAGCAAAAATATGATAGATCATGGAAATATTGTAACAAGTTTTCTCAATTTATTTTCAGATTTTAGTTGTTCCCGTCCTTAAATTACCCAAAATAGAGAGAGTACATAGATCAAGTCATGACACCTTAAAGAGAACGAGAAGATGAGGAGTCATCCTACTTCCTTCTAATAGGTGGCTTGGGAAATCCTTAAAGAAGAGATAAGATGCTAGAAGACTCTCTAGGGTTATATGAACTCCTTCCATCCATTTCTGGATCAACTAAGGCCAGGTGGAGCAGGATGAACCTCAACCATCGTGAAGACAGATAGGAGGAATTATGCTAGAACCCCCTTTATACTCTTTCTAGACACCTCAGTTTTCACCATAGTGAATTTTAGGGCTTCCTTGGTTCAACAATTAAGAACATCATTTCACTAATGCATATGAAGTGTATTATGGCTCTGATACCAATTGTCACGGATCCGTTCTTACCCTAATCCCAATCCCACTGTCCAAAAGGGCAGTGTTAAAGGGATTAGAGTGCCCATCCCTGAGTGGCCCGAAAATCACACATATATAATATGCAAAAATGAAATAACATTCTTCTTTATTAAAATGAACTAAAAGGTTTAGTACATAAGGCCCGTAGGCAACATGGAAAGAGAAAAAGATAAGAAACTAGCCAACAACTACATCCCTTTTACAATTAGCTCCCATGTAGAGTCCATAATTGATGTAGTAGCCTTTATTGCAGTGGATAAATGAGTAGATGAATGTAATATCTAGTTCCTTGCATTACCTAAAATCGAGAAAATCAAGACACAATGTCAATGCAATTGCACAGTACGCTATATAAAAACAAGTAAAGCAATTTATAAGAAAACTAGTATGCTTGGCAGGACTTATGTTTTAAAATAATATCGAACGATCTTCCAAAAACCAAAATGTTGTTCAACAAGAATTTTATTACGAATTTCCCATTATGCTGTAATCAAGAAGCATGCTTATATTAGTTTATGTGACTCTATTACCCCAACGCAATTGGGAGGTCACCAAGATCCTTCTCACCAAAGGAGATAGGAGGTCAATGTACAAAACCCCATCCTTCAATCAAGGGGGTTTTTGCTTATATTAAATATCAACATCATCAACTTTTCCAACATCATTATCAACATCAATATACGGGAAGTCATAATGGGTATTGTAATTTAGGGTTTCATGTTTCTCAAAATATAGTATAGAAGAAAAATGGAAGACTACTCATAGGGAACAATAGTTCATCCAAATAAATAGCCAACCATAAGTCAAGAGATACCTAAAAGTATTATCATTACAATCAAGGAGGAGTTGTATAATAGCGTACCTTTTTGGATGTTAACTGAGTAAAGGTCCAAGAGTGAAAGGTCAAGGTCTCAAGTAGATCCTAGATCAATCAAGATATAGATTTGAGGGTCAAGATCATATTATGCCAGCACCATGTATTCAGTATGAAAGATTAGGGTTTTGCATTCCTATATCACCCTAGGGTAGATCATCCATTTATAATCTACATTATATCAATATTTCAACATTTAATCAAGCATCAATCATATATCGAGAATGAATGATCTACTTTGGTGTTTTTAGGAATCATATTAGTTAACCCTAGCTATATCATCAATATCTGAGTCATTAATCAAGTTTCTAGATCATAATGGTAGGTTTGTGCTTAAACATCAGAGTAAGATTGCATGATGGATCAGGAACTAGGTTAGGATCATGAACTTTAGAAAATTATCCATTTTATACTCAAGAAGGTTATTCAAAGGTATTTGCATCAAAATAGAGAACATAGATACGAAATAGGTTCTGAAACCATTTTTATTAAATCGGGCTAATTTTTTCAATGAAAATGGACTATAATTTCGATATGTTTGGAGCTAGGAATCTCAAGATATCATTTTTGCAAGTTTGAGTCATTTTCTGGAATTTTGGGCAGAGAGGGAAATAAAATACCTAAGTCGAGAAAAATGACCGCCGTTGGATTCCTTGGTCACTTTGATTGGATCAGATCTAACGACTACTGCTTGATCGAGTGTGGGCGAGATGAAGGAGTAGGGGGGGCGCGAGGACCGTTCATCCCGACTGGATCAATGTGGACTTTGATCCGATGGTCAATGCTGATTGTCCCAGGAGCAGAACCCGCCCACGAGCAGGCTTTCTCCGTGGAGGTGTAGCGGCCGGAGGAAAAGGGGGTGAGGGAGAGAGAGAATGGCGTGGAGAGGAGGTGCCTCCCGTGTCTGTGGGGGCAGGCCAAAGCATGTCGGGGCCTTCAATAGTTGTTTGGGGGCTAGGGTTAGGGTTAAGGAGGGGGCGACACACCCTATGGAGTCATCTTGATTGCTTGGCCTCCAAGCAACAATTTCACACCACTGATTCATGCAGAAGCTTCGATAGAGGGTGAGGAAACCTTTGGTCAAGTCATCAGGGTGCAACCGGTTGGGTTCGCTGGTTGGGTTAGGAGCGAGGGTGGTTGGTCCACCGTGGACTTGGCATTCCAGGCGCAAGGTAGGGGACGACCCCAGTGCCGTTGGATTGAGATCCAAGGCTAATGGGTCAATATTTGGGTCAAGCCTTTCTCAGAGGCACCCAAGGCACAAGATGGGTCGAGCCCAACAAGGGAAAAGGAGAAAAAAAGAAATAAAAAGGCTAAAATGAGCTAGGAAAGGGCTAGATCTTAGGAAAATTGTATAAAATTATGGGAAGGTTCAAATGATCTCAAATTTGGATCATATCGTCAACATGAATTGTAGAACAATGCATACAAGTTTGGAGACCAAAAGATAAAGTTAACTAGTCAAACTCAAGTATTTGAACAAAGAGGTGTATTAAGCTAATTAAGGTGCCCAAGAGCGCATGAAATTCATAGAAAACAATAGAATTTGATTTTTGGGTATCTACATTGATCAAAGAGTCAAATGAGATCATGAATGACCATCAAAGAGGTAAAAATATAAATTAAATAATAGAAAAGAGGAAAAACTCACATTGTCACAACAAATCATGTTTAACCCTAAATAGATAAGCTACACGCCTAGATTACGTCTTTCATTAAGCATGGGGGAGTTTAACATATACCACTCAGACTCCAACTGACCACTTCTAAGTCAAAATCAATTCCATGCAGGATCTAGGAGAGCCAGAATCCTAAGATCTCATCTGCTCTCAATCTGTACTAGCCAACAACAATGACATATATAGTCAAGCTGCAAAACAACATAGTATGCCCTTGGTATATAGGTCACGCCACTAGTAACCAGGGTATACAAACCTTAACATCCAAGGTGCAACCACATGTGTCCTCAAGAACATCACATATATATAAGTATCTAATATATGACCGCAACTATCCTCCTACCGAGGTATGAACATAACCATCCTCTAAAGAACACATGCATATACTCAATAGTATACGACTCTGAGATTCCGTTAAAGGAATACTCATTTCACCATCCAGCAGATATTGACACATGAATGGATCTACAACATAATGCACTACATGATTAGGGTTTCACTTGATTAGTTAGTGCCAGTTGGGTGAGTTAAGGCTGCATCAATAAAGTTACATACAAACCTGAAAAGAGTTCTACAAAAACATAGTATGTTACAACTTCAAAAGATATAAAATGTATGAAACTTGTTCCTGACCACACACCATATGGTAATATTTCATTGCCACTCATGAGACCATAATTGTCATATTACCATCATAAAACATAATAATTCCTTGTCACCTAAAGAAGAGGATCACACCTCAATTAGGGAACAAAACCATGTTCAAAGGTCATAGGACTATCACATCATTACCTGTAAGAACATCATTATCTTTCCATGCCTTACCAAAGGTTCATAACATACAATATAAGTTTTATATAAAATTGTACATAAGATATCATGATGTTCACATGGAAACATAATAAGTTTACAAACATTGAATGACTATTGCTCATCATACCAATCATACAAGGAAACTAAATGTGATTAACCATAATTAGTTATTTGTATTAGGGTTAGGTTCAACAAGGTAAGTTGAATCAATGTTACAAATCACCACTCAAGGATAAACCCTAATTCTTAACATTTCTAACTGATCATGAATGCATAAGGTTAAATGTCACCATTTGATTTCATACCAATAAACTCATAACCCATACACATAGGATCAGAAAACCCATCGATCATAAGCCAGGAAAACATAGAGACCACATAAATAAGAAATCTCATCGACCACTAGGGTAGGAATCCCTAGAGACCGCTAGGTTAAGATCCCTGGCGACCACTAAGAGTTCAAAATATTCATCGACCAATAAGGGTCCAGAAACATAATGATCACTAGGGCTAGAAGACATAGAGACCACTAGAGTTAGCCATCTCATCGACAACTAGGGTTAGATATCTTAGCAATCACTAGGGTTAGCTATCTCATCGACCACTAGGGTTAGAGATCTTAGTGACCACTAGGGTTAGGTATCACATCATCCACTAGGGTTAGAGATCTTAGCGACCACTGGGGTTAGCTATCTCATCGACTACTAGAATTAGAGATCTTAGCGACCACTAGGGTTAGATATATCATTGACCACTAGGGTTGGAGATCTCATCGACCACTAGGGTTAGAGATCTTAGCGACCAATATGAGTTCAAAAACTTGGCAACCACATGAACTAAAAAAATCTTCACAAACACTATAGATTAAAAACTTAGTGTAACAACCCCGCCTCTCGGTAACCCTCAATTAAGGGAGACCAAGAGGTCAGAGCCATTATCCCAATTTCTCAGATCAAAGGTTTGACAAATAATCAATAATAATTATAAAATTATATCAAACTATACTGAAAGCTGGAATAAAATAAAACTTTGCATACCTTTTTTTTAAAACTTTGGATATCTAACTTCTATCCACAACTTCAATCTAATCTAACTAATCCTCCTTGCACTTTAATTCTTATTTTCATAATATGCCACTTTACTGTTTGTCCTTTAAAAACTTGTACCTAAAACACCGACTAACAAAACGTCGGTCAGCATAAATGAATATCCTGGTATGTGGGGACAACCAAAACTTCACATATATGGCTAACAATCTAAATATCACAATCAAGTTAATTAACAAGCCAATTTATGCTTTCAATGTGACATTCTCCACCGCTTTTGCCGTAACCCTAGAATACCCTCCTTAGGGTTTCTCTTTTTCTGTTGACTTCAGGCCACCTTCTCCATCTTGAGCTTGGTTCCTGGGGTCACCTCTCATGGTGCCAATTAGTCATGTAATAAAGACCACCTTCTCTATCCTGAGCTTGGTGTCTGGGTCACCACTCATGGTGCCCATGGGTCTTCCCTCTTGGGCTTGACCTTTTTGCATCATCCATCAGGGTGGCATGTAGGTGCAAGAATACACACTTATTCCATAATTGTGATAATCATAGTGACTTTATGATTTGCAAGTATGAACATCCAAACTGATAGGTTGCATCCAATGCAATTAATAATCCGGAAAACCTTTGGAAAACTAATGCGATTAACCATAATTAACCACATACATGTCAGGCTGACTTGAGTGCACAAATAATCCAACTAAGTAAGAAATCTAGTAAACAAGCAAGCACACAAAATGATCCTGAAATATACATCCAATTTTCCTATCATTGATCATACTATCAAGGTCTATTAAACCTAGTTTCTTCCTAGAGTTACTAGACATTTTTAGGGTTTTGATAACAATTAGGGTTTCACTTCACTTTTACTATTTTAATCCCTAATTTTATAAAATTACTCACAACCCTAATTATCTCATCTACTCCTCATGAAAGATATTAAGGTTACCTTTTGACAACATATAACCCTAATTTCAGATTAAATACTCTTTTCTTTCCTTTTTCCCCTATTGAGGGTTTCTAAGTGCAATACCCATCATATTAGGTTTAAAACTCTAAATCTTAGAATTTCATCTTCCAAATAGGTTAAGGTGCAACATTATCATATAACAAGTTAATAATACTCGAATTAACCAATTACTACTTAAATCATCAATTAGGGTTTCTAACCGAATTTTATTACCTTTTTCATCAAAATAATATACTTTTGCAAAAAGATAGAGATTTAGGCCTTCTAACTATTTTTAACTTATTCCTCACATTTTTCTGATCAACTTTCATATATAACTTTTTATCATCAGAGTTTCCTATGAATTTCTATGATTTTTATAAGGAAAAGCATTTTTCTGGAATATTCGAGCAGAGAGAAGGATTTACCAAAAATTCCCGGCCGTTTGATCAGTAGTCCGCTGGTCCGCCATTTGGATCTGATTCTTCATGTCGTGAGCGATCTAACTTAGTCGGCCGCTCCTCGGATCGTTGGATCTCTTCATGGGATCAATGTGGATCGCTATCCAATGACTGTTGCTCCTCTTCCTCCTTCTCTTCTTCACGTGAGCCTGTGGCGGCACCGCGACGAAGCTCTCTTCAGACTGAGGGCAAGTCAAGGATAGGGAGGAGATCAGGGCTTGTGAGGCAGTCGTTCGAGATCAGTGTGAGGTGTAGATTTGAGAGGGGGTCCTTTTATAGGGCTAGGAGGGGTCCTCTTAGGGTTTCTTAACCGACCGCCACCCTCACCTCCAGGTGTTTTGGGTGTCTCTCCTAGACACTTTTAGGGCTCAACAAATTAGGGTTGTGAAGGTTCGAGGTTCCCTCCCAAACTCAACTAAACAATTTCCAAGCCTGTACATGTGTTGGATTATGAGAACCCCAAAGGAAAAAATCCCTCAGTTCGTGGCCTGTATCCCAGTTCCTTTGGAACTGGACAATGAGTGGCACTCGTTGGATTAAGATCCAATGGCCCTCATCCCTCGCATTCAACCACAAAGGAAAATGAGTTTCCTATTTTTAAGATAATTCCATATTATTTTGGATAACTTGGAAAAATCACAACTCCTAATCCATAGCTCCGTTTTATCCCAAATTTTGAGGGAATCTTATTAATGACTTAATCTTTCATCATGCCAAATTTGGTCTTAATATCTAAAGAAATCGGGTCCCTTTCTCTAGTTTCAAGTTATCACTTAAATATATATATTTGTCACATATTTTCTCTTTCCTTTGCCATTAAATTATGATATCAGATTCCTTGGACCTCAAGAAACCCTAAAGACACGAAATCCCACCTTGGGAAATATTCCGTTGGCTTTTCCCCTTATTCTTTTCTCTCTTCCTTACTTATTCCTTTTATAAAATAGATTCCTTTTTCTTGTAATGGGGCTCAATAGCCAATAAAGCCCACTAAACAACCAACAAGGCTATTGCAAACAAAATTCATTCAATTGTGGACATAAATGCCACTTTCTAGAGATTTCTATGTATTTCTCATAAATATGTCGCTTAACATCCATTATCTTTTATCTTTTTTCTATTATTTGGACTTTTCTTCTATTCTTCTCTTTTATATCCATTATTGGATTAATATAATAATAGGAACCAAGAAATTCCTATCAAAAGGGAGATTTGAAAAGAAGTCCCTTCCTTGAAGCAAAGCATACAACCTTTTCAATTAAATCCAAATTAATAAAATCATTACATTTCAATTATGAAAAGACATGCAAAATCGAGGTTGTAACATCCTTCCCCTCTTATAGGAATTTTTCCCTCAAAATTCCATCAAACATACAACCAAGTAGGATAAGACTTCCTCATGTCCTTCATGGCTCCCATGTGGCTTTACCCTCTCCATGGTGCTTCCCAAGAACCTTCATCATCTCATACTCTTACATTTGAGCTCTCTCTCACCTTAGTATGTCATACCCTCATAGGTGACTCAGGACATTTCAGCTTCTCTCAAAGCTAAATAAGTTCATGGAGCAACACATGGCTTGGGTAAGTCACATAGTGCTCTAGATTGGACTCGTGGAACACATCATACATCACGTTATCCTAAGGGGTAAGGCTATACACAAGCATCTCCACCAATCCATCTCAAATGGACCCATGTAGCAGGGACTCAACTTTCTCATCTATAGCTCAGAGGGGTTGAATTTTCATATCACATATTCACCCACAGTGAAGTGCATGTCAGTCTTCTTTGCATCAGCTCATGACTCATGTCACCCCTGGGCTCTCTTTCAGCCATCACACGATCAAAGCGACTTCATCTGCACACACTGTGGTCTTTTTCTGACCTTCACGAGGTCCCTTCACCAACATCATCTTAATGAAGCAGTGACCGACACAACCTCCCTTACAGAGCTTCTTACATCCCGATACTGGCTATGGGGCTAACATCACAACTTTCATAAGACAAGAACTGTCTCTATGTATCACCCTGAATGAGCACACACGCTCTCATCAGACCCTCTAGTCTGGATCATACTAACCATCAGTTAGGGATGATAAGCTGTACTAGCATCGAGTTCGTCATGTACTTACTTCCACCGCATGGAAGTGAATCTTTAGGTCATACTCATGAACCTTTGAACTTGCATCATGGTGTAGTTGAACCATCTCTCTTACATGTAGTTCAACCAGATCTGTCCCTTGACAGTACTCTCTCTTTCTCTTAGATCATTGGCTCTAGGTAAGGCGATCTACCATAACCCATATTGAATCTTGACCTTCCTCAGTCCATGGGAGACTTACCACAACATCCTCTACGATGAATTCCCATTCCCTCTCAGAGACTCTTTATCCTCTATATCAACTCACTGGGTTACTGGTGTTCATCCTTCACCTCCTGTCATGCATGGCGACAAGCCACATTCAACTCTGTACACTTCTTAGGCATCCAAAGTACTATTACCACTTATTATCTTAGTAGTACCACGATGTATGCTGAACTTAGAATCATGATCTCCTATGTGTCATGATTCCTCAAGGTTGATTCCTCAGAAACCCTAAAACACTCTAGTCGTGGGTTTCATCACCTTCTTTTCCAGAGAAGTGCATCTGAGGTTCTACCACCATCCTTCTATCACAACAAGCCCTAGGCTGGCTAACCAAGCAACCACTAACTCGATTAATAGATCTTGTTATATCAGAGTGCTAGCCAAACATATCTCACCACTTAGGGTTCACCTAACTACCTAGACTAGGCAGCTGCATCTCAACAAGAGCATCCATTTCCACCTTTCATTTTTATGTGTTAGGTAATGTAGAAGACATACAACTCCATGTATTCTACTTATTAACACATATAGGACTATAAGTCTATATTCATCAAGAAAACTTTGAGTTCATCCTCTTGGTTATCAAACTCAACCCTGTATAACTCATATATTCCACATAGCTCATGATAAGAACATCCTCATAAGATGACTACCTTAGTTCTCTCAGTGTTTGTAAACTATCCTTGCATCGTTCACTCTACAAGGGTATGTTATCATCTCTATCCTCATACCTCATAGCAACGTTCCAACTATAACATACTGAAACCCCCTTTGTACCTCTTTGTACTCTTTTCTATAAGCTTTGACCTTCATTTTCGTTCCATTTGTCCTTGGTTTTGATTTAAAAGAAATTAGATGGTTATTGGTTAAATGTTTCCCATATATTCTTATTTTAAGGTTGCATGCACAAATGCCTCAGTTAGAATTAGATAATGGGTTTAAAATGCAAATTCACATTAAGTAATAAAAAGAGTAAAAATAATTCATCCTAGAACCTTCTAGTGTTTCCTAGAATATGAGAGATATGAAGAAAATCCGAATTTTGTAAAAGGAAGAAGATAAATGTAATAATTAATGGTAATATGAGAAATTATGGGTAAAGAAGATAATTACAAAGATTTTTGCAATAAACATGATAATCTGAAACCATCATGATAATTTGATAGTTTAATTCGTTTCCTTGAACAAAGAGTAACTTAAGGGTCAAGTATTATTTAAAATGAAAAATATTAATAACATTATCAATAGAATATAGGAAATATGCCAATACAAAGAAATAAAATACTTAATGTTCTCAAATCAGTAAAATTACTTCAAATTCGTATTCTAAACATAAAAATAAGCCTCTATGCAAATTTGCAACTAATTTGGATAATATATGAATAATGAGAAAAATAGGAGAGAGAGAAAATGTGTAGAATGTTCTAATTAATTTAATAAATATAAAGATAATTTCAACTTGGGAAGATAATTGCAAAATCGTGTTCCACACCTTTAAGGAGACTTATGGGTGAAGTTACATTAATTTTAAATAATGTTATCACCTCTTTTGAAGGAGGAAAGAAAAAATGACATATTAATTATTTCACCTATCAAACTTTCTCAAAATGAAAAACTAACTCCATATTTGGATTCTACGCGTCGAAATAAGTCAGGATATAAATTTTCATAATTTTTGGGCAACGTTTGAGCCTCCAAAAGAAGAAAGAGAAAAACATCTAAAATCTAATAGTTTAATCGACTTTTGCTCAGGGATATTTCCCTGATCTAACACGAGATCGGATGGCTCAGAGTCGTTGATGGACTCGGGTCCATCGATCGGACGACCCACGCTCGTCTTCTACCTTGAGTCGGATTAGGCAACATATTCGATTTTTCGTTTTCTTAAAATCGCAATATCTTGAGACTCACTCAACGATTTTCCTTGATTTTTATTGCGTTGGATTCCTTGCAAGATTTCGCACAGGATTATCCCAAAATTTGCGAGCTTTAACACATATTTGTGAAACGCCCAATGTAGCCGCCGGCCACTTCCCCTTACTCCTACCCACATCCTAGTCTAGGGTTCCTTGCCTATAAATAACTCAACCCTCGCGACCGTCATCACCTTAGCAACCTGTTCGTACCTCCAATTTGGATTTTCGTGGACGTTTCGACCCCTGACGAGCAGTCGAAGGTCCCAAGCTTGCGGCGCTTCTCCCTCTCTATTCCGGCAACCTTGGTTCGAATCAAAGGTACCATTGAATTCGTCTCTTCTTTCTCTTTCTTTCGACTACCTAAACGCAAGTTTTCGTCAAGAAATGCGAGTTTGCCCAAATCGGCCGAGCAAGCTGCTTGCGCGCGACGAGGATCGATCGAGGAAGATGACGACGCGCAAATGACCATTTTGCCCCTCCGGTTTCCTTTCTTTTCGTTTTCTTGCCAAGGGCATTGCCGTCCTTTACCTCTGTTTGACCGCCGGGTCGCTCGACCGGTTACGAGAGACCCTGAGACACGGGTCACCGCTCTCAGTCGCTCGCGACCGCTCGATGCGGTTGGCCTTGCCTACGTGGCAAGCTGCCATTGATCGAGATAAAATAATTTTTATAAATTATTCCGATGGTCAAAAATAATAAATAAATAGTGTTTTGAAATCAGGAAAACGAGATCTATTTAATAAAAATGTTTTTGAGATCTGGTTTTGAGTTTTTCGAAAAAGTGTTTTTAAAATCGATTTAATTAACTTAAAAATCATAAAAATTAACCCTAAGAATCCATATTTCCAAAATATACAATATTATATGTTATTTTGATCAGGAAAACCTAACTAAGATGATTATGAGGTTTTTGAAGTCTGAATCGCGAGTTTGTGCAAAAAGTTAGTAAATTAGGGTTTTCAAACTTTTAAATGAATACATGTAATTCTGATTTATGAATCTAATGATGTATTAGGTAATTTGGGTTTATAATTTGTGTGGAGAGTTAAAAAGGGAAACTTAGGACACCTGTGGCCAAGGTATGTGTTTAGTATGAGTTTGATTGTGCATCTACCTATCAGTTGGGAAATACTTAATCCAATACCTAAATTTCTCTATGAGGTTTAACTTGAACTAAACCATTGAATTCTTGAAACCTAAATGTCATATTTGCCTAAAAAATCAGATATAGTATTCTCTTGTTTGGGTATTCATACCCCACTGCCATGATATATATTCTTTTGCTTATTCTTGCCATAAATCTTTTGTTAGCATGAAATTAAATGTTCTATTTAAATTTTAAGTAGTGGTACTTATGTACAACCACCCATAGAGGGCATGTATAAAATCGCCCTAGGGGAACGTTTATTATTCTCCCCATTAAAAATTGTAGGTGATTTGGAAATGTTTATAATTCTTCCCTCACCTAAGGTTAGAGGTCCGGTAGGTGCCTCAACCCTACTTAGTTAGATAGACATATTAATTAACATGCTAAACCCTTTATTTCTTTTTGTTAATGGCAAGTTCTCTTATGAAAACCTCATACTTTTTGATATCTTCTTACACCAAATATCTAGCCTAAATTTACTTGTTACAACTTTCTTTTCCTTTGATAGATTGTTAGTGTAACACATACTTTTCCTTGTTTTCCCTCTTGCTGGGTGTCTTCCCAACCACCCAGGTGTTGGAGCTGTGCAAGGTGAAGGAAGGGCTTGAAGAAAGAATCCTTTGCTGTGATCGTTAGCTTGAAGAAGGATGGCTAGGTTGCTATAGCTAGATCCTCTATTCTATCTTATCTTTTCTTTTAGAAAGCAATGATGTAATAAACAATAAAGCCATTAGAAGGCTTGTTATTTCTTTCTTTCCGCTGCTATTGACATTTTATTATGTATCTGGAATCATGCTTATTTATTTGGAATGTTATGCAATCATCCTCAAAGTCTAAAATTTCTATTAAAAATTGTGGATGTTTGTATTTCCTTTAAATTTTAGTAGAGAGGTGATCTCGCCTCTTTACAGCATGGTATCAGAGCCTTTAGGCGACTATTAGGGCATGCAGTTAAGGCAAGGGTGTCTAGAAAGGATCAGGGCATGGGGGCTGGCAAGATTTTCCTCCGACCCACTAGCTTGACATACGGGGACTCCCGTGCCCATATGATCCGGCTTGGCCTGCGCTGATACGAACTGCCCGAAGTAGTATGCTTTTAGGCAATAGCATTCTAGTTATCCTTTTCTCATCTCTATTTCTTTTCCCTCTCATCTATGATTCTTTACTCCTGAAAATTTAATATGATAACCCTAATTTCAGGAGAGGTGACCTGTTTGACAACTCAAACCAGGAGTCCAACACTGACAACCTTGACACTCCTGCGACTCCTGATGTTACCCAACCAACCTCTGGTGTTCCTGCCTTCACACCTGAGCAAGAGCTGGCGATGCTGCGACAACTGTTGTCCTCCACCATGATGGGACAACTCAACACCATTGCTGCTGTTGCCGCCAAGCCGAGGGAGTTCACCCTCACTGACTTCATCAAGATGCAGCCACCCTACTTCAAGGGTGAGAGTGAGCCTAACATGGTGGACAAAGCTGATGACTGGGTGTTGGCCCTGGATCGGACCTTCGAGGGTATGGCTTTCCCTCCTCACCAGAAGGTTCGGTTTGCGACGTACGTGCTAGATGGACCGGCGCGTGTTTGGTGGAATGGAGTTGCCTGCACTCGAGACACCTCCTCCACGGAGTGGACTCAGTTCCTGAAGCTGTTCAGAGAGAAGTACATCTGCCCTGCGTTCCTGAGGAAGAAGGAGGCTGAGTTTTACAGTCTCAAGCAAGGAAGCATGAGCGTGGCCGACTACGTTCAGAAGTTTCTGCTGTTGGAACGTTACGCCACCGACCTTGGAGCTGACAGAAGAGCAACCTTGTTCTTGGAGGGCCTGAACTACCATGTTGGTTGAAGCCTCGTTCCACAGCTGCCACTCACGTTTCAACAGATGGTGGACAAGGCTCTCGCCATCGAGTCTTATCCGGGATTTCAGTCTTCTAGTGACTTCAACAACAACAAATGGAAGAATCTGAACCAGCATGAGAACCGTGGACGTGATCGCTGCAACAGATGCAATCGCCACCATCCTCCTGGAAGATGCCCCGCCAACAATGCACCTGCTCGTGTTGGCAACCGTCCTCCACCAACCTGCCATGAGTGTGGCCAGGTTGGGCACATCCGACCCAACTACCCTCGTTTCCAGCAAGGGCAGAATCATGATCAGCAGCCACAATAGCCGAGACAGAACCCTCCATCGCGGAACAACAACAACAATAACAACAACAACCAGAACCCGAGACGTCCGCCAGCTGAGAGGCGGAATGGGAGAGTGTTTGCTCTCAATGATGAAGAAGATGGTGAAGGCAATGAAGTGATTGAAGGTACACTACACCTCAATTTGCATCCTTTAAAAGCTCTGTTTGATTCCGGTTCCTCCAATACCTTCATATCTAGACAATTTGCCTCTATGCTTGAAATCGAATCTGAGTTTATGGATCATGTGTTAGATGTAAAAACTCCTAGTGGTAAAATCTGCTCCTCGTACCTCCAAACTCCTACCTTGAACCTCTGTGTATCCGGAATAACGTTTCCTACAGTGTTCGTCTTGCTTGATATGACCATCTTTGACATCATCCTGGGTATGGATTGGTTAAAGAAGTATAAAGCTGTTCTGTTCTGTGAGGAATCCAAGGTTAGTCTATTTCATCCTGATGAAGGAAGAGTGTGCGTCAAGGGCAAGAAGCGAGGAGAGCGACAATTCATCATCTCTGCCATCAAAGCTGAAAAGCTTGTCTCACAAGGGTGTAGAGCCTTCCTAGCCTCCATTGTTCTCGATGCTACACCTCCTGCCCTAGATCATGTTGATGTGGTGAAGGACTTCCCAGATGTCTTTCCTAAGGAGTTACCCGAGTTGCCACCAAATCGCGAGGTGGAATTCTCCATTGAGCGCATACCTGGAACTTCACCGATATGGAAGCCACCTTACCGCTTGGTTCCTGCTGAGCTGGCGGAGTTGAAGAAGCAGCTTGAAGAGCTTCTTGACATGGGTTTCATTCGCCCCAGTGTTTCCCCTTGGGGAGCCCCTATCTTGTTCGTGAAGAAGAAAGATGGATCCTTGCGGATGTGTATGGATTACCGCATGCTCAACCAGGTGACAGTGAAGAATCGTTATCCGTTGCCGCACATCGAAGACCTATTCGATCAGCTAAAGTCAGCCACCATGTTCTCCAAGATGGATCTGCGAAGTGGCTACTACCAGATGCGTGTAAAGGATGATGATGTTCCGAAGACAGCGTTCAGAACTCGCTATGGGCATTATGAATTTATGGTTATGCCTTTTGGTTTGACAAATGCCCCTGCTGCGTTCATGGACCTGATGAACCGAGTATTCCGCCCATACCTCGACAAGTTTGTAGTGGTGTTTATTGATGACGTTTTTGTTTATTCCGAGACGTTGGAACAACATCGCGAGCACCTGCGGATTGTACTCAACACATTGCGAGAAAATCAATTGTATGCAAAATTCTCAAAATGTGAGTTCTGGATAAAGGAAGTGATTTTTCTTGGTCACGTGATTTCTGCCGGCCATATAGCTGTTGATCCTGCAAAGGTAGAAGCTGTGACAAAGTGGAATGCTCTGAGAAACCCGTCAGAAATCCGTAGTTTCCTTGGTCTAGCTGGTTACTATCGGAAGTTTATCAAAGGGTTTTTTGAGTTGGCTTTACCTTTGACCAAGCTGACTCGGAAGGAGGTCAAGTTCACATGGACCCCTGAATGTGAGGACAGTTTTCAGAAGTTGAAGATGAGTCTGACTTCTGCTCCAGTGCTTTCTCTGCCTGTTGAGGGCATACCCTATGTCATCTACACTGATGCATCCCGACAAGGCTTAGGGTGTGTTCTGATGCAAGATGGAAAGGTGATCGCCTATGCTTCTCGACAGTTGAAACCTAATGAAGCTAATTGGCCTACGCATGATTTAGAGCTGGCTGTCATAGTTCATGCTTTGAAGATCTGGCGACACTACCTCTATGGAGAAAAGTTTGAAGTCTATTCTGATCACAAGAGTTTGAGATATCTGTTGACTCAGAAGGATCTGAACTTGCGACAACGTAGGTGGATGGAATATCTTAAAGATTACAATTTCACCATCACCTATCATCCTGGTAAAGAAAATGTCGTAGGTGATGCTTTAAGTCGCAAGAAGGATGCTGTTTGTGCTGCTCTGAGATGTTCTGTGTGGGAAAACCTTGAACTTGTGGCCAGTTGGAGACCTCAGCTTGTCGATTCAGGGGATGAAGATAAGTTGTGTGTTCATATGGCCAGTTTGACCGTTACACCAACCTAGATCTCAGAAGTCGTGTCTGCACAGTTGGAGAGTTCCGAGCTTGAAGAGTTGAAAGCTTTATCTGAGAAACCGCAATCTGTCTTCTCTGTCGGAGTGGATGGTGCTATCCGCTTCAGACAAAGGTTGTGGATACCTGATGTTGGTGATCTGAGACAGAAGGTTCTGAGTGAAGCTCATGGTTCCAAGTACACTATTCACCCTGGCACAACAAAGATGTACAAGGACTTACAGCGAAGCTTATGGTGGAAGAACATGAAGAATGATATAGCTCTGTTTGTAGCAAAGTGCTTGACATGTTAGCAAGTCAAGATTGAACATCAATGACCTGGTGGTCTTCTTCATCCTCTTAAGATTTCAGAATGGAAGTGGGAGAAGATCACAATGGACTTTGTTACTGGTTTCCCCAAGTCTAAGAGAGGTTATGATGCTGTCTGGGTGGTGATTGATCGGCTTACAAAATCTTCTCATTTCTTGCCTTTCAAAACCACGTATAAAGTTGTTGAGATGGCTCAGTTGTATGTGGAGTGGATAGTTCGTCTGCATGGTGTCCCTGCTGTGATAGTTTCTGATCAAGACCCGAAATTCACTTCTCGTTTATGGGGTCAGATTCAGGAAGAGATGGGTACTGATCTGCGTTTCAGCACTGCTTACCACCCGCAAACTGATGATCAGTCCGAGAGAACAGTTCAGATTCTGGAGGACTTGCTACGTGCTTGTGTGATGGATTGGGGTGGTGCTTGGGATCGGTATCTACCATTAGTAGAGTTTGCTTACAACAATAGCTACCAAGCCAGTATTGGTATGCCACCTTTTGAAGCTCTCTATGGTAGACCTTGTCGTTCACCTTTGCACTGGGATGATGTTGGTGAACATTCCCTAGTGAAGACTGATGACATGCAAATGATGCTTGAGAAGATACAGTTGATAAAGAAACGGATGAAAGCTGCTCAAGACAGACAGAAGATGTATGCTGATAAGAAGAGGTCTGATGTAGGCTTCTTAGTGGGAGACTATGCTTTTCTAAAGATCAAGCCTATACGCTCTATTGCAAGATCTAAAGTAAAAGGCAAGTTGAGTCCTCGCTATGTTGGACCATTTGAGATCTTAGATAAAGTGGGGGATTGTGCATATCGTCTAGCTTTGCCTCCTGCTTATGACAAGATTCACAATGTGTTCCATGTTTCTGTGTTGAGGAAGTACGTTAAGGATCCGTCTCATGTGCTTACCATCGAACCTGTGGAGATTAATGAGAATCTGACTTATGAAGAACTACCTGTGAAGATCCTTGACTCCCGAGTAAAGCAGCTGAAGAATAAGGAGATAGAGTTAGTGAAGGTTTTGTGGAGATATCATGGATTAGAAGAAACCACTTGGGAGTTGAGAGATGAGATGTTGCGTACTCACCCTTCCCTCTTTGTATGAGATTTCGGGGACGGAATCCTTTTTAAGGGGTGGAGTGCTGTAACATACTGAAACCCCCTTTGTACCTCTTTGTACTCTTTTCTATAAGCTTTGACCTTCATTTTCGTTCCATTTGTCCTTGGTTTTGATTTAAAAGAAATTAAGATGGTTATTGGTTAAATGTTTCCCATATATTCTTATTTTAAGGTTGCATGCACAAATGCCTCAGTTAGAATTAGATAATGGGTTTAAAATGCAAATTCACATTAAGTAATAAAAAGAGTAAAAATAATTCGTCCTAGAACCTTCTAGTGTTTCCTAGAATATGAGAGATATGAAGAAAATCCGAATTTTGTAAAAGGAAGAAGATAAATGTAATAATTAATGGTAATATGAGAAATTATGGGTAAAGAAGATAATTACAAAGATTTTTGCAATAAACATGATAATCTGAAACCATCATGATAATTTGATAGTTTAATTCGTTTCCTTGAACAAAGAGTAACTTAAGGGTCAAGTATTATTTAAAATGAAAAATATTAATAACATTATCAATAGAATATAGGAAATATGCCAATAAAAAGAAATAAAATACTTAATGTTCTCAAATCAGTAAAATTACTTCAAATTCGTATTCTAAACATAAAAATAAGCCTCTATGCAAATTTGCAACTAATTTGGATAATATATGAATAATGAGAAAAATAGGAGAGAGAGAAAATGTGTAGAATGTTCTAATTAATTTAATAAATATAAAGATAATTTCAACTTGGGAAGATAATTGCAAAATCGTGTTCCACACCTTTAAGGAGACTTATGGGTGAAGTTACATTAATTTTAAATAATGTTATCACCTCTTTTGAAGGAGGAAAGAGAAAATGACATATTAATTATTTCACCTATCAAACTTTCTCAAAATGAAAAACTAACTCCATATTTGGATTCTACGCGTCGAAATAAGTCGGGATATAAATTTTCATAATTTTTGGGCAACGTTTGAGCCTCCAAAAGAAGAAAGAGAAAAACATCTAAAATCTAATAGTTTAATCGACTTTTGCTCAGGGATATTTCCCTGATCTAACGCGAGATCGGATGGCTCAGAGTCGTTGATGGACTCGGGTCCATCGATCGGACGACCCACGATCGTCTTCTACCTTGAGTCGGATTAGGCAACATATTCGATTTTTCGTTTTCTTAAAATCGCAATATCTTGAGATTCACTCAACGATTTTCCTTGATTTTTTTTGCGTTGGATTCCTTGCGAGATTTCACACAGGATTATCCCAAAATTTGCGAGCTTTAACGCGTATTTGCGAAACACCCAATGTAGCCTCCGACCACTTCCCCTTACTCCTACCCACATCCTAGTCTAGGGTTCCTTGCCTATAAATAACTCAACCCTCGCGACCGTCATCACCTTAGCAACCTGTTCGTACCTCCAATTTGGATTTTCGTGCACGTTTCGACCCTCGACGAGCAGCCGAAGGTCCCAAGCTTGCGGCGCTTCTCCCTCTCTATTCCGGCAACCTTGGTTCGAATCAAAGGTACCATTGAATTCGTCTCTTCTTTCTCTTTCTTTCGACTACCTAAACGCAAGTTTTCGTCAAGAAATGCGAGTTTGCCCAAATCGGCCGAGCAAGCTGCTTGCGCGCGACGAGGATCGATCGAGGAAGATGACGACGCACAAATGACCATTTTGCCCCTCCGATTTCCTTTCTTTTCGTATTCTCGCCAAGGGCATTGCTGTCCTTTACCTCTGTTTGACCGCCGGGTCGCTCGACCGGTTACGAGAGACCCTGAGACGCGGGTCACCGCTCTCAGTCGCTCGCGACCGCTCGATGCGGTTGGCCTTGCCTACGTGGCAAGCTGCCATTGGTCGAGATAAAATATTTTTTATAAATTATTCCGATGGTCAAAAATAATAAATAAATAGTGTTTTGAAATCAGGAAAACGAGATCTATTTAATAAAAATGTTTTTGAGATCTGGTTTTGAGTTTTTCGAAAAGGTGTTTTTAAAATCGATTTAATTAACTTAAAAATCATAAAAATTAACCCTAAGAATCCATATTTCCAAAATATACAATATTATATGTTATTTTGATCAGGAAAACCTAACTAAGATGATTATGAGGTTTTTGAAGTCTGAATCGCGAGTTTGTGCAAAAGGTTAGTAAATTAGGGTTTTCAAACTTTTAAATGAATACATGTAATTCTGATTTATGAATCTAATGATGTATTAGGTAATTTGGGTTTATAATTTGTGTGGAGAGTTAAAAAGGGAAACTTAGGACACCTGTGGCCAAGGTATGTGTTTAGTATGCGTTTGATTGTGCATCTACCTATCAGTTGGGAAATACTTAATCCAATACCTAAATTTCTCTATGAGGTTTAACTTGAACTAAACCATTGAATTCTTGAAACCTAAATGTCTTATTTGCCTCAAAAATCAGATATAGTATTCTCTTGTTTGGGTATTCATACCCCACTGCCATGATATATATTCTTTGGCTTATTCTTGCCATAAATCTTTTGTTAGCATGAAATTAAATGTTCTATTTAAATTTTAAGTAGTGGTACTTATGTACAACCACCCATAGAGGGCATGTATAAAATCGCCCTAGGGGAACGTTTATTATTATCCCCATTAAAAATTGTAGGTGATTTGGAAATGTTTATAATTCTTCCCTCACCTAAGGTTAGAGGTCCGGTAGGTGCCTCAACCCTACTTAGTTAGATAGACATATTAATTAACATGCTAAACCCTTTATTTCTTTTTGTTAATGGCAAGTTCTCTTATGAAAACCTCATACTTTTTGATATCTTCTTACACCAAATATCTAGCCTAAATTTACTTGTTACAACTTTCTTTTCCTTTGATAGATTGTTAGTGTAACACATACTTTTCCTTGTTTTCCCTCTTGCTGGGTGTCTTCCCAACCACCCAGGTGTTGGAGCTGTGCAAGGTGAAGGAAGGGCTTGAAGAAAGAATCCTTTGCTGTGATCGTTAGCTTGAAGAAGGATGGCTAGGTTGCTATAGCTAGATCCTCTATTCTATCTTATCTTTTCTTTTAGAAAGCAATGATGTAATAAACAATAAAGCCATTAGAAGGCTTGTTATTTCTTTCTTTCCGCTGCTATTGACATTTTATTATGTATCTGGAATCATGCTTATTTATTTGGAATGTTATGCAATCATCCTCAAAGTCTAAAATTTCTGTTAAAAATTGTGGATGTTTGTATTTCCTTTAAATTTTAGTAGAGAGGTGATCTCGCCTCTTTACAACATGGTATCAGAGCCTTTAGGCGACTATTAGGGCATGCAGTTAAGGCAAGGGTGTCTAGAAAGGATCAGGGCTGGCAAGATTTTCCTCCGACCCACTAGCTTGGCATACGGGGACTCCCGTGCCCATATGATCCGGCCTGGCCTGCGCCGATACGAACTGCCCGAAGTAGTATGCTTTTAGGCAATAGCATTCTAGTTATCCTTTTCTCATCTCTATTTCTTTTCCCTCTCATCTATGATTCTTTACTCCTGAAAATTTAATATGATAACCCTAATTTCAGGAGAGGTGACCTGTTTGACAACTCAAACCAGGAGTCCAACACTGACAACCTTGACACTCCTGCGACTCCTGATGTTACCCAACCAACCTCTGGTGTTCCTGCCTTCACACCTGAGCAAGAGCTGGCGATGCTGCGACAACTGTTGTCCTCCACCATGATGGGACAACTCAACACCATTGCTGTTGTTTCCGCCAAGCCGAGGGAGTTCACCCTCACTGACTTCATCAAGATGCAGCCACCCTACTACAAGGGTGAGAGTGAGCCTAACATGGTGGACAAAGCTGATGACTGGGTGTTGGCCCTGGATCAGACCTTCGAGGGTATGGCTTTCCCTCCTCACAAGAAGGTTTGGTTTGCGACGTACGTGCTAGATGGACCGGCGCGTGTTTGGTGGAATGGAGTTGCCCGCACTCAAGACACCTCCTCCATGGAGTGGACTCAGTTCCTGAAGCTGTTCAGAGAGAAGTACATCTGCCCTGCATTCCTGAGGAAGAAGGAGGCTGAGTTTTACAGTCTCAAGCAAGGAAGCATGAGCGTGGCCGACTACGTTCAGAAGTTTCTGCTGTTGGAACGTTACACCACCGACCTTGGAGCTGACAGAAGAGCAACCTTGTTCTTGGAGGGCCTGAACTACCATGTTGGTCGAAGCCTCGTTCCACAGCTGCCACTCACGTTTCAACAGATGGTGGACAAGGCTCTCGCCATCGAGTCTTATCCGGGATTTCAGTCTTCCAGTGACTTCAACAACAACAAACGGAAGAATCTGAACCAGCATGAGAACCGTGGACGTGATCGCTGCAACAGATGCAATCACCACCATCCTCCTGGAAGATGCCCCACCAACAATGCACCTGCTCGTGTTGGCAACCGTCCTCCACCAACCTGCCATGAGTGTGGCTAGGTTGGGCACATCCGACCCAACTGCCCTCGTTTCCAGCAAGGGCAGAATCATGCTCAGCATCCACAATAGCCGAGACAGAACCCTCCATCGCGGAACAACAACAACAATAACAACAACAACCAGAACCCAAGACGTCCGCCAGCTGAGAGGCGGAATGGGAGAGTGTTTGCTCTCAATGATGAAGAAGATGGTGAAGGCAATGAAGTGATTGAAGGTACACTACACCTCAATTTGCATCCTTTAAAAGCTCTGTTTGATTCCGGTTCCTCCAATACCTTCATATCTAGACAGTTTGCCTCTATGCTTGAAATCGAATCTGAGTTTATGGATCATGTGTTAGATGTAAAAACTCCTAGTGGTAAAATCTGCTCCTCGTACCTCCAAACTCCTACCTTGAACCTCTGTGTATCCGGAATAACGTTTCCTACAGTGTTCGTCTTGCTTGATATGACCGTCTTTGACATCATCCTGGGTATGGATTGGTTAAAGAAGTATAAAGCTGTTCTGTTCTGTGAGGAATCCAAGGTTAGTCTATTTCATCCTGATGAAGGAAGAGTGTGCGTCAAGGGCAAGAAGCGAGGAGAGCGACAATTCGTCATCTCTGCCATCAAAGCTGAAAAGCTTGTCTCACAAGGGTGTAGAGCCTTCCTAGCCTCCATTGTTCTCGATGCTACACCTCCTGCCCTAGATCATGTTGATGTGGTGAAGGACTTCCCAGATGTCTTTCCTAAGGAGTTACCCGGGTTGCCACCAAATCGCGAGGTGGAATTCTCCATTGAGCTCATACCTGGAACTTCACCGATATGGAAGCCACCTTACCGCTTGGTTCCTGCTGAGCTGGCAGAGTTGAAGAAGCAGCTTGAAGAGCTTCTTGACATGGGTTTCATTCGCCCCAGTGTTTCCCCTTGGGGAGCCCCTGTCTTGTTCGTGAAGAAGAAAGATGGATCCTTGCGGATGTGTATGGATTACCGCATGCTCAACCAGGTGACAGTGAAGAATCGTTATCTGTTGCCGCACATCGAAGACCTATTCGATCAGCTAAAGTCAGCCAACGTGTTCTCCAAGATGGATCTACGAAGTGGCTACTACCAGATGCGTGTAAAGGATGATGATGTTCCGAAGACAGCGTTCAGAACTCGCTATTGGAATTATGAATTTATGGTTATGCCTTTTGGTTTGACAAATGCCCCTGCTGCGTTCATGGACCTGATGAACCGAGTATTCCGCCCATACCTCGACAAGTTTGTAGTGGTGTTTATTGATGACGTTTTGGTTTATTCCGAGACGTTAGAACAACATCGCGAGCACCTGCGGATTGTACTCAACACATTGCGAGAAAATCAATTGTATGCAAAATTCTCAAAATGTGAGTTCTGGATAAAGGAAGTGATGTTTCTTGGTCAAGTGATTTCTGCCGGCCATATAGCTGTTGATCCTGCAAAGGTAGAAGCTGTGACAAAGTGGAATGCTCTGAGAAACCCGTCAGAAATCCGTAGTTTCCTTGGTCTAGCTGGTTACTATCGGAAGTTTATCAAAGGGTTTTCTGAGTTGGCTTTACCTTTGACCAAGCTGACTCGGAAGGAGGTCAAGTTCACATGGACCCCTAAATGTGAGGACAGTTTTCAGAAGTTGAAGATGAGTCTGACTTCTGCTCCAGTTCTTGCTTTGCCTGTTGAGGGCATACCCTATGTCATCTACACTGATGCATCCCGACAAGGCTTAGGGTGTGTTCTGATGCAAGACGGAAAGGTGATCGCCTATGCTTCTCGACAGTTGAAACCTAATGAAGCTAATTGGCCTACGCATGATTTAGAGCTGGCTGCCATAGTTCATGCTTTGAAGATCTGGCGACACTACCTCTATGGAGAAAAGTTTGAAGTCTTTTCTGATCACAAGAGTTTGAGATATCTGTTGACTCAGAAGGATCTGAACTTGCGACAACGTAGGTGGATGGAATATCTTAAAGATTACAATTTCACCATCACCTATCATCCTGGTAAAGCAAATGTCGTAGGTGATGCTTTAAGTCGCAAGAAGGATGCTGTTTGTGCTGCTCTGAGATGTTCTGTGTGGGAAAACCTTGAACTTGTGGCCAGTTGGAGACCTCAGCTTGTCAATTCAGGGGATGAAGATAAGTTGTGTGTTCATATGGCCAGTTTGACCATTACACCAACCTGGATCTCAGAAGTCGTGTCTGCACAGTTGGAGAGTTCCGAGCTTGAAGAGTTGAAAGCTTTATCTGAGAAACCGCAATCTGACTTCTCTGTCGGAGTGGATGGTGCTATCCGCTTCAGACAAAGGTTGTGGATACCTGATGTTGGTGATCTGAGACAGAAGGTTCTGAGTGAAGCTCATGGTTCCAAGTACACTATTCACCCTGGCACAACAAAGATGTACAAGGGCTTACAGCGAAGCTTCTGGTGGAAGAACATGAAGAATGATATAGCTCTATTTGTAGCAAAGTGCTTGACATGTCAGCAAGTCAAGATTGAACATCAATGACCTGGTGGTCTTCTTCATCCTGGTGGATCAAGCTCACAAGCATACCCCTATATGAGTGAAACCAATGTTCGCTCAAGATTATCCATAGCTCTCCATGCTTATCTCATAAACTATCCAACATGTCCTTCAGGCCTAGGTTTTAACCTACTTCCAGCACTACTAACATACTCTGGGTCCATACTATGCCATGCTCATATAAGCCCATAGGGTTTCTATAGGTTCTTCACTAACCTCACCAATGAAGGAGTTATCCTTCACCCTAACATACACAACCCTTCCCAGGGTTGAGTCGCCAAAGGTACTAGGTCAGCCAACCTCACATGGCTCATACTGTCATAGGTATCCAAAACCAAAAGCATGTCAACCCACACACATGGTCGACCATGACTTCCATCTCATCATGCCATCTCTCTCTCTAACCACTACTTAGGGTTAGGGTTAGCATCATCCTCAGAGGATGTGCCAGGTCTCTACCTTTAATGGAGGTCTCTTCCTCCAAGACCAACTCTACTTCATCCTCCTGACAAGAAGGTCTAACCTCATGTCTCTCCTGAGGGCATGACAACACATGTCATATGACCTAAGCATGCAACTATTCTTTAGTTTACGCTTAAACTATTAAGATTATGTCCATGACATATTATTTACATGCTTTTTCATTAATTTGGAGGAGGATTACTTAACCTTATTATACATACCCATACTTCAAGAGGGTGAGGAAGAGAGATAAAAACCCTAAACCTCAAAATATTAACAGAATTAGGGTTGAGAGGGGACGAAAATAAATGAGAGAGTCCTAAATGTATCTTATTTTGAGTCAGATCCTAAGACATTGGCCAGGCAGTCACACAAATCTAGGAGTCCTCGTATTATAACTAGCAGTGCAGAGGAAAATATTGCCAGCCCCCAAATGTGATCCTTTTCTAGACACCTCTATCTTTGAGAAAATATTCTAATAACTCCCTCAGTTCTATGGAATTTGTAAAATTTAATAATGACTAAAGATTAAATGAAGAAACAATGCTCTGATACCAAATGTAATGACCCCGCCTCCCGGTAACCCCCAATTAAGGGAGACCAAGAGGTCAGAGCCGTTATCCCAATTTTCTGAATCAAAGGTTTGACAAATAATCAATAATAATTATAAAATTCTACCAAACTATACTGAAAGCTGGAATAAAAGAAAACTTTACATACCTTTTTTTAAAAAACTTTGGATATCTAACTTCTATCCACAACTTCAATCTAATCTAACTAATCCTCCTTGCACTTTAATTCTTATTTTCATAATATTCCGCTTTATTGTTTGTCCTTTTCAAACTTGTACCTAAAATGCTGACAAACAAAATGTCAGTCAGCATAAATGAATATGATGGTATGTGGGGACAACCAAAACTTCACATATATGGCTAACAATCTAAATATCACAATCAAGTTAATTAACAAGCCAATTTATGCTTTCAATGTGACATTCTCCACCGCTTTTTCCCTAACCCTGGAATACTCTCCTTAGGGTTTCTCTTTTGCCATTGCCTTAAGGCCACCTTCTCCATCCTGAGCTTGGTGCCTGGGGTCACCTCTCATGGTTCCCCTTAGTCATGCAATACAGACCACCTTCTCTATCCTGAGCTTGGTGCCTGGGGTCACCACTCATGGTGCCCATGGGTCTTCCCTCTTGGGCTTGACCTTTTTGCATCATCCATCAGGGTGGCATGTAGGTGCAAGAATACACACTTGTATCATAATTGTGAAAATCATAGTGACTTTATGATTTGCAAGTATGAACATCCAAACTGATAGGTTGCATCCAATGCGATTAATCATCCGGAAAACCTTAGGAAAACTAATGCGATTAACCATAATTAACAACATACCTATTAGGATGACTTGAGTGCACAAATCATCCAATTAAGCAAGAAATCCAGTAAACAAGCAAGCACACATGATGATCCTAAAATATACATCCAATTTTCCTATCATTAATCATACCATCAAGGTCTATTAAACCTAGTTGCTTCCTAGGGTTACTAGACATTTTTAGGGTTTCGATTACAATTAGGGTTTCACTTCACTTTTACTATTTTAAACCCTAATTTTATAAAATTACTCACAACCCTAATTATCTCATCTACTCCTCATGAAAGATATTAAGGTTACCTTTTGATAACATATAACCCTAATTTCAGATTAAATACTTTTTTCTTTCCTTTTTCCCCTATTGAGGGTTTCTAAGTGCATTACCCATCATTTTAGGTTTAAAACCCTAAATCTTGCAATTTCGTCTTCCAAACAGGTTAAGGTGCAACATTATCATATAACACGTTAATAATACTCAAATTAACCTATTACTACTTCTTAAATCATAAATTAGGGTTTCTAATCAACTTTTATTACCTTTTTCATCATAATAATACACTTTTTCAAAAATATATAGATTCATGCCTTCTAACAATTTTTACCTTATTCATGACATTTTTCTAATCAACTTTCATATATAACTTTTTATCATCAGAGTTTTCTACAAATTTCTATGATTTTACAAGGAAAAACATTTTTCTGGAATATTCGAGCAGAGAGGGGGATTTACCGAAAATTCCCAGCCGTTCGATTAGTAGTCCTCTGGTCCATCGTTTGGATCTGGTGCTCCGCGTCGCGAGCGATCTAACTTAGTCGGCCGCTCCTCGGATCGTTGGATCTCTTTGCGTGATCAAGGTGGATCGCTATCCAACGACTACTGCTCCTCTTCCTCCTTCTCTTCTTCGCGTGAGCCTGCGGCGGCGCCGTGACGGAGCTCTCGTTGGAGCGAGGGCAATCCAAGGAAAAGGAGGATATCGGGGCTCGTGAGGCATCCGTTCGAGATCGGTGTGAGGTGTCGAGTCGAGAGGGGGTCCTTTTATAGGGCTAGGAGGGATCCTCTTAGGGTTTCTTAACCGACTGCCACCCTCACCTTCGGGTGATTTGGGCGTCTCTCCTAGATGCTTTGAGGGATCAACAAATTAGGGTCGAGAAGGTTCAGGGTTCCCTCCCAGACTCAACTAAACAATTTCCAAGCTTGCACATGCGTTGGATTATGAGAAATCCAAAGGGAAAATCCCTCAGTTCGTGACTTGTATCCCAGTTCCTTTGGAACTAGATGATGAGCGACGCTCATTGGATTAAGATCCAACGACCCTCATCCCTCACGTTCAACCACAAAGGAAAACGAATTTCCTATTTTTAATATAATTCCTTTTTATTTTGGATAACTTGGAAAAATCACAACTCCTAATCCGTAGCTCCGTTTTATCCCAAATTTTGAGGGATATTATTAATGACTTAATATTTCATCATGCCAAATTTGGGCTTAATATCTAAAGAAATCGGGTCCCTTTCTCTAGTTGCAAGTTATCACTTAAATATATATATATTTCTCACATATTTTCTCTTTCCTTTGCCATTAAATTATCATATTGGATTTCTTGGACCTCACGAAACCCTAAAGGCATGAAATCCCACCTTGGGAAATATTCCTTTGCCTTTTCCCCTTATTCTTTTCTCTCTTCCTTACTTATTCCTTTTATTAAATAGATTCCTTTTTCTTGTAATGGGGCTCAATAGCCAATAAAGTCAACTAAACAACCAACAAGGCTATTGCAAATGAAATTCATTCAATTGTGGCCATAAATGCCACTTTCTAGAGATTTCTATGTATTTCTCATAAATATATTTCTTAATATCCATTATCTTTTTCTATTATTTGTACTTTTCTTATTTTATTCTCTTTTATATCCATTATTGGATTAATATAATAATAGGAACCATGAAATTCCTATCAAAAGGGAGATTTGCAATGAAGTCCCTTCCTTGAAGCAAAGCATATAGCCTTTTCAATTGTGTCCAAATTCATACAATCATTACATTCCAATTATGAAAATACATGCAAAATCGAGGTTGTAACACTTAGTGACCATCACGAGTACAAAACTCCATCGACCACATAAGAGTAAAAATCTTGGCAACCACTCATGGTGTCAAAACCTTAGAGACCATCATAGAAATCAAATGTCATCGACCACATAGAGTGAAAGCTTGGCAACCACATATCATCACACACATGTGCAAGCTATATGGTTTATATCTTTAAGGAAGAAACATGCATCATGATTAGAGGTACATCAAGAAGGATTATCTACTCAAGATCTATCGTTGGCAAAGGTAATATCTTTCTACTCAAAACAACAATTTAGGGCAAGATTTTGTACATGCAAGATAAGAGTAAGAAATAATCAAGGAGAAAGTTATATAACTCGCCTATAGGATGAAGATTAATCTCCATACAACAAGGTAGCTTGAGGAAAGAAGGTAGGAACCCTAGATTGAGCACTCCAGTCTACCAAGATAGCTTCTTTTCCAAAAAGGAAGCAAACCCTAGATCAAGGAAGCAAGAATGAAGTATTTTTCAACCACTAATTCAAGATCCACCATTGATCTGTCTAAGAAGAAGAGAGAGGAAGGTAGAGAAGAAAAGAAAACAAAGGAAAAGAGGGAGATCTCACTTACCAAAACTGAGGAGAAAAGCTACGGGGCACCCAAAAAACTCGACAAGGGTGGATGAAGACTCTAGGTGAACATGCAAGCAAGATCAACCAAGCTTCTTCAACCTTAGCTCCTTCTTCTCCACCAAGCTAGTAGTGAGGAGCCCCAAGCACAAGGAAGAAGAGAGAGAGACATAGGTGCATAAAGAACTTGCTTGCATGAAAGGAGGGAGGTATATATTTATTAAATGGGATAGAGGGAGAAAATAAGAGGTTTCAAGCCATGCATGCAATGTGTCCATGGTAAAAAAGTCTCATCCATGCAAGCATCTCAACCACATTAGAGCCCAACGACCACAATAAGAAAATTAGCAAAAAAGATGGTCAGAAATACATAGATACCACTACACCTAGGAAAGTTGGTGACCAAGATGAGTCATGAAACCCCATTGACCACTAGGTTAGTATCCTCATCGACTGCTAGGGTTAGGGCATCCATGAGGGCAAACCCTAAGTCAACACAAGACTAGATGTCAGCACTCAAACTAAGGTGAAACAATGCACCCCAGGGCACAAATAAGTCAAGCATGATATGAAAACATGTGAGGCACAACAAGCATGTAAAAAATTGCAATAAAAACCCTAGATATGGACAAATTGTATAGAAGCCCAAAATAAGCATATAAATACATAACTTGGTCAAACAATGTCCAAACTAGATCAAACTTGGAACTTAAACTTGTCACATGATATAAAATACATCTTAGGGTTAGATTAAAGTTCTAAGAATGTAATTATGATAAGAAACCATGTTGAAACATAAAGCAAGGTTGGGGGTCTTACAACCATAAACCCCTTACAAGGATTTAGCCCCCAAAATCCTACGTGAACAAGGATGAGTACTTCCTACACATCTCATCCTCCAACTCCCACATGGCCTCACTACACATCGGTGATGCCACACCACATTCACTATGGATATATCCTTCTTCTTCAAATTCTTCACTCTCCTATCCCAGATCAACACATGACCCTCAACGTATGACATGTCCTCCTCCAACTCAGCATCTACTGGCTGCAATGTCTGCATAGTATTGGGGTGACACTTCCTCAACATGGAGACATGGAGGACATCATGCAACCTATGCAATTCAAATGGTAACTCCAACTTGTATGTCATCTTTCCAACACAAGACAAGATAGAGTATGGTTCCATATACCTCAAAGACAACTTATCCTTCTTACCAAACCTCAAAACACCCTTCTAAGGGGAAACCTTAAGGTACACACATGCTATAACCTGAAACTCCAATAGTCTTTGGTGATTATTGGCATATGACTTCTGTCTATCATGAGATGCTTTTAATTACTACAATATCACCTTTATCTTCTCCATAGTCTACTGTACTAACTCAAGACCCAAAAGATGATATTCACCTATCTCATACCAACAAAGAGGTGACCGACAATGCCTCCCATATAAAGCTTCATACGGTGCCATTTCTATGATCATATGATAACTATTGTTGTAGGAAAAATCTATCAAACTCAGATGTACATCCCAACTGCTAAGAAACTGCAAGACACATGCCCTCAGCAAATCCTCCATAGTCTAAATGGTCCTCTCTGACAGACCATCTGCCTACAGGTGAACAACTGTGATAAACCTCAGCTGTGTCCCTATAGATGTATGTAGATGTTCCCAAAACTGACTCATAAACTGTGGACCTCTATCAGATCCTATGGTAAGTGGAATACTATGCAGACACACTATCTCATCAACATAAGTCTGTACCAACTTCTCTATTGTATATATCATCTTGTCTGGAAGAAAGTGAGATGACTTGGTCAACCTATCAACTATCACCCAAATGGAATCACATTTTCTATCTTAGGAAGACCAACCACAAATTCCATGGTAATATGATCCCATTTCCACTACGGTATTGGCAAAGGTTGTAGCATCGCTGCATGCTTATGATGTTCTGCCTTGACCTACTAACAAACTACTACTTTCCCACACTTATGGAAAGTCATCGACTCATACTGCAATCTAGACGACCATGTCCCTGACACATAAGATGCACTTTGTGCTCCTACTGGTAGAAATCTATGACCCCTTCCCTTACTTTGAGATCACTTTGACGAAACTCCTGTTCTCAGATCTGAGAAAGATGATCTCTAGTGTGACTATGGAGATGAGAACCTTGGCTTCTTAAAGCCACCAGATGACTATCCTTGAAACTGAGTTGACCTCTTCTTAGTGTTAGCTTCCCCCTTCCCAATAGCAGACCTCTCAATCCTCCTCACTAACTCCATAAAGGTAAAGAAACTTTCTCTATTCTCCAAGGTAGATGTTGTCATAGACAACTCCATGCACAGACCCTTCTCAATCCTACATATCCTCTCCTTCTCTGTCACCTCCATATGTGGACAGAACCTCAAAAGCTCCATAAACTTCACCTCATACTCGTTGATGGACGTCGAACCTTGACGTAACTTCTCAAACTACACTATCGTCTAGTCCAAATACATCTCTAGGAAGTAACGACTCACAAACTCTCACCAAAACCCTTCCCAACTCACAATCACTCCTAGTCTTTTCTCCTCTTATATGGCCCACCAGTGGCCAAAACTACCCTTTAAAAGGTAAATAGCATGCTTCATATTGTCCTATTATGGGATATTCAAGATCTTGAATGCCTTATCAAGCCCATTCAACCACATATTCTGTGTTAGTTGGGTCCACAGTACCCACATCCTCGATCTCCCCCACCCATCACAACCTCTTGAATGTCTTCCCAAAACCATAATATTCCATATTAGGGATGACTTCCCTAGCTTGAGGTACGAGCACCCTATCCTATAAGTGTGTACTTTTTGCCATGAGTTGTCCAAACATGGACTAGAAAGAAAGATTTTCCATGGTTATAGGGTCAAAGTGAGGCATCGTGGGCTGTTCTGGCCCCGTTACTAGCACTCTTCCATCATGTGCCAGCATCCTACCACCACCTCTTGGCGTAACATACCTACTATCCACACGCTCTTCACATTCTACAGACATATCTTCATGAGCTTAAGCTATGATCAGATACATTGGATTATGTAAGAACAAACACAAACCTAAGTCCTATGTCCTACAAACTCAACGAACATAAAGCCCTGATACCGAGCAAAATATGACGCCATGTAACTCTAAATGAGATTACTCAAAACAAAATACATGATCGATCACTAATTAACCACATAACTAGAAAAGAGGGTAAATTAAAACCTTTTTAAACAATAACAACATGTTCAAAAGTATTCACATAAAAGTCCAACAACTTGCATATCAACACATACCATACCAGGTACTTACATGTATCTCCAATGGACTCAGCCAGAACCTATATACCAAAGATATTGTTACAGATACACATACCATATACAAAGATCGACATATTACCGAAATCTTGAGTCAATATACATATCGTCTACAAAACATCCCCTGCACGGACCTGAGAGTACATGGACAACACTAGGACACACTAACTACTAGCCAACCTTCTGCTCCTACTACTCTCCATGATGCTCTTCACACCACCATGATCTTAGAGATGTCACTGACGGTTACCTTATATGATGTGGTGACCCACGAGGTGGTACAACATCCTAGTGAGAGATATAACTCTCAACAATAGTTATTGATTACAAAAGGGTATATTATTTAAACAATTTAAGTAGATTAAACATATTGAGCAAGTTAAAAATGTAGGCATAACAATAACATGATTAGAAAGTATATAAGGAAACTATATAAAACTATCATTTACTAAACATTTACTACTCTTTCCAGGGGGCTTCTTACCATCGACATTAGCCGTTATTGGTCATGACCACTGGTTGTGCTTTTGGTACTGTCTTTGCTTTTCAGGTGCATGCCTGGTAGTCTCAGGGTCCTAGATCAGGTGGCTGTCATTTGATGAAGAGGGGCTGGATACCCACCTGGATCCCACACTTTCAGGAAATGATGCAAATGCCAGTGGTGGAAAGGTTGGTGTCTAGATCAAGGACATCTCTTGATGGTCAGCTAATGGAAGGACCCTGCACTACAAATAGCTTCCCCTGCTTAAGCCTGGGTTGGAGCACCTTCAAGGTGCTTGATGGAATGCCTTGCTGCATTCAGGTGCTTTATGCGGCTGATGATGGTTCTCTTAATCAGTGTTTGTTAGTCAGATCTTAGGTGGGTCTCACCATAGGAGCATGAGTATTGATACTAGTTGGTAGTCATCTGTCTATCGGTAGAGTCTGCACTTTTTGTGGGTATGCATATTGACAGTGGAGCTCCTCTATTGTGCTGGGTGATGTTCCTACCAGTTTTTTGTCGGTATGAATGCTCCCTTATTGTCTTCTGTATCTGGGTCTTCTGGCTTTGGTCCGGTCTTATGCGTAATACCTTAGCTTTTCTTTTTTGTTTGTCTTGGTAATCTTCTTCGGAGGGTTAAGGGGTGCACATATAATGTACCTAAAGTTTTGGAATCACAATAGCAACAGAGTTTTTTGCCGACCAAAAAAAATAACAACCAGTAGTACAAGAAACAAGGAAAAGGTTAACATCCTATGTGAATCATGTTTATCCCTAAATAGATAAGCTACATAGCTGGATTACATATTTCATTAAGCCCTGAAGAGTTTGAGGTATACCACTTAGACTCCAATTGACCAATGCTAAGTCAAAATTAGTGCCATACAAGATCTAGAAGAGCCAAAATCCTAAGATCTCATCCACCCTTGGTCAGTACTGACAAGTCAGCAACACTGGCATATATAGCCAAGCTACAAAACAACCTAGTCCGCCCTTGGTATATAGGTCACGACACTAGTAACTAGGGTATAAAACCCTAGCATCCAAGGTACAACCACATCTGTCCTCAAGCACATCACATATCTATAAGTATCTGAGATATGACCACATCTGTTCTCCTCTGAGGTATGGCTACAACCATCCTCAAAAGAAAACACACTTATACTCAACAATATATGACTCTGAGCTTTGATTAGAGGAATACTCATTTCACCATTCAGCAAATCTTGACACTGGAATGGATCTATAGAACAAGGCACTACATGATTAGGGTTTCAATTGATTAGTTAATGCCAATCGGGTGAGTTAAGGATGCATCAATCAAGTTACATACAAACCCTAAAAGAGTTCTATAAAAACACGGAATGTTGCAACTTCAAAAGATAAAAAATGTATGAATCATGTTTTTGACCACAAACCACATGGTACTATTTCATTGCCACTCATGTGATTACACTTTTCATCATACCCTCACAAGATATTATAATTTCATGTCATCTAAATAAGAGGATCACACCTCAATTAGGGCACAAAACCTTGTTCATAGGTCATAGGACCATCACATCATTCCCTGTAAGAACATAATTATCTTTCCATGCCTTACCAAAGGTTCATCCAACCATCACCACACATATGAGATATAAGTTTAACATAACATTGCATTTAAGAGACCATGATGTTCATATGGAAACATATTAGGGTTACAAACATTTAGAGAGTATTTCTCATCATGAAAATCATACAAGGAAACTAAATATGATTAACCATCATCACTTATTTGTATTAGCAGTAGGTTCAACAAAATAAATTGAATTAATGTTACAAATCACCACTCAAGGATAAACCCAAATTCTTAACATTTCCAACTGATCATGAATGCATAAGGTTAAATATCATCATCCAATTTGATACCACTAAACTCATAACACATACACATAGGATTAGAAAACCCATTGATCATAGGTTAGGAAAACATAGCTACCACATTGATGAGAAATCTCATCAGCCACTAGGGTCAGGAATTCCTGGTGACCGCTACCATCAAGATCAATTGCAACTAGTAAGAGTCCAAAATCTTCATCAACCACTAAGGGTCCAAACACATAGGGACCACTAGGGTTAGAAGAGATAACAAACAATAGAGTTAGCTTTCTCATTGACCACTAGGGTTATATATCTTAGCGAACACAAGGGTTAGCTATCTCTTCGACCACCAGGGTTAGAGATCTTAGCAACCACTAGGGTTGGATATCTCATTAACCACTAGGGTTAGAGATCTAAGCGACCATTAGGGTTAGATATCTCATAAACCACTAGGGTTAGAGATCTTAGTGACCACTAGGGTTAGCTATCTCACTGACCACTAGGGTTGGAGATCTTAGTGACCACTAGGGTTAGGTATCTCATCAATAACTAGGGTTAAAGACTTAGAGACCAACATGAGTTCAAAAACTTGGTGACCACATGAACTAAAAAAATCATGGTGACCACTATAGATTATAAACTTGGCGACCATCATGAGGTACAAAATTCATCGACTATATAAGAGTAAAAATCTTGGTGACCACTCATGGTGTCAAAAACTTGGCAACCATCATATATATCAAATCTCATCAACCACATAGAGTGAAAACTTGATGACCACATAACATCACACACATGTGCAAGATCTAGGCTTTCTATCTTTAAATAAGAAACATGCATAAGGTTTTAGAGGTAAATTAATAAGGATTATCTACTCAAGATCTACTTTTTAAACTCAACCCTAGGAAGCGGTCAAATATTTCTACTTGGAACAACAATTTAGAGCAAAATTATGTACGTGCGAGATAAGAGTAAGCAATATTTGTGGAGAAGGTTATATAACTTACCTATAGGATGAAGATGAATCTCCAAACAACAAGGTAGCTTGAGAAAAGAAGGTAGGAACCCTAGGTTGAGCACTACACTTAGCCAAGATATATTATTTTCCTAAAAGGAAGAAAATACCAGGTCAATGAAGCAAGAAATAAATGTTCTTCAACCACTAGTTCAAGCTTCACTGTGGATCCGACCAAGAAGAAGAGAGAGGAAGGTAGGGAAGCAAAGAAAATGAAGGAAAAGAGGGAGATATCACTTCCCAAGACCAAGTAGAAAATCAAGGGGGCACCAAACGACCTCAACAAGGGTGGATGTAGACCCTAGGTAGGCATGCAAGCAAGATCGACCAAGCTTCTTCAACCTTGTCTCCTTCTTCTCCACCAAGCAAGGGGGGAGGAGCTCAATGCACAAGGAAGGAGAGAGAGATAGGTGTACAAAGAACTTGTTTACATGCAAGGAGGTAGGTATATATAGATTAGATGGGAGAGAGAAAAGGATAGGTGCCAATCCATGCATGCCATATGTCCATGGACAAACCATTTCATCCATGGAAGCATCTCAACCATATTGTTTAAAACCCAACAACCACAACACAAGATGGTTAGAAAAACATAGAGACCACCAACCCTAGGAATGTTGGTAACAAAGATGAGTCAATAAACCCCAAAGACCACTAGGTTTAGGATCCTCATCGACCACTAGGGTTAGAACCCTCATCTATCACTAGGGTTAGAACCCTCATCTATCACTAGGGTTAGGGCATCCATGAGGGCAAATCCTAACTCAACACAAGACTAGATGTCACCACTCAAACCAAGGTGTAAAAAGGCACCCCAGGGAACAAATAACTCAAGAATGATATTAAAACATACTAGGGACAACAATCATGTGAAAAATTGCAAGAAAAACCACATATATGGATAAATTTCATAGAATACCAAAACAACCATATAAATACATAACTTTCTCAAATAATTTCCAAACTGGACCAAACTTGAAACTTAAACTTTTCACATGATATCAAAGCACATCTTAGGGTTAGATTATAGTTCCAAGAATGTAATTATGATAAGAAAGCATGTTCAACCATAAATATATTGGTATGTATGCCCAAAGAGCTAATCATATGATGATTGTAATGGCATAAATGTAGATTATTTGATTAATAAATAAAGGCAAGCTTCCAATTTATTATGTTTAATTCAGTTATGAGATAATGATGTAACATTATAAATGCCCAGAGAATGATATTACTCAATGGTGTAGGTTTTCAAGTACCTGACTTGAACAATGAGATCATACACATGTTAAGAGTATACATATACATTCTATTATGTCCCTGATCAGTTGTTAATGGGGAATGCTGATAGACAACAATGCCACATAAGATCAAAGTGTGAGTTGGTTGATGACATAATCTCTTTAGTTATGATATGGTAATATCAAACCAAGCACACAGATGCATGTTAGATAATAGTGTATTGGATGGAACCACCATGAGACTGACACATGGAAGCCATTACCATGGTATTCATAGTTATCTCTCATAGTGATGGTGGTGATTGTGGTTCTTAGACCTAAAGTCACTACACTCGTCACATGTCATTCAGTATGCTTTGACATCATAAAATGTAATCCTAAAACAAGGTATACCATAAAGGTGATGATTGGGTGACTATGACACATGGGGGATGACTATGAGTGATGTAGATGATTTGTCCCTCCTATAGGAGCATGATATCCTAGGCCTCTTGATTTGCGAGACTGAGAAATGCATGGCCCTACATACATGAGTCAATATGTGATATTGAGCTTACATATATCTCAGACAGTCTGCTTTGGTTAAAGAAACAAGATTGAATGTTGAAGAGGATGATTACTCAATGCCTCGAGTTCAATCTGGATATCAGTGATAAAGGAACTATACAAACACTGTAACACCATGCAAAGATGTAGGTTGAATTTGTTCTCCAACTTTTCATTTACTTCGATAGAAATGATGTGTGACTAGGCACACTCATTGCTTGTAATGTCATAAGTTGTTATGGGCATTAAATGTCAACGTAACATGGGACCTATAGGGTCACACACATAGGTCTTGATCTAGAAGAGGAGTTTAATATTAAATGATGATTGAATTGCTTACTAAAGTGTTTAAGTATTCAATTCACAAAACAAATCAACTGAATAGACTCCCAACCAACTGGCTCATGTGATGAAATGAACAGTTAAAGTGTCAGGTTGATTGGATATTAAATTGGCTGATTTCTACATGAAATAGGCACCAACCGATCAGCTCACTGAATGAACTGATCAACTCAGGTAGAGTGAGATGATCGGTTCACCTGGTGAACTGATCGGCTTGGTTGCTCTGGTGGAAGGTGCTAGTGACTTTCCTAAATTCATGAGAAAAGAAGATCGTTTCACTTGCTCAATTCTATTGATGCAAGGAATTGATGCTTAGTATTAATTGGAAACGAATTGCCAAATCCATATGCATTATGGAAACTGCAAAATGACTGGTTCGTAGTGAGAACCATTTGGCTCGCATGCCAGGCGACCATATCAGTTACCAACTGGCCGGTTCAATACTTGCATGTTGTGATAATTCAAGTCTTCCAGTTCCTTCGACTCCCACACAGTCTAGGAACCCAAAATCTAAACCCTCCTACAAATAGAAGGGTATTTGGGGCTTCCTAGAACACAACTCAATTTTTTTTGACAATTGTTTCCCTCTTTGGTTGTGGTAACCAATATAGAGCCCAAACAAGTCCTACCCGCTAAAGGCAGGGATAGCAAGGGATAAACAATTGTGGGAGAGCAATTTGGTGACTAGTACACCAACGGGAGGGATAACTCCTTCATGTCTGTTCTAGTAGGATGGCATGAGTTCTAGGCAGTCTGTGTAGACTTCCACAGAGGCGTGGAGGCTATTACTTGCCTCTTAGAGGATAACATCAACCTACAGTCCATGGTGTGCAGACCATGACTTACATCAGTCAGACGAGTCCCAATACAACTAGAAGATAGTTACACATCTACAAGGATGAGGAAATGTCACTGTACTTGCTCGAGGTCCAGGTATATTGTGATGGAGTGGATTTTTGAAATCCATAAATCTCCAATAACATATTAGAATCCATATCTTGAGTTATAATGAGAGTTCTGAGTATTTTAGTAAAGTTGGAGTGTTGATTGAGGATTATATAATGACTTAGATCTATAAGTTTATGTCTTTTGAGGAATTTAACAGAATGGTAAAACAGTTGAGTTTTGGCACCAAAATTGAGTACAAGGTAGCTTGAGTTGTGAGGGAGCTATAATTAAAATTTTGGTGGCTATTGGGCTTTCCTCGATGGAGATATCTAGGTTGGCGATTGATGAAATAATGTACTTTTCGATGTATTTCAGATTATGGTTCATAACTAGACTTAGGGACCGATCAAGCTGATGCCACACAGCTTGCAAGGAGAGGAAATTTGGTTTGACAATGTGGGCCTTCTACAGCCCTTGGATCTATTAGATCAGAGGGTTTAAAGACCTTCCCACCAGCTCTGGACCAAGAGGAGATATGGGGACAGGATCGTGGGCGAGCACCCACGCTCCTCAGGCTCTTTGATCGTGGAGTGAGAGGGAGGAGTAGATGGGCAGTTGGCCTCGACTCATTGAGAGCACTCGTTCAAATAAGAGTCTGAGTCTTTGGGAGGAGAATAGAGAGAGTTCAACCTTCTCCTTTCCCCTGTCTCTCCACCGTCACCTACAGGATACAAAAGTAGGGAGAACGAGCTATCAAATCTCCCTCTCGTCTCTGTTGTTGAGAGTAGAGAATAGGACTTGAGGCCGATGGAGTTCTCTAATGTTGGTGATGAGGTGTAGATCTCGCTGGCTTCTTGTTGCTGTGGACTCGTGCAGCGGCGACTGTTCAGATCAGGGTTGACACTCGCAGCAAGCGGAGAAGACAACACACATCCCTTTCCTCGTTCACCACAGTGACACGGATCCCACCATACTTTGTTGGATTGTCGGCTGTTTCAATCTAAGGTTCACCTCACGAAGACACTGAAGAATGACACACACAGTGTCAGGTAGGGAACGACATGAGCGGCGTCTGTCCGCATGGAACCAGAAAAGAAGGTGGAGGAGTGGAGAACCCGGCTACCAAATCTCACTATGTGAGAAGAGAACAGGCGGCGGCAATCAAACAGAGGATCTGAAGGTGCTGCGCTGAGGCACTAGGGCGACGACGACCCAAGAATACCTGGAGGCGACGGGCTTTCTCGTCGTTCCTCCAGCCACAGCGGCTGGCGCAGAGGAGCTCCTCCGAGTCTAAACTGACTGATGACCACTGCTACTCGTCGTAGAGCCACGACAGTGCCTGAGAACACAGGAGAATGGCGCCGTAGACAGTGGTCGTTTCCCATGAGGCCACAGACATGGGCTACAAGCATCGTGCGCCAGAACGCGGAGTTCGCATGGAGCGAGAGGTGAGCGAAGAAGGTAAGCAGAGCAAACCGGGTCCAGAGCCAAGAACCGGACCAGATCCGTATGGAGGAGAAGAGCAACGCTGACACATGTCAGCCTATGATTGGCCAGAAAAAGGTAATGTCCAGATCTTCAATAATTCATACAAATTAGCTCGATGATCAGAAAAATATAAATAATATACCGAATTCTTCAGAAAAATGAGTAGAATCGTATGAAAGCTTCATATCAGTCTTTTGATGCACTAACATTAGTGATATCATGTAAAATATGTAATGCTTAGTTCTTGAATAATAAATATTAAATGATGACATAAAATTATGATAACATGTCAATAAGTCTATAATAATGCTTATAGTGCACCTGATGTCAGTGATGATCATGTTGATGCACGAAATTATATAATTTGCATAATATGGCTAATTCGGGCTAATAACTCTAATTAATATGCAATAAATGCATACATGGTCAATAAATGATGAAATTCACAGAGTAAGCTTATATCAGTATATGGAACCTCAGTTTTAATTATGAGATCATAATGATGAACAAAATCCATGTTATATGAAGTTGACCTTTAATACATGGTTTTATACCCTAATCTCGGTTAATGGTGTAACCTAGGGTTAATATGTGCACAAAAAGGACATGGAACCTAATGTTCAGATGATGAACTTTGACAATGAGATGTAATCTGGAAAATGACATCAGTGAGATAATCATAAGATAAGAATACAAGTAATGATACACATTTCCTAATGAACTAAGAGAAACTCTAATGAACACGATTAAGGTTAAGATGAGATGTAAGATGATGGGAACCTGATGACAGTATATGATCTTGTCTTGATCAGGTTTAACAAAGATATAGATGACATGAGGAATATGATGGTTAGATTATCTCTTTGGAAGGTACGCCATTACCTCTTACTTGGCTTATTATACAATATGCTTGTGTTATATGTGTAGTAAAATACTTGGCATATGATATTGGATGAAATGATTGTTCTTGTATGATATGTTGCATGATTTTCCATGATTAGTGCTATGAACACATCAAACATAATATATCTGTTCCATTATATGAAAGCACTAACTCTTTGGTAGTGTGCTTGGAAGTGACCTAACTCTTTGGTAGTGGTCACATTGTACATATGACCTAACTCTTTGGTAGTGGTCTGACCTAACTCTTTGGTAGTGGTCACCTTGGACAAATGATCTAACTCTTTGGTAGTGATCATAAAGGCCTTGGTATATAATGGAAAATAAGCTTAAAATATGTGTTCTCTTTTGTTAATGAATATCCTTGTGCAAGTATATGCTTTTCTTATATTCTTCTGTTACTTCCAAGTATAATAGTTTTATCTTATTGCCAAGATATGATGAGAGGTAAATAACAGACACGTAGGCGTACTCAGTACAATATTCTTGAATATTGTGCTGACATGTACCACATGTAATCTTTTTGTTTAGGTTGTGGTTTTACTCTTGAAGGTCTAGGATAGTGAGAGTTGTGTGGCGAGCTGATGTACAGGTGGACCTGTTGTCTTAAGATCCTATAGTTTAGTAGTAGTGCATGTATATGTTATAGTTTGCTGTTCAATATGTAATATCAAATGTTGTAATAATTCATGATGTAATTATATGTTGAATGGTGAACATGTGTGTATGGTTTTATTATTGTTCATGTACATGTGCTACTGACTGTGTTTCCCTTCTGACTCCCTTGATTTTCTCTTTCTTAGCCTAGTGTGGGATGTTTAAATTGGGATTCTCACTGAGGTGAGGTTTCAATTTGGACGTCACACACCAAATTAAGTTTTAGAAAATCCTGGGACGTCAGAAATGGTATCAGAGCATGAACAATAGCAAAGCCTGACATTTGCTCATTATGCAACTCAAAACTAAAGAACCTTGAACCATAATAATCTTTTAGGGTTAGATTAGTCATCTTTTAGAGACTAGATCTGACCTAGCCTCTAGGTTAGCACCTAGATGTCTGAGAACTAGGTCTAGACTGGTGCTTATTGAGTAGCAAGTCCTTAGATGTCATTCTTTCCTTGTAGTGCAGCGGTAAGGGACGTTGCACTATTTGGAAATGACGTGCATCAAGGGAAGAGAAACCCTAGACATATTGCGCACGTTGTCTAGAGTAGCTACACTAGTCTACCCCTTGTTCTCACCACTTGCCTTAGTTTTCATGACACTGTACTCTCTACTATGTGTGGGACACTCGTTTTTGGATTTGGTTTTTGATTCCAAACGGATCGAACCTCGATAGTTTTCTCTAACGCTTGTTTTATCAGAGAAAAACTATATAATATTTTAATATGTATATGTATTACAAAAATGTGTCCCCACACATGTATGAGTAGGAGGTGGTCATGCAACCTAAGTGAAAGTGAATGACATCAGTCTAGAAGAGAGAGTAGTTCTAGATTAGATGTCTAGAGCCTTGTTAGAATATATGATAGATGGAATAGATGATATAAGTTTTGATGATACGATGTAAGTCTTATATAGATGATATAAGATAGTTTATGATGATATGTGTTTGTCTTTGAGGACCCAAGTTCAGTTTGAGGATGCAAGATGAGTTTTGATGATGCAAGTAACTAGGATTTTATGAGATAAGATATGCTAAGTTAAGACCAGGTTGTGAGTCAGCAAGAGCCTCAATCTCTTTTACGAGGGAGGACCTCTAGTGTTAGGACCAGTTTCGGGGTTAACTCCTGAGAGAGTGAGACCCATTAGGAGAAGGTTAGAGAACCTAAACTCCAAGATATGAGAATTCTGAGATATGTGATATGATATGTCCTAAACTAGAATACTCGTGAGTGATTGAGTTGAGTCACTTTATGCATGATTCCTATAGATTTTTTTGAACCCTAGATGTCCTTGGGAAGACCAAACCCTAGAGATGGAGAGAGGCTAGTTATATATGTGCATATGTGAACATCAATATGAGTTCCTACCATCTGGGTGAGGGAGAGAGAGTCCCAAGACCCTAGAGGTAGCTATGTTAGTTTCTCTGAAGCCTCATGCTCGGGTTGGTGTGGTTTCCCACATAGGAATCTATTGGTGTATATAAGAGAGTTTTTAGGTAAGCATGACTCATGGGTAGAGACCTATGAAGAGTATGCCATACCATGTTTTTGGTTTGTGCTTATGTGGCTAGAGCTAGTAAAGCAATCCCTGGTGCCAATGAGGTAATCTGAGAACCCTAGATCGAGAGGAAAGATAAAGTACATGCATGTGAGATACTCATAGATTTGAGTTAGCTCAGAGAGATTGAGCATGGAATTACCCTCATGATATGGGTCAGTAGAATCTCAGTTGGACTAGATAAAAGTTTTGATATATGTTTAACAAGCCACTTGTATAAGTTGGTTTAGTACAAACGTGATATAACAAAGATAAAAATGTGATATCATATTGAAGACGTCATATATAGACATGATATGATGGAAACCTAGAGATGGTTTAATTGATATCAATGCATAAATGATTAACCATACACATGAATAATGATGATAATGTGATATCATTGTTTAACTTGTGTTGAAATCACTAGTAAATGTTGTAATTTATTATGAGCAATGAAATAAGATCGTATGCACGAAACATGTTACATGAGGTGTTAATCTTAGTGTTTAACAAAGATGAAAAATACAGTTTGACAGTTAGCACAACATAACGCTTATAACACCTTGATATGATCTAGATGGATAAAGTGGGTTAATTATAGTTATCTCCCTCCTAAAAGGCATATGTTAATGTTGAACATGTTCTAACAATTAGCTCAATAAAATGTTGATGACACCTTGATGTATGAGTTAATCTTAGCTAACTCCTTTAGAACATGATAATATGATATGGGAACCCTAATGCGTGGATAAAGATGAAGATGAAACTCTAATATATGAGATATGTAATGACATAACCTAAGTTTCTAAACCTTGAGTTTAACTTTGAATGGAGTGTTTGTACACCAAGATGGTTGTAAAACCCCCCTAATAGTGTTTTGGATACATGGTTCTAGGTAACCTTTGTGGATATGTTACACATAGAATGGTGCCTACATGTGGATGAATGCAAGATAAGGTTTTCCCTGGATGTATGTTTATGGTTTACTTTCGAGGACGAAAGTTCTTTTAAGATGTATATGATGTGACAAAGTGGATTTTGGCTTAATTTCGAGGACGAAATATCTTTTAAGGTGTGTAGGATGTGATGGAGTGGATTTTTGAAATCCATAAATCTCCAATAACATATTAGAATCCATATCTTGAGTTATAATGATAGTTCCAAGTATTTTAGTAAAGTTGGAGTGTTGATTGAGGATTATATAATGATTTAGATCTATAAGTTTATGTCTTTTGAGGAATTTAACAGAATGGTAAAACAGTTGAGTTTTGGCACCAAAATTGAGTACAAGGTAGCTTGAGTTGTGAGGGAGCTATAATTAAAATTTTGGTGGCTATTGGGCTTTCCTCGATGGAGATATCTAGGTTGGCGATTGATGAAATAATGTACTTTTCGATGTATTTTAGACTATGGTTCATAACTAGACTTAGGGACCGATCAAGCTGATGTCACACAGCTTGCAAGGAGAGGAAATTTGGTTTGACAACGTGGGCCTTCTATAGCCCTTGGATCTATTAGATCAGAGGGTTTAAAGACCTTCCCACCAGCTTTGGACCAAGAGGAGATATGGGGACAGGATCGTGGGCGAGCACCCACGCTCCTCAGGCTCTTTGATCGTGGAGTGAGAGGGAGGAGTAGATGGGCAGTTGGCCTCGACTCATTGAGAGCACTCGTTCAAATAAGAGTCTGAGTCTTTGGGAGGAGAATAGAGAGAGTTTGACCTTCTCCTTTCCCCTGTCTCTCCACCGTCACCTACAGGATACAAAAGTAGGGAGAACGAGCTATCAAATCTCCCTCTCGTCTCTGTTGTTGAGAGTAGAGAATAGGACTTGAGGCCGATGGAGTTCTCTAATGTTGGTGATGAGGTGTAGATCTCGCTGGCTTCTCGTTGCTGTGGACTCATGCAGCGGCAACTGTTTAGATCAGGGTTGACACGTGCAGCAAGCGGAGAAGACGACACACATCCCTTTCCTCGTTCACCACATCGACAAGGATCCCACCATACTTTGTTGGATTGTCGGCAGTTTCAATCTAAGGTTCACCTCGCGACGACACTGAAGACTGATGCACACAGCGTCAGGCGGGGAACGACATGAGCGGCGTCTGTCTGCATGGAACCAGAGAAGAAGGTGGAGGAGTGGAGAACCCGGCTACCAAATCTCACTATGTGAGAAGAGAATAGGCGGCGACAATCAAACAGAGGATCTGAAGGTGCTGCGCTGAGGCACTAGGGCGACGACGACCCAAAAATACCTGGAGGCGGCGGGCTTTCTCGTCGTTCCTCCAGCCACAGTGGCTGGTGCAGAGGAGCTCCGCCGAGTCTAAACCGGCTGATGACCACTGCTACTCGTCGTAGAGCCACGACAGTGCCTGAGAACACAGGAGAATGGCGCCGTAGACAGTGGCCGTTTCCCATGAGGCCACATACACGGGCTGCAAGCATCGTGCGCCAGAACGCGGAGTTCGCATGGAGCGAGAGGTGAGCGAAGAAGGTAAGCAGAGCAAACTGGGTCCAGAGCCAAGAACCAGACCAGATCCGTATGGAGGAGAAGAGAAACACTGACACGTGTCAGCCTATGATTGGCTAGAAAAAGGTAATGTCCAAATCTTCAATAATTCATACAAATTAGCTCGATGATCAGAAAAATATAAATAATATACCAAATTCTTCAGAAAAATGAGTAGAATCGTATGAAAGCTTCATATCAGTCTTTTGATGCACTAACATTAGTGATATCATGTAAAATATGTAATGCCTAGTTCTTGAGTAATAAATATTAAATGATGACATAAAATTATGATAACATGTCAATAAGTCCATAATAATGCTTATAGTGCACCTGATGTCAGTGATGATCATGTTGATGCACGAAATTATATAATTTGCATAATATGGCTAATTTGGGCTAATAACCCTAATTAATATGCAATAAATGCATACATGGTCAATAAATGATGAAATTCACAGAGTAAGCTTATATCAGTATATGGAACCTCATTTTTAATTATGAGATCATAATGATGAACAAAATCCATGTTATATGAAGTTGACCTTTAATACATGGTTTTAAACCCTAATCTCAGTTAATGGTGTAACCTAGGGTTAATATGTGCACAAAAAGGACATGGAACCTAATGTTCAGATGATGAACTTTGATAATGAGATGTAATATGGAAAATGACATCAGTGAGATAATCATAAGATAAGAATACAAGTAATGATACACATATCCTAATGAACTAAGAGAAACTCTAATGAACACGATTAATGTTAAGATGAGATGTAAGATGATGGGAACCTGATGATAGTATATGATCTTGTCTTGATCAGGTTTAACAAAGATATAGATGGCATGAGGAATATGATGGTTAGATTATCTCTTTGGAAGGTACGTCATTACCTCTTACTTGGCTTATTATACAATATGCTTGTGTTATATGTGTAGTAAAATACTTGGCATATGATATTGGATGAAATGATTGTTCTTGTATGATATGTTGCATGATTTTCCATGATTACTGCTATGAACACATCAAACATAATATATCTGTTCCATTATATGAAAGCACTAACTCTTTGGTAGTGTGCTTGGAAGTGACCTAACTCTTTGGTAGTGGTCACATTGTACATATGACCTAACTCTTTGGTAGTGGTCTGACCTAACTCTTTGGTAGACCTTGTACAAATGATCTAACTCTTTGGTAGTGATCATAAAGGCCTTGGTATATAATGGAAAATAAGCTTAAAATATGTGTTCTCTTTTGTTAATGAATATCCTTGTGCAAGTATATGCTTTTCTTATATTCTTCTGTTACTTCCAAGTATAATAGTTTTATCTTATTGCCAAGATATGATGAGAGGTAAATAACAGACACGTAGGCGTACTCAGTACAATATTCTTGAATATTGTGCTGACATGTACCACATGTAATCTTTTTGTTTAGGTTGTGGTTTTTCTCTTGAAGATCTAGGATAGTGAGAGTTGTGTGGCGAGCTGATGTACAGGTGGACCTGTTGTCTTAAGATCATGTAGTTTAGTAGTAGTGCATGTATATGTTATAGTTTGCTGTTCAATATGTAATATCAAATATTGTAATAATTCATGATGTAATTATATGTTGAATGGTGAACATGTGTGTATGGTTTTATTATTGTTCATGTACATGTGCTACTGACTGTGTTTCCCTTCTGACTCCCTTGATTTTCTCTTTCTTAGCCTAGTATGGGATGTTTAAATTGGGATTCTCACTGAGGTGAGGTTTCAATTTGGACGTCACACACCAAATTAAGTTTTATAAAATCCTGGGATGTCAGATATATCCTAAAAACCATCCTTCCCATCTTATAGTTATTGATATGGTCCAATGGTTTATGGAGAATATGGTAGTTAAAATTTTGTTTTGTTGTCTATTCTATATCCATATTTCCCTACAATGGTATAGAGCCATGCCAATCTACTATATTTTTGGTTAATCAATATGATCAAATTTTCGGTATTATCGTTTAATTATTGCATGCGATGTGAATAATTCTATCCAATAAAATATCACAAATAATCCCAAACTATATATATATATATATATATATATATATATAAATATATATATATGGCTGTTCATTATATATATATGGCTGTTCATTCGTTACCCGCGTGAGTAACTAGATTTTCCCTACCCGCTGGCTACTCGCACATCCAAAAGAGTAACTATATGGTACACAAGAGTAACTCTTCTGATCAAAAGAGTAACTGTATTGATATAAAAATTAACTATGTGACTAAAAAGTAACTGCACAAAAAATATATAGTCAGTAAATATATGGACGGGTTTTTTGATTTTTGTGGGGAAAATGATATTATTTTTGGTTCTAATTTTTTGGGGAGCTAGATAAAATGCTCCTCTACAATTGTGAAAAATATATCAGGAAGGGTGTGCGGGTAGCTACCTGCACGGGTATTAAAGATGAGCCATATATATATATATATATATATATATATATATATATATATATATATATTTGAGAGCAAACAAATCAATTCATTACTCATAAGCCATATGCCATATACAAGAAGGGAATAATATATCATCAAAACATATAGCCAACATGATCAGAACTAAAATACCACTGTAACTCATATAAGAATGGGAAAAGGTAGCTTTTGCATAGATCCTTCTTCGGTGACATTGTCCAAAGCAGTTTATCATGAAGGATGCCTTCAACCTGAGCATCAAGCGGTGGTAGCAAGACTGAACTAGAAAGGTGTTCCCACAAAATCTGTTCCCCTCGAGCATATCCATACAATCAACTAAAAAGATCAATACGAGGCAAATTTGAGACCAAGCAATAGCTAGAAATCTCGTCACTCTCCTAGAGAGGATCGTAGCATAAGAGTGGACAAGAAAACACCAATAGACGGAAATAGAAGGGTAGAGACACTGCACCTAACAACCAAAGTACTAACCGAAAGACTAAACAAGAAAGAAAACGAAAAGAAAAATAAACATAGGAAGAGGGGAGAGGACCGGAGGAGCAAGATCTAAAATTGGGGGAGAGTGAGCGTCAGATCCACCAAGAAGACACCAGAGAGGGACATGCCGATATCTACCTCAGCCATCCCGTCCAAGCCTTTGCCTCCTCTGGCCATAGACTCCAGGAAAATGAACCCGGTAGGATCCGGAATATGGTGTCGCACAAATCTACTGGAGCGGAGAGATCGGCGCTGCTAGCCACCTAGAAAGATCAGGCACACTCAGGTGAGAAAGGGGTTATGTCCACCTATATATATACATACATACATATATATATATATATATATATATATATATATATATATATATATATATATATATATATATATATATATATATATATATATATATATATATATGGGCCCATCTTTATTTCCCGCGCGGGTAGCTACGCGCCCACCCTTCCGATCACTTTTTTTCAATTTTTTTTTCAAAACTGTAGAGGACTATTTTGTCTAGCTCTCCAAAAAATTTGAGCCAAAAATAATATCATTTTCCCCTCCAAAATAAAAAAAACCCGTCCTTATATATATCTGCTGTATATTTTGTACAGAGTTACTTTTTTGGCCAGCAGAGTTACTTTTTTGACACCATAGTTACTTTTTTACAGCAGAGTTACTTTCTTAGCTAGGAGAGTTACTTTTTTGGCTACAGGGTATTGAAAATCAATGCTACCCACGCGGGCAATGAATGAACACCCTATATATATATATATATATATATATATATATATATATATGCAATCATCAAAACCGATTTTAAAGCGATGTGTGTATTATATATATATATATATATATATATATATATATATATACAATCTACACACGTCACCCTAAAAGCATGTTTGATGATGGATGTATGACATGTTATGGCCAATAATCCTTATTATTTGTGCATGGTTGTGTGGTTGGTTAATCGTATTTTATCTCGGTTTTCATACCGAGTCTCTATCATATCTTCTCAATGTAAAAGTTAATTCTCTCCTACCTTTTCTCCCCTCGAATGTAACTCAAGGTTTCTCTATAATCATGTAATAGTAGGATAGTTTATTTCCTGTATGACACAGAAGAAAGATGCTCTAATGATGCTAGATGCCCATCTCGAAGGGGAGCCGACTGGTTGTAGGACTGAGGAGGACTAGGTGGATGAGCCAATATGATCGGCTGGTGAATTCAACTGATTAACTGGAGGATCCAACATATAGTGGATAGAAGGACCAAATGACTGGTGAAGACGAACAACCGACCGACTAGGAGGTGAGCCAATCAGTTTAAGGGTTGAACTAATAAACCCAGACTTGTAAGCATGAATCTTCATCAACAACATGTTTCTACATGTGATGTAGGCCCAAGGTTGCGGTAATTTATTGTGGCTCCAAGGAATTAAATTAGGCTGAACATAACCATCACCTTTTGTTTATTGCATATTTTTGTTGTGGAATATAACATGTATATGATATATACTATATGTGGTGATTGGATAAAGTATATGTATTAATAAATACAAACTCTCTCAAATAAAATATTAAGTCTTAGATTCTTTATGAAAGTGACGCACATGAAAATCTTGATCAACCAAGTATAGGTTATGCCCTAGCATGGTGTGCCGTCTACCTCGTGGAAGTGTGATGGTAGTTATGTAGGCTCCGCCTTAGCAGGGTGCATTATTATGGTATCAACTTTTGGGTTAATTTTAATTGGTGATTCTTAATGTGATTAAGCTCCAGAAGCATGCCGATGATTATGAAAAGGAGTTGCACATATCATCTATCCAAGAGTTTTATATGATGCATTGGAAAAAGTTGCCTACCTTGATAATTGACTATATATGTTGGCATTAGTCGGGCAATAGTTGAATTATCTTAGATCTTAACCCACTATAATATTGTATAATGCAATATTCTGAATTGATATATGAGGGCTATCAATTTGAATAAAATAGTGGGAAAGATAATTAATTAAAGAACTGATATTGTCAAAATTTCAAATCAAATTAAATCAAAAGTTTTGACAAATGCAAAATTTCTCTCATAGAATCAAATGACAAACAAATCTGTATTCTGATCAATCCTTAGGAAGGACAAGCTTGATGGGAAAAATTTCCACGACTGATTTTGGATTTTGAGAAGGGTTCTCAATGAAGAGTGTAAGTTGTACGTCCTTGACAAACCAGTGCCAAAAATACATGCTCCTAATGTGCCTAGGGCACAAGTGGATGCTTATTGGAAGCATGCCAATGATGCCTTAGAGATAAAGTACCTTATGCTTGGCTGCATGAACTATGAGTTGCATGAGTAATGTAAGGACATGGGGATTCTCGAGACAATAAAACATCTTTAAAAAGCAAACCTTAGCCTAGAAATAAAGAAAGGAATGGTATCATGAAGGTGCTCTTTGAGTCTAAGTTGACAGAGGGAACCTCAGTAGAACATGTGCTCAATATGATTGGACATGTGTATCATTTAGAAGAATTGGGATTCACCTTGAGTGAGGAGTTGGTCACGGATATGATTCTAAAGACATTTCTATTGGTATGTATGCCCAGAGAGCCAATCATATGATGATTGCAATGGCATAACATGTAAATAATTTAATTAATCATAAATGAAAGATTCTAATTTATTTTGTTTAATTTATTTATGAGATAATGATGTAACATTATAAATGTCTAGAGAATAATATTACTCAATGACGTATGTCTTTAAGTATTATACCTGGATAAATGAGATCATACCAATGTTAAGAGTACATATAGATATTCTCAGATCAGTTGTTATCGTGAAATGTTGATAGATAACAATAACACATAATATTAGAGTGTGGGTTGGTTGATGACTGAATCTCATTAGTCATGATATGTCAATATCAAACCAAACACACAAATACATGTAAGAGAATAGTGCAACAGATAGACCCACCATGAGACTGACACATGTAATCCATCATCATGGAAGTCATAGTCATCTCTCACAGTGATGGTGGTGGTTGTGGTTCTTAGACCTGAAATCACTACACTCATCACATGTCATTGGGTACACTTTGACACCATTAAATGGAATCCTAAAACATGGGTTGTTATAACAATGGTGATTGGGTGACTTTGACACATGGGGACTAACTTTGAGTGATAGAGATATGATTTGTCTCTCCTTTAGGAGTATGATATCCAAGGCCTCTTAATTAGAGACACTGAGAAAAGTATGGCCATACATACATGAGTCATTATATGATATTGAGCTTACATGTATCTCATACAGTCTGCTCTGGTTCATGAAATAAGATTGAATAATAATGAGGATGACTTCTCCATGCCTCTAGTTCAATCTGGATATCAGTGAAAAAGGAATTATAAAAAACACTATAACACCATACACAAATTGTAGGTTGAAGTTGCTCCCCAATTTTCCATTCAATTGGGTAGCACTGATGTAAGATTAGGCACCACTCTTTGCTTGTAATGGCATAAGTTGTTATGGACATTCACTTCCAACGTGATATGGGACCTATAGGGTCACACACATAGAAACTCATCTAGAAGATGATTTTGATCTTGAATGACAATTGGATTGATTACTAAAGCATTTAGGTACTCAATTCATGCAAAAAATTGGCTGAATGTGTTGTCTATAGTGCCAGACAACCATCTCATTGAGTGAGACAACCATTTGGAGGACCAAACGACCGACTCAAGAATTGAGACGACCGTTTGGGACATCAGGCTAATTGGAAATCGAATTGGCTTAGTTCTATCTTATGAACAAACCAGTTGAAGCTGTTGAACCAATCGTCTTGGCTCAACTCACCAGACAGGCATCTTGGTGAGTGAGATGGGCGTATCACATAGGTGAGATGGCTCAATTGGGAAAAATGAAGATTCTAGATGTTTATTGAACTTGTTTTGATCGCCCATTACGTGTGGTGTAAGGAATTGATATGTGATATTAATTGTAATCAAATCGCCAAATTTGTGTGCGATTCGAAAACTACAAGACGACCATCTCGTAGTGCGAGAGGACCGTCTCACACACCAGATGACTGTCTGGGTGTGTCAGACGACTGTCTTGGCTATTGGAGGTTGTGAAACTTTCTAAATTGTTGTGAAAATTTGAAATCTTCTAGTCCTTTCCACTCCCGCACAGACAGGGAACCCTGACCTTGGCCAATATTATTAATAAAGCGGTTGCCAGAGCACAACACAAAAAATTGAGAATCAATTGCTCTAACAAATGTTGCCCTCTCTAGTTGTGGTAAACACAAGAGCCTAGACAAATCCTACCCAACTAGGGAGGGATAGTCAAGGGAGAGAAACAACTGTAGATCATTATTGCGGGAGAGTAGGTTGGTGACTAGTACACCAACGGGAGGGACAACTCCTTCCTATTATTCTAGTAGAATGATAGGAGTTTTAGTTGGCTCTAGAGCTAAAAGTCCTTTGGCTGCTGCTAGGAGGGAAACATCAACTCAGTATCCATGGTGCGATCAGAGGAGACACTATAGCAATTGTCCAAGTCTACTATCCATGGAGGAGCAGCTAGATGTGTCTCAGTGCATGTAGGAGCTGCACAAACATGGTCCAAGTTAGAGTGCACATGAACATCTATGAGGATTGTCACTGTACTTGCTCCAGGACCAGGTATATCTTCATAAAACCATCATTCCCATTGCATAATTATTGATGCGATCTGCTAGTTAATGGAAAATATATCCATAATTTTTTTGTTTCTGCTGCCTACCTGATGCCATATTTCCGAATAGTGGTATCAGAGCCACACCAATTAATTATGTTTTGGGATAATCAATATGATAGGATTTTTGTTTTAATATATTTATTTATTGCATGTGATGCTAATATTTAAATTGATTCATGTGCATGTCCGTCTTATCACCACATAAAGAACCCAAATGAATATATATATATATGTATATACATGTGTATATATATACATATATATAAATAAATAAATAAATATATATATATATATATATATATATATATATATGTACACACACATATATATATATATCTGTGTGTGTATATATATATATATAATATATATATATATATATATATATATATATATATATATATATATATATATATATATATATATATATATATATATATAATACACACGTCGCTTTAAAATCCATTTTGATGATGTGAAGCTTGGTTATGGCCAAAACCCCAGATCTATGTGTTCATGATTATGGTTATTTATTCCCGTTGATAATTGGTCTGCGTACCGAGCCTCTCTCTCCTTTCTAAATGTAAATTAATGATATTCTTCCTATTTCCGCTCAAATATAACTCAAGGTTTTCACCATATACAATGTAATAAGAAATATGATAATTTTAATTTATGTTTTGAGGTGAGATGATGATTTGCACAAATGTGAAATGAGTGTCTCATGAGGTTCCCTAATTGATTGGAAGACCAAGGAGGCTAGACAGTAGGAGGATGAACTGATCAACTAGTGGCCCAACTGACTGGCTAGAGGTGTCCAGACACTGCTTGGACCTGAGAACGAGACGATCGTTTCAAAAGAGAGCAACTGAGTGACCCGGAGGAGAGCCGATCAGTTCAAGAGTTGAACTGATCAAACCGGATTGGTTCGAGCACATATCTTCACCAAAAACAAGTTTCATATGATGTTGACCATAGGTGCTAGTAATTCCTTGTGGCTCCAAGGAATTACATTGGTATGGCCATTACCATCTCTTGTGTATTTTATTTATTTCATGTTCTCATTTGTGGTTATAGCATGTATATGATACGTACTATATATGTGGTGATTGGATAAAGTATATGAATTTATACATACAAACTCCCTCGATTAAAATATTAAGTATAAGACGTCTTTCATTATCACCAAACATGAAAAGCTTGATTGACCATGCATAGATTTGCACAAAACATGGTGCACCGTCTATCTCATGGAAGTGTGATGGTAAATATGTAGATTTTCACAAATCATGGTGCATGTATATCGTAATCGATATTGTGTTTGGCTTAACTGGTGACTTGAAGAGCCCAAGCCCAAAGGCATGGAGAGGATAATGGCAAGGAGTTGCACATATCATCTACCTAAGAGTTTCATCTAACGCAATTGGCATGATGGCCTACCTAAATAGTTAGGTTGTGGGCGATTGACAAAAGTCAACTCATGACTTGATGAAATATGGATATTGGCCCACTAGAATATTGTATGTTGCAATATTATGAATTAAAATTGAGGTCTATCAATTTGCATAAAATAGTGGGAGCGATAATAATTAAATAAGTAATTAGTATTGTCAAAATGTTTCAAATCAAGACAAATAAAAAATGTTTTAAAAAGTTGCAATATTTCTTTGTAGAAACAAATGTCAAACACAAACATGTTCAAATTGCAATCAGTCCTTTAGAAGGACAAAATGGGATAAATTTCCAATATTGGTTGAGGACTTTGAGAAATGTTCTCATCAACGGGCAAAAACTCTATGTCATTGATAGACCAATGCTAGAGGAGCCCGCTCCAAGTGCGCCTAAGGCTAAATGGATGCTTATTGGAAGCATGCCAATGATGCCATGGACATTTGAATACCTAATGCTCTATTGTATGAACTATGAGTTTCATGAACAACATGAAAAGTGGACAATCTTGAGATGGTAACACATCTTAATAAGCATTTAAAGCAAAGAAGGTATAATGTCTCCAAATCGCTAAGTGAGGGTGAACTGACAAAGGGAGGTCTAGTACAACTCCCATGTGCTCAATGTGATTGGACATGTGGAATGACTGTGATTTCTCTTAGATCAAGAGTTGACCATAAATACAATTATTAAGCATTTCATGAATCATATAGTCAGTTCATCAAATGCTTGACATGTTGATGCCAAATCTAGGAATAAGAAGGACAAATCCGTGATGATGATAAACAAAAGTGAGTCCTAGGGCAAAGACAAGACTAAGAAGTGTTCTGAGGCTAAGTTTTTTTCCAAATCTTCCACACTCAAGTTTTGGAGAAGGGTGAGTATAGAAACGAATCTATCCTTTTCACTTAGAAGGATAATGAAAAGAAAGTTCCACCATTTTCACTTGTCTAGACATTGGAAAGGAATTATCCTCTTCATAGAGGATCTCAGGAAGAAGATAGAGATAGAAATCTCCACTTCAGGACATGAGAATAAGTAAGCTAGAACTATGCAAAGCAAGGGTTGTTTCCTTTATAGTTGGGAGTTGTCATTCTTAGGCACATAATAGAATTAGTGAATTGCTATTACGTACATGCCATTGATGAAAACATCATATGTATTGTGTGACAAGAACATTATGTTTCATTTTAAAAGATATGATTTTTTTATGGCAAAGCCCTATGTCTCACAAACTATAATTGATAGTTGTAAAGACAAATGTGTATGACACATATAATGAATGTCTTGATAGCTCAAACAAATGAATACCTATACACTATCATCAAGAGCACATAAGCAATAAATGCATTTCTAGAATCTGTATGATGGTTATCTGGACTATTTTGGTTATTGAACCAATAGAGACCTGCATGTCTTATTCATTGGGTAATATGACAAGAGAATCTACACTAGATGTAGTGGGAGATTGACTATTTCATTAGGACTAGTACATACGGATCTACATAGACCTTTTAGAATGGATGCTAAAGTTAGTTACAAGTACCTCATTATATTTACTGATACGGAAAATGAAATAAAATTTGGATCTCTGGAAGTTTTCAAGGATATCATAAATGAAATATCCAACTAACTTGGTAAAATTATTAACATACCTCGATATGATCAATATTAAAATATATTAACTAAGAGTTTGAGGACTTTCTGGAGTGACTGTGATAGTGTATCACAATGAACTCCACCTGAAACATATTGATGTGTCTAAAAGAAGGTATCACACCATGTTAAGTCATGGTGAGATTATCAATAAAATCTAGTTGATCTTATAATTTCTTTTAGGCACATGCTTTGCACTAAAAACAATATACTATCTAAAATGGTTCAAAAGACACCGTATGAGATATGGCATGGGAGGAGTCCCAATGTGTCTTTTATAGTGATTAGTATTGAAAGCTTGTATAAGAAAATAGTTTATTAAAAGACTTTATCCGCTAATCACATGAATGTTATCTTGGTGAATACTACTTTTATTCCATCCTGACAACAAATTGTTTGTTTTTAGGATGATTGAATTCCAAAATGGAAATTAGTTCCAAAGAAATAAGTGGGAGTAAAAGTAGAACTCAAAATGTTCGAGACAAAAAAGAAAACATAGAACCTAAAGAGGTATGATAGGAACAAAGAGAATCACAACTTCCTTATGTAACACACAAAACTCATAGTTCTAGTAGAACACACTTTGAGTCTAAAAGATTATGATATCTTGTAACTCAAAAGGCGAAGAGTTGATCATAGAGATGAGTCAACAACCTAACTAGAAACTATTGAGGGACAAGAATCTGAGAAATGTATTGAGGCCATTTAATCAATAATGGAGTCCATGTAAACCAACAAGGTAGGACATTGGTGGATCTACCTAAAGGGGTAAAAACCATAGGGTAATTTGGGCCTTTCAAAGAAGACCAACATGGAAAGGTAAATAGGATGCAAAGAGTTTCAAACTAGTTCAAAGTGATGAATAAGATGAAGCCTTTTTACTAGTTACCATTGTTAAATCCATCTGGATCATGGTTCTTGTTGCAGCTTAGTATGACTATGAGATTTGGCATATGGATGTTAAAATCACATTCCTTAATTGGAATGATTAAGAGGATGGGTACATGACACAACCTAATGGTTTTATAAATTCATTGATGCAAATAAAGTATATTATCTACAAAAGTCAATCTATGGATTGAATCAAGCATCTCAGAGATGGAATCCTCTAATTGACAAGAGAAGTCAAAGTGTTTGAATTGAGTCATAATGAAGATGGAATTTGTGATTACAAAATATTTAGTGGGAGCATATTTATATTCCACATCATGATGGGGAATAATGTCCTTATCCTGCATATGTTAAAACTTGTCAAGGAAAGTACCTTCTATATGAAGAGTTTAGTCAAACCTTCCTATGAGATAGGGATCAAGGTCTATAGAGATAGATCTGGAAAGCTTCTTAACCTAAGTAAGAGCACATACATTGATAAGATGTTGAAGGGTTCAACATGCAAGACTTAATGAGAGAAAACGTGTCCATGATCCATGGAGTCAGTCTCTCAGAAGCCTAGTGTCCCAATTCTTATGAAGAATAAGAACACATGGATAGACGTTTAATGCAATGTTATGTACTTATCCTGTTATCCCATATGTATTGGACATGATGAGAAGTCATCTAATAATATCATATGCATTGGACATGATAAGATGATACCCAATCATCTTATATGTATTTGACTTGATGAGAAGACATATAGATACCTGCCTAGCAATCTCATATGTATTAGACATGATGAGAGGGTATATGTCAGATACCAATGAGAGTCACTGAACCACCATAAACAACATCTTTAGGTGCTTGTGAAGCACTTAAAGTATTGGTTACTTGGTTATGGTAAAAAGGAAGAGTTGGGTGTAAAGGGTTACACCGATGCAAGCTTCCAAACTGAAAAATAAAGAATCCCAATAAAAATTAGTGTTTTGACATTAAACGAGAATTATAAGTTAGAAAGGGTTCTAATCTAATGATAGTTGTTTAGATCTACAAAAGAAGCCGAGTATCTCTGTTTCATGAGAGGATATTGTATGAAGTTCATATGAGTGAACTTGTGTGAGGTTCCAACCATTGATGACAATGTATAAATACTAATGACAACAATAGAGCTACTAGTTAGGTTGGGAGTCTCAGATAGCATACTACCACACTTCCATCTCATACAAATAGTCATGCAGTGAAGAGATGTGAAAATTGCAAAAATACCAACTAACAACAAACATTGCTAAACCCATTGTTAAAGAACTTGCGCAGCAGAAGCATGATGGTCATGTTAGGTCACTCAGGATGAGATATGTGGGAAATTGGCTCTAAGTGCAAGTGGGAGTCTGTTGGTATGTATGCCCATAGAGCCAATCATATGATGATTGTAATGGCATAATATATAAATGATTTGATTAATCATAAAGGCAAGCTTCCAATTTGTTCTATTTAATTTAGTTATGAGATAATGATCTAAGATTATAAATGTCTAGAGAATAGTATTAATCAATGATGTTTTCTTCAAGTATTAGACTTGGATAAATGAGATCATATAGATGTTAAGAGTACATATACATATTCTCATTATGTCCCTAATAAGTTTTTATTATGGAAGGTTGATAGACAACAATAACACATAAGATCAGAGTGTGGGTTGGTTGATGAATAAATCTCATTCGTCATGATATGGAAATATCAAACCAAACAAACAATACATGTTAGAGAACAATGTATTAGATAGACCCACCATGAGACAAACACATGGAAGCCATCATCATGGAAGTCATAGTGAGCTCTCCCAATGATGGTGGTGGTTGTGGTTCTTAGACCTGAAATCACTACACTCATCACATGTCGTTGGGTACACTTTGACAACATCAATCACAGTCCTGAAAAATGGTTTGTTATAATGGTGATGACTGGGCTACTTTGACACATGGGGGCTAACTATGAGTGACAGAAATGGGATTTGTCCCTCCTTTAGGAATATGATATCTACGATCTCTTGATTAGAGAAACTGAGAAAAGCATGGCCATACACATGTGAGTCAATATATGATATTGAGCTTACATATATCTCATGCAGTCTTCTCTGGTTAAAAAAACAAGATTGAATAATAATTAGGATGATTGCTCCATTCCTCTAGTTCAATCTGGCTATCAGTGACAAAGAAACTATACAAACACTATAACACCATACACAGATTGCAGGTTGAAGTTGCTCCCCAACTTTCCATTCACTTAGGTAACACTGATGTATGACTACGTATCACTCTTTTCTTGTGACTTCATAAGTTGTTATGGACATTCACTACCAATGTGATAGGGGACCTATAGGTTCACACACATAGGAACTCATCTAGAAGAGGAGTTTGATCTTGAAAGACAATTGGATTGATCACTAAAGCATTTATGTACTCAATTCATGCAACAAATCAACTAAATGTGTTGTCTGTATTGCCAAATAACCGTCTCGTATAGTGAGATGATCGTTTGGAGTACCAGACAACCTACTCAGGAATTGAGACAATCATTTGAGACATGAGGCTGATTGGAAATTGAATTGGCTTAGTTCTGCCTTATGATCCAATTGGTTCAAGTTGTTGAACCGATCGACTCAGCTCGACTCACCAGACGGGCATCTGGGTGAGGGAGACATGAATCTCACATAGGTGAGACAGATTGGTTAAGAAGAATGAAGCATTTAGATGTTTCCCAAACTTGTTTCAATTGCATATTACTTTTGGTGCAAGGAATTAACATGTGAAATTAATTGGAATCGAATTGCCAAATTTGTGTGTGATTGGAAAATTGTGAGATGACCATCTCGTAGTGAAAGATGACCATCTCATTATGAGAGATGACCATATTGCACACCAGAAGACCATCTAGGTATGCTAGATGACCACCTCAGCTATCATATGTTGCAAAACTTCTAGAATTATTAGAAAAATTTGAGATTTTCTAGTCCTTTCCACTCCTACATAGACTGGGAATCCTAACCCTGACCTCTACTATAAAATAGGGGTACTGGGGGCTTCTTGGAGCACAACACAAACAATTGAGAATCAATTTCTTTGACAAACATTCTTCACTCTTGTTGTGGTAACCACTAGAGCCCATGCAAGTCCTACCCGACTAAGGAGGGATATCTAAGGGTGAGAAACAACTGGGGATTATTGTTATGGGAGAGCAGGTTGGTGACTAGTACACAAACGTGAGGGACTCCTTCCTACCCATTCTAGCAAAATGACATGAGTTCTAGTTGGTCCTTGTGGAATACTCTAGAGGTAGCAATCCTTTTCCTACTGTTAGGAGGGAAACATCAACTCGCAGTCCGTGGCAGAGGAGTTGCTGCAGTAGTTGTCTGAGTCTGCTGTCCATGGAGTAGTCAGACGAGTCCAAGTACATCCAAGAGATCTATAGACATCGTCCAAGACAGTGTGTGCATCTACATTAATGAGGATTGTCGCTGGACTTGCTCTAGGACTTGGTATATATTTAGAAAACCATTCTTCCCATTGCATAGTTATTGACACGATCTGCTAGATAATGGGAAATATGTTAGTAAATTTTTTGTTTCCACTTCCTATCTTATTTCATATTTTCCAACAATTTCCTGAATCATATAGCCACTTTATTATATGTTATCATGTGAATAATATGGATAGCCTGATGTTAGACTTGCTTTATATGTTGATTCATGCTGAAGCAAGATTGAAGAAGGAAAAGCCCATGATGGCGGTTAGTGGAGATGAGTTCAATTATCAAAGCAAGGATGAGAAGAGTTCTAAAGACAATCCCAAATCCAAATGTTCAACACTCAAAATAAGGATAAAGAAAAGTACAAGAGGAACTCATCCTTTGTACTTGAAGGCATTCAAGAAGAAGAAGATGGGGATACAAATCTCCACTTCAGGTATATAAATTATCGAGATAAAGTTGTACCAAATGTGGATCTCACATATATTCAAATATAGAGGATTTGAAAGGAAGTAGGCCTTTGGGAAAAGGCGAGGTGGAACTGCCAGTTGCAAATGAGGCAAGTGTTGCGGTCAACGCAGTTGGAACCTAAAGTTTATCTCTGCCCACATGGCTTGTAATAGAGTTAGTGATCTTCTGTTATGTACCTACTATAAATAGAAACATCATTTATGTATCTTGTATGGACAAGGATGCATTTGAATTTGATATTAAAAATGGTCGATGTTCTATCTCAAAAGATGGTATCTTTTATGGTACTTCCCCAATGTCTTATGGCCTTTACTTGTTAGATCTAAAGACATATGTTTATAATGTTAATACCAAAATACTTAAACTCAACAACTCAAATAAAACATTCCTTTTGCATTGTTGTCTAGGGAACATAATTGAGATTCGCATGTCTAGACCCCATAAAGATGGTTATCTAGACTCTTTTGATCTGAAATCAATGAAGACAGGTGAATCTTGTTTGTGGGGCAAAATGGCTAAGACCTCTTCCACTGGTAACAATGAGAGGACTAGTGGTCTACTAGGAATGATACATAATGATGTATGCAAACCTTTTAAAACAACCACTAAAGGTGGGTATCAATACTTCGTTACCTTTATTAATGACTTCAGTTGGCATGGGTATGTTTATTTTATGAAACATAAGTCAGAAACTCTTGACAGGTTCAAGGAGTTTACGAATGAAGTGTAAATGCAACTTGGGAAAAGTATTAAGGCACTTAATTTTAAACAAGCTGGATAATACTTAAACCAAGAGTTTGAGGACCTCTTAGAGCCCATGGGATCATATCCCAATGGACTCCACCTAGAAAACCTCAGCAAAATGGTGTATCAGAAAGAAGGAATCACACATTGCTAGATATAGTGCGATCGATGATGAGTTTAGCTGAGAATTCTGACTACCTTCTGGGGTATGTTCTAAAAATCGTTGCATTTACACTAAACTGAGTACCATCTAAGTCGGTTCAAAAGACCCCATGTGAGATATGGTATGAGTTGGCCCAAAATGTCTTTTATGAGGATTTGATATTGTGAAGCTTATGTTAAGAAAATGTTTTTTGAAAAGCTTGACCCTAAATCTAATAAATGTTATTTTGTTGGATATACTAAAGAGACAAGATGATATTACTTGTATTCCCTATCTGACAACAAAGTGTTTGTTTCCGGGGATGTCGTATTCCTTGAGATGGATTTCATTTCCAAAGGAATTAGTGGGAGAAAGCAGAACTCAAAGAGGTACAAGACCAACAAGCTAACATTGAACCAATAGATGATCAAGAGGAACAAAGAAAATCACAAAGTGTTGAGGAACCTCAAATTCCTCAAGTGACATAGGAACCTCATAAATCTAATAAGACACACACCTTGAACCTGAGAGATACAAATATCTTGTGACTCAGGAAGGTGGTGGTTTTGGTCATAGATGATGAGCCAACAACCTATATAGAATCTACTGAGGGACCAAAGTCTGAGAAATGGCTTGAGGATAGGAGATTTTAGATGGAATCCATGTATTATAACAAAGTATGGACTTTCTTGGATCCAATTAAAGGGGTAAAACCCATAGGGTGCAAGTTGGTCTTCAAGAAGAAGACCAACATGGATGGTAAAGGACAAACCTATTGGTTGCAAAGGGTTTCAAACAAGTTCAAGGTGTTGACTATGGAAGAATCTTTTCTCCAGTGGCCATGGTTAAGTCCATCAGGATCATGCTTGCCATTGCAACTTATCATGACTATGAGATCTGGTAGATGGATGTTAAAACCAAATTCCTTAGAGAGAATGTTCTTGAGGATGTGTACATGACAAAAACTGAGGATTTTATAAATCCAAAGGATGCAAATAAAGTATGTCAGCTAAAAAGGTCAATCTATGGATTGAAGTAAGCATCTTGGAGCTAGAATCTTTGTTTTGATAACACAGTCAAAGTGTTTTTCTTTATTCAAAATGAAGATGAACCTTGTGTGTAGAAGAAGGTTAGTAACAACATAATGACATTCCTCATGTTGTACGTAGATGACATACTATTGATGGGAAATGACATCCCTACTTTAGAAAATGTAAAGACATGGATGGAAATACATTTTCTATTACAAACTTAGAAGAAGAATCCTACATATTGGGGATCAAGATATGTAGAGATAGATCTAAAAGGCTTCTTGGACTAAGTTAGAGCACATACATTGACAAGGTGTTGACGTGGTTGAATATGGAGAGCTCAGAGAGGGGAAATATTCCCATGCGACATGGAGTTACTATCTCTAAGGCTCAAAGTCCCAATTCTTGTGAAGAAACAGAACACATGAGTTTTATTCCATATGCCTCATCAATTAGATCAATCATGTATGCAATGTTGTATACCTATCCAAACATCTCATTTGCCTTGAGCATGATGACAAGATATCAGTCAGATCTAGGTGATGCTCACTGGAAAGCCATGAAGAACATCCTCAAGTACTTGAGAAGGACTAGTGTTAGTTCTTGTTCTATGATAGAGAGGAAGAGTTGGTGGTAAGAGGTTACACTGATGTAAGCTTCTAGACTGACTTAGATGACTAAAAATCACAATCATGATTAGTGTTTTGTCTAAAACTGAAGTTGTAAGCTATAAGAGTTCCAATCAAGAGACAGTCACCAATTCTATAATAGAGGCTGAGTATATTGTTGCATCAAATGTAGAAAAGGAAGCTGTATGGATCAAGAAGTTCATATATGAACTCGGGGTCATTCCAAGCATCAATGACACAATTGAGCTATATTGTGACAACAACAGAGCTAGTGTACAAGCTAAGGAAACCTGATCGCATCAATGCTCAAAGCGTATAAAAAGGCAATTCCATATCATATGAGAGATTATATAATGAGGAGATGTAAATATTTGTAGAGTACCGACTAAGAAAAATATTACTGACCCCCTAACAAAGACACTTTCATAGTAGAAGCATGATGTACATGTTAAATCACTTAGAATATGATTCATGGGTGATTGTCTCTAAGTGCAAGTGGGAGTCTGTTGGTATGTATGACCACAGAGACAATCATATGATGATTGTAATGGAATAATATGTAAATGATTTGATTAATAAATAAGGACAAGCTTCTAATTTATTCTATTTAATATAGTTATGAAATAATGATGTAATATTATAAATTTCTAGAGAATGATATTACTCAATGACATATGTTTTCAAGTACATGACTTGAACGACAAGATCATACAAATGTTAAGAGTATACACATACATTCTCATAATGTCCCTGATCGGTTGTTACTGGGGAAGGTTGATAGACAACAATGACGCATAAGATCAGAGTGTGCATTGGTTCATATGTGATATTGACTTTACATATATATTAGATAGTCTACTCTGGTTCAAGTAACAAGATTGAATGTTGAAGAGGATGACTACTCCAAGCCTCGAGTTCAATCTAGATCAATGACAAAGGAACTATACAAACACTGGAACACCATTCACAGATTGTAGGTTGAAGTTGTTCTCCAACTTGGGTAGCAATGATGTGTGACTAGGCACCACTCATTTCTTATGATGCCATAAGTTGTTATGGACATTCACTACCAACTTAACATAGGACCTTTAGGATCACACACATAAGTATTGACCTAGAAGAGGTTGAGTGATGATTGCATTAGTTGCTAAAGTGTTTAGGTATTCAATTCACACAACAAATCAACTGAATAGACTCCCAAGTTATTAGCTCATGTAATGAAACAATCATTTGGAGTGTTAGGTTGATTGGATATTGAGTTGGTGAATTTCTACATAAAAAAGGCACCAACCGATCGGCTCACCAGGTGAACTGATCGACTCAGGTAGAGTAAGGCGACCAGTTCACCCGGTGAATCGATCGACTCGGTTGTGCTAGAGGAAGGTTCGAATGACTTTCACAAATTCATGAGAAAATAAGATCGTTTCACTTGCTCAATTCCGTCAATGCAAGGAATTGATGTTAGAATTAATTGGAAACAAATTGTCAAATCCATATGAGATTGGGAAACTGCAAAATGATTGGTTCGTAGTGCGAACCATTTGGTTTGCAAGCCAGGAAACCTTCTTGATTGATAACGGACCGTTTCGATACTTACATGCTGCAAAAACTCAAGATCTTCCAATTCTTTCTACTCCCAGATAGATTGGGAACCCAAACCCTAACCCCTCCTATAAATAGAGGGGTACTGGGGTCTTCCCTAAATACAACTCAATTGCTTCTGTTAATTGTTGTCCTCTCTGATTTTGGTAACCAATAGAGAGATCCAGCAAGTCCTACCTACTAAAGGGAGGGAAAGCAATGGAGAAACAATTGTGGGAGAGCAAGTTGGTGACTCCAACAAGATGGGCAAACACTTCCTGCTCATTCTAGAAGGATGACAAGAGTCCCATGCATTCCGTGTGGACTTCCATATAGGAGTAGAGGCTATTGTTTGCCTCTAGGAGGACAACATTAACCTGCAGTCTGTGGAACAGACCAAGAGGTACAATAGTCAGACAAGTCCCAGTGCAACTAGAAGACAGTTGTACATCTACAATGATGACGAGATGTTGCTGGACTTTCTCAAGGACCATGTAAATACTCGAAAACATCCTTCCCAAATTATAGTTATTGATGCAATCTGCTAGTTTATACAAAATATGGTAGTTAAAATTTTGTTTCCGCTGTCTATTTTGTAGCCATATTTCCTTACAAAAGCATCATCATGGGTCATACATATACCTAAGTAATTTTAACACTAATCCTACAAAGCTTATCTTCCTTTTATTTGGGAAGCTTATCTATGTTGGATATAGTTTATCTAGTAGAGGTTTCCTTGTTTATAATAAAGAGAATGCAAGAGTAGAAGAATCCATTATTATGAAAATAGTAAACATAGCCCTCACATTTCCAAGAATATTGTGTATGATGATGTTATAGTTGAGTTGATTCCCAAAAGAAAAGAACTAGACATCACCAAAAGGGAAAGAAAAGGAGATTGATCAAGAAATGCAATACAAAAGCTCCCAAGTTAAAGAGAAGAAGGATTCAATCCCTAGATTTAACAAGAACCACTCAAAGGAGCTGATTATTTTTAACCTCTTCGATAAAGTAAGGACAAGGTCCTCTTAGAAGGAAACCAAACAATGTATTCATTTACAACTAGAACAAATACCACAAATGAATCCCTTTGAGATGATGATTGGATCCTAGACATTGAAGAGGATCTATCGAGTTGAAAATAACAAGGTATGAATACTTGACAAAACAATGGAAGATCACAGGAACCAAGTGGGTCTTGCAATACAAATTATATGAATAAGGAAACATAGTGAGAAATAAAGGCAATGTTAGTTGGAAATGTTGGGTTTTAGGTGAGACAGAGAAGACAGTGAAAACAAAAAATTTCTTCTCCCAAACCCAGAATAAAGGAATCGTGTCAACGTCTATACAATTGGAAGGATGGTTTGTGGAGGCGTACCTTGTCCCGAGGCTTGCTCGGCGACGTTACCTCGCGGCTTGTGCGGTCTTCACCTCCAATCTTGGACGATGTCTGTGCAGCTCCTGGTCTCACCGGGACTGTCAGGATTGACAACTGTCCTCTGAGCGGCAGAAGTCTCCCGCCTCTGAAGTAGTCCACATGGACCACCTGGAACTCCGATCTCCTTATCCTACAAGGAATCAGAAGGAGTCGCACCCTCCTGTCGGCGTACTAGTCACTGACACACTCTCCTGCCACCAGTCGCTTTCTGTAGTTGTCTTTCCCTTGTTGTGCCTCCCTTATCGGGTAGCACTTGCTCGGGCTCTCTCTCAGTTACCAAAACTAGAGATAACGACAACTTTACAGAGCAACTGGAGCACTGAGCTGTTGTCTAAGAAGCCCCCAATACCCCTATATATATAAGAGGGTCATTGGACAGTGTTCTCTACCCTGGGCAATACAAGATTAAAGTAGCAGTAGAAGGATTCGAGATTTTCCACAAAACAACCAACTGTGCCACCTGAACCGATCATTTCATACATGAAACAGTCGGTTGTGGAGTTGAAACGATCAGTTCACATCACAACCAATCGGTTGGGGCACCTGAGCTGATCGGTTCACTTCTGAGCCGTTCGGCTCATGGTCCTGATCCAACTCAAATTGACTTTCAAATTTGTTTTCGATTAATCAAATATTAATCCTTGTCCAAATCAAATGTTTACAAGTGAAACAAATTGTATTTGCAAAATAGTCTTCTGACTTTCCAAACGATCTCAGTTGGTCAGTTGAGCTGATCGGTTCAACCCTTGAACTGGTCATCTCAGCCTGTCTTGAGCCGATCGGTTCATCGCATGAGCCGATCGGTTCACCAACCTAAGTCGATCGGTTCATCACATGAGCCGATCGGTTGGGGCAGTAGACTGTGAAAAATTAGTCAATCGCAGTTTCAATCAACCCAATACTCTAATAAATCGGTCCAACACCTTGAATACTATGATATTGAGCCATCAATTGATTGGGTGTTTAATTGAACTACTAAACTCATTTAGTAATCAATCTAAACATCATTTGTGGATAAACTCCTCTTCCAAGTTAAATCCTATGTGTGTGACCCTGCAGGTCCATTTCACGTTGGCAGTGAAAGTCCATAACACTTATGACTTCACAAGCAGAGAGCGGTGCCTAGTCGCACATCAGTGCTACCCAAGTGAAATAGAAAGTTGGAGAACAACTTTCAATCCTACAATCCATGAATGGTGTTACAAAGAATGTATAATTCCTTTGTCACTGATATATCGAATGAACTCAAGGAATGGAACAATTATCCTATCAACGTTCATTCACTTTCTTGATCTCAGAGTAGATTGGAGGAGATATGTATGACATCAATATCACATATTGATTCATACATGCGTGCGTACGCCTATCTCAATCCTACTCATCAAGTGGCCATGGATATCAAACTCCCTTAGGAGGGACAAATCCCATATCTATCACCCACCCCTCAAAATCCCCATGTGTCAAAGCCACCCAATCATCACCTTTATAACAACCCATGTTTCAGGACTGCATTTGATGATGTCGAAGTGTACCCAACGACATGTGTTGAGTGTAGTGATTTCAAGTCAAAGAATCACACTCACCACCATCACTGTGAGAATTGACAGTGACTACCATGTAATGGTTCCATGTGTCAAACTCACGGTGGATTTGTCCAATACACTTGTTCTCTAACAAGTACCTATGTGTTTGGTTTGATATCTCCATATCATGAATAATGAGATTCTGTCATCAACCAACACCACAATCTAGTCTTGTGTGTCATTGATGTCTATCTGCCTTCCACAATGACATCCAACTAGGGACATAATAAGAATGTACAAACTCTTAGCATCCATATGATCTCATCGTTCAGGTCCTCAACCTAAAAACATACGTCATTGACTACTTTCATTCTCTAGACATTCAATCTATTCTATCATTATCTCATATGACTGAAATAGAAAGAATTGGAAGCTTGCCTTTGATCTTTGTCAAATCAATCTTAATGTATCCCACCAATCATCCCATGTTTGGCTCTCAGGGCATACATAACAACAGACTCCCACTTGAACTACGAGCCAATCACCCTTGAATCATATTCATAGTGATATTCAAACATGTCCCACATGTTACTGTGCTATAGTGCTAACATAGTGAGTTATGACAACACCTTGCCTAAGTCGGTATTAACTGCATGTCTCTCATCTCTTCACTATACGTCACACGTATGAGATGGAGTTGCTGTAATATGCAATCTAGTATTCCTTTACTAACCTTTAGCGATGTTGCATGACCAAGTACATCTTACTTGTCATCAATGATCGAAATAATTATAAGTTCATCTCATGAACTTCCAGATTCATATAGTATCCACTAATGTTCTCTAACACACAGATACTCGACATTTCCTTTTAAACATCTTTAATGGAACATTTCCATTTATCAACAAACATTAACTTTTATATATCCTATATATAATTTTGCGATTTATTTTCTATCCTTTTTAGAAGTTTTAATCAGTGTAACTCGTTATAGTGAACCCTTCCTTATTTCCATAGAACTAGTCTTGTCAAGTTCTTTTGGTATTCCAGTAACCCTTACTAGAACTATGCAGACATCCACTTGTCATGTCCCACATACGAGTTATTAGGATGAGCACATCATATTATCATGTCCTACATACAAGATGATGAATGCACTTTATTTTGCTATGCCCATACATGCAAGATAATGGGATGATTACATACATGATAGATCCATATCTATTCTTAGTGTAACATCCCTGACCTGGGCTATGCTTTAACCCTAGGTTTTTTTATTAATAAAGATGATTATATGCTTAATCTTATCTTGTGAAAAGTAATTTAGGGCTAATGAGAAACTTATGTTTCAATTTTGGTCTTGTTTGGATAATGTTGAAGCAATATTTGCTTATTTAGGACTACTGTGCAAATTACCAAAGTTAAGGGGTTAACTTGCAAGTGTTACATAGTAATATGTTCCTCATATGTTGATGCATAATGGGAATGAAAATGGTGTAGAGATATGGCTTATGAAAGCCTGAGTACCAAGAAAGAACTAATAAAGCAATGTTTGTGCATTAAAACCTAGTTTGGGTGTAAAGTGCAGTTTACCCAAAACCTAGGGTTCAATATGCAAATTACCACTTCAATAAGGTCCCTAATGTTTCTTGTCATCATGTAGAGCAAATAAAATGAGAGGGGCGCCTCATTTGAATTAAGTTGGAGGAGAGAGGATCTTGATATTAAAATAATCAAGATTTAATCCTAATTGAAACCCTAATTCAATTTAGGGCAAAAATAAATGTATTAATTAAAGGGACTTCAACCAAAATTAATATGGTTGGATTCATATGTGTGTGGAAACCCTTGAGCCTTGCAAAGGCACGAGCATATACTAAGGAGGTGAAACTCCACTCACCATTATTATAAGAAAAAGAATTTCCACTCAAATATGGAAATTACTATTATAAGGGTTAAGGTGCTTAATTTCTTTTCCCTTAATTCTTGGATAATGGAAGGGAGCTCGATGGGGATAGAGATGCCTTTGTATACAAGAAACCAAGGGGGAAAAGGTGGCAACACTTTTGGAATTAAAAGACTTTTATAAAACATTTTCGCTCTCATCAATTTTCTTATAAAAGTACCATTTCCAAGCCCAAACAAAGGCCTTTTCGACACCACTTCTTCGCTTTGCTTGGAAACCGAACAAGGGAGCTAGGGAGGACCAGGAGGACGACCCCCAACCTGTTGGTAAGGTTCTTGACCCTTTTCACCTTGATTCCATGGTGGAAATCGAAAATAAATCATTGATTTCTTCTTATTTCAATCTCCTCTTCAACCCTAGCTAATCTTTTCAACCAGAATCTTGAGGACGAGCTTAGGGGGAGTTGCAAAAGCTTCATCCACCATTTTTTCCATGATCTTGGAGATTTGGAGCTCAATTGGAGGCGTGTTTTATAACTTGAACCCTTAATATTGTTATTTCAATCAATTCCTTATCACTTGAAGATCCTTTTTACATTTCTGAAATTTGTTTTGGTTGATTGATGCAATCACCATGGAAACCATAGCAGGTTTCATGAGTTTAGAGATTGAAGATGATAAGAACACACCTCTCCAAATATCCAAGGCAAATAGCTTACATTTGGTTTCTCAAACGGTTTCCCAAACCATTTGGGAGCAAACGGTTTCAAACTATTTAGAAGCAAACAGTTTCACCAAACCGCATGAGGCCAAACAGTTTCAGACCGTTTGGTGGTGTTGACCAGAGTTGACCATTTGGAGATCTGTTGAAAATGATCTATGTTAATTACCCATCAATTATGATTGATTAGTTCTAATTGATTCATGAGTTGAAGGTCCATCAATCACTAAAACCCTAGTCGGGTTAAGTGCTGATTTCCAAATTGATTAAGTTAGAAACTTGGGTTGATTGACCCAAACGGTTTCAAAACCGTTTGGGGATCACCCAAACGGTATCAAGACCATTTGGTGGTCACCCAAGACCATTTGGAGGTCTAGGGTTGAGCATGGTTGGGTATTTTAATATCCAAAGATACCAAACTAAATTGCAATCAAATGCTGATTTAATGATCAGTCCAATGACTCAAACCCTAATTGGATGTCATGGATTTCAATGATATGATGGTAAAACGGTCTCAAGACCATTTGGAGGTCATCCAAATGATCCCAAAACCGTTTGGAGGTCACCTAAGACCGTTTGGAGGTCTAGGGTTGAGTACGGTTAGGTGTTTGAAGATCTAATGATACCAAGTTGAATTGCAATCAAATGCTGATTTGGTGATCAATCCAATGATCCAAACCCTAATTGGATGATATGGATTTGGGTGATGAGATGGTAAAACGGTCTCAAGACCGTTTGGAGGTCATAAAAATGACCTCAAGACCGTTTGGGGTCAGGTCATGCACACTTTGGATGGTGGTCCAATAGTTTCAAAGTAATTAGTTTCACAATGATCAACATTGAAGGATCATTGATTCCAAACCCTAATCCAATTGATTCAAATCATAATTGATGATCAATTGAGGGTCAAATTAGTTTAAGGATGACCTATTTAACCCAATTGAGGTATGGTGATAGGCCCAATTGATGAATGATTATATGAATACAATGGTTGAAGGAATCAACATTGAGAACCCTAAACCGATTGGTGTAGTTGACACCATCTTTGGTCCATGCGGTTTTGAGGAGGTTTGGACCAAACAGTCTCAAGACCGTTTGAGTCCAAACGGTCTCAAGACCGTTTGGGACCAAACGATCCCAAACCATTTGAGGCCCAATCGATCTCATGAGTACTTTAGCAAATGGTTTCAAACCGTTTGAACTTTGAAAGACCAAGACCGTTTGGGGCCCAAGTAATCAAAAATTGTTTGAGGATATATATGGTTAATCCTTTTGGATACTTAATGTAATTGAGGACTCAATTGGTTAATCCACTTGGACACCTATTGCAATTGAAGATCCAATCGGTTAATTCATTTGGATACCTCATGTAATGGAGGTCCAATGTGATTGAGTCTCTTAAGAATTAAGATGATGATTGATCCAGTGATCCAATGATAATTATTAAGGTTCGGTACAAAGATTGAAACCCTAATGTACCTAGATGATCAATACCTTTAGATTAATTAACCCTAAAAGGTTATGAGAGTAATGTCTTAGTACACTATGTTAACCATAGTTGTATGTACTTGATTGAAGGGTTGATGTGACCTAATCAAGTTGGGAGGATGATAGAAAGGAATTCATATATGAGTATTGATCATGTGATGATTAGGTTATGATACTTAATAAAGAGATCATGAAACCCTAATCCAGAAGGTTAATGAACCCTAACCCTAGTTCAGGGTAACATAATGTAAAACCCCAATTATGGGAATAAAGAGTGAAACCCTAATTGGGATGAGTATCTCCAATTGATATGAAATGAGAAACCCTAATTGAGGGTGATGCCATGAGAAACCCTAATTGAGGGTGATGCTATGAGAGACCCTAATTGAGGGTGATGCCATGAGAAACCCTAATTGAGGGTGATTCTATGAGAAACCCTAATTGAGGGTGATGCTATGAGAAACCCTAATTGCGGGTGATCCTATGAGAAACCCTAGTCGGGATAAATAGTAAGTGAAACCCCAAAGCCCTAATAAAGGGTAAAGGTAGGTGGAATTCTAAATGGAGTTATAATATTTAAAGCCCTAACCTTGTGCAATATGATGACAAACCAGAACCCTAATAATTAAGTAGTGGGTGAAGCCTTATAAAGGTGAAATATCTTAAATGATTGAGTATAGGCAACCTTTTTGTCGGCACTGCCTTAACCTGAAATTAGTCTATACCATTAAAGGTAGTTGGACCATTCTTGTGTGTGATCTATGCACTTCATGTTAAGAGTGATAAGTTGGTGGATGAAAGTATTAAGATGGGAAATACCTTAATACAAGATAAGATGATAGCTCAAGAAAGTTGAAAGTGATGAGGAAAGTAATACATCAAGATGTGATAGATATCACTTTTAGCATTCCAGGATTGATATACCTTGATGCACCTCAAATCCAATATATTTGGACAAAAAGCACATGAACTGTGTTATGTAAATTATTACAATAAAATGTAATGAGTTTGATATCCTTGAGAATAAGGTTAAGCCAAGCTAATGAGTATGATGTAATCATACCATGATAAGCATAAGGAATGAACTCATACCTTGTACTGAGAATCATTTAATGATAAATGTTAAGAGTAATGAACATGACTGAACTCTAAAGATGTGTAACAGACTTATGAGTCATATGGTTAGATTTTGCCTAGTGAGAGGTGACAAGGTGTTTTATGGGATTTATGAGCTATAAGGATGGTTGTTGCCTAGTGAGAGGTAACAAAATGTTTTAAAGGTTACACATGATTGATATAGTTCAATACCTGGAATAGATGCACATGATTAGCATAGTCTAATACCTGGAATAACAACTGCATAGGATTGGTTAAATTCCAATACCTGGAATAATACCACAGGATTGACATTGATCAATACCTGGAATAATGTCATAGGATTGACTTAGATCAATACCTGGAATAATAACACAGGAATGGTTAGTTCCCAATACCTGTAATAATAAAACAGGATTGGTTAAATCCCAATACCTGGAATAATAGTACATGATTGGTTAAATCCCAATACCTGGAATAATAACACAAGATTGGTTAAATCCCAATACCTGGAATAATAACACAGGATTGGTTAAATCCCAATACCTGGAATAATAACACAGGATTGGTTAAATCCCAATACCTGGAATAATAACACAAGATTGGTTAAATCCCAATACCTGGAATAATAACACATGATTGGTTAAATCCCAATACCTGGAATAATAACACAAGATTGGTTAAATCCCAATACCTAGAATAATAACACAAGATTGGTTAAATTACAATACCTGGAATAATAACACAGGATTGGTTAAATTCCAATACCTGGAATAATGTCACAAGATCGACATAGATCAATACCTGGAATAATTACACATGATTGACATAGTTCAATACCTAGAATAATTACACAGGATTGACATAGTTCAATATCTAGAATAGTTACACAAGATTGACATAGTTCAATACCTAGAATAGTTACACAGGATTGGCGTAGTCCAGTACTTGGAATGGATACACAGGAATAATGTAAGTCTAATGCTTGTACTAGTTTCACAAGATTGGTATAATCCAATACCTGGAATGTTTATACAGGATTGGTATAAACCAATGCCCGAGTAAGACATGATGATGTACATTCTCATGTCCAGTTTAATCAAAAATCTATTTAGCAGATTGGCTAAGGCCAATAGGTTGAAACAAGAATGTTTCATGGGTGACATTTCAAAATAATGAGTGTTACAAGAGAAGTGTGACATGATGGTATAATATGATGAATAAATGATATACATGTTCTTCCTATTCCTTATTAAGAGAATAGTTGATCTATTGTTCTATCATAAATAGTTACAATGCTTTAAGATGAGAATGCTTTAAACTATTTATCCTCTGCCCAATTTTATATCTTTCATTGCAATAATAATGTTTTTGCGGAGAGTTATATCTCCCATTGGGACAATTTACAATTGTCTCACCCCCGTGGGATCCAAAGTTTTTAGGTGGACGTGGACAAGGAGGCAGTAAACCTTTAGCAGAGAAGGAACAACAACAGTATCGGGGACAACAATAATATCTCAGGTGGAGATACTGCCTTTCTAATCTTATAGTTAGAAAGTCCTATGTGTCATCTCTGTACTCTCAGGTCCTCGGAGTCAGTAGTTAGTGTTTTTATTGAATCGATATGAGATTTTAGCTTGATGCCTCGAGGTTTTTATGCTGTCTGTATATAATGTTTAATAGGACAGCTGATGTTGTAATCCTCGAGAAGAGATAGTACAGGTTGTGTACTTATGGAACAGAATGTAAATATTATACTTTGGTTCTTGATGAAAAAGATTTCCTATGTGTGGATCTCTTTGCAAAAAGTTTTAATTTTTAGTGATTTTTAGCAATCCACTGTAAATGATTCGCTTCCGCTTAAATAAATTTCATTTTTTTATAAGTTGGATGCCACAATTTAGTGGTATCAGAGCTCTAGGCTCGCTGAGTCTACAGAGACATAGGACTAAGGTATCGAGTCTGTTCTAAGTGTACCTCAGTATATCTTATAATGTCTTCTGCCTATGCAGAAGAAGATATATAACTTAAAGATGTCTTAAGGACATGAAGAATACGTTGCTGAGAGTAATGTTGCTGCACCAGTGGGAGGTGCAAGGGATCAGGTAAGGGAGGAACCAGTGCCTAAAAATCCTCATGTTGATGAAATCATGAGAGGAAACCCATATGTTCATAATGTTTTTGGGAAACTCATGACTACAATGAGGTATATAGCATACAGGATGCCAACACCGACACCTAGGGCACAAATTCCCAATGAGGGATATGGGTCTGGTAAGACCTTTGAATGACTACGTCGTTTAGGAGCCATAGAATATGCTGGAACATCTGATCCAGCAGATGCTGATCTCTGGCTCACTGAGTTAGAAAAAGCCTTTAAGATCCTTAGTATCCCAGAGGCTGACAAAGTTAAACATGCGGTGTATCTTTTGAAAGGTAGTACTAGACACTGGCGGGCTATAGAAGAAATAAAAAGGAATGATGAAGAGGTTGGATGGGAGGAATTCCATCGAGAATTCGTCAATAAGTATTTTCCAAAGACTTATTTAGAGGAAAAGATCTCACAGATTGAGAAAATATGACAGGGATCCATGTCAATAAGTGAATATGAGGTTAAATTCATGGAACTTTTATGATTTTGCCCCCAGATGGCTGCTACTGAGGAGGAAAAGATTCGACATTTTGAGAAAGGATTGAATGCTGAGATGTCCATTCTGGCATCTACCCTAGAAAGTAGGGAGAGGTTTGCCACATTTGTGGAATCTATACAGAGGATAGAGAGATGTACAATAAAGAAACATGAGACAAACCTCAAAAGAAAGTCTACACAGTCACAAGGACCAATGAGTAGTGGCAACATACAACCAAAATATTCACCAGTCCAACCACAATATAGTACACCTATGTAGGGGTCATAAAGTTGGGGTCGAGCTTGTCATAAATGTGGACAACTAGGACAATTTAGACAACAATGTCCAAGGAGAAATAGTGAGATGACCCAACATTCAAGGCATAATCTGCAAAACCCACAAGGACCTCAGTCCAGTGGAGCAGATGGTGGAGGAAGAAGACAAGTATCATAGTTTGGTCCATCTACTTCTGGTAGTAGAGGACAAAGGCAATAATAAATAACAACTAAGTTCATGTTTTCGGTCAGATAAGATGCTAGTTATCTTGTAAAAGGTAGACTTGTCAAGATAGAACTTTCTATTTTGAGCTACCTTATGTTTCCTACTATAAGAAAAGTAGTTGTTGTTTAGATCATCTGTATAATCCATTAAGGATATGAGGAAGAGATAAGAAGGATGAAAGCTTATGTTCAGTTTAATATTTTCTTATATGTTTGAAAATTTCTCTTTACACAAAGAAAGGGAAAAGACGTAAAATTGAGATACCAAGTAATGAAAATTAAAGAGATGTTAAGAATATGAAACATAATATAAAACAAATACATACTACCTAATTTCAGCTCTTGAATACCCTGGCCAGGTATTCATTTATTGAAGGCACGGTAAGTATGACATATCTAGACTGTTATCTTTTTGACTATCCTGATCAAGTAGTCATTTTGAAACAATCTCCAGAGTTTAAAGAAGAAGGAGATGTGGCATGGATATTTATACGACATTCTAATTGATATATGAAGGAATTTGATTTACTCATAAATCAACTTATGAAGGAAAATGAAGATGTAATGTGTTACCAACACATGTGTAAATACCAAGGGAAGGAATTCTGGTATCTGAGAAATATCAGGCTATTTTATGATGGTTTCCTGAAATGGTTAACTGTGAAATCATTCCAGTTACTTAATGTAGTATGAACATCACATGTTAGGGGTTTATGATTTGCATAAACATAACAATTGAAGATATCTTTGAGATAAGTTCTTGGTTGATAAGTAACCCTTCTTTATGGTAAGAGAATGTATAACTAATGAAATAATCAGTGCAAGTAATAAGGAAAGCTTGTGATGTGACATCAGGTAAGATGACACAATCAAAGTATGAAAAGACTTATAGTTTCAAATGAATGATAGAATATAATTGTGATCTTGAAAAGGAAATGCTGAACTAACTAAGGAACATGGGAGTATATGTCCCATGTGAATCATTCCATGATGAACTCGTATGGAATAACTTTGTATTGATCAAAACTCTATGATGTCTCCATAATAATGATGTGTTATGTGAGGACATGATCATATGATGCATGGATAATATATGTTTCCCTTTATCTGGGATTTTGGGAACGAAATCCTTGTTAGGGGTTTATAATTTGTAACATCCCTGACCTGGGTTATGCTTTAACCCTAGGTGTTTTGATTAAGAAAGATGATTATATGCTTAATATTATCTTGTGAAAAGTAATTTAGGGCTTATGAGAAACTTATGTTTCAATTTTGGTCCTGTTTGGATAATGCTGAAGCAATATTTGCTTATTTTGGACTAATGTGCAAATTACCCAAGTTAAGGGGTTAACTTGCAAATTTTACATAATACTATGTTCCACATATGTTGATGCATAATGGGAATGAAAATGGTGTAGATGTATGGCTTATGAAAGCCTGAGTACCAAGAAAGAACTAATAAAGCAATGTTTGTGCATTAAAATCTAGTTTTGGTGTAAAGTGCAATTTACCCAAAACCTAGGGTTCAATATGCAAATTACCACTTCAATAAGGTCCCTAATGTTTCTTGGAATCATGTAGAGCAAAGAAAATGAGAGGGGCGCCTCATTTGAGTTAAGTTGGAGGAGAGAGATCTTGATATTAAAATAATCAAGATTTAATCCTAATTGAAACCCTAATTCAATTTAGGGCAAAAATAAATGTATTAATTAAAGGGCCTTCAACCAAAATTAAAATGGTTGGATTCAGATGTGTTTGGAAACCCTTGAGCCTTGCAAAGGCACGAGCATATACTAAGGAGGTGAAACTCCACTCACCATTATTATAAGAAAAAGAATTTCCACTCAAATATGGAAATTACTATTATAAGGGTTAAGGTGCTTAATTTCTTTTCCCTTAATTCTTGGATAATGGAAGGGAGATCGATGGGGATATAGATTCCTTTTTATACAAGAAACCAAGGGGGATAAGGTGGGAATTTTTTGGAATTAAAAGACTTTTATAAAACATTTTCTCTCTCATCAATTTTCTTATAAAAGTACCCTTTCCAAGCCCAAACAAAGGCTTTTTCGACCCCACTTATTCTCTTTTCTTGGTAACCGACCAAGGGAGCTAGGGAGGACTAGGAGGACGACCCCCAACCTGTTGGTAAGGTTCTTGACCCTTTTCACCTTGATTCCATGGTGGAAATCGAAAATAAATCATTGATTTCTTCTTATTTCGATCTCCTCTTCAACCCTAACTAATCTTTTCAACCAAAAGCTTGAGGACGAGCTTAGGGGGAGTTGCAAAAGCTTCATCCACCATTGTTTCCATGAGATTGGAGCTTTGGAGCTCAATTGGAGGCGGGTTTTATAACTTGAACCCTTAATATTGTTATTTCAATCAATTCCTTATCACTTGATGATCCTTTTTGCATTTCCGAAATTTGTTTTGGTTGATTGATGCAATCACCATGGAAACCACAGCAGGTTTCATGAGTTTAGAGCTTGACGATGATAAGCACACACCTCTCCAAATATTCAAGGAAAATGGTTTACATTTTGTTACTCAAATGGTTTCCCAAACCGTTTGGGAGCAAACGGTTTCACCAAACCGTATGAGGCCAAACGGTTTCAGACCGTTTGGTGGTGTTGACCAGGGTTGACCATTTGGAGATATATTGAAAATGATCTATGTTAATGACCCATCAATTATGATTGATTAGTTCCAATATATTCATGAGTTGAAGGTCCATCAATCACCAAAACCCTACTCGGGTTAAGTGCTGATTTCCAAATTGATTAAGTTAGAAACTTGGGTTGATTGTCCCAAACAGTTTTAAAACCATTTGGGGATCACCCAAATGGTCTCAAGACCGTTTGGTGGTCACCCAAGACCGTTTGGAGGTCTAGGGTTGAGCATGGTTGGGTATTTGAGGATCCAAAGAAACCAAACTAAATTGCAATCAAATGTTGATTTAATGATCAATCCAATGACTCAAACCCTAATTGGATGTCAATGTTTTCGATGATATGATGGGAAAACGGTCTCAAGACTGTTTGGAGGTCATCCAAACGATCTAAAGACCATTTGGAGGTCACTTAAAACCGTTTGGAGGTCTAGGGTTGAGTATGGTTAGGTGTTTGAAGATCTAATGATACCAAGTTGAATTGCAATCAAATGCTGATTTGGTGATCAATCCAATGATCCAAACCCTAATTGGATGACATGGATTTGGGTGATGAGATGGGAAAATGGTCTCAAGACCGTTTGGAGTTCATACAAACGACCTCAAGACCATTTGGGATCATGTCATGCACACTTGGGATGGTGGTCCAATAGTTTCAAAGTGATTAGTTTCACAATGATCAACATTTAAGGATCATCGATTCCAAACCCTAATCCAATTGATTCAAATCCTAATTGATGATCGATTGAGGGTCAAATTAGATTAAGGATGACCTATTTAACCTAGTTGAGGTATGGTGATAGTCCCAATTGATTAATGATTATATGAATATAATGGTTGAAGGAATCAACATGGAGAACCCTAAACCGATTGGTGTAGTTGAGACCATCTTTGGTCCATGCGGTTTTGAGGAGGTTTGGACCAAATGGTCTCAAGACCGTTTGAGTCCAAATGGTCTCAAGAACGTTTGGGACCAAACGATCCCAAACCGTTTGAGGCCCAATCGATCTCATGAGTACTTTAGCAAACGGTTTCAAACCGTTTGAACTTTGAAAGACCAAGACCGTTTGGGACCCAAGTAATCAAAAATTGTTTGAGGATCTATATGGTTAATCCTTTTGGATACTTCATGTAATTGAGGACTCAATTGGTTAATCCACTAGGACACCTATTGTAAGTGAAGATCCAATTGGTCAATTCATTTGGATACCTCATGTAATGGAGGTCCAATGTGATTGAGTCTCTTAAGAATTAAGATGATGATTGATCCATTGATCAAATGATGATTATTAAGGTTAGGTACAAAGGTTGAAACCCTAAACTACCTAGATGATCAATACCTTTAGATTAATTAACCCTAAAAGGTTATGAGAGTAATGTCTTAGTACACTATGTTAACCATAGTTGTATGTACTTGATTGAAGGGTTGACGTGACCTAATCAAGTTGGGAGGATGATAGAAAGGAATTCATATATGAGTACCCTGATTATGTCACATCAACCCTTCAATCATAATTGGGGTTTTACATTATGTTACCCTGAACTAGGGTTAGGGTTCATACCATGATAAGGATAAGGAATGAACTCATACCTTGTACTGAGAATCATTTAATGATAAATGGTAAGAGTAATGAACATGACTGAATTCTAAAGATGTGTAACAGCCTTATGAGTCATATGGTTAGATGTTGCCTAGTGAGAGGTTATAAGGTGTTTTATGGGCCTTATGAGCTATAAGGATGGTTGTTGCCTAGTGAGAGGTAACAGAATGTTTTAAAGGTTACACATGATTGATATAGTTCAATATCTGGAATAATATCATAGGATTGATATAGTTCAATACCTGGAATAAATGCACATGATTAGCATAGTCTAATACCTAGAATAACAACTGCACAGGATTGGTTAAATTCCAATACCTGGAATAATGTCACAGGATTGACATAGATCAATACCTGGAATAATGTCACAAGATTGACTTAGTTCAATACCTGGAATAATAACACAGGATTGGTTAAATCCCAATACCTGGAATAATAACATAGGATTGGTTAAATCCCAATACCTAGAATAATAACACAGGATTGGTTAAATCCCAATACCTCGAATAATAACACAATATTGGTTAAATCCCAATACCTGGAATAATAACACAAGATTGGTTAAATCCCAATACCTAGAATAATAACACCAGATTGGTTAAATCCCAATACCTGGAATAATAACACAAGATTGGTTAAATCCCAATACCTGGAATAATAACACAGGATTGGTTAAATTCCAATACCTGGAATAATAACACAGGATTGGTTAAATTCCAATACCTGGATTAATGTCACATGATTGACATAGATCAATACCTGTAATAATTGCACAGGATTGACATAGTCCAATACCTAGAATAATTGCACATGATTGACATAGTTCAATACCTAGAATAGTTACACAGGATTGACATAGTTCAATAACTAGAATAGTTACACAAGATTGGTGTAGTCCAATACTTGGAATGGATACACAGGAATAAGGTAAGTCTAATGCTTGTACTAGTTTCACATGATTGGTATAATCCAATACCTGGAATGTTTATACATGATTGGTATAAACCAATGCCTGAGTAAGACATGATGATGTACATTCTCATGTCCAGTATAATCAAAAATCTATTTAGCAGATTGGCTAAGGCCAACAGGTTGAAACAAGAATGTTTCATGGGTGACATTTCAAAATAATGAGTGTTATAAGAGAAGGGTGACATGATGGTATAATATGATGAATAAATAATATACATGTTCTTCCTATTCTTTATTAAGAGAATAGTTGATCTATTATTCTATCATAAATAGTTACAATGCTTTAAGATGAGAATGCTTTAAACTATTTATCCTCTGCCCAATTTTATATCTTTCACTGCAATAATAATGTTTTGGCGGAGATTTATATATCCCGCTGGGACAATTTACAATTGTCTCACCCCGTGGGATCCAATATTTTTAGGTGGATGTGGACAAGGAGGAAGTAAACCTTTAGCAGAGAAGGAACATCGACAGTATCGGGGATAACAGTAATATCTCAGGTGGAGATACTGTAAGGACCCTGACCTTCGTTTAGGGTTTACCCTATTTGTTTTGCTTAACCTTGGTGCTTTGGTGCTTGCTAATCACCTTTAGTGGTGATTAGGGTTAGGTTGTGCATTGTTGAGAGTTTAAGGGGCTACTTGTAAATAACCCAAGTCTAGGGTTTTGTGAGCAAGTTTGCCATCTTGTGAGGTGTTTCCCTCTCTTTGTTTCCTCTAGGGTTGAGAGGAAGGCTTGGGCTTGTTGCTTAAGTTTTTTGGGCCTTGGTTGAGCCTTGTGTCGCCAAAGTGTTTCTTGTGTCGCCCATGGTACCTTGGTTGTGTCGCCCATGATGCTTGGTCTTGTTTGGTGGACACTTGGAACATATCTTGGACAAGTGTCTTAGACCTTGCTAGAGTGGTGGCTTGAGCCCTAGGACAAGTGTCCCTTGGGTGGACGACACCTAGCATGGATCAACCTTGTTTTCTCCTCCCTTTCCTTCTATATAGGTGGTCCTTTCCCTTACCTTGACTTCCTTTGATCTTTTGGTCTTTCCTCCACCTTCAGTGCAAGACACTCCTTCCTTCTTTGCTTGTGTCGGCCGATACACTCCCTTGAAGGAGCAGTGGTGGCCGATACACCCCCTTGGAGGAGCAAGTGGCGGTTGACATCCCTTGGAGCTTAGAGTTCTTCTTCTTCTTTGGAGCTTGGAGCTTAAGGTGGGTTGCATAATTTCTAACCTTAACTACTCTATCTCTTGTTATAGTCTTGTTTACATGTTAGTAGCTTAGTTCTTGCTTAGTAGCCATGCTGGCCGATCCATGTGAGTTAGGGTTTAGGGAGCAACACTCCTTTCTCCCCTTTGGTCTTGAAGAATGAGTTTAAGTTACTAGTGCCATGAGAAACACCCCTCCTTCCTAGTCGATTGAGGTGAGCTTGTATCCTAGTTGCTTAAGCAACACCTTCTTCTCACCATGGGCTAGAAGGTGAGCTCGGTCTGGTGGTGAGCCATATTCCTAGGGTTTTCGGGTGTCATGGTGTGGGAGGAAGAAGATGACCTTATGGTCTAGTGTTCTTTGTCTTGGTGTTTGAGTGACATCCTTGCTGTTGTGATGGGCGATGGGTCATGGGTAGCGAGTGTTGGTCGATATGGTTGTGTTGGACGACATGGTAGTTCTGTGATGGACGATAGGCCAAGTGTGGTAAGTTTTCTTGTGATTAACGATAGGCTAAGAGTGGTGTGTTGGCCGATAGTCTTGTTGAGCAATAGAAGGAGTGTGACGGGAGATACCCTTGGGTTGTGACAGCCGATAGGTTGGGCTTGTGACGGGCGTCACACCCCTTCTGTTGATGTGTGTCGGTCGTTAGGCTTGGACCAGTTGTGGCACGTTTTGAGGAAGTGTTCCTTCTCTCTCCCTCTCTCTTGGTTGTTGGAGTTGGTGGTGACCTGGCCGTTTTGGTAGCTTGTATCGGCCGATAACGCTTGGATGTGTAATGGGCGTCACACCCCCATGTGTGTCGGCCGACAGGGTGGTGCAACGGGCGTTGCCTGATATACATGGGATGCCCAACACCCTCTCTGACGCATGTTACCCTTCCTCTTGTGACGATGTGTCACGCTGGTTGCCTTTGTGGCAACGCAGCGTTGCTGCCCTCCTTATCTGCTGTTTGGTGCTTTGTATATGGGTGAGGGTTGTGATGAGTAATAGTGAGGGTTTTGTGATCCTACAATGAGGGTTCCTTGTGTTATGGAAGTGATTAGTTATGCACATGCAAACGACGGTGACTCCTTGGTAATAGTAATAATGGTAATGATGGTAGCAGTTATAATGATAATGGTAGTAGTGATGATAATGAGAAAGGAAGTGGTAATAATATGCATAGTGGTAGTTACACTAGTAGTTTGCTTAATGATAATAATGATGATGATAATAGTAATGATAATGGTAAGTAGTTTATGTAACGAATGGTGATAACAATGATAATGGTAATAGTAGTGCTTGTTCTGTATACTCAACGTGGCTACATGCATGAAATATTCATCTTGATTATTCGTATAATTATGAGATGAGGATAAGCATGGATACAGTTTGTTAATGATGTGCTTTATACACTTGATCACCAAATAGTGTAAGAATGATAAGTATAGCATCTCAAATATCATCTTGTGATAGTAATCATAGTCCTTATGTTGAAACTATGATTATTGTATTTTCTAACCAAGCAGGTGATGATTAGCCATGAAAAGGCTATGAGACATATGTGATATGTAACATCACTCTGATAAGTGCTCTGGTTGATGAGATGGTATGTATAATGTGTTTGTCCTACGACGTTGATATGAGCCTTGAAGAGGCATTGGTAGTATATGATGAGGGATTGAGATCCCATGGTATGTGATGAACCTTGAGATGGATCTGGATGGTTGGCAAGAGGACAAGTGATAACATGTGATGTTGGATCCTTGAGATGGATCAGGTTGATGTGATTACCGTAATAAGTAAATGTTGAGTTTATGTTGTTTACTTTCTGTCATATCTTGCATGTTATACACCCTATCCATCTAAAAGATACTAATTAATCATAGTGAAATCTATCATGTAGTTTGCCCTGGCCATAGATCCATCATCGTCAGGACTTGGTGATGGTGAAACGGGTTCTCCTACGGGTTAACCCGGAGCGCATATTTTTGAAAATGCGAGGTTTCTCCTAGCCTCAAATAGAGAGGTGAAATGAGTGCAACTGCGGTTGCAGACTCGGGTATGTGATGAGCATGGTGAACCTGGCCCATGGCTCCGGATATGTGATATGATGAGCATGAATGCGTTCATGGCTCAGAGCACGGTGATTAGGCCCGTGGCTCAGTTTTACTAGTGTCGTGACCTGTACCAAGGCGGACTAGGTAGAGGGTAGCCTGAGGAGCTGACCCTGTGGCTAAAGGCCACTTGAGCATGAGACTACGGTCCTGCTATGTTTCTCGTGTTAGACCACGAGGGGTGAGGTCGTGGATTTCGGCTCTTCCATTGACCTTGTATGGCACCGGTTATGGCATCGCAGCCAAAGGTTGGATTTGAACAGTACATTTCACTTCCTCAGGGCATAAATAAAACGTAATCTAGCCGTTTAGTACTTACTTCTTAAGACAAACATGAAACATTGGTTGAGGCCTTGTTTGTGTAGTTAACTTTATTTGTATCTTACAGCTATTTATACATTTCTCATATGTAGTAAGCTTTATACATCTGATCTTGTTGTCCTTGATTCATAAGGAGTAGTTGGATAAATAAATGAGTACCTTTTGTAAGCTTGATAGTATTCTCTTGTTATACTTTTAGCTGCTTTACATATATCTGAGGTTTTGTAGTTTTGGCGGGGAGTTATGCCTCTCGTTGGGACAATGTTCAATTGTCTCACTCCATTGGTTTACACCCTTTTTAGGTAGTCGAGCTAGACGTGGTGGTGGTCGTGGTGTTGCGGCAAGCAGCTTGATGAGCAGTAGAAGGCAAGCGATGGATATGCTGCTGTTTTGGATGTTTTGTAGTAGAGTTTAGAGTCATCCCTGTACTATCAGGTCCTTGGCAGTGTTTTGACGTTGTTTCACGATGAACAATCGATAATGTTTGTATACCCTGCAGTTGGCTGGATGTGGGCCTTTATGTATATAACAGGTGATGAACTCATGAGATGGCAGGATAGCTATTGTTCTAAGCTGAGGACACATATCAATGCATGTATATATAACCTGTTTTCTTGCAGGATGTGGTCTGGAATGTAATATGCTTCCCAGTTTATCAGCTTTCCGCAATCGGTTTTAATTAACCCGTGTTTTTGATAGTCTGTGGTTATGGTGATTTCCACACGTTTTCGCGTAACACCCCATTATCTGTGTGATAATGGGATGTGTTGCCACAAGTTTTTGGTATCAGAGCTTTAGGTTAGCTCAGTGTACAGGGATTTAGGACTAGGTTGAGTCTGTTCTTATGAGTTTTCCAGATTTCCTCACGATCATCTTCTGCCCTCAGTGGAAGAAAAGACAAGATGTCTGGAAACCATGAAGAACATGCTCCTGAGCATAGTGATGCTGCATCGGTTGATGGATCAGAAGGACATGCACATGAATATTGGGTGCCTGAGGTTCCCCAATTTAACCCAGCCATACTTGAACATCCTGCTTACCAACATCTTATGGGGCAGATAATGGCTACGATGAATCTCATGGTTGAGCGATTGCCAGTGCCTCCTCTGAGAGCACATGTTCCCCATGGAGAAGCATCAGGTATTGGGAAGACCTTTGAGCGGATTCACCGAGTTGGAGCTTCAGAATATTCTAGAACGACTGATCCAGCGGATGCGGATCTGTGGCTGACAAGTCTTGAGAAGGTTTTCCGGATCCTTGACATCCCCGAAGCGGACAATGTAAAGCATGTTGTCTACCTTCTGAAAGGTAGTGCTGGTCACTGGTGGACCATTGAAGAAGAGAAGCGGCCCGGTGAGGTGATCTGTTGGGAGGTGTTTCGACGCGAGTTCGTCACCAGATACTTTCCAAAGACGTATCTAGATGAGAAGGTCAGTCAGTTTGAGAACCTAAGACAAGGAGCGATGAACATCACCGAGTATGAGGCCAAGTTTATGGATCTGTTGAGGTTTTGTCCACACATGGCGGCAACAGATGAGGAACGAATCAAACGTTTCGAGAAGGGTTTGAGTGCTGAGTCGACAACCCCTGTGTCTGCATTGGAGAACTGAGAGCGGTTTGCGACGTTTGTGGAAACTATCTGAAGGATCAAACGATCAGTTAGGGAGAAGAGAGAATCAATGGCTAAGAAGAGACCTGCTCAGTTTCAGGGTCAGAGGTATGGTGGCTTTAAGAAGCATAGGTTTTCAGCACCATCAGCGATAAGAAGTTCTAGTGGACCATCTCAGTGGTCTCCGTGTAAAGGAAGAGGTTATGTTTCTTCACCATCTAAGGTGCAAAGTTCGGCTTCCGTGGCAGTGATAGGGCCACCCAGGCCATGAGTTGGTGTTAGGACATGCTATGCCTGCGGTCAGATAGGGCATGTCAAGTTGAGTTGTCCCTATAGAGACGTTGAAGTAACGCATCAACTGAGACAAAATCATCAAGGATCGGATCGACAGCAGCCCAGTGGTAGCAGAGGACATGGACACGGTCAGGCGTCTCAGGCTGGATCGTCTGCTCAAGGAAGCAGAGGTCGTGGACAGCACGCAACGGCTCGATTCTATGCCATGAGTCAGCCGGAGGCGATAGTCAACCCGCGAGTAGTGACAGGTCAGAAGGAGTTATTTCATTACGATATGTCTTCTTCGTGCCTTATATCTATTCTGGTTGATTCGGGTGCTACGCACTCTTTTATCGCCTATAGTATGCTACCTGTTAATCGTAAGAAGGATAGTTTGTTGTTAGAAACCCCTCTTGATGGTTCCTCTTTGCTTCGAGGAGAGTGTCCATCTTGTGTCTTTTCTTTCTCAAGACACCACATTCAAGTGGACCTCATACCACTTGATATGCATGGGTTTGATGATATCCTTGGGATGGATACCTTAGAGAAGTATAAGGTTGTTTTGGACTGTGGTTCCAACCAGACAATGTTTGATGATGCTGGAGAGAAGTGGATCTTCCAGGGAGATAGGAAGATTCTTCCGACGTGTTTGGTATTAGCTATGGTGGAAGATAAGTTGTTACGACAAGGATGTGAGACATTCTTAGCTCACGTGGTGGATACCGTTGTAGTTACCAAGGAGAAAGGTCCTAGCCTTGAGGAGGTGATAGTTGTTCGAGAGTTTGCAGACGTGTTTCCTGAAGAGTTTCCTGGTGTTCCTCCACCCTGAGAGATTGATTTTGAGATCAATCTGGTTCTAGGAACTCAGCCAGTTGCACAGTCACCATATAGGATGGCTCCAACAGAGATGGAAGAGCTGAAGAAGCAATTGCAAGAGTTGTTGGAGAAAGGTTTTATCTGACCGAGTACGTCGCCTTGGGGTGCTCTAGTGTTGTTTGTTAAGAAGAAGGATGGTTCGATGCGGTTGTGTATAGATTACCGGCAGTTGAACAAAGTCACAATCAAGAATAAGTACCCATTGCCAAAGGTAGATGATCTGTTCGATCAGTTGTGTGGTGCTACAGTATTTTCAAAGATCGATCTACAGTCCGGATATCATCAATTGAGGATAAAGGCGGAGGACATACCAAAGTTAGCTTTTCGGATGAGGTATGGTCACTATGAGTTTGTGGTTATGCTGTTTGGGTTAACCAATGCACCTGCTGCTTTCATGGACTTGATGAACAAAGTGTTCTGTCCGTTCTTAGATTAGTTTGTTGTAGTCTTTATAGATGACATCTTCGTCTATAGTCGGGACAGACGAGAGCATGAGCAACATCTTTGACAAGTGTTGACTCTACTTATCCAACATCAGTTGTATGCCAAGTTCAGTAAGTGTGAGTTCGGGTTGGAAGAGGTGACTTTCTTGGGTCATGTGATATCTGCCGAAGGAGTCAAAGTAGATCCGAAGAAGGTGGAATCCGTTGCAGATTGGGAACAGCCAAAGACGCCGACAGAAGTTTGTAGTTTCCTGGGTTTAGCAGGATACTACCAGAGGTTTATCAAGGACTTCAGTGTGATCACGTTTCCAATGACGAAGTTGACCAGGAAGGATGTACCTTTTGTTTGGGATGATCGATGTCAGCAAGCTTTCCAGAGTTTGAAGGAGAAGCTGACTAATGCTCCAGTGTTGATCCTGCCAGAGCCTGGGAAGGGCTATGTTATTTTCTGTGATGCTTCTAAGAAAGGTTTAGGTTGTGTGCTAATGCAGGAAGAGCATGTGGTTTCTTTTGCTTCACGACAGCTCAAGAAACATGAGGAGAACTACCCGACTCATGACTTGGAGTTGGCGGCAGTGGTTCATGTGTTAAAGATTTAGAGACACTATCTGTATGGGGAGGTGTGTCAGATCTTTACGGATCATAAGAATTTGAAGTATATCTTTACGTAGCAAGAGTTGAACATGCGATAGCGGCGATGGATGGAGTTGATCAACGACTATGACTGCACTATCGAGTATCATCCTGGTAAGGTGAATGTGGTAGCAGATGCGCTTAGCAGAAAGTCTTCTTTTTCTTCCAAGAAGGCACAGTTGAGTTCCCTAGTATGCCATAGGAGGGATATATTTGTCTCTTTACGGCAGATGAACGTACAGATGAAAGTATCCTCATTAGCGAGACTTCTAGCACGGATGCAAGTCAAGCCTACGTTAAGGCCACAGATCAAAGATGCACAGCAGACAGATGATGTAGTATAATTGATTAGATCAGAGTTTGGCAGCGAAAAGCGTGATGGGTTTCATGAGTCCGAGGATGGACTAGTTTGCTATCGTGGTAGGATGGTGGTTCCAGATGTTGATGAGCTAAGGAAGTTGGTGCTTGAGGAAGCACACACGTCGATGTATGCTATGCATCCAGGTGTCACCAAGATGTACCATATTCTGAAGGACTTGTATTGGTGGCCTAGCTTGAAGAAAGATGTAGTTGAGTATGTGGCCAGATGTGCAGTCTGTCAGCAAGTGAAGGCTGAACATCAGAAGCCGGCAGGTACGTTGCAACCTTTGCCAATACCGCAGTGGAAATGGGATCATATAACCATGTATTTCGTAGTTGGTCTACCCAAGACAACTAGGAACCATGATTCCATTTGGGTGATAGTGGACAGACTGACTAAGTCTGCCCATTTTCTACCAGTGAAGATGACATATACAGCTGAGAAACTCACTCGAGTATATGTTGATGAGATAGTACGTTTGCATGGTGTGCCAGAAACGATAGTTTATGACAGAGGTCCTCAGTTTATGAGTCATTTTTGGGAACAGTTGCACAGAGTGTTGGGAATGCAATTGAGGTACAGTACTACCTTTCACCGCAGATAGATGGACAGTCTGAAAGGACTATTCAGATTTTGGAAGATCTCCTTCGAGCTTGTGTTTTGCAGTTTCTAGGCAGCTGGGATGTACATCTGAGTTTGATAGAGTTTGCCTACAACAACAGCTATCAGCGGAGCATTGACATGGCTCCTTATGAGGCTTTGTATGGAAGGAAGTGCAGATCTCCTTTGTGTTGGTATGAGTCTGGTGAGTATCAACTTTTGGGTCCTGAGTTAGTTCAGCAGACGACAGATAAGATCAAAGTGATACAACAACAGTTGAAAGTGGCACAGGACAGGCAGAAGTCTTATGCATACAATTGCTGATGACCTTTGGAGTTCCAGGTAGGATACAAAGTATATCTGAAAGTCTCTCCGTGGAATGGTGTGCTAAGGTTTGGTCGGAAGGGTAAGTTAGCTCCCAGGTACATGGGGCCTTACCCAGTTATAGCACGTGTTGGCAAAGTAGCTTACGAGATAGAGTTGCCTCCGGAGTTGCACAGGTTACATCTAGTGTTTCATGTCAGTATGCTGAAGAAAAGTCATCTGGATTCAGGAACAGTGATACAGCCAGTTGAGGTTGAGCTGGATGATGATGTGACCTACAAGGAAGGTACTGTGGTGATTCTTGATAGAAGGATCAAAAAGCTAAAGAGGAAGGACCTGGTTCTTGTAAAGGTCCTTTGGCAGTGTCGTGGCGCTGAGGAAGCCACGTGGGAGCTTCAGGAAGAGATGAGGAGGAAGTATCCCTCGCTTTTCTCTTCGGATTTCGGGGAAGAAATCCCTTAAAGGGGATTAGCTTGTAAGGACCATGACCTTCGTTTAGGGTTTACCCTGTTTGTTTTGCTTAACCTTGGTGCTTTGGTGCTTGCTAATCACCTTTAGTGGTGATTAGGTTTTGGTTGTGCTTTGTTGAGAGTTTAAGGGGCTACTTGCAAATAACCTAAGTCTAGGGTTTTGTGAGCTAGTTTGCCATCTTGTGAGGTGTTTCCCTCTCTTTGTTTCCTCTAGGGTTGAGAGGAAGGCTTGGGCTTGTTGCTTAAGTTCTTTGGGCCTTGGTTGAGCCTTGTGTCGCCCATGGTACCTTGGTTGTGTCGCCCATGATGCTTGGTCTTGTTTGGTGGACACTTGGAACATATCTTGGATAAGTGTATTATACCTTGCTAGAGTGGTGGCTTGAGCCCTAGGACAAGTGTCCCTTGGGTGGACGACACCTAGCATGGATCAACCTTGTTTTCTCCTCCCTTTCCTTCAATATGGGTGGTCCTTTCCCTTGCCTTGACTTCCTTTGATCTTTTGGTCTTTCCTCCACCTTGAGTGCACGACACTCCTTCCTTCTTTGCTTATGTTTGCCGATACACTCCCTTGAAGGAGCAGTGGTGGCCGATACACCCCCTTGGAGGAGCAAGTGGTGGTCGACATCCCTTGGAGCTTGGAGTTCTTCTTCTTCTTTGGAGCTTGGAGCTTAAGGCGGGTAGCATAATTTCTAACCTTAACTACTCTATCTCCTGTTATAGTCTTGTTTACATGTTAGTAGCTTAGTTCTTGCTTAGTAGCCATGCTGGCCGATCCATGTGAGTTAGGGTTTAGGGAGCAACACTCCTTTCTCCCCTTTGGTCTTGAAGAATGAGTTTAAGTTACTAGTGCCATGAGCAACACCCCTCCTTCCTAGTCGATTGAGGTGAGCTTGTGTCCTAGTTGCTTAAGCAACACCTTCTTCTCACCATGGGCTAGAAGGTTAGCTCGGTCTGGTGGTGAGCCATCTTCGTAGGGTTTTTGGGTGTCATGGTGTGGGAGGAAGAAGATGACCTTGTGGTCTAGTGTTCTTTGTCTTGGTGTGTTGAGCGACATCCTTGCTCTTGTGATGGGCAATGGGTCATGGGTAGCAAGTGTTGGCCGATATGGTTGTGTTGGATGACATGGTAGTTCTGTGATGGACGATAGGCCAAGTGTGGTAAGTTTTCTTGTGATGAACGATAGGCTAAGAGTGGTGTGTTGGCCGATAGTCTTGTTGAGCAATAGAAGGAGTGTGACAGGCGATACCCTTGGGTTGTGATGACCGATAGGTTGGGCTTGTGACGGGCGTCACGCCCCTTCTGTTGATGTGTGTTAGCCGTTAGGCTTGGACCAGTTGTGGCACGTTTTGAGGAAGTGTTCCTTCTCTCTCCCTCTCTCTTGGTTGTTGGAGTTGGTGGTGACCTGGCCGTTTTGGTAGCTTGTATCGGGCGATAACACTTGGGTGTGTGACGGGCGTCACACCCCCATGTGTGTCGGCCGGGAGGGTGGTGCAACGGGCGTTGCCCGATATACATGGGATGCCCGACACCCTCTCTGACGCGCGTTACCCTTCCTCTTGTGACGCTGTGTCGCACTGGTTGCCTTTGTGGCAACATGGCATTGCTTCCCTCCTAATCTGCTGTTTGGTGCTTTGTATATGGGTGAGGGTTGTGATGAGTAATAGTGAGGGTTTTGTGATCCTACAATGACGGTTCCTTGTGTTATGGAAGTGATTATTTATGCACATGCAAACGACGGTGACTCCTTGGTAATAGTAATAATGGTAATGATGGTAGCTGTTATAATGATAATGGTAGTAGTGATGATAATGAGAAAGGCATTGGTAATAAAATGCATAGTGGTAGTTACACTAGTAGTTTGCTTAATGATAATAATGATGATGATAATAGTAATGATAATGGTAAGTAGTTTATGTAACGAATGGTGACAACAATGATAATGGTAATAGTAGTGCTTGTTCTGTATACTCAACGTGGCTACATGCATGAAATATTCATCTTGATTATTCATATAATTCTGAGATGAGGATAAGCATGGATACAGTTTGTTAATGATGTGCTTTATACACTTGATCACCAAATAGTGTAAGAATGATAAGTATAGCATCTCGAATATCATCTTGTGATAGTAAGCATAGTCCTTATGTTGAAACTATGATTATTGTATTTTCTAACCATGCAGGTGATGATTAGCCATGAAAAGGCTGAGACATATGTGATATGTAACATCACTATGATAAGTGCTCTGGTTGATGAGATGGTATGTATAATGTGTTTGTCCTACGATGTTGATGTGAGCCTTGAAGAGGCATTGGCAGTATATGATGAGGGATTGAGATCCCATGGCATGTGATGATCCTTGAGATGGATCTGGATGGTTGGCAAGAGGCCAAGTGATAACATGTGATGTTGGATCCTTGAGATGGATCAGGTTGATGTGATTACCGTAATAACTAAATGTTGAGTTTATGTTGTTTACTTTCTGTCATATCTTGCATGTTATACAACCTATCCATCTAAAAGATACTAATTAATCATAGTGAAATCTATCATGTAGTTTGCCCTGGCCATAGATCCATCATCTTCAGGACTTGGTGATGGTGAAACGGGTTCTCCTGCGGGTTAACCCGGAGCGCATATTTTTGAATATGCGAGGTTTCTCCTAGCCTCAAATAGAGAGGTGAAACGAGTGCAGCTGCAGTTGCAGACTCGGGTATGTGATGAGCATGGTGAACCTGGCCCATGGCTCCGGATATGTGATATGATGAGCATGAATGCGTTCATGGCTCAGAGCACGGTGATTAGGCCCGTGGCTCAGTTTTACTAGTGCCGTGACCTATACCAAGGCGGGCTAGGTAGAGGGTAGCCTGAGGAGCTGACCCTGTGGCTAAAGGCCACTTGAGAATGAGACTGCGGTCCTACTATGTTTCTCGTGTACTGACCACGAGGGGTGAGGTCGTGGATTCTGTCACTTCCATTGACCTTGTATGGCACTGGTTAATGCATCGCAGCCGAAGGTTGGATTTGAACAGTACGGTTCACTTCCTCAGGGCATAAATAAAACGTAATCCAACCATTAGTACTTACTGGTTAAGACAAACATGAAACATTGGTTGAGGCCTTGTTTGTGTAGTTAACTTTATTTCTATCTTGCAGCTATTTATACATTTCTCATATGTAGTAAGCTTTATACATCTTATCTTGTTGACCTTGTTCATAAGGAGTAGTTGGATAAATAAATGAGTACCTTTGGTAAGCTTGATAGTATGCTCTTGTTATACTTTTAGCTGCTTTACATATATCTGAGGTTTTGTAGTTTTGGCGGGGAGTTATGCCTCCTGCTGGGACAATGTTCAATTGTCTCACTCTGTTGGTTTACACCCTTTTTAGGTAACCAAGCTAGACGTGGTGGTGGTCGTGGTGTTGCGGCCGAGCAGCTTGAAGAGCAGTAGAAGGCAAGCGACGGATATGCTGCTGTTTTGGATGTTTTGTAGTAGAGTCTAGAGTCATCCCTGTACTCTCAGGTCCCTGGCAGTGTTTTGACGTTGTTTCACGATGAACGATCGATAATGTTTGTATACCCTGCAGTTGGACGGATGTGGGCCTTTATGTATATAACAGGTGATGAACTCATGAGATGGCAGGACAACTATTGTTCTAAGCTGAGGACACATATCAAGGCATGTATATATAACCTGTTTTCTTGCAGGATGCGGACTGGAATGTAATATGCTTCTCAGTTTATCAGCTTTCCTCAATTGGTTTTAATTAACCCATGTTTTCGATAGTCTGTGGTTATGGTGATTTCCGCATGTTTTCGCGTAACACCCCGTTATCTGTGTGATAATGGGATGTGTTGCCACAAGTTTTTGGTATCAAAGCTTTAGGTTCGCTGAGTCTATAGGGATTTAGGACTAGGTTGAGTCTGTTCTTATGAGTTTTCCAGATTTCCTCACGATCATCTTCTGTCCTGAGTGGGAGAAAAGACAAGATGTCTGGAAACCATGAAGAACATGCTCCTGAGCATAGTGATGCTGCATCGATTTATGGAGTAGAAGGACAGGCACATGAAGATCGTGTGCCTGCGGTTCCCCAATTTAACCCAGCCATACTGGAACATCCTGCTTACCAACAGCTTATGGGGTAGATAATGGCTACGATGAATCTCATGGTTGAGAAATTGCCAGTGCCTCCTCCGAGAGCACAGGTTCCCCATGGAGAAGCATTGGGTATTGGGATGACCTTCGAGCGGCTTCGCCGAGTTGGAGCTTTAGAATATGCTGGAACGGCTGATCCAGCGGATGCGTATCTGTGGCTGACAAGTCTTGAGAAGGCTTTCCGGATCCTTGACATCCCCGAAGCGGACAAGGTAAAGCATGATGTCTACCTTCTGAAAGGTAGTGTTGGTCACTGGTGGATCATCGAAGAAGAGAAGCGGCCTGGTGAGGTGATCTGTTGGGAGGTGTTTCGACGCGAGTTCGTCACCAGATACTTTTCGAAGACGTATCTGGATGAGAAGGCGAGTCAGTTCGAGAACTTGAGACAAGGAGCGATGAGCATCACCGTGTATGAGGCCAAGTTTATGGATCTGTTGAGGTTTTGTCCACACATGGCGGTAACATATGAGGAATGAATCAGACATTTCGAGAAGGGTTTGAGTGCTGAGTTGACAACCCCTGTGTCTGCATTGGAGAACTGAGAGCGGTTTGCGACGTTTGTGGAATCTGTCTGAAGGATTGAATGATCAATTAGGGAGAAGAGAGAATCGATGGCTAAGAAGAGACCTGCTCAGTTTTAGGGTCAGAGGTATGGTGGCTTTAAGAAGCATAGGTTTTCAGCACCATCATCGATAAGAGGTTCTGGTGGACCGTCTCAGTGGTCTCTGAGTAAAGGAAGAGGTTATGTTTCTTCACCATCTAAAGCACAAAGTTCGGCTTCTGTGGCAGTGACAGGGCCACCCGGGCCACGAGTTGATGTTAGGACATGCTATGCCTGCGGTCAGATAGGGCACGTCAAGTCGAGTTGTCCCTATAGAGACGTTGAAGTAATGCAACAAACGAGACAGAATCATCAAGGATCGGATCGACAATAGCCCAGTGGTAGCAGAGGACGTGGACGCGGTCAGGCGTCTTAGGCTGGATCGTCTGCTCAAGGAAGCAGAGGTCGTGGACAGAAAGCAACGACTCGATTCTATGCCATGAGTCAGCCGGAGGCGATAGTCAACCCGCGAGTAGTGACAGGTCAGATGGAGTTATTTCATTCTGATATGTCTTCTTCTTGCCTTATATCTGTTCTGGTTGATCCGGGTGCTACACACTCTTTTATCACCTATAGTGTACTACCTGTTAATCATAAGAAGGATAGTTTGTTGTTAGAAACCCCTCTTGATGGTTCCTCTTTGCTTCAAGAAGAGTGTCCATCTTGTGTCTTGTCTTTCTCGGGACACCGCATTCAAGTGGACCTCATACCACTTGATATGCATGGGTTTGATGTTATCCTTGGGATGGATACCTTAGAGAAGTATAAGGTTGTTTTGGACTGTGGTTCCAAGCAGGCAGTGTTTGATGATGCTGGAGAGAAGTGGATCTTCCAGGGAGATAGGAAGATTCTTCCGACGTGTTTGGTATCAGCTATGGTGGCAGATAAGTTGTTACGACAAGGATGTGAGACGTTCTTAGCTCACGTGGTGGATACCATTGTAGTTACCAAGGCGAAAGGTCCTACTCAAGGTGACAGTTGTTCGAGAGTTTGTAGACGTGTTTCTTGAAGAGTTTCCTAGTGTTCCTCCACCCCGAGAGATTGATTTCGAGATCAATCTGGTTCTAGGAACATAGCCAGTTGCACAGTCACCATATAGGATGGCTCCAACCGAGATGGAAGAGCTGAAGAAGCAATTGCAAGAGTTGTTGGAGAAAGGTTTTATCCGACCGAGTACGTCGGCTTGGGGTGCTCCAGTGTTGTTTGTTAAGAAGACGGATGGTTCAATGCGGTTGTGTATAGATTACCGGCAGTTGAACAAAGTCACGATGAAGAATAAGTACCCGTTGCTTAGGGTAGATGATCTGTTCGATCAGTTGCGTGGTACTACAGTGTTTTCAAAGATCGATCTACGGTCCCGATATCATCAGTTGAGGATAAAGGCAGAGGACATACCAAACTCAGCTTTTCGGACGAGGTATGGTCACTATGAGTTCGTGGTTATGCCGTTTGGGTTAACTAATGCACCTGCTTCTTTCATGGACTTGATGAACAAAGTGTTCTATCCATTCTTAGATCAGTTTGTTGTAGTCTTTATAGATGAAATCTTGGTCTATAGTCGGGACAGGTGAGAGCATGAGCAACATCTTCGACAAGCATTGACTCTAGTTCGCCAACATCAGTTGTATGCCAAGTTCAGTAAGTGTGAGTTATGGTTGGAAGAGGTGACTTTCTTGGGTCATGTGATATCTGCCGAAGGAGTCAAAGTAGATCCGAAGATGGTGGAATCCGTTGTAGATTGGGAACAGCTAAAGACGCCGACAGAAGTTTGTAGTTTCCTGGGTTTAGCAGGATACTACCAGAGGTTTAACAAGGACTTTAGTGTGATCGCGCTGCCGATGACAAAGTTGACCAAGAAGGATGTACCTTTTGTTTGGGATGATCGATGTCAGCAAGCTTTCCAGAGTTTGAAGGAGAAGCTGACTAGTGCTCCATTGTTGATCCTGCCAGAGCCTGGGAAGGGCTATGTTGTTTTCTGTGATGCTTCTAAGAAAGGTTTAGGTTGTGTGCTAATGCAGGAAGAGCATGTGGTTTCTTTTGCTTCACGACAGCTCAAGAAACATGAGGAGAACTACCCGACTCATGACTTGGAGTTGGCGGTAGTGGTTCATGCATTAAAGATTTGGAGACACTATCTGTATGGGGAGGTGTGTCAGATCTTTACAGATCATAAGAATTTGAAGTATATCTTTACGCAGTAAGAGTTGAACATGCGACAGCGGTGATGGATGGAGCTGATCAACGACTACGGATACACTATCGAGTATCATCCTGGTAAGGCGAATGTGGTAGCAGATGCGCTTAGCAGAAAGTCTTCTTTTTCTTCCAAGAAGGCACAGTTGAGTTCCCTGGTATGCCATAGGCGGGATATATTTGTCTCTTTGTGGTAGATGAACGTATAGATGGAAGTATCCTCATTAGCGAGACTTATAGCACGGATGTAAGTCAAGCCTACATTAAGGCATCAAATCAAAGATGCACAACAGACAGATGATGCAGTACAGTTGATTAGATCAGAGTTTGGCAGCGAAAAGCGTGATGGGTTTCATGAGTCTGAGGATGGACTAGTTTTCTATCGTGGTAGGATGGTGGTTCCAGATGTTGATGAGCTAAGGAAGTTGGTGCTTAAGGAAGCACACACGTCGATGCATGCTATGCATCCAGGTGTCACCAAGATGTACCATAGTCTGAAGGACTTGTATTGGTGGCCTGGCTTGAAGAAAGATGTAGCTGAGTATGTGGCCAGATGTGCAGTCTGTCAGCAAGTGAAGGCTGAACATCAGAAGCCAGTAGGTACGTTGCAACCTTTGCCGATACCGTAGTGGAAATGGGATCATATAACCATGGATTTTGTAGTTGGTCTACCCAAGACAATTAGGAATCATGATTCCATTTGGGTGATAGTGGACAGAATGACTAAGTCTGCCCATTTTCTACCAGTGTAGACGACGTATACAACTGAGAAACTCGCTCGAGTATATGTTGATGAGAAGGTACGTTTGCAATGTGTGCCAGCAACGATAGTTTCTGACAGAGGTCCTCAGTTTACAAGTCATTTTTGGGAACAGTTGCACAGAGCATTGGGAACACAGTTGAGGTTCAGTACAGCCTTTCACCCGCAGACAGATGGACAGTCTGAAAGGACTATTCAAATTTTGGAAGATCTCCTTTGAGCTTGTGTTTTGCAGTTTCTAGGCAACTGGGATGTACATCTGAGTTTGATAGAGTTTGCCTACAACAACAGCTATCAGCGGAGCATCGACATGGCTCCTTATGAGGCTTTGTATGGAAGGAAGTGCAGATCTCCTTTGTGTTGGTATGAGTCTGGTGAGTATAAGCTTTTGGGTCCTGAGTTAGTTTAGCAGATGACAGATAAGATCAAAGTGATACATCAACATTTGAAAGTGGCACATGACAGGCAGAAGTCTTATGCAGACAATCACCGATGACCTTTGGAGTTCCAGGTAGGAGACAAAGTATATATTAAAGTCTCGCCATGGAAAGGTGTGCTAAGGTTTGGTCGGAAGGGTAAGTTAACTCCCAGGTATATGGGGCCTTACCCAGTTATAGCACGTGTTGGCAAAGTAGCTTACGAGATAGAGTTGCCTCTAGAGTTGCACAGATTACATCCAGTGTTTCATGTCAATATGTTGAAGAAAAGTCATCCGGATTCAGGAACAGTGATATAGCCAGTTGAGGTTGAGCTGGATGATGATGTGACCTACGAGGAAGGTCTTGTGGCAATTCTTGACAGAAGGATCAAAAAGCTGAAGAGGAAGGACCTGGTTCTTGTGAAGGTCCTTTGGCAGTGTCGTGGCACTGAGGAAGCCACGTGGGAGCTTGATGAAGAGATGAGGAGGAAGTATCCCTCGCTTTTCTCTTCAGATTTTCGGGATGAAATCCCTTAAAGGGGGTTAGCTTGTAAGGACCCTGACCTTCGTTTAGGGTTTACCCTGTTTGTTTTTCTTAACCTAGGTGCTTTGGTGCTTGCTAATCACCTTTAGTGGTGATTAGGGTTTGGTTGTTCTTAGTTGAGAGTTTAAGGGGCTACTTGCAAATAACCCAAGTCTAGGGTTTTGTGAGCAAGTTTGCCATCTTGTGAGGTGTTTCCCTCTCTTTGTTTCCTCTAAGGTTGAGAGGAAGGCTTGGGCTTGTTGCTTAAGTTCTTTGGGCCTTGGTTGAGCCTTGTGTCGCCCAAGTGTTGCTTGTGTCGCCCATGATGCTTGGTCTTGTTTGGTGGACACTTGGAACATATCTTGGACAAGTGTCTTAGACCTTGCTAGAGTGGTGGCTTGAGCCCTAGGACAAGTGTCCCTTGGGTGGACGACACCTTTTTTTTGGTTAAAAAATTGGCCATTCTATTCATCCTGTGGCCTGGGCTCGATCATGGGACCTCTCACTAACAAACTGAGCCTTTGATCCTTTGGTCTTTCCTCCACCTTGAGTGCACGACACTCGTTCCTTCTTTGCTTGTGTCAGCCGATACACTCCCTTGAAGGAGCAGTGGTGGCCGATACACCCCCTTGGAGGAGAAAGTGGTGGTCGACATCCCTTGGAGCTTGGAGTTCTTCTTCTTCTTTGGAGCTTGGAGCTTAAGGCGGGTTGCATAATTGCTAACCTTAACTACTCTATCTCTTGTTATAGTCTTGTTTACATGTTAGTAGCTTAGTTCTTGCTTAGTAGCCATGTTGGCCGATCCATGTGAGTTAGGGTTTAGGGAGAAATACTCCTTTCTCCCCTTTGGTCTTAAAGAATGAGTTTAAGTTACTAGTTCCATGAGCAACACCCCTCCTTCCTAGTCGATTGAGGTGAGCTTATGTCCTAGTTGCTTAAGAAACACCTTCATCTCACCATGGGCTAGAAGGTGAGCTCAGTCTGGTGGTGAGCCATCTTCCTAGGGTTTTCTGGTGTCATGGTGTGGGAGGAAGTAGATGACCTTGTGGTCTAGTGTTCTTTGTCTTGGTGTGTTGAACGACATCCTTGCTCTTGTGATGGGCGATGGGTCATGGGTAGCGAGTGTTGGCCGATATGGTTGTGTTGGATGACATGGTAGTTATGTGATGGACGATAGTCCAAGTGTGGTAAGTTTTCTTGTGATGAACGATAGGCTAAGAGTGGTGTGTTGGCCGATAGTCTTGTTGAGCAATAGAAGGAGTGTGACGGGCGATACCCTTGGGTTGAGACGGCCTATAGGTTGGGCTTGTGACGGGCGTCACGCCCCTTCTGTTGATGTGTGTCGGCCGTTAGGCTTGGACCAGTTGTGGCACGTTTTGAGGAAGTGTTCCTTCTCTCTCCCTCTCTCTTAGTTGTTGGAGTTGGTGGTGACCTGGCCATTTTGGTAGCTTGTATCGGGCGATAACGCTTGGGTGTAGACGGGCGTCACACCCCCATGTGTGTCGGCTGGCAGGGTGGTGCAACGGGCGTTGCCCGATATACATGGGATTCTCGACACCCTATCTGACGCGCATTACCCTTCCTCTTACGACACTGTGTCACGCTGGTTGCCTTTGTGGCAACGCAGCGTTGCTGCCCTCCTTATCTGCTATTTGGTGCGTTGTATATGGGTGAGGGTTGTGATGAGTAATAGTGAGGGTTTTGTGATCCTACAATGACGGTTCCTTGTGTTATGGAAGTGATTAGTTATGCACATGCAATAGTAATGATAATGGTAAGTAGTTTATGTAACGAATGGTGACAGCAATGATAATGGTAATAGTAGTGCTTGTTCTGTATACTCAATGTGGCTACATGCATGAAATATTCATCTTGATTATTTGTATAATTCTGAGATGAGGATAAACATGGATATAGTTTGTTAATGATGTGCTTTATACACTTGATCACCAAATAGTGTAAGAATGATAAGTATAGCATCTCGAATATCATCGTGTGATAGTAAGCATAGTCCTTATGTTGAAACAATGATTATTGTATTTTCTAACCATGCAGGTGATGATTAGCCATGAAAAGGCTATGAGACATATGTGATATGTAACATCACTCTGATAAGTGCTCTATTTGATGAGATGGTATGTATAATGTGTTTGTCCTACGATGTTGATGTGAGCCTTGAAGAGGCATTGGCAGTATATGATGAGGGATTGAGATCCCATGGTATGTGATGATCCTTGAGATGGATCTGGATGGTTGGAAAGAGGCCAAGTGATAACATGTGATGTTGGATCCTTGAGATGGATCAGGTTGACATGATTACCGTAATAGCTAAATGTTTAGTTTATGTTGTTTACTTTCTGTCATATCTTGCATGTTATACAACCTATTCATCTAAAAGATACTAATTAATCACAGTGAAATCTATCATGTAGTTTGCCCTGGCCATAGATCCATCATCATCAGGACTTGGTGATGGTGAAATGGGTTCTCCTACGGGTTAACCCAGAGCGCATATTTTTGAATATGCGAGGTTTCTCCTAGCCTCAAATAGAGAGGTGAAATGAGTGCAGCTATGGTTGCAGACTCGGGTATGTGATGAGCATGGTGAACCTGGCCCATGGCTCCGGATATGTGATATGATGAGCATGAATTCATTCATGGCTCAGAGCACGGTGATTAGGCCTGTGGCTCAGTTTTACTAGCGCCATGATCTGTACCAAGGCGGACTAGGTAGAGGGTAGCCTGAGGAACTGACCCTGTGGCTAAAGGCCACTTGCGCATGAGACTGCGGTCCTGCTATGTTTCTCGTGTACTAACCACGAGGGGTGAGGTCGTGGATTCCGGCTCTTCCATTGACCTTGTATGGCACCAGTTATGGCATCGCAGCCGAAGGTTGGATTTGAACGGTACGGTTCACTTCCTCAGGGCATAAATAAAACGTAATTTAGAAATTTAGTACTTACTGCTTAAGACAAACACAAAACATTGGTTGAGGCCTTATTTGTGTAGTTAACTTTATTTTTATCTTGCAGCTGTTTATACATTTCTCATATGTAGTAAGCTTTATACATCATATCTTATTGATCTTGTTTCATAAGGAGTAGTTGGATAAATAAATGAGTACCTTTGGTAAGCTTGATAGTATGCTCTTGTTATACTTTTAGCTGCTTTACATATATCTGAGGTTTTGTAGTTTTGGCGGGGAGTTATGCCTCCCGCTGGGACAATGTTCAATTGTCTCACTCTGTTGGTTTACACCCTTTTTAGGTAGCCAAGCTAGACGTGGTGGTGGTCGTGGTGTTTGGCCGAGCAACTTGACGAGCAGTAGAAGGCAATCGATGGATATGCTGATGTTTTGGATGTTTTGTAGTAGAGTCTAGAGTCATCGCTGTACTCTCAGGTCCTTGGCAGTGTTTTGACGTTGTTTCACGATGAACAATCGATAATGTTTGTATACCCTGCAGTTGGCTGGATGTGGGCCTTTATGTATATAATAGGTGATGAACTCATGAGATGGCAGGACAACTATTGTTCTAAGCTGAGGACACATATCAAGACATGTATATATAACCTGTTTTCTTGTAGGATGTGGACTGGAATGTAATATGCTTCTCAGTTTATCAGCTTTCCGCAATCGGTTTTAATTAACCTGTGTTTTCGATAGTCTGTGGTTATGGTGATTTCCGCACGTTTTCGCGTAACACCCCGTTATCTGTGTGATAATGGGATATGTTGCCACAGATACTGCCTATCTAATCTTATAGTTAGAAAGTCCTATGTGTCGTCTCTGTACTCTCAGGTCCTCGGAGTCAGTAGTCAGTGTTTTTATTGAATCGATCTAAGATTTTGACTTGATGCCTCGAGGTTTTTATGCTGTCTGTATATAATGTTGAATAGGACAGCTGATGCTGTAATCATCGAGAAGATATAGTACATGTTGTGTACTTATGGAACAGAATGTAAATATTATACTTTGGTTCTTGATGAAAAATATTTCCTATGTGTGGATCTCTTTGCAAAATTTTTTAATTTTTAGTGATTTTAGCAATCCACTACAAATGATTCGCTTCCTCTTAAGTAAATTTCGTTTTTTTATAAGTTGGATGCCAAACTTAGTGTTCGCATCCTTCATAAGAATTGGACACTTGGGCTTGGGATACCAACTCCGTGTAACATGGATAAGTTTTATCCCACTGAATCTATGCACACTGAACCCTTTCGTATAGATTGCCAATGTATGCTCTCTCTTTTCAGGTCAAGAGGTTTTTTAGAACTATCTCGATAGATCTCTATTCCTATCACATAGGAAATGTCTCTATCTTCCTTAAAGATAATTTCCACAATGGATTCCATTCTAGAACATCTCATTCCTCATCAACATGTGGAATGTGAATATGCTCCCACTAAATCACATATCCCTTCTTTATCTTTGACATATCAGTCAAACCCTTTGACTATATCATCAAAGTAAAGATCCAGCTCTGAGTTGCTTGTACTTAATCAATCACATTGATTAGTCCATTGTAACTTATAGACTTCATTTGCATTAATGGATTCATAAACCTTATAGGTTGTGTAACGTACACATCCTTGTTTTATTCCTCATAGGAATGCCATTTTAGTATCTGTATGCCAAATCTCATAGTCATTAAGTTGCAATCAACAAGCATCATCCTTCTCAAAACTTCATCCATGTGTCTTAACACTTAAGACTCATTCACACTTATGGATTTCATCCCAATGGGTGCTACCATCAAGGTCATACCTTATGGTTCACATGGAAGTCATTTAGGATGTGATGGTCATAAACCATAACTTGAAATCTAGTTCCTCATATTTATCTAGATAGTTGACTCATCACATGACCAACTCATCACATAGATAATCGAGATGTATCTGTCAAGGATATAAGAACTCACAACCCTTTGTGATTCTTAATGTCCTTTATTAGTGTAGGGTATTTTTTATTAAAGAAGAAATTAGTTATTTGACAATCATCCTCTAACTCCTTGGAGTATGAATCCTTTTGATTTAGACATCACCATGCCTTAATCATGAGCTCACTATGATACACTATCATAATCACTCATAAGATTCTCAAACATTTGGTCTAAGTATTTCATTCATTGATCTCATCAAGAATTAACACTTTACCAAATCCATACTTCATCTATGATATTCTTGAACACTTGAAGATATTCATATTGGTATTTCTCTAAACACCTCTTGAAGTATTAGCATAAACCCTAATAGGTATGTATATACATCACATGTATTATACCTAATAGGATAATCATTCTCCCACTACCACTAGTGAAGATTGATTAATCATGTCTAAGAGATTCATGTCTCTTACTGGTTCTCTAACCAAAAGAGTCCAACTTATCCATCATATGGAAACTAGAAATGAATTTCTTATGATTTATGCTAATTTGATTGTTTGAGTTATCAATAACTTTTAGGTATCATTTTATCTTATGCATACCAAGTACCATAAGATAAACAAGGAATTTCCACATAGATTGAAACATCAACTTTATTAATTGCCATCATCGTCATACATGATTGACTTAGTTCAATTCCCATAATTGGTGTTTTACATTATGTTACCCTGAACTAGGGTTAGGGTTCATACCATGATAAGGATAAGGAATGAACTCATACCTTGTACTGAGAATCATTTAATGATAAATGTTAAGAGTAATGAACATGACTGAATTCTAAAGATGTGTAACGACCTTATGAGTCATATGGTTAGATGTTGCCTAGTGAGAGGTGATAAGGTGTTTTATGTGCCTTATGAGATATAAGGATGGTTGTTGCCTAGTGAGAGGTAACAAAATGTTTTAAAGGTTACACATGATTGTTATAGTTCAATACCTGGAATAATATCACAGGATTGATATAGTTCAATACCTGGAATAGATGCACAGGATTATCATAGTCTAATACCTGGAATAACAACTGCACAGGATTGGTTAAATTCCAATACCTGGAATAATGTCATAGGATTGACATAGATCAATACCTGGAATAATGTCATAGGATTGACTTAGTTCAATACCTGGAATAATAACACATGATTGGTTAAATCCAATACCTGGAATAATAACACATGATTGGTTAAATCCCAATACCTGGAATAATAACACATGATTGGTTAAATCCCAATACCTCGAATAATAACACAGGATTGGTTAAATCCCTATACATGGAATAATAACACAGGATTGGTTAAATTCCAATACCTGGAATAATAATACAGGATTGGTTAAATCCCAATACCTGGAATAATAACGCATGATTGGTTAAATCCCAATACCTGGAATAATAACACAAGATTGGTTAAATCCCAATACCTGGAATAATAACACAAGATTGTTTAAATTCCAATACCTGGAATAATAACACAGGATTGGTTAAATTCCAATACCTGGAATAATGTCACAGGATTGACATAGATCAATACCTGGAATAATTGCACAGGATTGACATAGTTCAATACCTAGAATAATTGCACATGATTGACATAGTTCAATACCTGGAATAGTTACACAGGATTGACATAGTTCAATAACTAGAATAGTTACACATGATTGGTGTACTCCAATACTTGGAATGGATACACAGGAATAATGTAAGTCTAATGCTTGTACTAGTTTCACAGGATTGGTATAATCCAATACCTAGAATGTTTATACAGGATTGGTATAAACCAATGCCTGACTAAGACATGATGATGTACATTCTCATGTCCAGTATAATCAAAAATCTATTTAGCAGATTGGCTAAGGCCAACAGGTTGAAACAAGAATGTTTCATGGGTGACATTTCAAAATAATGAGTGTTACAAGAGAAGCGTGACATGATGGTATAATATGATGAATAAATGATATACATGTTCTTCCTATTTCTTATTAAGAGAATAGTTGATCTATTGTTCTATCATAAATAGTTACAATGCTTTAAGATGAGAATGCTTTAAACTGTTTATCCTCTGCCCAGTTTTATATCTTTCACTGCAATAATAATGTTTTGGCAGAGAGTTATATCTCCCGCTGGGACAATTTACAATTGTCTCACCCCCGTGGAATCCAACAATTTTAGGTGGACGTGGACAAGGAGGCAGTAAACCTTTAGCAGAGAAGGAACATCAACAGTATCGGGGACAACAGTAATATCTCAGGTGGAGATATTGCCTGTCTAATCTTATAGTTAGAAAGTCTTATGTGTCGTCTCTGTACTCTCAGGTCCTCAGAGTCAGTAGTCAGTATTTTTATTGAATCGATCTGAGATTTTGGCTTGATGCCTTGAGGTTTTTATGCTGTCTGTATATAATGTTGAATAGGACAACTGATGTTGTAATCCTTGAGAAGAGATAGTACATGTTGTGTACTTATGGAACAGAATGTAAATATTATAGTTTGGTTCTTGAAGAAAAAGATTTCCTATGTGTGGATCTCTTTGCAAAAAGTTTTAATTTTTAGTGATTTTTAGCAATCCACTGCAAATGATTCGCTTCCGCTTAAGTAAATTTCATTTTTTTTATAAGTTGGATTCCACACTTAGTGTTCCCATTCTTCATAAGAATTGGACACTTGGGCTTGGGATACCAACTCCATGTAACATGGATAAGTTTTCTCCCACTGAATCTATGCACATTGAACCCTTTAGTATAGATTGCCAATGTATGCTCTCTCTTTTCAGGTCAAGAGGTTTTTGAGAACTATCTCTATAGATCTCTATTCCTATCACATAGGAAACATCTCTATCTTCCTTAAAGATAACTTCCACAAAGGATTCCATTCTAGAACATCTCATTCCTCATCAACATGTGGAATGTGAATATGCTCCCACTAAATCACATATCCCTTCTTTATCATTGACATATCAGTCAAACCCTTTGACTATATCATCAAATTAAAGATCCAGATCTGAGTTGCTTGTACTTAATCAATCACATTGATTAGTCCATTGTAACTTATAGACTTCATTTGCATTAATGGATTCATAAACCTTATAGGTTGTGTAACGTACACATCCTTGTTTTATTCCTCATAGGAATGCCGTTTTAGTATCTGTATGCCAAATCTCTTAGTCATTAAGTTGCAATCAACAAGCATCATCCTTCTCAAAATGTCATCCATGTGTCTTAACACTTAAGACTCATTCACACTTATGGATTTCATCCCAATGGGTGCTACCATCAAGGTCATACCTTATGGTTCACATGGAAGTCATTTAGGATGTGATGGTCATAAACCATAACTCGAAATTTGGTTCCTCATATTTATCTAGATAGTTGACTCATCACATGACCAACTCATCACATAGATAATCGAGATGTATCTGTCAAGGATATAAGAACTCACAACCCTTTGTGATTCTTAATGTCCTTTATTAGTGTAGTGTATTCTTTATTTAAGAAGAAATTAGTTATTTGACAATCATCCTCTAACTCCTTAGAGTATGACTCCTTTTGATTTAGACATCACCATTCCTTAATCATGAGCTCACTATGATACACTATCATAATCACTCATAAGGTTCTCAAACATTTGGTCTAAGTATTTCATTCATTGATCTCATCAAGAATTAACACTTTACCAAATCCGTACTTCATCTATGATATTCTTGAACACTTGAAGATATTCATATTGGTATTTCTCTAAACACTACTTGAAGTATTAGCATAAACTCTAATAGGTATGCATATACATCACATGTATTATACCTAATAGGATAATCATTCTCCCACTACCACTAGTGAAGATTGATTATTCATGTATAAGAGATTCATGTCTCTTACTAGTTCTCTAACTAAAAGAGTCCAGCTTATCCATCATATGAAAACTAGAAATGAATTTCTTATGATTTATGCTAATTTGATTGTTTGAGTTATCAATAACTTTTAGGTATCATTTTATCTTATGCATACCAAGTACCATAAGATAAACAAGGCATTTCCACAAAGATTGAAACATCAACTTTATTAATTGCCATCATTGTCATACAATATGCAAAAATTAAAGTGTTTCTATTCATTGGAAAATATGAAATAGCAGTTCATAACTCTATTACATGCCTTCAAGGCTGAAAATAAACTAAAGTACTGCTATCTATGGTGGCAACACTTGCCCCATTTATTGAGTGCTTTACATTTTATATCTTGGTATCATATACCTCAAAAATGTTACAAGTTTATTTTATGACACCTTTAGGTGGAGACGTCTGTCACCTCGTTCTTCTTTAGTTCTTCCAGATAGAGTGGACAATTCCTTTTCCAATGTCCTGGCTTTTGATAATGGTGGCAATTGCCTCTCTTGGTCACACCTCCCTTGGCCTTGAGAGCTGAAGATGCCTTGGGTTGCTGGCTAGCATCAGAACCTTTCTTAGCTTTGCCATTTCCCTTGCACTTGGACCTGCCTTTCTTGTCGTTGCTCATCATCACAGACTTAGGCTTGTCCTTCTTCATCTGTGTCTTGGCAGTTCTCAACATGCCCAAAAACTCTGTCAACGGCTTGTCAAAGTTGTTCATGTTGTAGTTCATGACAAACTAACTGTAGGATTCTGGAAATGATTGCAGTATCACGTCAGTAGCCAACTCTTGGCTCAGTGGAAATCCCAGTCTCATCAGGTTCTCCACATACCCAATCATCTTAAGCGTGTGAGGACCAACTGGATCTCCTTCTATCATGACACACTTGAACCACGCCCTAGAGACATCATATCTCTCTTGTCGTGATTGATCTTCATACATGTTCTTGAGATGTTGAATCATCTCAATGACACCCATGTTCTCATGTTGTCCCTGCAACTCATGGTTCATGGAGCACAACATCAAGCACTTTGCATGAATGGCATCATCAGAATGCTTCTTATAAGCATCCCTTTCTGCCTTTGGTGCGGTAGGAGCAGGTTCCTCTAGAACTGGAGTATCCATGACATAGAGATTTCTCTCTTGAGTGAGAATAATTCTCAATGTCCTAAACCAATCGTGTAAGTTAGTCCCATTCATCTTGTCCTTTTCAAGGACCGATCACAATGAAAAGTGATTGTTGTTTGTTGTCATTATACTACAAAAGGAAATATATGCAGTTTAGTCCAAAACTCAATTTTGACTTATTTGATTGATTTGAAAGGTTGACGATACAATTAGGACTTTAATTAATTATCGCTCCCACTATTTTTGTTCAAATTGATAGCCCTCACCATCAATTCAGAAGATTGCAGTGTACAATCTTCTAGTGGGTCAAGATCCTAAAATCCTCTGAGTCATGGACTAGGTAGGGCTGTCACCCACAACTTAGATCTTCCAGGTAGGCAATTTTTGCCAATTGCATCATATGCAACTCTTGAAAGATGTCATATGCAACTCATTTCCATGATCACCTCCATGCCTCAAGGTGCTAGATCCTATCTAGGTCACCTTGTTAAGTTCGACCCAAAGACAACACGATGAATATGCACCATGCTAGGGCAGACCCACATATCCATCCTTCACACTTCTACGAGATAGACGATGCACCATGCTAGGGCGTGCCCACACTTGGCCGATCAATCTTTTCACATGTGTTGCATTCAGAAGGCATCTAAAACTTTAATATTTAATGAGGGATTTGGTTTTTATAGGTACATATACATATTCAATCACCACAATATATAGTATGTATCATATACATGCTACATCCCACAGAAAACATGTGAAATGATAAAAGTGATGATTATGGCCATCCTAATGTGATTCCTCAAGCCAAGAGGAATCACAATCATCTAGCTCTACATCACATGCAACCTGTCCATGATGATGTGTTAAAGTCATCTGAGTTGATCAACTCATCACATGAATGACCTGCTCACCCTAGCCGGTCGTCTGGGTGCCACGAGCCGATCGGTTGGCTCCTCTAACCGATCGGTTGGCTCCTCCAACCGATCGGTTCACCTGGTTATCATGCATCTCTTCATGGTCACCACCCGATCGTGTCGCTCCTCGAACTGGTCATCTGGATCGCCAACCGATCGGTTCAAGGATGAACCGATCATCTCAGTCATCGTCAAGTTGTCCGTCATTCTTTGACATAACATGAAATAAAAGATCTATCCTATTTTACATTTGAATTGGGAAACCCCGAGTTACATTCGAGGGGAGCAAAGGTAGGAAAGAAATCTCGAGTTATCTCGAGTTACATCAGGAATAGGAGATAGGGAATCAGTGTGTAGACCAAGATGCAAGCAACCACATACAACCAAGCACACATACATAGGGTTTATTGGCCATAAACACGCTATACATCCACCACAAAACTCATTTAAGGGTGACGCGTATCGAGTGCATTAATATTACATATCATATATGTATATTGGGGTTTGTGGATTTAGGATTTGACATGCACAAAGCCAATTTTATTTGCATCGTATGCAACAAATAAAGGCAACAAACCAAAATCGATCAAATCGATAATCCTAAAGTATAAAGCAGTTGATGTGGATCTGATACCACTGTTGGGTTTTAGGGGAGATAGAGAAGGCAGCGGAAACAAAACTTTTCTTCTCCCAAACCCAGAATAAAAGAATCATGTCAATGTCTATACAATAGGAATGATGGTTTGTAGAGGCGTACCTTGTCCCGAGGCTTGCTCGACGACGTTACCTCACGACTTGTGTGGTCTTCACCTCCAGTCTTGGATGGTGTCTATGCAACTCCTGGTCTCACTTGGACTGTCAGGATTGACAGTTGTCCTCCGAGCGACAAAAGTCTGCCGCATCTGAAGTAGTCAACACGGATCACCTGGAACTCCAATATCCTTGTCCTACAAGGAATCAGAAGGAGTCACACCCTCCTGTCGGCACACTAGTCACTGACACACTCTCCTACCACCAGTCACTTTCTACAGTTGTCTTTCCCTTGTTATGCCTCCCTTATCAGGTAGCACTTGCTCGAGCTCTCTCTCGGTTACCAAAACCAGAGAGAACGACAACTTTGTAGAGCAACTAGTGCACTATGTTGTTGTCTGAGAAGCCCCCAATACCCCTATATATAGGAGGGTCATGGGACATGGTTCTCTACCCCGGGCAATGTGGAATTAAAGTAGGAGTAGAAGGGTTCAAGATTTTCCACAAAACAACCAACTGCGCCACCTGAACCGACCATTTCATACATGAAATGGTCGGTTGGGGAGTTGAACTGATCGGTTCACATCTCAACCGATCAGTTGGGGCACCTGAGCCGATCAGTTCACTTCTGAGCTGATCGGTTTGTGGTCCTGATCCCACTCAATTTGACTTTCAAATTTGTTTCCGATTAATCAAATATTAATCCTTGTCCAAATTGAATTTGTACAAGTGAAACAAATTGTATTTGCAAAATAGTCTTCTGACTTTCCAAATGATCTCAGTTGGTCAGTTGAGCCGATCGGTTCAACCCTTGAACCGGTCATCTTAGCCTGTCTTGAGTCAATTGGTTCATCGCATGAGCTGATCGGTTCACCAACTTGAGCCGATCAGTTCATCACAAGAGCCGATTGGTTGGGGCAGCAGACTGTGTAAAATCAATCAATCATAGTTTCAATCAATCTGATACTCTAGTCAATCGGTCCAACACCTTGAACACTATGATATTGAGCTATCGATTGATTGGGTGTTTAATTGAACTACTAAACTCCTTTAGTAATCAATCTAAACATCATTTGTGGATAAACTCCTCTTCCAGGTTAAATCCTATGTGTGTGACCCTACAGGTCCATTTCACGTTGGCAGTGAAAGTCCATAACACTTATGACTTCACAAGAAAAGAGAGGTGCCTAGTCGCACATCAGTGCTACCCAAGTGAAATAGAAAGTTGGAGAACAACTTTCAATCCTACAATCCATGAATGGTGTTACAGCGAATGTATAATTCCTTTGTCAGTGATATCCCTAATGAACTCAAGGCATGGAACAATCATCCTATCAACGTTCATTCACTTTCTTGATCTCAGAGTAGATTGGAGGAGATATGTATGACATCAATATCACATACTGATTCACACATGCGTGCACATGCCTATCTCAATCCTACTCATCAAGTGGCCACGAATATCAAACTCCCTCAGGAGGGACAAATCCCATATATATCACTCACCCCTCAAAAGTCGCATGTGTCAAAGCCACCCAATCATCACCTTTATAACAACCCATGTTTCAAGACTGCGTTTGATGATGTCAAAGTGTACCCAATGACATGTGTTGAGTGTAGTGATTTTAGGTTAAAGAATCACACTCACCATCATTACTGTGAGAACTGACAATGACTACCATGTAATGGTTCCATGTGTCAAACTCACGGTCGGTCTGTCCGGTACACTTGTTCTCTAGCAAGTACCTATGTGTTTGGTTTGATATCTCCATATCATGACTAATGAGATTTTGTCATCAACCAACACCACAATCTAGTCTTGTGTGTCATTGCTATCTATCTACCTTCCACATTGTCATCCAACTAGGGACATAATAAGAATGTACAAACTCTTAGCATCTGTATGATCTCATCGTTCAGGTCCTCAATGTGAAAACATACGTCATTGAGTATTGTCATTCTCTAGACATTCAATCTGTTCTATCATTATCTCATATGGCTGAAACAGAAAGAATTGGATGCTTGCCTTTGATCTTTAACAAATCAATATTAATGTATCCCACCAATCATCCCATGATTGGCTATCAGGGCATACATACCAATAGGAAAGACTACAATCAACAAGAAGGTATAAATTTTGGTAAAACTTATGCACATGCATCAAGGTTAGGATCCATTCATATGTTGCTTACATATTTAGTCATAAGAATTCTATTATTTATCAAATTTATGTTAATTTAATTTTCAAATACAAAAATAGAAGAGGAAATATTTGGCCTAATCTCTCCGTTTTGAAAATGACAAACTAGAAAATCATGCCTATTTATGACATAAGGTGCTTTATGTTCTCAAATAATCACCCATAGCTTCTTATGAGAAACTAAGGAACTTCTCGATATAATGTATATATCATGGGAACACTCAATTCTACTATATTTTTAAAAGATTCTTTTAATAATTTTCTCTTCAAACATATACATGTTGATGATGCGTATTTTCTCTCTTACAAATGTTGATATTCACCAATAGTTAAATTTACTCATAAAAAGGGATCCTTATATGAGCATGATTGGACTTATTTCCTATGGTTCCAAATCAAGAAATAAAATATCTCACCAAAAAATAAAGCATATGAAATAATTCTTCAAATGGTTTGTGTTGAAGATTTGCAAACTAGTTGATACTCCCAAGTCAAACACGACCTCTCTTGATATGAATGAGGAAGGTGAAAAGATAGATGGGAATATACATAGAATTATTATTGGTAGTTTACATTATACTACCACCTCTAGATCATATATAATATTTTGTGTAGGATTGCATGCAGAGGTCACATTTATAGAGGGAAGATGATACTTACGTACCTATCTATGAGTCTAAGTTCTGGTCTATTGTACTATAAGTCTACTGGAGTTACTATAACCAATTATGGTGATGCATAGTATGAATGATGCTTATCAAAAAGTGTAGAAGTGGCACTTTCTTCATCCTAGGATTGTGCCTAGAATCTTGGTTCTCCAAGAAGTAAAGAACAATGACATAATCAATGATTTGATGATTCTTTATCTATTATGATAATATTAGTGCACTCATCTTGTATGATAATTCTACATTACATAATTATGATAAGAATATGGAGGTGAACCATAACTTCCTTTAGGACCACATTTCCAAGACGGATATTACCAGACACGTGGATACTGAAAATCAACTAGTAGACATATTCAATAAGACTACCTATGAAATAATGTTATGTTATTAGTTATAAAGGTCTTATTACTTCTAGTGGTGATACTACATGTCCCCTAGTTATATATCTTTTCATTCCTATTATATTCTTTCCCTAGTCACATTTGATTGCTTTAAAATGAAATCCAACTTATATGCACTCACATGTGGTTTTTATGTCAACATTGGTGAGATGTTAATTTCATTGAATTTTGTCTCAAAAATGACCAATGATGAGTAAAAATTACATTTCCTTTTTTTGACAAGATAAAAACTTCATTTCTTAAAAGTCCATATGAAATCTATAAGAAGATATAACATAACTAGAGGTACAAACAAAATCAGATTCAGACAAACCATACAAAAATAGATCTGAAAGTGATAGGTAAATTTCAGAATATATCCCTTTAAGACAAAGCTTATCAAAATAGCTAAAGATAAATTATACCTTCAATGTGATGAAGCTCATCTGGTAGTAAGACAAAATAGAGTGATTTTCCAAAGGTAAAGAATATCTCAAAAAGTAAAATTACGAGACAATGTAAGTAATAAAAACAACGAGAAGCTAAGGAGAAAAGCCAAATATAGGACTATAGATCATAGAACAGGGATACACTCTAAGAAAAAATCTACTAGGGAAACAACTAATAGAGAAAAGGCAAATATAATATGAATTAACAAATCAAAAATGGAAAAGGAAAAGAAAAGAAGCAATCAGAAAACATGATCAGGCCAAATATCTAGTCGTCCAGGGAATAGGATGAGTTCTTATAAAAATTCAATAGAAACTTGTAGTCACTGTTACCCTTTAGAGATAGGGAATGTAGAGGGATAAGGGGACAATTTCCACACTACTCCACTGCTCCCCTTCATGTGCTCAGTTTTAAATATCTGCAATCTAAAAGCTTGTACGACCGAAAATTGTTCGTAGAAGGGAGCCTTTGCTGAGGATAAGGGGAGGCTTAAGGGACCCAAGGGAGAGGAGTTGTGATCATCCCTCCCCCAAGATCTGATAGGAAGATATGAAGCCTCAATTGCACTGACAATCACCCCTCCTAGGCTGCATGAGAGTTAGATCCTGCAACTAATATGTGCATTTCCTTATTCAATAGACAAAATACTCTCACTTTCATTAATTTCATTCATCCTGTTGCCAAGGGGTTTCAAACTTGTGACCTCTCAGTCATACAACATCAACTCTTACTATTTTGATTGGCCTCTAGATTATGTTTTCTAATTTTTTGGAAGTTTGGATATCAACTATTTTTTTACTATTTTTTCATGGGGAAACTCAACTAGAGCGTCCAAAAGGATTACTAGTAAATGTTATTAGCTGCATATAACCATACTAAAACTCAATTGATGAAACTGCACTATGATATTTAAAAAGGATATGTCAACCAATATATCCCTCTCAACTATTTTTTTCTTTTTTGATTGGCAATCCTACCCTTGAAGATCCTTTCCATTTCTAGCCCCTCACATACACTAAAAGCCATCTCTCCAAGGATGTTCTTAGCACTGTTAATCCCTCTCCTATTTATACCATATACCTACCTCTCTATGTTTCTTGTCTCTTATCATCACAATGGTGCTTAGAATCAAAAAGAGAAAAAAGGGTGTTATAACATCATTTTTCCAATACATGTAATGAGATTTGAAAATCTCTTTTAAATGTCTAAATAAGATCAATGTTTGATTTCATGATTTGATTTGAATGAATTTCGTGAATAATAGTCTTGCATGCTTTCTTGATGGGCCTTATTGGCCATTAATCCCAATTAAAAGAAAAACAAAAAGAAATGAAAAAGGAATTCCATTTAATAAAGGAATATATGAGGAAAATAAATAGAAATGATTTTAAGGCTAAAAGATATTTTCCCAAAATAAGATTTCGAGTTATAAAGGTTCCTTGGGGTTCAAGGAACTCAGGATAATTAGATAATGGCAAAGGAAATAAAGAATATGTGGAAAATACAATTAAATAAGGGATAACTTGAAACTGAAGTAAAGGGCTCGTTTCCTTTGGATAATGACTCCAATTTTTTCACAAGGAAAGATAAAGGTACAAACTAGTTTTACTCAAAATTTGAGATAAAACGGAGTTAAGGATTGAGAGTTATTAAATTTTCAAGTTATCATCAAAATAGAATTTTCCTTGTATAATTGGGAATCCTTTTCCTTTTTTTGTTTGAACGCGGAGGATGGTGACCATTAGATCTTAATCCAACCGATCGGGCTCATCGTCCAGAGTCCCAAAGGGACACGGACTGCAACCGCCCACAGTTGATTTTCCCCTTGCATTTCCGATCACAGCAGAGTATGAGCGTACATGGGAAGTATCCCATTGAGTTCGGGAGAGAGAGGGGAACATTTTCGACCCAAGATTAGGAAACATCCCTTGTGTATGAACGAAATGCCCAATAGGGCTGAAGGTTGTCCTAGTGGCGGGGTCAGAAACCCTAAAGGGAACCCTCCATACCCTATAAATAGACCACCACTCGAGTCCTTGTGACCAATCGATCTCGAGCGGCTACCTTTCGCACCTCCGGACTCCCTCATCCTCTTGTTTGCACTTGCTCCGACGAGCTACTGACGCGGAGCCACCATACGTTCTTTTGAGAAAGGCAAAGGAGGCGATGAGAAGGTGTCTTCGGATCACAGAACACGGTGGGCCGAGACGAGATCTGACGATCTCAAGAGAAAGCGCGCGCCTTAGCCCGCTGAGGAGAGCGCAACAACGGGAGTCGTTGGATCAGGGGACCATAGTGAACCAAGGAACATCTGACGATCACTCGCCAACGACTGTGCGCGTGATCAAGTGAGTGGAGCCGGTGGTTGCGGAGCGTCAGATTTACCTGTGGACCGCGGCACATCGATCCAACGATCTAGGTATTTCCTTCTCTGACCGAAATTACAGAAAATAGCTTTTCTTTGCTAAAATTATAGAAATAGCTAGGAAACACGTATAAAAGAACTTTATATATGAAAGTTGTGTAAAAAATGCAAGGAATCTGTTAAAAATGATTATATAACCTTATTCGTGTTCGTTTTGCAAAAGTACTTAAATTGCTAGTAAAATGCATTTCAAGTTAATTGGAAACCCTAATTACATATAAAGGATGTTTCTTTGTAAATTAATGGGTTAAGTTGAGGATTATAAACCTGTTAATTAATAATATGAATATTTCATCCATTTTTAATACAAATATGGCTACATTAGGGTTTATGACTATGAATGAAAGATAATGTACATAAAAACCCTAATTTAGGGTAAAAGATGAAGGAAAACTTGTTATTTTGATAAATTGCTAAATAATAATCCTAAAACTATTAGGGATATTAAAAAGAGAAAATTTAAAGGTTTTGGGTATATTTGATGGATTAGGGTTCATAATATCTAAGAAGGAAATCAAAACCCTAATTTTCAAGAAAACCCTAAAATTTGATAGAAACCCTAAGGGACATGATGAAATTGGATAAATATTAATAAAAGTAAATGTGTACTTTTATTTCAGGGTTCTGTGCCTTTACTTGCTTACTTGGATATTCTCTCTCTTCAATTTTGATTCTATATCTGAAAATACAATAAGAGGTATGTGGTTACGCTTATGACTATACCGATTAGTTTTCCGAGGATTTTATCGATGTTTCCCTCAATGATTGAAATAACTGTTGGATGTTTCAATTCATGCAACTATAAAGTGACTATGAATATGTATAACAAGCTAGATCTGAGTCCACCCTTATGGATATGCAAAAGTTAAGGATAACCTAGAGAAAGTTCTAGGGTATCATGAGTTAGAAACTGGGCTACCCACGTGTAGTGCCATGAGACTCTTAGCATACCATGAGTTAAGGAGTGAGCTACCTACGGGTAGTGCCATGTGACTCAGCCCTAGAAATTGATTCACTTGATAGGTGAAGTCATGAGGGGTATAAAGGGAATATGGGACACATGGACCACGTTGTTATATTTAAAATGTAACATTGTCTGTTAAATGATAATTGAATGTTATACATTGTTATAGATAATTGCATGAATAGTGATTTCCCCCACATACCAGCTTTGGCTGACCGACATTTTGTTTGTCGGCGTTTTAGGTACAAAATGAAAAGGACCAACAGTAATCTGACACATTGTGAAATACACTAATTAAAGTCCAAGGAGGATTAGTTAGTTAGCTCGAGTTCTGGATAGAAGTTTTAGAGTTCCAAAATTTTCAAAGGTATGCAAAAGATTTATTTATTACAACTTTTCAATTTAGTCTAGTAAAATTTATTAATTGTTATCAATTAATTGCTGAACCTTGATCCGGAAATTATGTGTGCGGCTTCAACCTCTCGGTCTCCCGTAATTGGGGGTTATCGGGAGGTGGGGTCGTAACATTTGGTATCAGAGCCAAGGTTCTCCACTTAATTGTTAATAATTATTAAATTTTACAAACTCCATAGAACCCAAGGGAGTTATTAGAGGATTTTCTGAAAGACTGAGGTGTCTAGAAAAGGATCACTTCCGGGGGCTGGAAAAATTTTCCTCCGCACCGCTAGTCAGAATATGAGGACTCCCAGAATGTGTGACTGCCTGGCTGATGTCCTAGGATTTGAATCGAAATAAGATACCTTTAGGATTTTCTCATCTTATTCATCCCTTCTCATCACAAATTCTATTAAGGACTTTAAGAGTTAGGGTTTTCTCTCTCTTCCCCACCCTCATGTGGTATGGGCAAATAAGTTAAGGATTAAGTAATTCTCCATTAATTAATAAAAGATACATAATGAGACGTCACTGACATAAGTATAATTAGTTTAGTGATAAACTAAAGGTCTGTTTTTTATGTTTATGTAGATGGCTCGTACAAAGACCGTTGCTATTCCCGAGGGCACTGGGAACCCAACAAGGAGTGTTTGGCCTCCCTGCAAAGGAAAGGGGTCTTCTGAGAAGAGGAAGAGGAACCAGGATGGTGAATCCTCTAAGAAGAGAAAGAGGCCCGAAGAGTCCACTCATGAGGTCCCTAACCCTGATCCGATACCCTTTGACAACCTTGATCAAGAGCAAGACCAAGGGTATGAAGAGCAACATGTGTACGAGGAAGAAGACCAGATGGAGGAGGACCAAACCGAAGGCCCAGAACCGACTACGATGATCCACACCTCTGAGGCCTTATGGATTGAGCAGCAGAAGAAGTTGATAGAGGCCATTAATGCCTTAGCCCTCCGAGACCTAGCCAGAGCTGAGAATGGGGAGCCACATCCAGTTCGTCCTCGACTAGGAGCCACCATCCTGGACTTCATCAAGTTGAATATTGAGAAGTTCTGGGGAGAGGACAAGACAGAGGTGGTTGACAAAGAGGAAGCTTGGATGCTTGCAGTCGAGAATGGATTCCGCATGCTTGAAGTTCAACCGGGCAAGAAGGTCCTCTTTGCTGCTCACCTCTTGGAAGGGGCAGCTAAGATATGGTGGGAGACCCACATCATCGGAAGAGACTTGACAGAGGAACCCATGGCATGGGCTGATTTCAAGATGATCTTCACTGTTAGATTCGTCCCAGTCTCAGCTAAGAAGGAAAAGCAAAGAAAGTTCACCAACATGACCCAAGGGAATTCGTCTGTGGCTGACTTTGGGCGCAAGTTCCGGATCCTGGAACACTTTGGGTACAAGATGGATGAAGAAAGGAGGGTGGATCACTTCATAGAGCAACTTCATCTTGCCATCAGGCCCCATGTGATGGCAAGCAAGCCAAGAACCTTCGCCGAAGCCTACAACACCGCTTTAGACATGGAGAGGACCGTGATGCCTGCCCCGTTTCCACCCAAGGGGTACTTGGGTTTCACTGAAGGAGCCCAAGGCCCGAGAAACAACCACAAGAAGGGTCAAGGACGTCATCAAGCTAAAGGTAAACACGGAGGAAAGGGGAAACCTTGTCAAGAGAACAACCGACCTCCTAGCCGCACCTTCAAGGGCCACACCGGTGAATGCCACTACAAGAAGAAGACTTTCTTTCAATGCCACCAAGAAGGACATCTACAATCCGTATGTCCTATGCCAGAGCCCAGAGGACAGGGACCAGTGGCAGCCCCACCAGCAGCAGCTCCACCTGTAGCAGCTCAACCTTTAGCTGTAGCCCCACCTGCTGGAGAAAGAAGGCAAGCTTGGGTGTTTGCCATTGACAATGAGGAGACTCAAGTTAATGCTAATCGGTTGATCGAGGGTAATAACCCTTAGAGTTTTCTTTTATGTTTTAAAGTTAAGCATGTAATGGTCTAATGCATGATGAAAAACAATGTAGGCATTCTTGAAGTTATGGGACATAATGTGAAAGCTTTATTTGACTCTGGATCTACTAATACTTTCATTTCGAGAAATCTTGCAACTATGCTTTGTTTGGATATCAAGGATCTAGGATATGTCTTAGATGTTACAACCCTGAGTGGTCGGATCTTTACTTCCCTTTTGAAAACTCCGATGATACCTGTGAAATATCGAGATCATGAGTTTCCTACAGATTGTATCCTTCTTGGCATGAATGATTTTGATGTAATCATTGGCATGGATTGGCTTTTTACCTATAGGGCCAACATTGACTGTAGGGGGAAGAAAGTGATCATTAAGAGACCAGGTCACCCACCTTTTGTCATTAGGGGTAGGAGGGATGCCACCACCAGCCTGTATGTGTCATCCCTAAAGGCAGAACAGATGATGAGTAAAGGATGTCAAGCTTTCCTAGCAGTAGTTACAGAGCCTAAACCCAAGGTGCAACCCTTAGAAGAAATAGAGGTAGTTAGGGGCTATGCTGATGTTTTTCCAGATGATCTACCTGGGATTGCACCCGAAAGAGAGGTAGATTTCTCCATAGAGCTAGCCCCTGGTACAAACCCTATTTACTGAGCACCTTATAGGATGGCCCCTGCGGAGTTGCTTGAGTTAAAGAAGTAATTGCATGAATTGTTGGATAAGGGTTTTATCCGCCCTAGCACATCACCATGGGGATCACCAGTTCTTTTTGTAAAGAAAAAGGATGGTTCTCTCCGTATGTGTATAGACTACCGGATGATCAACCAGGCTACCATTAAGAACAAATACCCTTTACCCCAGATAGATGACTTGTTTGACCAGTTGAAGTCAGTTCGAGTCTTTTCCAAGATAGACTTGAGATCGGGTTACCACCAGTTGAGAGTCAAGAGTGAGGATATCACAAAAACTTCTTTCAGGACCCAGTATGGCCACTATGAGTTCGTGGTTATGCCTTTTGGGTTGTCCAATGCACTTAGTGTGTTCATGAACCTTATGAACAGTGTGTTTCAACCCTTCCTTGACTCGTTTGTCATAGTGTTCATAGATGACATACTGGTTTATTCTGATGACCTAGATCAACGCCGAAACCACCTAAGTAAGGTCCTTGATATCTTGAGAAAGCAGAAGTTCTATGGGAAATTTTCTAAATTTGAGTTTTGGATAGACCGAGTCATGTTCCTTGGACACATCATCTCAGGAGGAACGATCGCCGTAGATCTAACTAAAGTGTCAGCAGTTTGAGACTAGCCAGCACCGAAGAACCCCTCTAAGATACGAAGCTTCTTGGGGTTAGCAGGATATTATGAGCACTTCATCACAAATTTCTCAAAGACCGCCTTGCCACTGACCATGTTGACTCGAAAAGATGTGAAGTTTGTGTGGTTCAATGTTTGTGAGGCTCGTTTCCAAGAACTGAAAGAGAAGCTGACCACTGCACCAGTTTTGACTTTACCATCAGGCAATGAGGGTTTCATGATTTTCACCGATGCGTCTAAGATGGGATTAGGCTGTGTGTTGGAACAAAATCGACATGTGGTTGCATATGCCTCCCGACAGCTCAAGCGTAATGAGGTGAATTACCCGACACATGACCTGGAGTTAGCTGCTATCATTCATGCATTAAAGATTTGGCGGCATTATCTATATGGTGCCACTTTTGAGATCTTCACAGACCATAAGAGCCTAAAGTATCTTCTAACGCAAAAAGACTTGAACCTACGACAACGACGATGGATGGAGTACATGAAAGATTACGACTTCACCATTGCCTATCATCCAGGAAAGGCGAACGTCGTAGCTGATGCCTTAAGTCGAAAGCAGCTCAGGTGTGCAGCTATTTTGTCTAGTCAGTGGGAGAGCTTAGAAGAATTGGTGGAATGGTCATCTCAACTGTTAGATGATCGAGTTCGTTTGGCCAATATCCAGATACAGTCTGAGTTATTGAGTGAGATTGTCGCAGCACAGTTGGCCAGTGGAGGACTTGACAAGATGAAAGGCTTGCTACAGAAGCCACAAACCCGTCTTTCATTGGGAATAGACGGAGGAATACGTTTCGAGAATCTCATATGGGTGCCTGAATATTCACCATTGAAGGAACATATCGTGCGAGAGGCTCATGGTTCTAAGTACACAGTACACCCAGGGACTACGAAGATGTTTAAGGACATGCAGAGGTTTTTCTGGTGGCCAGGGATGAAAAGAGACATTGCATCTTATGTAGCCAGTTGTCTTACGTGCCAAATGGTGAACGCTGAACACCAACGACCCGGCGGACTTTTACAGTCTATAGAGATTCCAGAATGGAAATGGGAGCAGATCACCATGGATTTCTTGGTGGGTCTACCCCGGACCAAGAGAGGTCATGATGCGATATGGGTTGTGGTAGATCGCCTTACCAAGTCAGCACACTTCCTTGCCTTAAAGACCACTACAAAGGTGTCAGAATTAGCTGAGTTGTATATCAGAGAGATAATATGCTTGCATGGCGTACCCGATTCCATCATCTCTGATAGAGACCCAAAGTTTACTTCTAAGTTGTGGAAGCAGGTTCAAGAGGAATTAGGTACAAGGTTAAATTTCAGTACCGCCTATCACCCCAGACAGATGGTCAGTCAGAAAGGACAATTTAGACCTTAGAGGATCTGCTGTGAGCTTGTGTGCTCGATTGGGGTGGATCATGGGAGCAGTACCTGCCTTTAGCTGAGTTTGCCTACAACAATAGTTACCAAGCCAGTATCGGGATGCCTCCATATGAAGCTCTATATGGGAGACCGTTTCAGTCACCACTTCACTGGGATGATGTTGGTGAGAGGACCTTATTGAGGTTAGATGAACTCCAAGTGTATGCTGATAAAGTTGCTTTAATCAGGCCAAGGCTAAAGAGAGCCCAAGACAGATAGAAGTCATACGCTGATGCGAAGCGGACTGATGTGCATTTCACTGTGGGAGAGCATGTCCTTCTGAAAATCCGACCGCTCTGAGCTATAGCTAAAAATAGAGGAAAGTTGAGTCCCCGATACGTGGGTCCGTTTGAAGTGTTAGAACAGATTGGTGATTCCGCATATCGTTTGGCGTTACCCCCTCAATACAGTATGATACATTATGTGTTTCACGTGTCCAATCTAAAGCGATATGTTTAAGATCCAAGCCATGTGCTGAGCATTAAACCAATTGAGCTTCAAGGAAAACTGTCTTATCCTGAGTTGCCTTTGCAGACTCTTGATACCAAGGTAAAAGAGCTCAGAAATAAGAATATTGATATGGTAAAGGTTCTTTGGAAGCACCATGGAGAGGATGAGGCCACATGGGAGATGAATACGGACATGGAAAGGGCATATCCAAATTTGTTTGTTTGATTGATTGATTTTGAGGACAAAATTCCTATAAGGAGGGGAGGATGTTATAACCTCATTTTTCCAATACATGTAACGAGATTTGAAAATCTCTTTTAAATGTATAAATAAGATCAATGTTTGATTTCATGATTTGATTTGAATGAATTTCATGAATAATAGTCTTGCATGCTTTCTTGATGGGCCTTATTGGCCATTAAGCCCAATTAAAAGAAAAACAAAAAGAAATGAAAAAGGAATTCCATTTAATAAAGGAATATATGAGGAAAATAAATAGAAATGATTTTAAGGCTAAAAGATATTTTCCCAAAATAAGATTTCAAGTTATAAAGGTTCTTTGGGGTTCAAGGAACTCAGGATAATTAGATAATGGCAAAGGAAATAAAGAATATGTGGAAAATACAATTAAATAAGGGATAACTTGAAACTGAAGTAAAGGGCTCGTTTCCTTTGGATAATGACTCCAATTTTTGCACAAGGAAAGATAAAGGTACAAACGAGTTTTCCTCAAAGTTTGAGATAAAACAGAGTTCAGGATTGAGAGTTATTAAATTTTCAAGTTATCATCAAAATAGAATTTTCTTTGTATAATTGGGAATCCTTTTCCTTTTTCTGTTTGAACGCGGAGGATGGTGACCATTGGATCTTAATCCAACCGATCAGGCTCATCGTCTAGAGTCCCAAAGGGACACAGACTGCAGCCGCCCACAGGGGATTTTCCCCTTGCGTTTCCGATCACAGCAGAGTATGAGCGTACATGGGAAGTATCCCATTGAGTTCCGGAGAGAGAGCGGAACGTTTTCGACCCAAGATTAGGCAACTTCCCTTGTGTATGCACGAAACGCCCAATTGGGCCGAAGGTTGTCCTGGTGGCGGGGTCAGAAACCCTAAAGGGAACCCTCCGTACCCTATAAATAGACCACCACTCGAGTCCTTGTGACCAATCGATCTCGAGCGGCTACCTTTCGCACCTCCGGACTCCCTCATCCTCTCGATTGCACTTGCTCCGACGAGCTACTGACGCGGCGCCACCGCATGTTATTTTGAGAAAGGTGAAGGAGACGAAGAGCAGGTGTCATCAGATCACGGAACACGGTGGGCCGAGACGAGATCTGACGATCTCAACAGAAAGTACGTGCCTTAGCCCGCTGAGGAGAGCGCAACAACGGGAGTCGTTGGATCAGGGGACCATAGTGAACCAAGGAGCATCTGATGATCACTCGCCAACGACTGTGCGCGTGATCAAGTGAGTGGAGCTAGTGCTTGCGGAGCGTTAGATTTACCTGTTGACCGCGGCACATCGATCCAACGATCTAGGTATTTCCTTCTCTGACCGAAATTACATAAAATAGCTTTTCTTTGCTAAAATTATAGAAATAGCTAGGAAACTCGTATAAAAGAACTTTATATATGAAAGTTGTGTATAAAAATGCAAGGAATCTGTTAAAAATGATTATATAACCTGATTCTAGTTCGTTTGGCAAAAGTTCATAAATTGCTAGTAAAATGCATTTCAAGTTAATTGGAAACCCTAATTACATAAAGGATGTTTCTTTGTAAATTAATGGGTTAAGTTGAGAATTATAAACTTGTTAATTAATAATATGAAGATTTCATCCGTTTTAATACAAATATGGCTACATTAGGGTTTATGACTATGAATGAAAGATAACGTACATAAAAACCCTAATTTAGGGTAAAAGATGAAGGGAAACTTGTTATTTTGATAAATTGCTAAATAATGATCCTATAACTGTTAGGGGTATTAAAAAGAGAGAATTTAAAGGTTTTGGGTATATTTGATGGATTAGGGTTCATAATATCAAAGAAGGAAAGCAAAACCCTAATTTTCAAGAAAACCCTAAAATTTTATAGAAACCCTAAGGGACATGATGAAATTGGATAAATATTAATAAAAGTAAAGTTGTTCTTTTATTTCAGGGTTCTGTGCCTTTGCTTGCTTACTTGGATATTCTCTCTCTTCAATTTTGATTCTATATTTGAAACTACAAGAAGAGGTATGTGGTTACGCTTATGACTATACTGATTAGTTTTCTGAGGATTTTATCGACGTTTCCCTCAATGATTGAAATAACTTTTGGATGTTTCAATTCATGCAACTATAAAGTGACTATGACTATCACTATGGTTATATATGTATAACAAGCTAGATATGAGTCCACCCTTATGGATATGTAAAAGTTAAGGATAACCTAGAGAAAGGTCTAGGGTATCATGAGTTAGAAACTGGGCTACCCACGTGTAGTGCCATGAGACTCTTAGCATACCATGAGTTAAGGAGTGGGCTACCTACGGGTAGTGCCATGTGACTCCGCCCTAGAAATTGATTCACTTGATAGGTGAAGTCATGAGGGGTATAAAGGGAATATGGGACACATGGATCACGTTGTTATATTTAAAATGTAACATTGTCTGTTAAATGATAATTGAATTCTATACATTGTTATAGATAATTGCATGAATAGTGATTTCCCCCACATACCAGCTTTGGCTGATCGACGTTTTGTTTGTCGGCATTTTAGGTACAAAAAAAAAGGACAAATAGTAATCTGACACATTGTGAAATACACTAATTAAAGTCCAAGGAGGATTAGTTAGTTAGCCTGAGTTCTGGATAGAAGTTTTAGAGTTCCAAAATTTTCAAAGGTATGCAAAAGATTTATTTATTACAACTTTTCAGTTTAGTCTAGTAAAATTTATTAATTGTTATCAATTAATTGCTGAACCTTGATCCGAAAATTATGTGTGCGGCTTCGACCTCTCGGTCTCCCGTAATTGGGGGTTATTAGGAGGTGGGGTCGTAACAAAGGGGGACCCTAATACGACAAAAATCTAAAAAAGAATTGATCATCCTCCTCAAACCTATTTAAGATGATTCCTTTTGATGAAACCTCCTTCATCCATGCCCAACTAGTTAAATAATATACAAAACTCATCCTTGGATATCCTTTTCCATTCATGACATATGAGGATTCTAGTTTCAGATAGTTAGGCATGACTGATATCTATAGTGAGTTTTTCCTTGGTGAGTTAGGTTTCCACAACCATATTTAGTGTAAAAAGTTTTTAGAAGAGTTCTATGCCAATTTTTCATGAGAATACTCTTCTTCCATCAAGAAATACTCAAATCATTTTATCTTGTATGGTATCTGAGATCCGACTTTAGGTATCTAAAAATGGATTAATTAGATACTTCATCCAATAATGTATCCTATGAACTTGGAGAAGTTCTTCCATCAAACACAAAGACCTTGTTGACCCTAAAAATATCTAAAATCTATATGCCCCACCCATGAAACTCTACAATAGTCAAACAACTATTAAGAAGCTCAATAATTCTTACACTAACATATCCACCTTTCCGTGCTTGTGTTTACTAGATGGATAGGATTATAAGACGCATAGTGAATTTTAATATCCAACCAAACAAGAATCAAATAGATATCACAAAAGTGATATGTAAGATTATATATTGCATCCTCCATAGTTTCAAAAAAAGTGGGCTAGATATACTGTCCATCGTATGACCTAATTTGACTTTGAGTTGAATATCTGTGAGTCCCATCCCTATAAAAATTTGATTTGTGTCTCTTTGATAACTTCATTTACAAAATCCCATTTGATAACTTAGATTATAAGCCTAAAATACAAGGAATGTGATACATAAGACTCCAATCAAGAAATCCTTTTTAAGTAGTTGGTCTTCCACATCACTCATTGATTGTTCTATCTCTCAACTACCTCCATCCACCTAACCTACTCAACCTAATCCACCCACCTCAAATATGCCACCCCTCCTAGTCATGACTACTTCTATGCATCCAATGATAAATTAATTGAGTATATGATGTATAACACAATTAATTTGTACAACTCATTTATTGCATCCATCAAGACACCACTCACATTCATGAGGATATTTCACACTTGATGGATTGTATGAACCTATATTTCACTTCACCTATCCCTCCTATGTTAGTGTTTATCATCTATTATTCTCCTCCATTGATTATACTACCTACACATACAATCAAATTTATCTATAAAATCACCACACCCCTTCACTGACCATACTATTGTTGGTCTTACTTATTACTTTCGACCTCAATTTTCCCCACCTTCACAAGCCTTGGTTCATGTATCTAGGCCTATACATGTAGTTCATTCCAAATTTGACCAGATTTATTCACCACTTATCTGAGGCCATAGTGGACAATGACATCTTGACTTGGCATTAGGAAAATGTAAGATGTCCCTCCAGTTGTGCCCATGAGGATGTGACCATGAAAGTGGAAGGAGAAGAAGAAGAAGAGAAGGAAATGAATATGGATGAGAAGAACAAAAGGTTGACACCATTTATATAAGGACAAATTTGAAGATGATTAAGAGTTATAAGAATTTCCTTACAACACTCTCACCCCTTGTGGTGACATAGACGATACAAAGAGTATGATCTTTTCAAGGATTTTATGCTCTAGCCCTAGAGTTTCCTTCAAGTTGCATTTTGTTATCTTACATTGTAATAATAAGGGCACTTGTATCTAAGGCATGCATTTCGCTTATAAACATATATCACATTGTATGTTGTTATATCTTATTATGCATGTTATTTCTTACTATATGATTGTACACAAATTTTGGTTGTTAAATGGAAAATGTTTCTAGTTTGAGTCATTCTTGTGCATACTCTAAAGATTCTTTATGGAATTGCATCTTAGATTGTTCAAATGATTTGTTATCTTTCTTAATAAGTTTCTTGGTTAAAACATTGATATTGATCTTCTAGCCTACTTTATTATATGGAAAAGGGGAAGATTACCTAACTACATTGAAATGGATCTCGATTGCTCCCAGTTGCATATACTCTTGGTTGGTTTTATTTGTGTTGAGTATATATTGTACAAGACAAGTATATATTTCAAGATTTATGTTTTCATTTACATAACAAAAAAACAAGAATGAATGCATGAATTGATATCAATCTTGTTAATTACAAACTTTAAAATTCCCCAAAACCCAAAGAGAAAACTTATAACTTATCACGTTTCCAATATGTTTATGGATGATTTTTTATCTAGAAAAAGGTTTATATGATTGATACCACAAGCTACATACATTTTGATGATGATTTCACCATTCCATTCATATGTGTTTCATGTTTATATGGAGATAATTTCATATTGATATACATGCCAAAAATGCCCCTATCTAGAACCCCTAACTTCAATGAAGTCAAGTCATACATGCACAAAGATCAAAGTTGAAAAACATATAAATATATATATATATATATATATATATATATATATATATATATATATATTTATCTGTATATAGTTTATATAGATAATTTTTCAATGACTGTATGACTCATAATTAAGATCAAACATGTAATTGTATGCAATGAAACTACAAACCTAAATTACTTTGTTTTCATCTTTTTTTTTGTAAACTAAGTATGACTAGGAAATAGTAGGGAAACTAACAAAGACCACATACCCTAAGTAGGACATCGACTAAGTTTTCATCCTATAAAACCTATCAATTGACCTATTTAAGGCTTGGCTGCTATTTCTAAATATTTCATTTTAAAATAAGGCCCAGCATATTAGAGTTGTAGTTTTTTTTCAAGTGCTCATAGATGGTTAGAGAAAAAAGTAGAAATATATCACTTTGGGCATATACATACTCCCCTCAAAATTGGATACCATTCATACTAATAGAGCCTACTAGATAGAAGGAAAACTCAAATATAAATATGTCCTATATGAGAAATTAATAAACTTATCAAGTGGCCCCTATGATATATATGACAATTTGTTTAGCAAAGAACCTATATCAATCCCTTGGTCTTGATCACTTGATACATAAATGATAGTAAATAGATTACTTGCAAAAGAGAAAGTCTTGATTTTTAGATGTAAATCTATCCTCTTTCTTCCAATGCTTTGTACCATCAAGTTGATTGAGACTCTATTTTGACTAAAAAGGCACATGAAAGGTGACCCTTGTTTATGGTAGGTAAGTCCCTTGTAACAATCTTGATCCCTTGTCTTGGATGTCAAACTAAGACATGTCACTTGATGTATGCTATTGTGTTTCAATACAAGGTCGTACTCAAGGTTTGTAAATTACATAGGTTAAATTCTCTAGGTAGTGGAGCTACCACCCTTGGATCTAGAACCATACTAAATAGTTGCTTTCACATTATGTCTCTTCAGTATATATCATATTTACTTTTTTCACTCATTTTTTTCATCTTGAAACATAATTTAAAGGTCTAACAAGTTTGGTTTAAGTTGATATAGGTTAACATAGACCCTCATGAGCCCGTAGATATTATAATATATATTTTCCACTTTACTATATCTAAATAATTTCTTATTTGACGTAACATGATCTATAGTAAACATCATCATAAAGTTTTTTATAGTAGAAAAAAGATCATAGCATCGACATGATAGCTTAAATAATAAAAATGACATTCAAGAAGTATATTTTCCTCATCCTAGTATCAGAAGTAGATTAGCATGAAATCAATATTCAGTACAAACAAACATTAATAAATCATAACTAAATTTGAGGTACATTCACATTATGTTTATCAATATGAAAATTATCCTCACATATCAATGTCTTATCTTCAAATCTTCCTTAGGTTTGTTAGAAGAGCATAAATATTATGCAATTTATCATATCTCACTATTAAAAAAGGATCATCATAAGCATTATCTAACCACAATAAACTGACACATGTATAACTGTAGAGTTTGTGTGAAGTCTCAAATAATCATAGTAGATATAAAATGTTATCTTCATGTTTAGGAAATTAAATATACTAAAAAAATCAATTAGCATAATAATATTTTAAGGTACAATATCATTTTCCAAAATTTTAATATAATTGACAACAAAAGAAAATATGATTTCAAGATAGTTGATAAAATCTTACCTCTTGATTACTTTGAGTAATATAGACCAAGGACGTCTTAATGAAGATTTAAATGCTCCTAAAAATAATGAAAATTTGGTTTTATAAAAAATTATAATGATAAAGGTGATTCCGATATAGTGCATATGTTTTTTTTTACCATCATAGGTCACAACTATAAAGTAATAGATATTTTATGCTTAGATATTGGATAGGTTAATATTCATAGGGTTTAATTTGTGGGTAAAGTTAAAGAAATCTGGATTGGATGAAATATTTATCAATATAATGGGAGTCAAAGTACATGAGAGGATATACATTCAAAGGTATGATTAAATCTTACCTTCCTTTCAGTTTATATAAAAAATTATTATAGTATAGGAAATATCTAAAACTTTGATCCCTGTCTCAATGAAACCTTTAATTAAATTTCTATTAATATTATCCTAAAATATATATCATTAAGATTCTGACATACAACAAAAGATTTATCATTACAATGGGGATCAAAGTACATGGAAGGGTGCAATAGGGTCATAGAGATTATTAGTAAGGACTTTATTAAAAGTAGAGATTTCCTTATGTATAAAATACCTACAACAAATTATTCAAGCACATCAAGATAATCATATTATATAACCACAATACTGTTCAAGATGCTAGGGTTTGAGGGGCGGGGGGGCGACCGCGGAGGCGGCCGTGGAGGTCGTAGCCGGGGTGTTCCACCTGGTCTTCATCCCACCGTGGATAACCCATGATCGGATCCGTCAGTCGTCGCCATGGACTCCACCACCGGAGTCGAACCAGATCAGAACGATATCCCTGATGATACTACTATGAGCACTGAACAACCGGAGGAGGCACCGGTCAGACGTAGCTACCGGGATGCTCACGTTGGCAAAGACCATGGTCTTCTGTCATACATCAACCCAGTATCACCGGACACTCTTAAGGAGGAGGAAATCCAAGTGGATCTGTCTGGCGCCCTTCCGGCTTTCTCTGTCAAGAATGATTCTGTCCAACCTCTTTTGGCCCCTTGGCAATTCGCGGTGGTTGTCAAAGCGCTCGGCATCACGTTGGGCTTCCAGGCTCTTGTCAACAAAATAAGCGTGCTCTGGCAGCCGACGGCGCAATTCTGTATCATAGATCTGGATAATGGATACTACATCATCGAGTTGGGAAATCGGGAGGACTATGAGAAGGCGCTGTTGGGGGGGGCCATGGACTGTTTTCGGGAATTATCTCTGGATCCAATCCTGGACCCCTTCTTTCCGACCGTCGGAGAAGATCCCATGGAGGCTTGTCGTCTGGGCGAGGATCGCCAATCTCCCTATCTTTTTATACCAGAACCAGCTTCTTTTCAACATCGCTAACACCATTGGTAAGACAATCAAAGTTGACGCCAATACCCTAGTTGGCAACAGGGGGAAGTTTGCACAGATTTCCGTCAAAGTCGACACGCAAAACCCCTGCTCCCGACCATTTTTATCAACGACGAATATTACTGCCTTGAATATGAAAATTTACCCCACTTCTGCTTAAAGTGTGGTCGTCTAGGTCATATCGCGGGGGAGTGCAAGCAAGGAACACCGCCGCCGAGTGACTTGGCAACCACCTCCATACCCAAACCGGTCCCAACGGTGTGTTACACCGACACGATCCATGCAAAAATGCCCGATCAACGTAAACCAAACAACCCCGTGAGGAACGCTGGCGGCAGCAAGCCCCCCCCCGGTCCAGGGCGGCCAAAAGGCTACCACCGACCCACCCTCCGCTACCCCCGGTCCAGCGAAGGAGGATGATGGGTTCCAACCTGTCCTCCGTAAGAAGGCCAAGCAGCGCCAGTGACAAAAAGAAGCTGTCTTGGCAGCATCGCAGGCGAATAAGACGCAAGAAGTTGAACAGAGTGCGAACACCGCTGTCAAACTCACCGGCAACGAGATCAGTCAAGGGTGGGACTCAGGGTCGGCCCAAACCGGCGACTTTCAGTTTCAAGCCCAAGCACAGGATAACCCTGTGTTCCCCAGCAAGCATGTCCCTCGCGGAAATGATAAGGGGTATGTAATGTTGAGAAACAGGAACATAGTTCTCCAAACCACACAAAGCCCGGACCGCGTTCGTAAAAAGAGTCGAGCCGAGGGTGCGCAAGGCGCCGCAGCCCTCACTCCTCACGCGAAACGTGCCCTGGAATTCCAAATGCACCTGGATGGTGCTCATCAAGACGCCCCTGCGGAAGGATCAAAGGAAGGTGAAGAACAGTCGGTCGGACTGTGCGCCGCTCTCCAATAGGTTACCCAATGAATGTTATATGCTGGAACATCCAAGGCGCGGGCCTGGACAGGAAAATCCGGCTAATCAAAGAAATGAAATCAATTCATAACGTGAACATTACAGCCATTTTCGAGCCTCGCTGCAGTGGCCCAACTGCGGATAGACTGATCAAGCGTCTGGGGTACAATTCTTCTCACAGGGTAGAAGCCATCGGCTTCTCCGGCGGTATCTGGTTGGCCTGGGACCAACACCACCGTTCCATTGAAATTCTTCTCAACCACCGTCAATTTGTGCACTGCCGAGTTAACAACGATTGGTACTTAACCATCGTCTACGGGAGCCCCAACCCTACGCTGCAGGAATTCCTGTGGGAGAGACTTGAAGAAATCTCACGTTCTATGAATACTGCCTGGGCAGTTCTTGGAGATTTCAACACTTGCTTAACCCCAACGAGAAGAAAGGCAGTGTGTACTTCAACCGGTGTGCGTGTAATCGCTTCCATGAAGTCCTCACTACTGCCGGTCTTACCGAGCTCAGAACCCAGGGTCCCTTCTTCACCTTCCAGCGCAAGCACCTGCACAAACTTCTCGACCGGGTCCTTGCGAACTCAGATTGGATCAACAAGTTTGGGAATAGCTCTGCTGCTGTTCTCCCTCACCTGTATTCTAATCACCATCCCATCCTCCTATCCTGCGGTGCTCGGTCATCTAGACGAAGCCCCTTCCGCACCAAGGCGAGTTGGAACCTTTCTTCTAGCTTCAAGGAGGCCGTCATGTGCCACTGGCCTATTGCTGGTAATTTCCAGGATGCCCTTGCTGTCTTTAAAGACAAGGCGGTCCGCTGGGATGCTGAGAACTCCTCCCGTCAGCGCAAGGAGAAGCAACAGCTTCTCTCCCGCATCAGCAACATCCAGGTACATTCTCAAACTCTAAACCCAACTCCGCTAACGGACTTGTCCATTCCACTTCAGGAGCAGCTACACCATATCCTCCTCACGGAGGAGGCGGATTGGCAGCAACGGACCCACTCCGACTGGTTGAAGTCTGGTGACCTCAACACCAGTTTCTACCAGTCCTTCGTGCGTACCAGGCACCACTTCAACAAGATCACTCGCCTACACAAAGATGACGGGACGTGGACCTCTTCGAGCGAAGAAACGAAGTTGCTGGTCCAGAGCTTCTTTGCTTCTCTCCTTTCCCAAGATGCCCCAACGAACGTGGACCGGATCAGTGCATACCCGGGTGTCTTCCCTGCGGTAGCCGATGCTACCATCGTTAGCTTATCGACGATCCCGGACATGGTGGAGATCAAAGAGGTCACTTTTTCCATGGCCCCTTTAAAAGCACCGGGCCCTGACGGGGTCCATACCGGCTTCATCCAGCATCATTGGGAGCAGGTCGGTCCTCACATTGCCCAGACTGTCCAGGAGGTCTTCAACTCGGAGACGATCAGTAAACCCCTTGCAGACTCTTTTATGGTGTTAATCCCTAAAGTGCCTGCACCCCAGCGCTGCAGCAATCTGCGGCCAATATCTCTCAATAACGGCTGCCTCAAGGTCATTTCTAAGATCATAGTGGAAAGATTGAAGCCTTTTATGAACGAGTGGATTAATCCTGTTCAGTCGAGTTTCATTCCCGGTAGGCGCATTGGTGACAACATACTTCTCGTTCAAGAGATAATTCACTCTATGAAGTCCAAAGCTAACAAGAAACCCTAGATGTGCATCAAGCTGGACCTCGCCATGGCCTTCGATAGGATGAATTGGGAATTTATCCACGATACCTTGAAGCATACTGGCATGCCTACCAAGCTGTCTACTATCATCATGGAGATTATCTGTAAGGGATCGACCTCCATTCATTGGGATGGGGAGACCTTACCTCCCTTCAAAGCCACACAGGGGGTCAGGCAGGGTGACCCGATCAGTCCTTACGTCTTTGTGTTGTGTATGGAGAGGCTGAGTCAAGCTATTGCTCTCTCTGTGGAAGCCGAACATTGGAAACCGCTTACTCTTTCAAGGGGGGGTCTTAAGTTGTCCCACGTGTTCTTCGCCGACGACATCCTTCTGCTCGGTGAAGCTTCTGTTCGACAAGCCCGCATTATCACCAACATCCTTGATGCTTTTTCTAAGGCATCAGGTCAATTGATTTCCAAGCCCAAGTCTCGGAGCTTCTTCAGTAGGACTGTTTCCCAACCGCTAAGACGATCCATTAGCAAGAAACTAGGCTTCCCCTGGACCAGTGATCTAGGGAAGTACCTAGGTGTGCCCGTCCTGCACAATCGTGTCAATAAGGAGACCCATGGGGATATCCTTCTTTCCATTCAGAGGAGGATGATAGCTGGGCTCTTAAGAGTCTGTCTCTTGCTGGTCGTGTGACTTTGGCTAAGTCCACATTGCAGGCCATCCCCTCCTACACTATGCAGACCGTCAAGTTATCTCCACGCCTGTGTGATGACATTAGTAGGCACATCCACAGGTTTATCTGGTCAGGGGCCTCTCCTCATCGAAAGTCCTCTCTTGTCTCTTGGAAGAAGGTCACCTCCAATAAGGACATTGGTGGTCTTGCCATCAGGGATGCCAGGGACCAAAACGATGCACTTATGTTGAAGAATGTCTGGGCCTTTCTCACCAACCCATCCAAGGTCTGGGTTAAGATTATGAAGGATAAATACATGAAAGAAGGAAGACTCAAGTCTGTTCTCTGCTCGCCGGCCTGGAACTTTATAAAGAAGAACATTGGTAAAGTTACTGATCTGTGCCACATTACTATAAATAATGGAGAGCTTACTAATGCTTGGGATGGACGGTGGATTGCTGGGCGATCTATGCTGGAGCTACACCCAGACTGGCCTATTCCTCAGGACATACGTGACCTTACAGTTAACTCCATGATGCTTTCTGACGGGGAGTGGGACTGGGACTTCATCTGCAATTTCTTCCCCGAATATGTGTGGTCTACCATTGCTTCTACTCCTGCCCCGAGTTCCCACTCTGGGGATGATGCCTTTCTCTGGCCTCTCAAAAGGAATGGTCTGTTCACCACTCGCTCCGCTTATAGGTGGCTTAGGAGGGGGAAAGAAGTCACCACTATCGACAATTGGAAAGGTATTTGGCAGGCCAAGCTTCCGGAACGTATCAAAACGTTCCTTTGGCTCATGCTCCACGGAGCTCTCATGACTAATATGGAAAAGCGACGCAGGCATATGGAGGTCTCAGAGGAATGCCCCATCTGCAATAGTAGTCAAGACACCTTAACCCATGCCCTCCGTGACTGTATATCAAGTCGGGAGGTATGGAATCGTCTCCTTCCTAGCGAGGATCAGTCTACCCTCAATCAGAGCGATTGGACTCAACGGTGCACTACTAATACGGATGGCAATTTCATCTTAAGAGTTGTAGCTTGTTGGCATATCTGGGCATGCCGTAATGAACAAGTACATAAACAGAAAGCTACTCCTGCCGGTAGCAAAGCAGCGTTTATCAAGATAAGAATAGATACCATCACCAAAATCTATGAGGAGACAGGCAAATTCCATAATGCTGCCCAACGACCAGCTCGGAAGATCACAACAAAGGCCTTCTATCTTTTCATTGACGTAGCTCGTCATCAAGGACTGAACGCTGCAGCTATAGGTGTCCACGTTGTGCACACTGATGGCTCCCATGTTCTGGGTTCCTGCCAGACTTTTCAGTCTATTTCTTCGATCGTCAGTGAGATCCAGGCCATCATGACTGGAGCACAGCTTTGTAGGGACCACGAGTGGGGTGACTGCTACATCCTCACGGATTCACTGGAAGCCGTCGGGTACCTCACCAAAACCAATCCTCTTCCTCAGTTCTTGCCTTACGTGAGGACTGTTAGAAGACTCTTGAAGGGATCATTAGCTGATCTCCTTCACCATGTCCCTAGGGGCTTCAATGGTCCTGCGGACAGTCTCGCCAAACATGCCATCCACTCCAAAAATTCTATTAGCTTTACTTCTGTTGTACCCCACTGGTTCATTCCTATGAGCCATGTGAACATTATTCCTGTTTTATCTTCTGTAGAGCGCGGATTAAATAAAAGTTAGCTCTACTTTCTTCGTTAAAAAAAAGATAATCATATTATAACACCAAATATGTGATTCAGTATTACTTACAAAAGAATGTAAGTATTTTTTTGGGAATGCTCAAGTTTAGTTAGTTTTAGGACAATGAATTGATTTATTACTATTTAAATAAATTTTGGCTTATCTAAATTAAAAAAGTATGTAAAAGTGATTTTAGATAGGCAACTCTGATATCATGGATCAAGAATAGGCTTTGATTTTGTAGACAATCCCCATGACACCCTAATTGGCTCAAGCCACACCAATGTAACACATGTAAATGGCCCACCTATTCTTGTCAAAATGATAACTTGCAATTTGCAAAAGTGGTGGGTGGTTAATTATATCACTTGACTATTTAATGAATGTTTGTTCATCATGTATTTAGTTGACTTTTGAAAATTGGTTTTGTGTGTTTCTATTGCATTTCACTATATATTTTTCTTGTTTTATATTTTTAATGGTTTATATATTTTTTGGCATTAAATGTATTTTACTTTTATTGTAGGTTGACACAAGTAGAATAGAGAAGCGATTATTCATGTATGAAAATCCCAAAATGACCAAAGATAACATATCCTCACTCCCCAACTCCAAAAAATTAAAATATAGATGGTAAATAAAATGACTCTTATCTTTCACATTCTAATTCAAAATTGAGTAATTCAAAAGTCATTAGATTTACAATTTAATTACCTAAAATGCAAGTATATGTCATGAGATGTAGAAAATAATTCCCAAGCAAGTTTGAGTCACCAGACTCATTATATGAGTCAACCAATAGGAAAGCATACCCCGAAACTAGATTTGACATCTGATGTCAAAATTAGATGATTCAAGTTGATTTAGAAACATAATGCAATGATCTATAACATGAGTACATTTACTGTCCACTTGCAGTCCACTAGCTGGCCCTCCAATCGTGTATTCCCTTATGATGGAAATCTACAACAAATTTCTCACAACTGTTGGATTATTGTATAACAACTTGAAACTATGTGGCATGTTATAAATTCATTGAGGGACTTCTAGGGAAGCCATTCATGACTATATCTCCCATCCAAAAACTTAAAAGTTACCAAGGAAGGCCAGAGATTAAAATTGACAGTTTGGCATGGTGACACAGTCTACACAAGGACGTATTCAAGAGTGGTGACAAGACTACTAAGCTTATGATCTACACTTTTACTTCATATATGGATTATTCTTCTCTCTTTTATCTCGTATCATGAATATAAGTACAGAGTAGATATTTTACTGGGGCACAAGGATTAGCCCCATACGAATAATGTACTTCTGTATTGTGAATTGTTATTTGTGTGAAACACTGGATTGATATTTGATTGTTTAATACTTATTTTATATTTCGATCATAAATCTTACATGATTTTGTTAGTATTAGACTTAGAGACCTTAACATTCATGATTAGAATACCAAAAAATATAACTGAACCCCAGATGAGACCATTAAAGGGTGTTCTCTATGGTGACCAACTTAAGATCCATATGTAACTAGACCTTTAGCCTATGGGGAAATCAGTCTTTGTGAATTTTATACTCTTATAGAATATAGAATTTCTTGGCCCCAATGTATTAGTCATATGAATGATGCAACTTGGAATAGTTACGTAGGAAATGATAGTGAAATCTATCATCCAGGTTATCTTGTCATAAAAAATCATTTCTTGCTTAGTTTAATTTACTTTTCTTGCTTTGTTATATTAATTAATCAATTAATCTTTGAAACAATTATCCTTGTATATTTCTTTTTCTTAATCAGGCTAAAATCTAAAATTTTCTTAAAGCTTTGTCCATTCTTTTCAATCTTAAAGTTGTATTGTGATAAGAACTTATGTTTTGGGTGTTTACTACTACACAATGGATTACGTAAACATCTAGGGTTTATTTCCTATGTGAACTTTTTGTGCTCTAACCATACACACCAAATTTTAATGTCTTCTCCAAGGACAAAAACACATTTTGGATACTTGGTCTATCAATATAAAGTTAGAATTTTCTTTCTTAGTTTGCTTTTATAATTTTTAATCTGTCTTTGGAATTTTTTTTTGTGCAATTTCTTTTTTTTTATAACTTTTAGTTTAGTTTAATTCCTTAGTTTCTTTTTGTAAATCCTAATTTGTTTTTGTAACTTTTTGTTTAGTTTTATAATTTCTTTTATATATATTAAGTTTGTTTTAGTTTTTATTCTTTTCTTGATTTTGATATTTTTTTTATATTTTCAAAAAACAATTGTATCTACATTCATTCAAATATTTTCCTCTTTCAGAGTAATAGTCAAATTATGTACTTCCATGAATTCATATCAAATAAACTGGTCCGTACCATAAGCCATGCAATGTAGAAAGTGTGCGACCTTCAATTATAATATATTGAGTTGCTTTGAGGTAACTCCACTAGTTCGAGTAGTAATGCTTAGGATTGAGTCACACACATTGTCAACCACCACTATATGGGATACTACTATGAGGGAAACTATTTTGCACACCAATATCACGATGAGGTATAATTTAATGAACAATGTTGAAGGGGTTACTATGAGGGACCGTGCTATTAAAATGATTATCTAGATGAGGAATATTACAATCAACAATATTTTGGAGGTTACAGTGAGGAGACTTACTATGAAAATCAATATCCACCTGAGAGAGAAGAGAAGATTGATGTCGTCTAGAAGAAGTTATCTACCAACAAAAAATGATAGCTTATGGAAAGGCCCAAGCTAAAAGATTGGTGACACAACAGGCTCAACTGAAAGTGTATCCATCCCATATAGTCACATCATTTTAGGGTCAATCAGACAGCTTACTAGGGAATATGGAGAAACCTACATTCATGATCGATGATGAGGATGATACTTGTCTCATCTTAGAGAGGACAATGTGTGATTCAAAGATAATGACACATCCAAAATAACTAGAACCAGAATTGGATATGCACACTTATATTCTATCTATCTCTGCATTAGGAAACTTGAAGCATCATTGATAACATAAGAATATCCATCATCTGGCTGGAGTTTCTAATGGTCCACCACTCCCCTGTGTAGGCTCACATCCAAATAGGTATAATAATTAGCTGACCTTGGTTTAATCTATTTTGGAATATGAACAACCAACTTACATTGCAAAAATGGTTATTTCATATGATGAGGTACAAATTTAATAAGACGAGGACACACAAACACATAGAAATAATTAGCATGCTTATTTCACATATGAGATGGTCCCTTCTATGCAAACACCATATATTGTATATGTAGATCTTGATCATGAGAAGAAGCCAGAGCCAAATCCTCCCCCTGATTTAGCACAATTGGCAATACCAATTATGGATTTATTGCATAATATCTTAGTAAAAAAAGATGATAGTCCTAGTATTTATAAATGAGTATGTCCTGAGGTTACTAGACAGGAACCACTCCTAATTTGGGATCCACAAGCATACACTACACCTACCTATACTAAAAAAGGAGTATTTTTTGATCTTATTAGATGGATTGTGCGATGAAAAGGGTTGATGCCTTTTTTAATTTTCCCTATACTTGTAAGCACCAAGTTCTTTCTAAAAAATAAATAAAGAGGTGGAGCACACTTAATGATAAAAAAAGATTTTGTGGAGAAAAGAAACATCAATTCAAGCATCATTAAAGTTCATTTGAGTTGCAACAACCACCAAGTCAAAACTTGCATCATGGACTTCTCATGCCAACCTTTGTTCATATTCCTTTCAGGCAGACCTTCTTTGAATTGGTAGAACCACTTGGATGAGCATACATGATTTATTCCCCTTCATCTTAGGTTAGTGTTTCCTCAAGGACAAAAAAACTTTATAAGCTTGGGTTGAGGTTGGGTGGTACATAGTCCTTTTCACCTGTACCTATCTATTTTTATATTCATGTTTTTATTTTAGCATGTTGGATTTGCATGTGGATTAATTGCATTGGCATGTATCTTACAACTATTCTTACTTCAGCTTTTTTCATTTCTTTTTTAATTTTCATAACCAAGTGGTGCATGAGTTTTACTTTAGTTCATAGTTCTTGCAATGTTACTTGAATCCATTTTCTAGTCAGCTTTTTTTACATTCATCTTTGCATTGCATTTAACATTTAACATTTAGCATTTTTCATACAATTCCTCTTGTTCAAAGAAAATTCTTGATGTTAAATATATTTCTAAAAACATGCCAATGCTTAAAAACCATCCTTTGTACCAATGAATATGAGCATCATTGTAAAGAAGTGAAACACCTTTCTACTAAATATGGTAAAAAAAATCTAATGAATAGCAGCAGAAGTTAAAAACTTTGAATATATTCAATTTAATAAAGAGTGCATCAAAGTTTTCCCAATACGGGTGTACATGCTTTATACAAATAAAGGATGTAAGTGGAGGGAAACTCTACTACATCAATATGTCTCCAATTAATATAACTTAACAAATAGTCCATGATGGAAGCATGAACACCTTCTCCTAGTCTTAGGATGGTTGACCATGCTCCTGTTGCGCACTCTAATCCTGAACCTGGGTGGTTGGGATCACCCAACAAGAAGAGAGAAAATGTATGTGTCAATTAAGGAATAAGGACAATTATAAACTAAAGCAGGAAATAATAAAGATTCACTATGCTAAGAGGGTCAAGAATATGAGGCAAGTAAATAAATAAGAATTATGCCAAGTCAAATAATAATAAATTTGTATGCATGATTTAATATGACTACATTAAACTAATATAGGGCTGAGGCACCTACCTAACATCAACCTCTAGGCAAGGGAGAATTAACACATTCCCAAACACGCGAATATATATAAAATGAGGAGAATTATCACATTCCCCTGGGTGAATTTACACATGCCCACTATGGGTGGTTGTACAGATGTACGCTACATTAGATAATTAGTCATTTACATCATCATGCTAGAATAGTTTAATGGCAGATTTAAGAAATTGAAAACTTTGCAAGTGGGGTCCAAGACCCTAGAATTATTAAAGTAAAGGTGCCAAAAGAAGGAAATAAAGAGAATAAAGGCTAAGACAATGCCTCATTGGACATATTAGGGTTGGATATCAAAATTCCCAACTTAGGGTTTAGAATGCACATATCTCACTTGAGATTCCTAGAGAAGACCTTTCATCAATTAAATGTGTCCAATATCAACTTTGTCCTAGATAGACGTTTATACACATGGATTAGGGTTTATAAAGCATATTATGTGAGAAACCCTAATTTTAGACCTCCTATGAAAACCATCGAATTAGGACTCAAAACGTGGACCAATCAATTACTTGGATTCTTCTGGTTAAGAAAACATATTTATTTCTTAAATTTGGAGTTAAAATGAATTAGTTACAAATTTTAGGACTTTTTTGTATAATTGAAATGGTATTTAAGACAAACATCAAAATAGGGATGCAAAACAATAGTTAAAAACTTAAATTCGGATTCCTTGTGAAAAATCCTTTCCAATGAGTATTTATTTGCATTTATCTGATAAATCTCCAATTTAATATGAATTATATAAAATTGACCAATGGAAAATCACCAAAAAGCCATGTAAGCCTTTTTCGACCAATGTGACAGGTACTGGACCCAGACCCATTCTAACATGGGCCAATTAGTGATTTCCAGCTAGAAAATGGGGCTCGTCCCAGCAGGTTGGTGATCCAAAACTCGAAGTGCCGAGAATGCCCTTATAAACAAAATGGTTTGATTAAACTGGTATGGGCACTAGGGTATATTCACTGTGGCCTATGTTCTACTTTGCTTCTCGGCTCCCTAGAGCTTCACCAAAGTAGGGATTTTCTCAACCAACCTGAAGATCTGACTACTTCATGAGGAGTCGAGACTGCTGGTGGTTTCCCTAGATCTTGTCAAGTGAGTCAAGCCATCGCACAAGCTTTGGTGTGAACTGGAGCTCCAGCTACCCCTTGTTCATGGATGGAATGCCATCACAGTCGTGCTGATAAGGGGAAAAACCCATGATCAGGGAAAGGGAACCTTGCTAGAGGATTTTTTATGACAACTTGAAGTTGCGGTGCCATACATTGAAGCAAGAGAGGCCCAGGGCCACAGGTTTGTCAAGAAAAGCCGTGATGTAGGGGAGAGGGCTCCGAGATCAAAGCCATTGAAAATAAGGAGATGAAACTCCACTAAAGTCTCTAAAACACTTGAGGAGGCAAGGCGATGCCAACCAAATCATTTCTGACCTTGTGGCCTCACTGAGATTCCAAGACAACCTAGTGCCAGCGGGGACTAAAGCTGAGTTATAGGTTACATCGACTGAGTACATTGCGAGAGAAAAAGAGTTAAGAAACAGAAAGGCGGAGGGTTAGGGATTCTTATCGAGGTGTTTGTTGCATAAAAGGAGGCACATGAAGATAGGGTGAGCTCAATGTCTCTAGATAAGCAAGCAGAGTAGGTGTGGGGTCTTCTGGGTACTTGAGGAGAAATTGGAAGAGGAGGAGCGATGTTTTTGGTATGAGGGTGCTCACCCTGGCCTTATATCGGTCAGAGAGTTGCTAGAGCTCCCTTTGCAAAATGGCAGTGGAGAGAAGGAGAAAGCCCTAAATGGGCTTTTCATGCTCAACATAACAGGAGAGGTGAGCTAAGGCTCATCTCATTAGTCTTGACCTCCTGATCTCATTGGAAAAAGAAAAATGAGCAATAGTGCGTCGTGGAGGGAGAACAGAGCTGCAGAAATGGCCAATGTGGTGCCAGCTCTAGCCCGTGTAACGGTTGGAGGTAGGGGATGAGTTCAAACCGTTGGATCAGTTTGAGTTTCAGATGATCAAATGACGATCATCTGATGGTACGCATGTGGAAAAAAGAATGGAAATGTAACACATGACATTTTGATAAACTAGAACTTTTGGGTTAAATACGACGTATAATTGAAATCAATTTAAAACTATATCCAAAGTATATTCAATTCTTGTTTAATTTGTTTGAAGGGTCAAACATTGACCAAATGGCCTCAAATTTGGACCATAGGCTAATATTAATGCCTTGATCAATGATATGCAATTAGATTTTCGTTTTGTATAAGTTTTGTCCTTTAACCACCATATCGGCCATTAATATGTATATTAATGCATTTTAAAGGGTGAATTAAAAAAAAGACATTTCTTAGCAAATCCTTAAGTAGAAATCCGAAATGGATATTATAAAATCATTCAAGAGTCATGTCACACTTCTTACTCTCCTTTTTATTGCTTTATTAACATATTGGATGAGAGAGAAAGGGAAAAGGGTTATTATCTCATTAACTAACTCAATTCCACTTTAATTCTTATTTCTTGTCCCACAAATCCATAAAACTCTAAATTAGCATAATATACTAATTATCTCTCATTAGTGGTCATTATGGATTGTTAGACTCTAATTAACACACTAGTTGAGATATTTGTGCAAAAATCCATTCATTGTCATGAATGTGGGGAAATATATTTCAAGCCATCAAGGGTTGCTCAAATTCAACATTGAGGATAAAGAGGATAGAAAAGCTAGGAAAAATTAGGGAAAAGGAAAAGAAGGATATGAAGGAAATAAAGTATTGAAAATAGGTGAAATTACAATTAAACCCAAGATCCAGTATGTTACAATCATGTTCCTTGGGAAGGATGGGAGGTATTAGAGGAACAAATGGGGACCAAATATGATGTTCCTCCTTTGAGTTAGTGAATCATATTTATGGAATTTCCATGCATCCCCTTATCATGTCATTATTTGGGTGTAGTGAATTTGAGGAATAATATGATGTACTTAATCATAAGAGCACGTGTTTTACATGGCCCAAACCCTCTTCTAATTTCTTCTCTCATTTTCTTACCTACAATACACCATAAAGGAAATAAAATAGCCATGAAGTGTGTCAAACCCCAAGCTCTGGGAGGCACACCACCCATTCACTTTGTAACTGGTTCTTCCATACCACTCTCTATGTAATAGGTGTGCATCACCAAAATAAAGAAAAGATGGCAAAGTGGAAACATGTGAAATATGTATATGAAAAAATAAAATGCAATCTCAAGTCAAATATAGGAGTGTTATGTATTCTTCCTTCGATACCTCCACTGACTCCTTTTCCCCTTAGGGACTCATTACACACTCCATTAGTATCCACTAGCATACTCCAATGTTAGATTGTGCTCATACTTGTGATTTTTCAGAATTCCTCAATTTCCATAAAATCCTTGGACATGTGTCATATTGGGGATTGTAGAGAGGAAAGAGTGTTGAGAAACAAATTGAGAATGAGGATATGATAAGTCATGCTCCATGATTTCAGGAGGTTAGGCATCTTGGCCATATTGGTGCACTATTGTTGTTAGTTATTTTTGACCTTCCACATGAGTTTCAATCGACGAACAAGTAGGTGATAGTAAAATTCAAACATTTTTCATCAGTTAAGAAAACCAATGAAACAACATTTATGTCATTGGTTCTTTGTTAGGGAACAACTAGCGATGTAACTCACATCGGGTGACATATTGTGGTCTTCTTTGAAATTCTTCTAGGGTTTTTAGGAAAACAACCGACATCGTTAATATTTTCACATCTCTGGTATGATAACAAATAACTGACACCAAATTACCCGATGCCAGTTTTATTAGTTAATGGACATTGAAATTTTGGGTGTATACAATCTGTTGTTTGTACATAAATGACGGAAAATGTGTATGCAGTCGGTTATTCCCAAATAACTAATGATAAATGTGTATTTTTTTTAGATAACATGCCTACAAACCTACTGTCCATCCTGCTAGCCTGTCTGGAGCCTTGTTCTTCACAACTGAAAGTTTTGAAGAACAACAAACTCTCTGCAAGCAACACGACTTATCAATAGGCCACCACACCTATAAGAAAAAGATAAATGTATACATGTCACACTGTATCATTTTTTTTCCAATTCAAATTGCACACAAATCCATGAACTCACATATCAATTATGTCCATCTCAGCCACACTTCAAATTCATACATATATGCATAAACAAACATCATTCTTTTCCTCATATATCACATCCAAATTGACACATACATGTGCACTTAACATTCAATTCACACTCATGAAATACATATCAATCAGCTTCCATCTTAGATTTTAAGTCACAATGTTACATATGAACACTCAATTCACACTTAAAAAATACATATAAAAATATGACATCAACGTTTGAACTTCCAAAAAATATCAATCAACCGTCAAATCTTTCATTTAAATCCACATTTATAAAGAAGCAAGCTGCCCACTATTCATGTAGTCATTCAACTGCTATAATGTATAAGGTTCAGTCTTCTCAAAAAACTGTAAAGAGAATGAACTTGTAATAATATTTGATTATTTATAAAGAGACTACTTCATAAATATGATCCAAGACTATTAACTTACATAAGCTATAAATTTGATTTGTTCTACATGATTGACAATCACCTACATATACAACATCAAGCAATATGTACATGCCCAACCATTGTCTTGTATAGGGGCCTGTAGATTTACAATTACATTAATAAATGTAATCAAGTAGAGTTGGTCATATGCTATGCAATTGGAATGAGAAGACTATACATTAACACTCATCCAAGTTACTAATTTCTTTTTCTTATATACCTTCCCTCCATCATCATAGAATGTGTTCACACCCCTATAGTTAAATTAACATATAAGTTGCATTTTATTAAACTATCATTATGATACAAACATTAACAAAGAGAATGGGCACCGGGAAACTATACTTACGCATGAATCATCAATTTCATTGGGTGTCCCACATTTGCTGCTAGTTTTTGACTCAAAGGATCAAAGACATACACCCTCCAAGTCTAGGGAACAATCACTAACAATTTCCAACACATATCTCTGAGTGAATAGAAGACAAATAAATAAAAAATTAAATCTCACAACAAAATTGTATTCATAGGTTAGACATACAAACAAAAAATCCAAAAACTTACTTAGAATTGAATGGAGCTAAGTTCACATTCTTGGATGCTCTAAATATTGCATCACAGTAGTCACATATTCTTTGATGCCACTCAGATCTCTAACTACATCAGTAATCAATGTTGGCATTAGAAATACCACATTTGGTATTATGAAATTACGAGCCGTGAAATATACATGACAGAAATATATTATATAACCAGTATTTAGTTTATATGTAGGTAACAATTAAACTAATTTCACATATGACAAGGTATTCACACTCACTGTATCCAAAGTTCTATCACTAATGTGTTCAACCAATCATACTTAAACACCTCAAAAACATATATCAACACTATAATATTGTCCCACTGTACACCTACTATATCCTCTCTAAGGTTGATCACAGTGGTATCTATTTCATCTATAGTGTCTAACCATCATGTCAGCATATGGCAATTAGGGCCTAAGGAGTCAAACTACTCATGTGGAATAAAATGAGGGGGCAGAGGCTTTAGAACTTTAGGGGGCTTCTTAGCTGTTGTGGGTTGCATGCATGTATTCTAATTAATATTAGTTTTCTATTATTTTATTTAAGTTCCAATATACATTTGTGATTCCTGAACAAATATAACGAGTCATTTGGGCTATCTAGTAAAGCCTCCATCTACCTCTCTCACTGTGGTGGCATCTGGGTGCTCGTATGGGAGAGGTATGTCCCTCATTCCTGGAAAGACATGTATGATTCTCAAATGATAGTGATCAGAGGGAAGGAGAATACCACAAACCACATTGGAAATAGAAGCCTCAACATCTTCCATGATGTTGTTTGTTGGTTCATCAATGACAAGACAATATTTTCTAGCCACCTACATGTTTATGAAACACAAAATTTAATCTGAAAAACATAAATATTGTCTTGAAGGATTATTTTACACAAGGCAATATAAGTTGACTTGAATTGAATCTTACTCTGACTGTGCTGTGTGGGTTTGAAGGACTAATACCAATGCACTTTGTGGGTGGGTGATGAACTGGTTCTGTGACTGCTAGAGAAGCTAGTTTCTGCATCACCTGAGAAGCTATATATTTCTCCAAACATTCATCTACAATTCTCTACATGTACTCTACATCCACTTCCCCTTTCTTGGCTTGTTTGTGCTTATCTTGGGATGCGCCAAAAAAGATTTTATACCATACCCAACTCCAATGCTCCTAGCATGTCTATGATGCTCTTATATCCCTAGAGAAATTGTCAATTCATTGTGTGTGCCTTGAAAGGTGAACTCTCCCTCCTTAGCTAGGGCACCCGGCTCCAACTAATTATCATAACAAATAGACTAATAATTAAAACTTAACAATATGGTGAAAAAAGAACATGGTCAACTATAGTTAAATCAAGAAATTTACTATTTTATCTACTACCTCATGTGTTTCTAGGATGGGGTTTTCTCTATCTTTGTTTCTCCTTGCATCTACCCACTCAATATAGCGAGGCACCCGTCGAGAAGCACTAGATGACTCAGAAGTAGGAGTAGTAATAAAAGGCTCTTGATATTTCCCTTGCTCTTGCTCTTGATCTCCATCTTCCCTTTTCTCTTGTTGTGTCTATAGCTCTTTCTCTTGTTGTAGCAACTCTCTCAACAGGTGACTTTTCCAATAACCACCTGAACCCAATCGGTGGTTGTGCACATTCTTATCACGCCTCTCTTTTTGAGTGACGTGAAGGGCCTGATTAATCCATACAAGTGATATTGTTATGTAACCACAAGAATTCATAAAAATGTAACTAATTCAATACCTGTAACACATCTTTTGTTCTCGGCTGAACAAACTCCTTCCAATCATCTTAATTAATATGTACCCAAAGAACAAAGGGGAAATGATGTCGAAATTTATTGAAATCAAAAACACATTGTACACTTACATTCTTAGTGAGATGAAGTGCTCAAGAACAGTCCCAAAACTAGGTACTATCCAATGTTTACTCCAAATGAGTAAATATTAGATGGGTTTCTAGGAAAATGATACAATTTAAAAATTAGGGCTTTGAATATAGGTTATATAAAATAGAGTTTATAGATTAAGAATTCACAAATTAAGGTTTATTTATGAATTAGGGTTTTTTTGCATATTCAAATTCACAAATTAGGGTTTATTTACATATTAGTTTTAATGTCTCAAACTAGGTCATGCATGTTCAATATCATGTTACATAATACATGGATTCATTTAGACTTAGTACATTAAAATTGTAATCAAGGATCTAATATTAGTCACTACAATTTTGATATGTAATTATTCATCACAATCTCCATTAATTCATCATAATTTTGATATTAATATGTCACTACAAATTGAAATTAATTTCCATTAATTCAATTTCATCACAATTTAACAATTTTGATAAAAAATTAATCTCCCTTTCCCCTCTCCTCCTTCCTCCTTTATGCTCTTTCTCCTACCCTTCACAATTTCTTCACAATATTGAGAAGAAATCATATAGTAGGGGAAGCAGGGGAGAGGAGGAAGGAGGAGAGGGAAAGAGAGATCGAGAACTAGGGAAGGAGAAATTGCAAGGAAGAGAATCCACTTGTGTCAAAATAGGCTGGCGTTAGAGGAGGTTGGTGTTGGAGGAGGCTGGCATACCAGTTTGTTTTGGAGGAGAGGCCACCTATCGTGAGCAACAATGGCAGTGGCGGGGATAGATCACACCTATTGGAGGAGGAAGAAGAAGAAACAAAGTAGGAGCAGTAGCTATGAGGAAGCTGGAGAAGTGGCAACGACTGCACCAACTGGAGGAGGAGGAGGCAGCAATAGAGGAAGGAATTGATGGAGGAAGCTCTGGAGGCATGCCAATATAGCAGGGAGAGCAATCATAAATCAGCCGAGCAATATTGCTTTATAGAGAAACCTGGGTAGGGGGAGTGGGGAAAGGGTTTTTCGTGTGGTTAAGTAAGACTTATCTTGTCAGTTATCTTAACAACTGGTGACATACAAATTTCCTCATCAGTAACAAGATAAAAACTTTCAGTATAAATACAACATTCCTGTCGGCTGTCGTTGACAAACTACCAATTAGCCCCAAAACCCAGTGATACATACGACGTCGGTTTCATAAAAAAAACTACCGATAAATATGAAATGGGATTGGAAAAATATCATGGGTCGCATGGCATGAACATCTTCCTCGTGGAGAAAGACCAATTGTTTTCCACAGGACAGAAGTCACGTGCATGACTTTATTCCATCAGTTGTTTTAATCAGATCTGACTATGTAGGTTTTTTGGAGGCAAATGAAATTCCCTGCAAAAATTTTGCATGAAATTCTATTTTTGCGGGTGATATATAGTTCCTATTTGTTTGATAAGATATCGAAGACAAAAAGAATGCACAACCCGTGTTTTCTCAGCTGGTCAATCCATGACAGTTTTCTACTTATAACCGACACTATAGATTCCACCATTGGTTTTCCTTGAAAAGATAACCGACGTGATATACCCATTTTATAGTAGAGGCGGTAGGGTTTCAACCATGCTGCAAGTATGAGACATGCACATTTATTGAAATTATCTATTTGAAGAGTTTTTTAGATTTTGCATTACTTGAGGATGAGAAACATTCATGATCAAGGTTGTTTTAGGAATATCTATTCATCTTGTTTTTAGTTGCATATTTATTAGTTTTGCATGAATCTATACCATTTCACTTCATATTTCACTCATTTTAGTACTTTATGCAATGTGTTTGGTATTCAAAACTTTTATTAGGTTTATGCAATTTGAAGAGATAAGAAATTTTCTATCCATGAAAATCCAAGAAAATGGCCAAAGATTGCATATCATCACTCCCCAACTCCAATAATTGGATTGATGATCATTAAAACATAGATGATCAATAAATGGCTCTAACATTCACATCCAAAATCAATCGAGAGATTTATAAGACATTAGATTTGTAATTGAATTACCTAATAAATAAGTACATATACTAATATAGTTTGTCCATGGACTCACCCTATACTTTCCCTCGAGTTGTATGACTAGGTCCAAGGCTAAAGAAGATGTTTCATGCGATAGACAAGTCACCCAACTTGACTTATGAGTCGGCCAACCGGTAATGGAAAAAGGTCACATGGAAATCCAATAGCTTTGACTTCTTAAGAGTTTGTTGACTCACAAATGAGTCAACTGACTCACCTATAGTAAATCCTACCCATGCAACATCCAGTCACCTGATTCCATGAGTCATCTGGCTAGAATGTATACCCCATCACTGTAATGATTTTAGATTCCTGATATAATGTTAGAATTGGATGATTCATGTTGCATTAGAAGTGTAATTCAATTATATATGTAAGGTGTATATTTATTGACTACTTCCAATCACCTATTTCACATGCGATGAAAATCTACAATAGCTACACACAACCATTGGATTATTTAGCAATGACGTGAAACCTTGTGTCATGCTACCAAACACTTGAATAACTTCCAAGATTGTTGTTCATAACCTATATCTCCCACAGAGAATGTTATCCATCACCAAGGAAGGACATAGATGAAAGCTGACAACTTGACATTGAGATGTGCTTGCCTGAGAACCTGACCAAATATGGCCACTATCATTCTGGAGTGTTGATGAGACCACTAAGATTCTCCTCTAAGTTTCTACTTTCTCCATGAGATTATTCTCACATCTTTTCTCTTGCATCATGAACTTTAGTATAGAGTATATCTTTTAATGAGGCACAAGGATTAGCCCTATTATTGTTTGCCTCAGATCTTATGTCCAAAGTGGATGTCTATCTAGAGTAATCAGACTTTAAATTCATAACCCAACACTTAGACACTTGCAACGATCATGCAAGGTGTTGTGTAGTAAATATGGTCAAAAATAGGGACAAGGGTTGACAAGTTAAATCACTTAAGGTCTTATCTTTCTTACATCTACGAAAATGAGATGTAAATGTCCCTCACAGGATGATGGTTTCTAAAGAAAGAATAAGATGACAAAAGTGAAGTAAGTATATTGTTAAATATTCAAGAAGGGAGTTATATCTTTAGGTTTGTTTTGAATATATGGCTAAAATTTAGATTGGGTTTCACCATTTAAGGTCTCTCACCAACATGCAATACTCACGCCAATTGTATGCCCTTCACATAGATTACAAGCAATCAACATTAGTAACTATTCCCTCCTCTCTCGAGTTATGGATATATCTAGATCATAAGTGAGAATCTCTCTTAATATAGAAAAAATACAATTAAAAACACAACCATATTATCATTAGCTTTATCATTCCAAATTTATCATGCATTCATACTACTCTATAACTCTAGATATAGGCTAATACTACTCTTTCTAGGTATTCACACTTAAACAACACAAGATGGTAGTTAATTAGGCAAGTGAACAAATAAAGACCAAGAGTATGGAGACAAACATTTCTTAGAGTATATATTTGATGGATATCAATATTTACATGTTTGGAGAGCCTTAATGGCTACTCCCAAGCCAAGAATATGAGTGACAATACATATTTACAAATGAACACATCCATGTCAAATGGATGTTTGACGAGGGATGAACAAGATTGGAGAAGAAGGAAGATAACTTGTAAAATAGGAACCAATATAGGGTAATGATGGTCAAAGGTGACCTCCTTCTTCACTGGTAGTGGCGTTAGTGGTTAGAGATGAAGCTCCTATGTTCTTCCTCTCTCAAAGAGAGTTGTAGGAATATATGGAGGTGAAATGTGGGTGCAAAGACTTTGGACTCTTATCCATGGTCTCTAGAGATCAAAGGACAAACTTGGACTCTCATCCTTATTCTTCCACAGATCGAGGGAAGGTGGAAATAATGGCATATTTTTCATGGAGGTTAGAATAATTACACATAGCAAGAAAACATTATTTAAATGGAATAGTGGGATACTTTAGGTGCTCATGATTGGACTTTCCTTGCGCCCTAAGTCCACCTAACACATGCTTTGAGGCATGCACTTAACAATCCATAACTGTAACAACTCGTAGAGCATCCTATGGAAGATGAGACTTTGCCAAGCCATCAGTAGGTGAAACCCTACTGAACCATAACTAGATGAGGTTGGAAATATATCCTTTAGTAGGAGAGAGTTGTGAGTCCTTCCATTGACAAAGTCGTATACTTTCCTTTAGAAGGTGGAAACCACAAACTTTCCTTTAGAAGATGAAGCCTTGCCAAAACATCACTAGGAAAGACCAATAGGGAGTCCTTTGGTCTTGAAGTTCCATAATGACAATAGTAGATGAGTGCCTTGTTGAGATATCAGTTGGCAAAGCTACAGGAGGGACTTTGGATGATGTCGGACTACAAATCCTTTAGTTCAAACCTGCACCTGGGCCTTCAATAGTTGGCTTGTAGTTTCATTAGTAGGTAACTTCTGATGGTTATTTTTCACATGGTAGGTTCCATCGGTTCCTAGGATCAACAACCAACAAAATCACTACATAATAAGAACTTGAAGGTTTTCCTACCAAAAAGTTAGTAGTTACTACCTATTTAAGGAAAAGAGGGAAAACATGAAGATAAATGCTAGAATATCTACTTAAGTCGATGCTAATAAGAAGAATTAAGGATAAAATAGAAATGTAACATCCACAAAATTGGCTATTATCAATCCTAAACTTAGAATCTAGGTTGTCCTCAAGCTAATTAATAGAACAAATCATCAAATAAAGTCAAACAAATTTATTGGTTTAATGGTTTTTAGCGCTAACCATGTTCTTATGCCACCTTTAGGTCAAAATTTCTTCCTACCTACTTACATTTCTTTTCGTATCCCTATCTTCCTTCTCAGAGATTTAGAATACGTCGACTTGTTTATTTGTTAGTACCTTTCTCTAAGGAAGGGTCTCTCTTTTGCAGATCCAACTCATTACTCATTTCCTAGATATAGTCATGCATTGAACTTGTTCAACTTAGATTTCACTCCAAACTTTTATTTTCTTTGGATGGTATAGTGAGTGTGTAGGGGTGATCTAAGGTTCTTGTGCACCCTGTGCTTCTTAGGGTCACTTAACCAAGAGCATTGTTCTAATAATGATATTACTCAGCCATAAGTTCTATTGTAATGTTAGGTGGTTTATGTGATTGACCTTGAAGGATAGGGGTTGATTATTTTGGATTCTAGGTTCTACCATCAGAGATGACATATCTATGTTCATGAGCAAAACTATGCATAGAAGGTGCAAAACTCTTCAGATTTTACTAGAGACAACTATCATATTTTTGATCTCTCAAGCTTTTATTCTTGCTTACAAGGCTTAGTGCTTATAGGATTTTCAAGGTTCATTACCTACCAAGCCTCTTTTATCCCATGTGGGGTGTCAAGCACTAGAAGGGTAACTTTTCCCTTCTCACAATATGTGTGCACTTTCTCAACCTATACTAGGAGGCTTGAGCGATCAATCAACAACATAGCGAACTGCGTCTTTCTTATGTCAGAGAATTTCTCTAGGGATAGTAAGAATTCATTGGAAGCCTACAATGTCTTGAGATAATTATGACATAAAAAATGATCAAAATTAGTTTATTTGATGAATTTATTGCCCAAATTTGTCACTTGTTACTACAATTATGCTAAGAAGAAGGTTGAAGACAAATAGGTCTAACTTTGGTAGTTAGAAAAACATCTTGTAATATTGGATCAACATTTTACTAAAGAAAAACTTTATCCTTCAGTAAGAGATATATAACTAAGATATGACCAAGTTAGAAGAAATTTCAAAAAACATTGGTGAAAAAGTTGATATATGCAGAGGCAAAGAAGATATTGGGTTAGAAAACATACCTTACTTGCATGTTCATACCTCTCAAGACTTATAATACATTCTATCTTCAGAGTCTCATATGATGCAAGTTATAGCTTAACTTGTGGTTGTCCATTGTGAAGTCAATATTTGGATGGCATATTATCCTCATAGGTGGTGATAATAATCAACTTGGAAATGGTCTACCTTTTTGTCAGTTTTTGCCAGTATCTACATTCAAAAAAGCATGTAGAAGCCACACTCGTGTGAACCTAGAGTTTGCATGGGCTCCTGTGATTGAAATGTGGCTTCTCCATCCTACATTGTAAAATATATGCCATTTTTTTAATCATCCCAATTATATGCACTATGACTTGTGTAGATTTCTATTCGGTCACACTATTAGCTATTTTGTGATATGTTGTTCTTTTCATGTTGAACAGAGCATCAGAGATGTTGTAGAGGACGTCGTTCTTGGCCTTAGTCTCGATAGATAGAAGAGTTAAATGGTCATCAGGAAGAATGGGGATGAAAGCAAACTTGGGGAGACTTACTTTGAGTTGATCGATGACATTGTATCTCTCTTGTCCCATTCTTCATGATTATGTTTCCGCATTATTTCATAGAAAGATACGTATACATTATCGAGCTCGTCACCTAAAAGAAATAGAAAAATAGTCATAATGTTGATGGTCATGTAACTCTGATTGTGAATATGTCATGGAGGTCTAGCTTTAGGATTCTAATATCATGCATTTCAAAGATAGTGATAGTTTCATCCTCTTCAGTCATCATTGAGTCCATGATAAGAACTAGTTCCTCCATAGATAGGCTATAACATGCTTCCTGGTAGATGTTTCCAAAAGTTAGGATGACCATATTTATGGGTGATAATTTATCTATTCGAACTTCTTCATGATGCATCCTATCCTATTTTTAGATCTCAAGCTATGCCTTGGGTGTTGGATCAACAGTCATTGCAACCTAAGGTTGCACTGGTGGGTTGGGAAGGTGTTGTTCTGGTGTTGAACTGGTTGGAGCTACTGTGGTGTTCTCTAGAACATGATCAACAAGATCCTTCAAGAAATTCTTAGTTCTTCTCTCCATGGATTCTTCTTTGGAATAAGGAAAAGGATACACATCCTCCTAGAGATATCTCCCATGCAAGGGTCATAGAAAAATATTCTATCATGGATGATCTCCATGACATACTTTCCTCACAAGTCATGGAAGTCCTCATTAGCAATATCTTCTAGGGGATTCCTTTTGAGTAATGCTTTAATCATCCAAAACACAGTAATTGTGACCTCCCCAAAACCTAGCTTTGTTGTGGGATATCTCTACTAATCCAAATCTCGGTCCAATTGGGGTTGTACCATATGTTCGCCCCTTGTGTCAAGTGCTCCATCAGACTGATATTTTTTATATTTCCCTTGCACCTAGATTTGTGAATTCCTTCCTTCTACATGAATGATCTCTGATATTGTAGTTATGTATTATTATCTAGTAGACATAGAGATATGCCATGGTCAACAACCAATAGTTTAGAGCTTTGTGTGTTAGTGTGACAAACTTTAATCTTCTAATATTTTCAAGTCTTTCACCAACTCCCCAACATATGGCACTTTTATATTTTTATCATAAAGTCAGGTAGCTAAACTTGGTGTAGCATTGAAAATTGGCCCTTCTATATCTCTGTGCAAAAACTCTTCAATGAAAGTTCCACATAGAACCTTGAAGAATTTATTATTGATGGAGGTCGTAGGTCTAAACACCATACTTAGGTTCTATCTTATCAAATAATACCATTCACTATTGTAAACTACATCATCCCCAGGCTTATCATATCTAATATGTCATCCATGACATGGATGTCTCTAAGGAGCATCCTATAAGTAGAAGTCGTATTAATATCCTTCATTTAACATGACAATGGTATATATGCTTCTAGGTTAGCAATGACTACCTTTGGTTCCGGGAAGATTGGACTCTAGCTTCTCAAGTTCTCTATAGAATAACCAACTCAACTTCACTTCTTCTCCTTCTTCTTCTATAGTAGCTTCTCCTGGGGTTTCACCAAACAAGTTAAAAGGTCAGGTTCCCCCCTCATCCGGCTCATCCAATAAGAACTTTTCAAGAGCATCTTCATATATCTAGAGAGGGGAAAGGGTTTTGTAGTCAAAGAGTGGGTCTGACCCATGCAACACATCCTCAATGGTCTACCCTACTTCTTCCCTTGCTTTATCTGGTTCTGGTACACCTTTGTTCTCTATGGTTGCCTCTTTTACATAATTAGGGGTCATCCTATGTCAAGATTTTCTACTCCAGTCTTCTCCAACACAACCTTTTGCTTATGGAGCTTTTATGGGTATCTGCTCTTCATCTCTCTTTACCACATTCATGGATTATTCTAGAAAGGATACAGAGTGGGGTTCTTCTTCTTGGGTTGGTATGATAGTCTTTTTCATTGATTCTTGTGCACTGTGCTCACCAAAATGCTTAGTAGTTTCATATTTATTGGGTGATGGTATATCAAGAGTGATGCATATTTTGGCCATCACCATGTTAGCATTGAGGTGTACGTTCATATCTATCACTGCATTGGGAGGACAACTTTCTACATGTGCTTCTTCAAGAGTTGTAGATGCCAATGTTTCCTTCTTGAACTTTCTCATGTCCTTTTAGGAAGGTAGTAGTTAATTTTCCCAATGCATTTTGTTGTACTCCTACCTCAATGCAACAATCTCCTTGTTCATCTAAGCTAAATCTTCCATTATCTTTAGCTGGTTCGCACCACAACCTACTCTTGTTGTGTTAAGTTCACCAGGGTTTGGATGTTCATCATAAGCTCCTTCACCTACATCATTAGTGATTGCAAGTTTAAAGTTAAATTAGAAATGTTAGAAACACAATTAGAGATGATCTCACATAAGTCATCTATGTCTTGCACAATTTCCATCAATTTTGTCATGCCAGGGGATCTTCTGTGTCCAAGATTAGGTTGTTCTGAGCTTTCTTCCTACCTGGGCTCTTCTCTCAGTGGTGAGTGGAAGGCATCCCCTTCCTTTCTTTGGCTTAGATTACTTTCCACCTTTTTATCTGACAGGATGAGCTCTCTGGCTGGGGGTTCCTTTTCAACCTCCTCCCTTCCATTGGATTTTGACATGTCAGTCGTAGGCTCCTCCCATTATGGCTCGGGGAGAGGAGGTATCTCCATAGGAATGTTATCTATGTCAATTTCTGGGATTTCATGGAAGGACGCCATGTTTGTGGATGAGATGGTATTGGGGTTTTCTCACTCTCTGTCTAAGCTTCTAAAGGGATGTTGGTAGGCTTCTTATGTATGGTGACTATTGGCATAGTCACTGACTACTCAACTTCTTTGGTGAATTCTTATCGAGGTGCCAAGGGTCTCTTCCTTTTAGGTCTGGTATCTATCTTCATAAGTAACCCAAATATTAGCTTCTTTCTCTTTGTTGTATATCTAGGTTTTGTCCTCTTTGTCTTTGATGAGTTATTCTACATTTGGTTCTCTTAATTAAGGCAGAGGTAGTGAACCCAATTTCATTTTCAGTATGCCCTTTATTGAGAAGAGGAGCCTGCAATCATAGGTACTCATCTTTGGAAGATGTATCATATCCTTTGACTTCTAGAGTCGGTAAAAATACATTTCTTTCTTCCTTGTCAGTATGTTTTTAGATGTTAAGTATTTTGCATCCTCATACCTCTCTCCCTTAGACTATGTAAAATTATGTGCTCCTTTGGGTACCCAACTCTATGTTCAATGGCTGTTAGTAGTCACCTAGTGTAGAATTCGCGTGGGCCTTTAGGACCTATTGCTATTTCTAGCTTATTAATCAAAATCTTCCAAATGTCGACTAGTTTCTTATCAAGGATGCTCCACAAGATGTGTAGGTCTACTCTAGTGATATTTCTAGTGTCTGACCAGTTAAAGACCACTCTATAACGATTTTGTGTATTATGTACATAAGAACATAATGCATGTGGGATGCCTTAGACCGACCAGAATTATGTTCATCTTCCCTAAAAAGTCACTCCCTGTTTTTTTTCTATAGATAAACCTAAAATTTCTCTATGAAACTCCATCTTGTTGTCCAGCTCAGCCTACTTCTCTATGTTAGTATATATTGAGTTTCAGAACTTCTTAGTTAGAATATTATCTTGCTTGATTATTTGCATAGCCATCTTGAAACTCTCTCCAGACTCTTCAACCTCATCGTTTGAGACTAAAGCTTCTTTAAAAAGGATATGAATCCCAAGGTTAGCTCATTGTAAACGACATGGTCGCAAAGCATATTTTATACATATATACCTAATTTGTTTGAGGTGTTGACACTACCATACCTAGTTTCCCTAAAAGTTTTCTTGCTCATCAGGTCCTCCCAACTCTTATTATGTGCATCATCCCTGGAGGATGAAGTAATTGGCCTACTAGGTTGTTGTTGTGGAAATTGGTTCTAGGGGTAGGTTGAGCTGTAGGACTACTTGTATTGGTCTCGATTCCTCCATGATTACATTCTTGTACTCTCCCTTTTGTTGTTTTCTCTGGATTCTATCTATTACAACTTGGAAAGGGGTGGTGGAACTTCCTCTTCTTTGATTATTCAATCTCCATGGAAGGTGTATATTCTAAAGTCTCAGTTCCTCCTGATTCTACAAAATTTGAAGACTCTTCCAAGACTGGCTCTTGGAGGTGGTTCAGTCTATCTACTTTAAACATATCCTTCTTGCTTTTTGGGGTAGGGTCCTAATGGATTTCCAGATATCTAGCTGCTTCATTCTTTGACCTTTCCACTTTATCCATCTGTTCTTTAAGTGTTTTTCCTTCATCGCAATTTTCTCTCTTATCATTTGAGCTTTATTAAGTGATAGGTGAGGCCTTTGGGAATATGTATTATCTATGATTTTAACTTGTTTTCTATGTAGATATACTTTATATCTCATGCAAAAGGTTAGGGTAGGAGGATATATTGATAGAACAGAGTATTTGATGGATAAAAGAGTATCGAGGAAGTAGTCTAAAAATAGATGGAAGGAAAACAACACAAGGAAACCAAAGGTTAGGTCAAACATTGGAAACTGATGGTTTCTAGGGTTCTTCTTCCGATGGTTTCAGATAGGAATGAAACTAAAGGAAAACCATGATATGAGGAAACAACAATTTTGGAAACTAATGGACAACCAATCATCAGTCGTTAGAAGACACAAAATTGATGGAAATGGTAGGGTATTATAAGAAAAAGGTCTCATAGGGTCCCTATTGATGGTTTTGTCAATATAAAGATAGTGAGATATGAGACTTGATGGTTGAAGAAACCAATGAATGATATGACAAGCCAAACAAATGTCTCCTTAAATGAGGGAACCATCTTCTGAAGGTCTAAAAATGAAGCTAAAACCAATGGGTACCAAACTAAAAATTAGTTGATTTCAACAACTGAAGGTTTTAGAGGGTATGGTAATGTGAAGGTTCCATCTTCTAGGGGATGATCCTTAACCAATGACAAAACTTTAAGAAAGACAAAGTCTAGGAGAATGTCAAGATGGAGATTCTAGGTAGATAGTGAAGTGTCAAGAAGTTGGCACTTGGTTTATCTTGAAAATGGGAACATAAATATAACATAAGGAAGAGAAACTTACTATTATTGAGTGGAGAATCAAGGATGTCACTCATGTATGGTTCTTGCTCTTTGTATTTATATTGTCCCTTTGTCCTTCTTTGCTTGAGAATGCAAATGTCTCTACCTCTACAAACTCAGTAGAGGACTCCTGATACTCAGAAAGTGAAAAGCGGATGTTGAGAGGTCACTATTTCTCATAGAGCTTTAGGCAAGGTTGGCTATGAGAAGCTTCGACTTTCAGTGGTGTCATCAAAGATCAAGGGTAAAAGGTTCTTGGTTTTTGCAATCGATGGAGGTAGTTGGCTATGATTAGGGATTCTTTAATTGTTAGAGCAATGTACATTAGGGTTTAGCATGTAGATTACAATAATCAGGCCCCTCCTTTCTTTTATATTCTTGATTCTACCATCATGGCGGGCCCAACCGAGCCTTTGGTTGTCTTGCTGAAGGTGAGTATGGGAAGTTCCTTCTGATGGAAACCCAAAATCCTCCTTCCACAAGTTCCAATACGATTCAGGTAACTGAAGGACGTTTGAACCAGATGCCTTCTAAAGGTTTTATTTGAGGTGAAGTTAGACTCTACTTATGAAGGTAACAACCTATGGAAGGATGGTGTACACCTTTCAAAGGTTACTGAGGTGGATTCCTTCCAAAGATGTGTCAATCTTCTAGAAGCAATGGAATTTTGCTACACAACCTTCTGACAATGAAGATCGAAGGGGAGTCTAAGTTGTCTCTTATGATGGTTGATCAAGTTTTATAAACCAAAGGTAAAACTGATTTGCAAGAACTAAAGGTTGGGAAGTGTAATAAAAGAAAACCTATTTGTGAGAAGTGATGGTTTTTCTCTATAGTCAACTAAAACTGATTGGTAATTTTTCTCAATATTCCCACAATTATTAAGTTCAACCTTATGACATTGACTACATATTATTCTTTATACACTAAATTTGGAAATTGAAATTTCTTTTAGACTAACAAGAAAGGTTGCTAAGTAAGGATAAATTAAAATATAACACGGTTGAAAACAAAGATCAAATCATCAAACCTAAAATTTGGAATTTCAAATGGTTCAAGATCCTTGGGGTTCCTCCCAATAAGTGCTCGTTTGTAGTCTTTAGCTTGAATTTCTCTATCATATCTAATCCTTGGATGATGGTGGTTCCTCAAGATGCACCTTAGCTCTCTTGATAAATACATCAGTCTCATAGTAGATTTTTTACTCTATGTGCATAAATGGGGAATGATCTAGACTTATCACTGAACAATTTCACCACTCCTTATGGATATATCTTTGTGGCTATAAATGGGGCTAACCATCTTGATCTTACTGGGAAAAGTCTGATTGTGGAAGTAAATGAAAGAACCTTGCCTCCTTCATTTACATCCTCTCTCTTTAGGTGTGCATCATGTCACACATTGCTTCTATGCTTGTAAATGTAGTAATTCTCATAAGCATGCAACATTATATCCTCAAGCTCCTAGAATTTCAATAATATCTTCTTGCCTATCATGTCAGGGTCCATGTTAAGGAACTTGGCTAGAAGGCTTTTTTCTCCAACTTTACTAGAAAATGCATGCTTTTCTATAGACTAACATATTACTCACTATAGACATCTTGTATGTCCATAGAGCATCGTAAGCTTCATAGTCAAATGTTTTCTTGTCCTCCTCATATTATTTTCACAATTTTCTTGATATTCATGTTAGATACTTCAACTTGTCCTAACATTTGAGGGTGGTATGGGGTGCAACCTTATGTTTCACTCCATACTTCTTTAAGAGTGCATGAAATTATTTTTCGACAAAGAGAGATCCCCCATCACTAATGATGGTCCTGGGGACCCTGCATCTTAGGAAAAAATATTTTTTCAAAAAGCTTCATCACAACCTTTTAATCACAAGTAGGGGTTTCTATCGCTTCCACCACTTGGAAACATAATCAATTGCAACCAATATGTACTAATTGTCACATGATGAGAGAAAAGGTCCCATATAGTCAATCCCCCCTTTATCAAAGATTTCTACCTTTATCCAATCTCACAAAGGAAGTTCTTTCCTCTATTATATGTTCCTCATCCTCTAACATTCATTACAAGACTTCAAATATGTCTGAACATATTTAAATAGGGTACACCGGTAAACTCATGACTAAAGCAACTTTACAACAGTATGTCCACCACTAAATTCCACTATAAGGTGAAGAATGACATTCATGAAGAATTTTGAGGCTCCTCTTCCTCAGGTACACATCTTCTATATATATTGTTGAACATCTCTTGAACAACAATGGGTCATCCCGATATCTATTAAGAGCATCTTGTTTTCATTATAGGTGATATCCAACGACAACTTCTAATAGGATAAATTAGTACAAACCATTGCGTACCATGACACAATAGGATCCAATAACTTAGCCATCACAAGTGCTTCATCAGGTAGTTGTTAGTTATAGGCAATGAGTTATCCTCCTCAAATTGATCCTTGACAAGTAATCAACTATCACATTCTCTGATCCCTTCTTATTGATGATTTCATGATCAAGATCTTGTAGAAGGAGTGCCCATCTTAGCAGCCTTGGCTTAGTCTCCTTCTTTGTCATCAAGTACTTGGTTTCTCTATGGTTTGTGTGAACAATGAATTTGGAACCTGTCAGATATGGTTGGAATTTGTTGAAAGCGTAGACTATTACTAGCATCTACTTTTTACTAATAGTTTATTTAACTTGAATTTCATATGGGGTTTTACTTACAAAATAAGTACAATTATGTTTCTCATCCTTCTCTTTCTCTAGGACAACACCCACAACATAGCAACTCGCGTCAAACATCATCATGAATAGATATTCTATTCTAGTACTTGGATAATTGAAATAGTAGTAAGAGCATTCCTTATTGTGTTGACGACTTTTAGACAATCTCATTAAAATTGATAACAACATCTTTCACTAGGAGACTTGACAAAGGCTATGAAATCTTGGATAAGTCTTTGATGAAATGTCTAAATAGTGGTTGACATGTCCCAAAAAGCTTCTTACTTCCATGACAGGTTTGGGAGGGGGTAGTTTCGATATAGCCTCAAATTTACTGACATCAACCTATATTCCTTTGTCAAAAACTTTGAGTGCCAGGAAAATCCCTTCTTACACCATAAAATGACATTCCTTTCATTTAAGAATAAGATGTTTCTTTTTACAACATTTCAACATAAGAAAAAGATTCCTGAGGTAATTATTTGAATGAAGTATCGTATCTGGCAAAGTCATCTATAAACACCTCCATTATATCTTCTAAAAATAGGATAATATTGATATCATGCACCTCTTGAAAGTTGCAGGTGCATTGCATAAGCCAAAAGGCATACACTTGAAAGTGTAAGTACCATGAAAACAAGTAAAGGTAGTTTTTTCTTGGTTTTTGGGATGTATGGGGACTTGATAGAAACCAGAGAAGCATCCATATAATAGAAGTAAGAGTGATGGGCTAGATGCTTCAACACTTGGTCAAAAAAAGGAAGGTGACAGTTATCTTTCTTTATTGTTACATTCAATTTCCTATTTGGATACACATTCTCCATCATGCTATTATTCTTGGGGCTATTTCATATCCATCATCTCCCTTGAAAATTCTTGGGCACCTCATGTACATGGCTTACCCATTTTCTATTTGTGATCAGGTAAATAGTCTATATTCCACATAGATTAGTGACTCCTTCTTTACTACCTCTCTTAGGTTTTAATTTAACCTTCTTTTTCTCCAAGATAGAGGTGTCACATCTACTTTGAGGTGGATGTGGTGCATACAATCGATAAGGTTTAACCCTCCAATATCATATAAAAAGTAGCCTTTATCTTTTCTTTTTAGCTTTAACTGAACCAATAGATTATCTTCTTGCTCCTCAGGTAGAGAAGATATTATTATAACAGAGTTGCACTCTTTAGTGTCTAAGAACTCGTACTTGAGTCCTTCAAGTAATTTCATAATCTTAGGTTTAGGTTTTAGGACTTCTTCATCACTAGGAGTCTTTTTAATGGAAGCATATTTGACTATTTCTGTCACTGATTATTCTTTAACATTTCTCTCACTTTCTTCAACATGCACGTATTCAAAAGCATAACCACGCTAGTTTCTTCCAAATTTGGATGCTAGTAAATTAGGGATCTCATAAAAGGATCAATGATAGCATTCTATTATTGTGTCTCTTTTTAAAATTTGTTTTAACTGTCTAAGAAGTAAAAAAATTCAAAGAGGGAGGGATCACTCATGGAGTCTTAAACTTTGAAGTTGATATGGACATTTCCAACTTTAATGGATATGATTCTAGCCTCAAAATATCTCAAAAATATCTCTTTGTGGATAGGAAGTGTCTTTGAATAGGACAAGTTGGGTCCTCAACAATATCAATCACAATGATATCACACAAGATGGAAATCTTCCCACTCTAATAGGCATCCTCCACTACCCTAATTAGTTCGGTGAAGGTATGGTCAACGAGTTGCATTCACATTCCAATCTTAACCATGTTAGTGAGATCAAGTTTTTAGGAAAGCATGAAAAGCATCAAATTGATGCTAGCCCCCACATTATCTATTCCATTTCTTTCTTCATTGTCTCCCACATTAAATGGGATCATGAATGTTCTAGGATCCTTTTGCCTAGTTCACAATTTGGCTTGTAAAATGGCAGTGGACATCTTGGAAAGCTAGATTATCTCCACTTCATCACCTTGTCTTCTTTTAGTTATCAAGACCTTGAAGAACTTGGCATAAGTGGGCATTTCTTCTATAGAATTCAAGAAAGGGATGTCTAGGTTTAACTTCTTCACCACCTCGATAAACATTTTGTACCTCTTCTTCAAATGAGCCTTAATGAGCTTGTACAGAAAATGGATCGTTGGAGCATATGAGTCTCTATTAGAAATTGCTTCTTCAGCAACATCAAGTTGTTTTTCTTTAACATATTTCTTTTCTTTACCCTTCTCCTTGGACTTATTCTCAACAATAATCACAAGAGTAAGTTCCTCCTCAATCTCCATTGTCTTAGACTGAGACTTAGGAATAAAATTGCTCTCTTGATGAGTTTTAGATGATTGACTCTCCAAAACTATACCTAACCTCAGAGTAGTCATCTTAGCAATTTCATCGTGTACAAGATATTTTTTGTTTGTAGATGAAATTCTTCCATCAAGATTCTTGAGCATGTCAGATCAATTTGCTAACTGTTGATCAATCATTTTGTTATGAGTATGTAGATTAGATTTCTACCCAGTTACACAACCCATCTGCACTCAGGACACATTTTACATGTTATTGTTGTTGATCACAGTCAAATCGAGTTTATCAGTAATGTATGTTTTTCATTTCACAAACTTGATCATCTTAGACATCAAGTTAGGCTGCTTTGAGTTCCATTTTTTTATTTTGATTGCTATTCTGGCCTTGATTCTGACCTTGGGCTTGAAAGTTATTCTTTTTATGATGATAAGTAGTATTATGAGTGAACCAAAATGATCCAGTGTCTCTCCTAGATCCAGGTGTCCTTAGGGGTGGATGGTTTAGACATTCAATTGATGATAATTTTTAGCATCATTCTTGTTTCCATAAGATAATCTAGGATGCTCTGGTTTCTTAAAGTTGACGTAAGATACATTTTTGGTTGACCCACCTTGTTTATCAACTTCATATTGAGTGTACATAAAAATTCTAAATGCCATCACCACTCTCTCCATAGGTTAAATATCATTGTGGTTTTTACTCGATTCTTTCCTTTGTACCTGGTATTATTCATAGTGCAAACATAGGGAGTTATCTTACTGATTTTGGACATTAGGGCTTCAAGTACCTTGGATTCAACAGAGGTCCTTATAGTAGAGACATTAGAGGTTGGACCTCTTTTGTACCCTAGAACATCTCGTAAAGTATTAATATTATCAATAATCCTCTTTGAGTTTTTCAGGTTATTTCCCATAAAGTCACTTCTAGTAGTAGCATTGAGGGAAGTTTTCTCACTCATTGTCAACACATTGTAGACGGTACTCACTAGGTATCCCATACTGAAGTTATGGTGAGGGAAATCTCTTTGGTACCCTTGATATCTTTTCAAGTCTTCATTCAATCTATCATTGGATTTCCACATAAAGCCAATGATCTTGTGCAGTTTTCTCTATAGGGTAGAACTTGGTGACACAGGAATCAAGTAGTACTTCTCCACCATTATGAATCCTATCCTTTAGATCAAGATACCATGCAAGGGCTTTGTCCCTCAAAGAAAACCCAAAACCTTTGGATTAGATGACCTCTTGAGGGACCCTATTGATCTTGAGGATATCAAACATATTTTTGAAGCATATAGGTGGTATAGGGATTCTCTTGTAGTGAGTTTCCTCTAAAGGTTTGCTACTGTAGAACATTCAAGAAGGCCAATTTCAACTCAAAGTGTAGGACTGTAAACTTGGGCATAATGACTATCTTACTTGATTAGATGGCCCTTTTGGAGGCCAAGGATCATAGAGATGGACCATCATCATCTTCAATGTATGGTTAAGGGCCATGGTCTTCTAGTTCCTCCTCACTATGCTATTGTCGAAAGTGATGCTCTTCTTCACCCTTTTTTTCCAACCAATCTGGATCTCTAAGGAGGCTTGACTTCTTTTGTGAAGGAGAAAGTTTCTATTCACACTAAGTTCCTAAAAGAAATCATGCGGTCAAGATAGGAAATCAAACATGTTAAATGGACTTTCAAGAGGTATAGTATTATTATATCTAAGAGTGTGCATTTAAGTCTATAGCTAGACTTAAGGCACTGACATATGCTACGTAGACCTCAGATCGTTAATATTTTTCAATTGTGTTGTCCCTAGAAATGACATTAAAAGTTAATTGCATCATATCTCACATCCAAAATGGATGTGGATTTGGAGTAATTAGTCTTTAAATTAATAACCCAAAACTTAGAAACCTACAACAATAATATGAGTCCTTTGTAGTAAACAGGGTCAAACATAGGGACAAGGGGTGGCAAGTATAAAGCACATAAGGTCTTAGCTTAGTTACGTATGGCTGGGAGGAGATGTAAATGTCCCTCATAGGATGGTGGTTCCAAACAAATAATAGTATGACAAAAGTAAATTAAATATATATTAACAAGTCAAGAATGGAATTAAATCTTTATGTGTGTTTTGGATATATGGATAGAACTTCATTTGGGTTTCACTATTTAAGGTCTCTCACCAACATGCAATACTGCACACATTGTATACCCTTAGCATAGTTTACAAGCAACCATCATTAGTGATTATTCCCTCATCTCTCATCTAGAGATAGATCTAGATCATAAGTTTCTCTCTCTCTCACTCACTTTCTCTATCTCTTTCGATGGAAAACATACCATCAAAAAGACAATGATATAATTGTTAGATTTATCATTCCAGCAATATCATGCATCACACTACTCCATAACTCTAGATATAGGTTAATACTACTTTTTAGAGGCATTATCAATCAAACAACACAAGATGGTAACTAATCATAAAAGTGAAGATATAAAAGCCAAGAGTATGGAGATAAACATTGCTAAGGTTATATATTTAATGGATATAAACATTTACATGTTGAGAGAGCCTTAATGGCAACTCCTAATCCAAGAAAATGGTCTAGAGACTCATGGTAATGAATCACAACACAGATTTACAAATGAACACATCCATGTCAAATGGATGGATGAAGAGGGATGAACAAAATGGGAGACAAAGGAAGAAAACTCAGAAAATAGTAACCTTCGTAGGGTATAGATGGTCTAAGGTGACCTCCTTTTTCATTAGAGATGGTGGAAATAGTGAGAGATGTAGCTCATGTTGGTGTCCTTCTCTTGAAGAGGGTCATAGGAATAGATGGACATAGAGTGTGGGTGTAGAGACCTTGAACCCTCATCCTTGGTCACTGAATCAGTTGCTCTTACAAACGTTGTCCTCTCTAATTGTTGTAACTAAGAGAGTTTAGGAAAGTTCTACCCGACTAGGGAGGGATAGCCGTGGGACATAAACAACTGAGATCATTGTTGTGGGAGAGTAGGTTGGTGACTAGTACACCAACGGGAGGGCAACTCCATCCTGTCTGCTCTACTAGGACGATAAGAGTTCTAGTTGGTCTATGTGAACTACTCTAGAGGTAGGCATCTTTTGGCTGCTACTAGGAGGACAACATCAATTCGTAGTCGGTGGTGAGATTTGAGAAGCCCATGTAGCAGTTTTTTGAGTCTGCTGTCCTAGGAGGACTAGTCATACGAGTCCTAGTGTAACTAGGAGCTGCACAGACACCGTCCAAGATAGATTGCACATCTACATAAATGAGGATTGTTGTTGGACTTCCTATAGGACTAGATATATCTTCGTGAAACCATCGTTCTCATTGCATAGTTATTGACGCGATCTGCTGGTTTATGGAAAATTTGTCAATAATTTTTTTATTTTCGTTGCCTGTCTGATTCCATATTTCACAACAATGGTATCAGAGCCACATCAATTAATTATGTTTTTGGATAATCGATATGATCGTATTTCTGGTTGTATTAGTTTATTTATTGCATGCGATGCGAATATTTAAACTGGTTGATGTGCACGTCTGACTAATCACCACATATGAACCCAAATATATAAATATAAATATATACATACATATAGATATATATATACATACATATATATACATATACATATATATATATATATATATATATATATATATGTGGTTGTTCATTCGTTGCCCGGTGCGTAGCAAGATTTTCGCTACCCGCTGGAGTAACTCGGGTTTAAAAGAGTAACTATATGGTACACTGGAGTAACTCTTCTAAATCAAAAGAGTAAATGTACTGATATATAGAGTAACTCTGAGAGCAAAAGAGTAACTGCATAGAAAATATACAATCAATAATATATATGGACAGGTTTTTTTATTTTGGGGTGGAAAATGATATTATTTTTTGATCAAATTTTTTGGAGAGCTAGATACAATGCTCCTCTACAATTGTGAAAAAAAAAATCAATAAGTGTGAAAAAAAATATCAGGAAGTGTGTAAAAGAGTAATTGTGCTGAAAATGTATAGTCAGTAATATATATGGACGGGTTATTTGATTTGGGGGGGGGGCAAATGATATTATTTTTTGATCAATTTTTTTGGAGAGCTAGATAAAATGCTCCTCTACAATTGTGAAAAACATAATTAAAAATATCAGGAAGTATGAAAAAAATTATCAGGAAGTGTGTGCGGGTAGCTACCTGTTAGCTACCCGCCGGGTATTAAACATAATCCACATATATATATATATACATATATATACATATATATATATGTACATATATATACATATATATATATATATATATATATATATATATATATACGCACACACAATTTTCATGCGTCTCCCTAAAATCAAGTTTTGGTTGTGGATGTATAGATTGGTTATGGCCAATAACACCTATTATCTATGAATGGTTGTTTGGTTGATTTATCATGTTTATCTCAGTCTACGAACTGAGCCTCTACCTTATCTTCCCAATGTAAAAGTATTATTCTCTTCTACCTTCACTCCCCTCAAATGTAACTTGAGGTTTCTCAATAATTATGTAAAAGTAGGATAGTTTACTTTCCAATTATGATGAAGAAGAAGGACGTCCCGATGATGAGCCGACTAGCTGAAGGACTATGGAGGACCTCATGGTCGAGCCAAATCGACCCACTAGTGGACCCAAAAGATCAGCTGGAGGAGCCAACAGATGGTGGACTAATAGAATGAGATATCATGTGAGATGACCAAACAACCAGCCAGGAAGCGAGTCGATCGGTTCAATGGTTGAAATGATCAACCCGTATTGGCAAACATGGATTGTAACGCCTGGGCCCACTGCCCATGGCTCTAGTTGAGTTTCAGGAATGATGACTGGCCCCACAAACCACCACTAGCCTTAACTGAGCGCTTTGTCCACATTGACACGCAAGCCAGGGTCAACTTCCTGACTGGTCACCCATCCCAGTACTACTCCAAGATGAGCACGCTTAACTATGGAGTTCTTTAGTGATGGGCTCCCGAAAAAGGAGGTGCACCTTGGTGATATGGGTAGTCCAATAATTCCTTTTAAGATCAACTTATCCAAGGCCTCAAATCCTGGGATATTACATGGATCCTCATCAACAATAGGTTTCTACATATGATGTGGACCTAGATGTGTCAATTCCTTGTGGCTCAAACAAATTACATTAGGCTGGCCATAACCATCACTTTTGTTTATTGCATGTTTTCATCATAGGTTATAAGATGTGTAAGATATGTAGTATATATATGTGTTGATTGTTAATGTATATGTATTATACAAACTCCCTCAATAAAATATTAAGTCTAAGATGATTTCCATTAGCAACACACATGAAAAGCTTGATCAATTAAGCATAGGTACCCCAAGGGTGGTACGTCATTTATCTTGTGGAAGTGAGATGGTAATAATGTGGGCCTGTCAAGCAGGGTGCATTATTATGTTGTTTCCTATTGGGTCAGGATTAACTAGTAATTCTTAGAGAGCCTAAGCACAAAAGCATGCAGATGATTATGGTAAGGAGTTACACATATCATCTATCCAAGATTTGCATATGATGCAATTGTCAGATGTTTCCTACCTTAATAATTGTTCATGAGAGCTAGGGTTGGTTGGGTATTGACTGAATTGTTTTGGATCTTGGCCCACTAGAGGATTGTACACTGCAATCTTCCGAATTGATATTGAGCACTATCAATTTGAATAAAATAGTGGGAGTGATAATTAATTAAAGACCTAATTAATAGAGACTTTTCAAATCAAATCAAATCAAAAATGGATTTTGACAAATGAAAATTTTCGCTTGTAGAATCAAATGAAAAACACTCAACCATTGCAACTGGGTGATTTACATAAGATTTATTTCCATAACAAGTTCAGGACCTTGAGAAATGTTCTGCATGTTCTTGAAACACCAGAGCCAGTACCCACTCCAAATTCTCCTAAGAACGACATGGATGTTTCTTTGAAGCATGCCAATTATGTTGTGAGCATCAAGAACCTTATGTTAGGCTGTATGAACTATGAGTTGCTTAAACAACATGATAAGCATGAAAGGTACAATGTCTCTAAAGTGTTATGTGTGTGCAAAGTGATAGAGGGATATCCAGTAGAGCCTCGTGTGCTCAATATGATTGGGCATATGAACCATCTTGAAAGATTAGGATTTCTTTTAGGTCAAGACTTGGGCCATGAATATGATTTTGCAATCGTTGCTTGAATTATAAAGCCAGTTTATCGAGTGTTATCACTTGAGTAACATGGCTAGACCGCTGTTAGAATTTCTTGACATTTTGATATGTATCAAAGAACAAATGAAGATACACAAATTCGAAATGATGATCAATGGAGTTGAGTCTAAGGACAAAGGAAAAGCCAAGAGGCATCATGTGGATAAGCCAAAGTCCAAGTCTTCTGCACTCAAAATAAGGAGAAGGATAAGGGAACCTAGGAAGATGAAGACAAGGATTGAGATCTCTACTTCTAGTATATGCATTATTAAGATTAACTTAACTACTTATTCATACTGGATGTGAATCACACATTTGTTCAAATTTGAAGGATCTAAAAATAAGTAGACCTTTAGAGAAAGGTGAGGTTGAACTACATGTTGCAAATGGCACAAGCGTTGCGGACAACACAGTTGGAACCTATGAGTTAACTCTACCAAGTGGGATTGTGATGGAGTTAGAGAATTTCTCTTACGTACCTACCATTGATAGGAAGATCATACAAGTATCTTGTTTAGACAAGAAATGATTCAAATTTCTTATAAAGAGTGGAAGATGTTCTATTTGTAAAGATGGGATCTTTTATGACAGTGCCCTAATGTCTTATGGTCTATACTTAATACATATGGAGACAAGCATATATAACATAAATACCAAGAGACCAAAAACTCAATGGCTCAAACCAAACATACCTTTGGCATTGTCTTCTAGGGCACATAAATGAGAATCACATATCTAGACTCCATAAAGATGGTTATTTGGAATCTTTTGATCTTGAATCAATAGATACATGTGAATCTTGTTTGTTGGGCAAGATGACCAAGACTCCCTTCACTGGAAACAATGGGAGGCCAGTGATTAGTTAAGACTCATACACACTGATGTGTGTGGCCCTTTTAGAACAACTTCTAGAGGTATGGCTATGTTTATCTGATTAAACATAAGTCAAAAGCTCATGAAAAGTTTAGAGAGTTTATGAATAAAGTACAAAGCCAACATGGCAAAAGTATTAAGGCACTTTGTTCTGATCGGGGTGGAGAATACTTTAACCAAGTGTTTGAGGACCTTTTGTGAGCATGTGGTATTGTATCACAATGGACTCCACCTAGAACACCACAACATAATGGTGTATCAGAAAGAAGGAATTGCACATTACTGGATATGGTGCAATCTATTATGAGTTTTGGTGATCTTTAGACTACCTTGTGGGGTTATTCTCTTGATACTGCAACGTATACACTTAACCATGTACTGTCAAAATCGATTCAAAAGACACCATATGAGATATGGTATGGGAAACATCCCAATGTGTCTTTTATGAAGATTTTGGGGTGTGAATCTTATGTTAGAAAAATGTTTTCTGAAAATCTTAGCCCTAAGTATGATAAATGTGATTTTGTTGGATATCCTAAGGAGACCAAAGGATATTAATTTTATTCCCAATCTAACAACAAAGTGTTTGTTTCCAGAGAGGTTGTATTCCTAGGGAGAAAATTTATTCTAAAGGAATCAGCAAGAGGAAAGTAGAACTCAAAGAGGTTCGAGACCAATAGGAGAATATTTTAACCAATAGATGTATAAGAGGAACAAAAAAAATCACAAAGTGTTCTAGAATCTCAAATTCCTCAAGTGACACAGGAACCTCATAGATCTAGTGGGACACACCTTGAACCTAAAATATATGGATATCTTGTGACTCAAGAAGACAGTAAATTGGTCATATATGATGAGACAATTACCTATCAAGATGCTATTGAGGGACTAGAGTCTAAGAAATGGCTTGAGGCCATGAGATCTGAGATGGAATCCATGTATACCAACAAAGTATGGACTTTAGTGGATCCACCTAAAGGGGTAAAACCCATAGGGTGCAAGTGGGTCTTCAAGAAGAAGACCGACATGGATCGAAAAGTTCAAAACTATAAGGGTAGATTGGTTGCAAAGGGTTTCAAACAAATTCAAGGTGTTGATTATGAAAAAACCTTTTCTCCAGTGGCCATGGTTAAGTCCATCAAGATCATGCTTACTATTGAAGCTTATCATGACTACGAGACTTGGCCAATGGATGTTAAAACTAAATTCTCTAACGGGAATCTTGTTGAGGATGTGTATATGACACAACCTTAGGGTTTTATAGACCCAAAGTTTGTAAATAAAGTCTTTAAGATACAAAGGTCAATCTATGGATTGAATCAAGTATCTCAGATATGGAATCTTCATTTTGATGAGACATTCAAAAAGTTTGACTTTTTTCAAAATGAGATGAAACTTGTGTGTATAAGAAGGTTAGTGGGAGCATGGTTGTATTCCTCATATTGTATGTGGATGGCATACTATTGATGGGGAATGACATCCCTACTTTACAAAGGGTAAATACATGGCTTTGAAACACATTCTCTATGAAAGAATTGGGACAAGCATCTTACATCCTCAGGATAAATATCTATAGAGATAGATCAAGAAGGCTTCTTGGACTCTGTTAGAACACATACATTGAAAAAGAGTTGAAGCAGTTCAGCATGGAGAATCCAAAGAGAGGAAACCTGGATGCATTGCATGGAGTGACCATCTCTAAGAGTCAATGTCCCCATTCTTGTGAAGAAAGGGAGCACATGAGTGAGATTCCATAGTACATCAACAATTGTATCAAACACGTATGCCATGTTGTGCAGCCACCCAGGTGTCTCGTATGCTTTGATCATGATGAGGAAATATCACTCATATCTAGGAGATGGTCACTGGACAATCATGAAGAACATCATGCAGTACTTGAGAAGGATGGATGATCAGTTCTTGGTCTATGGTAGAGAGGAAGAGATGGTGGCAAAAGGTTACATTGATGCAAGCTTCCAGACTGATAAAGATGATTACAAATTTCAATCAAGATTTGTGTTTTCCCTAAACAATAGAGCTATGAGTTGGAAGAGTTCCATGTAAGAGACATTTGTCGATTCTACAACAGAGGCTGAGCATACTGTGGCATCTAATGGAACAAGTAAGTTGTATGGATCAAGAAGTTCATCTCTGAATTTGGAGTCATTTTTAGCATCAATGATACAATCGAGATGTATTGTGACAACAATGGAGCTATTAGACAAGCTAAGGAACCCATATCACATCATCATTCCAACCATATACAAAGGTAGTTCCATCACATACGAGAGATTGTACAATGAGGAGATGTAAAGATGTACAAAGCAACATTGATGACCCCTTGACAAATACACTTTCATAGCAGAAGCATGATGGTAATGTTAGTTCACTCGATATATGATACATGGGTGATTGGATCTAAGTGCTAGTGGGAGTATGTTGGTGTATATGGCTAGAGAGCCAAATTGTAATGGAATAAATGTAAAGATTTGATTATTAATAAAAGGCAAGCTTCCAATTTATTATGTTTATTCAGTTATGAGATAATTATATAACATAATAAATGCCTAGAGATTGATATTACTCAATGACTGATGTCTTCAAGTACATGAATTCGAAGAATGATATCATACAAATGTTAAGAGTATATACATTCTCATTATGTCCTTTATCGGTTGTTGTTCTGGAAGGTAGATAGACAACAATAACGCATAAGACCAGAGTGTGAGTTTGTTGATGACAAAATCTCATTAGTCATGATATGGCAATATCAAACCAAGAACACATATTAGACAGACCCACCGTGAGACTGACACGTGAAAGCCATCATCATGGAAGTCATTGTCATCTCTCACAATGATGGTGGTGGTTGTGGTTCTTAGACCTAAAATCACTGCAATTATCACATGTTGTTATGTACTCTTTGACATCATCAAAGACATTCCTAAAATGTGGGTGGTTATAAAGGTGATGATTGGGTGGCTGTGACACATGGGGATTGGTTGTGACTGATAAATATGAGATTTGTCCCTCTTATAGGAGTATGATATCCTAGGCCTCTTGATTAGCGAGACTGAGAAAAGAATGCATGCACATGTGAGTCAATGTGTGATATTGAGCTTACATATATCTCTGATAGTATACTCTGGTTCAAGGAACAAGATTGAATAATAATGAGTGTGACATCTTCATGCTTCTAGTTCAATCTGGATATCAGAGACAAAGGAACTATAGAAACATTGTAACACCATACACAGATTATAGGTTGAAGTTGTTCTCCAACTTTCCATTTACTTGGGTAGCAATGATGTGTGACTAGGAACCACTTATTTATTGCAATGTCGTAAAGTGTTATGGACATTAAGTGCCAATATAATATGGGATGTATAGGGTCACACACACAGGAACTCATCCAAAAGAGGAGTTGAGTCTTGAATGACAATTGAATTAATTGTTAAAATGTTTATGTAATTGATTCACGCAATAAGCAGACTAATAAAACTACCAAACAACCATCTCAAGTGATGAGACAGGCATATAGAGAGTGCCAAACGGTTGTCTCAAGTGTTGAGACGGGCGTCTGGAGAGTTAGGGTTGATTTGAGTTCAAATTGTCTAAGAAGCGAACTGACCCAACCAGTTGGCTTGACTCAGGTCACCAGATGACCATCTAGATGACCGAGATGGCCGTCTTTCATGGGTGAGATGGTTGAGTTTGATCGAGGGAAGGTTTTAGACATTTCCCTATTTGTTCTGCTTGTACTTTACTTGTTGTGCAAGGAAAGCAATGTCCAACCTTGATGGGAATTGAGTTGCCAATTTTGGGTACAATTGGAAAACAACCAAACGACCATATGGGTTGTGCCAAACGATCATATGGGTTTCCAGATGACTATCTGGATTGTCACAGGTTGTGATATTTCTAGAATTTTTATGAAAATTCAAGATCTTCCCATCCCTTTGACTTCTACACAGACTGGGAACCCTAGCCCCAACCCCGCCTATAAATAGAGGGGTACTGGGGGCTTGCCAGAGCACAACATAGACAATTGATAATCTGTTGCTATGAAAAATGTTGTCCTCTCTAGTTTTGGTAACTAAGAGAGACAAGGCAAGTCCTACTCGAATAGGGAGGGATATCCAAGGGAGAGAAACAACTAAGATCATTGTTGTGGGAGAGTAGGTTGGTGACTAGTACACTAATGGGAGGGACAACTCTTTCTTATCCACAGTTTGTAGCATGATTAGAGAAGCTGCTACAGTAGTTGTCCGAGTCTTCTGTCCTAGGAGGAATAGTCAAATGAGTCCCAGTGCAACTAGGAGCTGCACAAACATCATCCAACATAGAGTGCACATCTGCATGGATGAGGATTGATATTGGACTTGCTCTAGGTCCAGGTATATGTTCATGAAACCATCCTTCTCATTGCATAGTTGTTGATGCGATCTGCTGGTTTGAGGGAAATATGTTAGTAAAAAATTTATTTTTGCTGCCTATCTGATGTCATATTTCCCAACATGTCGGTAGACTTCATTCTAAAGTTACCTCTGGTTGTGTGATTCCACACCCTCATATCACTATTCTCTATGTCAATGGGCATTTCAACATGTAGGATGGCCTCCATAATGTTTTTAAGAAACTAGTGATTTAAGAACTCGATGTCCTAATTCCTGAGAGGTTAATGAGACTATTGACTTGTTAATCCTCTAGTTATGCTGGAATTATTCTCAAAGATATGTCTTTCATAACCGGGCCTTGCTTCCACTACCTTCCTTTCAAAATATTAATATTATGGACATTCAATGAGATCATGTGGGAGTAGTCCTAAATGAAGTTCCTACCTTCAACAGCTTCCCTGTCCACTCTAGAGATCTTTTACATATTCCTCGTACTAGAATTGGATAATTTCTCATTTGTTCCCATACACTGTATTGATTGTCATTTACTGAGGAAGTCCCATGAATTCTTCAGTAGAAGGACCTAGTTCCACTCACACAATGACTTGATGCTAATACTTGCAATCCATTTGGACCTACTTACATTAATCCATGCCACAAGAGATATGGAATGAGATTTGTGATTCCCCCCTCCCTAGATAAACCTCCTCACAGCGTATAGGAAAATATGGGCACATAGTAGGCAGTTGAAACTATTGGCGTATAAGCCCAGAGAGCTAATCATGTGATGGTTGTGATGGCATGTTACGTAAAGAATTTGATTATAATAAAGGAAGTCTTCTAATTTATGTGTTTCACTCAGTTATGAGATAATGAGGAAACATAATGAATGTCTAAATAATGACAATACTCAATGATGTATGTATTCAAGTGTGTGATCTTAACAATGATATCATATAGATGTTAAGAGTATATGCATTCTTATTATGTCCCTAGATGGATGTTATTGTGGAAGGATGATACACAACAATAACATATAAGACTAGAGTGTGGGTTGGTTGATGATAGAATCTCATATGTCATGATATGTGATATCAAAACAAGCACATAGATACTTGTTAGAGAAAACTATATTAGACAAATGCACCTTCAGAGTGACACATAGAAGCCATAATTGGTGGTTAATGTCACCTCTCATAGTGATGGTGGTGATTGTTGTTCTTAGACCTAAAATCACTACATTCATCACATGTCGTTCGGTGTACTTTGACATCATCCACCATAATCTTGAATAAGGGTTGCCATAAAGGTGATGATTGGATACATTGTGACACATGGGAATGATTGTAATGTAGATGGGATTTCTTCCTCCTACACGAGTTTGATATCATGGCCACTTGATGAGCGAGATTGAGAAAAGCATACACATGTACATGTGGTCAACATATGAAACTGAGTCACATTTATCTCAGACAGTCTGCTCTAGTTCAAGGAACATGGATTGCACATTGAAAGGATGACAATTCCATTCCTCGAGTTTAATCTGGATATCCGAGATAAATGAATTTTACAGTCATTGTAAGACCTATCATAGATTGTAGATTGAAGTTGTTCTCCACCTTGTCAATTACTTGGGTAGCAATGATGTGTGACTACACACCTCTCTTTGCTTGTGATGTCATAAATGAGTTATGGACATTCACTTCCAACATAAGTTGGTCCCTATAGGGTCATACACATAGGATACACTTAGAATAGGAGTTCATTCATGAATATGGTTTAAACTTGATTACTAAAGAGTTAGATATTCAATTTAAACAACATTGATTGAATATTGACTGACTGAACAAGTGAACTGACCAGTTCAAGAGTTGAATTGATCATTTTAGTCTCACATGTCAATTGAACCAACTTTGGCAATTCTCAATAGTGAATTGAGCATTTCAAGAAGTGAACCAATCGACTCAGGTACATGAACTAACCCTCTTAGGTTGTAAACTGATCAATTGATGGATCAATTCGAGTGAGTCAAGGATTTGTTGTGATGTCGTGTCGTGTATTAAATCAGATATTAATTGACAATATAGTTGCGACTGGGAAACATGATGAAATGACTGGTTCAAGGGTTGGACTGGTTGGCTCACATGTCAACTGATTGATTCACATGTGGACCGACCATCTCGCCGCTCGTAGGTTTTGAAAATTCATGAAATTCTGGCCCCTTCCATTCGCACTCAGACTGGGAATCCTGGCTCTAACCCTCCTATAAATAGAGGGGTGTTGGGGTCTTCTTAGATGCAACAATTCAATTGCCTCTGACAATTGTTTGTCTTCTCTGGTTGTGGTAACCGAGAGGATCCAAGCAAGTCCTAATCACTAAAGTAAGGGATAGCAAGAGAGAAAAATTGTGGGAGAGCAAGTTGGTGACTAGTACGCCAACATGAGGGGACAACTCCTTCTTGTTCATTCTTCTCAAATGATAAGAGTTCCCCGTGGTCCGTGTGGACTACTTGGGAGGTGTGGATCATTTCCCACTAGAAGGACAAAATCAACTTGATGTCTGTGGTGATCAATCAGAGGTTGACGTAAAGATTATTCAAGTGAGACTTGAAGAAATCCACATACTTCTATGAGAGAATAGTCGTTGGACTTGCTCCAGGACTAGGTATGACCTTGTAAATCATCCTTCCAATTACATAGTTTTTTAGCGTTCCATTGGTCAAAGGGTAATATAGAAGCTAAATATTTGTTATCGTTGTCTATTCTATCGCCATATTTCCCTACAGTGGTATCAGAGCCACGCCATGCTACCTTGTTTTGGGATAATCTATTTGATTGAATTTTTCATTTTCATGGTTTATTTATTGCATACGATGCAAATACTTAAACTAATTACTGTGCATATCCAACTAAATGGTTGATAAGGTTCCAATTATATATATATATATATATATATATATATATATATATATATATATATATATATATATATATCCAATTATCATGCGTCACCCTAAAAGTTGGTTCTGATGGTGGACGTGTATCATGGTTATAGTCAATAACCCAAATAGCTATGTGTGGTTGAATGGTTTGTTTGTTCCTAATCATATCTTGGTTTTCTTACCAAGCATCTACCTTCTTCTTCCAGATGTAAAATTATTATTCTTTCCTACCTTTGTTTAATGTAAATCAAGGTTTCTCATTGCCCTGTAATAAGTTCAATAGCAATATGATAGTTTCTTTTCTTATTACGATGAAGAAGATGATCACCATCAGGTGAGATGAGTGCTTCACAAGATGAGTCGACCAATTGGAGGACTGAGGAAGGCAAATTGCAGGAGATGAACCAATCAGCTGGTGGCCCAACTAAATGTTTGGAGGCATGCAAACATTGATCAGACTGGAGGCTAGACGATCATTTCAGATGACCAACTGGCCGACCAAGAGGCGAGCCGACTGGTTCAAGGTTTGAATCGATCAACCCAAATTTATAGGCATAATTCTACACAAACAACAAGTTCTTGAATGAGATGTAGACCCAGGTGGTAGTAATTCCATGTGTCTAGCTACAAGTAATTATAGTAGTATGAACATATGATAGTGTTTTATATTACATGTTCAAATTGTGGGATATACCATGTATATGATACATACTATATATATATATATATATATATATATTGGTGATTGGATTTATATATATATATATATATATATATATATATATATATATATATATATATATATATATATATACAAACTCCTTCAATATCATATTAAATTTTAAATTCTTTACATAAGCAACACACATGAAAAACTTGATCGACCAAGCATAGGTTATGCCAAAGCATGGTGTGCCATCCATCTCATGGAAATGTGATGGTAGATATGTAGGTTGTACCAAAGAAGGGTGCATTTCTATTATATTGGCTTTTGAGTTAGGCTTAACTGGGTGTCCTTAATGAGATTAAGCAACTAGAGGCATGCAAATGATTATGGCAATGAGTTGTGCATACCATCTATCCAAAAGTTGCATAAGATACAACTGGAAAACTTTACCTACCTTAATGATTGATTATGGACGCTGGTGTTGGGAAGGTAATAATTGAATTATTTTGGATCTTGGCTCATTATAAGTTTGCATACTGCAATCTTCTGAATTAATAATTGAGGGTTATCAATTTGAACAAAATAATGAGAGCGGTAATTTATTAAAGTCCTAATTAAACATCATCAATATTATACAAATCAAATAGAATCAAAATTGGTTTTTGACAAAATTTGCAAATTTCTCTTCTAGAATTAAGTGCCAACACACAACAACACATGTTCTCTATGATTAGTCCTTGAGAAGGACAAGTTGAATGGGAATAACTTCCATGACTAGTTCAGTATGTTGGGAATTGTTCTCACATAGGAGTGCAAGCTCTATGTCTTGGAGATACCAGATCTAGAATGACCTCTTAGCAATGCACCTAAGGCTGACATGGATGCTTACAAGAAGCATATTGAGGATTTCGTCAATGTCAAGTGCCTAATGCTCAGCTCCATGAACTATTAGTTTCAAATACAACATGATAACATGGATGTTATTGAGTGTGTCACACATCTTAAGAACATGTTCCAAGATCATGCAAGAAATGAGAGATTTGATGTCTCTAAGGCGTTATTCAAATGTAAGATGGAAGAAGGAGATCCCCGTAGGTCCTCATGTGCTCAAGATCATAGGGTATGTAGAGAAACTTTCTATACTGGGATTAACCTTGGGTCAAGATTTGGCTACTGATGTGATTCTACAGTCTCTTCTAGAGTCGTGGAGTCAGTTTGTCATGAACTGCACCATGAATGCCTTTGACAATCTATTGACATATTTACTTGGCGTGTTGAGAACAACTAAGGAACAAATGAAGAAATATAAGCCCAAGTATGCGATAATGATCAACAAACCAAAGGGAAAGTCTAAAGGCAAAGGAAAGGTTAAGAATAATTCTAAAGGTATCTAGAATCCCAAGTCTTCAACACTTAAGGCAAAGGGAGGAGTAAATGAGGGGGGAAATTGTCACCATTATCGCCATCCTAAACACTATAAAAGGAATATCCCTCTCTATCGGGAGGAATTAAAGAAGAAGGAGGGATGGAAAAATCAACTTCAGATAAATACATTATAAGATAAATATAATTACTTCTTCATCTTGGGTATGTAACACCAGATGTAGATCTGACATATGTTGATGTGTGAATCTGATAAGAAGTAAAGCCTTTATTTAAGGACAAGGATGGACTATGTTGAGCAAGAGTTGTTTCAACTTCAGTCTACTTTAGAATTTCTCTTAGCCTATTGGGCATGTAATATAGTTAAATGAATTGCTATTTCATTATGCCAATAATAGAAACATTTTACTTAATGCATCTTGTATGGACAAGGATGGTTATGAATAAATCATGGTTAATGGTTCTATTTCAAAGATGAGATCTTATAAGGCAATGCCCAAAATGTCTTTTTTTGTCCCCTAAACTACTATTCCTTTTTTTCATTTTTTTGTAAAGTTCTATACAAAGGAGAAAAAAAAAGGAGAAATAAACTTGGCACGCATGCCAGGAAAGGAATGTACACGAAATTATATTTTTTTTTCATCTCTACAAGTATGTGTCAAGATAAAGCCAAAAGAAAAAGAACTATCAAAATTAGGTCATTAAGGCGAGAGAAGTCTTCACACCTAGAAGGAAACTCCACCAAAGAAAGCTTTATCCAACCATAGGAAAATACAAGCTATAACAAAAAGAACCAATACTATCAAACAAGGCATCAAACCAAAAAACTCTTTAGACCAAGCAGGTAGTATCAAACACCAAAATGGATTCTTCATCCAACAATAAGAAACTCAGATCATCTCAGTGAAAGTCAAAACCACCAATAGAATAGTAGAGGATTGAACAACATAACAAAGACATATATAACTCTAGTCACAGATTAAACCTCCACAACCAAGCACATGACATAAAGGAAACCTTAAAGTCCACGAATAGAAACTGAAGAAAATTTCAAAACAAATACAATAGGAAACTCATAATAGGGAAGAGATCAACCCTAGAAACTTTTAAACTCTTGCAAAATCTTCTTGTTAGCACTCCCAGTAGAAGCTTCCCTATCCTCTTGAACTCTAGAATTTCTTTCCCACCAAATGTGGAACAAATCACTCATCAATAGAAACTTATGCTCATTCATATGAAAATTAAGAATAATCAAACCAATTACAAAGCAGAAAATGATCCTTGACAACCTTCTCTAAACAATAATAGACCTCTTTAATATAAGAACAATTAAACAAGAGAGAGAATTATTTTCACTGTCATCTTTATAGGGTAATCATCTCGAAGGCCCAAAGAAACCCCTTCTTCTAATATATTCAAACATAAGAATTTTATCATGTGCAAGCTTCCACATATTCAACTAAAACCTACAAGGAGACTTTCCCTTCCAGATCTAAGAAAAGACATCAGATTTGGTACCAAAAAACCTACTAGAGTTCCAAACAGATTTCCAACTCAAAAGTTTTTATCATTGAAGTACCTACTATCATCACCTTTAGGAACAATAGGAAGGTTATTGAGAAATTCAAAAATCTTCTTATTATTTATATTCTCAGGGATGTCCCATCTGTCATTCAACAAAACAAAATTGATTTTACAAGTAATAGGTAGACCAAGATTAAGAACACCCTTTCCAATATGATACCATAAACAATTATTATCATTAGTCCATGGATCAAGCCAAAGGAAGGTATCAGGTCCATCCCAAATATGAAATTTAACATGAGTGAAAAGCTAAGATCTTCTCTCAAGAATCCTAGAGAACAACCAGGACATAGAAGAGTTACTTTTAATAGACCAAAAAGAGGAGTTATATAAATATATTTCACTCACCAATTTGACCCATAAAGAGTATTTTTTATATGCAACATCCTATCCATTCAATAAAAAACATGCACGAGAAACTTCACACATCTTTCTGATACCAAGAACCCCTTCTTTTCTAGGTAAAGTAACAATTTCCCATTTCACAAGATGCATCTAAGACTTACTATCATTATATACCCCACATGAAATCCTGGCGGAGCTTTTCAATAGCTACCATGGTGGACTTGGGAATGGAGAAATCATAGCACCAGTGCAAGTATAAAACACTCAAAGTAGACAAGATGAACTCCAGTCATCTGTTATAGGCAACACCTTTGACTTCCATCCTTCCAATTTAATTATCAATCAATATAGAACATCCAGACCTTAGGAGTCTACCAAAGATTAAAGGAACCCCAAGATATGTAGAGGGTACACTACACATCTTAAAATTAATAATATTCACAATCTCATTCTTGGGAGAGCTTCTGCTAAAATAACTTTGCTCTTAGAATTGTTGATACTCAAACCCAAAAGCTTACCAAAAATATCCATGACTCCAAAGACAGTCTTTGCATTTTAAAAAGTTGCTTCAAGAATGATCGTAAGATCATCCACAAAAATCAAATGAGATAGAGAGAAAAAGATAGAAGTTTTAGTAGGAGAGAGAAGATGGTTATCCACAACTTGATTCATAAGTACAGTAAAAGCCTACATGACAATAACAAGCAGGTATAGAGCCACGAGATCACCCTACCAAATCCCATTTGATGGAAAAAACTAGTAGGTTCACCATTAAGAAGCACTTGATATGAAGTAGAATTAATGATGATATAAATACAATTTATCCAAATAGAGGGAAACTCCGTCCTATGAAGCATATCAAAAAGAAAGTTCCAATGTACATAGTCACAAGCTTTTAGAATCTCAATTTTCAAGCACATTTTGCTTCCCGTAGAGATACTATTGAAATCATGAAGAAATTCATTTGAAAGAAGGATAGAGTCTTTGATGTTTCTGTCTTTGAAAAAGGTAGAATGATTGCTAGTGATAATAGATGGAAGGATATCTTAGAGACTATTATCCATGATTTTAGAAAACACTTTATACACAACATTATAGATACAAATAGGGTACCCTTTTTCAATTTAGAAGTATGAAGCCCCTTTGGGATCATAGTAATAAAGTATTGTTCAATTCTTTCAAGAATTTCCCATTAGAAAAGAAGTCCTTAATAGCCTTTGATATATCATCGCCCACTATAGGTCATGCTTTCTTAATGAAGCAAGCATTAAAATGGTCAGGACTAGGCGCCTTATCAAAATTTAGAGAATTAATAGAGTCATCAATCTTAATCTAGGTCACACTTTCAATAATACAAATCCTTTGCTCCTTAGTGAGAACGGGCCCCGACCACCTAAAATCTTTTAGGCTCACACATTCATGGTAATTATTGAAAAGATCAGAGTAATACTTAAGAACAAAACCGATGATTTCATTCACATCGTATCTTACCTGACCATTAATGGTTTTGAGAGAAGAATAGAAAAATATTTTATTTTTGTCCCCTTCAGCAAGCCATTGTACTCTATATTTTTGCCTCACAAAACTTTCTTCCACCTTTTTTGTCTCATAAAGGACTCTTTTAAAAGACTTTCTACACTTTGAAGCTCAAAATTTGAAGGGTCAAGTCAACTTTGTTCTGAGCCTACAAATCATTACACTTTGCCACTTTCACATTATCAAAGATATTACCCACACTTATGTGGTTCCATTATTTTAACAAATATATGAGTCTTGGAAATTTTCTATAAACTTTGAACATAGACGTTCCTTCAACATTATCAACCTAGGCTTTCTTCACCACATCAATAAAGCCATCATTCAAGACATGTGAGTTAATCAAGCGGAAAGGAGATTTAATGATTCTAGGTTGACTAACAAAGAACAGAATGAATCTATGATCATTAATAGTGTTAGAAGTGAGCTCACTAAAAAAACCATCAATCAAATTCATAAACAAATCATTATAGAAGGCCTTGTTCATCTTTAAAGTATCGAACTCGTCATTCTCTTGATGATTATCCCACAAGAAGAAATGACCCTTTAAGTCAAGTTCAAAGACTCTACAATTCAAAACCCAATCATTAAACTCATTCATAGATTTACTGGTAAGAGGGTTCTTACAGATTCTATCACTATCCTTGACTACAACATTAAAGTCTCCCAAAATAATCCAAGGTAAGATATAACCCTAGATTACAAACTCAAGAGAATCCCAAAGACAACAATGATCATTGTCATCATTGTTCCCATAAACAATAGAAATAAGAAATGAGTTATTATCACTTAAAAACCTGCAAAGAACATGCTGATATGTTTCAAAAACCTTATCAATATAAAGTCTTCTGGATCCCATATGTTGACAATCCTTCCCTGAGCATGAGTATCTATATTGGAAATAAACTCCCTATTAGGAAATATGTTATAACCTCATTTTTCCAATACATGTAATGAGATTCGAAAATCTCTTTTAAATGTCTAAATAAGATCAATGTTTGATTTCATGATTTGATTTGAATGAATTTCGTGAATAATAGTCTTGCATGCTTTCTTGATGGGCCTTATTGGCCATTAAGCCCAATTAAAAGAAAAAAAAAAGAAATGAAAAAGGAATTCCATTTAATAAAGGAATATATGAGGAAAATAAATAGAAATGATTTTAAGGCTAAAAGATATTTCCCAAAATAATATTTTGAGTTATAAAGGTTCCTTGGGGTTCAAGGAACTCAGGATAATTAGATAATGGCAAAGGAAATAATGAATATGTGGAAAATACAATTAAATAAGGGATAACTTGAAACTGAAGTAAAGGGATCGTTTCCTTTGGATAATGACTCCAATTTTTGCACAAGGAAAGATAAAGGTACAAACGAGTTTTCCTCAAAATTTGAGATAAAACGGAGTTAAGGATTGAGAGTTATTAAATTTTCAAGTTATCATCAAAATAGAATTTTCCTTGTATAATTGGGAATCCTTTTCCTTTTTCTGTTTGAACGCGGAGGATGTTGACCATTGGATCTTAATCCAACCGATCAGGCTCATCGTCTAGAGTCCCAAAGGGACACGGACTGCAGTCGCCCACAAGGGATTTTCCCCTTGCGTTTCTGATCACAGCAGAGTATGAGCGTACATGGGAAGTATCCTATTCAGTTCGGGAGAGAGAGGGGAACGTTTTCGACCCAAGATTAGGCAACTTCTCTTGTGTATGCAAGAAACGCCCAATTGGGCCAAAGGTTGTCCTAGCGGCGGGGTCAGAAACCCTAAAGGGAACCCTCTGTACCCTATAAATAGACCACCACTCGAGTCCTTGTGACCAATCGATCTCGAGTGGCTACCTTTCGCACCTCTGGACTCCCTCATCCTCTCGATTGCACTTGCTCCGACGAGCTACTGACGCGGCGCCGCGACACTTTCTTTTGAGAAAGGTGAAGGAGATGACGAGCAGGTGTCGTCGGATCATGGAACACAGTGGGCCGAGACAAGATCTGACGATCTCAAGAGAAAGCGCGCGCCTTAGCCGCTGAGGAGAGCGCAACAACGGGAGTCGTTGGATCAGGGGACCATAGTGAACCAAGGAGCATCTGACGATCACTCACCAACGACTGTGCGCGTGATCAAGTGAGTCGAGCCGGTGCTTGTGGAGCGTCGGATTTACCTGTGGACCGCGGCACATCGATCCAACGATCTAGGTATTTCCTTCTCTGACCGAAATTACAGAAAATAGCTTTTCTTTGCTAAAATTATAGAAATATCTAGGAAACTCGTAGAAAAGAACTTTATATATGAAAGTTGTGTAGAAAAATGAAAGGAATCTGTTAAAAATGATTATATAACCTGATTCCAGTTCGTTTTGCAAAAGTACTTAAATTTCTAGTAAAATGCATTTCAAGTTAATTGGAAACCCTAATTACATATAATGGATGTTTCTTTGTAAATTAATGGGTTAAGTTGAGGATTATAAACCTTTTAATTAATAATATGAAGATTTCATCCGTTTGGAATACAAATATGGCTACATTAGGATTTATGACTATGAATGAAAGATAATGTACATAAAAACCCTAATTTAGGGTAAAAGATGAAGGAAAACTCGTTATTTTGATCAATTGCTAAATAATGATCCTAAAACTGTTAGGGATATTAAAAAGAGAGAATTTAAAGGTTTTGGGTATATTTGATGGATTAGGGTTCATAATATCTAAGAAGGAAAGCAAAACCCTAATTTTCAAGAAAACCCTAAAATTTGATAGAAACCCTAAGGGACATGATGAAATTGGATAAATATTAATAAAAGTAAACTTGTACTTTTATTTCAGGGTTCTGTGCCTTTGCTTGCTTACTTGGATATTCTCTCTCTTCAATTTTGATTCTATATCTGAAACTGCAATAAGAGGTATGTGGTTACGCTTATGACTATACCGATTAGTTTTCTGAGGATTTTATCGACGTTTCCCTCAATGATTGAAATAACTATTGGATGTTTCAATTCATGCAACTATAAAGTGACTATGACTATCACTATGGTTATATATGTATAACAAGCTAGATCCAAGTCCACTGTTATGGATATGCAAAAGTTAAGGATAACCTAGAGAAAGGTCTAGGGTATCATGAGTTAGAAACTGGGCTACCCACGTGTAGTGCCATGAGACTCTTAGCATACCATGAGTTAAGGAGTGGGCTACCTATGGGTAGTGCCATGTGACTCCGCCCTAGAAATTGATTCACTTGATAGGTGAAGTCATGAGGGGTATAATGGGAATATGGGACACATGGATCGCGTTGTTATATTTAAAATGTAACATTGTCTGTTAAATGATAATTGAATGCTATACATTGTTATAGATAATTGCATGAATAGTGATTTCCCCCACATACCAGCTTTGGCTGACTGACATTTTGTTTGTCGGCATTTTAGGTACAAAACGAAAAGGACAAACAGTATTCTGACACATTGTGAAATACACTAATTAAAGTCCAAGGAGGATTAGTTAGTTAGCATGAGTTCTGGATAGAAGTTTTAGAGTTCCAAAATTTTCAAAGGTATGCAAAAGATTTATTTATTACAGCTTTTCAGTTTATTCTAGTAAAATTTATTAATTGTTATCAATTAATTGCTGAACCTTGATCTAGAAATTATGTGTGCGGCTTCGACCTCTCGGTCTCTCGTAATTGGGGGTTATCGGGAGGTGGGGTCGTAACATTTGGTAACAGAGCCAAGGTTCTCCACTTAATTGTTAATAATTATTAAATTTTACAAACTCCATAGAACCCAAGGGAGTTATTAGAGGATTTTCCGAAAGACTGAGGTGTCTAGAAAAGGATCACTTCCAGGGGTTGGAAAAATTTTCCTCCGCACCGCTAGTCGGAATACGAGGACTCCCGAAATGTGTGACTACCTGGCCGATGTCCTAGGATTTGAATCGAAATAAGATACCTTTAGGATTTTCTCATATTATTCATCCCTTCTCATCACAAATTCTATTAAGGACTTTAAGAGTTAGGGTTTTCTCTCTCTTCCCCACCCTCATGTGGTATGGGCAAATAAGTTAAGGATTAAGGAATTCTCCATCAATTAATAAAAGATACATAATGAGACGTCACTGACATAAGTATAATTAGTTTAATGATAAACTAAAGGTTTGTTTGCTATGCTTATGTAGATGGCTCGTACAAAGACCGTTGCTATTCCTGAGGGCACTGGGAACCCAACAAGGAGTGTTTGGCCTCCTAGCAAAGGAAAGGGGTCTTCTGAGAAGAGGAAGAGGAACGAGGATGGTGAATCCTCTAAGAAGAGAAAGAGGCTGGAAGAGACCACTCATGAGGTCCCTAACCCTAATCCGATACCCTTTGACAACCTTGATCAAGAGCAAGACCAAGGGTATGAAGGGCAACATGTGTATGAGGAATAAGACCAGATGGAGGAGGACCAAACCGAAGGCCCAGAACTGACTATGATGATCCACACCTCTGAGGCCTTGTGGATTGAGCAGCAGAAGAAGTTGACAGAGGCCATTAATGCCTTGGCCCTCCGAGACCTAGCCAGAGCTGAGAATGGGGAGCCGCATCCAGTTCGTTCTTGACTAGGAGCCACCATCCTGGACTTCGTCAAGTTGAATATTGAGAAGTTCTGGGGAGAGGACAAGACAGAGGTGGTCGACAAAGCGGAAGCTTGGCTGCTTGCAGTTGAGAATGGATTCCGCATGCTTGAAGTTCAACTGGGCAATAAGGTCCTCTTTGCTGCTCACCTCTTGGAAGGGGCAGCTAAGATATGGTGGGAGACCCACATCATCGGTAGAGACTTGACAGAGGAACCCATGGCATGGGCTGATTTCAAGACGATCTTCACCGCCAAATTCGTCCCAGTCTCAGCTAAGAAGGAAAAGGAAAGACAGTTCACCAACATGACCCAAGGGAATTCATCTGTGGCTGACTTTGGGCGCAAGTTCCGGATCCTGGAACGCTTTGGGTACAAGATGGATGAAGAAAGGAGGGTGGATCACTTCATAGAGCGACTTCATCCTGCCATCAGGCCCCATGTGATGGCAAGCAAGCCAAGAACCTTCACCAAAGCCTACAACACCGCTTTAGACATGGAGAGGACCGTGATGCCTGCCCCGTTTCCACCCAAGGGGTACTTGGGTTTCACTGAAGGAGCCCAAGGCCCGAGAAACAACCACAAGAAGGGTCAAGGACGTCATCAAGCTAAAGATAAACATGGAGGAAAGGGGAAACCTCGTCAAGAGAACAACCGACCTCCTTGCCGCACCTGCGGGAAGGGCCACACCGGTGAATGCCGCTATAAGAAGAAGACTTGCTTTCGATGGCACCAAGAAGGACATCTGCAATCCGTCTGTCCTATGCCAGAGCCCATAGGACAGGGACCAGTGGCAGCCCCACCAGCAGTAGCTCCACCTGTAGCAGCTCCACCTTTAGCTGTAGCCCCACCTGCTGGAGAAAGAAGGCAAGCTCGGGTGTTTGCCATTGACAATGAGGAGGCTCAAGTTAATGCTAATCGGTTGATCGAGGGTAATAACCCTTAGAGTTTTCTTTTATGTTTTAAAGTTAAGCATATAATGGTCTAATGCATTTGAAAAACAATGTAGGCATGCTTGAAGTTATAGGACATAATGTGAAAGCTTTATTTGACTCTGGATCTACTAATACTTTCATTTCAAGAAATCTTGCAACTATGCTTTGTTTGGATATCAAGGATCTAGGATATGTCTTAGATGTTACAACCCCGAGTGGTCGGATCTTTACTTCCCTTTTGAAAACTCCGGTGATACCTGTGAAATATCGAGATCATGAGTTTCCTACATATTTTATCCTTCTTGACATGAATGATTTTGATGTAATCATTGGCATGGATTGGATTTTTACCTATAGGGCCAACATTGATTGTAGGGGGAAGAAAGTGATCATTAAGAGACCAGGTCACCCACCTTTTGTCATTAGGGGTAGGAAGGATGCCACCACCGGCCTGTATGTGTCATCCCTGAAGGCAGAACAGATGATGAGTAAAGGATGTCAAGCTTTCCTAGCAGTGGTTACAGAGCCTGAACCCAAGGTGCAACCCTTAGAAGAAATAGAGGTAGTTAGGGGCTATGCTGATGTTTTTCCAGATGATTTACCTGGGATTCCACCCGAAAGAGAGGTAGATTTCTCCATAGAGCTAGCCCCTGGTACAAACCCTATTTCCCGAGCACCTTATAGGATGGCCCCTGCGGAGTTGCTTGAGTTAAAGAATCAATTGCAGGAATTGTTGGATAAGGGTTTTATCTACCCTAGCACATCACCATGGGGAGCACCAGTTCTTTTTGTAAAGAAAAAGGATGGTTTGCTTCGTATGTGTATAGACTACCGGATGATCAACCAGGCTACCATTAAGAACAAATACCCTTTACCCCAGATAGATGACTTGTTTGACCAGTTGAAGTCGGCTCGAGTATTTTCCTAGATCGACTTGAGATCGGGTTACCACCAGTTGAGAGTCAAGAGTGAGGATATCACGAAAACTACTTTCAGGACCCGGTATGGCCACTATGAGTTCGTGGTTATGCCTTTTGGGTTGTCCAATGCACCTAGTGTGTTCATGAACCTTATGAACAGTGTGTTTCAACCATTCCTTGACTCATTTGTCATAGTGTTCATAGATGACATACTGGTTTATTCTGATGACCTAGATCAACACCGAGACCACCTAAGTAAGGTCCTTGATATCTTGAGAAAGCAGAAGTTCTATGGGAAATTTTCTAAATGTGAGTTTTGGATAGACCGAGTCATGTTCCTTGGACACATCATCTCAGGAGGAACGATCGTCATAGATCCAGCTGAAGTGTCAGCAGTTCGAGACTGGCTAGCACCGAAGAACCCCTCTGAGATATGAAGCTTCTTGGTGTTAGTAGGATATTATCGGTACTTCATCGCGGATTTCTCAAAGACCGCCTTGCCACTGACCATGTTGACTCGAAAAGATGTGAAGTTTGGGTGGTCCAATGTTTGTGAGGCTCGTTTCCAGGAGCTGAAAGAGAAGCTGACCACTGCACCAGTTTTGACTTTACCATCAGGCAATGAGGGTTTCATGATTTTCACCGATGTGTCTAAGATGGGATTAGGTTGTGTGTTGGAACAGAATCGACATGTGGTTGCATATGCCTCCTGACATCTCAAGCCTAATGAGGTGAATTACCTGACACATGACCTGGAGTTAGCTGCTATCATTCATGCATTAAAGATTTGGCGGCATTATCTATATGGTGCCACTTTTGAGATCTTCACAGACCATAAGAGCCTAAAGTATCTTCTGACGCAAAAAGACTTGAACCTACGACAACGACGATGGATGGAGTACATGAAATATTACGACTTCACCATTGCCTATCATCCAGGAAAGGTGAACGTCGTAGTTGATGCCTTAAGTCGAAAGCAGCTCAGGTGTGCAGTTGTTTTGTCTAGTCAGTGGAAGAGCTTAGAAGAATTGGTGGAATGGTCACCTCAACCGTTAGATGATCGAGTTCATTTGGCCAATATCCAGATACAGTCTGAGTTATTGAGTGAGATTGTCGCAGCACAGTTGGCCAGTGGAGGACTTGACAAGAGGAAAGGCTTGCTGCAGAAGCCACAAACCCATCTTTCATTGGGAATAGACGGAGGAATACGTTTCGAGAATCGCTTATGGGTGCCTGAAGATTCACCATTGAAGGAACATATCCTACGAGAGGCTCATGGTTCTAAGTACACAGTACACCCAGGGACTACGAAGATGTTTAAGGACATGCAGAGGTTTTTCTGGTGGCCAGGGATGAAAAGAGACATTGCAGCTTACGTAGCCAGTTGTATTACGTGCCAAATGGTGAAGGCTGAACACCAACGACCCGGCGGACTTTTACAGTCTATAGAGATTCCAGAATGGAAATGGGAGCACATCACCATGGATTTCGTGGTGGGTCTACCCCGGACCAAGAGAGGTCATGATGCGATATGGGTTGTAGTAGATCGCCTTACCAAGTCAGCACACTTCCTTGCCTTAAAGACCACTGCCAAGGTGTTAGAATTAGCTGAGATGTATATCAGAGAGATAGTACGCTTGCATGGCGTACCCGGTTCCATCATCTTCGATAGAGACCCAACGTTTACTTCTAAGTTGTGGAAGCAGGTTCAAGAGGAACTAGGTACAAGGTTAAAGTTCAGTACCGCCTATCACCCCCAGACAGATGGTCAGTCAGAAAGGACAATTCAGACCTTAGAGGATCTACTGCGAGCTTGTGTGCTCGATTGGGGTGGATCATGGGAGTAGTACCTGCCTTTAGCTGAGTTTGCCTACAACAATAGTTACCAAGCCAGTATCGGGATGCCTCCATATGAAGCTCTATATGGAAGACCGTGTCGGTCACTACTTCACTGGGATGATGTTGGAGAGAGGACCTTATTGCGGTTAGATGAACTCCAAGTGTATGCTGATAAAGTTGCTTTAATCAGGCAAAGGCTAAAGAGAGCCCAAGACAGACAGAAGTCATACACTGATGCGAAGCGGACTGATGTGCATTTCACTGTGGGAGAGCATGTCTTTCTGAAAATCCGACCGCTCCGAGCTATAGCTAAAAATAGAGGAACGTTGAGTCCCCGATACGTGGGTCCGTTTGAAGTGTTAGAACAGATTGGTGAAGCCACATATCGTTTGGCGTTACCCCCTCAATACAGTATGATGCATGATGTGTTTCACGTGTCCAATCTGAAGCGATATGTCCAAGATCCAAGCCATGTGCTGAGCATTGAACCAATTGAGCTTCAAGGAAAGCTATCTTATCCTGAGTTGCCTTTGCGGATTCTAGATACCAAGGTAAAAGAGCTTAGAAATAAGAATATTGAGATGGTAAAGGTTCTTTGGAAGCACCATGGAGAGGATGAGGCCACATGGGAGATGAAGACGGACATGGAAAGGGCATATCCAAATTTGTTTGTTTGATTGATTGAATTTTGAGGACAAAATTCCTATAAGGAGGGGAGGATGTTATAACCTCATTTTTCCAATACATGTAATGAGATTTGAAAATCTCTTTTAAATGTCTAAATAAGATCAATGTTTGATTTCATGATTTGATTTGAATGAATTTCGTGAATAATAGTCTTGCATGCTTTCTTGATGGGCCTTATTGGCCATTAAGCCCAATTAAAAGAAAAACAAAAAGAAATGAAAAAGGAATTCCATTTAATAAAGGAATATATGAGGAAAATAAATAGAAATGATTTTAAGGCTAAAAGATATTTTCCCAAAATAAGATTTCGAGTTATAAAGGTTCCTTGGGGTTCAAGGAACTCAGGATAATTAGATAATGGCAAAGGAAATAAAGAATATGTGGAAAATACAATTAAATAAGGGATAACTTGAAACTAAAGTAAAGGGCTCGTTTCCTTTGGATAATGGCTCCACTTTTTTCACAAGGAAAGATAAAGGTACAAACGAGTTTTCCTCAAAATTTTAGATAAAACGGAGTTAAGGATTGAGAGTTATTAAATTTTCAAGTTATCATCAAAATATAATTTTCCTTGTATAATTGGGAATCCTTTTCCTTTTTCTGTTTGAACACGGAGGATGTTGACCATTGGATCTTAATCCAACTGATCAGGCTCATCATCTAGAGTCCCAAAGGGACACGGACTGCAGCCGCCCACAGGGGATTTTCCCCTTGCATTTCTGATCACAGTAGAGTATGAGCGTACATGGGAAGTATCCCATTGAGTTCGGGAGAGAGAGGGGAACGTTTTCGACCCAAGATTAGGCAACTTCTCTTGTGTATGCAAGAAATGCCCAATTGGGCCAAAGGTTGTCCTAGCGGCAGGGTCAGAAACCCTAAAGGGAACCCTCCGTACCCTATAAAAAGACCACCACTCGAGTCCTTGTGACCAATCGATCTCGAGCGGCTACCTTTCGCACCTCCAGACTCCCTCATCCTCTCGATTGCACTTGCTCCGATGAGCTACTGACGCGGCACCGCGAAACGTTCTTTTGAGAAAGGCGAATGAGACAACGAGCAGGTGTCATCGGATCACAGAACACGGTGGGCCGAGACGAGATCTGACGATCTCAAGAGAAAGCGCGCGCCTTAGCCGCTGAGGAGAGCGCAACAACGGGAGTCGTTGGATCAGGGGACCATAGTGAACCAAGGAGCATATGACGATCACTCGGCAATGACTGTGGGCGTGATCAAGTGAGTGGAGCTGGTGCTTGAGGAGCGTCGGATTTACCTGTGGACCACGGCACATCGATCCAATGATCTAGGTATTTCCTTCTCTGACCGAAATTACAGAAAATAGGTTTTCTTTGCTAAAATTATAGAAATAGCTAGGAAACTCGTATAAAAGAACTTTATATATGAAAGTTGTGTAGAAAAATGCAAGGAATCTGTTAAAAATGATTATATAAACTGATTCCAGTTCATTTTGCAAAAGTACTTAAATTTCTAGTAAAATGCATTTCAAGTTAATTGGAAACCCTAATTACATATAAAGGATGTTTCTTTGTAAATTAATGGGTTAAGTTGAGGATTATAAACCTGTTAATTAATAATATGAATATTTCATCCGTTTTGAATACAAATATGGCTACATTAGGATTTATGACTATGAATGAAAGATAATGTACATAAAAACCCTAATTTAGGGTAAACGATGAAGGAAAACTTGTTATTTTGATAAATTGCTAAATAATGATCCTAAAACTGTTAGGGATATTAAAAAGAGAGAATTTAAAGGTTTTGGGTATATTTGATGGATTAGGGTTCATAATATCTAAGAAGGAAAGCAAAACCCTAATTTTCAAGAAAACCCTAAAATTTGATAGAAACCCTAAGGGACATGATGAAATTGGATAAATATTAATAAAAGTAAACTTGTACTTTTATTTCAGGGTTCTGTGCCTTTGCTTGCTTACTTGGATATTCTCTCTCTTCAATTTTGATTCTATATCTGAAACTGCAATAAGAGGTATGTGGTTATGCTTATGACTATACTGATTAGTTTTCTGAGGATTTTATCGACGTTTCCCTCAATGATTGAAATAACTGTTGGATGTTTCAATTCATGCAACTATAAAGTGACTATGACTATCACTATGGTTATATATGTATAACAAGCTAGATCTGAGTCCACCCTTATGGATATGCAAAAGTTAAGGATAACCTAGAGAAAGGTCTAGGGTATCATGAGTTAGAAACTGGGCTACCTACGTGTAGTGCCATGAGACTCTTAGCATACCATGAGTTAAGGAGTGGGCTACCTACGGGTAGTGCCATATGACTCCGCCCTAGAAATTGATTCACTTGATAGGTGAAGTCATGAGGGGTATAAAGGGAATATGGGACACATGGATCGTTTTGTTATATTTAAAATGTAACATTGTCTGTTAAATGATACTTGAATGCTATACATTGTTATAGATAATTGCATGAATAGTGATTTCCCCCACATACCAGCTTTAGCTGACTGACGTTTTGTTTGTCGGCATTTTAGGTACAAAACGATAAGGACAAACAATAATCTGACACATTGTGAAATACACTAATTAAAGTCCAAGGAGGATTAGTTAGTTAGCCTGAGTTCTGGATAGAAGTTTTAGAGTTTCAAAATTTTCAAAGGTATGCAAAAGATTTATTTATCATAGCTTTTCAGTTTAGTCTAGTAAAATTTATTAATTGTTATCAATTAATTGCTGATCCTTGATCCGGAAATTATGTGTGCGGCTTTGGTAACAACTATTTTTGTGATGTTTTTGCCCTTTATTCTGTTATCAAAACTGCCCTTTTCTGCTATTTTCCTCTCTTTTATTAGTACTTTCGCAATAATTGGCCAAGCAATGCTCTTAATCCAATATTTCTATCTTTTGCAGAGTTTCTCCTCATTTTGGTGCAATAAGGCCGTCCCAACCCACAAATAAGTCCAAGTCTATTTTGGCCTTCCTGACGCCCGATACAACCTCTGCCCGACAGGGTGGAGCGACACAATGACACACGACAAAGGGATTCCATGCAAGAAGAAGCCGACGGATGACACGCCTTCTACCCGACAGGGAGCCAAGCTCGCCCGACAACCCAGCTTGTCGGGCGACACAAGCCACCCACCAGCAGGCACACCGCCCGTCACGTAATCGATAGCCGACACCCCTGCACTGAGCGATACCCGTATCGTCTGTCCACCGACCAGCGAATAAGGAGTATACGTGGTGCTTCAAGCACCATAACTTCCCCCAACTGCTGCCTAAAAATAGCAGCTACAGGAAGTCGAAAAGACAGGTTGGGACAGTTGGGAACTTTGAGCAATCTTCGAGGGAGAATTGCGAGAATATCGTGCCCCAGTGGTCGTGTCGGGAAACTCTAGGTGATCTCTTCCTCGTCCCAAGATGGAGGGACTGGTTCACTTAGGACAGTCCCAGGTGACACTACGGGCCGATATAGGCCAACATTGATAAGCGACATGAGCGCCTGACACCAGTGTCTGACAGTAGAACGTGTCGCTCCAAGCCTGAAAAGATATCGAACCCGATACGCTTCGCCCGTCATGTGTGCCAGCCGAGAGGGTGCGTCGCCCGACATGAGTGTATCGTCCAGGGTCCTTGAGCGATACAGTCGGCTGTCAAGCGTACTGCCCGACACTACTGTATCGGGCTAGGCTCCTGACCGATATCGGGCTGGAGAGCCGCAGTACCCTGTCGACCTTCTACATTAAGAAGGCGACATCTATCTTTAAATTCTGTTATTTAATTCTTTATTCACGCCTTGTAATTAAGACCTTTAATGTTTATGGAAAGAGAATACCTTAATTACTTGTTGCTCTATGCTTGGTACATATGTTGGATGGTTGCTATGTTTGATATCTGAACTCTAGCTTGCATGTTTGGATCGCATATTGATTAGCTACCGAACCGTGTTTTCCCATCACAACAAGTTCGAGAGTTGTGTTGTGGCTCTAGTGTTTGGCCCGATTCTGGAGTACGACAGTGCCTGGAACGGAGTTGTTTCAGTAACATTCCACTCTAACTTGAGTCCAGCAACCTCGAGAGGGGTGTTGATGCTTGGTTAGAGGTATCCGCTCTGAGAGGAGGGATACAGGGTATTTCTACTACCGCTTGTTTTACTGGAGTCTTATCCTTCGTACCTCGCTCTAGCTCTAGTTTTATCTTTCTGTTTCTGTTGCATGAAAACCCCTAAAAATTGCTAAATGACTAAAAACCTTAAATCTCTCTAGTAGCTCCAGTTGGAGATAGTTTTCTTGTTTTGTTTGTGACATCTTGCTATTTCCCTTTTGGGAAATTTATTATCTCTTTATACCTTCCAGAGTGTATCGTGTCGATTCTAGGTTCTCAACACTACCCCCCTTGTCCCTGTGTTTGACCCCGTAAAAAAAGTTGCAGGGGCCTAGAAGGATTCGGGTTTATAAATGTAAAAGCTCGACTACCTCAAATCCGCCTCCACTTTTGGACGTGCGATTTAGGCCGGTCAACGTTTTGGCACCGTTGTCGGGGACAAGGCAAAAATGGTACTGTAGACGAACCCGAATCCACTAACTACACTCTTGTGCCTCAAACTCAAAAATGAGTCTGACAACACTCTTTTTCTTTTTCCTGTTAATCTTTTAAAAGTACAAATTCAATTTCCTAATCTCGATTTTTCGTGTCATTTCAGGAACTCTAAAGAATTGGGACCTGTTCCACCGAGATTTGATACCATGTCTCATTGTAAGAAGTCTCTTTCTGAGGGTGAATGTTAGGACCAAGGTGAGAGTTTGAGCCAACCCAACTTGGTTGGTCAGCTTTCCGCCTACATAAAGAGACAGGATACCATCATCAGCCAACTAGTGTAGGGCACACTCCCTAGCCCTAGAGCTCCGAATTGAATGCAACGCCAGATGGCCAGCTTGTGGATGCGCCAACGCGAGGTTGATCAGCGGCTGACACAGATGACTGCTCTGATGAAGAATCCTGCAATAAAAGCACTTCCATACCCGGAAACTGCCAGAATGGTAGTTCTGAGGTCTGGAAGAATACTGGAGCGTCCTGATGAAGCCAGGCCTGAGTCTGAGATAAGGCCTGAGGAAGGAACCCCAGTAGAGGAGGAAGAAAGACGGGAAGACGTTCGAGAGTCTGCACAAAGGTTCCCTGAAGAGATACCTGGCGGAAGGAATGCTTACACTCCTAGGATTATGTTCCCCTACAAGATGATAAAGGCGAATCTGAAGAAGCGTCATGAGAAGTTCATGGAGTCGATCAGGAAACTGCATCTCGAAGTGCCCTTCCTCTTCGCTTTGGAGGAGATGCCTACATATGCCAAGTTCCTCAAGGACCTTATCACAAAAAAAAGAAGAGGAGGAAGGATTGAGACAGTGCACCTAGCTTCTGCCTCCTCTGCCTTCGTGAAGCCTGACATGCCAAATAAGAGAAGGGACCCCAGAGCATTCACAATCCTGTTCGCCATCGGGGACAATGTCAAGCGTAAGGGTCTAGCAGACTTGGGGGCAAGCATCAGCCTTATGCCCCTAAGTTTCGCACAAAGGGTGGGTTTAACCGACATGGTTCGAACCAACCTGAGGATTGAACTGGCGGACCACACCTTTAAGAGGCCCGTCGGCATTGTCAAAAATGTACCGATCAGGGTTGGCAAATTCTTTATTCCCTGCGACATAGTCGTCATCGATACAGCTGAGGCCCCCGCTGCCCGATCATATTTGGATGCCCTTTCTTGGCAACAGGGAGAGCGTTGATTGATGTCTCCAAGGGGATGATCACTTTGAGGGTCGGAAGCGACCATATGGACTTCAAGCTGAAGGAAATCATGAGAAGTCCGTCCCTGTCCGAATCAGCATGTTTCGCAGATAGCTATAATAAATTCTGCAAGGAAATAGAGGAGGATATCCAGACAGTAGACCCCCTCGCGAGGGCCATAAGCTGCCAGGATCCTGACTTCGAAAATCTTGAAGTCGTGAGATATCTCAACCTTTTCGACCTTTCTGACGAAGACTTGCAAGAAGAGGATAAAGTGGTGGAATCTGCGAAGTATGCCTCTCTCGAGGGGGAGCCCCAAGAGCAGGCACCCAGACCAAAGCCAGAGTTAAAAGTGGTTCCTGAAGGCCTGAAGTACGAGTTCTTGGATGAAGAGCACATGAACCCTGTCATCATAAATGCCAATCTTTCAAGCAATCAGCTAGACCGACTCCTTGAGGAGTTAAGGCTCCACAGGGGGGCTATAGGATATTTAGTGGATGATATCAAAGGCCTTAGCCCCGCCCTGTGCATGCATCGCATCAACTTAGAAGAATCTACCAAGCCTCTGGCCCAACCCCAGAGGAAGATGAACCAGACGCTTAAGGAGGTCGTCAAGAAAGAGGTAATAAAGCACAGGGATGCTGGGATCATTTACCCAATCAGCGATAGCAATTGGGTGAATCTGATCCACGTAGTGCCCAAAAAGGGCGGGATGACGGTGGTTAAGGGTTACAAGGGAGACGAGGTGGCAGTTAGGACCATCATCGGATGGAGGATGTGCATTGATTACCGAAAGCTAAATCAGGCTACAAAGAAGGATCATTTTCTGCTACCTTTTATTGACCAAGTTCTTGAAAGGTTAGCACATCACGATTTCTTTTGTTTTCTTGATGGCTTTTCAGGTTTTTACCAGGTACCCGTCTTGCCCGACGATCAAGAGAAGACAACATTCACCTGCCTTTACGGCACTTATGCTTTCTGAAGGATGCCCTTCGGACTCTGCAACGCCCCCGCAACCTTTCAAAGATGCATGATATCGATGTTCTCAGATTTTCTAGAAGACATCGTAGAAGTTTTCATGGATGACTTTTCAGTCTATGGGAAGGACTTCGATAGCTGTCTGAAGAACCTGTCGTTGGTCCTTCAAAGGTGCGAGGAGAACAACCTAGTCCTGAACTGGGAAAAATGCCATTTCATGGTGCGGGAGGGCATCGTTCTAGGGCATAAGATCTCAAGGCGTGGGATCGAGGTGGACATAAGCAAGGTTGAAGCAATATCCAAGCTTCCTCCACCCATATCCATGATAGGGATGCACAGCTTCCTCGGGCACGCCGGATATTACCGAAGATTCATCAAGGACTTTTCGAAGATTTCCAAACCGCTGTTCAATCTTCTGGTAAAAGACGCTGAATTTGTTTTCTCTAACGATTGTCTCAGTGCTTTTTAGGCCCTGAAAAATGCTTTAATATCACCACCCATCCTTCAAGCACCAGAATGGGGTTTACCTTTTGAGCTGATGTGTGACGCTAGCGACTACGCGGTTGGGGCAGTCCTGGGGCAAAAGAAAGACAAAAAGCACCATGTGATTTGCTACACTAGTCGCACATTGGACGAGGCTCAAGTAAACTACACAACAACAGAGAAGGAGATGCTCGCGATCATCTTTGCATTCGATAAGTTCAGGTCGTATCTCGTAGGAGCTAAGGTCAAAGTATATACAGATCCCGAGGCTATAAAATACTTGATGCAAAAGAAAGATGTAAAGCCCAGACTGTTGAGGTGGGCCTTATTGCTCCAAGAGTTTGACCATGAAATTATCGACAAGAAGGGTGCAGAGAATGTGGTCGTAGACCACTTATCAAGGATCGTGGCTGAGAAAGAGAGGGCCCACAATCAACGACGACTACGCTGACGAGGCTCTTATGTTGGCCGAAGCTCAAGAAGAAAGCTTACCCTGGTTTGCAGACATCTGCAATTACCTTGCTTGCGGAGAACTGCCTCCTGACATCACGTACAACCAGAAAAAGAAGCTATTTGCAGATGCAAAAAACTACTATTGGGATGATCCTCTCCTATTCAGAAGGTGCGCCGACAACTTATATAGGAGGTGCATCCCAGAAGAAGAAACCACTGACATCCTGAAGGAATGCCACACCTCCCCCTATGGTGGTCACCTGGGTAGCGAGAGAACTGCGGCAAAAGTGTTGCAGTCAGGTTTCTACTGGCCCTCCTTATTTAAAGACACTGCACAATGTGTAAAAGTTTGCAAAGAATGCCAATTTATAGGGAACATAGGGCGGAGGAATGAAATGCCAATGGCGAGCTGGATCGAAGTAGAAATATTTGACCTGTGGGGGATCGACTACATGGGACCGTTTCCCCCATCCTGGGGGTATCAATACATACTCGTGGCAGTAGATTATGTATCAAAGTGGGTAGAAGCGGTAGCCACCCAATCATGTGACGCCAAGTCAGTTATCAAGCTATTCGAGAAGACCATATTCCCTTGTTTCAGAGTACCGCGCACTGTTATAAGCGACGGAGGTTCGCACTTTGGAGAAAGACAGTTTGAAGCACTTCTGTGCAAGTACGGAGTGAAGCACAAGAACGCTACACCCTACCACCCCCAGACGTCATGGTAGGTAGAGGTTTCCAACAGATAAATCAAGCAGATCTTGGAGAAAACTGTCAGCCGAACGAGGAAGGACTGGTCTATGAAGCTTGATGACGCGCTTTGGGCCTACCATACTGCTTACAAAATGCCCATTGGAACCACCCCCTACCGTCTCATCTACGGAAAGTCCTACCACCTACCTCTAGAGTTGGAACACAAGGCCCTTTGGGAAATCAAGTTCCTAAACATGGACCTTGATAAAGCTGGAGAAAAGAGGTTTCTGCAGCTTCAAGAGCTAGAAGAGCTGAGAATGAATGCCTACAAAAATGCAAAAATCTAAAAACAGAGGACAAAATGGTGTCATGATGCCCACCTCAGGAGAAAAGATGTAAGCGAAGGGGATAAAGTCTTGTTATTCAAGTCCTCTATTCATCTTTTCCCTGGGAAGTTACAAAGGAGGTGGTTTAGACCGTTCATCGTGTCAAAAATATACCCATCAGGAATGATGGAGCTCTATGACAAAGACGATCCGACCAAAACCTTTCAAGTAAATGGGCACAGGGTGAAAAGGTTCTATGAAGATGAAGTGTTTGACAGGAGAGCAGAGATCAGTCTGCGAGATATGGGTACAGTTGAGGGTTGAACAAGATGATCTTACACTGGTCGAGTTGGTGACGCCAACTTCAGCGCTCCTCGGGAGGCAGCCCGAATTTTTCTTTCTTTCGTAGAGTAGAATGCATTTTTCTTATTACTTGTAAAAACAAACTTTATGAATTGTAATAAGGCCCGAGTCAGTGCACGTGCCGAGCGTACCGGCTCCTCTGTTTTATGGGCCACCACTGTAATTCCGTCTGAGGTCAGGGACTCTACCCTTGGCCGATGATGTTTTACCCTTTAATCACTTTTCTAGTTTTAGTTTTTGGCCGCCTGCCTCAATCGTATCGGGCAGCTTCTTAGCTGGAGCACAGTCACGCTTGAATCAGGCTGCAGTTTCTTGGGCACCGCAAGAGCCATGACGGATGGTATTCCCGAGCGACAACCTTATCGTGGATGGGGATAAACACCCTTAATTAAACTGACGGGACCGTCGTCTCGGGAACGACGTGTCTCAAACAGCCAATGCGCACCCCAGAACTGCCCGATTTACCCCCAGCTGAGTTTGCTATATATAGTAAGGTGGTTTCAACGTGTCGAGCTGCTACACTTACTCTTTTCAGCCACCTGTAACAAATGCAGTAATCCGCCCATTTTGCTCACGTGTCGGCCATCTTGCCTTCACCCTTGTATCGGGCGATGGCTCCAATGAGCAAAGGTATAGCCCGACAGTCTTATTGCCCGACACAAGTTTTTCTTATCGCACGCTGCTTATCGGGTTTACGAGCCTAGTTGATTTTGTATCGCCCGATGCAGTTAAGCACGACATAACGACCGACGGTGTTTGCCCGATACGCCATATCAGGCAACATGTTTTTCTTTTGTGATGACCTATCGGGCAGTTGCTCTTTGACGACCTTATCGCCCGATATATCCGTATCGGGCGGTATGTTGTGCCGTGCAGCTATCCTCGTATCTCCCAATCTTGTATCGACTCGAGTTTTCTTTTGATGGACGATACCCGAATTTTAAAATAAGTTAAGTCTTATCGTGATTCCAGTTTTTCCCGACCTAACTTTTAGATGACAATTGGACTTGATACCAGGGATGGCTCACACAAGGCAAACCCCAGCTGAGCTGAAGCAACAACTGTCGGACAGAAACGTCAGAATCCTGAGGCAGCTAGCCATCAACAACCGAAGATAGAGAGAGGGTGGATTTTTCTTGATTTGGTAGCTCCGGAGGAGGATCACTCCCTTATCATATTCTGTCTTCTGCGATGGTTTAGGGCCATCTACAGAGACAGCACGAGTCTTTTACCGGTGGCCTCCGGAGGGAATCTGGGCATTCTGGTTCCATCTTCTTGAAAAGGGGGGAGTATCCACAAGTGTTTTCAACAGCTCTCTATCTGCCATGTACAAGCTTCGAGCTTCTTTCTTGAGAGCTTTCCACTTGTTCTGGCTGCTTCCAACTGGGGAAATAAAAGGGCTGCAGCAAAGAAGCATATTGCAACTTCTCCAAGGCACAAGAGAGCCCGCTAGATAACCTTCACTGGGCTAACATGACCTCACCCTGTATTCTTCACTACTCTGGGACAAAGTACGGAGTAAGTTTGGGGGGGGGGGTACCCATGTACTAGTGAGGGAGGTATAAAATTTTTTCTTCACCCCCACCCTTTGTGCCATTTTGTTCTCGCTCTTTATCATGTGTATGTACCCATGCTCGTATACAATGCCATGATCATATAAAAATTTTTGAAAATTTTTCTTTTATTTCCATGCTTATGTACAAAGTTGCCATAATAGTAAAAACTTGTTGCGACTTCTTGCAAAGTTAGTTTTCTATGTACTTAACGAGATGCAAGTTCTGTTATATCTTTTTGATAATGCTGCTTCAAACAAACAAAGGAGTATGTTTTGCCATGTCAAAAATTTCAAAAAATATAATAATCTCGCAAAAAGCTAAGAGACGAGTATGGAGAAGGAAAAAGCTACCCAAACAGCAGAAATCTCTTTGTTTCCCCTCACCCAACGAAAATCCCAAAAAGAGAGAGAAGCCTTATGAGTGTGAATAAAAGCATGAGAGTTGTGCCCAATAATATATATATATATATATATATATATATATATATATATATATATATATATATTATATATACTTGTTTTCTAAAAGTACCCATCTTTAGGCATGGTAGATCTGGGGCAGTGGTACGTAGGATGTGAAATCACTGCTCTAAAGCCAATTGGCTTGGACTGCAGGGACCACTTGCCCGCTAACAGACCCTTACCTGGATGGACCGATGGGAAACAAGGAAAAACCCCAAAAAGCCTTAGCCTACCCGATACACAACTTTCTGCCCCAAAAATAATGTTGTTTGGTGTGTAAGCTAACTTCAGAATCATACAACAAAGTCTCACCAAAGCTGTAGATAAGAATCTTACTTAAATAATAAGCAGGAAAAACTAAGTCTTTTGTTCGTAATGAGACAACATTATCTTTAAGGCATTACGATTCTTGTTTCACCTTTTGAACAGAGAGCTATCTCGAGAAGAAGAAGCATCACTAAATATAGTTTAAATATTGATTGAGGACAATCAAAACGCTAAGTTTGGGGGACTTGATAACACCTATTTTTGTGATGTTTTTGCCCTTTATTATGTTATCAAAACTGCCCTTTTCTGCTATTTTCCTCTCTTTTATTAGTACTTTCGCAATAATTGGCCAAGCAATGCTCTTAATCCAATATTTCCATCTTTTGCAGAGTTTCTCCTCATTTTGGTGCAATAAGGCCGTCCCGGCCCACAAATAAGTCCAAGTCTGTTTTGGCCTTCCTGACGCCCGATACAACCTCTGCCCGACAGGGTGGAAAGACACAATGACGCATGACAAAGGGATGTCGCGCAAGAAGAAGCCGACGGACGACACGCCTTCTACCCGACAGGGAGCCAAGCTCGCCCGACAGCCCAGCTTGTCGGGCGACACAAGCCACCCACCACTAGGCACGCCGCCCGTCACGTAATCGATATTCGAAACCCCTACGTCGAGCGATACCCGTATCGGCCGTCCACCGACCCACAAATAAGGAGGATATGTGGCGCTTCGAGCACCATAACTTCCCCCAACCGCTGCCTATAAATAGAAGCTATAGGAAGTCGAAAAGATAGGTTGGGACAGTTGGGAACTTTGAGCGATCTTCGAGGGAGAACTGTGAGAATATCGTGCCCCAGTGGTCGTGTCGGGAAACTCTAGGTGAGCTCTTCCTCGTCCCGAGAGGGAGGGGCTGGTTCACTTAGGACCATCTCGTGCGACACTACGGGCCGATATAGGCCAACGTTGATAAGCGACACGAGCGCCTGACACCAGTGTCCGACAGTAGAATGTGTCGCTCCAAGCCCGAAAAGATATCGAACCCGATACGCTTCGCCCGTCATGTGTGCTACTCGAGAGGGTGTGCCGCCCGACATGAGCATATCGGCCAGGGTCCTTGAGCGATACAGTCGGCCGTCAAGCGTACCGCCCTAGAGGGTGTGCCACCTGACACTACTGTATCGGGCTAGGCTCCTGACCGATATCGGGCTGGAGAGCCGCAGTACCCTATCAACCTTCTACATCAAGAAGGTGACATCTATCTTTAAATTCTGTTATTTAATTCTTTATTCACGCCTTGTAATTAAGACCTTTAATGTTTATGGAAAGAGAATACCTTAATTACTTGTTGATCTATGCTTGGTACATATGTTGGATGGATGCTATGTTTGATATCTGAACTCTAGCTTGCATGTTTGGATCGCGTTTCGATTAGCTACCGAACCATGTTTTCCCATCGCAACAACTTCGAGAGTTGTGTTGTGGCTCTAGTGTTTGGCCTGATTCTGGAGTACGAGAGTGCCTGGAATGGAGTTGTTTCAGTAACATTCCACTCTAACTTGAGTCCAGCAACCTCGAGAGGGGTGTTGATGCTTGGTTAGAGGTACCCGCTCTGAGAGGAGGGATACAGGGTGTTTCTGCTACCGCTTGTTTTACTGGAGTCTTATCCTTCGTACCTCGCTCTAGCTCTAGTTTTATCTTTCTGTTTCTGTTGCATGAAAACCCCTAAAAATTGCTAAATGACTAAAAACCTTAAATCTCTCTAGTAGCTCCAGTTGGAGATAGTTTTCTTGTTTTGTTTGTGACATCTTGCTATTTCCCTTTTGGGAAATTTATTATCTCTTTATACCTGCCAGAGTGTAGTGTGTCGATTCTAGGTTCTCAACACTACCCCCCTTGTCCCTGTGTTTGACCCCGTATATCTACTTCGACCCTGTAAACAAAGTTGTGGGGGCCTAGAAGGATTCAGGTTTATAAATGTAAAAGCTCGACTACCTCAAATCCGCCTCCAATTTTGGACGTGCGATTTAGGCCGGTCAACGTTTTGGCGCCGTTGCCGGGGACAAGGCAAAAATGGTATTGTAGACGAACCCGAATCCACTAACTACACTCTTGTGCCTCAAACTCAAAAATGAGTCTGACAACACTCTTTTTCTTTTTCTTTTTACTGTTAATCTTTTAAAAGTACAAATTCAATTTCCTAATCTCGATTTTTCGTGTCATTTCAGGAACTCTAAAGAATTGTGACCTGTTCCACCGAGATTTGATACCATGTCTCATTGTAAGAAGTCTCTTTCTGAGGGTGAATGTTAGGACCAAGGCGAGAGTTTGAGCCAACCCAACTTGGTTGGTCAGCTTTCCGCCTACATAAAGAGACAAGATACCATCATCAGCCAACTAGTGTAGGGAACACTCCCTAGCCCTGGAGCTCCAAATTGAATGCAACGCCAGATGGCCATCTTGTGGATGCGCCAGCGCGAGGTTGATCAGCGGCTGACACAGATGACTGCTCTGATGAAGAATCCTGCAATAAAAGCACTTCCATACCCGGAAACTGCCAGAATGGCAGCTCTGAGGTCTGGAAGAATGCTGGAGCATCCTGATGAAGCCAGGCCTGAGTCTGAGATAAGGCCTGAGGAAGGAACCCCAGCAGAGGAGGAAGAAAGATGGGAAGACGTTCGAGAGTCTGCACAAAGGTTCCCTAAAGAGCTACCTGGCGGAAGGAATGCTTACGCTCCTAGGATTCTGTTCCCCTACAAGCTGATAAAGGCGAATCTGAAGAAGCGTCATGAGAAGTTCATGGAGTCGATCAGGAAACTGCATCTCGAAGTGCCCTTCCTCGACGCTTTGGAGGAGATGCCTACATATGCCAAGTTCCTCAAGGACCTTATCACAAAAAAACAAAGAGGAGGAAGGATTGAGACAGTGCACCTAGCTTCTTCCTCCTCTGCCTTCGTGAAGCCCGACATGCCAAATAAGAGAAGGGACCCCAGAGCATTCACAATCCCGTTCGCCATCGAGTTAAATAGAACTTGAACCCAAACATTATTCAGCTCACTATAGTTCTTGGTAGCTATGTCTGTAGTTAGAGGATGACCCAAAAAGGTATTGATACACTCAAACATTCTAAAATCCCATATCTCCAATGGAAGTTTGAATAATGTAATCCATATAGGAACACTTTTTAGGCCAATCTTTGAAATAAAAGGCATGTACGCTATTTCATGAGAATAAATGGGAAGTGTTTCACAAACCAAGGACCATTTTCCATAACACGTTTCATGTCACGAGGATTTGAAAATGTAAAGATGAATAAACCATTTGGCATGGGGATAACCTCAACATTCTCTTCCAGATCCCAGATGTTCATAAGATGTTAATGAAGCAACAAAGGATCCAAAATGAAATCAAAAACATAAGAAGACAAGCAATACCATCATCTAGCCGCATTCTCAAAGCTTCACCACTAGGAAACAATATATGATTCACTTTGAAAATAATCTCAGTGTGGTGGAGAGGTGTGGTAGGCTTTCTTGCAAATTGGAAAACTTTGAACCAATCTTTAGGGGAATCAAGGTGATCCATGGACACATATTCCGACAATTTGGCCTTCTAGATTTTCAAATTCTCCCCAAAAGAAGGATGACGGTGCTCCGTCTCCTTGCCATTCACCCTACCAACCGCCACACAGGAGGGTATCATCGTGACTATTATGAGCTTGGACATTTTCCCCAAATGTCTTATGATCTTTATGTGAAAGGATCTAAAGAAGAATGTTTATAATGTAAATACCTAAATGATTATAATTGATAACTCAAACAATAAATATCTATGGCATTGTCTTCTAAAGCACATATACGAGAAATGCATTTCTAGAACATGTTGATATTTCTAGAATCTTTCATAATTGAATAAACAAGATAAATGAATGTATTATATATGAGAAACATGACAAAACCACCTATCAATAGGTGTAGTGGGAGAATATGCATTCTACAAGAACATGCACATAATGGTGTATACAGACCTTCAGAATAAATTCTAGAAATAGTTATTTATGCTTCATTATATTTTCTGATATGTGTTCAATAAAATACAAATCTCTTAAAGTGTTCAAGTAGATTACATGTATGAAGTACACAACTTCCTTAGAGGTATTAAGATACCTTGATGCGATCAAAGTTGAAATAATTTATGTGAAGAATTTTGAGGACCTTTTGGAAAAATTATGATAGTGTATCACAATGAATTCCACATGAAACATGATGATGTATCAGAAAGAAGGAATCATAGCCTAATGAGTCATGATGTGATTATCATTTAATCTAATCTTCTAATTTCCTTTTGGGCACATGCTTAACACTAAAATAATGTACCACCTGAAATGGTTTAAAAGAAGTCATATGAGATATGATATGGGAATGCCTTAATATGTCTTTTTAAGGATTGAAACTTGTATAAGAAAAGAGTTTCTTTGAAAGATTTATCCAAAAGACCATATAAATGTTAAATTCTACCTTTAAATTCTAATTTAATAACAAAATGTTTGTTAATATGATAATTGAGTTCCAAAAGAATCAGTGTGAGTAAAGTAGAACTCAAAAAATTTGAGATCAACAAGAAAACATTCAACCTAAGGAGGTACAATACGAATAAGGAGAATAAAAAATCTTAAGTTCCATATGTAACACTGAACTTGTAGTTGTAGTAGAACATGTCTGAGTTTAAAGATTGTAAATCTTATAACTCAAATAAGTTGTGATATTGGTCATGATATGATGACCCAACAATCATATAAGAACTATTGAGGGACCAAAGTCTGAGAAATGGCTTGAGGCCATTATATCCAGAATGGAATCCATGAATACCACCAAGGTTTGACCTTAACAGTACCACCTAAAGGGGTAAAACCCATAAGGTGCAATTGGGTTTTTATAAGGAATACCAAGATGGGTGACATAAAAGAACAAATTGGTTGCAAAAGTTTTTCAAACCAGTTCATGGTGAAATCCCTTCACCAATTGACAGGCTTACTATTGTAGCTTAATAAGACTATGTGATTTGGCATATGGAGATTAAAAATACACTCATTAATAGGAATAATGGTGAGGATATGTGCATGACACAACCTAAAGGTTTTATAACTCCAATAATGCAAATGTAGTCTATAACCTACAATGTTCAATCCAGAGGTTGAAACAAGCATCTCAGATCCAAAATCTTTGATTTGATAAGAAAGTCAAAGAGTTTGACTTGAGTCAAGAAAAAAGATGAAATTTGCAAATATGAAAAGATTTAGTGGGAGCATATAAATATTCCACATATTGATGAGGAGTAACATCTCAATACTAAGTATTGAAAACCTGGAATGGAAATCACCTTCTAATGAAGGAAGGATTAAGTGAAACATCCTGTGTGATAGGAACTGAGATCTACAAAGATAGTTCTGGAAAGTTTCTAGTCCTAACTAAGAGAATATATATTACCATGACGTTGAAATTGTTCAACATGAAGGATTTAGTGTGATAGAATCTACCCATGTAGATGGGATCAGTCTCTCAAGAACCCAGTGTTTCAATTCTTGGGAAGAATGGAAGAGATGCCATTTGCATTCACATTTGGATCTATCGCGTATGCAATATAATGTACTCATACCATTATCTTGTATGATTTGAACATGATAAGATGACATTAGTAAAATCCAATGAAGGTAATTGGCACACCATTAGAATACTTATTATACTTGAGAAGCGTTAAGGAAGAGTCAGGTGTAATGGGTTACATCGATGCAAGCTTCCTATATGACAAAGAATTATCACAATATAAAATTATGTTTAATCTTAGTAGAAAAGTTGTAAATTGGAAAGGGTTTTGAACTACATATCATTATTACAATTCTATGATAGAATTTGAACATCCTAGTGTTATTAACACATGAGTGAGTATAGTATGGATCTAGAAGTACATATAGATGAACTTATGTAATGTTCCAATCATTAATGACGCAGTATAAATACTATGACAACAATGAGATATTTATTATGCAAGAAATGTAAGATAGCATATTACGACAATTCCATATTATAAAAAATATCATAGAATGATGAGATGTGAAACATGCAATATACCGACTAAAGGCAAAGCGTTGCTAACTCATTGGATTAGCACTTACACAACAGAAACATGATGGGTATGTTTAATTCACTAAGAATAAGATTTGTGAGTGATTGGATCTAATTGCAAGTGGGAGTTTGTTGGTATATATGCCTAGAGAGACAATCATGTGATGGTTGTGATGGAATATTTTGTAAAGGATTTGTTTAATAATAGTGGCAATCTTCTAATTTATCTTTTTCAATCAGTTATAAGATAACGAGGAAACATAATGAATGTCTAAAGAATAACATTACTCAATGACGTATGTCTTTAGGTGCGTGACCTGGACAATGAGATCACCTACACAATGATATCATATCGATGTTTATAGTATATACATTCTTGTTATGTCCCTATTTGGATGTTATTGTGGAAGGCTGATAGACAACAATAACACATAAGACTAGAGCATGGTTGGTTGATGAGACAATCTCATCGGTCATGATACATGATATCAAACCAAGCACTTAGATACTTGTAAGAGAACAATGTTGCAGACATACCCACCTTGAGAGTGGCACAAGGAAACCATAATTAGTGGTCATAGTCATCTCTTGTAGTGATGGTGGTGATTGTAGTTTGACCTGAAACCACTACACTCATCACATGTCATTCAGTGTACTTTGACATCATCCACCATAATATTGAGTAAGTGCTACCATAAAGGTGATGACTGGATAAACTATGATACATGGGGATGATTGTGAGTCATGTATATGGGATTTCTCCCTCCTACATGAGTTTGATATCCTAGCCACTTGATAAACAAGACTGAGAAAAGCATGCACATGTACATGTGAATCACTATATGATATTGAGATGGCATTTATCTCAAACATTATGTTTTAGTTCAAGGAACTTGGATTTAACATTGAAAGAATGATGATTCCATTACTCGAGTTCAATTGGGATATCAAAGACAATGAAAATATACAATTATTATAACACCTATGACAGATTATAGGTTGAAGTTGTTCTCCAACTTTCCAATTACTTGGGTACTAATGATGTATGATGAGACACTGCTCTTTGCTTATGATGTCATAAATGAGTTATGGACATTCACTAACAATGTAACTTGGAACCTATAGGGTCACACACATATGATACACTTGGAATATGAGTTCATTCATGAATATGGTTTAAAGTTGATTATGAAAGACTTGGGTATACAATTTAAACAACATTGGTTGAATATTGACTGACTAGACAAGTGAACCAACCTGTTCAAGTGTGGTCATTAAGTGTGTCAGGTCAATTGAACCAACTTTGGCAGTTCTTGACAGTGGACCGACTAGTTTAGGAAATGAACTAATCGACTCAAGTCCATGAACCGACTGTCACATGTTGTAAACTGAGTGGTTGGGGAATCAATTTGACATCATGTTGTGTATTAAATTGGATATTAATTTCCAATACAATTGCAATTGGGAAACATGATAAAATGACCAGTTCAAGGGTTGAACCAATCAGCTCACATGCCAACTAATTGGTTCACCTGTGAACTGACCACTTTGCTACTTGCAGGATGTGAAAATTCATGAAATGTTGGTCCCTTCTGCTTTCACTCAGATTAGGAACCCTGACCCTGACCCTCTTATATATAGAGGGGTATTGGGGGTTTCTTAGATGAAACAACTCAATTTACTATGAAAATTGTTTCTCTTCTCTAGTTGTGGTAACTGAAAGAACCCAAGAAAGTCCTATCCACTAAAGGGAGGGATAGAAAGGGAGAACAATTGTGGGAGGGCAAGCTAGAAACTAGTACTCCAATGTGAGGGGAAAACTCCTTCTTGTCCATTCTTCTAGAACAAAAAGAGATCCCAGTGGTCTGTGTGGACTACTCTAGAGGTGTGGAGATTTTCCTTCTATGAGACCAACATCAACCTATTGTCTGTGGTTATCAACTAGGAGGATGCCATAGGAACTATTGGAGTACAACTTGAAGAAATCCACATGCTTCTACGATGGAGTAGTCACTAGACTTGCACCAGGACCAGGAATGACCTCATAAATCATTCTTCCCATTACATAGTTGTTGACATGTTCCATTGGTCAAAGAGGAATATGGAAGTTAAATTTTTTTTTGTTGCCTGTTTAGTCACCATATTTTCCTACAAAAATGACAAATTTTCTATCCATATTTTTCGTAATCAGTACTCCATGTCAACAATAGTGTATCTAGGAGAGAGGGTGCATGACATACCTTGTCTTGGAGAAAATCTACTGAGTATTCTTGCAGAGATATGTGCTTCCTTCACAAGCATCACACAGATAGAAATTGTAATCTTCTTTTGGTGTAGGACACACATATGGTGGTTGAGGGCATCCGCCTAGCATCGAAACGAAAGTTTGCATGCATATACGCAGTCCACGTGGACCACCAGGAATACAACATTGTGCATCATAGCTAAGGGGAAGGAGTCGTCCTTCATTTTTCAATGTGCTAGCATCAACTTAATTTCCCCTTGCTATCTCTCCCATTTTGGTAATACTACTAGGCTCTCTCAAATGTTACTAGAATTTTGAGATGAGGAGCCATGAGATAGAGCCCTGAGACAATCTCTATACTTCCTCTGTAGACTTTGTGTCTATTATTTGTTTTGATCCTTGGCCACCACCCTCTTTATGTAGGAGTGGATGGACTAGGGTTTCCAAAACACAAGGGATAAAAAAGGTCAAATCTCATGGCTTGACAGCTATTTCAAACAACTAGTGGGTCGACTAGACCATCCAATCAGTTGACTGGCACACCAGTCAATTTACTGGACTATCCATTCAATCAATTGGCATGTGGTCAATGATGCAATAACACTATATTTTAATGCAATGATTTATGCATGTCATTACACATATCATTAATTGTTTGACCTAGTCAAACTGGTCCTTTCGCATCTAGTCTGTCAACTAGAAATTCCAGTCGGTCAACTTAGTATTTTGACATCAGCTAGAAAGCTAGTTCAGTGAGTTGATTGGACACTCCAACAAGTCGACTTGTTGGTTCCATCATCCAGGGTTAGTTAAATTTAGTTGGTCGACTTGTACACAAGTCGATCGACTTGTACACAAGTCGATCGACTCGACACTCCGGCCAATTAACTGGCATAGCTAGTGTTGTAAAATTTGATTACCTAAACACTTTTAGTAACCAAGTTGAATCTTATCCTCGAGTAAGCTCCTATTCCAAGTGCATCCTATACATGTGCCACTATAGGTTGTATATTACATTGGTAGCGAATTCCATAACCATTATGACTACACAATCAATGAGTGAAATCTAGCAACACATCATTTTCAACCAAGTAATTGGAAAGTTGGAGAACAACTTCAACCTACAATCTATGATCAGTGTTTAACATGATCACATAGTTCCTTTGTCTCAAATATCCATATAAAATCTGAGGCATGGAATCATCATCCTCCTAATATTCAATCTATGTTTCTTGAACTAGAGCAAACTATTGAGATGCATTGAGTTCACATATCATATATTGACTCACATAGGTATGACCATGCATTTATCAGTCTCTCTTATAGGGCATGTGACATCAAACTCTCAATAGGATGGTAAAATCCCATTTGCATCACTCAAAATCAATCCCCATATGTCACAACATACCCAATCACCATCTTTATGGCAAACCTTCTTTAGGATGATAATGGATGGTGTCAAAGTTCATCAAATGACATGTAATGAGTGTAGTAACTTCAGGTCTAAGAACCAATGTCACCATTATCACTTTGAGATATGATTTTGACTACCATTACATGGTTTCCATGTATCACTTTCAAGGTGGGTTTTTCAGGTACACTATTCTCTAACATGTACCAATGTGTTTGACTTGTTATCCAATACCATGACCTAATGAGACTCTTTCATCAGCCAACACACATTCTGGTCTTATATATTATTGTTGTATCTTTTGCTTCCACAATAATATCCAACTAGAGACATTAACAAGAATGTATCTACTTGTATCAAACATATGATCTCATTGATCAGGTACTCAACCTAAAGAAATATGTCATCGAATAACATTGTTCTTTAAACATATATTACACTTGTGTCATAGTCTAACTAAGATTGGCATAAAACATAGAATTACCTCTATTAATATTATCAAATCAGGTACATGATGCCCCTTACAATCATCAAATGATTCATTCTATGGACATATATACCAACAGACTCCCACTTGCACTTAGATCCAATCACCCACCAATTCCAAGTGATTCACAGTGACCATCTTGATTTTGCTGCGTTAGTGCTTTTGGTAGTGGATCAATAACACTTTCTTGGAGTTGGTGAAATTCTCACATCTCCTCGTTGTACGACCTTTTGTACAAGATGGAAGTGTTGTAGTATGCAATCTAGGTTCCTTAGCCTATCTAATAACTCCATTGTTTCCACAATATCTCTACTACGTTGTTAATGGTAGCATCATCCCAAGTTCACCAATGAACTTCTTGTACCATACAATACCCATGTTGCATCCAAAACAACAACGAAATTGAATTCTGTTGTAATAAAAAACAATTGTCTCTTGCTCAGATGATTTCAACTTATAGTTCTTTTGTTAGGGAAAAACACAAATTGTGATTGAAGTCTTTGTTAATTCAGAAGCTTTCATCGGTGTAACTATTTACACCAAGTCTTACTTATCACCATAATCAAGGAACTTATCCTTATTTCTACTTAAGGATGTTCTTCATGGAAGTCCAATGACCTTCACCGAGATCTGACTGATATGTGCTCGTCACGCCCAAGCATGTGAGACATCAGGACAAGTTCATAACATTACATACATGATAGATCCAATTGTGGATGCATATGGCATCTTACTCATGCGCACCCATTCTTCACAAGAACCAGGGCACAAGGATCTAGAGAAACTAACTCCATGGAACATGGGAAAATTTCCTCACTTTGAGCCCCACATGTTGAAACCCCTTCAACACTTTGTCAATGTATGTATGCTAACGTATGCCAAGAAGCCTTCTAGATATATTTATATAGATCTTGAGTCCTATCCCATAGGATGATTCATCTAAATCCTTCATGTATAAGGTACTTCCCAGCTAGTTCTTTACCATTTCTAGGGTAGGGATGTCATTCTTGCATACAATATGAGGAATACAATTATGCTCCCACTCACAAGTTTCATCTTCATTTTGATTCAAGAATAACTCTTTGAATGCCTTGTCAAATGGAAGATCCCAACTCTAAAATGATTTATTTAATCAAAATATTGACCTATGTAGATAAGTTGCAATGGCTATCATGATCTTGATTGATGTCATCCATGTCAATCTTCAAGATCAACTTGCACCCTATGGGTTTTACCCCTTCAGGTGGATCCAACAAGGTCCACACCATGTTGGTGTACATAAAATACATCTTAGATCTTGTGGTCTCAAGCCATTCTCAGACTGTAGTCCCTCAATATCATCTAGGTAGGTTGTTTGTTCATCACTTATGACCAACTCATCGCCTTCTTGAGTCTCAAGATATCCAAATCTTTCAGTCTCAAGGTATGTCCTACTAGATCTACGAGGTTCATGTATTACATGAGGAACTTGAGATTCCATAATAGTTTGTGACTCTACTTGTTCCTACTATACCTCTAAAGGCTCAATGTTTTCTTATTGGTCTGGAACTTCTTCGAGTTTTACTTCTGTCCCACTATTCCCTTCATAATCAAATTTTTTTAGAATAACACAATAGTCATGGAAACAAACACTTTGTTGTTAGATGGACTGTAAGAGTCCTATACATTGGGATATCCAAAAAATAACATTAATTTGATTTGGGACCAATATTTTCAACAAATTATTTTCTTTCATAAGCTTCACATCCCCAAATCTATATAAAAGACATATTGGGTCAGTTCCCATTTCATATCTCATATGGTGTATTTTGAACCAAATTACATGGTATGTGGTTTAGTGTAAACATTGTTGTTTCTAAAGCATATTCCCTAAAAGGAAGTCAAAAGATTAGCTAGACTCATAATTAATCTCACCATATCTGACAGAATACCATATCTTCTTTTTGGAGTCCATTGTGGTATAATACCATGGTCTCGCAGAAGGTCATCAAATGTTTTGGTTCAAGTATTCTCTATGTCAATCATATAGAAGTGCTTTAATATTGTTAAATGCATATATCATTTGTTTTGAGGGCTTTACATACATCGATATGTACAAGTTCTAATAGACTACTAGCTCTCTCATTGTTACCAATGCAATGTGTTTTTATCATCTTGCCCAACAAACAAGACTAGCATGTCTCTATCGGATAAAAAAACAAAAGAGTCTAGATAACCTTCATTATGGAATCTAGATATGTTTTTCTCATTTAGCCTTAGATGACAATGCCATAGGTATGTTCTATTTGAGTCATTTAGTCTTGAAGTATTTACGTTATATACACTTGTCTCTTAGAACTATTGACTATAGACTATGAGATATTGGGGCACTACCATAAAAGATCTTATCTTTAAAATAAAAATCATCCTTTCATTATATGAAATTATAATCCACACATGTCTAAACAAGATACATAAATGATGTTTTAATGGCAAGTACATAATAACAATTCACTATTTCTGTTACAAGCTTGTTGGGTTGAGATAAAATGATATGTTCCAACTACATTGGTAGAACTCTTGCTCCTCATAGTTCCAACTCATCTTGCTTACTTCTTCTCAGATCTTGTACATAATAACATATGTGAGATCCTCCTCTAGAATTTGATACCAAAGATTATTAAGTAGGCATATTTATCTCAATAACATATATACCTAAAGTGGATTTCTCCATTTGTTGCATCTTCTTCCCAAGTTACTCTATGTAAAGAGGGAAATTCCTTTTCCAGTATCTAGGCTAGGGTCATATGTATCAATTCTCTTCCTTTCTCACTCCTCTCTTTTATTTAAATGCAAAATGTTTTGGGTTTTTGTCTAGCCTTAGAACTCTTCTTGTCCTTGTTTTTTCCCATGGACTTCCCCTTTCCTCTACTAATCGTCATCACATATCTAGGATTGTCATTATTCATTTGTGTCTCATCCTCAACATGCCAAGAAACTCAGACATCAATTTAAAAAAAATCATGTTGGAGTTCATGACAAATTGTCTATGTGATTTAAGCAACATTTGCAAAATCACAAACCTGGCCGAGTCTTGGCCTAAAGGAATCCTAGTATCTCTAGGTTTTACATGTACCTAATCAATTTGAGAACATGGGGCCCCACTGGATCTCCCTCTGCCATATTGTACTTAAACAACAACTTTGAAATATCATATCTCTCGTATATCTCCTAATCCAGGAACATATTCTTGAGATGTGTTACCATCTCGATAAATTCCATTTTCTCATGATGTTTCTGCAACTCATAGTTCATTGAGCTATCATTAAGCATTTGTCATCTAAGTCATTCTTGGAATGCTTCTCGTAAGCATCCCTTCTATCCTTGGGCATGGTGGGAGCATGTTCCTCTGGATCTGGAGTCTCTAGGACATAGAGCTTGCACTCTTGAGTAGAACAATAATCAAAGTCCTAAACTAGTCATGGAAGTTGTTTCCATTTAGTTTGTCATTCTCAAGGAGAGATCGCAATGAGAATGTGTTATTGGTTTTCGTTTTATTTCTATAATAAAAAATTTGTATTTGTCAAAACACTATTAATTTTAATTTTTAAATAATGACAACATTAATTAGGCCTTTAAGTAATTATGTCTCCCACTATTATGTTCAAATTAATGCCCCTCACCATCAATCTAGAAGATTATAGCGCACAATCCTCTAGTGAGCCATGATTCATATTTTATCAAGTCATGAGTCAGCTTTGGATGATCGCCCACAATGTGACTATTTAGGTAGGAAGCTTTTGCTAATGACATCAAATGCTACTCTTGGATAGATTGTATGCACAACTCTTGTCATAGTCCATATGTATGCTTCTAGGCACTTAATCCTATTCATGTCACCTAGTTAAGCCTGACCCAAAAGGTAACACGATAGAAAAGCAACCTGCTATGATAGACCCACATAACTACCATCACGCTTCCACGATATAGATGATGCACCACACTAGGGTGTTCCCACGCTTGGTCAATCAAGATATTCATGTGTACTAGTTTTGGAAAGTATCTAATACTTTATATTTATTGAGTAATTTTATTTATAAATACATATACATATCTAATCACCACATACTTCTAATATGTATCATATACATACTATATCCACAAATGAAACATGCAATCACAAATATGTGAGTGATGTTTATGGCCATAATAATGCAATTCTATGCATCCACAAAGAATTTCTTTCAACCCTAGGTCATACATCATATGTATCAACCAATATTGGAATTGTTTTTGTTGGGAACATGTCGATTGATCGAGTAGACCATCCTCTATCAGTGCATCCTTTTGTTAGTTGGATGGTCTCGATCAGTTAGTTGATTGGATCGTTGCTTAAGAACTTGGTGGGACTCTTCTAGTAAGGCAGTCGGGCCTCCAATCAATCATTTTCCTCTTATAGTCCTCTGATCAGTTGACCTGACTTCTAGTAGGTTGACTCGCTTGGTTTGAATGCCTTCTTCTTACCAAAAATGAAATTAATGTTATTCCTATCCATATATTATATTATGTAAGTAGAATACCTCGAGTTACATTCATCATAAGCATAGGGGTTTAAGCATAAATTATATTTAAAGAAGAAAGAATAAGGATTTATCTACAAACTAAATTTATAAGATAGGAAATAAACCATTCAACCATGCAATCATCCAGCGGGTATTGGCCATAACCACAAATTCATCCACCATCAAAACCTTTTTAGGGAAACATGTATGGATTTCATATATACACACACATACACAAACACACACACACACACACACACACACACACACATATATATATATATATATATTGATCAATAAGCATGATTTACTTCCATTATTAAAATACCATCAAATTTACAAGTGGGGTGAACAAAGCTAAAATAGAAATCCTATCTATCCAAGATTTAAAATACAAAATATTCTATTCTACACACACTTGGTGGATGAATTAGCATTGTCAAAAATGATACAATTACTACTAAACCCTATGTGGTATAAGACAACGATAGATAGGATTTAGTTTTTTATTTTTCTCAGAAACATCACATCTTCTCTATGAAGAGGGATAATAGTAATATTTGTTCTAGATTTCGTCCAAATCTCCCTAGCAAATCTACATTTCCAAAGTATGTGCTCAATTGACTCACTATCAGCTAAACATGGTTGTATATATATATATATATATATATATATATATATATATATATATATATATATATATATATATATATATATATATATATATGTATATATATATGTGTGTGTGTGTGTATATATATATATATATGTGTGTGTGTATATATATATACACACACTATAGTATCTATGGTGTGTGTCTAAAAGGATATGAACATTAACCATTTAAATATTCCAATCATATGCAACAAAGAAAATGATAAAACTAAATCTAATCAAATTGATTTAAATCCTGATACACTGTAAATTGATGAGGCTCTGACGCATTATACAGAATTATGGGCATAGAGTAGGCAATGGTCAACTTATTGGTTTCAATGACCAGGATCAGCTAGATCCAGTTGGTTGACTGGACATTCAAGTTGATATACGGTCACACTAGTCGATCGAATGGACACTCCAGTCAGTAGATTGGCATAGCCTATGTTGTTAAATTTGTTTACCTAAACACTTTTAGTTAATTAAATACTATCCATGAGTAATCTCCTATTCCAAGTGCATCCTATGTGTGTGACCCTATAGGTCCCGTATTACATTGGCAATGAAGCCCATAACCATTTTGAATACACAAGCAATGAAAGGTATCTAGAAACACATCATTACTACCCAAGTAATTGGAAAGTTAGAGAACAACTTCAACCTACAATTTGTGATCAGTGTTAACATGATTGTATAGTTCGTTTGTCTCTAATATTTAGATTGCATCAATGTTTTGGAACCTTCATCCTCTTGATACAAAATCTGTGTTTCTTGAACTAGAGCAGTCTGTTGAGATACAATGAGTTCACATATCATATATTGACTCACACAAGCATGGCCATGAATTTCTCAATCTCTCTTATCAAGGGTCTATGATATAAAACGCTCAATAAGAGGAACAAATCCCATCTACATCATTCATTGTCAATACCCATGTGTCACAATGTACCCAATCATCACCTTTATGTAACCCTTATTTGGGATCATGACGGATGATGTCAAAGTTCATCGAACAACATGTGATGAGTGCAGTGACTTAAGGTCTAATAACCATAATCACTAGTATCACTTTGGAGATGATTATGACTACCATTACATGATTTACATCTATCACTCTGAAGGTGGGTATGTCTGGTACACTATTCTCTAATATGTACCTATGTGTTTGACTTGATATCAAATATCACGACTTAATGATACTTTGTCATCAGTTAACACACATTCCAACCTCATGTATTATAGTCACCTATTTTGGTTCCACATTAATATCTAACTAGGGACATACCAAGAATGAATGTACTCTTCTAATAGATATGATATCATTGTTCAGATCCTCAACTTGAAGACATGTTGTAAGACCCCTAACCTTGGACTTGGGATAAACCTATTTGTTTTGTCTTGATTAAGTGCTTAGAACATTTCTCTAATCCTTTTAGATTCTTTTAGATCTTGTAGAGAGCTTAAGTCTCCAACTTGAGCTTGTTTGGATGATGTTTGTGCTCCTTGTGCTTGTTCTAGATCAAATTGAAATTTACCCAAATGTGAGGGTTGTCTTGAAATTTTCCACATATAGTGTGTAGATTCTCTTTATTGGCTTTTTGAGAGAGAGCGTGGTGTTTTGGGGCACCTTGGATGAGTGGTGGCATCTCTAAAGGTGATTAACGTTCTAGGGTTTTGCTTGGTGTCGACCATGTGTGCATGGTTGAGTGTAGTGACCCTTGTCTTGACCTTGTGGTGTGTTTTGGGGTGTGTCTCAACTGAGAAACCTACCTTGTCTTGGTTTTTTCTCGACCATGATGGTTTTTGTGGAGTTGAGCCAAGACAATCGTCTTCTTGAGGTGTGTCTCGACCTGGATGTTTTGGTGATCCTTTGTCTCAACCAAGACATGTGCTTTGGTGTTGTTTGGACCCCTTTGGAGTGTCTCAAATAAAACCAATGGGTTGGGGGACCTAAGTGGTCGATAACCAACATTGTTTGTATCATACTAGGTTGCATTCATGCATATAGTGGTTCTATGTTGGTTTCTTATGTGGACAAGTGTCCCATTGGTACCTTTAGGTGCTGACACATCATCTCCACCTCACTTCCTTCGTCCTTCATGTATATAACCCATATCCTCTTCAACCATGCATTACTTTCATCCCTCTTGCTTGTGGCTGACCTTGGGGCTTTATGGAGCAAAGCAGTGCTGATCTAGTTGCTTTGGTGGCCGACCGACCTTCCTTGGTGTATGTGGTGACTTTTGGATCATCTTCAACATTGGTAAGTGTTTGCCTTTCTTTTGAGGTGTTTTCCTTTGATATCCTACCCCATCTTCTTTTCTTTTCTCGTCCCTAGACCATGGATCCTCCATGGTGGTCGTTTTGGAGAGAAACTCCTCATCACAAGGGTCATAGGCCATGTTTTGACAAGATTGGGACCCAAGTGAGAGGAAGTTTCTTCTCTCTTGCTCCCTTCTTCTTTTGATTTGGCCTATGGTTTCTTCCCCTCTTTTCTTGAGAAATCCTTGACCTTGGTATATTCTTCCTCTTGAGGTGATATTATGGCCTAAAGTGGATATTTTGGTGGAGCTTCATCATCCTTGGTAATCGTGTGGTTGGAGCTTGTGATCCTTGGAGTTGATCTTCCTAAAGACAGGTTATATAACTCTCTACTCTCTTCTATTAATATCACTATTAATCTTGCTTGCATGTTGTCCTTTATATTTCTAAAACATGATTTTAGCATTCTAGATGATGTTTCTATAATATAGGGTTGTTCCTTGGTAATGATCCTATGTTCTTAGCCCTTTGCTTAAAACCCTAATTTTGATACCCGATTTTGAGGAAGTTCTGAGATAGATGTGTTCCTCTTATTTTGGATAAAGGTTTTCCATCAATGTGCAATGATTTGAGTACCTTGATGTAGTAGAGATATTATACTTCATTTTTCATGTGTTGATCATGGGTTATCTCTCTTATGTAAGGTTCTTTCATGGTGATTTCCATGGTACATGTTTAGAGTTTTTAGCAACCGCCTTAGTAAGGACTTTTCCAGTGAATTGGTCATAAGTTTTCCTTGAAGGTAATCTTCTGCTTTGACCTCTAATTTTATGACAATATACTAGACAAAGTTATAATGAATTAAGGTTTGATACTTTGTAGTATTCTTATTAAGATTGCTCTCCTTCTTAAACCTGAATTCCATGAATCTGATTTCTTAGTGATGGATGGAGTGATGATGCTACATGCAACATGATTCTTGGTTTTATCACCATGCAAGCTTTCGACCAACATATTTCCCATGAAGTTTTGAATAGTTTTTTATATGTGTTGGAAGTTAAAAAATTTCTCTCCTCTGTGGATTTACTTCTTAATTTTCATGGTGTTTGTTCTAGGGTTTGATGATTATTGAACACATGAGTGTTGAACATGGTGATGCCTGGTTTTCCTGATGTTTACCTTTGTTTCAGTTGAGATATCTTGAGTTGTTTTGGGTTCAAGCCACTTTGTGATGTGGTCGATAGATCTTATATTTGTTTTGGTTCAAGACATGAGTGTGCTTTATCATGGGTCATAACACCTAGTCTTTCTTGGGTTGCGACACCTTGATTTTGATTTAGTTGTGACATGTTTGGTGTTTTGAGTAACTATGTGTGTTGATCCTTGTCTCGATCTTGACATGTTTCTTTGTGCTTGGATCATGAACATGTGACGGTTTCGGTCAAAACCCTAACCCTAATGGGTTGAGGGTTGATACATATATGTGGGCGTGCTTTGTCGCGGTCGAGACAATATGTGGAATAGTGGTTGAGACACCTACTATGTTGCTTGGACGTGACACATACATAACATAATGAGATGATACTCATATACATCTATAGGTGGTGATTCTTAGTTCTGGGATATAATGATCTAATGATGTTCACTTAATGATGTTTGATCCTAATCAGTTCCATGAAAATGGGGAATGCTGCAATTAGGGTTTGGTGTTATAACCTTGATGTGATGGAACCCTACTCAGCTATGTGTGTAGGACCTTAACCCTTATTTTGGGTCATATGATATATCTTTTTTATCATACTTGAAATATTATCATATTATAACATTTTCTCTCTCTTATTTATGAACCCCAAACCTTGCAAGTGAAATTAATCCATGGCTTGTGTATACTATTGTGATGATTATGTAATACAAGGGGTTGACTATAAGCCTTGATGAGATATGATGAGATCCTATTAATGTGAAGGGTCCTATTATCTAGTGTCAGTCTTAGTGTTGGGTGGTGAAACAAGTCACTCCTATGAGAAACTCAGAGGACATATTTTTTAATATTCAGGGGTACAAGTCACGTATCTCCTTGCGTATACAATTACATGTTGTGTGAGATGACCATGCGTGAGCTTCTCTCCTTGTGATATGGATGGACATGCGTAGACAATCCTTCTTTTTAGACAACCGTGCGTGAAAGCATGTTCTTCTAGCGACGTTACATGTACCGAGGTGGGCTAGTTGTTATTATATGGATAGCCATGTGTGAGCTAATCCTTCAATTTGACTATGTGTCACTGTTACTCTTGTACTAACCAAGAAGTGTTGGGGAGGTCGTGGATTTCTACTCTTCCACTGATGTTGTATGGTACCAATTTTGACTTAGCAGTGGTATGTTGGATTTGAGTGGTATGACTCAAATACTCAGGGAAATAATAAAAGACGTAACACAACCGTGTAGTGTATTTTCTTAGGGTAAAATGCAAATAACATTGCATGACCCCTTTGCCTTACTCTTGTACTATTTAGTTGATAAAAATGATACATTTTCTTCGTATTCCTTCTTAAGGTATTAATTGTTCTATTACTCAGTGATAACTACCTAGCTTGTCTAATCTGCATTGTCTATTGGATATATATCATTTAGCTAAATCTTCTCATCTTGCTAAGTACTTTTATCTACTTGCTTAGTTATTTGTGCATTAATAGATGATGGCAGAGAGTTATATCTCTCCCTGGGACGTTTGTTCTCACCCCATGGGTTTCCAAATCTTTTAGGTGAACGTGAATGTTGAGATAGAGATCATGTTGTTGAAGTTGTCTATAAGAGCAGTCGTAGCCATGGATCATGGATATGCAGCTAGTGTCTAGTAATGGAGTCATATGTTTTGTCTTGTACTCTCAGGTCCTTGGGGGAGTTTTATAGACGATGTATGATGGTTTGAGTTTTTGGATCTATACGATGGTGGCACATACATGATTTGTATATGTGAATAGTTTATCATATGTAACAGGCTGTGTCTAGTTGGCTAGTGAACAATGATATGTAACATCTCTTGGCATGAATGAAATGTAAGTGACACAAGTTGCATGGCTTTAAATGTGATGCATTCAACTTGAAATTCCTCTATGTGGTTAGTTTTAATTTACGCAATTTTGTAGTATTTTGGATATAAGTGATAATTCTACGTTTGTTTGGAGTAATATTGCTTTGCATGGAAATGAGCGTCACACATGCCATTGATTAACATTATTCTTTTGACATATTTACACTTGTGTCATTATTTCATAACTAAGACATGCATAATAGACAAAATCACCTTTATTAATATTATCAAACCAAGTACATGATGCTTCATAGAATCATCAAATCATTCACTCTATGGTCATATATACTAACACACTGTTTGATCTATGTTGTCACGGGCTTCAGAGGGATGATGACAATTAGCATAATGTAAGTTGGGATTGCGATGACTATTGCTTTGGTCATTTAAACATGGCATGCAAGTGATAATGACCTTGTTGACCATGCATTTATGTGATTTTCTACCTTCTCTACTATCTAGAAGTAGTTTTCTTGTTCACTTTACTATGTATAATAGGAACTCAGGTCAACCGTGGACAGGAACCCACACACATCTAGAATGCTTCTTCTTACTTCTCTTCATACACTTTTAGAAAAGAAAAACATGGTCTTCTTGGCAAAGATGGATTGATAAAAGGCCACTTGCAAATCTTTCAAGTACCTACAAATTGTAGAAATATGTGCTTTGCTAAAATAGAAGTAGGTCGTCTAGAAAGACCACATGAGTAATCTTTGTTCCTTTGGAATTGAATTTAAATGGTTCCCATTTTTTTGATATACAATATGTTGGACCATTTAACTGAGCCTCTAGAAACATAAGTTGAAGATATAAAAAGACAATGGTTTTCCCTATTAGAGGCATATTCTATGGCTAAACTCTTCAGATAGTTTCCCATTACATGCTATGTTCACCCTTCTACCACTAATAGAGTTCATAATATATCTAATGATGTTTCAAGGTAATCTAGTGATTTGATTGGTTTCCTGGATACAAGTCCATATTTGGTCATATGATTTTGTGAGATCCACTTTAATATCCGTAACCTTGGGTCCTTTTCTTCTCTTCATAGTATGTATGACTTTTGTCCAAGAGTAATATTGTTTGTGATATTACGCCCAGGAACAAAAAAGCTTTGCTCTAGTGAGATCCAACTAAGGATCAATAATTTCAACCTCACAATGATAACCTTGGATATGATTTGTAGCCAAATATTTTCGAGTGAGATTTGTCTGATATGGACACATCTTTTAGGTCTAAGAATCTTCGATATCAGTTCAATAGTAGACTCACAGAGGGTCTCAGCTAAGGGAAGCCCCTCTAACTCCGAATTCACTAAGTTAAGAATTTAGTTACTAACGATAGCCCAATTCTTCTGAAGATACAACATGTTAACTCCATATGGTGTTCATGTTTATCATGATATTTGGAACTTCATTCAAAGTAGGGTCATCTTAATTGGTAGATACTTGAGCTTCTGGCATATTTCCAATGTCTCCAGGGATTTGTAGAGTGGGCAAAGTTCTGGTAAAGGATGTTCTCATCTGAACATTCTTGAATTGCCTTGTTACATATCCAGAATATCATCTGCATCACTTACTCATTCACCATCGACATCCTTTAACATAGTAATTTTTTTTCATCCTTTTACTTTGGTTGAGAAACACATGATAGAACTTAAAATTGTTATCCATATATTCTAAGAAATTTATACGGGTCTTCAGTTTCCATTCCTTCCCATCTACCTTTAGCACCTGATCCAATTCAAGTTGCATATCAGTGTAAAGGTTGTCAATGATCTCATCATATTTCCCCACTAAATCAGCTTGGAGTTGATTGATTTTTATCAACAAACAGTTCTTGTTATCTCTATGCTTGTTAATTTGTACTCTCCCCCATATAGTTAATCTCACCTTTATTGAATCTAGGACTATATTCAAGTTAGTAATATCATTTTAAGCACTAGAAAAGAAGCCAAGAAAATATTTATCATCATTCCATGTCACCCTAGTAATGAACTCATTATCACCAATGTGTATATTGATGTGCTTGATAAGTGATGGGAAGTGGTCATACTCATACCGAGGTAAATGAATTACTTGACAGGTTGGAAAGTGATGTGCATATTTAGAAAAAGTAAATGCTCTAGCAATCCTTTCTTGGGGTATCCCATGTTTATATGTGAATAAGTTCTAGAAAAGACCAAATTTCCAACTTCCAAAAGAGTGTGGTTGAAGATGGTGGATTTATTTTAGTTATTGTTATTACTGCCGCTCTTTTCCTATGATTGTAGAGTAGTGTTTTAATTTCCCATTACAATGAATGGCTGACAGAATTGTTTTACCATAGAAATAAGGTGCTTCTAAAGAAACTTCCTCATATTAATATGAGGACTCACGTAGATGAAGGTTGCATATGATGCATTCTCAACCTTGCACGTAATGAGCTATCTATGGAAGTTTATTATCTATACTTCATAGTAGTGAGGGTCCTAGCACACCCAAACTCCTCCTATAAAGCCTCTAGCTTCCACTGTGTATGATTTATTGAAGCATATATTTTTTATGTCTTTAGTTCCTCCCCATCCACTGATTCTAGGTTCCAGACAACAACAATTTAGATGTCGTTGGTGATGATGAACTCTGTAAGAGCCTAGCACATACCATCATTGTTGATCCCTCTCATGTTCCAACATATGCAATTAACCATATCAAAGGTTGTAGGGGTAAAGAACTCAAAACAAATCAGGTACGCTCAGACCCTCCTACCACTTCAGCATATCCTCCCCTTCTACTTGGCCTTCTTGCTCCTAGGACACCTTAAAGGACTGTTGCAACTGTGGTTCCTTCATTACTTAGTATACGGGGGAGTCACCCTTGTGGTTTTCATCTTAGTACTAATTCTTTTAAAATTCCTTCTAGATGGTGGCAATTGTTGGTTGATAAATGGGACGGTGCAACTTGCTCAATCAACTCGGCTTCTAGACTTTTTTCTTACACAATCACGAGGTTTTCAAGGCATAGAATCACCTCAGTAACCTTGTACATCTCAGGGTTCCCATGATTTTTGACCCCCCACAAAATCTTCAATATTCTCAACAGTCTTCTTAGGACCTTCTTTAGTTCCAGTATTATCAATGTTGGTTTCCCCATTCAATAATACCCTCATCTATTCTTTTATCTCCATATTGTCTTCAATAGATTTTCTGATAATCTTCTTCTTTTTCCAAACCTTTGATGTTTTGATGGCATTGCCAACCCCCAGTGCCCTTGGCGTGAGATTCTAGCTGGGTTTCTTTGACATTACTTGTTCCTTCATGAACAACTTCATCTTCGTGAATCACAAGACCTGCAAATTTGTTATTCCTCCTTGGGATATTATGTCGCGTCTCCTATGTGTGTGGGCTCTCCTATGCATGAGAATGTCTATTCTATAATGCTATTTGGTTACTATTTCCTCTTTCACTCTATTTTTTCCACCCACCCCGTTGGACATTCACATATTCATGGAATTTTGTATAGAGAATTAGTAGTGTGGTGTCCTCCTCTAGTCGTATGAGATCTACATTGTTGGGATTCATGCCCAGATCTTCCACAAAGCTCACACTACATATGTGTAGCCTCATATTCCTATTTATATTCCACTCCATTGATGAGAATTTCTAGTACAAATTCTCATTGTGTATCTATATTTACAACCAATCATGCAAACTTGCTTCTAGTTTGTTGCGCTGTGTGGTCATCTATTTTCATAAGTCACCCAAGAGCTACTCCAATGTATTCAAATATAGTTGGAACATACATGTGTAGAATTAGATCCATGATCCTAACTCAAGTAACTACATAGGGTGGAATTTCCTCCATTGGAATGAACATGAGATACCACTCCTAAATTGCAAAACAACTACAAAAAATCTTCCAAGGCCCTCCCATCATTGTAATATAAAATTACAATGTATAGGAAATTTGTATCACCTACTGACCCATATCCAATTTGTATATATTGAACATCCCAATAAGGTTCAATAGCATTTTGATTTTCTCCATCATCATCATGAACCCAAAATTTATGTCTATGTTTTGAGACAGCACAACATACTGTCACAATCAAGTTAGGTTTTCTTCAACATCAGGTACAATGGGAACTTTTTTTGTGCCTTCTACTTCACTTAACACCAAACTAACAAGCAGAAGCTGAGGGTTCATATATATTTTCTAGGAAAATGGGTCTTAGTTTATCACACCTTGATCCAGAGAAGCCTTATTTTAGGCACAACACAAATTTGTTGATGGACAACCAAAAACTTCATTGTTGGCTCACTTGGCCCCCACTAGTCATAGATACACTATGGAAGAAATTAGGGGTTTCTGTCTAGTTCACGTGCACATCCGTTCTACAGATGATCACGATGTTATGTATGGATGTCAAATCATTCTTTTTGATGTTCCTACCTTCATGCTAGTTGAAGCAGTTCCCATCATTTTGTTGTACTGAGATAGTAGAGGCACTCTTCAGCATATATTTTGCAACAACATCAACAACTAGGTTATGCTTACAAGAGATATATGTACGATTGGATTGATGATGTTGTGCTTGGAATTACTTAGAAGTCTTTGATGGGGTTGAAATTTTAGCAGGATATTTGATGTAGAGAAAAGGAGACAACTTGTTTAGAGTCAGAGAGGATGAGGAAATTGTCAAGGTTCATCTCAAGGCACGTTTGTGCATCCTTAATAATAACTTGAATTTCTGATTCTATAGAACTAGTTTCAAATCCTTGGTGTGCCAACTCTCTTATGCATTGTTTGTTGATATCTACAATGTGAATGCTTCAAGAACTAACCATGAAACTATGGTTGAATTCTATATCAGTAAAAATGAGAAAGGAGTGAACGAGAAAGGGGTTGAAGTGGTTAGAGATGGAGGTTGGCTTTGTGTAGGATTGGAGAAAGAATCCTAGAGGGAGACATTGGTGGTAGTACTTTCCATGGTGAATTTGATTAGTGTTAGAGATGGTTTCCTTGTTCCCAAATGTACTATCTCATTGCATCTAGTCCATAAGTGCCAACATATGATTGTGACGACATGGTGGAATCCTCCATTTCAATGACTGAGTATATCTAATCATCTTCATTTAGGATGAAACAATTGAGAGGGATGGTTCAGGCCTTCCCAAACTTGTCTGCTTCAATTGCAATCTCTAAGGCAACAATAAAATTTCCTATGTGTTGTTGCATTGTGGGAAAATACAAGAGACATCCATGTGTGTTCATCTTTTCTCCATGTTTGTTAGAAGGGCTTTGTGGGACATTAGATAAAGGAAGATGTGATGGAGTGAACTTTTGGAGTATTTGGATACCTAATGACATAAGTGAATTCATATCTTTCAGTAATTTGAAGAGTTCCAAGTGCTTTGACAAAATATGGATGTTATTTGGTGTTGATATCATGATTAAGATCCCTAAGTTTAAACCTTTGTGAAGAATTTAATTGAATGGTCAAATAGTTGAATTTTGGCTCCAAAATTGGATGGAATGTGCCTTGAGTTGTGATAAAGCAATGGTTAAAATTTCATGAAAATTGGAAGATCCTACCAGAAGTTATTTAGGTTTAAAATTTGAGAAATGATGTGCATGGTTGATGATTTATAGACTTCAATTATGAATTTAATGGGTGTCACACGCCCCTGACTTTTGGGCTTGGTTTGCATGACTAACTTCTGGCCCTAGATCTATGATCTGGTCGACCTGGAGGAGGAGAGGCCACAAATTGGCTTAAGTGAATGACGACTCTTGGTCCTTGGATGCGTGATCAATGAGTTCTCCTACCTAGTATACAACATGTAGTGGAGTCTATGCCCTATTTGGAAACCGAAGAGCATGGGATTTAGACTTGTGTTGTTAGGCTACGTTTGCGCCACATCAGCAGATTCAGCCCCGATCCAGTTCGGTTTCGCACTTGCGCGTTTGGTTGGAAATCGTGAAACGGCCCCGTTTTGAGATTCCGTAATCTCAAAAGTTGAACTATCTCGGTCATGCCAGCAGTAGAATTAGGATTCCCAGTTTAAATTTTGCTCTATCTTTTGTGTATTTTGTTTTATATTAACATAAAAAACACAAATTATAGACACCCGGAATGGTTTGCCGGGACCAAGTGGGCAACCCCTATAATCCCAGACTAATGCCATCCGGATTTCATAATCCCACTCTTTTGGCGAATATAAGCACTCCTAGTCTCCATTACAGTTTACAACAGGTTGGGAAGAAAGGAGATGGGAGATAGAGAGGCGATCAGAGGAAGACATGTAGGTCAGAAGGAAGGTCGAGGTCAGGTGAGTCTCTTAAGTGTGTTTTTGAGCCCTGTTGAGGGGGTATTGCGGGCTGACAGAGTGGAGCTTAGTCAGAGATGAAGACTGAGCTCAGAGATGGTTTGGAGAGATTGGTCAGCGCAAATTGAGTGCGCATACGAGTTCCTGTAGGCCGTGTGGAGCTTGCGAAAGACTCAGATCCCAGCCATGATGCGAGAAGAGGTTTTCCCCCTGTTTCCTTAGCCGCGACAGCCATGGCCAGCGAGCTCACAAAGGCAGAGCTGTGGATCGGTCGACGTCGTCCTGAGAAACTGAGAACGATGGAATAAAAAAGACCAAGCTCGAGGAAGGGTCTCCGGGAGATGAGGAAGTCGATCGAGTTATCTTTCCTCACCAATAATGCTAGTCATGACGGCGGGCCTCACGCTCGCAGGTGCAGTGTGCGGATGGGGAGATCGCAAGAAGACAGAACAAGTCCGCGAGAAGGAAAGACAGAGGAACGAACCGGTCCCAATCCCAGTCTGAACCGGTCCGAGTCTGCACTGAACCAGACAGCCCATTCGTGCCAAACCAGATCTAGTAAACTGTCAGATCAACCTTAGCCCAGGAGGCGTGAGCTGCAAACCTGGAGCCACATGGCGACACGCTATTGGCCGAAAAAGGTAATCATCTCCAAAATTCTCAAAATTTGCATAATTCATAGTAATTAGTTATGTCATCAGAAAAATACAAATAAGGTACCTAAATTCTTAGAAAAATGAGTAGAACAACATGAAAGCATAATATAGGCTTTTGCTGCACTAATCTTAGTGATATTATGTAAGTTGTGAAATACTTATTTTATAGATAATAAATATCAAACGATGGCCTAAAATGAAGATAAAATGTCAGTAAATCTATATTTATGTTTATAATCAATTTAAATTTAGTGATTATGATGTTGATGCACGAAATCATGTAGTTTGCTCCATATGGCTAATAACCCTAATTAATGTGCGATAATTACAAAGATGCTCCAAAAACCCTTAAAATTACAGAGTAAGTTCATATCAGTAAATGGAAGCTAACATGTAATTATGAGATCATGATGATATACATAATTCATGTTATATGATGATGACTCATAATGTATAGTTTGGAACCCTAATTGGATTAGTGTATATAACCTAGGGTTAATAAGTACACACAATGATATGAAAACTAAGGGTCATACAATTGACTATAATCTGGAATACAACATTAGTAACATCAACCCAGATAACAAGAAGAATAAGACAAGAAATAATGATGGGAATAGCTTAATGAACTAAGTTAAACCCTAAAATGAACACGTTTAGAGATAATATGAGATGTAAGATAATGCAAATCTAATGATGGTACATATGATCTTGTCTTTATCAGGGCTGACTAGGGATATAGTTGACAAGAGGGATATCTTATGTTTAGGCTATCTTTATCAAGGTACGCCCTTACCTCTTACTTGGCCTACTATTTAGTATGGTGGTATTATATGTGTAGTAAAATACTTGGCATATGATATTGGATGGAATGATTGTTCTTGTATGCTATCTTGCTTGATTTTCCATACTTATGTCTATGAACACATGAAACATAATATTTATATGTTCCATTATATCCAAGCACTTCAACTCTTTAGTAGTCAAGTGCTGGAAAGTAAAATACTTCAACTCTTTGTAGTAAAGTACTTAGAAGTGATCCAACTCTTTGGTAGTAGATCACATTGTGAAATAATTCAACTCTTTGGTAGTAGATCATAAAGACCTTAATACATTCAACTCTCAGGTAGTAAATGCATGGATGATATAATGGAAAATGTGCTTAAAATATGTGTTCTCTTTTGTTAATTAACATCTTTGTGCAAGTATATGCTTTTTCTTATATTAAGTTATTACTGCCAAGTTTTAGTTTTATCTTATTGCTAAGCTTAGTAATGAGATGTATATATAAATGACACATAGGCGTACTCAGTACAATATTCTTGAATATTGTGTTGAAGTGTACCACATGCAATCTTTTATTTATGTTGTGGACACATGATCTTAAAGAACCAAGATAGTTGTGAGTTGTGTGGTGAGCTAATGTACAGGTGGACCTGTTGTCTTAAGATCATGTTGTAGATGTAGTACATGCATATGTTTAAGTATACTATTCAATGTGTAATATCAAATGATATAACAATTCATTATGTAATTATATGTTGAATGGCGAACATGTGTTGTATGGTTTTATTATTGTTCATGTACATGTGCTACCGTTGTTTCCTTCTGACTTCCTCTAATTTTCTTCTTCTTAGCCTAGTGTGTGAGTTTCAATTGGGATTATCGTTGAGGTGAGGGTTTCAATTTGGACATTACACATTAGATTAAGTTTTAGAAAATTTGAGGACGTCACGTGTGGTATCAGAGCATAAACAATAGCAAAGCCTGGCATTTGCTCACTATGCAACTCAAACTAAAAAAACCTTGAAAATTAAAAGTCTTTAGGGTTAGATTAGTCATCTTTAAGTGACTCGATCTGACCTAGCCTCTAGGTTAGCACCTAGATGTCTGAGAACTAGTTCTAGACTAGTGCTTGTTGTATAGAAGGTCCTTATATGTCTTTTTTTCCTTATAGTGTAGTGGTATGGGATGTTGCATCATTTGGAAATGATGTACATCACGGGAAGAGAAACCTTTGACATATGATGTGTCTATATTTTGGGTAGCTACACCAGTCTACACCATGCTCTCACCCTTATCACTAGGTGACATGACGCTAGACTCTCTACTACGTGTGGGACACTCATTTTGTGGATTTGGTTTTTTATTCTAATCACATTGAAACTCAATAGTTTTCTCTGACGCATGTTTTATCAGAGAAAAACTATATAATATTTTATTATATATGTAAGTATTACAAAAATGTGTCCCCACACATGTACGAGTAGGAGGTATTTATGTAACCTAAGTGAAAGTGAGTGACATCAGTCTAGAAGAGAGAGTAGTTCTAGATTAGATGTCTATAGCCTTGTTGGAATGTGTGATATATAGAATAGATGAGATATGTTTAGATGATAAGATATAAGCCTTATATAGATGATATAAGATTAATTGTGATGTCCCAAACTTGTCTTCTTCAATTATAATCTCTAAGGCAACAATAAAATTTACTCTGTATTGTTGCATTGTGGGAAAATACAAGAGACATCCATGTGTCTTCATCTTTTCTCCATGTTTGTTAGAAGGGCTTTGTAGGACATTAGATAAAGGAAGGCATGATGGAGTGAACTTTTGGAGTATTTGGATACCTAATGACATAAGTGAATTCATATCTTTAAGTAATTTGAAGAGTTCCAAGTACTTTGACAAAATATGGATGTTATTTGGTATTGATATCATGATTAAGATCCCTAAGTGTATATGTTTGTGAAGTATTTAATAAAATGGTCAAATAGTTGAGTTTTGGCATCAAAATGGAATGGAATGTGCCGTGAATTGTGATAAAGAAATGGCTAAATTTCATGAAGATCGGAGGATCCTACCAGAAGTTATTTAGGTTTAACATTTTGGGAATAATGTGCGTGGTTGATGATTTATAAACTTAAATTATGGATTTAATGGGTGTCACACACCCCTGACTTTTGGGCTTGGTTCGCATGGCTAACTTCTGGCTCTAGATCTATGATTTGATGGTAGTCAGCCTGGAGGAGGAAAAATAATGGATTGTCTCAAGTGAATGACAACTCTTGGTCCTTGGATGTGTGATCGAAGAGTAATAAATCATCTCCTACCTAGAAGTTATAGCATGTAGTGGAGTATGTAGGATCTATGATTTCCCCATTACCACATGACCTAATTGTGGCTGGACACATGCTATTGGTTTAGTAGCACTAAAATTGTTCTAAAGAGCCCTCTTTTGGTGGACATAAGCACGAGAGTAAAGAGAATGAACTCTCCTTTTCCTCCTAGTCTCCATTACAGTTTACAATAGGTTGGGAAGATAGGAGATGGGAGATAGAGAGGTGATCAGAGGAAGACGAGTAGGTGAGAAGAAAGGTTGAGGTTAGGTGAGTCTCTTAAGTGGGTTTTCGAGCCCTGTTGAGGGGGTATTGCTGGCTGACAGAGTGGAGCTTGGTCGAAGATGAAGAATGAGCTCAGAGATGGTTTACAAAGATCGGTCAACGCAAATTGAGTGCGCATATGAGTTCATGTAGGCCATTTGGAGCTCGCGGAAGCCTCAGATCCTAGCCATGGTGCGAGAAGAGGTTTTCCCCATTTTTCCTTGGCCGTGGCGGCCATGGCCAGTGAGTTCACAAAGGCAGATTTGTGGATCGGTCATCCTCGCCCTGAGAAACTGAGAACGATGGAACCAAAAAGTCCAAGCTCGAGGATGGGTCTCTGAGAGATGAGGAAGTCAATCAAGTGATCTTCTCTCACTAGGAATGTTGGTCACGACGACATGCCTTATGCTCACGGGTGCAACGTGCAGACGGGGAGATCCCAGAAGACAGAACGTGTCCGTGAGAAGGGAGAAAGAGAGAGGAATGAACCGGTCCCAAACCCAGCCTGAACTGGTCCGACTCTACACTAAACTGGATAGCCCATTCGTGCCGAACCAGATCTAGTAAACCGCCAACTCAACTTGAGCACAGGAGGCGTGAGATGCAAACCCTTGAGCCATGTGGCGACACCCTATTGGCCGAAAAAGGTAATTATCTCAGAACTTATCTAATCTTGTATAATTCATAGTAATTAGCTCTGTCATTAGAAAAATACAAATAAGGTACCTAAATTCTCAGTATTATTAGTAGAAGGAAAGACAGAGGAACGAACCGGTCCCAATCCCAGTCTGAACCGGTCCGAGTCTGCACTGATCGAGACAGCCCATTCATGCCAAACCAGATCTAGTAAACTGTCAGATCAACCTTAGCCCAGGAGGCGTGAGCTGCAATACCTGGAGCCACATGGCGACACGCTATTGGCCGAAAAAGGTAATCATCTCCAAAATTCTCAAATTTTGCATAATTCATAGTAATTAGTTATGTCATCAAAAAAATACAAATAAGGTACCTAAATTCTTAGAAAAATGAGTAGAACAACATGAAAGCATAATATAGGCTTTTGCTGCACTAATCTTAGTGATATTATGTAAGTTGTGAAATACTTATTTTATAGATAATAAATATCAAACGATGGCCTAAAATGAAGATAAAATGTCAGTAAATCTATATTTATGTTTATAATCAATTTAAGTTTAGTGATTATGATGTTGATGCACGAAATCATGTAGTTTGCTCCATATGGCTAATAACCCTAATTAATGTGCGATAATTACAAAGATGCTCCAAAAACCCTTAAAATTACAGAGTAAGTTCATATCAGTAAATGGAAGCTAACATGTAATTATGAGATCATGATGATATACATAATTCATGTTATATGATGATGACTCATAATGTATAGTTTGGAACCCTAATTGGATTAGTGTATATAACCTAGGGTTAATATGTACACACGATGATATGAAAACTAAGGGTCATACAATTGACTATAATCTGGAATACAACATCAGTAACATCAACCCAGATAACAAGAAGAATAAGACAAGAAATAATGATGGGAATAGCTTAATGAACTAAGTTAAACCCTAAAATGAACACATTTAGAGATAATATGAGATGTAAGATAATGAAAATCTAATGATGGTACATGTGATATTGTCTTTATCAGGGCTGACTAGGGATATAGTTGACATGAGGGATATCTTATGTTTAGGCTATCTTTATCAAGGTACGCCCTTACCTCTTACTTGGCCTACTATTTAGTATGGTGGTATTATATGTGTAGTAAAATACTTGGCATATGATATTGGATGGAATGATTGTTCTTGTATGCTATCTTGCTTGATTTTCCATACTTATGTCTATGAACACATGAAACATAATATTTATATGTTCCATTATATCCAAGCACTTCAACTCTTTAGTAGTCAAGTGCTGGAAAGTAAAATACTTCAACTCTTCAATATAAGGATTTTTATGCACTATTTTTAGTTATATCATGTAAGTTGTGAAATGCTTATTTTATAGATAATAAATGTCAAATGATGTCCTAAAATTAAGATAAAATGTCACTAAATCTATAATCATGTTTATAATTCATATAAGATCAGTGATGATGACGTCGATGCACGAAATCATGTAAATTGGTCCGTATGGCTAATAACCCTAATTAATGTGCAATAATTACAAAGATGCTAAAAAAACCATGAAAACTACAGAGCAAGTTCATATCAGTAATTGGAAGCTAACATGTATTTCTAAGATCTTGATGATACACATAATTTATGTTATATGATGATGACTCATAATGTATAGTTTGAAACCCTTATTGGATTAGTGTATATATCCTACGGTTAATATGTATTCACAACACTATGGAAACTAAGGGTCATACAATTGGCTATAATCTGGAATACAACATCAGTAACATCAAACCTAGATAACAAGAAGAATAAGACAAGAAATAATGATTGGAATAGCTTAATGAACTAAGTTAAACCCTAAAATGAACACGTTTAAGGTTAAGAGATGAGATGTAAGATGATGAGAATCTAATGATGGTACATGTGATCTTGTCTTTATCAGGGATGACTAGGGATATAGTTGACATGAGGGATATCTTATGTTTAGGATATCTTGATTAAGGTACACCCTTACCTCTTACTTGACCTGCTATTTAGTATGGTTGTATTATATGTGTAGTAAAATACTTGGCATATGATATTACATGAAATGATTGTTCTTGTATGCTATCTTGCTTGCTTTTCCATACTTATGGCTATGAACACATGAAACATAATATATCTGTTCCATTACGTCCAAGCACTTCAACTCTTTGGTAGTCAAGTGTTGGAAAGTAAAGTACTTCAACTCCTTGGTAGTAAAGTACTTGGAAGTGATCCAACTCTTTGGTAGTAGATCACATTGTGAAATGATCCAACTCTTTGGTAGTAGATCATAAAGGCTTTAATGCATTCAACTCTCAGGTAGTAAATTAATGCATGTATGTTATAATGGAAAACATGCTTAAAATATGTGTTCTCTATTGTTAATGAACATCTTTGTCCAAGTATGTGATTTTTCTTATATTCACTTATTACTGCCAAGTTCTAGTTTTATCTTATTGCCAAGCTTAGTAATGAGAGGTATATATAAAAGACACGTAGGAATACTCAGTACAATATTCTTTAATGTTGTGCTAACGTGTACCACATGTAATCTTTTGTTTAGGTTGTGGACATGTGATCTTGAAGAACCATGATAGTTGTTAGTTGTGTGTTGTGTGGTGAACTGATGTACATGTGGACTTGCTGTATTAACATCATGTTGTATATGTAGTACATCCATATTTTTAATTCAAATGTTGCAACAATTCGTTATGTAATTATATCTTGAATGGTGAACATATGTTGTATGTTTTATTATTATTCATGTGCATGTGTTGTTGTTGTTTACTTCTGACTTCCTCTGATTTTCTTCTTCTTAACCTACTGTCTAAGTTTGAATTGGGATTCTCACCGAGGTGAGGGTTTAAATTTGGATGTCACACATTAGATTAAGTTTTAAAAAATCTAAGGACGTCACAGAAGGTTTTGATCATATCAAGGATTTTCAACCAACAGAGAACCTCCTTGCTTCCCATAGTGTGAACATCCTTCTCTTTTTGGATCAATCTATATGCTAACCTTATAGTAAGATTGTCATCAAATTCACATTTCCAATCTAACATGTCATTTCCTGAGTTTAGCGATGGTGGTGGAATGCCATCAATCTTTTGCCAACTATGGTCTGGGATGTATTGATGTATGAAATCCCAATCCCATGTGCCATTGATATTAACCATTGAGTGCACCCTAAACCAAAAGGTATGTGAAGATTATGGTAAGTCTGAATGGTTCTAAGATCTAGAAACTAATTTTCATACTTGACATTGGTGTTTGGGTCAATGTTGATAATGTGTATTATGTTTTTCTATTAAGCTTGAGTATAATTTTGATTGAACCCACATGCAAAAGAGTACATACCTGAGATGCCTTTTCCATTCCTCAAATATTTTCTTGCATGCCTATAACCCATAACCTCTTGGTGCAAATAATGATCACCCATGCATTCTTGAGAAATAAGAGCATGGTTGAAGTCTCTGGCATCTTTAATTACAAGGACACCAAAATCTTTTTTTGATGAAACTTTCTTCCAAGAGACTAGAGAGAGATTCTTTCAGTCTCTAGAACCTTTCCAAATGAATGTTCTCATGAGAGAATATAAATCATCACATAGTGATTGGGATAGAGTCATTGACTACATTGTGTAGGCAGGGATTTCTTGAAGGATGGACTTAGACATGATGATCCTTCCTACTAAGGATAGGTGATGTACAACCCAATTGTTTAGTTTTTTTGGTTGTTTTTCTTGTATTTTTCTTGAACTTGTATGTACATATGAGCTGTTCATTTTGGACTTTATATTGTCAAGAATGTTGGCATGAGTGGTCTTTCTATTCCTATGATGTATGATGGATGCATATAGGTACCTTCCTAGATTTGTGGTGATAGGAATCACACACTTCCTACTAATTCTCCTCTTCGGAGGGTGGCTTGTGTTTGACGAGAGAAGTAGTTTGATTTTATAGGTGAGTTAATTTGACCATAAACTATTGCATGGTCCTGCATAATTAGTTGGATATTTTCAACATTCCCAAGGCTTTAACTAAGAGAAGAATGTTGTCTGCAAAGTATACATGAGATGGGCGCGGTCCATTCTTGGATAAGGTGATGGGTTTCCATTTTCCCTCAGAACTAGTGTAGTTAATAGAGTGTATGACCCTCTCCATGCAAAGGAAAATGATATAGGCACTTAAGGGGTCCCCATGGCACATTCGTTAGCAGAACTTGAAAGGGGGTAATGGAACATCTTCTTAGAGGATCAAAGAGGAACTAGAGATAAAGATTTTCATTATAAGGCTACTAGTTTCACTGCTAGACCAACACATTGTAGTGTGTCTGTAATGAAGTGCCAATTCTTTCTATCAAAGGCCTTTGATTGGTAAAACCATTAAGGTTTCCTCCCTTTATTGAAGCACATGGAGTGAATGGATTATTGTACTAGAGGTATATTGTCCATTATTACATGCTTAGGGTTAAGGCTAGATTAGGTTGGTGCAGTCCAACCTTTTAGGTAGGGTTTATTCTTTCAACTAAAATTTTGGAGATGATCTTCAGACAATTATTGGTGAGTGAGATGGGTGTTAGTTCATTGCATGACTCAATGGTGCTTCTTTGAGAATCAAGACAATATGAGACTATGCTATCTCTATAGGTATGTATGACCAGAGAACCAATCATATGATGATTGTAATGTGGCATAATGTAGTTGATTTGATAATAATAAAGGAAATTATATCTATTATATATGTTCAGTTTTGAGATAATGATATAACATGATATATGTCTAATGAATGATGTTACTCAATGACATATGCCTACCTGAACAATGAGATCATTTGTATGATAAGAGTATATAGGTTATTGTTATGTTCATAGTTGGATATTATTGTGGAAGCAAAATAGACGACAAGAATACATAAGACTAGAATGTGTGTTGACTAATGATAGAGTCTCATTAGTCATGATATTAAATATCAAGTCAAACACATAGGTACTTGTAAGAGAACAATGTACCAGATAGACCCACCTTGAGAGTGATACATGGAACCATTGAATGGTAGTTAGAATCAGCTCACAAAGTGATAGTGGTGATTTTGGTTCTTAAACCTAAAGTCACTACACTCATTACATATTGTTTGATGAACTTTGACACCATCCAACATCAGCTTGAATGAGGGTTGCCATAAAGGTGGTAACCAGGTACGTTGTGTGTTATGACCCACATTTCATTTTAACAGTAAGTACCTTGGTTAGTGCATAATTGAACTAGTTATGTTGAGATGAGTACTTGCTTTTGTTAATAGTGTTTTGAGCTTTGAGCTAGTGTTAATGTATCAGTAGCTTGTTTTCTTGTCCTGAGGTTGAGGACAAGTTTGTGCTTAATCCGTTGCCGAAGAAATCATGCGAAACCGACCTACGAGTAAAAAGATATAAGCTTTTTAGTGTACAGGGACCTATGTGTAATTTCGGAAAGTTTTTGGGCAATTTACATCCGGCCCCCTGGGCGCCCTTCCTTATCCCTTCCTTCAGTTTTCCTTTATTAGTTCTGTTAACTGACCTTGGAACGAACGTATCGTTCATTTCCTTCGGTTGCCGCCTGGGAAAAACAGAGAAGGGGAGAGGGAGAGAACGAGCTAGAGGAGAAGCTAGGCAACCAAGCCCCTCCTTCTCCATTCTTCTTCGATTTCTTCATCTTCTCCAGCCAAATCAACCGGCTGCATCATCTTCTTCTTCTTCACCTTCTTCTTCCTCCTGCAGCCACGAAGAAGACGACCATAGAGATGGTCTAGGGAGCGAACGGTGCTTTCCCCTCCGTTCTTTCTTCTTGCCAACTGCTTGCTAGGTCATTCTGAAGCTATAGGAGTGATTCAGGTAAGAATCGTCCACCGAATCGACCCAATCTCTTCTTTTATTTCTGCAATTTCCGCCTCTGCGCAGGTTGCACGGCGTCCAACATCACAGAAAGCTGATATAGGGGATTTCCGTTTCTGCGCAGGTTGCACGGCATGCAAAGTCAGATTGCACGGCGTGCAAAGTTACAGATAGCGGAACGATTTTCAGACCAGGTGCACGGCATGCAAATTAGTTTGCACGGCGTGCAAGTCAGTTTGCACGGCGTGCAAATCAGTTTGCACGACGTGCAAAGGTGCAGAAAAGTAGAACAGAAGTGCACTGAAGGTGCACGGCGTGCACACTGCTGTAAAGGGCAGAATTAGGCGTGTTTGTGGACGTTTTTCGGTGTATATGAACACACCGAAGTGGGTGAGTAGTAGTTCATTTAGAAATCATTATTTAACTCAATTTAAATGCTTAATTACTTCTGTATCAGTTAGTATAACTTTTAAACAGTGTAGTACATACAATAGAGTATGTTAGATTCATTGGAACTTGAAATACGCAATATGCTTAATGAAAATGATGAAATTTCCTGTATTATGGGGACAATGTACTTGTTGGTTTAAAAATGGATGTTTAGCATGGATTCTGGATAAATGATACTGAATCATGTTTAAGGAGGACAAATGTTATATATGTGTCTCAAGAAATGTTCAGAATGTGTAGTAAGTATGGAATGTGATATTCTTGTTTTAAATGGTTATATGTTAATCAGTTAATAGACTTAGGTGCCCTAACACCGTAGAACCCCTTTGACAGATCTGCTTCTTAGGGGTGAAACTCGTGTTGCAACATTATCCGTGCGGAGTCATGGAGACACGAGGACAGAGAGGCAGTGTCCAACAACAACGCATGCGGAGTCACGGTGGCACTGGAGGAAATTGGGGGTTATTCAACATTAATCCGTGCGGAGTCACGGTGGTAACCCCGTGAGACTCTCCGCCTGTGTACTCAGGTTAGAGGAGGAGTCTAGAGCACTCGGAGTAGTGCATTGAGGCCGGAGAGCCTGTGGTCCTGTGGCAGAGCAGGGCTGGCGTCAGACTTAGCATTTCCCGGGTGTGTCGCTAAGTCTTGTACGGTGGGATCATAGCATGAACTTGCTACGGATCTTTATATGCAGAGTACACTGCATATATTTAGGGCATAATAATAAAATGAATAAATAATCAAGTAGGTTCACAGTAAATTTATATAACTGTTCATTTACCTGAAATACCGGTTGATGCTTAGAAATGTGATTAATATCTGTATATCTGCTATGTTATTAGAACTGCCTTGTTTAGTTCTGCATTTATGTTTAATTTCAAGTTATAAACCTGATGAGTTGTTTAGTGATAGCTAAGTGAAATGCTATTCACTGAGCGAGTAGGCTCATACCTCTACTCAAAACATTTTCAGGTTATCGCCAGCATCAGGAATCAGAAGGATCGTTTCATCCTAACGCCTAGTCTATAGAAGGTTTGTAGTTAGTCTAGTTAGAGGTCTCTTAGTCTTTTCCCCTCGGTCCTTGGAACATGGTGTGGGTGAGAGAGAATGTGTATGAAGATGTAAATTAACTGTTAAGTTTACTTTCTGTTAAACAATGTTACATGTTGTAAACTCTGTTTACTTACTCTAGCCAGTTTAATTGAAATGCTTCCGCAATAGTTTATTATGTTTTATTTATAGCAATAATCCGGATATCATTACGAGGTTTTAAAAAGAAAAAGTTTTCAGCGATTTGTTTATGTGATAATCCCTCCGTCGCGCACTAATCTCGTGTTTAGTGGTTAGTGTGAGATCGGGGTGTGACATCTTGGTATCAGAGCATAGGTTGAGTATATGAATACTCTAAGTCCAGGTCAGGGGACGATAAGAGACCAATAGGATTAGGGTTTAGGTGTCTTTCTTCTATCTGTAGTTTTCTAACAGGAAATATTCTGTTATATCATTGCAGATGGCAGGAAGAGGCCTTGATCGTGATGATCAGGCCGAGAGCCATGTTGGCCCTGATCCTCTGTACTTGGGTCCAGGTGGTGGCGACCACGTGGATGAAGCATCCCAGATGTATAGGATGTTTTTGGAGACCAAAGAGAGGTACAAGGCTGATAGGCGAGCTTCTACTTCTACCAGTAGTAAGGATCTAATGCGATCTTATGAACTTGTAAAGAAGCTTGGCGGTACAGAATTCAGTGGTACTACGGATCCTGCGGAGGCAGATGAGTGGTGGAGACAGATAGAGAAGGTCTTTCGCTTGATGGATCTTCCAGAAGAGAAGAAGATTAATCATGCAGTTTACCTTTTGACAGGAGATGCAGAGCTGTGGTGGCATAGTGTGGAGGAAAAGAGGAGAGGTACAGAGCTTTCTTGGCAGGATTTCTCTGAAGAGTTTCATCTTAAGTTTTATCCACCTACCTTCCTTAATGAGAAAATCAGGCAGTTATAGAACATTAAGCAGTGGAACATGACAGTTACTGAGTATGAAGCGCTTTTCACCCGGTTAGCGAACTTCTGTCCGCAGTTTGTTCCCGATAACATAGAAAGATGCAGAAGGTTTCAAGAAGGGCTGAGGCCAGAGATTCGGCATACAGTTTCTACTACTAGTAGGAGGAACAGAGAGAACTTTGGTGAGTTTGTTGAGGCTACTAGACAGGTTGAAGAATCTGTGAATGCTGACAAGGTGCCTGAGTCTAAGAAGAGATCTGCAGATTTCAGTAGAGGACAGTCCAGTAGTGGTTACAGAGGTGGAGGTAGAGGTTTCTTTTCTAAACTCGGGCGTGGCTTTAGCTGTTTCGGCAGACAGAGACATGTGGATGTTGCTCCTTCTAGAGGCAGAGGGGGATACAACCCAGGGAGATGGGGCAGTGCGTCTAGTGGACGGTCTTCTGGGTCGTCAATGTCAGTGACAGGTCCCCAGAGACAAGAAATACCGCCATGTGACAAATGTGGAAGACTACACACTGGTCAGTGTTGGGGTCCAAGTTGTTTTGTCTGTGGACAAGTAGGACACCTAAAAAGGGAATGTCCTCAGCTTCAGCAAGTAGCATCACAAGCTTTCCAGCCCCAGTACCATGATGTTCCGAGTTCTTCTGTGGCTTCTGGTTCCAGAGGTGGTGGAGTGGCCAGTGGCCGAAGTGGTCAGAGAGGACAGCGTGGCAGAGGGAGATCTTCAGCACGTTTCTTCTCTTTGACACCTCAGGAAGGTATAATCTCTTCACAAGTCGTTACAGGAGAGATGTTTTTGTTTAATAGTATACCAGTTTCAGTTTTGATAGATCCAGGTGCTACCCACTCTTTCATACGACGTTCTTTAGTTGATGAACTTAATCTGTTAACTCAAGAGTTGATAGATGAGTTAGTGTTGAGGGTTCCACTAGGTGGACCAACGGTTCTGACTGATTTCTGTCCCAGATGTTTGCTATCTTTTGGAGGTTACACCTTTGCTGCTAATCTCATACCCTTGGATGTCAATACTTTTCAAGTCATCTTGGGTATGGATTGTCTTGAGACATATCGAGTGCAACTCGATTGTTGGAAGAAGGAAGCTACCTTTCAACTAGGTGAATTTTCTTGTGTCTTCACTGGAGACAGGAAAGTTCTGCCTACGTGCATAATATCAGCTGCTGTAGCTGATAAGATGCTACAGAAAGGATGTCAAGCGTTCCTTGCTCATGTGGTTGACACTAGAGCAGAGAAGAGCACCGTCAGTGTTCATGATGTGCCCGTGGTTCGTGAGTTTTCTGATGTTTTTCTAGAAGATTTTCCAGGCTTACCTCCTGTCAGAGACCTTGATTTTGAAATTCAGGTATATCCAGATAGTCATCCAGTGGCACTGCCAGCTTATAGAATGGCACCTACAGAGTTGAAGGAACTCAAGGTGCAACTGCAGGAGTTGCTGGATAAGGGTTTCATCAGACCCAGTTCTTCGCCGTGGGGTGCTCCACTCCTGTTTGTTAAGAAAAAGGATGGTACCATGCGTCTCTGTATAGATTACAGGCAATTGAACAAGATCACTATTAAGAACAAATATCCATTGCCAAGAATAGATGATCTGTTTGATCAGTTACGTGGAGCGACGATCTTCTCTAAAATAGATCTGAGATCTGGATATCATCAGCTTAGAATAAAGGCTTCTGATATTCCCAAGACAGCTTTCAGAACTAGGTATGGGCATTATGAGTTTCTGGTCATGTCGTTTGGGCTGACCAATGCCCCAGCAGCCTTTATGGATATGATGAATCGGATTTTCAAACCGTTCCTAGATCAGTTTATTGTAGTCTTTATAGATGATATTCTGATCTACTCCAGAGATGATGGACAACATGAGCAACACCTGAGAGTAGTGTTGCAGCTGTTGAGGCAACATCAGTTGTATGCTAAGTTTAGCAAGTGCGAGTTCTGGTTGGCTGAAGTAGCATTTCTTGGACATGTTATCTCGAAATATGGAGTTAGCGTTGACCCTAAGAAAGTTGATTCTGTGCTTCAGTGGGAACAGCCTAAGACTCCTACTGAGATCAGAAGTTTCTTGGGTTTAGCAGGCTATTACAGAAGGTTTATACAGAACTTTAGTGTGCTAGCATCACCCTTGACACGTTTGACGAGGAAGAATGCACCGTTTGTTTGGTCTGATAACTGTGAGAAGAGTTTTCAGATCTTGAAGAGGAAGTTGACCACAACGCCAGTGTTGGTTTTGCCCGAGGCAGATAAAGGTTATACAGTGTTCTGCGATGCTTCCAGGAGGGGTTTAGGCTGTGTGTTGATGCAAGAAGGCAAGGTTGTGGCCTATGCATCTAGACAGCTTAAGAAGAACGAAGAGAACTACCCTACTCATGATCTGGAGTTAGCTGCTATAGTTCATGCTCTTAAGACATGGCGTCACTACCTGTATGGTGAGACATGTCAGGTGTTTACAGACCATAAGAGCCTGAAGTATATCTTCACTCAAAAAGATTTGAATCTGAGACAGCGCATATGGTTTGAGCTGATTAAAGATTATGATGTAACAATCGATTACCATCCTGGTAAAGCTAATGTTGTAGCAGATGCCTTGAGTAGAAAGTGAAGTTCAACTGTAGATGCATTTTCTATGGCATGTTTCAAAAGAGACTTGCTTGTAGATATGCGAAAGTTGAACTTAGACTTGAATGTGATTGGACAGAGTGGGTTGATTGCTCAAATGCAGGTTAAACCTACTTTCTATGATCAGATTAAGGAATTGCAACAGAATGATGATGAGTTGAGGCAGATTATGCAGGATATGTCGGAAGGTAAAGGGTCAGAATTCAGGTTCTCTGACGATGGTGTGTTGTATCTTCATGATAGGTTATGTGTACCTAGAAACAGTGAGTTGAAAGAGCAGATTCTTGAAGAAGTGCATGCTTCTATGTATGCTATGCATCCAGGTAACACGAAAATGTACAGGAATCTCAAAGAGCTGTACTGGTGGTCTGGTATGAAAAGAGATGTGGCTGAGTACGTGGCTAGATGTGGAGTGTGTCAGCAGGTTAAGGCTGAGCATCAGAAACCTGCTGGTACCTTACAGTCGCTTCCTATACCTGAATGGAAATGGGAACACATCACGATGGATTTTGTGGTAGGATTACCCAGGACGTCTAGTGGTTCAGACTCGATTTGGGTGATTGTGGATAGACTAACTAAGTCTGCTCACTTTCTCCCTGTCAAGTCAACCTTTGATGTTCCAAAGCTGGCCAAGATGTATGTGGATGAGGTAATCAGATTATATGGGATTCCAGTTTCCATTATTTCTGACAGAGATCCTAAGTTTACATCTAGATTCTGGAATCAGTTACATCGTGCGTTGGGCACAAAGTTGAGGTTCAGTACAACGTTTCACCCGCAGACAGATGGTCAATCTGAGAGGACCATTCAGACTCTTGAAGACATGCTGAGAGCATGCGCTCTGCAGTTCAGAGGTAACTGGGAAGAACACTTAAGCCTGATGGAGTTTGCATATAACAACAACTACCATTCTAGTCTTAGAATGGCCCCATATGAAGCTCTATATGGCAGGAAGTGTAGATCACCAGTTTGTTGGTATGAGGTTGGTGAGAAAGAAATTCTTGGACCTGAGATAGTCGATATGACTACAGAGAAGATATCTGTGATCAGGGAGCAGTTGAAAGCTGCTCAGGACAGGCAGAAAAGTTATGCAGAAAGACGACGTCGACCTCTTGAGTTTGAGGTTGGTGATGAGGTGTATCTGAAAGTTTCACCGTGGAAGGGAGTTCTAAGGTTTGGCAAGAGAGGCAAGTTGACCCCTAGATATATGGGCCCATATCCTATTGTTGAGAGGATTGGACCTGTAGCCTACAGGTTGGATTTTCTGTCTGAGTTGGCAAGTCTTCATGATGTGTTTCATGTATCTATGCTGAAAAAGTGTCATCCCGGTATAGAGAAAATATTAGATCCAGATCTGGCACAGCTTAGGACAGATGTGTCCTATGTGGAAGGACCAGTACAGATAGTTGATCACCGAATCAAAAAGCTTAAGAACCGTGAGTTATCTTTAGTGAAGGTTTTGTGGAGGAATCACAATATAGAGGAAGCTACGTGGGAGCTTGAATCAGAAATGCGTAACAAGTTTCCTTTTCTCTTTTAGGAATTTCGGGACGAAATTCTTATAAGGGGGGGAGATTGTTATGACCCACATTTCGTTTTAACAGTAAGTACCTTGGTTAGTGCATAATTGAACTAGTTATGTTGAGATGAGTACTTGCTTTTATTAATAGTGTTTTGAGCTTTGAGCTAGTGTTAATGTATCAGTAGCTTGTTTTCTTGTCCTGAGGTTGAGGACAAGTTTGTGCTTAATTCGTTGCCGAAGAAATCATGCGAAACCGACCTACGAGTAAAAAGATATAAGCTTTTTAGTGTACAGGGACCTATGTGTAATTTCGGAAAGTTTTTGGGCAATTTACATCCGGCCCCCTGGGCGCCCTTCCTTATCCCTTCCTTCAGTTTTCCTTTATTAGTTCTGTTAACCGACCTTGGAACGAACGTATCGTTCATTTCCTTCGGTTGCCGCCTGGGAAAAACAGAGAAGGGGAGAGGGAGAGAACGAGCTAGAGGAGAAGCTAGGCAACCAAGCCCCTCCTTCTCCATTCTTCTTCGATTTCTTCATCTTCTCCAGCCAAATCAACTGGCTGCATCATCCTCTTCTTCTTCACCTTCTTCTTCCTCCTGCATCCGCGAAGAAGACGACCATGGAGATGGTCTAGGGAGTGAACGGTGCTTTCCCCTCCGTTCTTTCTTCTTGCCAACTGCTTGCTAGGTCATTCCGAAGCTATAGGAGTGATTCGGGTAAGAATCGTCCACCGAATCAACCCCAATCTCTTCTTTTATTTCTGCAATTTCCGCCTCTGTGCAGGTTGCACAGCGTGCAAATCCTTTTGCACGGCGTGCAACATCACAGAAAGCTGATATAGGGGATTTCCGTTTCTACGCAGGTTGCACGGCGTGCAAAGTCAGATTGCACGGCGTGCAAAGTTACAGATAGCGGAACAAGTTTCAGCCCAGGTGCACGGCGTGCAAATCAGTTTGCACGGCGTGCAAGTCAGTTTGCACGGCGTGCAAATCAGTTTGCACGGCGTGCAAAGGTGCAGAAAAGTAGAACAGAAGTGCACTGAAGGTGCATGGCGTGCAGCCTAGGTGCACGGCATGCACGCTGCTGTAAAGGGCAAAATTAGGCGTGTTTGTGGACGTTTTTCAGTGTATACGAACACACCGAAGTGGGTGAGTAGTAGTTCATTTAGAAATCATTATTTAACTCAATTTAAATGCTTAATTACTTCTGTATCAGTTAGTATAACTTTTAAACAGTGTAGTACATACAATAGAGTATGTTAGATTCATTGGAACTTGAAATACGCAATATGCTTAATGAAAATGATGAAATTTCCTATATTATGGGGACAATGTACTTGTTGATTTAAAAATGGATGTTTAGCATGGATTCTGGATAAATGATACTGAATCATGTTTAAGGAGGACAAATGTTATATATGTGTCTCAAGAAATGTTCAGAATGTGTAGTAAGTATGGAATGTGATATTCTTGTTTTAAATGGTTATATGTTAATCAGTTAATAGACTTAGGTGCCCTAACACCGTAGAACCCCTTTGACAGATCTGCTTCTTAGGGGTGAAACTCGTGTTGCAACATTATCCGTGCGGAGTCATGGAGACACGAGGACAGAGAGGCAGTGTCCAACAACAACGCGTGCGGAGTCACGGTGGCACTGGAGGAAATTGGGGGTTATTCAACATTAATCCGTGCGGAGTCACGGTGGTAACCCCGTGAGACTCTCCGCCTGTGTACTCAGGTTAGAGGAGGAGTCTAGAGCACTCGGAGTAGTGCATTGAGGCCAGAGAGCCTGTAGGCCGGAGTGCCTGTGGTCCTATGGCAGAGCAGGGCTGGCGTCAGACTTAGCATTTCCCGGGTGTGTCGCTAAGTCTTGTACGGTGGGATCGTAGCATGAACTTGCTACGGATCTTTATATGCAGAGTACACTGCATATATTTAGGGCATAATAATAAAATGAATAAATAATCAAGTAGGTTCACAGTAAATTTATATAACTGTTCATTTACCTGAAATACCGGTTGATGCTTAGAAATGTGATTAATATCTGTATATCTGCTATGTTATTAGAACTGCCTTGTTTAGTTCTGCATTTATGTTTAATTTCAAGTTATAAACCTGATGAGTTGTTTAGTGATAGCTAAGTGAAATGCTATTCACTGAGCGAGTAGGCTCATACCTCTACTCAAAACATTTTCAGGTTATCGCCAGCATCAGGAATCAGAAGGATCGTTTCATCCTAACGCCTAGTCTATAGAAGGTTTGTAGTTAGTCTAGTTAGAGGTCTCTTAGTCCTTTCCCCTCGGTCCTTGGAACATGGTGTGGGTGAGAGAGAATGTGTATGAAGATGTAAATTAACTGTTAAGTTTACTTTCTGTTAAACAATGTTACATGTTGTAAACTCTGTTTACTTACTCTAGCCAGTTTAATTGAAATGCTTCCGCAATAGTTTATTATGTTTTATTTACAGCAATAATCCGGATATCATTACGAGGTTTTAAAAAGAAAAAGTTTTCAGTGATTTGTTTATGTGATAATCCCTCCGTCGCGCCCTAATCTCGTGTTTAGTGGTTAGTGTGAGATCGGGGTGTGACATTGTGACACATGGGATTGAATATGAGTGATGTTGATGGGATTTGCCCCTCCTTCTGGAGTTGATATCCTGGCTATTTGATAAGTAATATTGAAAAATTCATGGCCATATTCATGTAAGTAAATCTGTGATATGTGATCTCACATGTATCTCAATAGTCTTCTCTAGTTCAAGGAACATATATTGAGTATTGAGAGGATGACTATTGCATGCCTCACATGCAATCTAGAAATGTGAGACAAATGAACTGTACAATCATGGCAACACTGATTACAGATGAAGGTTGAAGTTTCTCTCCCACTTTCCAATTACTTGGGTAGCAATGATGTGTTGCTAGATACCTCTCCTTGCCTATGATGTCATAAGCTGGTTATGGACATTCATTGACAACATAATTTAGGACCTATAGGGTCCACACATAGGATGCACTTAGAGTAGGAGTTTACTCATGGATAAGATTTAACTTGGTTACTAAATGTGTTTAGGTAATCAAATTAAACAACACTGGTTGTCAATCGACTGACTGGAGTATCCAGTCAACTGACTGGTGTGCCACTCGATCGACTGGAGTGTCTAGATGACTGACTAGATTGTTTTTGAAACTGACCACTTTGACTGGGTCAAACAAATATGTGAAATGACCAGTTTGACTGGTTTAAATGATTAATAATATGTGTAATAACATGTATTAATATTCACATTAAAATCTAGTGTTATTGTGTCGTTTACCACAAGGTAACAACTAGATAGATGAACGATTGGCCGCACACAACAACCATCAAACCATGAGATCTGACCTTTCATATCCCTTGGGTTTTAGAAAATGTATCTCGTCTACTCCTATATAAGGAGGGGCTTGCTAAAGCTCTATACATAGACTTCTCTTCTTACTATTGTGGTAACATGTGAGAGAGAATGAGCATTCTTACCCAAAAAGGGAAGAGACAATAAAGGGAGAGGAATTCGATGTTGGCACATTGACAAATGGAAGGAAAACTCCTTCCTCTGACTCTGGAAGTGCAACCTAGAGTTCCCAATAGTCTGCATGGACTACGTAGAGGCGTGGAAGACATTGTTTCCACACTAGGAGGATATCATCAACTACCGTCTATGTGTTATTTGAGAAGGAAACACATAACTGTGTAAGGATAGTCGCTGGACTTGATCCAGGACAAGTTACATAATTTTTGATATGATTTCTAGTTTGTAAATATGGATAGAAATTTTTGTTTCTACTGGATACTCTGTCCATATTTCCCTATAGGCTCACCATTAATAGTTTCAATTGTGAAGGTAATCTTCCCAATTAAAATAATTGATCCTTTGACATGCTCCAAATTCTGTTGTAGGAATTCACTATGAATCCCATCAGGTCCTGGGGCCTAGTAGGGATACATATTGAAGATGATGTGTTTAACTTCTTAAGGAGTGGGATATGTTGATAAAACTTGGTAGTGTTGGTGACTGAGGCTAGGAAAAGTACTCATGTAGAGAAGTTTGACATTGAAGTTTTGTTGTTACTGGCTCATTAGCAAGGTGTTGAAGAAATTCCACACGTTGCTTGAGCAATGTATTGTCAGTGATCTAGATGCATTCAGTGTCATTCAAGGTTGAGATCTTGCTCTTGTGTCTCATCCTTCATATATGAATAGAAGAACTTGGTGTTACCATTGCCAAGTTTCAACTAGTTTAGATGTGCCTTATGTTTCCAATCTGCCTATTTGTAGTGGAGGATGCCATGTAGTCTTTCCTACAGTACAATTTATCTTAGGTCATTAGAAGGATTTGGATTAAGGGGAAGAGATACCTGAATGTTGTTGATTTTTCTTGTAATTGTGGCTTTGATCTTGTTCTGGTTCTTCAAGGACACTTCCCCAGCCATGACAAGCCACTTGATCTTGAAGTTACTTTTTCTTTCCAAGTTGCAGAATAGTTGGAGGACCTTACAACATCCTCCATTGAACAAACCCTAGAAACCATAGACTATTTCTAGGGAACAAGGAACAAAGGGTATCCTACATGCATGCATATATGGTCACAAACAAACCACATCAAGCCAAGATCATTGTTTCTACCGACCTTCTTATACCAATTGATGTCATCGTGTATACCAAAAGATAGAACCCCATCATTTTGGTTAGGGTGGAGGTCTATCAACTGCTTATGGAACCATGGAAATTCTCAGTCATCATCAAGGTCATTTGCATTAACATTGGTATGTAGCCCTTGTTAATCGACTATTGATTCTCTAGAACCTGCAACATCAATTTTGTATCATTGACCTGGACATTGGATACTATGTTGTGCAATCACTTTGCAGTGAAGATTATGTGAAAGTCCTAACAATAATAACTTGGACCCTATTCGTCCATTACTTATATGTTCAATCATGGTCACCTCTCTTACAACCATCAGATTCCATACCAAAAAAAGCTAGTACTAGAATCCCAATTTACCTATCCATCTTTACCAAAACCAAATGCTATAGGGTGTTGGAAACCTTATTAGGAAAACTCTAAAAAATATATCCCACAACATCATTTGGAAATCATGGTTGTTAGAATAAAAAGTAGTTATTGTTCATTATTCTTTTAATATATTCCTCTGTATATCTGGGATTAGTCCCATACAATGTAATTGGGTTACTGGCCACCACCCAACTCCATATATATAGATGTTCCCTATGAATACAAAAAAGATGGTTTCTCTACCTTACTATCTTTCTATTAAAATGCTATTAGAGAAAGTGTTGCAATAATTCCCCAAGAGAGAGTCACCTCATGACTGCCACCATAAAGAAGTCATTCCTACAAGCATCACCGTTTTCTCTACATTATCACGGTGGAAATCATCTACATAATTGTCATTTTCACTTCTTCATCACAATGGATGTCATCTTGATTATTTTCATCTTCTTTATAGTGGTGAAAATCATCTCCATCACTGAGATCTCCAGATTGCTATCTCTATCATGATGAAAGACATATCCATCACCCAGATCCAAATCATCATCTCTGTTGTGATGGAAGTCATCTCCATCATCCAGACTAGATTTGGATTGTCATCTCTATTGTGGTGGAAGTCATCTCCATCACTCAGATCATTGTCTCCCTTATCTGGATCATATCCCCTCTCTCATCCTCTGGATCTATATGAAGGAGGCTTATTTATAGAGAAAGAGGTCCTTCTTGAAGTTGGGGTTAAACATTTCCAAACATGTTTTCCAAAGATCTCCCCTGGTGGCCTGGAATATGCCATGTTCCATATGCTACATGTCATGTGCTTCATCAAGAAGTACATGGGTTCTTATCCAGAATGTAAGCTACACATTGTATTGACATTAAAACATGCCATGTATTCCACAATCTACTCTTCAATCCCTTCAACACTACACAATGTTTATAATTTTGCATGTCATTTAAATAGTCACTTGTCATCATGTATAAAGACTACATGAATGTATCAATGACCCCTATCCCCATTTGTGATTAGGTTATCACCACTTGAAAAGTCAATGAAAATAACTTCACTCAATGGAGCCTCTTGGTCAAAATTTGGTTCAAATCCCAAGGGAAGTATAAACACATCAAGGAAGACCCTCCTATAGATGACACTTTAGAGCAATGGGAGCAAACTGATGCAATGTTTTGTCTATTTTGTGGAATTCCATGGAGGCACTTGTTCCCGACCTCACCAGCCACTTTGAGAAATGCAGGGATGTCTGGGAATCTCAATCTCATGTATTAATTAGATATCTCATGTATGTATGAGATGACTATGGAGATGTATCATATTCTACATGATGATAAGACTAGATCAATACTTTGGGGAAATAACCTAAATCATTGATAATCTTCATTCTTTAATTCCATTGGCTGTGGATGTTACACCCCGATCTCACAATTTCCTCAAATCATGAGATTAGGGCGTAAGATAGGATTTGTATGCAACACAAAGAACACCCTTAACTTTTACTTTTCTTTTAAACTCTTGTTTTCCCGCATTGAACCACATATCATCTTAACAAAGGAATCTGAACATTTCTTTTACTAATCAGACTTTAGTAGAAAAGATACATGTATAAGCATTCACGATGTCTTTCACACATTATGCACATGAAACTTGCTAATTAGCATACATATCAAAGAGGAACAATATTACACATTGTAATTACAACTCTCTCTCTAAACTCTTACTGAGGACCTAGAGTGACAAGGACCGACTGACTCAACTAATCTCGTACTTGACTCCTGTGGCAGGTCTACACTGATGCTCTGACCATCTTCAAGTCCACGCGGTTAACCCTAAAAATGTTTGAGTAGAGGGGTGAGCCTACTCGCTCAGTGAATGAGTACTTCATGGAAACAGACTAATGCACTAATGTGATTACAGATATAATTTGAGTAAACGATATGAAATTTAACAACAATAAATACTACACTGAGCAGTTCTAAAATAATATGATTGAAATAACAAAGAATGTAAATATTGCATCCAAAGAATAACTACTAGAAGACTATGCTCTAGTCTTCCTTAACTCTTTCATTTATAAGGAACTCTGTGAACCTATATGCTCATATTTTAGATTATGCCCTGATCTATGCAGTGTACTCTGCATAGAGACTCGTAGTGCACTACGGCCACACCGTACAAGACTTAGCGACACACCCGGGAAATGCTAAGTCTGACTGATGTCCTGGTCTGCGTCAGGAACCTCAGGCTCACACGGCCTCACTGCACTCTCAAAAGAGTGTAAACTGGACTCCTCCTACCTGAGTACACAGGCGGAGAGTCTGGGTTACCACCGTGACACACACACAGATTATTGTTGAATAACCCCTATTTACTCCAGTGCCTCCGTGACACACGCACGGATTATTGTTGAACACTGCCTCTCTGTCCTCGTGCCACCGTGACACACACACGGATTATTGTTGAACACGAGTCACCGACCATCTAGACACATGCTAGGTAGGTCGTTTCACCCCTAAGGCACAGACCTCTCAAAGGGGTTCTACGGTGTTCAGGGCACCTAAGTCTAACATTAACATTATGGGTACATTTTAGACAGAAATCATAACTCATTTAACATTTCTCACAAGGCTCACACGACCTGCCATATCATATCATAAGAAACATCCTAACTCATGTATTCAAACATATATCATGTCTGCCCAACAAGTATTCTCATTCTAACATTTCATACATATATGCATGATCTCAGTAACATCCCTTTCTAGGGCATGTCATATCTCATCACCTGCAATTTATGAGATAAGTATTGAAAATAAGAAGCCCTGCAGTATGTAGATATCATCTCAGAGAGAACAAGCATATAAAGTTAAATGCACTAGAAACATACAATTCAACAAGTTAGCATCAGCACATCTCATATCGAGACCTTTCATATTATCATAACATGATTCATTGAACACCCTATCCTTAGGGTTTCATTCGCCTTATTTATTCATCACATGCCAACACCCTACTCTTAGGGTTTCATTTTCCTCATTCACCTTTTCATTTACCTCATTCACTTGTCACATGGCTCTTATCATGATCTCATAAGATATACGCATTCACTAAATAAAGATTGTTTCCAACAAATCATATACAATCAATATAGATATGAAATCATGGAAACTTAACTAAATTTAGATTTTCCATATCATTTACTGAGATGTCATGTATCAAGAATAAAATTCAATTAAGATAACCCATGAGATACATCCTAACCACTTATAGGATTACTAGTCCTTTTCAATAAGGTTGAAACGCTAGTGATGTCTCAATTAGGTTAAACCCTAATTACATCATTTGATATAAATCTGAAAAGTATTCTCACTAGGAAGTGTTGTATACGTTTTTGATATGAATCTACCATTTAAGAATCATTCAAACAGAGAAGGAATCCACATCATATCAATTTGTAACAATCTTAAATCAAACGGACATTTCAGGATTTAGAATTATTTGCTAAGCATTTAGGGATTTAGGTGCTATAATCAAATTCGTGCATTACACTGTTTGAAGGAAGAACCAACTCACCCTAATGTGTGAAAACACCTCAAAACTGCAGCTCAACTCAGGGAATCTCGAATTCCTATCAAATCCCTAGCAAATCTCCCAATTCTTCTTCCATTCAACTCGGGAACCTTGAAAAAGAGAGATTATGAAGAAAGGATGAGAAAAGAGGAAATTTCGACATCCTCTTGGATCAAATCAGAGCATGGACGGAATCTTGACATGAGAGAGAAGATTCACCATAAAAGTCTATGCAAAGGATCCAAACTTACTTGATTTCACCCTTCTTGGAATCGCAAAACCCTAATTCAGCAATTCCCCCACTTTCTCCACTCAAGCCCTAATTCTCCCTCTCTCTCTAGGAGCTCGTTTCTATGGAATGAAATGACAAATAATGAGAGTTGTGTGTGTGTGTGGTCGATCATATAAGCTAATTTGAGCTGCTTGGGTAAATTGCAAATTGACCCTACACTCGACTTTAATTATATTGGCTGAATATTCAGTTTCACAATAGCTTCTGTAATTCGCCTACTGAATAACTAACAGAAGCTCCAAAGATTCTGGAAATTTTATATGTTATACCTAATGAAGTTCCAGACCTCCAGAAAAAATTTGAGATCATTTCTAGTTACCAATAATTAATTAAAAATCAAACAGTGCACTGCTATATTGCAGTCTGCAGAATATTCGGCCGAGTTTGTCCTGCACAAAACTCGACCGACACCCTTACTGTAGAGATCAAAAAGTCATCCAAAAATTATGCCAATTTAACAAAGTATCTAAAACTGTGTTTTTCAAGCACAGTTAAAATTTGAGATCAATTGGATATACCAATAAAAAGATAAAATTCAATTACCACACTGCTATATAAATCTGGAAATATGATCGGCCGAGTTTGAAACTCGACCGATAAACAGGTCAGAGCATTCTTCAAAAATTCTGATATTTTTCAATGTTGTTCACATTTTATATATCCAAATCATATCCAAATTTGAAGTAAATCAGAGTTACACATAAAATACTAAAAATCATTTAGTGAGAAATTCTACTTATCAAATTCTGTATTCATGTATCCTCAAAACCCTATATTGGGCCGATTAGGGTTTATGTTTCTCAAACCCTAATTACAAGACAAAAGAACATTTTGACTTCTTATCATAATTAAAACATCCTAATTGTGTTATCGTCATTAATTAGATTTCAAGAATGATTATTCCAATTAATCTTTGCAATTGTCTAGGTAAACCCTAGTTTACCAATTAAGCTCATATGGGGTCGTAACAACTCTTCCCCCCTTAGAATGTTTCGTCCTCGAAACATGAACCTACAAGAAAGATACATTCAAGGTTATTCTAAACTTCTAAATCCTTCCATGCCATTATATTCTTGTATTTCATACCCGAATGTAGTTTTCAACATTAGATCTTTTAATTCTTTACTAAATCACAACATATTTCAAATAGTTCTCAATGATATCAAGCAAATTCTTTATGCCACAGTCAAACATAGAATGCAAAGATAAACCACCACGCTTTCACTGCGCAACTCTGATACTCTGATACAACTATCTCAACTTACGTTGTTCAGAGAGTTCTATTGTTCTGTATCATCTTTAAGTGACAAAAGCAAGTTCACCATGCTGTTTTAAACTTTAATAACATGTTGCTCAGATAGCAAAATGGTCTTGAATTAAAAGACTAGATTCAACAATCAATTGCACAATACTACTCTTGGCATCCCCATTGGGTCATGGATGCATGAGGTGAAGCATTACCACCTCATTCCATACTATCCTGTTTCGATCCTGGGACCTGTGGGTTATGGGCCCACACACAATTCAAAGTGTAACCATCACATTATATCATTTTAGGGTTTCAACAACAGTAATAAGGTAATCCACAATTGTATCAGTCATTCAAGCATTAATCATATTCAATTACCATCACTCAGTTATATTAGAGCTAGGTATAACAAGCTACACCTCATTAGGGTTACTTGTCCAAACAATCTGATTATGATCCTTTTCTATTAATATGAGTGAATAAGTATGACTACCTTGTTCAGGGTATCTCTCCATGTGTTCTGACATCATCCAAACCGTATCACCATATCACAAATACACAATACTAGGATGCATATCTGGTATGAATTACTACTACTATCATACACCTTTAATTTAACATATAGCTTGCACAAATACATCGAAATCATATGTAGAACCAACTTCATATCTTAATATGCCTTCAACAAATCATACATGTAAAAACAAATTCACATATTACACAAAGATAGTTCTTTCCCATATCTTTCTGCTCATTCATTACTTCTTTACTTTTTGCTACCTATCCTTTTCATATGATTATATACAATAAACATCATTAGCATTGAATCATTTAAGATAGGAATGGATTATTCATCATTCTTGCTATCACACAAGAATTTATTTCTTATCGCACTTCATCATACTGTATGTCACTATTACATTCACTAGATGACCCCACCAAGGTATTTATGCTCCATATATGATTCATTTTCTCTTATCATTTCATTCCCACCTTGCTCTTATTAAGGAATATATGAAAGAGAAGATGATTTTAAGACTTGGAATACTTGTATTCAAACATTTCCTTAATACATTCTCGTATGTAGATTTAATTAGTTATCAACAGAGATATTTGATTAATTAGCACTTTCTTGAATCTCACAACCTCTTTATTTTATAACTTCTCCATCATATTTCAAACCCTTTCTTACGTTTCATAGTCATCTTACTATATACTATTCTTTAACCAGTCATCTTTAATTCTAAATTAATAGTCCTTCTATTAGTTTTTACTCATGTTGAATACATTACATATTCTTCATTTTTACATCAAGTGGATCATGCATGGGTCAAACATAGTTTCTCTTTCAATCAAGTTTTTCTCTTCTGAATACAGTCCACCTTTATATGACTTATTCATTCATTAAACTACACCTATGTTCTTTGCTTAGAAACTAGTTTGTTGTTCTAGTCTTATGAATTACATGTTCATACGATCCTTTTTACTTTTATGGACCTATTGAAAGCTCACTCTATTCTTCTACTTAGCCTTTGCTTTAGAGTTCATAAAAGCATTATACACTATTATATGATTCATTCTTCATGATTGATTCTTGTTATCTTGAACCATACATACATACATACATTTCACATATCTTTTCTATATTTCATATGTATAGTTCATGCAAAATTAACCAATAAACTGATTATGAGCTTCATATCATGTTCTATTATTCCCAATTAAGGGTTTCACATTTGAGACCCCAAAGTTGAACCTCAGATATCAGTTTCAACTAATTCTTAGTTGTTCTGATCTTGCCCATATGTTTCAACATCTTACTGTATGTACATTCTTACTCTGATGTGGGTCTAATTATTCCAATTCTATTCTTATTATGCTATTGATAGGATTCATTAGATCCTAATAACGCATCCTGCGAACCGGACCAGGCCAAACCTGAAATCCTGAAGCCAAGAACTACAAAGGATCACATTCTTCCTGAACTGCCACTCACAGCTCAGAAACTCGGCCGATTGGTCAGAAACTTGGCCGATCAACTTTCTGTTTGATTTCCTGAAAAAGGAAACTCAGACGAATTACATACAACTCGGCCGATCAGTTTGCTGTTCGATTGCCTATTAAGGAAACTCGGCCGAATCACATACAACTCAGCCGAATCGCGTACAGACTGAAAACCTAAACAGACATGCTGATGTCAATTTCACTCGAATCAGCGGGCAAAACTATAGAAACAAAAGCCCATTCAAAGGTCCATTCTAGTCTACTTGTTACAAAGAATAAAATCAATAAATGCTACAATTGCATAGTATACAACAGATATTAAAGACCCATATTTCAAGGTATTGAATATTTCAATTCAAACATATAAGAGCATTTCTGTACATTTCCAACAAAAACAACATTATGAAATGTAAGTTCTATCTCGTTTCACATTTATGCTCTTAATTCTTGTTTCTTTTCTAGTTTTCTAACCCTAACATTTTTAGGGTTCATCTCTAGCCCATTCTTCCACTGTATACCTGGCCAGGGTATACGTGAGAGAATAGACAGAGTAGCTTGTACTGGTTGATCCAAGTACTCAGATATCGGGCCAGGATATCCAAATACTCAAATCCCCAAAGCTAACATCAAACATCTCCTATCTGCCACACATATGACTCTAACTTACTAACTTAATGGTCCTTGACAACTCACCCTAAGCTCTGATACCAAGCTGTTACACCCCGATCTCACAATTTCCTCAAATCATGAGATTAGGGCGTAAGATAGGATTTGTATGCAACACAAAGAACACCCTTAACTTTTACTTTTCTTTTAAACTCGTGTTTTCCCGCATTGAACCACATATCATCTTAACAAAGAAATCTGAACATTTCTTTTACTAATCAGACTTTAGTAGAAAAGATACATGTATAAGCATTCACGATGTCTTTCACACATTATGCACATGAAACTTGCTAATTAGCATACATATCAAAGAGGAACAATATTACACATTGTAATTACAACTCTCTCTCTAAACTCTTACTGAGGACCTAGAGTGACAAGGACCGACTGACTCAACTAATCTCGTACTTGACTCCTGTGGCAGGTATACACTGATGCTCTGACCATCTTCAAGTCCACGCGGTTAACCCTAAAAATGTTTGAGTAGAGGGGTGAGCCTACTCGCTCAGTGAATGAGTACTTCATGGAAACAGACTAATGCACTAATGTGATTACAGATATAATTTGAGTAAACGATATGAAATTTAACAACAATAAATACTACACTGAGCAGTTCTAAAATAATATGATTGAAATAACAAAGAATGTAAATATTGCATCCAAAGAATAACTACTAGAAGACTATGCTCTAGTCTTCCTTAACTCTTTCATTTATAAGGAACTCTGTGAACCTATATGCTCATATTTTAGATTATGCCCTGATCTATGCAGTGTACTCTGCATAGAGACTCGTAGTGCACTACGGCCACACCATACAAGACTTAGCGACACACCTGGGAAATGCTAAGTCTGACTGCTGTCCTGGTCTGTGTCAGGAACCTCAGGCTCACACGGCCTCACTGCACTCTCAAAAGAGTGTAAACTGGACTCCTCCTACCTGAGTACACAGGCGGAGAGTCTGGGTTACCACCGTGACACACGCACGGATTATTGTTGAATAACCCCTATTTACTCCAGTGCCACCGTGACACACGCACGGATTATTGTTGAACACTACCTCTCTGTCCTCGTGCCACCGTGACACATGCACGGATTATTGTTGAACACGAGTCACCGACCATCTAGACACATGCTAGGTAGGTCGTTTCACCCCTAAGGCACAGACCTCTCAAAGGGGTTCTACGGTGTTCAGGGCACCTAAGTCTAACATTAACATTATGGGTACATTTTAGACAGAAATCATAACTCATTTAACATTTCTCACAAGGCTCACACGACCTGCCATATCATGTATTCAAACATATATCATGTCTGCCCAACAAGTATTCTCATTCTAACATTTCATACATATATGCATGATCTCAGTAACATCCCTTTCTAGGGCATGTCATATCTCATCACCTGCAATTTATGAGATAAGTATTGAAAATAAGAAGCCCTGTAGTATGTAGATATCATCTTAGAGAGAACAAGCATATAAAGTTAAATGCACTAGAAACATACAATTCAACAATTTAGCATCAGCACATCTCATATCGAGACCTTTCATATTATCATAACATGATTCATTGAACACCCTATCCTTAGGGTTTCATTTGCCTTATTTATTCATCACATGCCAACACCCTACTCTTAGGGTTTCATTTGCCTCATTCACCTTTTCATTTACCTCATTCACTTGTCACATGGCTCTTATCATGATCTCATAAGATATAAGCATTCACTAAATAAAGATTGTTTCCAACAAATCATATACAATCAATATAGATATGAAATCATGGAAACTTAACTAAATTTAGATTTTCCATATCATTTACTGAGATGTCTTGTATCAAGAATAAAATTCAATTAAGATAACCCATGAGATACATCCTAACCACTTATAGGATTACTAGTCCTTTTCAATAAGGTTGAAACACTAGTGATGTCTCAATTAGGTTAAACCCTAATTACATCATTTAATATAAATCTGAAAAGCATTCTCACTAGGAAGTGTTGTATACGTTTTTGATATGAATCTACCATTTAAGAATCATTCAAACAGAGAAGGAATCCACATCATATCAATTTGTAACAATCTTAAATCAAACGGACATTTCAGGATTTAGAATTATATGCTAAGCATTTAGGGATTTAGGTGCTATAATCAAATTCGTGCATTACACTGTTTGAAGGAAGAACCCACTCACCCTAAGGTGTGAAAACACCTCACAACTGCAGCTCAACTCAGGGAATCTCGAATTCCTATCAAATCCCTAGCAAATCTCCCAATTCTTCTTCCATTCAACTCGGGAACCTTGAAAAAGAGGGATTATGAAGAAAGGGTGAGAAAAGAGAGAATTTCGACATCATCTTGGATCAAATCAGAGCATGGACGGAATCTTGACATGAGAGAGAAGATTCACCATAAAAGTCTATGCAAAGGATCCAAACTTACTTGATTTCACCATTCTTGGAATCGCAAAACCCTAATTCAGCAATTCCCCCACTTTCTCCACTCAAGCCCTAATTCTCCCTCTCTCTCTAGGAGCTCGTTTCTATGGAATGAAATGACAAATAATGAGAGCTGTGTGTGTGTGTGGTCGATCATATAAGCTAATTTGAGCTGCTTGGGTCAATTGCAAATTGACCCTACACTCGACTTTAATTATATTGGCTGAATATTCAGTTTCACAATAGCTTCTGTAATTCGCCTACTGAATAACTAACAGAAGATCCAAAGATTCTTAAAATTTTATATGTTATACCTAATGAATTTCCAGACCTCCAGTAAAAATTTGAGATCATTTCTAGTTACCAATAATTAATTAAAAATGAAATAGTGCACTGCTATATTGCAGTCTGCAGAATATTCGGCCGAGTTTGTCCTGCACAAAACTCGACCGACACCCTTACTGTAGAGATCAAAAAGTCATCCAAAAATTATGCCAATTTAACAGAGTGTCTAAAACTGTGTTTTTCAAGCACAGTTAAAATTTGAGATCAATTGGATATACCAATAAAAAGATAAAATTAAATTACCACACTGCTGTATAAATCTGGAAATATGATCGGCCGAGTTTGAAACTCGACCGATAAACAGGTCAGAGCATTCATCAAAAATTCTGATATTTTTCAATGTTGTTCAAATTTTATATATCTAAATCATATCCAAATTTGAAGTAAATCAGAGTTACACATAAAATACTAAAAATCATTTAGTGAGACATTCTACTTATCAAATTCTGTATTCATGTATCATCAAAACCTTATATTGGGCCGATTAGGGTTTATGTTTCTCAAACCCTAATTACAAGACAAAAGAACATTTTGACTTCTTATCATAATTAAAACATCCTAATTGTGTTATCGTCATTAATTAGATTTCAAGAATGATTATTCCAATTAATCTTTGCAATTGTCTAGGTAAACCCTAGTTTACCAATTAAGCTCAGATGGGGTCGTAACAGTGGATCTCAAATAACTCTAGAAATAGAGATATCAATTGATAATAATCAAATTCGTAGATAGTCTCCAACATGAATATGAAGGAGTGAACAATCATATCCTTGTTGAATCTAAACTTCCTAAATTGGCACAAGAATATCTGTGAGTCTCTCGTGTCTTTATAGATCATTTTCCACATACCTCTTTTGATAAAACCACCATGGTTGCTACCATAGATAGTCATAACAATATTATTTTCACCATTTATGGAAGAGGAAGGCAAGGACAAGGAGGATAAGGAGGTTGTTGATGTAGATTTATTGGAGGACGAGGTCATCTAGAATGCATCAATTGTGGTAAGATGGGGCACTAAAAAGAAACATGCTATGGGATCCACGAATGTCCTCCAAGATCCACACATGCAAATATTACATCCATTGAAGACACTATGTGAGATTCCCCTTGCCACATTTAGGTTTACTGATGATGAATATAATCAATTCTACCAGTACATGGCGTCCTAACAAGCTTCATCATCTATTGTAGGTATGGCTTCCTTTGTCCAACATCCCGGTGATCCTACCACATGCATATCTCAAGATTCTTATATAGCTTGAACTTCTTGGGTTCTTGACTTGGGTGCAACATATTACATTATAGTTACAAGAAAACTTATTTCTAACCTATCCTCAGTTAATGATCACTACCATTATTCACCATCGACAATCATTCTAAAGTACATGTACAAGTCACAAGTCACAAGAACCATAAACCCCTACCATCACACTACATTAGACTTATTTGTCCACGAGTTTCCCTTTAATTAAATTTCCATAAGCAAGTTAACTCATTCTCTTCAACTCCGAGTTACATTTAACCGTGATTATTGTGTTACAAAAAACCTCCAGATATAGTAAATGATTGGTGGTTGGTATGAATTTGTTGGTCTCTATTGTCTTGGTCTGACTTCTAAAGCATGTTTCACAACTACTCCTCTTCATATTCATAGTTGGTTAGACACATTTCTCTAGAGAAACTCATGATTATTCATTTTCATCTATCTATTCTTTATTAATTAGAATGTGGTCATGTCAATTAGGAAAGCATCATGGATTCAACTTTAAAAACTAAAGATCAAATGAGTGCTAAGTCATAGTTTGATATTATCCATTCTAATGTTTGGGACCTGTTGGGTTCCTTTAAAACATGGTAATAGGTATTTTGTTTCCCTTATGAATGACCTTTTTACAGTCACATGGTTATATTTAATAAAAGGTCATTTGGAAATTTTATCTACAACCCAAAGCTATTACAATGAAATTGAAACTCAGTTTTACAGTGAATTCATATTTTTCAAACCAACAATGCTAAAGAGTATTTTATTCACGCTCTTAATCAACTTCTATATCAAAAGGGGTTATTCACCAATCATCTTTCCCACACACACCTCAACAAAATGGGGTGGCCAAATGAAAGAACTACCACATTATTGAAACAACCAAACCCTTCTTTTACATATGTATATTCCAAAGGTGGTTTCGGGTAATGCATCTCTTATTGCCACATATCTTATTAATTGTGTGCCATTGTCCACCTTAAAAAATCACGTACCTTTCCAACTCCTTTGTGCAAACTATCCTCTTTATGGTGTTTCACCTAAAAGATTTGGATGTGTTTGCTTTATTCATAATGTTGGACCTATACAATATAAACTTATCTTAAAGGCATCCAAATGTGAGTTCCTTGGTTATTCCAAGATTCAAAAGGGATATAGATGTTATGACCTTGTTGAACAAATTTATGTTGTGTTCTAATGTCACTTTTGTTGAATAAACTCATTTCTTTAGATATCTCAATCTGTAGGGAAACTTGAGGAAGCTCTCCCACTTCCTATCTATAGGGGAACTTGAGGAAGCTCTCTTGCTTCCCACATTCTCAAGATCTTATCATCTGAATCTGAATTCTCTTTGAAAAAATTACACATGGAGTCTTGTCCCTACTCTGAAAGACAAGACTATTGTTGGATGTAGATGGGTTTACTCTATGAAAGTAGGGCCTACTGGTGCTGCTACTGAACTCAAGGCTCAACTAATACACAAGGGATATACTCAAGTGTATGGAGAAGACTGCCTTGAGACATGTTCTCCAGTATCTAGAATGTAATCTTTTTTACTCTTTATTTCCTTGACTGCTCAATTTTCTTGGTCTATGCATTAGATTAATATTAAGAACAATTTCCTCCATTGTGAATTTTCTTGGGAAATTTATGGAGCAATCTCCTAGGTTTTTTGCTTAGGGGAAGTCTCAATATTGTTTGTAGGATTCATGTCACTCTACATGCTTAAATAGTCTCCATGAGTGTGGTTTGGTATGCTCAGTCATAGACTCCTAGAATTCAGTCTCTAAAGGTATGATCTTGATCATTCAATATTCTATCAATGAGGATCCCCATGTGTAGTCCTCCTTATTTTTATGACTGGAGATAATTAAAAGGGTATTCTATAGCTCCAATAGTTTCTTTAAAGTAGATTTCACACCAAATAATTAGGTCCCCTAAAATACTTTTTGGGTGTTGAAGAGGCTAGATCCCCATATGGTATTATTATATTAGAAAGAAAATATAATCTTGATGTACTTTAAGAAACATGGATACTTGGAGATAAACTTGTAAATACTCTGTAAACACCCAAGCCCACTGCCCTAGGCTCTAGTGGAGTTTCAGGAATGTTGATTGGCTCCACAAACCACAACTAGCCTTAACAAGGTGCTTTGTCCGCACTCACACTCAAGCCAAGATCAACTTCTCGGCGGTCACCCATCCTAGTACTACTCCAAGCCAAGCATGCTTAACTATGGAGTTCTTAGTGATGGGCTTCCTAAAAAGGAGGTGCACCTTGGTGATATGGGTAGTCTAATCATTCCTTATAAGAACATTTTATTCGAGGCCTCAAATCTTGGGATGTTATAATCTCCCCCACTTAGACTCTTGACGTCCTCATCAAGGCTCAGCTATATTGCCTCAAAATATCACCCCATTTTAGTGCAAACCCAGAATGGCTCATAAACACCGAGCTCTCGATCACGGAACACCAGCACAAAGGTGGCTACATCACCATGGACAACCCTTTCCAACATGCCTGGACCGCACAACTCAAAGACTAACATGCCATGCCCATATGGGCCCCACCTACTGGAGGTGTTTTGGCTCTGATACCATTTGTAAACACCCGGGCCCACTGCCCTAGGCTCTAGTGGAGTATTAGGAATGACGACTGGCCCCACAGACCACCACTAGCCTTAACAAGGCACTTTGTCCACACTCACGCGTAAGCTAGGATCAACTTCCAAACTAGTCACCCATCCTAGTATTACTCCAAGCCAAGAATGCTTAACTATGGAGTTCTTAGTGATGGGATTCCTAAAAAGGAGGTGCATCTTGGTGATATGGGTAGTCCAATCATTCCTTATAAGAACATTTTATCCGAGGCCTCAAATCATGGGATGTTACATACTCTAATGGACCCCAGAGTCAAGTTATATAAGGAGAAGGGAAGTCACTTGAAGATTAGTGGAGGTATAGAAGATTGGTCAGAAAAATTAATTATCACACTATCACTCACTCAGACATATCCTTTGCTACTACTGTGGTTAGTCAATTAGTGGATAAACCACATACTAGTCATATGGAGGTTGTCATTCAAATTCTTTTATATCTTAAGAAGAGTCCATGAAAAGTAATATTGTACTTAAATTGTGAATATCTCAAAGTATAGGAATGCTCAGATGTTTATTCTTTGGGACGTGTTAATCAGTTCAAGCCTATTTAAAGATATAATATATTTGTGGGAGGTAATTTGGTATCATGGAAAATAAAAAAGCAAGCTATCATAACACAATATAGTGTTGAATCTGAATACACCGAACCCTGACTCATGTGACTAGCGATGTCTTATGGATGAAGAATATCCTAGAAGAACTTGGATACATCTAGTCTGAGGCTATGGAGCTCCAGTGTAATAACCAAGTTGCTGTCCACATTGATTCCAACCCAGTTTTTCATGAAAGAACTAAACAAATCGAGGTTGATTGCCATTTCTATTGAGAAAATATGCAAGATCAGAAAATCATGCTTTTTCAGTATGATCATAAGATCAAGTGGTAGATCTATTTACTAAATCCCTTAATGGTTGTCAGGTCAAATTTTAATGTAACAACCTTGTTTCCTATGATATCTATGCACCAAATTAAGGGGGAGTATTAGAATAATAAGTATTTATGATTCATTATTCTTTTATTATATTCCTTGTTGTATATGGTATTGTCCATATTGTGTAATTGGGTTATTGGCACCACCCAAGTCCATATATATAGGTGTGCCCTGTGAATACAAAGACAAGTTGCTTTGCCTCGTCATCTTTCTATTAATAGTGGTAATTTTTTTAGAATTGTTGTTGAGGTGGAAAACTTACAACCTTTTCTTCTGGCATTAGTCAACCATGGAGAAATCTATAAAATTGAATATGAGTGCCTACCAACCATATGTATGAGATACAGAGGGTGGGTCATGAAGACAAGAATTGCACTATGCTCCTGATAAAGAAATTGCCTACCCTCTGAGTACACCAGATAGGACAACCCAGTTAATCATCCTTTATTCCATGTAGATGCATCCCGAGAAACCTAAAAGGAGGAAATCAAAGGCAAAAGAAGGATGATAAGACAGTGGAAAATAGTCACAAAAACAAAAAACGACAACAATAAAGAAATGAAGAACCAGTACAAGTATGGAGCCTGACTAGGGGTGGGCATAGTTTGGTTTGGTTCAGTTTGCCCCTAAAACTACAAACCAAAATATATGTACTGGTTTGTGAATTTTTTAAATCAAACCAAATCGTTAACTAGTCCAAAACCATACCAAACCGATTGTTGTTATTGGTTTGGTCTGGTTTAGTTTGGTTTCAAACTATTAATTGAGAAATTATACACCTTTATACTAACTTTTATGATAAGTAACCTTTTTTCATCATCTTATTCAAGATATCTAGCATCACAAACAAACTTCATATAAATAAAAGCAGTATTTAGAAATACGTAATAAAAGAATACATATACAAACTATAAGTAGACAATGTCCAACTAACTTCAAATAACTATACCTACACAATAGTCTAAATTTTTTATTGACTTAATTTTGTTAATTTAGCGTTTACATTACACATCAAATAAAAAAAATAATTGATATCCTATGATCTAATTTAGATAAGTATTTTGGTTTGATTTTATTAAACTGCACCCTCAAACTAAACCGAACCATTATTTAATGGTTTGAATTTTTTGAAACCAAACCAAACCATTCATCTCCTTAAAACTAAACCAAACTGGTTGGTTTGGTCTGGTTTGGTATGGTTGAGTTTAATGGTTTGGTGTGGTTTTGTGATAAGTCCTAAGCCTGACTATATCATTGATGAAAGCACACCTCTGAAACTAGAGAATCCTAATAAATTGCAATTAGTAATGAGCAAGTAATGAGCAAAAGAATCTATAATAAGCAACCCCTTGAACCACTATGAAGAGGCAATTCTGATTGTGTCATAGACCAGAACCAAACCCACACATCCAACAAAATGGAAAGCAATTCAGATAACACCTATATAACAATGGTGGCAATGAAATGTCAGTAGGACGTATAAGTAACTTTGAATCCAATTTTGGTTTCAAGTTTTTATATGACTTTAGATCCCAAACCCATGGCTCTAGTAGGGGCATAGGAGTTATTCTCAATACCATGAAAGTTATTAACCATCACGTTCCAGTGAGTCTAGATAACACAAGAATGAAAGGGAAAGTGGTTGCCCCACCAGATAGAAACAAAGTTAGTGATTCCAAACAACTCTTCACAAATGTTATAGAGGAAATGGATGAGGAACAAACTGATCCCATATCTAGGAAAAAACCAATAATTACCTAATGTGGTTCCCTGCCCCATTGTTTTCTTTATGAACTACATCAGTTGTAATAATCGGGGTTATGGCCTGGATGATAAAATTGATTACGTATGACACTCGAATGATACTCATAAACTACACTCATCTCAATCTTGGAATCTTGATGTAGTGGTAATAAGGCCGTCTTAGTTTTTCAAAAGATGGGTTTTAGATCATCTCACCACGTTGAAGACTCTAGGTTCTTTGTTGGAATTTGACAACTTTGGGACCAACATCGTTGCTCAAAAGAGATCATTATAAACCATAAACAACTGATCTACTACATGTTTAATCAAAAAGCACAAATTACCTTTATGCATGGGAGTCCTGACCCCAAACAAAGAAACTTCCTATAGAATAAACATTGATATTTCCTCCCATATATTTGGTGAGTTGACAGTCATTAGTGACTTTATCACAATGTTAACTCCAATTGAGAAGAAATTCATTAAGTATTTTGATTGTTCCTCATGTGCCAAGTTCAATGATGTTCTGCTTCAAACTAGTTTAGCTGATATAAAAAATGGAGGAGAATGGTTCACCTTCATGTAGTGTGGGATCTTTGAAAAATGGATAAAAACAACCCCCTACTAACTCCATGGTGCTACCCCATGTATTTTGTGACCATAACCCTATCCTTGTCAATCACGATGAATGGTATAGGGAAACATTCATCCTCTTTAGGAAGCTTTCAAGCCAGAACCTAAAACCCGACTTCCATCAACATATCCTCAAGTGTTGGAATAATGCCACACATTTTAATGAAGTGATCAAATATTTCCAACCAACAACAATGAAATGGAATGCAACCTCCTTGAAGTCAATTGCATTTTCTTAATTAGGATAAAATCTAATTTCTTCTTAAAATGTTTGTCCTTTGGGTTTGGTCATAAGCTATACTATAATAATTGTTCACTTGTGGGTGGTGATTATTGTATGTTAGGTTAGGTGAAACCTTAGGGATTCTTTCCTAGATGAAGTTTTTGTTCTATAATCTTACACATCACTATTACATCTAGAAATGAAGAAACACACATACAATCATGGAAAGAAGGATCAAACAAAAGGAGGAGGATTATAGGGGGAAACAAAGTCTAGAATTTATGTAAGGCTAAGTAGAGCTTAACATATATTACTATCATAAAATAAGTGGTTAGAGTTAGAGGTCTTGACACCATTTATAGTAGCACCATCTAGTAATGGAATTTGGAGTGTTAACTAATTAGTAATTTTCCCATTATTTTGTATTTACCATTTGATGTCACTACAATTTAGAATCTATGATTTCCAAATTATGGTCCTTTGCTTTATTTTCTTCCATATCATGGTTTTTACTTCTACATGGAGTCTATTTCTAGCTTCATGCTCTTCATTTTCCTAAAGGTATAGACAATTTGTCTCTAGAATACAACATTCTATGTACACCTAATTGCATAACGTGTGGTGATTTTGTTACCCCAAACTAAAAGATGATCACACACTATGTACTCTCATTAAAAATATGTGTAATTTCCTATTTTCAGATAAAAGTTATTGATTTTTCTTGTCTCCACTTCATGTACTTACAATATATTCCATGTATAGTATCACGAGAAGTTTCAAACATGTTCACACTCGAATATATGAAATGATACGTGAAGCATTTGACTGATTGAGTTATGACATGTTTATGTTGTGATCAAGTGAACTTTTATAGAGAGATGAGAAGGAGCTGGTACTGAGATCATTAGGTGAAAGAATAGGATAAAAATTGATTCCTCTTCACCTATTGGTCTACAACCCTCTTGTTACTGTGGAATTATACCTTATCTATCTATATTTAAAGAAGAAATATTGCTACAAACTCAGTCATTCCAAGGATTGGAATACCAACAAACATCAAAGATTTCTTGTCTCTTCTACATAGTTACTTGAATCACTTTTCATATTGTATCATGAACTCCATTGTTCTTGAACCTTCTTTCCTACAAAACCACACCATGGATGAGTAGTTCATTATTCCTTGGGCATGGTGGAGTAGACCCCAAGAAATTACATGTTGAACATGTTTACATTGGATGTGCTTTATATGTGTGTATAATCATTTGTCAAGCCTTTATACACATGTTATGCTCTTCGATTCATGCCAATAGGGTGTACCTAGAGAAGACAGGGGTCACCTACAACTACTTGCTTTAATTTATGATAGTAATTAAACTAAGTAGGAATGTTATTGCAATATGTATAACCTAGTTTCATGTTAAGACATTGCAGAGTAAAAATAGAGAATTATGATAGTTCTATTCTACTATATGAAAGCATCATAGCACAAATATGAAACCATTTATAAAATTCTTGCATGAGAATTACAATATGAATTAGTTTGATGTGTGAAATCTTAGGTTGGATGTTAATGTATTTATCTTTATAATTGACTTAAATTGATTATTGGTTAGTATATCAATTCTTCTTTTCAATTGTTAGTTCTTTATTTAATGCAAAATAAAACTCTCTTTTAGACAACCTTGTTTGCTTCCATCCTATAGAAATGTGGCGAAAACCAATCTTTGGGTCAACTATTTTAGATCTTATCAGACCTTATAGACCGACAACTCTAGTGAGTATATAAGATAAGGTCATTCACCATTCTTATCGAAGGACATGATTAATAGCTTAGTGTTTGGGCACCCAACTTGGTGGCCATTGACCCAGGTTCAATACAAGCTATCAAGAATTTTTTATTTCTATTCAAAACAATTATGTATCCATTCCATAATGATAGTTTCATCCTTTGTGTTCATTATATCATTATGTTTTTACATGTCTTCTGCATATGCCATATTGTTGTGATTGCTAATTGTTTTTTATTCCTACTTTTATTGAACAAAACAACTCAAAAGAAATTTAAACCATACAAGCATAAAGGAGTGGGACCCATCATTATTCCACTGTCAACACTTGGCAGGCCGAGATTACTATTTGATCAAAGCCCCAATCCAGTTATGTACCTAATTTCGCTATCTATATTTAGACTAATAAATAAGACACTACTAATTTTAAGATTTTGGGGGAAGTCAATTAGCCAATAGTTTAGTTTAGTTTGTTTTCAATTACTTTATTTCTTGTACTCTTTCCTAATTTCTATTTTAGTATTCATTTGTTTTTTACATGACTTGTTTTATTTACTATGAAGATCATTCTTTTCTTAGATTTTCTTATGCATCTTAATGTTCTGAATTGATATGGACATGAATCACTACACTTCACTTGTCCATGTTTTTAAAAGCTATATGTTTTCCATTTTGTTTTTCAAATTTTAGTTTTGTCGATTAAAGTTAGAATGTGCAAATAAGCCTTTATTTATTATCTTACTTACATAATAATCTCATCAGTGTGGATTGACCAAATGGAAAGTGTTGTTATTCTTGGCTTGATATCTCTAATTTTTTATAGTGTTTTTTGTCACCACCTCCTCAAATTTGTAAAAATAGATGAAATCTCATTTATGTGTTGCTGTAGTTCACATATGGTTCATGGATGCATATTGGAATTCAGAATAAAGCCATGTGTTTCCAAAGTAGAATTCACATATGATATTATGAATTTTTGGGTTTATTTCTCTCCTTTGTATATAGCCCCATGAAAGAGACTATATCGCTCGTGTAGTATGCCAATTTAGCATGATATTCTAACCTAATATAAAATTTTTGTGTTACATTGAATAGATGGCTTAGTTTCCCCATACGACACTCCAACCAACCATAAGTTTTAACTTTAGAAGTTGAGTGCTAGAGAGTGTGATTCAAATTATATATCATGTTCATTCCAATGTTTCAAAATATATGTGGACATTATTTTCCAATTTTTAAACATTTAATTCATTATTATATTTAGGGAATCACATTTCTTATTTTCTATTAAAAAATTATATGGGTATCATTTTTTCCTAAACTATTATATGTTTGGTATTCCACTCAAATTAGATCAACTATTATACAATGATTCCATAATATTGAATAATTGAATTGGATGCATTATCACCTTGTTGATTTGATTGCATTTTGGCATTTGGATAGGTTCCACCCTTCTAGTTTGGTCAACTAATTCTTGCATAACGCTCCCTACTGTATATCCTATAGGATTTTGGTTTTGATTGCTTGAGGACAAGTTACATTTCAATCATAGGATAATTTGATAAACACTTTTTATATCATCTTTGTATGATTTATTCGTGCACTTTTCACACAATGTCATCATCGTTTAGCATCTATTATTGCCAACTTATGTTGCTTAATGTTATTTTCATCCACTTCATGTTTTTGATTGAAGGTAGTTTGAAATGATGATATCTATCACTTGGGAAGCCACCTTATTTGATTCAGAGCAAAACTCATTATTTCCATGATAGTTTCATCAAATATGTGCTTTATCAACACAATACAGGGCGTGTACTTCCAAGTACATGACATACATTTTGATAGCTAGAGATATATATTGTAAAAATACCACCTGACGTTTTCCCTCAACTACATGTTTGTAGAAAATTTTCTGCCGTAAAATTAAAAATGACTACACTTAATGTACTCTCAACTATATGGTGCTTACTTTTTAAATTTCACATTGGAGTTGTTAATGTGCTTATACTATACACCATGTATTTACAAGTTTTCTCTATGCAATGTGTCGACTGTGTAGTTTTAAAACATGATTTCACTTTTACTTACACATGAATATTTTAATATTTGAGTGAGGGATCCTCAACAATTTTTAGTTATTATCAAGTGTAGATGAGCTGATAAAAGAGGATGAGTGGATGCTATTAGTTTCACAATAATATTGATATTGATTCCTCTCCACTTCTAGAGCTATGAACCTCTCGTCAATGTCGATTTCTACCTTCTCCATCCAAATTTGAAGGGAACTCTTTAGTGACTTGTAACTATAACAAGGGAGATTTTGGACTATGGACAAGTATCTATACCTTCCTTTCTCTTTTACTTAGTTTCTTGGATCACTTTTCACATTTTATCATGAACTCCATTGCTCTTCACTCTTTTTTCCTAAAAGAACATTACCATGTATGATTAGTCTGCTATTTATCAGATATGGGGGAGAATCCCCCACACCATTATATGTTGAATAAGTTTTATTCTATAGTTTGAATGATTTTTTTGTAATTCATGGTGAATAAATATTTTATATGTGTGCATATTCTTTTCCCAACCTTATACACATCTTATTCTTTTTCATGTGTGCTAGAATGGTGTGCCTACAGTAGGGAGAGCTCACCTATAACTACTCAATGTAAATAATGACTATAAATGAATAAAATTGAAGGGTTATTGCAATATGTATAACCTAATCTCATGTTTAAACATGAAAGTGTTCCAATAAAAAATTGGGGTAGTTTACTTCTTCCAACAATAGGGGTTGTGGGACATTCATGCATCCATTGATGAATTGCTTGCATTATTTGTAGTATGAATCATCTTGATATGTTAAATCTCTATTCTATGAAACCCTAGTCCTGAGATTCATAATCATATCTTGATGGTTGACTTAAATTGATTATTAATTATTATATTATTTTTTGTTTTAGTAGTTATCTATTTGTTTAATACAAACTAGACCCCTTTATAAACTACTAGTCTTCTTAAACAAGATAGTAATTGCACCTAACAACGAGACTTCCTTTGAAGAGGACCTTTGCTACGTTGATCACACATCCTTGGGAAATGAGCATGTTAATTCATAATATAAATATTAAACTCATTAAAAACCTAAAACTACATCAACTAAAGGGGGAATAGAGGTTGTAATAACTTGATGATGCTGCACTAAAGCTTCCATCACACTCTATTAGTTGTAGTGTTCCATATTTGGAAAGGTTCTTAGGCTAAGATGATGAAGAGGTTGGGTTCAGGGAGGTAATCTAGCACATGGAACTAAATCCTAGAGGTTTTGGTATGATTTTCTAACACCTCAAAAGGATGTTGGCGAGGTGAATTGGTTGTTGGAGCTTTGATATGGTATAGAGAGCTTTGTTTTTTGGGTAAAAGGAGGTCAATTTAGTGGGTATAATGGAGATGATCTAGGTGAAATTTTGAGGTGGGTTGGTGATTAAGTAGTGCAATGGTGCTTGGAGAGTGTTTATCAAACTTGGACATTTCATCCATTGGAATCATAACTATTGAAACTAGGGATTGTTTTGTAGATGAGATTTATTAGAGTGACTTGATTTGGTTTTGACTTGTGAGGATAAAGTAGGATGTGGTATATACACTTTAGAAACTCATGACACTATATCTAAAATTCCTACAGATATTGGTTGAAGGGGATGACCCCTCATTCTCTATCCTACCTAGACTTGGTTTTGGGTCCTGCTATGGTTGTCCATGTTAGTACTTTCCAATAGAGATAATCTAAGTATCACATTCTTCTTCAATTTCTATATCTCTCATCTGTAGCCCAACTTAGTAGAAACATTGACAATCGATTCTTATCTAGGTTATATACCAGTAAAAAAATCCTCATCTCCATTCTTGCTACCAGTCCGAGTATGTTCCTATTTGGGATCGAGTGGGGTGCTTCATTTCTAAATTTTAACACATGCCTCATGTTCAACCCACGTTCTACCGATGCTTATGTCTCCGAGGGACTTTGGTTCTAGATTTATTTATGTTGTAATCTCTTAACCTACTCTCTATTCTGATCTTGTAGCTTAGGATCTCACCTTGTGTATGATTCTAGATTTGCTTTATTTTTTGAGAGTGAGATTTCTCTCTCTTGAATGTATATAAAGGAAATCTAAATCACATAGTAATACCAGTAAATGAGATTGAGTTACCAAAAAAATCAACAACAATTGTATTGAGTTGTATATTATTTGCATGGATCATTGGGAATATCTCGTTATTCTATAAATAAATAATGACCAAACTATAAAATTGATGAACAATGGTTTAGTTCATCTTGGTGAATATATTACATAACAAAGATTTCAAAACTGAAAATATCATAAAAAATAACCCTAATTTAAAGATTTGATTTAGAGTAATGAAAGAAATTTTAATTGAGTTTCCACTTTTTCACATTATCCACTCATCAAAAATGACTTTGGTCCTCAAAATTTACACATACCAAAATAGTGTGGAAACTAATACTCCATATTAGATTTGAGTACCCATGTAGAATCATCACTATTTTTGTATCACCTAAGAACATTTACCATCTTAGTCTTCTTATTCCCAACATCATTGCTTCTATATTTTAAGAATTTTTATAGGGAGTTTTTGTCATATTAGAGTATCCTCAACTAAATGGATTTGTAATTTAGAATACAATTCAAATCGTTGAAATATCACTTCAAATTGGAAACATGAAACACATTGTGCATCATGATATATATTGGAGGAAGAGCAAGGTGATAATCACATTATTCAATGTTCTCCAAGATATTAACATGAAAGATATATGTAGGAATAACTTTCCCTTATTCTTGGATATGATCCTTAGAATATGCATGATTACCTAAAAGAAGCTTCTTAGGTTTCCTTTATGCACCATCATAGTATCTTTGACAGTCTTAACATGTCTTTGATCATTTCTTCATGATTACCTAAAAGAAGCTTCTTAGGTTTCCTTTATGCACCTCTATGTAAATGGTTGTTATTATAAATAAATTCTACTTACACTAAACATTGATCTCATGATTATTCATAGTCGAATAGACATACTCTGAGAAGATCTTGAAATAAACACGACAATTAGTTATCTTTGTTTGCCCATATATTTGGGGATGAGATGAAGTATTGAAACATAGTTGAGTTCCCAACTCTTGCTTCACATGATACCAAAGATTAGATGTGCACTTTAAATCTAAAATACAAAACTATATATATTGGCATTTTTTGAAGTCCCACAATCTAACAAATTTACAATTCAGATAGCTTAAATACTTTACTTGTTTCCTGCAATGGCACAAATGTTCTAACTTGATTGAAAAATCAATTACAACCTGAATTAGATTATACCTTTGCCTAGGAATACGTAATTTAAACACAAAATACATGGTTATTTATTTTCATTTCCAATAAGGAATTAATAGGGGTTGTGGTAAACCAACTAACCTCTAGTTTTTAGCATTGATCTGCTGACACGAATCACACTACATATAAAATATACAATATCATTTTACATAGTTCTCTACCAACCATGTGTACATAGATGTAACATCCCCAATTATACACATGGAATTTTGAGGGCATTTTGGGCAAAAAATATGGGACTTCAGGTTGATATCTTTCTCTCTTTTTATATTTTTTCTCTTATATGAAAATGAATACCATCTTATTATCATAGAGGCTAAAGATAAAAGATGTACATGTGAATGACACTAACCTTTCAACTTAGTTACTTTTTAGTATTTTAAGAATTTTAATTAATTATGATACAATGATTTAACAAAACTCTCCAAAATGATTCCCTAGATTATAGAAGTGGATTTTGAGACCAGTTAGAGATATGTCCTATGTATGATGGAAATATTTTATTGTTGTAACAAATGGATAAGTTGAGTATAAATTAAAGTTTTGTATCTTTTTATGCTTGAATTAAATGAAACTTAATAGATAGTTTGGCATTTCATATCCCCCCATAAAACATTAGTATATGGACTAACTAATGAACAAAACCATAAATGATGTAGTTGACATATGGTTATATAACTACCCCCATGTTCAGTAGTCAATAAGGGAAACATGTATCCTTAGAACTATATGGATTTCAAGAAGGTACTTGGAGCCATACACACACACACACACACACACACACACACACACAGATATATATATATATATATATATATATATATATATATATATATATATATATATATATATATATATATATATATATATATATATATATATATACATCCATACATACATACATACATGCATGCATGCATACTTGGTTTTCATTAGAGGAATCACTACAAATGAACATCAAGCAAGAGATAGAGGAGTCATTCCAAATGAACATCAGCTCGCTCCCCACGAAATACCTTGGTTTTCCCCTTATTGGAGGCAATCTCCAGGTGAAGGACTTCACGGACTATACTGACAAACTTGAGAACATGATCCGTCATTGGCCACAGAATAAAACCTCAATGGTCGGATGGATCATGTTAACCAAAAGCACTTTGGAAGGCCTACTCATCTACTGGGTTCAACAAGGTGAAATTCCCTTGGATGTGCTCACCCATATGGAGATGACCCTCTCTAACTTTATCTGGGCTAGCGGTACTCATGCTATGAAGTACTCTAGACTCGCAATCCACAAAGATGAAGGAGGCATCGATCTGAAGACCCCTGCTGTGATTGCTAATTGGGGTACTATCAGGCGCATTATCAACTACCACCAAGGGAAATCGACCTGGGCACAATGGATGAAAATATAATATCCAAAGGGTCTAGACTTTGACCCCCTCACCAGAGAGGGCTACTCTTGAGTCATCAATAGGATGACCTCTATATGGAAGCATATCAAACATGTCTTCAACATCAATGATACATGTAACTGGACTCTCAACAATAATTTCAACCTCTGGGAACTAGCCATGCTGAGAGGAAACACTTCACCTCCGCCTTTTCACTTCACAAAGTATGTCTCGAATGACCTTGAGATTCCCAAATGGAGTCTGTGTCTTTATAGAGCCGCCTTTGAATCTTATCCTACTCTAGATAAGATTGATAAATGGTACCGGGACACTTATTCAACTCAGTGTCCGATGTGCAATGATGGCATCGAATCCCATGAACATCTCTTTTAAAACTGCACCTTTATCACAACACTTTGGAGACTGGTTTGTGATGAAGCTAAGCTAGGCTACACTCAGCTTCTCTCTACGAAGGAGATAATTTCTACCCTAGGCCCAAGTATAAACCTTTAGAAAAGAAAGCTTCTAACTTCCTTGTCTGTAGTCTACTACTATACTTGGCATGAAAGGAACTCCAGGAAGCACATGTCCAAGCTTTACAAAGTAGAATACATTGGAAAGAAGATTTGTAAAGTCTTAAATTATAGACTCAATGTATAGATATCTTTTTCCTTTTTGTTTGTTTAGTAGAGAGCAGGGGCTACTATATAAATCGTCCCAACTTTGTTGGGGTTTCGGAATAAAATTTACCAAATTCGGATACATGCATGCATATATATATATATATATATATATATATATATATATATATATATATATATATATAAAAGTTATGCAAAATCTAATGAGTCATGGTCCTCTCGGCACCTTAATTCATACAGTTCATGAGTTTGGACGAAGTTATTGCTCATGTTATACTTGCATGAGAATGTGATTCGAAGGACTTGATATGTTTTTTAATGTGGAATTCCTACCAATGTGATATGATAGGTGCCATGACTTGAGTCCCCATTACAAGCTTGATGTTTTATATAAGTCATTTTTTGATAAGTCCCTACTTTTATACTCACACCAATTATTAGTATGGTTGGATAATCCTAAGATTCTTAATGGTGGACTAGGGGATTTCAAAATCACTAGACAATAGCATGGATGGTACATTCCAAACCACCTAGAGCTTATAACATATGTAATCAAGCCTAGTATCACTATACATAGAATATTTACTTTATGCGTCATCTACTTCCTTTATTTCTTTAACATATCATTCATAGGATTCCCTTTGATACTGAACTTTCTACTTTTACGTGTATAGACATCTTTCATACTTTGATTACTCTACAAATACTCCATATATCAATAAAGCTTTGGTCTTTCTATCATTATTTTCCATGCTTTTGAGGTTCTCAACATCTAACATATGGTTTACTAGTGAGCATTCACCTTCCTTGAGGCAAAGTTGAGAGGAAAGTAGAGATGTTTTGTCTGGCAGTTTCTAGATATGAGGCATTTGCCATTAGCTCTAGTAATTGATTAACTCTAGCTTTAGCATTATCAATCAATTCAATATCATCAAAGAAAAGCATACACTAGTATATGCCATTTCGTATACGCTTTAGCATCTCATCTACAATAAACATAAACAAATACAGACCCAGAGCTTATATGTGATGTACCTAAATTGTTATGGGATATGACATTTAATCAAGTATTGTATATAGTTTGTACTTATTATTTGTTATAGATTTTTAAAAAAAATTGTTATAAAATATATCCACATGTTGCAACAATATTTGGTAAATTTATAATATGTTACTTATGTATATCTTCACACAAGACACTCTACAACTAGATCTACACAACATATAGAACTATAGGAATACCCACACAAACCCCAAGGGCAATCACATGTTTGATTGTCACCATGCTCCACATCTAGTTGAATCGATGTCCTACTACATGATGTTCTATACAAATATTACAAATAGAGAAAAAGATAATATCAAAATACATGGTTTGAACCCTTTTTAAGTATCATATATGTAATACACGTACACTACATGTTATCTTTGTTAAAAATTCACATAATAGATGTAACTAAAGAAGTGCATGATTCTTTCCATACATTGTACTTTTATAATATTCAAGATGAGCAATATGTTGCATACATATTAGATACATAAATAGAAAGACATGTGACAATAAATACCTTTTCATAGTAAGTATTGATTCTTATTATGCCCAAGAATGGAATCCCCAAGTGAATAACGTGCAAATAATGCAAGGGTTCCCCAATCATATTATATCCAAAAACTTGTTCATTAGGAGGTCATAACTTCTATTGCACATAGAAAACTTTATTCATATATTAGACAAATTAACAAGGGGTAGTTATGCTTATACATTATAGTTAAAATATTTTAAAAAGCATGTGACACTATCATACACATGACCAGTATGGGATTAAGAGAGAAAGATTCCCGCCCTTCTCCCACGCCCGTAGCGGAGGTCGAATGCCCGGGAGGGTGGTAAATCTAGGTGGCAACTGGGATTCGAACCTGGGTCCCTTTCTTAGGGGACATTGTGCTTTATCACTTGAGACACTCCTTGTCGGCTACACATGACTAGTATGAACATGTAACTAGTGGATGAGAGAATCCAATTAATTATATCCAATAAGAGAAAGAAAAAATATAATTAAAAAAAATTAAGGTAAAAGATAGAAGATGAGAACTCTAAAAGCTGAAAAGACGGTGTTATCGTAGGTCATTATCTTGAAGACACTTTTATGGACGAGCTCCAAAACTATATATCCCCATGATACAATTAACCCAGATCTAGTTCCACCACTCAGTACATGAATACCTTCCCTAATAAATTCATTCATTTCTTAAGATATCATTATAAAAACTACAACGTAAAGCCTTGAATGCCACAACAAGGAAAAAGGTAGTTATGTGAAGGCAATGGTAGGAATAAGAGGAAGAAGAAAGATAATAAGAGGAGTTTCTCTATTTTTTTTATTCTTTTATGGATGCTAAAAGGATCACTGTGTCATAGATAAGGAGCATCTGCTAAAGTACCACAATAAAGTCTCACACATTCCAATACCCCATTGTTCAATCTTCTCCTGATGATAATGTGTTGGTTAACTTCACATTAATAATATGTGTACTGAAGAAGTTACTATAGTTAACAATGGTTAGACATATATATCGACTACTATCATTCGAAGACACTAAATGGCACAAAAATAATACGCAAAACCCTATGTAAAATAAGTAAAAATAATCTTTTCCCGTTCATATCAAATCAGCTTGATCACCTCTTAACATTGTGGACCAACCAAAGTAAGTTAGATTAGTGTGAGTTTGAGGTGGTTTGTGCATAGTAATGTGAGATGGGAGGTCAACATTCTAATGCCCCAGAAAGCCTCAGATGGTCTTAGGATAATACTCCCATATAAGGAGGCATCATTCACTTTACAAGTGAGAATGTCGGGAAAATAGATGATGAGGTTTCCAAACACATAAAACTTGTATTGTGTATAGAATATTCCTCTTACCTATACTATGGATCTTGGAAAATAAATCAACATCAAAAAGTGATTCTATGATGTCTTTAAGCATATATAGTTTACTTAGTTAAACCTTTTATGACCAATTTAATTCAAAGAAATTTAGTGAAAATATCTTGAGCCACATTCTCCCACGTTTTTGTAGTTTCACATAAACATACCATGCACAGAGGAATGAGTTCATACAATTTTGTGCATTACATCCTTTGTCTGTCGCTTGTTCCATGGGAAATATATTGAGTATTCTAAAATTGCATTGATCCCAGACTTAGGTTACTCTATGGAACCCAACCATGAAACTAGAACACACACATTCCTTGAGTTCGAGTAAGACACATGAGAAAACCTAAATTCAAAAAATTGAATGTATATTAACTACACATTAAAGAGCTCCAATTACATTTTCATTGCAAGCATATGAAAAGGCACATTCATTACATGTCTAAATAGGTAATTATTTATTGTTCATCATATGTTACCCAAGTTAGAACCAAATTATAATTGACATACATATTTATATTTTAACCATATTCCCATAAGAATAAGGCATACATGGAAAACAAAGTCATAGATAATGTTACAAGTTAACCTATCAAACAAGTCTTGAATATTGTGTAGTTACATTGGAGAGACTAGTTGTTCTGAAGTATGATATGTTTCACCATTTGGGGGTTTACTATTCATATAGGAGGTGAGCTATAAGAGGATGAATGTCATATAATAAATTCAAGGTGGATGACATGAAAAACTATAACATGAATATCATATAGGCTAACATTGTGTTGAAAAAAATTATATGGTGGTGACTGTTGGGTTGTGAACAAATAAAGTGTTTACAATTAATGTACAAGATACAAAATTATGAGGTGGATGTTTAAAATTAAGAGATGCAGTCATGTTTGAAATAAATAAACAAGAAATAAAGTGGAAATTATTTATAAGAAACTAGGAGAGCATTGCCTTAGTAGGCTTGGATGTGTGCAATTAAGAGTAATCAATGCATTAGTTATAAATAAATACACTAGTTTTTTTGTAAGTCGGGGGGCTGTCTTATTCATCCTTCCCTCCTCTTGCGAGCGACAAAACCAAATTACAAACACTAATCAAACTTGCATAATTAAACATGGTATTACTATTGCCATTATATAAATCCCTATCTAAGAGCTCATGGATCTCAGTAGGTGGGTGAGTGTACCCTTGGTACCCCAGGTTGTTTTTTAAGTGGTATTTGGCCAATCCATCAGCAGCAATGTTACACTTTCTACTCATAAATAGAACTTGCCAGTTACTTTTCAACATGTTTTGAATTTTGCTTAGGTACTTCACATATCTTGGGTTTTGTGAAATAGGCTCTAAGATCATTCTCAACCACAAGCTGTGAGTCCGATTCAATCCTTGCATTTGTTATATTATTCAGCTCTGCCAACTCCATCGCTAAACAAATGGCATTGCTAAATACACTAGTTAAAATTAATGATATTAGATGATACAAAATTATAATTAAAATTGTAAGATATAACTCATCTTTGTAGAGATAATATAAGGACCTATACCTAGATTAAACCATAATCTTGTTTGTTTATCATAGTTGAACGATAAGTAAGAATTGATCCAGTTGATTATGAGATAATCCTAATATACACCCAATTATGCCTTATTTTCTCTAAATGCATGATTTATTAATTTACATAATTCAATGCATATGTTGCACATAACTTGAGATATTGTAAGACCATGTTTTGTTACAAGTATGTTTTCCATACAGTGAGTATATGATGTAATGAAACCCTTGATTCTTTTGCATTTTACCCTTGTGACTTGTCTTCAACCTAGGTTAGGGTTTAGTTGTTGAAAGAGTGGGTTCAATGGCTCACCTCCCTGACCTAGGTGGTCGATATCTTATATATAACAAAGGTTGTGGTTTATTTTATCTTGAGGGTCGAAGTCCATCCATTCCAAGGTCGACAGGTACCTTGACCTTGAGGGTTGATTAATTCACCCTATCCTTGAGGGTCGTCAACTTCACCCAAAATTTGAGAGTCCATGGGTTCACCTTGACCTTGAGGGTCAGTGGGTTTACCATGAGAGTCAGTGGGTTCACCTTATACTTGAGCTATTATGAATCACTATAATATTAAGTATTGATGTGTCACCTTGACCCTTGGGGTTGTTGGGTTAGAATGACCTTGAGGTTGATGGTTCCCTGAAGAGATTGATGTATATCTCTACTTCAGTGGTCGATGAGTTTTCCTAAAAAAATGGTTGATGGGTTCACTAAGTGATGGGGTATTTTTATTTTTTAACTAGACCACCCTATAAACACCCCTACACTTAGGGTTAATTTTCAACTACAAAAGCTGGTAGAAATGGGTGGATCTAAAGGAGGTTTAGGGTAAGGATCTTGGGTTTTCTAGAGTTTCTTGAAGAGAATGAAGCTTGCTTTGGAGGATCTTGGGTTTGTTGTCAACGATGTGATCTAAAATCACATAATATCATATATCCTTATTCTCTTTTCTTACTATTTATCATCTTATCCCTTATTTGACCAAGATTCATGAAAAACGATGACGACTTCCTTGGGCTAAAGATATCTCCTTTCCTCTCTCGTTCATCTAGTTGAGGTTAGATCTTTCTTAGATGAGCTATTGGTGGGATGTTTTGTGGAGTTTTGAGCTTGGATATTGCTCCTTTTGTTGGAGTTTCATAAGAGGCAAGTGATATATCCATTATTTTACCCTTTTTTCTTGCATAACCAACATAAAAACCCTAAAAAAGGCTAAAAACGTGCTAGACATGCTTAAAGATTTTGATATGGTAAAATGATGAATAATATTGGATTCCATCATCTTCCTTTCACCTAAATGACAGTTTATGATGGAATACATTAGACCACCTTAAGGTAGGGGTGTAAACGGTGCGGGTCTGGCCATACCCATATCCATACCCATCTAATTTAGCGGGGCTGGTTCCGGATCTAGACCCGCATAATACAAAACTTGGACCTGCACCATACCTGTACCTGTAATAATAGCGGGTTTGCAGGTAATCGGTTCTATAAAACATCATATTGTTTATGTAAGAGAAATGAATATGTTATATATATTTAACACAATAAGATATTGTTATCATATAGTATATTAACATGTCATAGTTATATTAGACAATGCTATATTCTATACAATAACATTAATTGAGTAATTGTTTACATATTTTTAGTCATGATCATAACGTTTAATTTATGTAGAAAGTAATGTAAATTAGTGGACATTTTGATTTTAAATTTACATATGATGTGCATTATTGTAACTAGAATAGTTAATTCTTAATTATATGACTAGTCTCAACCTTAGAGTATGATATAATCTCAATAATTATATTAGTTAGACTAGTAAAGTATGATATATATAACATATTATTTTAGTAGTTACTTATGTATAGAGGGTACACAGGGATAGCGGGTCTAGGTCCAATCATACCCATTATTGGACTCGCTTATATGCGGGTCTAAGGGTATACGGGTCCAAGGGTATGCAGGTATACAAAATTAGACCCGTGATGGGTCTTTTAAGGGTCCAGATTTGTAGGTCCGCGGGTCTACCTGTACCCATTTACATCCCTACCTTAAGGCCATAAGGCAGAACTTTCAAAACATTCATGTTTTTCCCTACAAATGATTGCTTTATGGCCCAATTATTACAATGTTGGAAGAAATTTAGTATAACTTCCTTGCTTATTGTATGTTAACATAAGATGTAAATGCTAGATTTTCCTAGTTTTTATAATGCCAAAAATAGTGAAATATATGTATCTTACTCAAAGATAGAATTTTATGATCAAAAGTATGCATATTATTGCTACAAGTATATCTCCCTCATGATAAGAAGTTTGTAACCTAGATTTGGCATGATTTTTCACTATTGAAATTTTAAGAGAAATACCCCTTTTGGAGGTAAAAGATGAATCTTTATGATGACTTGACCTTGATATGGCCTCAAATGATGTTCTTAGCTAAGTATGTATGCTTGAAAATATGATGTGAGGCTTTTGGTAGCTTCTAGTATTAATAGTCTGGTATGTCTTTATGTATTATATTATACTCTACTTGCTTCACGAAAGATAAATAAATGACGCAATTTAGCAAGTGAAAACAAAAACCATGTAGTTCCTTTTGATAGTAGAACTAGTTTGCAAGTCAGGATAACAAAATAGGTAATCTTGTAGGAATCTTGGTTGTGAGAAGGTACTTGGGTCATATAATTTGAGTGTACATGGGTAATCAGGGATATGTTCCTCAATATCCAAATGACAGTAATGTGTATGAGCATGAACAAGATTTTACCTCCAATTGTATGTGGAAATGTGAATGATATATGCGTCATTATGATATAAGGGTCCTTATATTCATGAGGTAGGTGTTGTGGCCTGAGAACCTGGATAGACCCAATATTGTAGGTCGGCTTTTAATCCCCCACTAGTAGGTTTCAGGTCGATGTACCCCTACATATTATACTCACACTAAATGAGACTTGGTGTGATCGTATGGAGAGAGGTAATCTTGAGACATTATACAATGAGCTAGGGGAAATCAAAATTGCTAGCTACTTGTTCTAGTGGTACACTGTAAACTACTCATGACTTAAATAATCAAATACATAACCAAGTAGTGTAGTTGACTTGACCATCAATTCATATTGTAGTGATTAGTTTCCCTTATACACTATGTAAGTATTTCTAGTATTAGTGGTATACTGCATCTAATTCTAATATATACCTTGTCTAAATTACCTCCTATATTATATATATGTTGATGATAGTAGGCTTATATGATATTTTTGGTATATGTGTTTCACTCTTGTGGTTATACACATCGTTTGAGTGTTCAACCTTGTTCCTGTTATTTTAACAGAGAGGAGTTTTCCTGGGATAGTCACATGTATCTAGAGGTTGGTGTTATCCTTTTTGGATATGCCTATTGTCATCCATGTACACTAATGTCTAGACATGTGGTTTTATATTTATAACTATATACAAATCGATTTTTGACTTGTATGTCATGTATATATGCTCATATTATGATCTTTGAAAGATATGATTTTTGTATATATAGGTTATGACTGTGGTCATCACAAATATCAATATATAATCACATGTTAGTGTATGAATATGATATCCCTTCTCTATACATCCTTGTAGAACTAAAGTCAGAATCTTACACTTCTTCATCTTCTAGTTAGTGATGTTGATTAGTGTAGTTTGGAGATCTATTTTCAGCAATCTCACTTAAATTTTATAGGGGTGTCACATATAATAAGGTTATATTTGGTTTTATTATATATAGACAAGAATTTTACTCAAAGTATACAGTGATGAATAACAAGAATGTATGTAATATACCCAAGTAGACTATGGTTGATAATTTGATGAAGTTTGTATGGAGATAGCCATCTCAACCAAAAGAACATTACTAGGGACTAAAAATATCCTTGAACACATATTTAACCATCTTGTTACATTAAATGCTAAAATTGACATACATAAGTCCAAGTTTGAGCATAATCCTACTTCTGATAATTATGTATAACTAAAAGTCAAACAAGATAAGTACTTAGGTGATTGAAAAGATATTATACCAAGATTTTATATATATGAGAATATGTGAATCTACTATTGCAAAGTAGTGGGATTTCTCCATGATATCTTTCATTTATTTATAATTGTAACCATGATGCATGCAAACTTCCACTTCTATATATCAATTCATAATCATCGCTTAATTGGTTAACATATTTTTATTTGTGATATTTTAATTTACTTACGAGACCTCATAATGAATGTTGAATTTCATGACAAACGGTGCATCACACTCTTCATCCTTGCATAAATTCCCAAACTAGTTATCTTCTTTGTATCATGCTTGATATATCTAGTGTTAGTATACACATTTTGCATGCTATCTTGATTTTTTTTGGATGCAACTATAGAGGACATCCTATTTTACACTGTACAACAACATGCTAGAAACTTAGTAAATCATGGATATAAAACCCATAAGAATTTTTTTATATCACACCTCGATTCTCTCATGGAATAGTATGAAAAACATCATTATTGTATAAACATTTCTTAACTCATCCAAATGCGGTTCTATTTGGTTCATAGTGAATCATATTAGTATATGTTGAAAATATCTAGGTTGTATTTTGCATGCAGTCAAATAATCACACTTCTCATACCATACGTGCCAAGTAGGACAATAAATGGATCTAAATTAAAACTATGGCAAAATACACAAATATAACTTCAAATAAAGAAAATTTCATACAAAAATCAAGAGATATCCTCACATAACATACAAATCTGATTTTTGATTCGAATAATTACTTTTTCCACACTAATGGTTGTACATTAGTGGTTGATTAATAGAATATAAATGAATAGTAGTTTTTGTATAAATTCTATCTAATAAAACTTTTTTATGAATTGGTTATAATAATAATACAATTTTATTCAAATTTGTCTGGTCAAGTAGCATGGGTAGTAGGAGCTTGGTAAGTTCCAATGAAAGACCTAGATTTGAACCACATTGCAGGCACTATAAGAATGACAACTCATGCAGATTTGACACATGATAGAGATGACTGGACCACACCCTCTCATGCCTCGAGAGTTTACCATACCATGCTTGTCTGGGGTGGGTTCTCTCGGTCACAAAACTTTTTTATCCAAATTTGCTTCGAGCCCTAAATTTACTCATTCTTTTTGAAAAAGTGAATGTAGATGGAATGCTCAAATTTGAACATGCATTCGTGGGTTTATGCCAGCTTAGCACATTTAAATATGTTTATCTCATACATAGATTATACATTATACTCACGGGTTTCTAAAAAATGTCCATAAAAACAAATGTGTGTGGGGGGGTTAGGATTCTCGTAATATTGAGGGTGACTAGGGATTTTGCTTGTGAAACTTTTGGTCTAAGGGAGGGGTCTGATGGTTTGGGTGTGCCACCCTCAGGGACTGATCTAGGGGGGAATCAGGGTGGAAGCCCCCCCTCAAATCAATATACATATATTTATACATGTATAACATATGTAGGTGTAGTTATCTAAAAAGCTTTTTGATACAATATCAAGTAAAATCACTAGCTGGAGTGGTATTAAGTTGTTGTTTCAAAACAAGTTGTATGAGTTTTGGTCTCATCTAAGGTATTTTTTTTCAAACTCTTTTAAATCATCCCCGCATATTGCATTAAACCAAGCCCTTCTAACTCAGCCCCTCTACTTTTATTTTCTAATTCTGCCCCTAGAATGCCTCCACACATTTCTTTTGTGAGGTCATTGTCCTCTTGTGGTTTCGTTGGTGGTGACGATTTATTAGTTGTGTCTCCGACTACTACTGATGTTCATCAGTGGTGGTCAGAAGATTGTGTGTGGCCTCCCTTAGCCTCTTTCTCTAGTTCAGGCTAGTTGATTTGCCAACTCTATTTCTCTTTTCATTCATGTCTTCCTTAAATTTTTGTTTTAGGCTTTGGTAAGCTCATATGCTCCTTAGTGGTTATTCATGTTCATTGTGTTTTAGTCCCCCCTTTGATCGTATGCGGACATTGTGGAGGCTATTTGTGACCTAGGTTTCCTCGAGTCCATGGATGTGATCAACACTTCCCCTAGATCTATTTTCTTGAGTTCTAATTGTGTATCTATACTGATATGTTCTGATAGATGGTCTTGATGGTTTCTATGATGATGGTTACATTGCATCTGATATCAATGGTTAGGGTATTGTATTAATTGGTGATGCTCAAGATTGTGGAGTGAATTTGTCTTCAAGATGCTTATTGTGTGAGGAAAAGGAATCCATACATAAGAGTGTTATCCTTTTTCAATCTTACCTTTATAAAAAACAACTGATTGGTTGTTAATGAGATTGGTTGAGCAGATACAAGATATATGAATAGGTCATCCAGTATTTAGTTTGGTGATAGTCTAGTAGCATTACTTTATTATACTTCACGTATAAGGTTTCTTATTAAGTGCCCTAAATAAGGTTTCTTATTAAGTGCCCTAAATAAGGTTTCTTTTTATATAATCCATACATTCTTCAAAAATTTATGAGACGATCATATTTGGCCTACTCCCATCATGTAAGTTGAATCCACATTAGCTACATCATGTGAAAACTCTAAAATAAGATTGACTATCTAAAAAGGGTAAGAAAGATGCCACCTTGGTAGGAGGTTGACTGCAAACCCAATCAATGGATTTGTTTTTAAAATGTTTCTTTGCCATGGCATCTACAATAACATTTTGAGTTCTGCCGATATGTGTGAGCTCTGCACCCCAACATTTTTTTGAGGAAAAGACGGAGGATCCTATGATTGGGATCCCCCACCATCATTTAACTAGCTAAATCAGCTGTTACAAAGTCTATAATGTTCGAAGGGAAAAACTGTGAAAAGGAAAACCTATCTACTGCCCCCCTACGAGCCAAATTAGCAACCTCATGGGCTACCTTATTACATTTACGTCTAACATAGCTTAAACTATAGAACTAGAATTGTTGTTTCAAAAAGTTTATGTCTTCTGCTATGACACCTAGATAGTCTCCTCTTGAGCCGACATTGTTTCATGCTTGAACTACCTCCATAGAATCAGACTCCACCTCCACCTATTCGGCTCCCTTACTGCTTACCCATTGTAACGTTGTCCTCAACGCTAGAGCTTCTGTCAATGCCACATCTACCCTAGAGCTTGTCTTCTCTCCCACGACACCTATCATCCCGCCATCATTGCTTCGTAGTACCATTCCAATGGCTGATATATCATCCTCTCCACACGAGCCATCCACGTTCATCTTGAGCCTCCCTTGCACTGGCTTAGTCCATGCTGCTCTCCCGTTGCTTGTCAAAAGGCTATCACTGCTCGCATTTGCATGCTGTTGTACTCAAGCACCCCTAATCATAGACAGAGAAGATCGGAACATGTACCCGTTGTGTACTTCACTACTCTGAAACACTCACATATTACACACCCTTCATATAGTCCATATAGCAACAACGATCACCTCTGTCTCATGATTAGATGGCCTCTCCAGAGCAGTCCTCATAGTAGCACTAACCTACACATCTTTGATGTCTTCCACCCATCCTTGTATCCCATTCTCCACTTGGTCCTAGGTCTCTATCGCATTTGGATACCGGAATAGCATATGGGGAATCATTTCCTTCTCTATCTTGCAAAGTATACATGTTTTGTCTTCTATGCAATGTCTGTCAAAAATCCTCCCCCTTGTTTCTAGTCCCCCCATGCATATCCTCCATAAGAAATGGGCTATTTTGGGACTCCATCCTGCTTGCCATATGCTCTTCCATATACCATCACCTTGATGCAAAGTATGTCTCTGGGCTTCCCCCTTTCCTAGAATCCCTAACCAATAAGCAGAAAGGACTGAGAACACCCCTCTATTCGATGGCCACCACATCCGGGTGTCTTAGGGGCCTCTGAAGCTCAAAGGAATGACACATATCCTTTTTGCGTAGCTATTCAGAAAACACTCTCTCACCTTACACGAGTCCCAACTCTTCCCATCTACTGTCATGAGTTCTCTCACTGTATTATAGATAGTGCCTTCATCTTGCTTGAATCAGGAAAGAGTTTCATTCTCCTTTGGCAACCAAGTATCCTCCCAAATATTCACATCTTTCCCGTTGCCAATTCACCATTCCACACCCTCTTTAAGCAAGGTCTTTGCCCCCCATAGGCTTCTCTATGTGTAGCTGGGATTGTGACCCTTCTATCTTCCCATATGGATGTTCTGGGGAAATATCTTGCTTGTAGGACTTTACTCACAAGGGAATCTGGGTGCACAACTAATCTCCAAAGCTGTCTAGCCAGAAGAGCTTGGTTGAAAGTATGGAAGTCTCTAAAGCCAAGGCCTCCTTGTCTTTTTGGTCTGTACAAGTTATTCCAGCTCATCCAAGATATCTTCCTTTCTTTGTCCTTTGCCCCCCTCCAAAATTTGTATATGATTCTTTGGATATCATTTAAAGTACCAGCTGGTAGCTGAAAGATGCTCATAACATATGTCGTGATTGCCTGAGCTACCTCTTTGATGAGGGCCTCTTTCACGGGCTTGGATAATAGCTTCTCCGACCATCCTTGGAGCTTCTTCTAGATTCTCTCTTTTATGAAACTGAAAACCTGCTTCTTCGACCTTCCCATGGCTGTAGCAAGGCCTAGGTATTTTTCATGGCGGTCCACCTATCTCACCTCCATAAGTACCTTAAGTTCCTCTCTTTTTGCGGTCTCGATCCCCTTGTTGAAAAAAACCTCTGTCTTAGAAAAGTTTATCTTCTGACCAGATGCTTGTTCATACTGACTGATGATTTCAGCTATCTTTAGGAACTCCACATTGGTTTCTCTATCAAAAAGAATACTATATTCTGTAAAGAAAAGATGTGATATGCATGGTGCCCCCCTACTTGGCGTGATATCATGTATGAGATTGTCACGTGCAGCAGTGGCTAGCAAGGTAGAAAAAGCTTTGACGCAAATAATAAAAAGATAGGGGGAGAGAGGGTCACCCTGGCGAAGTCCACATGCTATATTTGTTCTTCTGGTCTGGTCTCCATTGATGGCAAAGGTGTGCTCAACATATGAGATACAATCATGGACTTTTCCCCCTCCACTTCATACCAAAACCCATTCTCTCCATAACGTAGTTTAGGAAACTCCACTCTACCCTATCATAGGCTTTGGACATATCCAACTTCAGGGCAATACTTCCTTTCTTCCTTCCTATATCCCTCTTCATAGAGTGAAAAAGTTCATATGCAATAAGGGCATTATCAGTAATCAATCTCCCTGGGACAAAAGCACTTTGATTTTCAGACACAATGCTATTCATGAGCGATTTCAGTCTGTTCATCATCACCTTGGAGACATTCTTGTATAACACATTGCATAGGCTAATAAGTCTGAATTCACCCACTGTTGTGGGCTTTTTTGTCTTCGAGATCAACACAACCAATGTATCATTAATAACCCCCATGCTCCTCTCCCCTTTCCACCACCCCTTGATATAGTTCGCCACATCCTGTCCCACGATATTCCAATATTTTTGATAAAATATTACTTTCATTCCATCCGGTCCAGGGGCCCTATTTGGATGTATTTGTTTCAATGCAGTCCATATTTCTTCATCCGCAATGTCCCTTTCCAATTCCTCCTTCTGGGATTCAGATATTAGCTCATGTAAGCCCTTTGTTGCCTCCTCAAAACCTATTGGATTACTTGTTTGGAACATTTGTGAAAAGTAACTCGTAATGATTTTTGTGATCTCAGCCTCCTTTGTTCTAATAATCCCTTGTTGGTCTTCAAGCCCCTCAATCCAGTTCATGTGTCTCCTATTGGTGGCCTTTTAATGAAAGTAGGTGGTGTTACAGTCTCCCTCTTTGAGCTCCTTTATGCGTGCACATGCAGCCCATACTCCTCATTCTTCTGTAGCCAGTATTGTAATTCCTTGGATATTTCCTCAGCCTTTTGGAGTGTTTCTTGGTCCAGGGAAATAGATTGAACTTTCTTTAAATCATTTTCTAGCTCTTTTACGTTTCTTTGTCTCTCACCAAACTATTCTATTGCCCACCTTTGAAGATGTTCTTTGTAGATAGTCAACTTTGCATTCAAGTCCTCTCCTCTTATGGAATCCCATGCCTCCCTGATAGTATTTTCACAGTCCTCCTCACCATCCCACATGGGCTCGAAAGTAAAATAGTCTTTCCTCTTCCTTTTATGACGATCCCTGTTGTCTAATTTTAACATAATAGGTGCATGATCTGATTCAAAGATGGGTAGATGAAAAACCTTACAGTATTTGAAGAGATTCCTCCATTCTAGCCCAGGTAGAAACTTGTCAAGCCATTCCTACACAAGCGTTCTTTCAGTCAAACCCCTTCTCCAAATATAGATATTACCTTCAAATCTCATATCAAGCAGCTCATAGTCGTCTATCACATCTTGAAAATTCTGCATGTATTTTTCTTCCTTTAGTGGCCCCCCTTTCTTCTCAGTGTTAGAAATGATCTCATTGAAATCCCCAAAGAAAACAACAAGATCTTCTGCCTTATTTTTTAGTTTTCTCATAAGTTCCCAGGTCTTTGTTTTGCTTGGCTGATCCACCCACTAATGGAACCTCCACTTACATGGAGTTGTGTTCACCACTAAAAATCCTAGAGATAGTTAATCTCTAAGTTTAGCCTTGTGTATGCTATAATAAGATCTCCACCCACGTATGCTAATATACATGGAAGTCTTATCGTAGTATAGTTAAGGGTTGAACCCACGAGACAACGTTCTTGTTAAGAGTTTAACAAGATGGAAAACGTAGTAACCTTACTTATCCACTTAAAAGTTGATATTTAGATCAAAGATTTGATTTGATGGTTAAGCTAATGTGCAAAGAAAGAAAATAACAAGAAAGTAAACTTAAAGTTGCAAACAATATTTAGAAACCACTAGGATGCGGTCGGGTTTCACCACCACTATGAATGGATCAAGACATACATCACAATAACTTGGCTTGCAAAGAAAAGAGTTTAAACAGTTAGTATCTTGTAGACTTAGCTCCCTTTTGGATAACTAACTTCGAGAAACGCAAAAGTGTTGCAATGCCAACCATCCCCTGACGAATGGTCACTTACTTTACATAAATCCCCTCACAAAGTGTGTTCCTCAACATGTCAATGTTGTACTTTCATACATCAACGGATTCCATTTCATAGTATGAAAGTACAATAATGGAGGTGAGTTTACTCCACTCCTTGAGAAACTCTCCTAGATACTGAACCAAATGTATGGTGACTACATACAATCTGGAACCAACAAACAGTCGATATTTGAATCTAGAAGTACAAACATAGACAATTTGCACTAACAGATAATAGATAACATAAGTTGGTTATCAAGCAACTAGCATTCATTAAACGATTGATGTTGAACTGAAAAGATAGTGTTTTTCTATTGCAAACTCAAGAATTACAATGTATGAAATGAAAACATGGGTAGTGGGGCTACTCCCCACACCCTAGTGTATGAAACTACTCACTCATGGCAAGAACAAAGAAGGAGGTGGGAAGAGAGATAGAAAGCATCATCTCCACATAGGAGGGAGGAAGGTCGACCCCTTGGAGGAGAGAGCAACTATTTTCACGTCGTGTGGTTGTCTTGATGAAGAATTCTCCACTTCCCACCTTCTTCTATTGATGAGAGAGGAAGTAGCTTGAAGATGGAGTATGGATCTTGAACCGGCAGCCTCTGGGCGAAGGATGAAGGTGGAATAGCTCTGAAGTGATTGGGGTAGCCTCTGGACGTCCAAGAAGTTGATGCCAAATGAGGACCCCTTAGGTCTTATTTATAGGCTTTCAAGGAATCCCAAATGGTCTTGGGATCGTTTTGGGTCTTTAACGGTTTGGAGACCATTTGCCTTCATTCGGTCTTGAGACCGTTTGAGTTCATTCAGTCTTGGGACCGTTTGGATCCATTCGGTCTTGGGACCGACTGGGTCCATTTGGTCTTGGGACCGTTTGGACTTCATTCAGTTTCGGGACCGTTTGAGTTCATTCGGTCATGGGACCATGTGGACTTCATTTAGTCTCTAGACCGTTTTCCTTTATTCGGTCTCAGGACCATTTGGACTTCATTCGGTCTTGGGACCGTTTGAGTTCATTCGGTCTTGGGACTGTGTGGGCTTCATTCGGTCTCCAGACCATTTGCCTTTATTCGGTCTTGGGACTGTTTGAGTTCATTCGGTCTTGGGACTGTGTGCCTTTATTCAGTCTCGGGACCGTTTAAGTTCATTCAGTCTTGGGTCTGTTTGGACTTCATTCGGTCTCCAGACTATTTGCCCCTTTTGCAATTTTTTGGGTTTTTCTGTAAGAAGGAGATAAATGTTAGTTTAATGGTGAATTCATAATAACGCAGAAAGTTAAGGATTATATCTAATTTATCTAAAAAAGAGTATGGAAAATTAAGAAAAACTAGTAAGATAACATCACAAAAATGGGAGGTTATCACTCCCCCAACTTAGAGTCTAGCTTGTCCTCAACCTGGATAGAGCTAAGGCACGTAGTGGCGAGGAGATTTTATTTTGTGAAGATTTTCCATACTCTTGCTTCAATTCTAAACCAGAGATCTCCTAGAGTTTTATCGAGACTTACTCTTACAATAACTCTTTCGGGTGAGAGTTGTGTGGATCTCAGGTTTCTTCCGTATCGCGTAACTCACACTGGGACCACCTTTTCCTTAATCGGATTCTGTGCATGTTTACATCTCTAAGAAGTTTTATACTTCTTTGAAAATCCTACGGAAAGTTAAGATAGGTATGAGGGTTGGCTAAAGGCTACTGTTTAACTCCCCCTTTTGGTGGGGGAGGGTTTATCTAAACTTTTAGGATATCACTACCAGGCACGAAACATCTGCCTTTGTGAGGGCAGCTAAATGTACCAGCTGGGCGAGTCCTTTATCAGCTTTTTCATATACTTGGATACCTAAGGATCTCATTATCGAGCGCGACACATCTACCTTTGTGAGGGCAGCTAAATGTACCGACCGGGTGAAATCTTTATTGGTTCTTCGTATAAGTCCTTATGCATGCCACAACTCTCATGTTTTTATTCAACACTCAAGCTTTTATTCATATGCTCACATGCTTAGGATTTGGGTATTTAGGATTTTATTTGGGCTGCCAAGCCTCTTTTTGAAAAGAAGAAAATTGTTTCTTATAGCTTCCTGACATGCACTTATTATGGTTTCGTACTCGGTGGTCCGCTTGTGAGGTTCCTTGATTTGGATTTCACCTAGTTCCCTCCCGTTCTTGAGAGTGTTTAGCTTGTGTCGGTCAGGATGTTGGCTTATGGAGAGTCTGATGTAGAGTGGAAGCAAAAGCATAAGAATCGGGTATGAAAGTGATTTATTAATTCACCACTACATGCCTAGAAGCTTCATATATATGTAAGTGAGGATTACTTTGTCTCTAACTTAGCTAAGGGTGTTCCTTTTCCAAAAAGAAAGTTGTTTTATATGCAAGAGTTATTCTATCAAAGAAATTACTGAAAAATATAAGTGTCGAAGGGAGTGAAAAAAGGGGTTTGAATATGATACCTCACCCTTGCCCAGTTTACCCCCCTAACTTATCATCCACTATGTCCTCAGAGTTTCAAGGTGATAGGTTGAGAAGTACATGGGCAAGGGTATCACCGTTATATGAGTCCCTTATTTTCTCCATATGATCGTAGGAGGGTAGCTGCAAACTTTCCCCATAAAGCGTGATAAATCACATCCTTCATGTCTTCCACGTGCTTACCAAGGACAAGAAGGGTGTACATCCAGTAAAGGACGTGGAAACCATAGTCGTTATATTCTCTGATCTGCTGGGGACATCTGTGGCTGAAGGATGGGTGGTGAAAATGTTCTTTTTCGTACGCCTTTGTGTGTTTGCCCAGGAGATCATATAGTCGTTTAGCACAGTCCTGTGCCACTTCCTCCGTGGGTGTCTTTGCGGTAACAACGTACTTGTTTTGGTTTGGATCAAAAAGGCTGTCAAAACTATTGTAGATGATTGTTGTTCCTTCATGTAGGTTTGTTGCCAGTAGAATCCAATGGTCAGAGTGAAGAAAGGGAAGCATAATGAACTTCAGAGTTGTATGTTGAAGATATGAAATTAGTGCCTTCGTGGTTCCGAAGTTCTTCAACCCTAATAGGTCATCTTTCATGTATGCTGATGCAATATAAACCATAGGGTGGTTCCATGCTAGAAGGAACTGGTACGTAGTCATTATACTCACAGATAAAGAACCTTTAACTTGTACGATTTCACAGAGGGAAACTACCATTACCAAAATATCTCCATGCGGGAAAACTAGCTCATCGTTCTCTACGTGTAGTCGAGACATGATGAGTCGGAGAGGCTCTTGCATGCGTTTAGGTAAAAATTTGGAAACATTGGTTGTATGGCAGATAGGGGCACCATTGGTTGTAAAGTTCTATTTATGGTGATCCCTATTATCATGTCGATGTCCCCCTTGTCCGCCTCTAAATCAAAAGTATAAGGGTCCCACTGGCGTTGTTCTGGGACCTTGGTAGTTTGATGTTGCTTTTTCTCCAACACTTTTAGAATTGTCCTGTATGGACACTTTTACAGACGTTGGATAGCAGAGAAGAGATATTGAGGTGTGTCATCTTGTGCCATTGTTGGTTCCTTAAAGAATCGTCTGTCGCAGATGAGTTCCATGGCATAACATCCCCGTAAAGAGTGCATATCCTCTGCTGCTAACTCGGTAAATGAGAGTTGTTGATTTAGTGCTTTTATGTGTCTTATTGTATAGAAAGCACAATCCCAGGAACCCTCAATTGTTTGGATAGGCGGGTTGATGATTCAGAACTAGGGTTGATTCCAACCATGTTTAAGCGATGAGCAGGCGGCCCATATTATTTTGAGAAGCCCGAAAGGAATGCATCGTGCTTCCCTGGATTCTACCCTGCAAAGTTGATATGTCTGGCTTTTAGTTCACTGGCACAGAAGTTGTACACCTTGGCTTCGCATGCCTCGATCTCGACAATCATGAGCATTCAGTGTCCGGAAACTTTAAAGGGCACGGTGATGTAGTGTGCCCTCCTTGCTAGACTAGCATGCAGTCATTCTATGGACTTCGCCTGTAAGTCCTAATGTAGCAGAGATAGGGATAAGGCGATTGAAGCATTGAAGATAGGATGCACTTTCTTGGAGCTTCAGAATTCTTCTATAGCATTGGCAAGTAGGACGCAGAAGAGAGCCATCATCACCGCAGATTGTGGTCGAAGGAGAATACGAAAATCTTCGCGGGTCAACTTGTGCTTTGTCTTTGTATTGCTATATATGATGTCCCCCCATTCTTGGCATCATCTAAAATGGTGTTTAGGATAAAGATGTCCTGAAAGTCTAGTGTAGAGATGGTCTTCATGTCTAGATCTTTCATTAGATGAGGTAGAGGTGGAGGGGGGTAGGTCCTGTGGAGGGAGTGGAGTCTGTGCACTATCTTCTAAGAATAGATGTAGAGCTTCATCTTTGTCTGAGTCATAACTAGAGTCGAGTCTATCATTTGTCTCTAGACTCACTTTATTTGGTTCTTCCTATTCTAGGGGGAGGTTTGTAGATTGTTGAATTGCTGCTCTAGCTGGGCTTATGCTGGTTTCCATGATATATTGTTGAAATTTAGAAAAAGCGACTTCTTTAGCAGCTTCCCCTAGTGATCCCATGGCTGAGAAATTAAAGAACTGGTCCACATATGAAATTGTGATGTTGTCATTGTTATTGGGGGACTTGGGATCTTTGGTTCCTTCTTCTTGGTGGCCGCTATCCTGTCCTATTTTTGAGGGATCTGCCCCTTGGCTTGTGCCCTCCCTAGCATTGTCAGGGCCATCGGGTTGATTGTCTGAGGAGGAGCTGTCATTATTAGAGTCAGCCAAGGAGTCAGAGTCCTCATCATTGTATTCACTGTCATCATCATCGTCAACCATCGCCTTTTCCTTTGTCTTCGTGATCGACTGATTCTTGCACTGCCGATGGATTGCTTGCAGCTCTTCAAGTGCCACTTGCACATGCTCATGTGTTTCGAGCAGTGCATTGTGGCTTTCTTTGAGATCCACATATCGTGCTTCGGCGGAGCAGAGTCATGCAGACAGATTGATTGTTTGTGAGAGAAGGTCATTGAGTTCTTTGTTGGAGTTCTCCTCATGGCGGCAGATGAGTTGTAGAAGGTTGTTGTTGATGACGTTGAAGCACAAGCTTTGAGCAGTTTGCTGCTGCTGAAGCTCACGGAGGGTCTCAGGCAAAGGTTGAATTTGCATAGAGACCCTGTCGACTTGCTGGGCCAAAGCTTCTTGATGGTCTGTCATCTCGAGCACCAATTCTGGCAGGGTTTGTAAGTGACTCTTGATGTGGTTGACTTGGTGAGCCGCTGCTTCCTGTCATTGTTGGATGCTTGCGATGATGCCTGGCAAGGTGTTGTTCCACTTTTCTGTCTTGGAGACCTGTGAAGCGATGTCCTGCACATAAGAAACAAATGATGATAATATGTTAGAAGGATCAGTGAGGAGGTTTCGATTGGCGTCAAATTGCCTTCTGAATTCCTCACTGATGTTAGAAAAGGGGACCCAGAGATGGAAGGGTGAGGTGGCTGGGGTCGGGGTGGAATGGTGGTAGTGCCTTACGAGAGAGATGCTATTGATGTTGCGTGGTGACTGTTCATGGAGGCACTAGTAATATCAGAGTGGTAGTGGTAGATGAGGTGGTGGATGGAAATGGTGGTGACATCCCGGTTGAGAAGGGACGAAATGGAAGTGACGAGGGGAATGAAATTGAAGTGAAGGTCAGATCAATTGTTGAGGTGGAGAATGGAGTGCCCGAAGAGGAAAAGAGTGAGGTGGAGTATGCAGGTGAATTTTTGGATGTAGATGAGGTAATTATGGTGGGCATTTTTGTGGAGAATGGGGGAAGAGTGATGGATGGTGGAATGGTGGAGGGTGTTGGTGTGGTGGCATAGTGGTGGAAGGTGGTAGTGGTGGTTGTAGAGGTGAGCCCAACATCTAGATTGAAGATGAAGGTTTATGGTGTTTCGGTGTTGTGTGGTGGCTCCGCCTCTGGGTTTATCTTTGATGTGGGCATTTATGATTGCTGTTGTTTTTTTATACGTAGCTTTGAAGGTCATGTTACTGGAATTTTCTTCGGCCTTGCTGCGGGGACAATGATACTATGTTTAGTTTTCCCTATCTTTGTGACGTGTATTTTACTACGCGCTAAAAACGCAAGTGTACGCGTCGAGTAATATAGGCCTTGTGAGGCCCGAGTCGAACTCAAGGATACGTGAATTATTGGAGACTTCTACTAACTAATCACAATCAGCTAGACCGATTAACAAAGTAGATTTTTGTTGTTCAAATTAAAAGAAAATAAAAATCAAACAAAGAAAACAATCGATTAAAGGTTAATTTAATCAATTAAAAGGGATATCTTTAGGATGGCGGTTTCACCGCGGGTCAACATTGTATTAAGTTTCATATCATTCTTCACACTTCTCTCTCTATCCGGGTAGTGGCCTGAAAACAGAATTACCCACTGTCGTGGTGTAATTCACTACTTAGACTTAGGTTGATTCCACCGTCGTAGTAATCATTCCCCTAAACTAAGTGCATTATAAATGGTCTCTCAGTTCCCACCATTAATTTTACAACTCCTTTGTCAAGGGTTTTATTAATTAATGTAGAATTCGTCTCTTTTCAACCGTTAATCCTTCTGTCGAAGTGATTAAGGGCATTAAGTTATTATTATGGTGATCAAGCATAACAATAGAAATGGAGAAAACAAATCTATACCACGGATTTAAGAGAGAAAATATGAATTATTGATATAAAAATGTCATACAATGCATTCCCGGGCTACTCCCGGTCCTAAAGATTGAGGGTTTTAGCCTCTCATGTTCATCTCACACAAGTATATGGTAGAAATTGGGGAATTCATAAGAAAAACGGGAAATAAATGGGAAAACCCCTGAACGGAGAAGAACCGGTGGATCCTTGGCGTAGAACATGAGCTTTCCCCGCCTGTCGGTGGTGGAAATCGTCTTCGGCAGCGTCCGAATCACCCGAGATGAGCTTCTCGGCCTCCGTTCTCCTTTCTCTCCTCCTTGGCACTCGTGCAATCCAAAATGAGATGATCTCCCCACGTCTGGGCGGCCGTCATTAGGTATAAGTCCCTAATTAGGTCGTCAAATAACAACAACCGTCCGATCGAAATCAAAACAAATCCAACGCATATCTGCCGGCGTCGATACCATCGACGCGGGTCGATGGTATCGACCCAGCGGATTAGCGGCAGCTTTCCTTTCTTTTATTCTGAGCGCCTGTGGTGATCTCGATACCATCGACTTGCGTGTCGATGGTATCGACACCTTTAGCGTCGGTTGTTGTCGTTTAGCGACGCTGTAGCTCTCCTTGTGTCGATGGCATCGACTTGGGTCGATGGTATCGACAGTTTCCTCGCCAGCAACTTGAAGGGATCTCGATACCATCGACTTAGGTGTCGATGGTATCGACACTGTATTGCTCTTCTCGGCTGACAACCTGTGGCTTGGTCGATGGTATCGACTTTCGTCGATGGTATCGACGCAAGAAGATACTTGTTCTTCCTGAAATTTCACAACAGGACCAAGTAAATCCACACAATTTATAATAAGATGATAAATAATGCTCAAAATAGTAAAACAAAGGGGATTTGGTATAAAATGATGGCAAAGACCAAATAAAGTGAATTATGCAATAATATCCATGAAATGAGTAATTAAGGCACAAAACACATATGAAATAGGTCTCTAAATGCGACTCAAAATCATCGCATCAAACTCCCCTAAGCTTAAACATTGCTCGCCCTCGAGCAACTAACCCTTAGAATAGAATTGCAGATGTCAACTAACAATCAACACATCACCCCACATCCCACATTACTCCCACTAGACATTCTCAAACTGGCCTTTCCTAATCACAGAACAGTAATTACCCTACAGGCGACAATAATCATCAATAAAAGAAATTATCCTTCAAACCGATGAACACTATCACATAAGGCAGTTAACATAATAAAATTTGCCGATTCAGCATTAGTGCATCTTGTGATCGCCTACACTACGTTGCTCGCCCTAACTACCATCTACATGGAAGCAGTTCTCCTGATAAACATGAGTGAGGAGAAAATCACGGTGGCCTACCAATCCGAGCAACGGGTGGATGGAATGGGTGGTTCATGGAAGAATTTGGAAGTATTACACAGTTTCAAAATGCATACAACAAAATGCCCTAATTGATGCCAATGCACATTGAAAATGCCCTAATGCTTAAAATTGAGTGGAATGATGCATGCACTAACCTTCCACCTCAAAAAGAGATAGAAATCTAATTAAGCCACATCATGTACTCAGTTTCCTTGTTATGCAAGTGATATTATGTTCCTTTCTCCCTCTTATTCCATTTCCTTCTAAATTCTCTTTTTTTTTCATTCATTTTTTCTTCAGATTTTCAGATTTTTTTTCTTTTAGCCCACATATCCATAATTGCTTAGAGATACATGTGTTAGGCTATTTTCTTCATGATTGGAAATCTTTGTACTAATGCGAGGGTATGGAACAATTTAGATCACTTTTCAGGTCAACTGAGGTACATGGTGTACTTATGCATGAAAATCATGAAAGTTATGAGTGCAACTACATGACATGCACCTAAAGGTAATGTGCATGAATCACTATCCATTTTTTTTCATTTTATGCAAAAATATGAAAATAACAATGCAAATCCTATCTACATGCTATGCACGCAAAAGAAGTTAAAACTGTACTTTACTTCCAATTCTTGGGTGGATTATGGAAAAATATGAAGTGGAATGATCACAAGATTAAGTTACTGAACCTTAGAAAAATATCATGTGTCCCTCCTTACTGACATGTGTAGTAGTTCAAAGGGTTCTTTCTCGTATATCCAATTAAGGTCTCATTACTATTTGATTAGGTTAGGCTCCAACAACCGTTACTATCCACTTTTCATGAGTCAATGGGGGTGTGAGTGTGACATATTGCTTCAAAGTTGACATAAGCAATCATTTTCATAGGACAAGTTTCCCAAGGACAACCAAGTTAAGCTATCCAAAAGACCCAGATTTTTTTTACATTCCCTTAAATTTCCCATGAAAAAGCGAGATGACAATTTTTTCTTAAGACATCCATAATTACACTAGATAGATGTGGATCCTAAACAAACACTAAAATTTCAAGAACAAATAACAAAGCAGAAACTAAAAACAACTAAAGAAAAGATAAAAGATAGAGCTGTTCCAGCCACCCCCCTAAGCTTGAATTCGACTATGGCCTCATAGTCAAAAACCAACTTAAGGGTGGAACGGTGATACCCTGATCAATCTTGCGGAGGCGGTGGTGGGTATTGTGGTGCCGTAGGATCCCAAGACGGGTACTCCCCCTGGAAGCTTGGATCATATTGGGTCCTCGGCGGAGGCTGTGGATAGCCTCCAAAGTAGTCTTGACTCCAGTAATGGTCAAAGAAGGGCTCCTGTTGCGTCTCTATCCACTGCAACCGGGTGTGCATTTGCTCTTGGTTGGCGAGGATGAGCCGCTCGTTCTCGAACATAGCCCGTTGGTTGTCAAGTACCCGGCTCGTAGTGTCATGAATGCCGGTATACATACCCATGTGCTGCAGCTGAGTCTGCTGTATGTCCTGCAGCATGGTGTACATCCCCTGCATGGAATAGGGATCCGCAGCTGGCTGCTCGTACTGTGGTGATGGCGGCGGGGGCTGAGATGATGAAGATGCACCTGGATGCATCCTAGGATGCTTCCGTGGTGCCACACGTGCTCGAAGAGGTGTGAAAGCCTCCTCTTCCTCTGCAGCCTCGCCTTCTTGCTCGTCACCACCGTCGTCTTCCTCGGAGGACTCGATGGCTATGATTGGCCACCGGAAGTGCTGCTTGCCCTCAATGTTGAAGACGTCGTCCGGTAGGGAGCTCTCTTGATAAGCTTGGTTGACGTGGCAATGAGCATACGCCAACCCGTCCCGTAGAAGAATAAGGTTTGAACGGTGCAAATGTTGCACGTTCACCTTGCTCCTCGTAAAGATCGAAGTCATGGACTGAAGGTTCAGCCCCAAGTAAAGCGCCAACTTGGTGATAAGACCACCAAAATGGATTGGAGCCTTCCTTATGATCCTCTTCACCGCCAGGACGCGCTGTAGCCAGAACGCCCCCCAGTTGCACTCTTGACGTTTCAGGAGTGCGTAGAGAAAGAACAGGTCACTCTCCTGAAACTTGCTCAAAGCAAGATCGCTTCGAGCAAAGAAAGTCAAGCTCAACATCCTGTGCAGGACCCGGACGAACGGGTGCTCAAAATCCGATACCACTGCATTATGGTAGCTCACAGTCTTCCCTGCCGGCACTGTAACTAGCTCGGCGAAGATTTTGTCATAGTCGGTGCGGGCGTCGGGGCGTCGGTGATCGTTGCGGCTGTGGTTCTAGTTGAAGATGTCGTTGAACTGCTTCAACGTGATGTTGTAATTGTTGTTGAAGAGTCGTAAGGACACCCTTCCCCGGATCCACGTCTGGTCCGATGGTACCACGTCATTTGGTACGACGCATATATCAAGAGACGCCATGAACTCGGCCACCAGTTCCTTATATGTGGGCCATTCGCCGAAAAACGGCTGCCCATCCGAATGACAGTCGATCTCATAAAGGCGATTGGTGTGCCGCGCTTGCCCGGCCAACACATAGGCCAAGTTGGCCTCGAACCCCAGCTCCTGGATCATTCCCCGGTCCACATACCGGGTGGGCTCGAACTTCCGCTTCATAATATCCTCGTAGACCTTCCTCACATCCATGTTGGCATGAATGAGGTGTGGACGAGGGATGGAAGCGGGTGGGGGAGGAACAAACTCCTCGATCTCCATAGGATGAGCGCTTGAGGACGACGCTCTGGCGGTGTGCACCATGGTTGCGAGAAAAGAAGGGATTAGAAGAACAGAGCTCGGTGAAGATGGAGAAGAGAATTCTCCGCTCGATGAAGATCTCCGCTTGATGACGCTTCTCTGCAATCTTGGAAGGCTCGGGGGAGTGCTCGGCGCAAAGGAAGATACTTGCTCTGAAGGTGTGACGTCAAGTGACGTTGCAAGTCCCCTTAAATAGGCTTGATCGGCGCCCCTGTTGGCCCGTCGATACCATCGACGAGGGTCGATGGTATCGACACATCTCGCGGGTATCCGCCTCCCTCGCGAGTATCGACGACTGACGTTTTCTGGATCGAAAAACCCAGATTGCTGACATGTCGATACCATCGACAGAAGTCGATGGTATCGACGCAGCACCCGGATCGCTGACGTGGTTGTTGCGATCGTCGTCGATGTCTGTATGCGAATCAGTGACATGTCCGTCGATACCATCGACAGATGTCGATGGTATCGACTTGCCTTTATTGCGACACCGCCGTTGTGTTGCATTTAACCTGTGATGATGTCGATACCATCGACGAGGCCGTCGATGGTATCGAGTTGACTGAGCAAAATCCGTCTGAATATCTCCAGAGATCTCGATGGTATCGACTGTGGTGTCGATACCATCGACACTTTTATTGCGACCTGTCTGGGACCATGTCGATACCATCGACGAGGGTGTCGATAGTATCGACGCAGTGCGATTTCTGCTGGTGTCAACCTGAACCCATGTCGATACCATCGACGGATGTGTCGATGGTATCGACCCTGCCTGTGCCTGCACATTCAACAAACGGATCAAGGTATCATCTTTAAACTAAAATTCAAACGAAATAAAAGCAATCTATGACTAAAATTAAACTATCCTAGTGTACCGATGGTTGGGTTGCCTCCCAACAAGCGCCCTTGTTTAGCGTCTTAGGCTAGACGTCTTCCCTCCATCTCATTCTTGTACAAGTGAAATGAGTTTCACCTCATTCACTTTCCTCTTGTAGTTCTCACCAAAATACAGCTTTAAGCGTTGCCCGTTCACCAAGAACGTGGCATCTCCATCACGCACGAGAATCGCTCCGTGCGGTTTCACCTCCTCCACAATGAAGGGTCCACTCCACCGAGATTTCAGCTTCCCGGGATGCAGTTTGAGACGGGAGTTAAACAATAGAACGTTGTCTCCCTTCGTGAACGTGCGCATCTCAATATGATGATCGTGTATCAGCTTTGTGCACTCTTTGTAGATGCGGGCATTCTCATATGCCGTCATGCGTAGCTCATCCAATTCATTCAATTCAAACATCCTTTTTCTCCCGACCTCATCATAGCGCAAGTTCAGCCTTCTTAGCGCCCAATGGGCCTTGTGCTCTAATTCCACCGGAAGATGGCAAGCCCGGCCGTACGCCAACCTAAAAGGCGTGGTGCCTATAGGTGTTTTGTACGCCGTTCGATAAGCCCAAAGTGCGTCCGGTAGCAATACACTCCAATTCTTCCTTGTGGATGCTACGGTCTTTTCTAAAATCTTCTTGATTTCTCTATTTGATACCTCCACTTGTCCTTGCGTCTGTGGATGATATGGGGTGCCGATGTTGTGCTTGACCCCATATTTCTTTAAAAGTGTCGCGAATTTCTGATTTCAAAAATGTGTGCCTCTGTCACTTATGATCATTCGGGGAATCCCGAACCTGCAGAAAATGTTCTCCTTGACAAACCTGCACACTACGTTCGAATCATTAGTTCTTGTGGGGATTGCCTCCACCCACTTCGACACATAATCTACAGCAAGTAAGATATAAAGATTTGAATTTGAGGACACAAAGGGTCCCATGAAGTCAATGCCCCATAAATCAAATACCTCCACTTCCTGAAATACATTCAGGGGCATTTCCTGTCTCCTTGAGATGTTACCTGTGCGCTGGCACGGGTCACATTGCCTAACAAAATCATAGGCATCCCGGAACAAAGTGGGCCAATAAAGGCCGCTCTCCAACACCTTAGCTGCTGTCCGTGAGCTAGCATGGTGTCCTCCTGTAGGCGACGCATGACAGTGGTTGAGAACACTCTCGTACTCCACCTCCGGCACGCACCTGCAAAGAATACCATCCCTGCACTGCTTCAAGAGAATCGGGTCATCCCAAAAATAATATCTCACTGAATGAAAGAATTTCTTCTTATCTTGATAGGACCAATCCTCCGGGATGATCCCGCAAGCAAAATAATTCACAATTTCCGCAAACCATGGTTCTTTAGAATCAATTTTTAAAAGTTGCTCATCGGGAAAGGTCTCGGTAATGGGTATGTGCAAACCTTGTTCATCAACCCGCTCTAACCTAGACAAGTGGTCAGCCACCACATTTTCAATTCCCGACTTGTCCTTAATTTCAATATCGAATTCTTGTAGGAGCAAAATCCACCTAATTAGTCTAGGCTTCACATCCTTCTTCTCCATCAAATACTTTATTGCAGCGTGATCAGTCCACACAACCACCTTAGAACCCACTAAGTACTGCCGAAATTTTTCAAAGGCGAACACGACGGCCAGTAACTCCTTTTCCGTAGTTGTGTAGTTCAGTTGAGCATCATTAAGCATTTTTTAGGCGTAGAAAATCACAGCAGGCTTGTTATCTACCCTTTGCCCCAAAACAGCTCCCACAGCAAAATCAGACGCATCACACATCAGCTCGAATGGCTTTGCCCAATCCGGCGTTTGAACAACCGGAGCTGAAATCAACTTCTCCTTCAAGACCTCGAATGCGTGAAGACATTTCTCATTGAAATCAAAAACTGCATCTTTTTCCAACAATTCCGATAATGGCTTTGCGATTTTCGAAAAATCCTTAATAAATCGCCGATAAAACCCGGCGTGTCCTAAAAAACTTCTCACCCCTTTTACAGAATTTTGTGGGGGTAACTTAGAAATCACCTCAATTTTTACGGAGTCTACCTCAAGACCCTTGCTAGACACCTTGTGTCCTAGCACAATTCCTTCCGTCACCATCATGTGACATTTCTCCCAATTGAGGACTAAGTGTGTGTCCTCGCACCGCTGCAACACCTTATCTAAGTTAGAAAGGCATTCATCAAAAGACGCTCCATACACCGAGAAGTCGTCCATGAAAACTTCAAGACACCGCTCTACCATGTCAGAGAATATGGCGAGCATGCAGCGTTGAAAAGTCGCCGGCGCATTGCATAAACCGAACGACATACGGCGGTAAGCAAACGTCCCATAGGGACATGTAAACGTAGACTTCTCTTGATCCAAAGGATCAATAGAAATCTGGTTGTACCCCGAATAGCCATCTAGAAAACAAAAATGCGACCGACCAGCTAGACGTTCCAAAATCTGATCGATAAATGGAAATGGAAAATGATCTTTAAGAGTTGCGGTATTCAATCGGCGGTAGTCAATGCAAACACGCCACCCGGTTACCAATCGGGTGGTGATAGGTTCATTCAAAAGATTAGTAGTGACAGTGATTCCCCCCTTTTTAGGGACTACCTGTGTGGGACTCACCCACGTTGAATCGGATATGGCATAAATGATCCCTGCAGCAAGAAGCTTTATGACTTCCTTCTTGACAACCTCCATCATGCTTGGATTTAGACGTCTTTGAGGCTGTATGACTGGCTTGGCTCCCTCCTCAAGCCGAATCTTGTGTTGGCAAAATGTAGGGGAGATCCCCTTGATGTCCGCCACAGACCACCCAAAAGCTCCACGGTGGTTCTTGAGCACTATCAGTAGTTGCTCCTCCTCATCCGCACTCAAGTATGCAGAAACAATCACTGGTAACTTGTCCTCCTCAGCTAGAAAGACGTACTTCAAATGCGGGGGCAGTGGCTTCAACTCCAGATCAGGTGGGCAAATAAGAGATGATTGCAGCGGTGGGGGGAGTGTACCCAAATCCTCATAGTGCCTCGTGTAGAAACATAGAAGCATTTGAAGCATTTTGGCGCACTCCTTGAGTGAAGTACTCCGCATCCAATCATAAGTGACATTTAACAAACACACCTTCAAAGGCAATTCCGGATGTGCATCAAAGACGGAAGTAATAATCACATCATCCTCCCATGGAGGTGGAATGTCCTCATTCTCATCATTTGGAAACCCAACCGCCTTGCATAAAGAGACAACTTTAGTTTGCTCCATAAGGTCCACTGCTAGGGTCCCATTATCTATCCTACTCATAACATGAGCCATATCCAAAAATGGCTTCCCAAGACAAAGTGAGATATTTTGTTCCACATGCTTCACCATATTGCAATGTGCTTTTGCTTTATTAGATGCATTACCATTTGGCATGACCATCTCAAAGCGATCATCCGCAATACCCAAGGTCAAGCGACCTCTCCCCATCTCCAAGATCATATCAGCTGTATCTTGGAATGGGCGACCAATTAGTAACTCATTACCGTGCTCGTCCTGCATTTCCATAACGACAAAATCAGCCGGAAAAACAAAGCGGTCTACCTTTACCAAAACATCCTCACAGATTCCATACGGTTTCACCACAGAATTATCGGCCAATCGGATGGTCATGTTACTTGGTCTCGACTCCTTCAATCCAAGTTTCTTGAACGTAGAAAGGGGCATCAGATTGATGCTTGCCCCAGAATCACAAAGTGCTTCGCCAAATTTGAACTTCCCGATAAAGCAAGAAATATTGAAACAACCGGGATCCTGTCTCTTTGGTGGCAAAGTGCCCATAATAAAAGCACTCACTTGCTCCTTCAATACTACGACCTCAGTGTCGGGTATCTTTCTCTTCTTGGTGATTACATCTTTGAGAAACTTCCCATAAGATGGGATTTGTTCGATCGCCTCTAGCAAAGGAATATTCACTGATAACTTCCTAAAGCTGTCCAGAAATTTCTTAAACTGTGCATCCACCTTTCTTGCTTTTGCACTATTGGGATAGGGAACCAGAACGGTATGTTCCCTTTGATGAGGTGGCACATAGGGAGTTAATTTTTGTGGTTCCTCCTCAGTGGCTTGTTCTTCCTTACTATCTTCAGCTATGTCCTCAGTTTGCTCTATGCCAGGTGGGGGCTGCTCTTTGACTGCTGCTTCTTCAACTGTGTCCTGCAGTGTGCTTGTGTCATCCGCCCTTGGATTTAACACTTTCTTACCGCTCCTCAATAAGATGGCCTTGGCCTGTTGGTTTCCCCCGGGAACATTGGTGTTTCCCGAAAAACCCGGATGTGCCGACTTCTTCAAGCTTGCAATCTCGGCTGCCATCTGTGCCATGGAAGTCTCTATAGTTCTCATTTGAGCCCCGTGGCTCTGCAAAGTCTGCCCGAACTGGTTCATGAATTCACCCTGCTGCTTTATTTGCTGCCCAAAAGTGTTCATCAACTCTTGATTTTGCTTTATGACTTGATTGAGCAACTCTGTGCTCTTGTCCTCCGTGACCGGTGCAGGTTTGGCGTCCGGATCCTGCAGAAAGTTATTTGGATCCTTCCATGAAAATTTCTTGTCTTTCCACCATGAATAATCATTATTCCTGTACCCCTGCTGTTGCCTCATGTACTTGACCTGAGCCTCATCCTCGGACTCATTATCTTCCTTCTGCAACAACTTCTTTGCGAGAAGATCCATCTTCTCATTCAGCTCTCTCATTGCCTTTGACTCACTGGAAACTCTTGCTTGCTCAACTGGGCCTCTTTCTCTTTCTCCCCAAGATTGCTTTCGTGCCATATTCTTCAGTATTTTCCAGCATCTTGTATCAGTGTTATTTAAGAAAAATCCGGAGCCAGCCGAGTCCAAATTGCTTCTATCATGCTCGGAGAGAGCAAAGTAGAAGATCTTCACTTAGGTTTCCTTGTCCAGTCCATGGTGTGGACATCTCCTCAACATGACTTGAAATCGCTCCCAAGTCTCAGAATAGGTTTCACCCGCCTGTTGGGTGAAATTGTGGATCTTCCGGATCATATCATTGGTCTTCTCAGGAGGAAAGAACCTCTCGAAGAAAACCTCCACCATGTGATCCCATGATTCAACAAACTCGTCGTCGAGGTTATGAAGCCACTCTCTTGCCACTCCAGCCAGGGAACTCGGGAATAACTTGAGATAGAGCACATCCTGCGGAAATCAATCTATCTTTACCATATCGCAGTTCTCCACAAACTGACTAATGTGTGCCACTGGATCTTCATTTTTCAGTCCGTGAAATGCATTGGATTTGACCAAATTAATCAGTGCTGGGTCGATCTTGTATGTAGGTATGTTTAGCCCCTGCTTCTTTATAGGCCCCTTTGATGCCGAGGAAGAAGATGCCTTGATCTTCTCCCATATTGTCTGTGCTTCAGCCATTACTTCTTCTTGTTCTTGCTCAGATTCAGAATGTATATCACTGTGGTGTTCCTCCTCGTAGTAGTCCTCGTCCTCTGGTCCCGCAGATGGAACCTCAGGTGTGCGATTCACGTAGTCTCGAATACGTGTGTGCACCATACAAAGTACCTGAAATTTGGAAGTAGTGGTTCAATACAATGCCTTGAACGAGTCAACACTATTATAGAGAAATAAAGGAATTTTTGAAATTGTTCTAAAATAAAAAAAATGTGGCCTAGAATGGCCGCTCTTAGCACTCAAAGTGCCAATAATTCACCGTATCCCCGGCAACGGCGCCAAAAACTTGACGTGTATTTTACTACGCGCTAAAAACGCAAGTGTACGCGTCGAGTAATATAGGCCTTGTGAGGCCCGAGTCGAACTCAAGGATACGTGAATTATTGGAGACTTCTACTAACTAATCGCAATCAGCTAGACCGATTAACAAAGTAGAGTTTTGTTGTTCAAATTAAAAGAAAATAAAAATCAAACAAAGAAAACAATCGATTAAAGGTTAATTTAATCAATTAAAAGGGATATCTTAAGGATGGCGGTTTCACCGCGGGTCAACATTGTATTAAGTTTCATATCATTCTTCACACTTCTCTCTCTATCCGGGTAGTGGCCTGAAAACAGAATTACCCACTGTCGTGGTGTAATTCACTACTTAGATTTAGGTTGATTCCACCGTCGTAGTAATCATTCCCCTAAACTAAGTGCATTATAAACGGTCTCTCAGTTCCCACCATTAATTTTACAACTCCTTTGTCAAGGGTTTTATTAATTAATGTAGAATTCGTCTCTTTTCAACCGTTAATCCTTCTGTCGAAGTGATTAAGGGCATTAAGTTATTATTATGGTGATCAAGCATAACAATAGAAATGGAGAAAACAAATCTATACCACGGATTTAAGAGAGAAAATATGAATTATTGATATAAAAATGTCATACAATGCATTCCCGGGCTACTCCCGGTCCTAAAGATTGAGGGTTTTAGCCTCTCATGTTCATCTCACACAAGTATATGGTAGAAATTGGGGAATTCATAAGAAAAACGGGAAATAAATGGGAAAACCCCTGAACGGAGAAGAACCGGTGGATCCTTGGCGTAGAACATGAGCTTTCCCCGCCTGTCGGTGGTGGAAATCGTCTTCAGCAGCGTCCGAATCATCCGAGATGAGCTTCTCGGCCTCCGTTCTCCTTTCTCTCCTCCTTGGCACTCGTGCAATCCAAAATGAGATGATCTCCCCACGTTTGGGCGGCCGTCATTAGGTATAAGTCCCTAATTAGGTCGTCAAATAACAACAGCCGTCCGATCGAAATCAAAACAAATCCAACGCATATCTGCCGGCGTCGATACCATCGACGCGGGTCGATGGTATCGACCCAGCGGATTAGCGGCAACTTTCCTTTCTTTTATTCTGAGCGCCTGTGGTGATCTCGATACCATCGACTTGCGTGTCGATGGTATCGACACCTTTAGCGTCGGTTGTTGTCGTTTAGCGACGCTGTAGCTCTCCTTGTGTCGATGGCATCGACTTGGGTCGATGGTATCGACAGTTTCCTCGCCAGCAACTTGAAGGGATCTCGATACCATCGACTTAGGTGTCGATGGTATCGACACTGTATTGCTCTTCTCGGCTGACAACCTGTGGCTTGGTCGATGGTATCGACTTCCATCGATGGTATCGACGCAAGCAGATACTTGTTCTTCCTGAAATTTCACAACAGGACCAAGTAAATCCACACAATTTATAATAAGATGATAAATAATGCTCAAAATAGTAAAACAAAGGGGATTTGGTATAAAATGATGGCAAAGACCAAATAAAGTGAATTATGCAATAATATCCATGAAAATGAGTAATTAAGGCACAAAACACATATGAAATAGGTCTCTAAATGCGACTCAAAATCATCGCATCACTTTGCTTGCTTCTCTTTTGCTTTAACTAAGGCTATGAGGTTGGCAAGCTCTTCTTCAGTGAAGAGCATCTTATCTTTGTCACAGTCTGCCAGTTCTGGAAGAGGTAGCAGCGTTCTATATGCTTTGACGGTAGGGTAGAAAATGTAATGGAGTTTATCATCCTTTTCCTTTATGATATAAGAATTCTTTAAACTCTATTCATTTGTAAGGATGTCACCCTTTATCACTGTGCACCTGGGTAGCGGTCTGTCCATCTTGAGAAATTTCAAGATTGATGTTATATGACCACCCATGTAGATTTCTTTCCCGAGGGCATAGGTTGCATGCTTGTGAATCAGTTGTCAGCCTATGTTGATCGGCTGCCCTTTAAGAATTGACCATAGTATAAAGAGATCTGAAATAATAACGCTCCCACTCTCTGTCCTAGGAAAAAGGGCGCCAGGAATGATTTTGCGTAATGTGCGCACCAAGCCAGAGTGAATGTTAGAGGCCTTCCAAGTTTTTTCCCCGTAAGTTGGAATCCCCATTAAGGATTTCCAGAAGTTGTGCATGTTGAACTGGGAGTTGTCCAGGCCTACATCTTTAGCCTTCTTCAGCTGATCCTAGTTGTCGATGAAGATCTCGTTCAACATGTTTTCAGTTAAGACTACTTTGCTTCCAAAAAGTGAGGTGGCCAACCTACAGTCACCTCCGTCTTTCTAGTGATCCTTTACGTCCATAGTTTCTTTTTATAGGTATGTGAAGAACTCTATCGTGGGCTCAATATAAGAGGTTTCTACCAAAAAATAGAGTTTTGAAAGATTCACGTTGTCTAGCAAGCTCTGTCATAAATCCCCATTTTCTTCAGTATGTTTGAGCAGACATACTTTGTTGGGTGCAACACCTTATCACCAGCTAGGAGGTTTTGGATATATAGGTCAGTTGGTGCGGGATCTGTGGTGGTAGTAGTAGGAAAGGTGACAACAAGGGTATCATGTCCCGCTAAGATCTGTTCCCTTGCACTAGAGGGTCGAACTTGCTTCCTTACCCTTTTCTTTGATGGTTGTCCCTTGGCGGCTTCTACAGTCTGTCTTTTGCCTTTGGATTTAAGGACTGGGGATTCATCCTTAGAGTTTGGTACGTACTCCGAACCTTCATCACTGGAGGAAATCTCCTCCACTTCTTCAACATGGTCTTCGGCTAGGCAAATGTTGATTCAGTCAATTTCATTCATGACTTTAATTAGGTCAACTTTTGGTGGGACCTTTCCGGTCTTTTCGTAAGTGTCCATGATGTGCTGGAGTTTTGCGCGATCCTCTAGTAGTTGCTCCCTTGTCCATAAGGGAGCATCAGCAAATCCTGTGGCTTGTTGTGCAGGTGAGGCCATTCTGTAATCAGAAAATTATATATGTTAATAAAAGAAAAATGTTGAAAGAATTGCAATATTAAAATCATTTTAAGTTTGAACTCATGTTTTCCAAGACTGTTTTGGCTCTCAAATGGTTTCAAGACCGTTTGACTCCAAACGGTTTCAAGACCGTATGGCTCCAAACAGTTTCAAGACCGTATGGTTCCAAATAGTTAGAAGACCGTATAGCTCCAAACGGTTTGAAGACCGTATGGCTCCAAATAGTTTTAAGATTGTATGGCTCCAAACGGTTTGAAGACAGTTTGGCTCCATACGGTTTCAAGACCGTATGGCGCCATACAGTTTCAAGATCGTATGGCTCCATACGGTTGCACGACCGTTTGGGCAGAAACCGCAAGGAAGATGAAACGGTAGGGACGACTAGCGACGAAAAGATGGCAAAAATGGTGAAAACGACGCCGTCAATGAAGGCGTTAATGGCGGTGATAGTGGTGGCGGAATTCGGGAAGTTCATTCCTGGTAGAAACATCGTCAGTGTCAACGTAAACGGTGGTTGCAGTGGCAGCGTTCTACCTTGCTACTTAGATGATGATGACGGAGATGAAGGGTGCATCACGGTGGTGTTATCGTCGGGGGAGAAGATGGAGTAGGTTGAAATGAACTGGAGACGAGAGAAAGAGGACAATGGTTGCGAGAGCAGAGAGTCAGAGCGAATAGAACAAGGTTTCGTGCGTGAGAAAAATCTCAAGAAGCGAAGGAAAGAAAAAGGGAGGGGGTCGAGCAATATTTATAGAAAAAGGAGGAGCGACGCTACAAATTCTCAAGGGAAAACGGTTTTGAGACCATATAGAGTCCAAACGGGTTCGAGACCATATGGCTCCAAATGGTCTCGAGACCGTAAGGATCCAAATGGTTTCGAGACCGTATGGATCCAAACAGTTTCGAGACTGTATAGATCCAAATAGTTTCGAGACTGTATGGATCAAATCGGTTTCGAGACCGTATGGAGTCCCAATGGTTTTGAGACCGTAAGGATCTAAATGGTTTCAAAACCATTAGGATAGAAAAGGTTTTTGGTTTTTATATTTGTTTGTTTGTTTTGGATGTTAAGTAAATTTTTATATTTTCTGGATAAAGGTGAAGGGTCAAAGAAAAAAATAGAAAATTTCCAAAATTAAATAAAATAAAGGTGATACTCAGTTCTTGGGTTGCCGCCTCCCAATTAGTTCTTGGGTTTTACGTCACTGGCTCGACAAAGTTCTGACTTGGTTAGATTGATGTGGCGGGATCATGAATCTCAATGGTTTGTCTTGGGATTTTGTCAGCTGGGGTATAATATTTCTTTAATCTATGGCCATTAATAGTTCTCTCTCCTCCATTGTCGTCAATAATGATGATTGCTCTAGTCGGGTAGATGTGTTTGATGGTGAATGGCCCAGACCACTTCGTGCGAAGTTTCCCGGGGAACATCTTAAGTCTAGAATTGAAAAGAAGGACTTTATCTTCGATGATGATGTCTTTCTTTTTTAGATGTCCATCGTGCCACATCTTAGTTTTTTCCTTGTAGATCCTAGCACTTGGGTAGGCGGTAATTCGTAGTTCCTCAAGTTCTTGTAATTGCAGTTGTCTATACTCGCCAGTGCTTTTGAAATTGAAATTTAATTGTTTGATGGCCCACCAAGCTTTGTGTTCCAGTTCAACTGGAAGATGACATGATTTTCCATATACCAAATGAAATGGGGTCGTTCCTATTGGTGTTTTATAAATAGTGTGGTATGCCCAGAGGGCATTAGGGAGCTTAGTGGATCACTCTGTGCGATGTCTGTTGACCATCTTTTCTAGAATGGCCTTTAGTTGTCTATTTGAAACTTCGACTGGCCACTTGTCTGTGGATGGTAAGGTATGGTGACCTTATGTTTAACTCCATATTTTCTTAGGAGGGCTTTGAAACTTCATTCTAAAAAATGAGATCCTCCATCTGATATGATTGTTTAGGGGATTCCGAATCTAGGGAAGATGATATCCTTGAACATTTTGATAACTGGTTTGGAATCGCAAGAGACGGTGGGTATAACTTCTATCCATTTTGAAACATAATCCACAACAACCGGTATATATGAGAATCTGTAAGATGAGGGGAAAGGGCCCATGTAGTCTATTCCCCATACATCAAAAAGCTTGATTTCTTGCCACAAGGTAAGAGGCATTTCATTTCTTTTTGATATACTCCCAGAAAGTTGACATTTATTGCAAGATTGGACGAAATGATGGGCATCCTTTTCTATTATTGGTCAAAAGAAACTAGACTAAAGAACTTTGAGAGTGGTTTTCTTTGAACTCATGTGCCCCCCAGTAGGGCCAGAATGGCAATGTTCTAGGATAGGGATTATTTCTTCTTCTAGTAGGCAATGACGGAAAAGTCCGTCCGCACATAGATGGAAAAGATATGGTTCGTCCCAGAAGTATTACTTAACATCATGAAGGAATTTACTTTTATCATGGTGAGATGCGAAAGGGTGGATAATTCTTGTAGCCAGATAGTTCACTATATCAGCATACCAAGGAAATCCGGTGGTAACTTTCATAAGCTGGTCATCGGGCAAGGAGTCTCAGATAGGTATATTGTCATCCTCCTGAGACTCGATGCAACTTAGATGATCAACGATGACATTTTCCACCCCACTCTTGTCCTTTATTTCTAGGTAAAATTCTTGAAGCATCAATACCCAGCGGATGAGTCTAGATTTTGCATCCTGTTTCTGAATTAGGTATCTGATGGCTGAGTGGTTCTTGTATACTATGACTTTCGATCCGATAAGATAGGAATGAAATTTCTCAAAGGCATAGATGATGGACAAGAATTCCTTTTCAGTAGTAGTATAATTCTTTTGTGCCTCATCTATCATTTTTTATGCATAGTATATCACATGGCGCTTTTTGTCTATTCTCTGCCCTAGCACCGCTCCTATAGCATAGTCGCTAGCATCACACATTATCTCGAAAGGTTGTGACCAGTCCAGTGCCATCAGGATAGGTGAAGAGATTAGAGCATGCTTTAAGGTTGTGAAGCTATGTAGGCATTCATGGTCAAAATTGAAATCAACATCCTTGGTTAATAAGTAGGTCATGTGTTTTCCTATTTTCGAGAAGTCTTTAATAAATCTTCGATAGACTCCAGCATGACCCAGAAATGCTCGGACTCTCCTTATGTCCTTTGGCGGTGACAACTTTGAGATGACATCAATCTTTGCTTTGTCTACTTCAATTCCTCTTTCACTTACTCGGTGTCCGAGGACAACACCTTCGATTACCATAAAGTGGCACTTTTCCCAATTCAGGATAAGGTTTGTTTACTCGCATCTTTGTAAAACTTACCTGAGGTTGAGTAGATAATTGTCAAAAGAATCTCTGTAAACTAAAAAGTCATCCATAAATACTTCCATTATAGACTCGGTTAAACCTGCGAAAATTGCTGACATACACCTTTGGAAGGTTGCAGGTGCGTTACACAGCCCAAAAGGCATCCTTCTGAAAGTGTAGGTTCCGAAGGGACAAGTAAAGGTTGTTTTTTCTTGGTCTTTCGGGTGTATTGGAATTTGATACAACTCAGAATAACCATCGAGGTAGAAGAAAAACTTTTGGTGGGCCAAGCGTTCAAGGACTTCGTCAAGGAAAGGTAGAGGGAAGTGGTCTTTTCTTGTTGCTTTGTTTAGTTTTCTATAATCGATACACATCCTCCACCCTGTGACAGTTCTAGTGGGTACTAGCTCATATTTATCATTCATAACGATAGTGGTTCCCCCTTTTTGGGAACCACTTGGACCGGACTAACCCACTGAGAATCATAAATTGGATAAATGATACTGGCTTTTAGGAGTTTAAGAACTTCAAGTCGAACCACCTCTTTGAGATTTGGGTTTAATTTTCTCTGGTGTTCCTATGAAAGTTTAAACTCTTCCACCGTGGGTAATTTGTGCATGCACAGAGATGGATTTATTCCTGTTAGGTCAGTCATCTTGTACCCAATGACTTTCTTGCGCTTTCTTAATTCAATAAGCAGTCTTTCTTCTTGGTTGTCTATTAAAGTGGAACTGATAATGACCAGGCATAATTTTTCTTCATCAAGGAAAGCATGCTTGAGCCCAATTGGTAGGGCTTTCATCTCAGGAATCTTGGGTACTTCTGTGGTTTCCAATATGGTGACATATTTCAACTCCTCAAAGGTAGCTTCAGAGGTTTCTTCGGCTTGTTCAAGGTATTGCAGACATTGTTGAACTAGTTCGTCGATTGAGAATTTAGCTTCTAGATTTGTTAAAATGTTTTCCAAATCATATGATGATTCAGAGGGTTCTCTCTTTAAATGAGACATTTTATCGATTGCTTCGAGAAGGAAAACTTCTTCGTGGACGCTAGGGCCTGTTAAACTGCCAAAGACCCTGAATTGAAAAGCTACCTTTCCAAGTCTTAAGGTAATGGTACCAGCTTCAACATCGATTAGCACTCTGGATGTAGTAAGGAAAGGTCTACCAAATATTATTGGATACCCCAAGTCTTCTTTTATATCCATAATAACAAAGTCACATGGAACATACGAGTCTTTCCCTACTCTTACTGGGATATCTTCAATAATTCCCAAAGGTGTAGTGATGGTAGAATCAGCCAATTGAATTGTCATTGTTGTGGGTAGCAGATTAGTAAAACCCAATCTTTTGCACATGGAAATCGGCATAATGGATATGCTAGCCCCCAAATTGGCTAATCCTTTCTTGCAAGAGGTATTTTCGATAGAACATTGGATGCCAAAAGAGTCAGGGTCCTTCTGCTTCTTTGGCATCTTATTAAGAATGGTGTCAGAAGTAGTTTGAGCTACAGTATCATGTTCTTCAGTCATATATTTCTTTGATAGTAAAGTCTGCAAGTATTTTGACCAAGCTGGGATTTCAGAAAGAGCATCGAGAAACAAAATATCAACATATAGCTTCTCCATAGCTTCCTTAAATTTCTGGAATCTAGTGTCCATTTTAGTTTCCCTCAATCTACCTGGGTAGGGTATCCTAGGCTTATATGGTTGGACTTCTGGTTCCATGGTAGCTTGCTCTTTTTCCTTTTCCTTCCCATCCTCTATAGATTGGTTTGTACTAGCAATTGGGTTGACCTCAGTTATATCTTCATCTTCTTGAATGATTTTTGTGGCTTCAGTAAGGACACCACCTGACCTTGTGGTGATGGCTTTCAATTGCTCTTGTCTGGATTGATCGTGTCTTGGGTTTATCTCTGGTTGACCAGCAAAAGTGCCTACTGGAGGTTTTAGTTGAGCTGCGATTTGTGGTAACTGAGTTTCAACAGCTTTTTGTTGGGCTTGCTGGTTGGCAAGCATGGTTTGTTACGATTGCAGCATTTTTCTTATCAATGACAGTTCATCTATCAGTGGAGGTAGATTATTTTCTTGTGGATTATGTTGATACTGTTGTAGTTGCTGTTGTTGAGGCACGATGGATAGTTGTGGTTGTTGCAACTGAGGTTGCTGCAATTGCGGGTGCAATGGTGGGTGAGTATATTGATAATATGCAGAAGGATTTCTTGGTTGAGCGAATCCCTACAATCCTCCTCTAAAGTTTCCCTGGTTTCGATTATAATTGTTTTGGAAACCTGGTGGCGATCTATTAAAAACTCCTCCTTTAGTCTGGTACTGCGGGTTGGAAGTCCCCGTAGGATTCCCATATTGAAATCCAGGATGGTTTCTTGGTTGATTTGAGTTGTAATAAGCTTGTCCTGGTATAGTGTGGATGTAATTCACTTGTTCTGGTGACAAATCCTCAGGCAGTTCGATGATTGGTTCATATTGTGGTTGTGGTGTCTACATGTCCATCATCACGTTATATAGGAGACCACATGATAATGTAGGATGATCAGATGCATGACATGCCTCCCAAGTCACGGTAGAGGCCTTGACCTGTTGGGGGCTCTTCTTTTCTCCAAGTGTGGTTTCAAGAACTTGTTGCTTGTGAGTGATAGTTTTTAGGGCTTCAGCGATGGCTTTCATTTCCATTGATTCTTCAGCCTTACAAACTTTTAGAATTCCCCCGATGGATGACCTTCCCCAATTAGATTGGTTCTCGGCCCCAAGCGTAACAATCCTCCAGGCATCTTCATAATTCTTTCGCATGAAATTCCCCCCAGATGAGTAATCTAAAAATTTCTTAATATCATCACTTTCTCCTCTGTAGAATGTCTCTATCAGCTGGTTTTGAGAGATTTTGTGGTGCAGACATTTCCTCAAAAGTTCCTTAAATCTCTCCCAGGATTCTGCCAATGATTCCCCAGGGAGTTGAGAGAAGTGATTAATTTGTCCCCTGATCTCATAAGTCAAGGAAGGCGGAAAGAACTTTTCTAGAAACTTTTCTTCCAAAGGGGCCCAGGAGGTGATTGGCTCCCCATCTAGTGCATTATACCAGCTCAATGCCCTTACAGACAAAGTGAAGTGAAACAAGTGTAGCATGATTACATCGAAAGGAACTCCAGCATGTGGTACTAGCTGACAAAGAGACTTGAATCACTTTAGGTGGTCCATGCAGCCATCACCAGCACCTCCAGAAAACAAAATACCTTACACAATCTGGATCCATTGCGTACGGATCTCAAAGTTAGGAACATTGATGAGCGGGGGTCTAACTGGGTGATTATCTTCGAAGTTCTTAGGAATGACGTAATCCCGAAGTTGCTTGTTTCGTAACACCATCTGAGCAGTGGTTGTGGCTACTTCATTCTCAACTTGAATGCGATCCTATTCTTTAGCTCAGACCTCAGCTTGAATTTGAGCACGTATGTCAGCAATAAGTTGTGCTCTTTGAGCTGCTAAGGCCACATTGACTCTTTCCATAACCAAAGTGGATTGGAGTTGTTCGTCGGCCATTTGTCTGGCTCATTGGCGGTTAAGGCGGATGCATCGGTGGAATATTCGGTCTACCTCAGAGTCGTACTCTGGTTCAGGGGAGAATATGATACTGTGTAAAGGTTGCATATACATTTTCTACCTGAGTAGAAGAAGAAACATACTTTAGGTAATGTGGAGAAATGATGAAATCAAGATGATAAGAATTATGGTTAAAGAAAAGTGTAAAATCCTAATCAACTAGAAAGGTAACAAGTAAAATTAAAACGTTCCGTTGTCCCCGGCAACGGTGCCAATTTTTGATGGAGCCTCCACTTACGTGGAGTTGCGTGCACCACTAAAAATCCTAGAGATAGTTAATCTCTAAGTTTAACCTTGTGTATGATATTATAAGATCTCCACCCACATATGCTAAGATATGTGGAAGTCTTATCATAGTATAGTTAAGGGTCGAATCCACAAGACAACGGTCTTGTTAAGAGTTTAACAAGATGGAAAATGTAGTAATCTTACTTATCCACTTAAAAGTTTATATTTAGATCAAAGATTTGATTTTATGGTTAAGCTAATGTGCAAAGAAAGAAAATAACAAGAAAGTAAACTTAAAGTTGCAAACAATATTTAGAAACCACTAGGATGTGATCGGGTTTCACCACCACTACGCATGGATCAAGACATACATCACAATAACTTGGCCTGCAAAGAAAAGAGTCTAAACAGTTAGTATCTTTGTAGACTTACCTCCCTTTCAGATAACTAACTACGAGAAAAGCGAATGTGTTGCAATGCCAGCCATCCCCTGACAAATAGTTACTTACTTTACATCACTCCCCTAACAAAGTGTGTTCCTCGACCTGTCAAGGTTGTACTTTCATACGTCAACTGATTCCATTTCATAGTATGAAAGTACAATAATGGAGGTGAGTTTACTCTACTCCTTGAGAAACGCTCCTAGATAACGAACCAAACGTATGGTGACTACATACAATCTGGAACCAATAAACAATAGATATTCAAATCTAGAAGTACAAACATAAACAATTTACACTAACAGATAATGGATAACACAAGTTGGTGATCAAGTAACTAGCATTCATTAAACGATTGATGTTGAACTGAAAAGATAGTGTTTTTCTATTGGAAACTCAAGAATTACAATGTATGAAATGAAAACATGGGTGGTGGGGCTACTCCCCGCACCCTAGTGTATGAAACTACTCACTCATGGCAAGAACAAAGAAGGAGGTAGGAAGAGAGAGAGAAAGAATCATCTCCACGTAGGAGGGAGGAAGGTCGACCCCTTGGAGGAGAGAGCAACTATCTTCACATCGTGTGGTTGTCTTGATGAAGAATTCTCCACGTCCCAACTTCTTATGTTGATGAGAGAGGAAGTAGCTTGAAGATGGAGTATGGATTTTGAACCGACAACCTCTGGGCGAAGGATGAAGGTGGAACAACTCTGGAGTGATTGGGGCAGCCTCTGGACGTCCAAGAAGTTGATGCCGAATGAGGACCCCTTAGGTCCTATTTATAGGCTTTCAACGAATCCCAAACGGTCTTGGGATCATTTTGGGTCTTTAACAGTTTGGAGACCATTTGAGTTCATTCGGTCTTGGGACCGTTTGGATCCATTCGGTCTTGGGACCGCTTGGGTCCATTCAGTCTTGGGACCGTTTGGACTTCATTCGGTTTTGGGACCATTTGAGTTCATTCGGTCATGGGACCATGTGGACTTCATTCGGTATCTAGACCGTTTTCCTTTATTCGGTCTTGGGACCGTTTGGACTTCATTCGGTCTTGGGACCATTTGAGTTCATTCGGTCTTGGGACCATGTGGGCTTCATTTGGTCTCCAGACCGTTTGCCTTTATTTGGTCTTGGGACCATTTGAGTTCATTCAGTCTTGGGACCATTTGACTTTATTCGGTCTTGGGACCGTTTGAGTTCATTCGGTCTTGGTACCGTTTGAACTTCATTCGGTCTCCATACTGTTTGCCCCTTTTGCAATTTTTTATGTTTTTCTATAAGAAGAAGGAGATATATGTTAGTTTAATGGTGAATTCATAATAACACAGAAAGTTAAGGATTATATCTAATTTATCTAAGAAAGTGTATGGAAAATTAAGAAAAACTAGTAAGATAACATCACAAAAATGGGAGGTTATCACCCCCCTAACTTAGAGTCTAGCTTGTACTCAAGCTGGATAGAGCTAAGGCACATAGTGGTGAGGAAATTTTATTTAGTGAATATTTCCATACTCTTGCTTCAATTCTAAACCAGAGATCTCCTAGAGTTTTATCAGGACTTCCTCTTGCATTAACTCTTTTGTGTGAGAGTTGTGTGGATCTTAGGTTCCTTCCATATCGCATAACTCGCACTGGGACCACCTTTTCCTTGATCACATTCCATGCATGTTTTCATCTCTAAGCAATTTTATACTTCTTTGAAAATCCTACCGAAAGCTAAGATAGGTACAAGGGTTGGCTAAAGGTTGCTGTGTAACTCCCCCTTTTGGTAGGGGAGGGTTTATCTAAACTTTTATGATCTCACTACCAGGCGCGACACATCTACCTTTGTGAGGACAACTAAATGTACCGGCTGGGTGAGTCCTTTATCAGCTTTTTCATATACTTGGATACCTTAGGATCTCATTACCAGGCGTGACACATCTGCCTTTGTGAGGGCAGCTGAATGTACCAGTCGGGCAAGATCTTTATTGGTTCTCTGTATAAGTCCTTATGCATGGCACAAATCTCATGTTTTTATTCAACACTCAAGCTTTTATTCATATGCTCATAGGCTTAGGATTTGGGTATTTAGGATTTTATTTGGGCTGCCAAGCCTCTTTTTAAAAAGAAGAAAATTGTTTCTTAGAGATTCCTGACATGCACTTATTACGGTTTCGTACTCGGTGGTCTGCTTGTGAGGTTCCTTGATTTGGATTTCACCTGGTTCCCTCCTATTCTAGAGAGTGTTTAGCTTGTGTCAGTCTGGATGTTAACCTGTGGAGAGTTTGATGCAGAATTGAAGCAAAAGCATAAGAATCAGGTATGAAAGTGATTTATTAATTCACCATTACATGCCTAGAAGCTTCATGTGTAAGTGAGGATTACTTTGTCTCTAACTTAGCTAGGGGTGTTCTGATGGAGCTTCCACTTACGTGGAATTGCGGGCACCAACTAAAAATCCTAAAGATGGTAAGTCTTTAGGTTTAGCCTTGCTTATACTAGATAGAGAACTCCACCCACGTATTCTAAGATACGTGGAAGTCTTATCGCAGTATAGTTAAGGGTCGAATCCACGGGGCAACGGTCTTATTGTAAGCAACAAGATGGAAAACGCTAAAATTTCACTTAATCACTCAATAGTTGGGTTGGTATTTAGATCAAAAGGTTGATTTGGTTGTTTTTAAGCTAAGTGCAAATAAAGTAAAGAAAGAAAGTAAATTTGAGGAGTCAAACTATGATAAAAGTCACTAGGGTGTGATCGGTTTTTCACCGCCACTACACATGGATCAACACATGCAAAGCAAAACATAACCTGCAAAAAGAGTCTAGTCAGTTAGTATCTTTGTAGACTTAGCTTCCTTTCGGAGAACTAACTACGAGAAGTGCGGGAATGTTGCAACGCCAGCCATTCCCGAACAAATGGTCACTTACTTTGCATCATTCCCTTCACGAAGTGTGTTCCTCGACTTACCAAGGTTGCACATTCATACGTCAACTGATTCCATTTCATAGTATGAAAGTGCAACAAATGATAGTGAGTTTACTCCACTTCTTGAGATACACTTCTAGATACTGAAACAGATGCATGGTGGATACATGCACCAGGAACCAACATACAAATGACTTTCAAATCTAATAGTACAAACGTAGACAATTCATACTAAAAGATAAAGGATAACACAAGTTGGAGATCAAGAAACATGCATTCATTAAACGTTTGATGTTGAACTGAAAAGATAAGATCTCTATATTACAAATTATGGATTACATTTACATGATATGAAAACATGGGTAGCGGGGCTACTCCCCGCACCCTAGTGAGAGAGTCTACTCGCTCATAACTAGGACAAAGAAGGAGGCAAGAAGAGAGAGAGAGAGCGTCATCCCCACAAAGGAGGGAGGAAAGTCAACCCCTTGGAGAGAGAGAAACGATCCACTAGCTTCATAGGTTGCTTGATGACGAGATCTCCCTCTTCCCACCTTCTTTGGCAGAGAGAGAGAAAGCAACTTCAAGATGGAGTGTGGGTCTCAGACCGGCAGCCCCTGGGCGGAGGATGGAAGTTGGATTTGCTCTAGAGTGACTGAGGCAGCCTTTGGAGGTCTGAAAACTCCCTCGTGATGGACCCTTGGGGTCTTATTTATAGGCCTTAAGTGAAGTCCAAACGGTTTGGAGACCATGTGGACCTCAAGACCGTTTGGACCTCAAGACCATTTGGATCTTGAGACCGTTTGGCCTCATGCGGTCTTGAGACCATTTGAACTCCATGCGGTCTCAGGACCGGTTGGCTTCATGCGGTCTTGAGATCGTTTGAACTCCATGCGGTCTCGAGACCGGTTGGCTTCATGCGGTCTCGGGACCAGTTGGCTTCATGCGGTCTTGAGACCGTTTGAACTCCATGCGGTCTCGAGACCGGTTGGCTTCATGCGGTCTCGGGACCGGTTGGCTTCATGCGGTCTTGGGACCGTTTGAACTCCATGCGGTCTTGAGACCGGTTGGCTTCATGCAGTCTTGAGAACATTTGAACTCCATGTGATCTCGAGACCGGTTGGCTTCATGTGGTCTCGGGACCAGTTGGCTTCATGTGGTCTTGGGACCGTTTGAACTCCATGCGGTCTCGAGACCGGTTGGCTTCATGCGGTCTTGGGACCGTGTGAATCCATGCGATCTTGAGGTTAAGTTATTCTTTTATGATTTTTTTCATGTTTTTCTGCAAAACAAAGGAAAAGTTAGTCTGATGGTATATTTACAAAAATAGGGTAAATTTGGGATTATGTATAGTTTTAGTTTAGAAAGAGTATGGAAAACTAAAGGAAAAGACTAAGATAATCGTCCAAAATAGGGTGTTATCACCCCCCTAACTTAGAGTCTAGCTTGTCCTCAAGTTAGATAGAGCTGAGGCAAGTAATGGCGAGGCGATCTTATTTAGTTAGGATTTCCATACTCTTGCTTCAATTCTTAACATGAGTTCTTCTAAGGTCATATCAAGTCTTATTGCTTGCCTTGACTCTTTCGGGTTTCGAGAGTTGCTTGGGTCTCAGGTTCTTTCCGTATCTCGTAGCTTGCATCGGGACCACTTTTATTCTGTGCATGTTGTTGACTCTAATCAGCTTTATACCTCTCTGAAAGACCTACTGGAAGCTAGAGAAGGTATGAGGGTTGGCTAAAGGCTTGAAGTGTAACTCCCCCTTCAAGTAGGGGAGGGGTTGCCTATGCTTTTAGGATCTCACTACCGGGCACGACACATCTGCCTTTGTGAGGGCAGCTGAATGTACCGGCCGAGTGAGTCCTTTATGAGCCTTTCATATATTTAGCTACCTCAGGGTTTCACTACCGGGCACGACACATCTGCCTTTGTGAGGGCAGCGGAATGTGCCGGCCGGGTGAAACCTTCATCGGTTCTTTATATAGATCCTTATTCATGACACAACTCTCATAATTTTATTCGTCTCTCTGGATTTTATTCGATAACTCGCAGGCTTGGGTTTTTGTTTGGGAAATTATTTTGGGCGGCCAAGCCTCTTTTATTTTGAAGAGAGGAAAGCTGTTCTTAGGGTTTTTCAACATGCTCTTATTTAGTTTGTGGTCCACTTGCAGAACTTCTTGATTTGGAGGTTGCCAGATGCCCCTCTCATCCTTGAGAGCTTGGCTTATTTCTGCCCTGATTTTTGACCTGTGGAGAGTCAGATAAAGAATTGAAGCAAAAGCATGAAAATCAATAGTGGAGTGACATTATTAACTCGCCATTAAATGTCTAAGTGCTATTTAGTTTTGGGGACTAACATGATTCTAGAGTTAAATGAGGGTGATTCTACTCCAAAAAGGGTTAATTAACAAGAAAGTTAAAAAGGGAAAATGTATAAACAGAGAAAAGAGAAGAAGGAAGAGGGATGTAAAACATTATACCTCGCCCTTGTCTAATGTTCCCCCCTAACTTATTGCTCACTCTGTCCTCAGAGTGTCAAAGTGATAGGTTGAGAAGTAATTAGGACAAGGGCTGCAGGCTAAGGTAAATCTGCATTTTCCCCCGGGGAATGAAGTAGATTGGATGCAAACTGTCCTCGTAGAGCGTGGTAATCCACGTCAGTCATCTCTTCTACTGGTCTTTGGAGAACGATGATGGTGTACATCCAGTACAGGATGTGGAATCTGCAGTCATTTGATTATCGAATTTGCTGGGGGCATTTGTGGCAGAAAGAAGGGCGGTGAAAATGCTCTTTGTCGTACGCCCTTATATGATGACTCAGAAAATCGATTAACTTGTCGGAGCACTCCTTTGCTACTACTTCTGTTGGCGTCTTTGGTGTCACGACGTAGTTTCTCTGTCGTGCGTTGTACTAGCTATCAGAATTGTTATATATTGCGGTTGTTCCTTCTGGGAGATTTGTTGCCAGGAGCATCCAATGCTCATGATAGAGGAAAGGTAGCATGATGAACGTCGGTGTTGTGTGCTGGAGATAGGAGATCAGCGCGTCAGTTGTGCCAAAGTTCTTGAGCTTTAGAAGATCATCTTTCATATATGGGGATGCCATGTATGTTGTTGGGTTGTTTTGGCCAAGTAGAAACTGATAGGCGGCCATTAAACTTACAGAGAGCGATCCTTTGATTTGTAAAGTCTCTCATAGTGTGTATGCCATTACAAGAATGTCTCGAGACATGAATACGAGCCCATATTTGTCGGCTGAGAGCCACGCCACAATGAGACGCAACTCGAGGTCGGAGAGACCTTTGCAAGCATCGCGATCAAAATCAAGAAAGGTTGGTTCGATGGCAGACAGAGGATCGATATTACTTGTAGCTTGCTCGGTATCGGCGACTGTCAAATTGGTCTTTTATGACTCCTTCAGAGTTTGTCGGAAGGGTCACCGTTGCGGTCGCTGGATAGCTGAGAAGAGGTAGCGAGGAACGTCATCTGGTGCCATAGTTGGGTCCTTGAAGAATCGCCTATCACAGATGAGCTCCATGGCATAACGTCCGTGTAAGGAATGAAAATCTTCAGCAACCAGATCGTTAAATGGGATTTCCTGGTTCAGCGCTTGGATGTGACGTATGGTGCAGAAAGCGCAATCCCCAGATCCCTCGGTGGCTTGGACTTGAGGGTTTATGATATTGAACCAAGGTTGGCTCCAATCTTGGTGAAGAGATGGGCGAGCAGCCCAAATTAATTTAAGCAGCCAGAAGGGTATACACCTTGCTTCTCCTGCTGCTTCACCGACGAAGTTTATTGTGTCGGCTGGTAGCTCGGCGCCACAAAAATTATACACCTTGGCATCCCGAGCCTCGGTATCCACGATCATAAAAAGCCAGTGGTTCGAAACTTGGAAAGGCACGGTCAGATAACGTGCCCGACGTGCTAAACCAGCACGCAGCCGCTCGATCGACTTTGCTCTTATGTCTTTGTATAAAAGGCCAATAGACAAAGCGGGCGAGGTGTTGAAGACCGGCTGTTGCCGCTTAGAGCTTCTGTATATTTCTATACTGTTGGCGAGAAGGACATGAAAGATTGCCAATGGCATCGTGGACCGAGGTCGGAGGATGCTGCGGATGTCTTCACGTGTCATCTTACGCCTAGTTTTTGTATTTTGATAGATTATGTCTTCTCCCGCCTTTGCATCATCCACTATAGTGTTCAGTATAAAAATGTCCTGAGCATCTAAAGTGGAGATGGCCGCCATATCCAGGTCATGCATTTTGTGCGGTAGAGGTGGTGGCGGGGGAAGCTCTTGCGGAGGGGGAGAAGCAGGTTGTTCTAAGGCCTGTTCATGGCCTGGTAGATCATCGTCTGAGTTGGAGGCAGAATCGAGGTCTTCATCGGTGTCTAAACTTACTCGTTCTGCCTCGCCCTCATCATAGGGAGAAGGTGTGGAGAGAGGTGGGGTAGTTGTTTTTGGTGGGTTGGCACTGGTTTCTAGTATACACTGGTGGAACTCAGCGTAAGCCGCATCTTTAGCAGCTTCCCCGATGGACCCCAGCGCGGAATAATCAAAGAATTGGTCCTCGTATGACATGTTGACATTATCGTTGTGTGAGGACTTGGGGTGATTGTCACTGTCGTGGTGACCTTTGTCAGAACCTCTGTGAGAAGGTTCTGCTGCATTTCTAGGGTCCTCTCCATCATCATGTTTATCACCAGAAGAGGTGTTATCTTTGTTTGAATCAGTAGATGAGTCAGAGTCATCTTCTTCATCATCATCGCCATCCTTGTCGTCCGCTGCTTGTCTGCTTGTTTTTTACTCACGGACGTTTTGCACCGTCGATGGGTGGCTTGTAACTCATCGAAAGCCACTTGCAGATGCTCGTGTGTTTCGAGCAGTGCATCATGGGATTCTTTGAGGTTGGTATATCTTCCTTCAGCGGAGAGGAGACGTGCTGTAAGATTTGTAACTTGAGCACGTAGCTGTTGGATTTCATCCTTATTGGACTCCTCTTGGCGATGTTTTAGCTGTGTGAGTGTGTTGTTGATGGTGTCCAAGCGCGTGCTCAGATCTGCTTGTTGTTGCTGGAGCTCACGGAGAGTCTCTGGCAGAGGCTGAGTCTGCGTGGAGATCTCATCGACTTGCTTTGAGATAGTGGCGGATGTGAAAAGTGGTGGAATTTGTGGTGAAAGCGGTGGCAGGGATAGTGATGGGGTGGAAACTGCGGAGGTGAAAGGGAAGGTGGTAAAGTCGGGCATAGGGGTGGAGAAAGGAGAGCCCAAAGGGAAAAAGGGTGATGAAGAGGATGTGAATGGTTGCGTGGATGTGATGGGGAAGAAAGGAGTGGTAGATGTTGGAATGGTGGAAGAGGGAGTGGTGGCAGCGGTTAGCTTCTCATGTAGACTATAAATGAAAGAGTCGATTGAGGAGGAGGTTAAGATTTCTTCATGGAGCTTCTCGGCCTCAGGATTTGGCTTAGATGTTGGTGTCCCCGACAGCTGTTGGGCCTGCGACTGCCTTCTAGAAGGTCGTTTGATAGGTATTTTTGTTGGTCGAGCTGCCGGGGCTGTGATGCTCAACTCCGTTTGTCCCGCTTTAGCTTTCTTTTCGGTTGTTTTAACCGAAGCTAGTAGTTGTGAAAGCTCCTCATCAGAGAAGAGGAGCTGTTTGGTGTCGTAATTTGCTAGCTCCGGAAGCGGGATGAGTGTTCTGGATGACTTAACCATAGGGTAGAAAACATAGTGTAGTTTCCCATCCTTTTCCTTGATGATGAAGGAGTTCTTCAGAGTTTGTTCATTGGTAAGGATGTCACCCTTTAGTTGCGTGCAGCGGGGTAGGGGTATGTCCATCTTGAGGTATTTGATAATAGATGTGACATGCCCCCATGCAGATTTCTTTCCCTAGGTTGGAGGTTGATAGTTTATGGATCAGTTGTCATCTGATATTGACCGGCCTTTCGTTAAGAATAGACCAGAGAACGAAAAGATCTGAAATTATAACGTTTCCCCCCTCTGTCCTGGGGAAGAGTGCGCCAACGAGAATTTTGTGCAGGGTGCACACAAAGCCAGAGTGTATATTTGACGCTTTGCATGTCTTCGCATCATAGGTGGGGATCCCAGTTAGATATTTCCATAATTTGTGTCTGTTGAACTTTGAATGTTCGGTCCCCACCTCCATGGCTTTCTGCAGCTGGTCCTGGTTGTCAATGAAGATTGTGTTCAGCATATTTTCCGTTATGACAACCTTGCTGCCGAAGATTTGGGTGATGAGCCTTCTGTCACCCCCGTCCCGTGACCTATCCATGATGTCGACGGGCTCTTTGGTCAGAAAAGTGAAGAATTCTGTAGTGGGTTCGGAGTAGGATACTTCAGGTACTAGACACAACCTGGAAAGGTTGGCTTTGTCTAGCACGTATAAGGTGCGGTCGTATATCCCCATCCTACGCAGTATGCTGGAGCACACATACTTGGTGGGTTTTAGTGTTTTGTCATCGGGGAGGTTGGTTTGGATGAAGAGGTTTTCTAGTACGTGGTGTAGTGGTGGTGATGGGAATGAAAGTGGGGGTGGTAACGGGGATGGTGGTGGTAGTGGTGGGAATGGTGGTGGTAGTGGTGGTAGTAGCAGGAATGGTGGTGGTAGTGGTTGTAGTAGCAGGGATGGTGGTGGTAGGTTTTGCAAAGGGTTGATCCATGGCAGAGGCAGGTCGAACTTGTTTCCTTGCCCGTTTCTTGGAGGGCTGCCCAGATGCAGTCTCCAAGACCTTGTGTTTCCCCTTTTGTTCTTAGGCAGGGGATTCCTCCTCAGAGTTAGGATTGTACTCCGAGCCTTCATCATCAGAAGAAGAGATCTCAACTTCTTCTTTAGGTGCCTCAGCTAGGCACTTCTCGAGGCAGTCAAGCTCGTACAGGACGTCCATTATTTTGATATTTGGAGGTTCCTTCCTGGTCCTGTTGAAGTCAACTCTTATTTTCTGGAGCCGAGCTTGTTTTTCCCGCAGTTCCTCTCGTTTCCAGATTTCAGGGTCTTTGAACCCGATGACGTTCTTTGCTGGTGATGCCATAGCTGTAGCATGAGAAATCAAGAGTTAGAATAACATGTTTAGAAAGATTTCATTTTATTAATATTTATGTATTTTTGTATTTTTATAGAAATTAGATGAATGTGCAAGGTCAAACGGTTTCAAGACTGTTTGGTTCCAAACGGTTTCAAGACTGTTTGGTCCCAAACGGTTTAAGGACCGTTTGGAGAATGAAGCGTCGCGTGGCCATCGGCGAAGGCAAAGATGAAGATAAAATGACGTAGCGATGGCGGATGCGTTGGCGATGACGGAGAAAGCGGCGGTGATCATCGGCGATAAGGGCGATGGTGAAAATGATGATAAAAAGGACGGTGAATCCGGTGGTGAATATGGCGATTGAGACAGCGATGCAAATGGCGGTGGCTCTGGTGATGGAGACGGTGGGGAAGACGACGACGGTGGACAGAGCCGATGGTGGCACCGGCGGCGATGATGGCGGCAGAGAAGAAGGTCAGACTACCTTTCAGTAGGTGGTAACGGCGGTGGTGAGGAAGCAAAGGACGGTGGATGGAGGTGTGGTTGCTGTGCAGAAGCACAGGAACCACGTCGCCAGAGGAGAATCGCATAGGAACAGGGGGAAACAAGAGCAATAGAACAGAAACACAAGAAAGTTTGAGAGTTCGAAGAGAGAAAGACGAAGGGGTAGGGTTTATACTTATAGGGAATGGTTAGCGACCGTTTGCATTCCAAACGGTTTCGAGACCGTTTGGAGTCCAAACGGTTTCAAGACCGTTTGGCTCCAAACGGTTTCAAGACCGTTTGGCTCCAAATGGTTTCAAGACCATTTGGAGTCCAAACGGTTTCAAGACCGTTTGGCTCCAAACGGTTTGAAGACCGTTTGGAGTCCAAACGATTTCAAGACTGCTTGGCTCCAAACGGTTTGAAGACCGTTTGGAAGGGCAAAGGTAGAAAAAATATTATATTTTTATGTTTGTTTTTTATTTATATATTTTTATGTTGTTTGTTTTTGTTTATTTTTTTGTTGGTTTTGGTTATGTGAATTTTTTGTGTATTTTCATAAGATAAAACTAGGAAAATAAAAGAACGGAAAATAAAGAGGAAGGTTGAAATCTTGGGTTGCCTCCCAAGTAGCGCCTTGGTTTAACGTCACTGGCTCAACGAAGCTGTAATGATGTTATGTTTCTGGCATAGCATCTTTGATTTCGATAGTTTGTCATGGCATTTTGTCTTCCAGAGTGTAATATCTTTTTAGATGGTGATCGTTGACCATTCTTTCTCCTCCATTGTTGTCGATAATAATGGCTGCTCCAGTTGGGTAGATATGCTTTATAGTGAAAGGCCCGAACCATTTTGTCCTAAGTTTTCTGGGAAACAACTTGAGCTTGGAGTAAAAGAGGAGAACTTTGTCACCAACGGCAATATCTTTTCTCTTAAGGTGACCATCGTGCCATATTTTTGTCTGCTCCTTATATATTTTGTCACTCTGATAGGCCGTCATGCGGAGCTCCTCTAGCTCCTGCAACTGGAGCTGTCTATTCTCTCCTGCGCTTTTGAGATCGAAGTTTAATTGTTTGATGGCCCACCAAGCTTTATGTTCCAGCTCTACTGGCAGATGACAGGACTTCCCGTACACCAAGCGGAACGAGGTTGTTACGATAGGTGTTTTATATGCAGTTCGGTATGCCCAAAGGGCATCGGGAAGTTTGGTGGACCAATCAGTGCGGTTTTTGTTCACCGTTTTTTCAAGGATCACCTTTAATTGTCTATTAGATACCTCCACCTGACCACTAGTTTGTGGATGGTAAGGCGTGGCGACTTTGTGATTAACTCCATATCTTTTCAGTAAGGCCTCAAAACTTCGTTCCAAGAAATGGGTCCCGCCATGTGATATGACAGTTCTCGGAACTCGAAATCTTGGGAAAATAATATCTTTGAACAATTTGATAACAGGCTTGGAATCGCTGGACACTGTGGGTATAGCTTCGACCCACTTAGAGACGTAGTCCACCGCGACCAAGATGTAAGAGAATCCATAGGATGAGGGGAAAGGGCCCATGTAATCTACCCCCCATACATCAAAAAGCTCAATTTCCTGCCGCATGGTGAGTGGCATTTCGTCTCTTTTTGATATATTGCCCGAAAATTGGCATTTGTTACAGGCTTTCACGAAATCGTAAGAATCCTTTGATATGGTGGGCTAGAAGAACCCATATTGTAAAACTTTTATGGCAGTTTTCTTGGCACTCATATGCCCCCCTGTGGGTCCGGAATGGCAATGTTCTAGGACCGGGGTTATTTCTTCTTCTGGCAGGCAACGACGGAAAAGTCCGTCGGCGCAAAGGTGGAACAAGTAGGGTTCATCCCAGTAATAATGTTTTATGTTGTGAAGGAACTTCCTTTTATCCTGGTAGGAAGAAGATGGGTGGATAATCCCTGTGGCAAGATAATTAACGATATCAGCATACCAAGGGAAACCATGAGTGGCCTTCATAAGCTGATCATCAAGAAGAGAATCTCGGATAGGGATTTTATCTTTTTCTTCAACCTCGATCCTGCTGAGGTGATCGGCCACAACATTCTCCATGCCACTTTTATCTTTGATCTCCAAGTCGAATTCCTGAAGCATTAACACCCAGCGGATAAGCTTGGGTTTGGCATCCTGTTTTTGAATCAGGTATCAGATGGCAGAATGGTCGGTATAGACGATAACTTTAGAGCCAATCAGATAAGAGCGGAATTTTTCAAACGCATAGATGATAGCCAGAAACTCTTTCTCCGTGGTGGTGTACTTCATCTAGCGTTTTAGATGCATAGTGGATAACATAGGGTTTCTTATCAATCGGATGTCCTAGAACGACCCCTATGGCATAATCACTTGCATCGCACATGATTTCGAAGGGCTGCGACCAATCTGGAGCTCTTAGAATAGGTGCGGAGATTAACGCATCCTTAAGGGTAGCGAAACTTTTCATACACTCCTGATTGAATATGAACTCAGCATCTTTGGTAAGGAGTTGGGTCATGGGTTTGGCAATCTTTGAGAAATCTTTGATGAATCTCCTATAGAATCCTGCATGACCCAGGAAAGCTCAAACTCCTCTTATGTCCTTTGGAGGTGACAGCTTTGAGATAACATCGATCTTTGCTTTATCAACCTCTATTCCCCTATCACTTACCCTGTGTCCGAGGATGACACCTTCTGTTACCATGAAATGACATTTCTCCCAATTCAAGATAAGGTTCATTTCCTCACTGCGTTACAGAACTTGTCTAAGATTTATTAAACAGTTGTCGAAAGAATCTCCGTACACTGAGAAATCATCCATAAACACTTCCATGATGGATTCTGTTAAACCAGCGAAGATAGCAGACATACATCGTTGGAAAGTGGCGAGTGCGTTACATAACCCGAACGACATTCTTCTAAATGCATATGTCCCAAAAGGACATGTGAAGGTGGTTTTTTCCTAGTCCTCTGGGTGTATGGGTATTTGGTAAAACCTGGAGTAACCGTCGAGGTAACAAAAATATTTTTGGTGAGCTAGGCGTTCCAGGACTTCATCAAGGAAAGGTAGAGGGTAGTGGTCTTTCCTTGTGGCTTTGTTCAACTTTCTATAATCAATACACATTCGCCATCCAGTTACAGTCCTGGTAGGCACTAGCTCATTTTTGTCATTGAGCACTACAGTAGTGCCCCCTTTTTTTGGAACAACCTGAACGGAGCTGACCCACTGGGAGTCAGAAATAGGATAGATCATGCCGGCTTTGAGTAGTTTAAGGACTTCCAGACGAACTACCTCCTTTAGATTAGGATTCAATTTTCTTTGATGTTCTCGAGAGGGCTTGAATTCGTCAACCATAGGAAGTCTATGCATATACAGGGCTAGATTTATGCCCGTTAGGTCAGTTATCTTATATCCTATGACCTTTTTTATGCTTCCTCATCTCGTTCAGAAGCTTTTCTTCTTGATGTCTTGTAAGGGTGGAGCTGATGATGACTGGGCATAGTTTTTCTTCATCTAAGAAAACATGTTTGAGCCCTATAGGTAAAGTCTTCAATTCAGGGGCTTTCGGTGGCTCAGCTGCTTCTATAACAGTAACGGCTTTAAGTTCTTCAAAAGTGGCCTTTGGCGCTTCTTCGGCCTTTTCTAGATGTTGGAGGCACTGTTGAACTAATTCATTCATGGAGAATTCAACCTCCGGATTGATTAGAACATTTTCAAGTTCGTCAACTGGCTCGGAGATTTCCAACTGTGACATTTGTTGAATAGCATCAAGGAGGAACACCTCCTCTTGGATGCTGGGGCCTTTCATACTATTAAGGACTCGGAATTGAATTGCTTCTTTTCCGAGCCTAAGAATGATGGTACCAGCTTCAACATCAATCAGCGCTCTGGCAGTAGCGAGGAATGGTCTGCCAAAAATGATTGGATACCTCAGGTCTTCTTTAATATCCATGACAACGAAGTCGCACGATACGTAAGCATCCTTGCCTATCCTTACCGGGATATCTTCAATGATCCCCAAAGGTGCGGTTATAGTGGAATCACCTAATTGGATAGTCATTGTTGTAGCAGCAATTCAGTAAAACCCAGACGTTTGCACATTGAGTAAGGCATAATAGATATGCTAGCCCCAAGGTCAGCTAATCCTTTTTTAGTAGATGCGTTGCCAATGCAACATTGGATTCCGAAGGAACCTGGGTCCTTCTTCTTTTTTAGCATTTTGTTTAAGACGATGTCAGAGGTGGTCTGAGCAAGCTTAACAGTTTCTTGCTCCTCGGTGATGTACTTTCTTGATAATAAGGTCTTGAGGTATTTTTCCCAGGCTGGCATCTCGGAAAGAGCATCAAGGAGCGGGATGTCAATGTATAGTTTCTTCATCACCTCCTTGAACTTTTGAAACCTGGTATCCATCTTCATTTTGTGCAATCTACCTGGATACGGGATTCTAGGTTTAAATTGTGAGACTTCGGGTTCTGCGAACACTTGTTCTCTATTTTTTCCATTTGTTCCTTCTGTGGGTTTTTCCATTCCTTGTTGCGGACTTTCACTCGTTATAAGAACCGGTGTGTCATCATTATCAAGATTGATCTTGGTAGTCTCATGAAGAATGCGTCCAGATCTGGTGGTGACGACATTCAACTGCTCATGTATGTTTTGTCCGTGCTTAGGATTTGATTCAGGCTGCCCAGCAAACGTACCTGCTGGGGGCTTTAATTGTGCAGCGATCTGAGCAAGCTGAGCTTCAACTGCTTTCTAATGAGCCTACTGGTTAGCAAGCATAGTTTGCTGCGATTGTAACATCTGCCTGATCAAGGTTATTTCATCTTCCGGTTGGGCAGGAGCATTTTTCGGAGGAATTGGTTGCTGGGTTTGTTGAGATTGTTGGGGTGGTAACGCCAGCTGAGGTTGCTGAGTATGCAGCTGTGGATGGAGCAGAGGATGAGTGTACTGGTAGTAGGGTGATTGGTTCCTGGGGTAGTTAGCCCTAGGGAAGTTGCTCCTGGAATTCCCTTAATTTTGGTTGAAATTGTTTAGGAATCCAGGTGGTAGCCTACTAGCAGATCCCCCCTGTGTTTGATGTTGAGGATTGGCAGTCCCAGTAGGGTTTCCATACTAAAACCCTGGATGATTCCTTGGCTGATTAGGGTTGTAGTAGACTTTCCCAGGGATAGAGTGGATAGAGTTAACTTGTTTCGGTAGTTGCTCTTCCGACTGATCAATGATAGGTTCATATGGTTGTGGTGGTGGATGCAGATCCATCATCACATTATATAGCATACCGTAGGAAAGGGTCGGATGGTCAGAAGCATGACAAGCCTCACAGGATCCTGTGGCGGCTTTGACTTGGTGAACTATGGGGGTTTTCTTCTTATCAATCTCTCCGAGAGAAGGCTCGAGAGCTTGTTGTTTGTGAACTATAGTTTTCAAGGTTTCAGCTATCGCCTTCATTTCTATAGATTCTTCAGCTTTGTAAACCTTGAGGACACCTTTACCGGCTGACCGTCCCCAGTTGGACTGGTTTTCATCTCTGAGTGTAACAATCTTCCAAGCGTCCTCATAATTCTTTCTCATGAAGTTTCCTCCAGATGAGGAATCTAAAAACTGTTTAATATCATCTCTTACTCCCAGATAGAAGGTTTCTATCAATTGATTCTAGGAGATTCCATGATGGGGGCATTTGCGCAAGAGTTCTTTAAACCTTTCCCATGCTTCAGCAAAGGATTCTCCAGGTAACTGAGAGAAGTAATTGATCTACCCTCTGATTTCATAAGTTAGTGAGGGTGGAAAGAACTTCTCTAAGAACTTTTCCTCAAGAGGAGCCCAGGTGATTATTATTGGTTCTCTGTCAAGTGAGTTATACCAACTCAGGGCCCTCCCAGACAGGGTGAAATGGAACAGATGAAGCATTATCACATCATAAGTGACACCAGCTTGTGGAACTAGGCGGCACATCGCCTTAAACCTTTTCAGATGATCCATGCAATCATCTCCAGAACCTCTGGAGAAAGAGATGCCTTGCATGATCTGGATCCACTGGGTCCGAATCTCGAAGTTGGAGATATTAATAATTGGAGGTCAGACCGGGTGGTTATCCTCATGGTTCTTTAGGACAACGTAGTCCCTCAGTTGCTTGTTTCTTAACTCCAACTGAGCAGCTTGGGTTGCTGCCTCAGTTTCAGCTCTGATGCGAGCTTGCTCTTCCGCACGAATCTCTGCTTGGATTTGGGCATGTGTATCAGCGATGAGTTGTGCCCGTTGAGCGGCGATGGCGGCATTGACCCTCTCCATCACCAAAGCAGCCTGACGTTGATCGTCAGCCATCTGCCTAGCTCTTTAGCGATTAAGTCGGATGCGGCGATGGAGGCTTCTCTCTACCTCAGAGTCAAACTCTGGATCAGGGGAGAATTTGAGGTTATGCGCAGGTTGCATACACATTTTCTACCTGAGTAGAGAGAAGAAAACACCTTTCAGATGATGACAAAGATATAATGAATTCAAGAATATATGGATTAATGATTAAAGGTAAGTGTAAAACCCTAACCAACTAGCAAGATACTAGATGAAATTAAAACATTCCGTTGTCCCCGGCAACGACGCCAATTTTTGATGGAGCTTCCACTTACATGGAATTGCATGCACCAACTAAAAATCCTAAAGATGGTAAGTCTTTAGGTTTATCCTTGCTTATACTAGATAGAGAACTCCACCCACGTATGCTAAGATACGTGGAAGTCTTATCGTAGTATAGTTAAGGGTCGAATCCATGGGACAACGGTCTTGTTGTAAGCAACAAGATGGAAAACGCTAGAATTTCACTTAATCACTCAATAGTTGGGTTGGTAATTAGATCAAAAGGTTGATTTGGTTGTTTTTAAGCTAAGTGCAAATAAAGTAAAGAAAGCAAGTAAATTTGAGGAGTCAAACTATGATAAAAGTCACTAGGGTTTGATCGGTTTTTCACCGCCACTACACATGGATCAACACATGCAAAGCAAAACATAACCTGCAAAAAGAGTCTAGTCAGTTAGTATCTTTGTAGACTTAGCTTCCTTTCGGAGAACTAACTACGAGAAGTGCGGGAATGTTGCAACGCCAGCCATTCCCGAACAAATGGTCAGTTACTTTGCATCATTCCCTTCGCGAAGTGTGTTCCTCGACTTACCAAGGTTTCACTTTCATACGTCAACTGATTCCATTTCATAGTATGAAAGTGCAACAAATGATAGTGAGTTTACTCCACTTCTTGAGATAGACTTCTAGATACTGAAACAGATGCATGGTGGATACATGCACCAAGAACCAACATACAAATGAGTTTCAAATCTAATAGTACAAACATAGACAATTCATACTAGAAGATAAACGATAACACAAGTTGGAGATCAAGAAACATGCATTCATTAAACGTTTGATGTTGAACTGAAAAGATAAGAACTCTATATTACAAATTATGGATTACATTTACATGATATGAAAACATGGGTAGCGGGGCTACTCCCCGCACCCTAGTGAGAGAGTCTACTCACTCATAACTAGGAAAAAGAAGGAGGCAAGGAGAGAGAGAGAGTGTCATCCCCACAAAGGAGGGAAGAAAGTCAACCCCTTGGAGAGAGAGAAATGATCCACCAGCTTCACAAGTTGCTTGATGACGAGATCTCCCTCTTCCCACCTTCTTTGGTGGAGAGAGAGAAAGCAGCTTCAAGATGGAGTGTGGGTCTCAGACCGGCAGCCCCTGGGCAGAGGATGGAAGTCAGATTTGCTCTGGAGTGATTGAGGTAGCCTTTGGACGTCTGAAAACTTCCCCGCTCGTGATGGACCCTTGGGGTCTTATTTATAGGCCTTAAGTGAAGTCCAAACGGTTTGGAGACCGTTTGGATCTTGAGACCGTTTGGCCTCATGCGGTCTGGAGACCGTTTGAACTCCATGCGGTCTCAGGACTGGTTGGCTTCATGCGGTCTTGAGACCGTTTGAACTCCATGCGGTCTCGAGACCGGTTGGCTTCATGCGGTCTCAGGACCGGTTGGCTTCATGCAGTCTGGAGACCGTTTGAACTCCATGCGGTCTCGAGACTGGTTGGCTTAATGTAGTCTCGGGACCGGTTGGCTTCATGCGGTCTTGGGATCGTTTGAACTCCATGCGGTCTTGAGACCGGTTGGCTTCATGCGGTCTTGAGACCGTTTGAACTCCATGTGGTCTCGAGACCGGTTGGCTTCATGCGGTCTCGGGACCGGTTGGCTTCATGCGGTCTTGGGACCGTTTGAACTCCATGCGGTCTCGAGACCGGTTGGCTTCATGCGGTCTTGGGACCGTGTGAATCCATGCGATCTTGAGGTTAAGTTATTCTTTTATGATTTTTTTTCGTGTTTTTCTGCAAAACAAAGGAAAAGTTAGTCTGATGGTATAATTACAAAAATAGGGTAAATTTGGGATTATGTATAGTTTTAGTTTAGAAAGAGTATGGAAAACTAAAGTAAAAGACTAAGATAATCATCCAAAATAGGGTGTTATCATGTTCCTTTTCCAAAAAGAAAGTTGTTTTATATGCAAGATTTATTCTATCAAAGAAATTACTGAAAAATCTAAGTGTCGAAGGGAGTGAAAAAAGGGGTTTCAATATGATACCTCACCCTTGCCTAGTGTACCCCCCTAACTTATCATCCACTCTGTCCTCAGAGTATCAAGGTGATAGGTTGAGAAGTACATGGTCAAGGGTATCACCGTTCTGTGAGTCCCTTGTTTGCTCCATACGATCGTAGGAGGGTAGCTGCAAACTTTCCCCAGAAAGTGTGATAATCCACGTCCTTCATGTCTTCCACGTGCTTACCGAGGACAATAAGGGTGTACATCCAGTAAAGGACATGGAAACCACAGTCGTTAGATTCTCTGAACTGCTGGGGACATCTGTGGCTGAAGGTTGGGTGGTGAAAATGTTCACTGGCACAGAAGTTGTACACCTTGGTGTCGCATGCCTCGATGTCGACAATCATGAGCAGCCAGTGTCCGAAAACTTTAAAGGGTACGATGATGTAGCATGCCCTCCTTGCTAGACCAGCCTACAACCATTCTACAAACTTCACCTGTAAGCCCTTGTGTAGCAAAGATAGGGACAGGGTGGGTGAAGTGTTGAAGACAGGTTGTGCTTTCTTGGAGCTTTGAAATTCTTCTATAGCATTAGCATGTAAGACGCGGAAGAGAGCCATCATCACCACCGATTGTGGTCAAAGGAGAATACAGAAATCTTCGTGGGTCAACTTTCATTTTGTCTTTTTATTGCTATATATGATGTCCCCCATTCTTGGCATCATCTAAAATAGTGTTTAGGATAAAGATGTCTTGAACATCTAGTGTAGAGATGGCCGTCTTGTCTAGATCTTTCATTAGATGAGGTAGAGGTGGCGGGGGGTAGGTCCTGTGGAGGGAGTGGAGTCTGTGCACTATCTTCTAAGAACAGATGTAGAGCTTCATCTTTGTCTGAGTCATAACTAGAGTTGAGTCTATCATCTGTCTCTAGACTCACTTTATTTGGTTCTTCCTATTCTAGGGGGAGGTTTGTAGATTGTTGAATTGCTGCTCTAGCTGGGCTTATGCTGGTTTACATGATACATTGTTGAAATTTAGCAAAAGCGGCTTCTTTAGCATCTTCCCCTAGTGATCCCATGGCTGAGAAATTAAAGAACTGGTCCACATATGAAATTGTGATGTTGTCATTGTTATTGGGGGACTTGGGATCTTTGGTTCCTTCTTCTTGGTGGCCGCTATCCTGTCCTATTTTTATGGGATCTGCCCCTCGGCTTGTGCCCTCCCCAGCATTATCAAGGTCATCGGGTTGATCGTCTGAGGAGGAGCTATCATTGTTGGAGTTTAGGGTTTAGGGTTTAGGGTTTAGGGTTTAGGGTTTAGGGTTTAGGGTTTAGGATTTAGGGTTTAGGGTTTAGGGTTTAGGGTTTTTGGGTTTAGGGTTTAGGGTTTAGGGTTTAGGGTTTAGGGTTTAGGGTTTAGGGTTTAGGGTTTAGGGTTTAGGGTTTAGGGTTTAGGGTTTAGGGTTTAGGGTTTAGGGTTTAGGGTTTAGGGTTTAGGCAAAGGTTGAATTTGCGTAGAGACCCTGTCAACTTGCTGGGCCAACGCTTCTTGCTGGCCTTTCATCTCGAGCACCAATTCCGGCAGGGTTCGTAAGCGACTCTTGATGCGATTGACTTGTTGAGCCGCTGCTTCCTGCCATTATTGGATGCTTGCGATGATGCCTGGCAAGACATTGTTCCACTCGTCTGTCTTGGAGACCTGTGAAGTGATGTCCTGCACACAAGAAAAAATAGGTGATAATATGTTAGAAGGATCAGTGAGGAGGTTTTGAATGGAGTCAAATTTCCGTCCGAATTCCTCACTAATGTTAGAAAAGGGGACCCAAGAGATGGAAGGGTGAGGTGGCTGGGGTTAGGGTGGAATGGTGGTAGTACCTTGCAAGAGAGACACTATTAATGGGCCCGTGAATTGCGTGGTGAATGTTGATGGAGTCACTAGCGATATCAGAGTGGTAGTGGTAGATGCGGTGGTGGATGGAAATGGTGGTGACATCCCGATTGAGAAGGGACATAATGGAAGTGACGAGGGGAAAGAAATTGAAGTGAAGGTGAGATCGGGTGTTGAGGTGGAGAATGGAGTGCCCGAAGAGGAAAAGAGTGAGGCGGAATATGCAGGTGAAGTTGTAGATGTGGATGAGGTAATTATGGTGGGCATTGTTATGGAGAATGGGGGAAGAGTGATGGATGGTGGACTGGTGGAGGGTGGTGGTGTGATGGAAGAGTGGTGGAAGGTGGTAGTGGTGGTTGTAGAAGTGAGCCCAACATCCAGATCGAAGATGAAGGTTTCTGGTGTTTCGATGTTGTGTGGTGGCTCCGCCTCTCGGTTTATCTTTGATGTGGGAGTTTTTGATTGCTGTTGTTTTTGTATACACAACTTTAAAGGTCGTGTTACTGGAATTTTCTTCGGCCTTGCTGCGGGGGCAGTGATACTATGTTCAGTTTGCCCTATTTTTTCCTACTTCTCTTTTGCTTTAACTGAGGCTATGAAGTTGGCAACCTCTTCTTCATTGAAGAGTAGCTTATCTTTATCATAGTCCGCTAGTTCTGGAAGAGGTAGTAGAGTTCTGGATGCTTTGACGGTATGACAGAAAATGTAGTGGAATTTTGCATCCTTTTCCTTTATGATGTAAGAGTTCTTTAAACTCTATTCATTTATAAGGATGTCAAAGCAGTTTGTCCATCTTGAGAAATTTCAAGATTGATGTTATATGACCACCCATGCAGATTTCTTTCCTAAGGGCATATGTTGCATGCCTGTGAATCGGTTGTCGGCCTATGTTGACCAGATACCCTTTGAGAATGGACCATAGGATAAAGAGATATGAAATAATAACACTCTCACTCTTTGTCCTGGGAAAAAGGGCGCCAGTGATGATTTTGTATAATATGTGCACCAAGCCAGAGTGAATGTTAGAGGCCTTGCAAGTTTTTGCCTCGTAAGTTGGAATCCACATTAAGGATTTCTAGAAGTTGTGCCTGTTGAACTAGGAGTTGTCCAGGCCTACAGTTTTAGCCTTCTTCAGTTGATCCTGGTTTTCGATGAAGATCTCATTCAATATGTTTTCAGTTAAGACTACTTTGCTTCCAAAACGTGAGGTGACCAACCTATGGTCACCTCCGTCTTTCCAGTGATCCTTTACGTCCATAGTTTCTTTTTTAAGGTATGTGAAGAACTTTACTGTGGGATCAATATAAGAGGTTTCTTCCATAAAATAAAGTTTTGAAAGATTCGCGTTGTCTAGCAAGGCGAGAACTCTGTCATAAATCCCCATTTTCTTCAGTATGTTTGAGCAGACATACTTTGTTGGGCGCAAAATCATATCACCAATTGGGAGGTTTCAGATGTATAGGTCAATTGGTGCATGTTCTGTGGTGGTAGTAATAGGAAAGGTGACAACAAGGGTATCATGTCCTGCTAAGATTTGTTCCCTTGTGGTAGATGGCCGAACTTGCTCCTTGCCCTTTTCTTTGATGGTTGTCCCTTGGCAGCTTCTGTAGTCTGTCTTTTGCCTTTGGACTTAAGGATTGGGGATTCATCCTCAGAGTTTGGTGCGTACTTTGAACCTTCGTCACTAGAGGAAATCTCCTCCACTTCTTCAACAGGATCTTTGGCTAGGTACATGTTGATTCGATCAATTTCATTCATGACTTTAATCAGGTCAACTTTTGGTGGGACCTTTCCGGTCTTTTCATAAGTGTCCATGATGTGCTGGAGTTTTGCGTGATCTCCAGTAGTTGCTCCCTTGTCCAGAAGGGAGCGTCAGTAGATCATGTGGCTGGTTGTGTAGGTGAGGCCATTCTGCAATCAGAAAATTATATATGTTAATAAAAGAAAAATGTTGAAAGAATTGCAATATTAAAATCATTTTAAGATTGAACTCATGTTTTCCTGCTTGTGTGTGATTCCGAAATGTTGTGAGTCTTGAAAGTAAGTTTCTGTCGTGCTGCCCCTTTTCCCACATCGTGATCACATTCTTCCCTCTATTTCTTCCAGGGTGATGCGCTCAGCCAGTTCCCCCATCGATTCAGTTGCTCACCTTCCACCTCTGCACTCTGGCAGTCTTTCTCGACATGCCCTAACTTGCTGCACACGAAATAGAAATTCGAGAGGCATTCGTATTTCACTTCCACCTCGACAACGACTCCCCCTTTAACCCTGATCTTCAAATCCTTCTTTAATGGTTTCGTGACATCCAGGTGCACTCTGACTCAGAGTGATGAATCCCAGCCCATGCCATCATTGTCAGTCTGCAACACCTCTCCTACTCTCCCCACTATTTCAGTGACAGTATTATCTCCCCTGTAACCCAAAGGAATTCCATACAACTGTAACCAATAAGGACTTTTATTAATGGTGATACGCCTTGGTTGATCCTCCTTACACACTTCCTTGAGCAACAGTAGGCTCCCATCAAAGTTCCATGGTGCCCCTTCGATGACCCACTACATGTCCCTCCAATGCGTAAACTGAATTATGAAGATTTCACCCTCGAGCTGATTGAACTCTGCCTTCTCGCGCAGGCACCACGCCTGGGTCAAGGTCTTCTCCATCACTTTAAAGTTGAAAGATCGATCCGTTAGGAGCCTTCCCACAAGAGCCAGTTCTGTGTGGTTCTCGTCGTCGCCACTTCCGATCGGCTGAATGTCGATCGACTCTTCCTCCTCATCTGTTAGCCTAAGTCCTGTGTATCTGTCTGCCAGCTCCGTCGCCATCTTGAACATGAGACCAAAAGATAATCCAGAGCACTTGAACCTGCAAGAGATACAACCCTAGAGGGAGGGTGGAAGGTGTCCACTTCCTAAAACCCTAATCGCTGGAGTAACGGACCGCAGGGGGACGGGTGCACCCTCTACATCCCAGCATAGTTTCACAAGTTAATAAGAAAAGAAAAATAATTGGAAAGAGGATTTCCAAATTTACATATTGATCTAGAGTGGTAAATTACAAGGATGGGATTTTAAAAACTACAAGGTCTCAAACCTCGTCGGCACATTTGGAAAGAGAAGTAGTGGATGGTGGGAAGCCAACAAAGTCAAATTTATACACTGGTGATTGGTTGGAGATAAATAGATGCTTAACAGATTAATGTAAGTCAAAAAGATCATGGTAAGAAAACCAACCTTCTGTGAACTAGTCCATAACAAAAAAAGTGGTGCTAGAATCCCCTCATTTATAAGTTTTCAATATATTATAAATCAGAACCTCCTAGTAAGACCTAAATGATAATACTAAAATTTGGGCCACATACAATCGTGTCTTGTTTGGTTCAAGGCATGATTCAAATTAGACGTTGTCTTTTTGTGTCCTGTAGGCGCTAATCCCAACTAATTCAGTCCAAATTTAATCTTGTTTTGTTTGGAAGAAATTAGACTGAAGGGTCTACTTCAAGTTCTGTAATCCTCTAATTCAGACCAAATTACTCTTGTTCTTAGCAAGATTTCAAAATCCAATCCAAATTTAACTTAGTCTTTTGTATTATTTTGTTTTAAGCCAAAAAATTAAAATAACATGTTTAGACATTTTGATTACCAAATTGGCATTGTTTAGAATTTAATTCCCAAAATGACACATTTCTGAGGCAATATGTCCCAAAGAGGACATATTACTCATGGTGGGGCCAATACATCTCCTCGGGAGACGTATTACTACTTTAGAAAGCAATATGTCTCTAGTAGTGATGCATTGCCTCCAGAAGAGTAATACATCCCCAATGAGGACATATTTTTTTAATTACGATACCATGTACGTTATATATATATATATATATATATATATATATATATATATATATATATATATATATAATTGCTAAATGAACATAATATACATTAACTTATATAAAATTAACCACATATTTTTAATATATAATACCTGAACATAATAAAATAATAACTTAATATTATATTTCATTAATACACAATATTTACAAATGTAGATAGAAGTATTTAAAATTAATGGATACAATACAAAAATTATATAATAAAGTTTAAAATTATAAAAATAAAACAAATACATACATACATATGTGCATATATGTATATATTTATTTATTAACCTAGAAAAAAGAAAACTAATATAGAAACATATACCATACGTTGATATGTACATTATGTATATAATATATATAAATATTTATAATATATATGTGTATATTTTAATATATATATATATATATATATATATATATATATATATATATATATATATGAGTGCGTTTTCATTGCCCGCACGGGTACTGTAGCGCGGCTACCCGTTTAAGAAGACGCGGTGGCAGTATCGTAAATAATCCAAAAAAAAATCAAGGGCGCGCGACTTACAGAAGAAGCACATTCCCGACTGATTCTCCGCCAGAGATTCCCAAAATCCGCCGTCTTCCCGCTCCAGAACTCCTGAATTCATCCTCATTCCCAAAATCCCCAACCCCAAAAGCCGAATTCTTCGGCCTCTGGTCTGTACTTGCGCTGCTGTGTGTGGAGTTCTTCTCCGTTGCAGCATTCACCGTAGTTTCTGCCGCAACTGCATTTGCCAGTCTCTGCCGCTGAGATCAAAATGGGGAAAACAAAGGTAAAAGCAAAGAAGGCAATAGGAAAGGGAAGTACAAAAATAACGGAAAGTGAAGATTTGTTGACCAAGCACTGTGAAGATTTGTCCAAAATGGTAGAAGAAGTAGCTTCAACCATACTGCAAGGAGATGAAACGGGGAAGAGTATTGAAGAGCACAGCAAACATGCTATGCCGAGAAAAGATAAGAAAGTTAAGAAGAAGAAATACAACGTCGAGACAACTGACACTCTTCAAAAGACTGCTAGAGATGACAACACATCAGGGGAGAAACCAGCCGATGAGGTTACTGAGATACAATTGGATGCAATGCATGAAAAGTCTGAAGAGCCATAAACTGACAACACATCAGGGGAGAAACCAGCCGATGAGGTTACTGATATACAATTGGATGTAGTGCATGAAGAGATTGAAGAGCCAGAAACTGAAAACAAAACTGGGGAGAAACAAGTCCATGACGTTACTGACAAACAATTGGCTGTAGTGCATGAAGAGACTGAAGAGCAAGACATAGAAGATGCTGAAGAAGTTGAACAGGATGAAGCAGAAGATCGCAAAAGAAACCAGAATAAGACTTTGGAACAAAAAACCAAACAAAAAGAAAAAGAAAAAATTGCAGAAGAAGGTAATATTGATTATTTTTACACTTATATAAGAATGTAATTATCCTGAAACAGTGCTGACAATAGAGTAACTTTGATCACAGTAATTATCCTGGAAAGTAACCTTGATCCGATAAAAGTAACTAGATGAATCAACAAGTAACTATATCGACATGAAAGTAACTATGTGGTTCAAAAAGTAACTGTTATACATCAAACAGTAACTTTGATCCAAGGAACGTAACTAAAGTAACTGGAAAGTAACCTTGATCCGATAAAAGTAACTAGATGAAACAAAAAAGTAACTATATCGACATGAAAGTAACTCTCTGGATCAAAAAGTAACTGTTATACATCAAACAGTAACTTTGATCCAAGGAACGCAACTAAAGTAACTGGAAAGTAACCTTGATCCGATAAAAGTAACTAGATGAATCAACAAGTAACTATATCGACATGAAAGTAACTATGTGGTTCAAAAAGTAACTGTTATACATCAAACAGTAACTTTGATCCAAGGAACGTAACTAAAGTAACTGGAAAGTAACCTTGATCCGATAAAAGTAACTAGATGAAACAAAAAAGTAACTATATCGACATGAAAGTAACTCTCTGGATCAAAAAGTAACTGTTATACATCAAATAGTAACTTTGATCCAAGGAACGCAACTAAAGTAACTGGAAAGTAACCTTGATCCAATAAAAGTAACTAGATGAATCAACAAGTAACTATATCGACATGAAAGTAACTATGTGGTTCAAAGAGTAACTGCTACAGATCAAACAATAACTTTGATCTAAGAAAGCTAAACCACATTTGCAAATGTGATACTGTACTATGTAACTCTGAATAATTAATAGTAACTCTGAAAGTTAAAAAGTAACTACCTGAAAACAAGAGTAGGTGTAACGGATAGAAAATAACATGTTGAACTGAAAAAGTAACACTGAAATCTAAAAAGTAACTAGACAAATTAACACAAACTTTTTCATATATATGCAGGTACAGGAAAGCTTTTCCATAGATGCTACATAAAAGGTTACAACAGCATACAAAATAGCATGTCGTATAGCACTGATCAAATGAGGATGATGAAGTCAACTGCATTTGCAAATCTGATAGCCATGCCTCATCTTACTGTAGATGTAACTCTTTTAGAAGATCTGATAGAGAGATATGTGGAAGATGACAAGTTCATGTTAGCACCAGGTTTTGAGGCGAGGATGACTGTAGAAGATGTAGGAGTGATACTAGGTTTGCCTAGTAAAGGTATTGATATAGTTCCACAAAAGCAATCACAGATTGTAAGAAAAATATGGGAGGATTTTGCTAAAGCAACAAGAGGAAAAGATACAGTTGGTGAAAGTAGTAAGAAAATAAAAGAGAAGGATGTGTTACACAAGGAGAACTTGAGTAAACTCTAGCAGGAATTTGCAAATAATGACTCTGAAGAAAACTACCAAAATATGTGTCGTGCATGGATGTTGCACTTGTTAGCAACATTCCTTTTACCGGACACTAGCTATTGTGCCCCTATTTACCTTCTACATTATATGGATGATGTAACTGCTACAGGGCAGTTAAACTGGGCAAAATTAGTGCACGGGAGCATATTCAAGAAAATGAAAGTTATAAGTGAGAATATAAGGATGAGGAGAAGAGGGGAAACAAGAAAAAGAACACTCTACACAACTGGATGTGTAATGTGCTTGTATGTAAGTGACACATTTCATAGTTACTTTGGTTACATTAAACATCCATATATGAACATTTAAAACACTGATTTATACTTTTCTTGTCAACACAGGTCTGGGCTTATGAGTTAACAGGGATAGCAGAGCCTACATTCTTTGAAGCAAAACCACGAATAAAAAGATGGGCAACTCCTGTTAAGATGGTGAAAGATTTGAAAAGTTTGGACAATGACAATGTAAGAATCAGTGTGGGTAAAGTGAAAATAAATATGCCAAATAATATAAAAGCTTTATAATAAATTGATAACTTTTGTGCACAAGTTTCTGCAGTGTTGAAGAAGGATGACAATGATGATTGGGAAGCTGCAAAGGCAGTGAAAGATTTGCCTTATTATCTCGCAGCAAATAAAGGAAGAGCAAGGTAGTTAGTAAGAAGATACTTACATCATATAACACAAGCAGAGAAGTCTCAGGAAGCTTGGAGAATAGAATATTGATCCTTGAGGACGAGCTGAGACTGCAGAAGGAAACATGCAACAGAATTGCACTAGAAGCTTGTACTGCTCTAAGAGTAGAAAACGAGCAGTTGAAGAGAAGACTTGAGGAAGTTGAATCTGAAAATAAATTGCTAAGGATCCAAGCTGACAATTACAAGTGTTCACAATCTGCAGCTACACCAACTCCCAATTTCATTGAGAATGAAAGTTGGCATTCATGTGATCTGAAGAAAAAGTTCTTGGAAATGGACCAAGATGGACCTACACAAGAAAGACCAAGATTGAGCAAACTTAAACTAAGGAGAAAGTTAGTGGAGAAAATGACAGAAAATGTACCACAAGATTCAAAGAAAGTAGAAGAAGATCCATCTATAGAAACCAAAGAACCAGCACAATATGAAATGGAAAAAGATCCATCTAAAGAAGATCCAACTAAAGAAAAAAACACAGAAGAAAAAGAACAACTAGCAGATAAAACAGAGCTCACAGAAGATGGAATGGAAAGCATAATGATGGATATAGACAATGAAGTTGGAGTGAATGAGAAGTATGTAAATTTTGGTGAAGTTGTGACGAAAACAACTAAAATGTTGAGAAAGAGGAAGGGGAAGATGCAGACGGTCATTGGGAGCATAGAGGAAAATATCAAGATAAGGAGGCATGCACAGGTAAAATTTGTTTAGTAATGGTGCTCGTTCCATCAATGAAGCAACAGTCTGAACTAAAAAGTAGAATATGTCATCCATAAAGTAACTATGTTAATATAAAAAGTAACTGTGATAATGATAGAGTAATATTATGGAATGTAAAGCAATTATATGGACTAAACAGTAGAGTAACTGCAATAAAATATGTCTTTTACATAGACTACTAACCAAAATTTGTACTTCAAAAATAGAAAAAGAATTCGACATTCATAGGATTCGAGCACTTTAGACCAAAGGAGATGCAAGAGGATGTGAAAGAATTTATTGACAACATTGATGAAGTGTAAGTAGATACTTTTTAAAGTTCTATCAGTCACATGTTTATTATGAATTACTTGATCAATCCATAAATTTCTGTCTCACATCTTCAGTGTGAATTCTTTTGAAAAAAAAATAAAAATGCACAGGTCAAGAAGAGAATGGATTTTTGGAAAGGATGCATGGTGCACGAGAAAGGACTTACCAGCTCTATTGTTTAAGGATAAGATGATGCAGTCACCTGTAAGTAATGGAATATTAAACATTTATTACGAAATTATAGATTGCTAATTGATGCTTGTGCATTTTCAGATAATGGATTGCTTTGTACAAATGTTGAAAGAGACAACAAGCAGAAAGAGGAAGAAGGGACTGCTTTCATGGCATTGCTTAAGCACTTATGTTCCAGTAAGACAAATGGGCTATCACACTAGATTACATTTATCACAAAAAGGCCACTAAAGCTTGCAGAAAAGTAATTCACAAATTTGTTTTTACAGCAAAAGCTAAACATGATGGCGGATGAGATAACAATCAAAGAGATTGATATGCTGCAACCACTCTTCAATGTACATGACAAGGAATTCATGACAATGGACTCCGTGTTTACAATACTTAACAATGACAATCACTGGCATTTGCTAGAAGCAAGTTTTAGGGATGGGGTGCACAGGTCTTATAACTCAATGTCAGGAAGTTTAAAATCTGAGAGAGAAGTGAATAGATGGGTAAGGAACAAAAAAGAAAAACTATTAGAAAACAGTTGAATGAACTAGTGTAGGTTACATTATACTTATGAATGTTATGTTGTGCATGCAGGTGGGGTTCGTTCATGAATTCTTCAGGGGGGTGCCTGAGCGTGGAAGTCAAATGTCTCAATGGCCAATAGAGTACCCTTATTGCCCCCAACAAGAAGATGATGATATTTACTGTGGAGTCTATGTTATGAAATATTTGGAATGCTTAGTGAATGGGAAGGAAATGAACTTCACAAGCAAAGACATCCCTGCAATAAGGGCAGAGATCTTCCAAACAATGATGAAGAAGGGGAGACTGCAGCCAGTTGAAGAACATACTAGAGATCAACAAGAGAGCAAAGAAGGAGCAGGTGACAAGCATAACAAAGAAAAAGAAGAAGATGTTGTGCCAAGTCTGAATGCTTGGCTCAAGTCAGATTAAAAAGAACTCTTAGACATATGTAAATGGTTATGGTTGTGGTTATGTTTTGTAAATGGTTAACTGAAGTAAACTCTGCAACCAGTACTATATGTAAATGGTTATGGTTATGTTTTGTTACTTTTTGTTTGACATTTGAGCCTACAGGTTCATCAGTTATATGTGTATATGGTTATGGAATGCAAGGCTTATGTTACAGAATCTGAAGTAAACTCTGTAAAGTTGTTTTAATGATAATTACTGTGATCAGCAGGTTCTCATTGCATGAGTGTAGTAACTATCTTCTGAACTTAAAAGTAAATATGTATCCTGAAAAGTAACTTTGATCCAAGAAAAGTAACTAGATGAACTAACAAGTAACTATATCGACATGAAAGTAACTCTCTGGATCAAAAAGTAACTCGTTAAACAAAAAAGTAATTTCTGTGATGTATAACGTAACTCTCTGGATGAAAAAGTAACTCGTTAGACAAAAAAGTAATTTCTTTGATGTATAACGTAACCTCTGGATCAAAAAGTAACTCGTTAAACAAAAAAGTAATTTCTGTGATGTATAACGTAACTCTCTGGATCAAAAAGTAACTCGTTTGACAAAAAAGTAATTTCAGTGATGTATAACGTAACTCTCTGGATGAAAAAGTAACTCATTTGACAAAGAAGTAACCTGTGAGATGTATAACGTAACTCTCTGGATGAAAAAGTAACTCATTTGACAAAGAAGTAACCTGTGTGATGTATAACGTAACTTATTGAATCGGGAAAGTAACTCGTCCAGCAAAAAAAGTAACTAAAAAGTAAATATGTAAAACAAAAAGTAACTCCCTGAGAAAGAAACTAACTCAATGAACTAACAACTAACTATATCGACATGAAAGTAACTCTCTGGATGAAAAAGTAACTCTATTGACAAAGAAGTAACCTGTGTGATGTATAACGTAACTTATTAAATCGGGAAAGTAACTCATCCAACAATAAAGTAACTTGTGTGATATATAACCTAACTTATTGAATCGGGAAAGTAACTCAGCAAACGAAAAAGTAACTATGTAAACACCAATAAAAGTAACCTTCGAAAATTTGTAACTTATCAAAAACAGTAGGATGTCTGCAAACTCTACTGTGCATCTTTGCAAAACCAAGAAAAGTAACTCGTTAGAAAATCTATAACTTATCAAAAACAGTAGAAAATCTGCATAACTTATCAAAAACAGTAGAATGTCTGCAGACTCTAGTGTGCATCTGTGCAAAGATAAGTCCTTACAAAACGGAACACAGATCACTGCTACCCTCATTCCGCCCTTTCACCAAGAGCTCTCATTTCGCCCTTTCATCCAGTGCTCTCATTTCTTTGCAGCACCAACAAGAACAACCTACCTTCTTCAAAGCCAAATTCTTCACAAACTACCTTCTTCACAGCCTACCATGGAGCCTTTCATCCAGCCCATCGACTACACCATTGACGACAAGACAATAGAAACCATTCAACTTCCTATAGAATGGAACCATCTCCATTTACACATCAATACAGGCAAGACCACCTTCCTAATCGGAAACCAGTCTTTCCAGATCACCCTTATGCATAACAAAAACGGGTCACTTTCAACTGCTAAGGGCTGGAAAAGGATGATCACACAGCTCAGTCTTCACAGAGGTTGGATCATCTACCTCAAGCCAACTGATCACCAGACCATCACAGCATGGATCACAGATAAGTACTTAGAAACACCAACTGAGCTTATTCCACTCTTCAGAATGCCTGGAGACGAAGTATACTCTGGATCGGAGGACTCTGCAGATCAGCTCTTCATTAGGGACATATACCAAGCAGCACCGGGATCAGCTGTGAATCCCATTCAGGTTGACTCATCCACAACATCAGACAACTCAACATCTACATCTGCAGGAGACACTACTTCTTCTTCTGTCCAGCATTCCGTTCACAAATAGAAGTCTGAATGCATGAAAGAATAGTAACTTTGATGTTCAACAAAGTAACCTTCGCAGAAGGCAGATCAGCTGTTTATGATTATGGTTTGTTACTTTTTGTTTGACATTAGAACATATGGGTTCATCAGTTCTGTGGGTATATAATTATGTTTAGTTGCTTTGTGTTTGGCATTTGGACACTATCAGTTTGATATTAGTTGAATGTTCGTATAACTTTAGCTGGTTGTTGTTGTTATGTTGTGTTTGGCATTTGGACACTCAGTTATAGTACATCAGTAACTCTATGTTACAAAAAGTAACTGCTACACATCAAACAGTAATTTTGATTCAAGAAAGGTAACTATATGAACTAACAAATAACTATATCGACATGAAAGTAACTCTGTGGTTCAAAGAATAACTACTGCAGAACAAACAGTAACTTTGATCCAAGAAGAGTAACTAGATGAACTAACAAGTAACTATATCGACATGAAAGTAACTCTGTGGTTCAAAAAGTAACTGGTACAGATCAAACAGTAACTTTGATCCAAGAAGAGTAACTAGATGAACTAACAAGTAACTATATCGACATGAAAGTAACTCTGTGGTTCAAAGAGTAACTGCTACAGATCAAATCTCCCAGATATGCCCGTTCTCCAGTGCGGTCGTGGTATTATCAAGGATGAATATAATAAAGATTCATATTTCTATTTATAAAATAATTCAATTACACCAGAATCAGGGAAGTAACTGGTGCACACAAAACGTAACCGGTGCACACAAAAAGTAACTGGTGCACACAAAAAGTAACTGGTGCACACAAAACGTAACTGGTGCACACAAAAAGTAACTGGTGCACACAAAAAGTAACTGGTGCACACAAAACGTAACTGGTGCACACAAAACGTTTGATTTAGATACAAATAGTAACTCTGAGCTGCAAAAAGTAACCTTCCAAAATACAAGTAAGTTATTGATTTAGGATTAACATATCACACAACAAACAAATTTTGGATGATCTTTATAAAAGATTTAAATTGGATACAATTGAAGCTACACAGTACATCTTGGCCATTGCAATTTCATCAGAATTTGACATGTCTCACCCACTAAACAATTGGGTACCATTATATTCAAATATCAATTACAACTGTCACACAGTACATCTTGGCCATTACAATTACATCAGAATTTGACATGACTCACACACTAAACAATTGGATACCATTATAGTAAAACTACTGAATAAATCAACTTCAATAACAACATTGTCAGCAGTAGCAGAAAATTCGCAGCTTCATGAAGCACGACAGGAAGACCACAGCAGACCACAGTAGAAGTAGCATCAAATCTGCAACTTCAGTAAGCCATACGACCCACAACAAATCACATAAGCTGAATTCAAACACACACCTATTTCTTTAATGGGCAGTTTCTGCTGTCATGGTTAACACCATATTGTAAACAATTCTTGCACTGTCTCATTTTAGATAGATAAATTTCAACTCCAGATTTAATCTGCACATCAGTAGATTTAGGTCTACCTTTAGTTTTACAGACACTGGGAATATGGACCTTGACAACAGAAGAAGAAGTTGTATTCGAACCAGTTACACCAACATCATCAACATCTAATTCCAACAGCTCCTTTCGCAAAGCAATGAGTTTTTTAAGACACATATCTATAGCGTTGTTCCTACACGCTATATTAACAATTGAATTGCAAGCAGATACCAACTGCAGTCTCTTCCCAGTGGATAGCTGCATGGTAGACGATTTGTTGAAAATCAAAGGATGATCTCTATATCCTTTAGTCCACCTCTTCAGTATATATGGCTCAGGAAGATTGCAAAAATCACGACTCTTTAGATAAGCAAGTATGTGTCTACATGGAATTCCTTTGAATTCTAACATGAAACAATTGCATGATACCATACCAGTGGATGAGTCTTTCTTCAAAAGACGAGGAGAACAAGAACCACCAAGATGATATACCTCAAACTCAACATCATCAGAAGTTTCTTTTACATTATATACCATACTTTGATGAACTTTAGCTTGAAAGATCTTAAAAATTGCCTTGGTGTATATACCTCTCATTTGCTCCTCCAAAGGCCATACTGATGACAAAGGAAGATTGTTGTAATCATCATCAAAATCTTTGAAATTTTCAATCTCCCGCACATGAGAGTAGGCAGTCTCTAAGCAACATACAAGTTCAAAAAGCATTTTCCTACTGTTGACATGAGTTCGAATGAAAGCATTCAAGCTCTCACTTCTTTGTGTTGACCTCATACTAGCAAAGAAAGAATCCTGCATAAAACATGGGACCCAATCCCACCGCATAGCATACATATCAGAAAGCCAACTAATATGTAATAGGTCATTCTCTTCAACTACATAATTCCACCTCTCTTCAAATGTGTCTATATCATCTGTATTCCATACACAATCATTCAAAGAGCTAATAATCCGATCCTTGTTTGGAACACCACCAAGCTTAGATGGAAGCTTTTATAGGATGTGCCAGCTGCAGAAACGATGCTTATAGTTTGGAAAAACAATAATGATAGCAACATTCATAGCCGGGTCTTGGTCAGTTATAATGGAAACCGGCTCTTTGCCAAAACAAAGTAAGTATTGCTTGAAAACCCAAAGAAAAGAGTCATACTTCTCATCAACCAACAGAGCTGAAGCAAACAACATCGTCTTGTGATGGTGATCCACACCACCAAACATTCCAAAAACCATGGAATACTTGTTGGTACGGTAAGTGGTGTCAAATACAATAGCATCTCCAAATAATGCACAGTCATCAACAGAAACCGGATCAGACCAAAACAAATGTGTCAAGCAACCATTAGAATCATTTTGATAAGAGTAAAAGAATTTAGAATCTAAAACCTTCAAGCTTGCAAAACGATCCAAAACCATGTCCACATCATATAAAGATGACTCCTTCCTCTTGCTATTGAGATGTCCATGAGCTTGTATACTTGTAAATGTCAAGTTTTCATAACCACCAGACTCTGTTGCTATCAATGCAAGTTGTCTGGAGACAGGTATATTTGCTTGACTCATAGAAGAAAGCATCTCTTTTTGAGTTTGGTCAATAGATGAATTACACTGCAAGTACCGCAAGTGAGAATCATCGACAAGATCATGATTGTGTTCATCAACAAAAGCAGTAACAAACCATACAAATAAAGACTTATCTAATGTAAATCGGATCATTGCTTTACAACCACACCTTTTCACAGAACGCTTGTGCTTCTTAGATAAATTCTCATGCAACTCACCAATATTGTCACAAACAGGACTAAGAAGACCTTTGGATCTCTTAGAAGAACTACTCTGACCTTGCTTATCACATACCAAATCTTTAGCAAGTAAGATCTTAGTACCTCGTTCATAACGATTATCATCTTTCCTAACATTAAACCCAATCAAACCAGCATACCTATAGTAAAACGAAATTGCATCATCTAAACTTCCAAATTGTAATCCAACTCTAGGGACATCAACTGAGGACACAGTATCAGCAGCAACAGATGAAGAAGAATGAACATTATCATCGTCAATGTCAATAATAGCATTAGCAGCATCAGTATCAAGACTAGCATCCATTGCAGAGATTGAAAAGTAACTCTGTAAACAAAAAAGTAACTATAAAAATGACTAAGACAAACAGATCATAGAAGGGATTATACTTAGTAGATAATCAACTGCTCAACACAGAATTTGGTATTCAGTTTGTAAACAATAATTCAAAAACACACCTACTTCTTCAATGTGGATTGCGTTGTTGGTCAGCTACTGGCGGAGCAAGGCAGTTTCCGGCTTCAAATACTTTTACCCCTATCCTGCTTCTTGATGGAGCCGACTAGTCGATTGCCGGAAACATCCACAAACTCGAGCACCTTGACACACCAGACCACAACCACACTACCGGATGTTCAATGAATGCGATTACCTCCAAGGATAGTCATAGATTGGAACAACGTGTAAGATGGATTTGTGATGAAGACCGTAAGTGGAGATAGGTGGAGGTTGGAGATAGACGGAGCCAGGACTGCAGATTCCAAAGACAGATTCGGGAGGTACGCTGGTATTATTGAACTCAACCGATGTCTACCAGCTCTTCCAGTGCTGCAGGTGGAGGTCGGAGATAGACGGAACCAGGACTGCAGATTCCAAATTGCTCAGACGGAGGACTGCCAGTTAAGACGCGCGTACAGAGTGTTGACGGAGGATGCCGCAATGGGGGGTCGACGGCTGATGCTCGACGAGGAGGATGCCGCAACGGCGGCATCGGCGGCTGATGCGTACAGAAATCAGCCGTATTTACGTAAGTTGCCACCGCGTCAAAGAGACGGGTAGCCCAGCTACAGTACCTGCGCGGGCAATAAAAAAACAGCCTATATATATATATATATAAGCCACAAAAAATAACATGTCAATTTTGCAAAGTAAAATATACTAGAATAATAAAGATGAATAATCAAATTAAAATATATGATACATGTGATTTTAAATTAAATAAAAATAATAATATATTTAATTTCTGTCATATTCTGTTTGTCTTTGAAATGGATAAAATGTTACAAATATTATTATGATAATATGATTTATGTTATCTTTTAAGCATAATAAAACGAATGCTCCATAATATATTATGATTTTTATGTGTTGCATTTATAATAATATTTATCATATATTTTATTTTGATTATTTGTCCTTATTGTTCGTGTATATTTATTTTACATAGTTGATATGTTTATATTTTTTTGATATTATGCATCATATCTTTAATATATATATAAATAAATATATATATATATATATATAAATAAATATATATATAAATATATATAATAAATATATATATATATATAAATAAATAAATAAATTATACATATATATATATATATATAGAGAGAGAGAGTCAGGCTAGAATACACTCGAGTGTACGAATCGCACGAATACACTCAAGTGTGTTTGCATATCAAGACTAATTTTTACAAAATGTAAACCGTTGATCTTCACCGTCATTCTATAACTAGGCTCCATACAAATTTTGAGCCCATTTGGATGAGTGTAAGTCACTCATCAAAGGGCAACAAAATCGACATGCGAAACTAATTTGAAATGCATAATTTTTGCGGTCTTCATACCATGAGCTATACATATCCAAATGTGCTCAAATTTTGTGTATGAGTTGTTCACAAGATGTTTAAGAAGATCAACGGATTAGATTTTCAAAAAAAATATTGCATCATGGAAAACTACTTGAGTGTATTCCGCTCCGGATACACTCGAGTGTATTCTAGCCTCACTCTCTCTCTCTCTCTCTCTATATATATATATATATATATATATATATATAGCCAGGTTGGAATATACTTGAGTGTATCCATAGCAGAATACGCTCAAGTAATTTTCCATGATGCAATATTTTTTTTTAAATATAATCAGTTGATATTCTTAAACATCATGTGAATAGCTCACATATAAAATTTGAGCCCATTTGGACATTTATAGGTCATGTTATGAAGACTACAAAAATTATGCATTTCAAATGAGTTTCGTGCGTCGATTTTGTTACCCTCAGATGAGTGACTTATACTCATCCAAATGAGTTCAAAATTTGCAGTACCCTAATTATAATATAATAATGAAGATCAATAGTTTAAATTTTGCAAAAAACTAGTCTTGATATGCAAACACCTCTTGAGTATAGCGTGCAATCTGTACACTTGAGTGTATTCTAGTCTGACTCTCTCTCTCTCTCTCTCTCTATATATATATATATATATATATATATATATATAGAGAGAGAGAGAGAGAGAGAGAGAGAGAGAGAGTCAGGCTAGAATACACTCAAGTATATTCAGAGCAGAATACACTCAAGTAGTTTATCATGATGTAATATTTTTTTTTCAAAAATCTAATATGTTGATCTTCTTAAACATTATGTGAATAGCTCATACGCAAAATTTGAGCACATTTGGACATTTATAAGTCATGTTATAAAGACCGCAAAAATTATGCATTTCAAATTAGTTTCACGTATCGATTTTGTTGCCCTTGGATGAGTGACTTACACTCATCCAAATGGGCTCTCTCTCTCTCTCTCTCTATATATATATATATATATATATATATATATATATATATATATATATATATGCATAGTCACGCTAGAATACACTCGAGTGTACATATCGCACGAATACATTCAAGTGTGTTTGCATATCAAGACAATTTTTGCAAAATGTAAACCGTTGAGCTTCACTGTCATACTATAACTAGGCTATATACAAATTTTGAACCCATTTGGATGAGTGTAAGTCACTCATCCAAGGGCAACAAAATCAACGCGCGAAACTAATTTGAAATGCATAATTTTTGCAGTCTTCATAACATGAGCTATACATATCCAAATTTGCTCAAATTTTGCTAATGAGTTATTCACGAACTGTTTAAGAAGATCAACGGATTAGATTTAAAAAAAAATATTGCATCATGAAAAACTACTTGAATGTATTCCGCTCTGAATACATTCGAGTGTATTCTAGCTTGACTATCTCTCGCTCTCTCTCTCTCTCTCTATATATATATATATATATATATATATATATATGTGTGTGTGTGTGTGTGTGTGTGTGTGCGCACGCGCGTGCCCACAAACGTGTCTTATATACTACTATATTAGTTTTTTTTAGTGTTTTCTTATTTTTATTGTTATATTAGCTTGTTTTAAGTTTACAAATACATAAATATGTATATGCTTTATTTCTATAATTTCAAACTTTATTACATAATTTTAGTACTGTAGCAATAAATTTTAAATACTTTTATCTACATTTATAAATATTATGTATTAATAAAATATAATATTCTGTTATTATTTTATTATCTTCAGGTATTAATTTAAATTATATGGTTAAATGTATATAAGTTAATGTAGATAATGTTCATTTAGAAATTTAACATATATATGTATATATAACATACATGGTTTCATAATTAAAAAAAGTAAATTAAAAAAAAGTAATACGTCCTCACTGGGGACGCATTGCTCTGCTGTAGGAAATACGTCCTCATTGGGGACGTATTGCTTTTTAAAAATAAAAATACGTTTCCCAAGGGGATGTATTGGCCCCATCAGAAGTAATGCGTCCTCTTTGGGGACGTATTGCCTCAGAGACATGCCATTTTGAATCATGTCATTTTGCTAATTAAAATGTACAAACATGTCATTTTAGTTTTTTGACCTTTGTTTTATGTGCAGACTGTAAAACATAAGTTACGAGCTCAGTCTAATTTAATGAACGCTTGAAATGAAATAAGCTATCAAACACAAATAGGACCTAATACATATAAAGTAATTTAGATCTATCGACTAACATAATCAAAATTTCATAATCTCGATCTTGAACCAATAGAGACTCAATGACTGAGCTAAATGGAGGGCACGTGGCCTACCCTTTCCCCCTTACTCCATATTAATTTCTTTAGTTGTGTGATTTTTTATGGTATAATCAAGCTTAGTTCCGAACCTGATGCACTATTTTGATATTCAAGTTGTGCGGTGTCTACCCAAACCAGATTTCCTGGCCTCGTCGCTGGATACCATGATTGGAGTTCAATACGTCAAACACCTATACTGGCATCATTAATAACCACAAATATACCCTCAGTCCTTAACAATGCCTATAACCATAATTTGCATTGGATTGGACCAAAGATGAGAGCTTTAATTTGTGTCGCCTTTTATGACTCCGATGACAAAATGAAAAGAAGGCTCATAGACGACATACGTAATCTTTGTACCAGGGAAGCTATTCATATGATGTGGTTGTGATAATGCTAGAAGCTTGTGGAGTCACCTGGAAAATGAACCATCATTCAAGAAAAGCAGTAACAAACCATACCCTCAAAGGAGGAGGTCGATGCCAATGTTGCTATGTGGAAGAACACCCTGGCCGACTACATTATAGGTTTCCGACCACACATCGCGACCCTTCAGGAGCACCTTGCAGGGATCTGGAAACCATCCGGCTCGATGGAAGTGATGGGTAGATCGAACGGAAGCTTCATCATAAAATTCCAATCGGAGATAGAGATGAATACGACTCTCGAGGGAGGGCCATGGTATATCAAAGGTAAGCCTATGATATTGAAAAATTGGGAGAAGGGGGAGCCACTCGAATAGGAGAGATTGGAATCTGTTCCAGTGTGGCTGAAGCTGCAAAACCTTCATCTTGAGTTGTGGAGTGAGAGAATGATCGCAAGGATTGCGTCATTCCTAGGCAAACCGCAATGCCTCGACAGACAAACCAAGGCGAAGGCGAGAATTGATTTTGCCAGGGTCAACGTTCTCATGGCAGCTTCTTCAACCTTTCCCAAAGCTGTGAAGTTGAAGACAGACAAGGGGAACGACTATGCAGTGCAGGTGGAGTATGAATGGATACCAAAAAAGTGTCCACATTGTGGCACCTTCGGCCACGATAAGGCCCTGTGCAAATCCCAGAAATCTCAAGTGGAGAAGACAGGGGAGGTGGAGGTGCCGCCTACTACCTCGTCCACGATACTCAATGCAGGGGAGGTGGAGTCACAAACCGGTTCATCCCCGATGATGGCTACCACAAGCCCAACGAACCCTGTGCAAGAAACAACGACTTTGAGGGACGCTCCAGTCGGAGGAAACTCGACTCCTGGTTTTGCAGAGAAACCAGTGAATGTGGAGGGTGCTGCAACTACCTTGGCAGTGACAGTAAATAATGAAAGAAACCTGGGTCTTGTTCGAGAGAATGCCACAGAGATGGGCAACTTGTAGAGATAGGGGATGACAGGAGATGAGGATGGAGGATTCACTCATCCGAAGAAGACAGTGAGCCCAAGACAAACCAGAGGCCAGAACAACTCGAAGAGAAAGAAACAACACTAGCAACAGGGGAACCGATTCAACCACCTGGGAAATGAAGAACACATGGTGACGGAGGGCGACAATATAACCCCACACCGTGTTAATGTGTGAAACACCTACCATTTTAGCTTGGAATGTCCGGGGCCTAACCCAACTGGGTAAGCAGGACATGGTCCGAGATGAGATTAGGAGAGCAAAGGTTGATATAACTTTCCTCTTAGAAGTTAAAATAAGAAGAAAGAAGATCGCTAGAATGATGAAGATTTCTTAGCCAGGAGCTTTGTGGCTGGATAATTCACATAGCACAAATAAAACAAGAATTCTGATCATTTGGGAGAATAAAGGCTATAAGATTACTACTGTCTTCCAGTCGAGACAAGCTCTACACTGCAGGGTCAATCATGGAGACAAGGTGTTCAAATGTACTGTGATCTATGTGGATAACGCCGATAGTAAAAGAACAAAGCTGTGGGAGGAACTCAATTACATCCAGACCCAAGTCAATTCACCTTGGGTAGTCACTGGGGACTTCGACGCTGTCAGACTTACCACTGAAAGAATTGGAGGAGTTGTCCTTCTGCTAGATCCATGTGTGAATTCAACCAGGCTATTGATAATCTAGATTTGATCGAAATCCCTACTAAAGGGGCCCTCTACACGTGGAACAATCAGCAAGAAGGGGGAAATAACACAAGAAGCAAGATAGATAGAACGTTGTGCCGGCTTAAATTTTGGGATGAGTATCCAGATCTTTGGATTGAAATACTGCCCACAATTTATAGTGACCACTACATTCAAGTGCTACACCTAGAAAAGGAACAAAAGCAAAATAAATATCCTACGTGGTATTTCAATATTTGGGCTGAGAAACTAGGTTTTAAAGATACAGTTAAAAAAGCTTGGTCAAACACACAGTATGGGAACCCTATGTTTAGACTTCATCAAAAGCTAAAATACACCAAGAGTGCCCTTCATACCTGGAACTAGGAATCTAACGGGGATATGATTGACTCAGCTAAGAATAAGGAGAAGGAAGCCCTCGAAGCTCACACAAGATCTGATCAAGATCCCTCCAATATGTTGCTATGGGACATTGCTAGGAGGAAAAAGGAAGAAGTGTTGCAGGCTAAAAACAAAGAAGAAGCTATACTTAGACAAAAGTCTAGAATTATGTGGCTAAAGCAAGGGGATAGAAACTCAAAATTCTTCTATGCAACACTTAAGATTAGAAGGTCTAGAAATCAAATAAAGCTACTGGAAATAAATGGCACACAAATCAAAGAAGAGGAAGCAATTAGGGATGCTTTTAGAAGGCATTACGAAAGGATGTTCAGTGCTAATTCTACCTCTATCAAAAAGCATGAATGGATGGGTATTCGAAGACTCAACAGAGAACAAATTATGGGGTTGTGCAAGTTTGTCACGGACGAAGAAATACATAATGTAGTTAAGAACTACAATGATGATAAATGTCCTGGCCCTGATGGGCTCAATGCCCATTTCTTTAAATCCTCTTGGGATACAGTGGGTGAAAAGCTGTGCCAAGCTGTGAAAGATTATTTCCTCAAAGGTAGGATGCTTTGGGAACTCAAAAAAACTACATAACTCTTATACCAAAAGTCAAACAGCCAATGCAACTGGGAGACTGGAGGCCTATTTCGTTATGTGACTTCGTCTATAAGGTAATGATAACACCCTATTTTGGACGATTATCTTAGTCTTTTCCTTTAGTTTTCCATACTCTTTCTAAACTAAAACTATACATAATCCCAAATTTACCCTATTTTTGTAAATATACCATCAGACTAACTTTTCCTTTGTTTTGCAGAAAAACACGAAAAAAATCATAAAAGAATAACTTAACCTCAAGATCGCATGGATTCACACGGTCCCAAGACCGCATGAAGCCAACCGGTCTCGAGACCGCATGGAGTTCAAACGGTCCCAAGACCGCATGAAGCCAACCGGTCCCGAGACCGCATGAAGCCAACCGGTCCCGAGACCGCATGAAGCCAACCGGTCTCGAGACCGCATGGAGTTCAAACGGTCTCAAGACCGCATGAAGCCAACCGGTCTCAAGACAGCATGGAGTTCAAATGGTCCCAAGACCGCATGAAGCCAACCGGTCCCGAGACCGCATGAAGCCAACTGGTCTCGAGACCGCATGGAGTTCAAACGGTCTTAAGACCGCATGAAGCCAACCGGTCCCGAGACCGCATGAAGCCAACCGGTCTCGAGACCGCATGGAGTTCAAACGGTCTCAAGACCGCATGAAGCCAACCGGTCCTGAGACCGCATGGAGTTCAAACGGTCTCAAGACTGCATGAGGCCAAACGGTCTCAAGATCCAAATGGTCTTGAGGTCCAAACGGTCTTGAGGTCCACACGGTCTCCAAACCGTTTGGACTTCACTTAAGGCCTATAAATAAGACCCCAGGGGTCCATCACGAGGGAGTTTTCAGACATCCAAAGGCTGCCTCAATCACTCCAGAGCAAATCCAACTTCCATCCTCTGCCCAGGGGCTGCCGGTCTGAGACCCACACTCCATCTTAAAGTTGCTTTCTCTCTCTCCACCAAAGAAGGTGGGAAGAGGGAGATCTCATCATCAAGCAACATGTGAAGCTAGTGGATCATTTCTCTCTCTTCAAGGGGTTGACTTTCCTCCCTCCTTTGTGGGGATGATGCTCTCTCTCTCTCTCTTCTTGCCTCCTTCTTTGTCCTAGTTATGAGCGAGTAGACTCTCTCACTAGGGTGCGGGGAGTAGCCCCGCTACCCATGTTTTCATATCATGTAAATGTAATCCATAATTTGTAATATAGAGTTCTTATCTTTTCAGTTCAACATCAAACATTTAATGAATGCATGTTGCTTGATCTCCAACTTGTGTTATCCTTTATCTTTTAGTATGAATTGTCTACATTTGTACTATTAGATTTGAAACTCGTTTGTATGTTGGTTCCTGGTGCATGTATCCACCATGCATCTGTTTCGGTATCTAGAAGTGTATCTCAAGAAGTGGACTAAACTCACTATCATTTGTTTCACTTTCATACTATGAAATGGAATCAGTTGACGTATGAAAGTGCAACCTTGGTAAGTCGAGGAACACACTTCATGAAGGGAATGATGCAAAGTAAGTGACCATTTGTTCGGGAATGGCTGGCGTTGCAACATTCCCGCACTTCTCGTAGTTAGTTCTCCGAAAGGAAGCTAAGTCTACAAAGATACTAACTGACTAGACTCTTTTTGCAGGTTATGTTTTGCTTTGCATGTGTTGATCCATGTGTAGTGGCGGTGATAAACTGATCACACCCTAGTGACTTTCATCATAGTTTGACTCCTCAAATTTACTTGCTTTCTTTACTTTATTTGCACTTAGCTTAAAAACAACCAAATCAACCTTTTGATCTAAATACCAACCCAACTATTGAGTGATTAAGTGAAATTCTAGCGTTTTCCATCTTGTTGCTTACAACAAGACCGTTGTCCCGTGGATTCGACCCTTAACTATACTACGATAAGACTTCCACGTATCTTAGCATACGTGGGTGGAGTTCTCTATCTAGTATAAGCAAGGCTAAACCTAAAGACTTACCATCTTTAGGATTTTTAGTTGGTGCACGCAATTCCATGTAAGTGGAAGCTCCATAAAAAATTGGCGCCGTTGCCGGGGATAACAGAACGTTTTAATTTCATTTAGTATCTTGCTAGTTGGTTAGGGTTTTACACTTTCCTTTAATCATTAATCCATATCTTCTTGAATTCATTATATCTTTATCATCATCTAAAAGGTGTTTTCTTCTCTCTACTCAGGTAGAAAACGTGTATGCAACCTGCGCATAACCTCGGATTATCCCCTGATCCAGAGTTTGACTCTGAGGTAGAGAGAAGCTTCCACTGCCGCATCTGACTTAATCGCCAAAGAGCTAGGCAGACGGCTGACGATCAACGTCAGGCTGCTTTGGTGATGGAGAGGGTCAATGCCGCCATCGCCGCTCAACAGGCACAACTCATCGCTGATACACGTGCCCAAATCCAAGTGGAGATTCGTGCGGAAGAGCAAGCTCGCATTAGAGCTGAAACAGAGGCAGCAACCCAAGCTGCTCAGTTGGAGTTAAGAAACAAGCAACTGAGGGACTACGCTGTCCCAAAGAACTATGAGGATAACCACCCGGTCTGACCTCCGATTATTAATATCCCCAACTTCGAGATTCGGACCTAGTGGATCCAGATCATGCAAGGCATCTCTTTCTCCGGAGATTCTGGAGATGATTGCATGGATCATCTGAAAAGGTTTAAGGCACTGTGTCGCCTAGTTCCACAAGCTGGTGTCACTTATGATGCGATAATGCTTCATCTGTTCCATTTCACCCTGTCTGGGAGGGCCCTGAGTTGGTATAACTCACTTGACAGAGAACCAACAATAACCACCTGGGCTCCTCTTGAGGAAAAGTTCTTAGAGAAGTTCTTTCCACCCTCACTGACTTACGAAATCAGAGGGAAGATCAATCACTTCTCTCAGTTACCTGGAGAATCCTTTGCTGAAGCATGGGAAAGGTTTAAAGAACTCTTGTGCAAATGCCCCCATCATGGGATCTCCCAGAATCAACTAATAGAAACCTTCTATCAGGGAGTAAGCGATGATATTAAATAGTTTTTAGATTCCTCATCTGGAGGAACCTTCATGAGAAAGAATTATGAGGACGCTTGGAAGATTGTTACACTCGGAGCTGAAAACCAGTCCAACTGGGGACGGTCAGCCGGTAAAGGTATCCTCAAGGTTTACAAAGCTGAAGAATTTATAGATATGAAGGCGATAGCTGAAGCCTTGAAAACTATAGTTCACAAACAACAAACTCTCGAGACTTCTCTCAGAGAGATTAATAAGAAGAAAACCCCTATAGTTCACCAAGTCAAAGGCGCCACAGGATCCTGTGAGGCTTGTCATGCTTCTGACCATCCGACCCTTTCCTGCGGTATGCTATATAATGTGATGATGGATCTGCATCCACCACCACAACCATATGAACCTATCATTGATCAGTCAGAAGAGCAACTACCGGAACAAGTTAACTCTATCCACTCTATCCCTGGGCAAGTCTACTACAACCCTAATCAGCCAAGGAATCATCCAGGGTTTCAGTATGGAAACCCTGCTGGGACTGCCAATCCTCAGCATCAAACACATGGGGGATCTGCTAGTAGGCTACCACCTGGATTCCCAAACAATTTCAACCAAAATCAAGGGATTTCCTGGAGTATCAGCCTACTACCAGTACACTCATCCTCCACTCCATCCACAACTGCATACTCAGCAACCTCAGCTGGCGTTACCACCCCAACAATCTCAACAAACCCAACAACCAATTCCTCCAAAAAATGCTCCTGCCCAACCGGAAGATGAAATATCCTTGATCAGATAGATGTTACAATCGCAGCAAACTATGCTTGCTAACTAGAGCAGAAAGCAGTTGAAGCTCAGCTTGCTCAAATCACTGCACAATTAAAGCCCCCAGCATGTACATTTTCTGGGCAGCCTGAATCAAATCCTAAGCAGGGACAAAACATACATGAGCAGTTGAATGCCATCACCACCAGATATGGATGCATTCTTCATGAGACTACCAAGATCAATCTTGATAATGATGACACACCGGTTCTTATGACGAGTGAAAGTCTGCAACAAGGAATGGAAAAACCCACAGAAGGCACAAATGGCAAAAATAGAGAACAAGTGTCTGTAGAACCTGAAGTCTCACAATTTAAACCTAGAATCCCGTATCCAGGTAGATTGCACGAAACGAAGATGGACACCAGGTTTCAAAACTTCAAGGAGGCAATGAAGAAACTGTACATTGACATCCCGCTCCTTGATGCTCTTTCTGAGGTGCCAGCCTGGGCAAAATACCTCAAGACCTTATTATCAAGAAAGTACATCACCGAAGAGCAAGAAACTGTTAAGCTTGCTCAGACCACCTCTGACATCATCTTACACAAAATGCTAAAAAAGAAGAAGGACCCAGGTTCCTTCAGAATCCAATGTTGCATTGGCAACGCATCTGCTAAAAAAGGATTAGCTGACCTTGGGGCCAGCATATTTATTATGCCTTACTCAATGTGCAAACGTCTGGGTTTCACTGAATTGCTACCTACAGCAATGACTATCCAATTAGCTGATTCCACTATAACCGCACCTTTGGGGATCATTGAAGATATCCCGGTAAGGATAGGCAAGGATGCTTACGTACCGTGCGACTTCGTTGTCATGGATATTAAAGAAGACCTGAGGTATCCAATCATTTTTGGCAGACCATTCCTCGCTACTGCCAGAGCGCTGATTGATGTTAAAGCTGGTACCATCATTCTTAGGCTCGGAAAAGAAGCAATTCAATTTCAAGTCCTTAATAGTATGAAAGGCCCCAACATCCAAGAGGAGGTTTTCCTCCTTGATGCTATTCAACAAATGCCACAGTTGGAAATCTCTGAGCCAGTTGACGAACTTGAAAATGTTCTATTCAATCCGGAGGTTGAATTCTCCACGAATGAATTATTTCAACAGTGCCTCCAACATCTAGAAAAGGCCGAAGAAGCGCCAAAGGCAACTTTTGAAGAACTTAAAGCCGTTACTGTTATAGAAGCAGCTGAGCCACCGAAAGCCCCTGAATTGAAGACTTTACCTACATGGCTCAAACATGTTTTCTTAGATGAAGAAAAACTATGCCCAGACATCATCAGCTCCACCCTTACAAGAGATCAAGAAGAAAAGCTTTTGAACGAGCTGAGGAAGCATAAAAAGGTCAAAGGATATAAGATAACTGACCTAATGGGCATAAATCCAGCCCTATGTATGCATAGACTTCCTATGGTTGACGAATTCAAGCCCTCTCGAGAACATCAAAGAAAACTGAATCCTAATCTAAAGGAGGTAGTTCGTCTGGAAGTCCTTGAACTACTCAAAGCCGGCATTGTCTATCCTATTTCTGACTCCAAATGGGTCAGCCCCGTTCAGGTTGTTCCAAAAAAAGGTGGCACTACTGTAGTGCTCAATGACAAAAATGAGCTAGTGCCTACCAGGACTATAACTGGATGGCGAATGTGTATTGATTATAGAAAGTTGAACAAAGCCACAAGGAAAGACCACTACCCTCTACCTTTCCTTGATGAAGTCCTGGAACGCCTAGCTCACCAAAAATATTTTTGTTACCTCGATGGTTACTCCGCATTTTACCAAATACCCATACACCCGGAGGACCAGGAAAAAACCACCTTCACATGTCCTTTTGGGACATATGCATTTAGAAGAATGCCATTTGGGTTATGTAACGCACCCGCCACTTTCCAACGATGTATGTCTGCTATCTTCTCCGGTTTAACAGAATCTGTCATGGAAGTGTTTATGGACGATTTCTCAGTGTACGGAGATTCTTTCGACAACTGTTTAATAAATCTTGGACAAGTTCTCCAACGCTGTGAGGAAACGAACCTTATCTTGAATTGGGAGAAATGACATTTCATGGTAACAGAAGGTGTCGTCCTCGGCACAAGGTAAGTGATAGGGGAATAGAGGTTGATAAAGCAAAGATTGATGTTATCTCAAAGTTGTCACCTCCAAAGGACATAAGAGGAGTTCGAGCTTTCCTGGGTCATGCGGGATTCTATAGGAGATTCATTAAAGATTTCTCAAAGATTGCCAAACCCATGACCCAACTCCTGACCAAAGATGTTGAGTTCATATTCAATCAAGAGTGTATGAAAAGTTTCTCTACCCTTAAGGATGTGTTAATCTCCGCACCTATTCTAAGAGCTCCAGATTGGTCGCAGCCCTTCGAAATCATGTGCGACACAAGTGATTATGCCATAGGGGCCGTTCTAGGACAACAGATTGATAAGAAACCCTATGTTATCTACTTCGCATCTAAAATGCTAGATGAAGCGCAGAAAAACTACACCACCACGGAGAAAGAGTTTCTGGCTATCATCTACGCGTTTGAAAAATTCTACTCTTATCTGATTGGCTCTAAAGTTATCGTCTATACCGACCATTCTGCCATTCGATACCTGATTCAAAAACAGGATGCCAAACCCAGGCTTATCCACTGGGTGTTAATGCTTCCGGAATTCGACTTGGAGATCAAAGATAAAAGTGGCATGGAGAATGTTGTGGCCGATCACCTCGGTAGGATCGAGGTTGAAGAAAAAGATAAAATCCCTATCCGGGATTCTCTTCCTGATGATCAGCTTATGAAGGCCACTCATGGTTTCCCTTGGTATGCTGATATCATTAATTATCTAGCCACAGGGATTATCCACCCATCTGCTTCCTACCGGGATAAAAGGAAGTTCCTTCACGACATAAAACATTATTACTGGGACGAACCCTACTTGTTCCACCTTTGCGCCGACGGACTTTTCCGTCGTTGCCTGCCAGAAGAAGAAATAACCCCGGTCCTAGAACATTGCCATTCCGGACCCATGGGGGGGCATATGAGTGCCAAGAAAACTGCCATAAAAGTTTTACAATCTGGGTTCTTCTGGCCCACCATATCAAAGGATTCTTACGATTTCGTGAAAGCATGTAACAATTGCCAATTTTCTGGCAATATATCAAAAAGAGACGAAATGCCACTCACCATGTGGCAGGAAATTGAGCTTTTTGATGTACGGGGGGTAGATTACATGGGCCCTTTCCCCTCATCCTATGGCTTCTCTTACATCTTGGTCGCGGTGGACTATGTCTCTAAGTGGGTCGAAGCTGTACCCACAGTGTCCAGTGATTCCAAGCCTGTTATCAAATTGTTCAAAGATATTATTTTCCCAAGATTTGGAGTTCCGAGAACTGTCATATCAGATGGCGGGACCCATTTCTTGGAACGAAGTTTTGAGGCCTTACTGAAAAGATATGGAGTCAATCACAAAGTCGCCATGCCTTACAATCCACAAACTAGTGGTCAGGTGGAGGTATCTAATAGACAATTAAAGGTGATCCTTGAAAAAACGGTGAACAAAAACTGCACTGATTGGTCAACCAAACTTCCTGATGCCCTTTGGGCATACCGAACTGCATATAAAACACCTATCGGAACAACCCCATTCCGCTTGGTGTACGGGAAGTCCTATCATCTGCCAGTAGAGCTGGAACATAAAGCTTGGTGGGCCTTCAAACAATTAAACTTCGATCTCAAAAGCACAGGAGAGAATAGACCGCTCCAGTTGTAGGAGCTAGAGGAGCTCCGCATGACGGCCTATCAGAGCGCCAAAATATATAAGGAGCAGACAAAAATGTGGCACGATGGTCACCTTAAGAGAAAAGATATTGCCGTTGGTGAAAAAGTTCTTCTCTTTAACTCCAAGCTCAAGTTGTTTCCTGGAAAACTTAGGACAAAATGGTCCGGGCCTTTCACTATAAAGCATATCTACCCAACTGGAGCAGCCATTATTATCGACAACAACGGAGGAGAAAGAACGATCAACGTTCACCGTCTAAAAAGATATTACACTCCGGAAGACAAAATGCCACGACAAACTATCGAAATCAAAGATGCTATGCCAGCATCATAACATCATTACAGCTTCATCGAGCCAGCGACGTTAAACCAAGGCGCTACTTGGGAGGCAACCCAAGATTTCAACCTTTCTCTTTATTTTCCGTTCTTTTATTTTCCTAGTTTTATCTTATGAAAATACACAAAAAATTCACATAACCAAAACCAACAAAAAAAAATAAACAAAAACAAACAACATAAAAATATATAAATAAAAAACAAACATAAAAATATAATATCTTTTCTACCTTTGCCCTTCCAAACGGTCTTCAAACCGTTTGGAGCCAAGCGGTCTTGAAACTGTTTGGACTCCAAACGGCCTTGAAACCGTTTGGAGCCAAACTGTCTTGAAACCATTTGGACTCCAAACGGTCTTGAAACCGTTTGGACTCCAAATGGTCTTGAAACCGTTTGGAGCCAAACTGTCTCGAAACCGTTTGGAATGCAAACGGTCGCTAACTATTCCCTATAAATATAAACCCTACCCCTTCGTCTTTCTCTCTTCGAACTCTCAAACTTTCTTGTGTTTCTATTCTATTGCTCTTGTTTCCCCCTGTTCCCGCGCGATTCTCCTCCGGCGACGTGGTTCCCGTGCTTCTGCACAGCAACCACACCTCCATCCACCGTCCTTTGCTTCCTCACCGCCGCCGTTACCACCTACTGTAAGGTAGTCCGACCTTCTTCTCTACCGCCATCATCGCCGCCGGCACCACCATCGGCTCTGTCCACCATCGCCATCTTCCCCGCCGTCTCCATCACTAGAGCCACCGCCATTTTCATCGCTGTCTTAATCGCCGTATTCACCACCGGATTCACCGTCGTTTTTATCATCGTTTTCACCATCGCCCTTATCGCCGATGATCACCGCCGCTTTCTCCATCATCGCCAACGCATCTGCCATCGCTACGAAATTTTATCTTCATCTTCGCCTTCGCCGATGGCCACACAACGCTTCGTTCTCCAAATGGTCTTGAAACCGTTTGGGACCAAACGATCATGAAACCGTTTGACCTTGCACATTCATCTAATTTCCATAAAAATACAAAAATACATAAATATTAATAAAATCAAATCTTTCTAAACATGTTATTCTAACTCTTGATTTCTCATTCTACAGCTATGGCATCACCAGCAAAGAACGTCATCGGTTTCAAAGAACCTAAAATATGGAAATGAGAGGAACTGCTGGAAAAACAAGCTCGGCTCTAGAAAATAAGAGTTGACTTCAACAGGACCGGGAAGGCACCTCCAAATATCAAAATAATGGACTTCCTGTGCGAGCTTGACCGCCTCGAGAAGTGCCTAGATGAGGCACCTGAAGAAGAAGTTGAGATTTCTTCTTCTGATGATGAAGGCTCGGAGTACAATCCTAACTCCGAGGAGGAATCCCCTGCTAAATAACAAAAGGGGAAACACAAGGTCTTGGAGACTGCATCTGGGCAGCCCTCCAAGAAACGGGCAAGGAAACAAGTTCAACCTGCCTCTGCCATGGATCAACCCTTTGCAAAACCTACCACCACCATCCCTGCTACTACAATCACTACCACCACCATTCCTGCTACTACCACCACTACCACCACCATTCCTGCTACTACCACCACTACCACCACCATTCCTACTACTACCACCACCATCCCCGTTACCACCCCCACTTTCATTCCCATCACCACCACTACACCACCACCAGAAAACCTCTTCATCCAAACCAACCTCCCCACTGACAAAACACTAAAACCCACCAAGTATGTGTGCTCCAGCATACTGCATAGGATGGGGATATACGACCGCACCTTCGACGTGCTAGACAAAGCTAACCATGCCAGGTTGTGTCTAGTACCTAAAGTATCCTACTCCGAACCTACTACAGAATTCTTCACTTTTCTGACCAAAGACACTACTACAGAAATGGCTTATAAAGTCACTTTTCCAGGTGTCGGTTGTATACATAAATGGACACCTAAACTCTACAGTGTCGGTTTATAACATAAACCAACATACAATCTGTGAAGGTTGACCAGACACGGGTACTGCTTTAATTAAGTGTCAGTTAATTAATAAACAACCGACACCTAAAATCAACCGCCAAAACCAAAATTCCAGTGAAAAAAATACCTCCAAAATTTCACATACGGCGTCGGTTTATAAATGAATAACTGACGACCAAAGATTATTCGCAAGACAGGAATAGTTGTCGGTTGTCTTTTAGTTAAAAACCGACGACTATAATCAAGTATAGGCGTCGGTTGTTGGAAACGAACCGACACTGTTGGTTTATTTGTCGGTTATTTTGAATAACCGACGCTTATTGTCAACTTAATATCTCACCAGCGTGAGTGACTCTTCCCCCTTTCCCAGTTTCATTCCCGATTTCAGTTAGGTCCGACGATTTCTTGCTCGCCCCCGCCGATCATTGCTCCTCCGCCACCGCTGTCGTGCTCGTGCTCCTGCCCTCGCCGTTGCTCCGTGCTCACCGGTGGCCGTGCTCCTGCTCCTGCTCCTGCCCTCTGTGCTCACCGGCAGCCATCCGTGCTCCTGCTTCGTGCCCTCGCCGCTGCTCCATGTCCTCGTCGGCGCTTCTCCTCTCTTTTCCGCCGCCTCCGCCGGTGGTTGCTGTGCTCCGGCCGCTGCTCTCGTCTTCCCTCAAGGTATGCCCGCCCGCCATGCCTTCTTCCTTCTTCCTCTGCTATGGCGGCTGCTTGGGTGGTGCCAAGGCACGCCCAAGCAGCTGATGGGCATTTTTTTATTTTTTTTTTAAGTTATTTACTTATTTGTGTTTAGGGTTTAGGTACTGATTTTGTGCTTCTACTGAGTTGAATCCTCTATTGTCTATACAATACATGTAATTTTGATCAAGTGATGATATGTAAATGTAGAAATAAGTTAGTAAGGTATCAATGATAAGTCTGCTGTAATGTGATGCAAAATAGTTATTGTATCATGCATATCTTAATACTTTTTTGTTTTATAGTTGTATAGGGTGTTTTATGTGTGACAAGTCTATTGTTTTATAGTTGTGCATACCTACGAGTTATCAGGAACACCTAAATGAATGTCTAACACCTAAATGAATATCTAGTTGTGTATTTTCCTAGTATCGTGAAAGATTCTCAATCGTGTGTATCACATGGGATTCTTATCTCAACACAATGGACTGCAATATATGCATCTAATGCCTTAAATGGAAGACTCGAATGTTATAAAATCCCATCAAAGTAGGTAGAAACAACTTATATATATTCAGATCTTAATAATTCCATGAAGTGCACATTATCTTACTCAGGAAAAGTATGTGTATAATGTAGGATTAGTTCCATATAATGGTTCTATTTTAGTAAGCACCTAGAAACCCGTCCAAGATTTACTCATTAGGAGTAAATCTTGGATAGTCCCCGGTTTGGGACTGTTCTTGAACACCTAATCTCACTTAGGATGTAAGTGTATAATGTGTATTGGGTTTTCGAGAAAATTTCGGTAGCATTTCCTCGTTTGTTCTCTAAGTACATATGTAGACTTCTTTTCAAGCTATCATGTCTACCACAATAAAGTTGGTTATGACAAGCAATAAAAGGTTAACTGATGTTATACAACTTTTTCTGAAAATATATAACATCGTTATATGTACTTACACTTTGTTAATACTAATATTGTGCAGTCTCTGTCCACCCATAATAGTCACTATGAACTGGGCCTCGATGTCAATGTTAACGTTCCCTATTGAAGAACAATTGGACATCATCCTAGATGATCGTTCCTTAAACCAATTGGTCATACCCAAACATTGGCGTTTTCTAAAAGGAAGACACTACATGCCTGGTAAAGTGACCATAACTTTTGGCAATTATTCACATGTTATCGAGGTTGAGTATGATTTGGCGGGAAATATTGTATCAAAATCCGATTGGCGTGATTGGATTGGAGAGATGCATGTGATCTGTTGCAACAAGCTTTTTCTCCGTCCATTTGGCCATATTTCCATCAAAGTTTGGATAACCAACAACAACTGCGAGACCCCCGATCATCTACTGTGGTATGAGCGCACGACGTCGCATATCAGCTCGGACGAATCTAAATCTGAGACCCCTGTCAGTTCAGATTCGTCTAAATACAGTGAGGAGCTTCGTGACACATCTTCATCATCAAAAAGAAGTTATTGATGTGGGACCATGTTGGTGTAGTATTTAGTTGTCTATCTATCTAGACTTGTCTGCATTAATAGTTTTTTTTAATTATGCGCATGTTTAGGGGTACACCAACCCCTTTGTTTAGTTATTGTTTAGGGGTACACCCCTGTGTGTGGATGTAAAAAGAGATTAATGAATGGAACTGAAAGTTGCTACATGAATGCTTATAACTGAAGTGTGTGTTCCCATGAATGTTCCCATTTGCATGATTACACTACTATTTTCTCATATTGTATAGTCTATTTTAACATGACATACTTGCTTATATCTTCCTTAATGATGAACTGTAATGCACACATGTGACATGCTTGGAATGTAAATGATGAACTTTTCCCTAAATTGCCAATCATGCTTTTAAAGACATCAATAATCACCCTAACTTGAAGAACTAGGATTTTAGGTATAAGAATGACAACACATTATTTGTTGGCCTAGAAACCCATCCAAGATTTACTCATTAGGAGTAAATCTTGGATAGTCCCCGGTTTGGGACTATTCTTGAACACCTAATCTCGCTTAGGATGTAAGTGTATAATGTGTATTGGGTTTTCAAGAAAATTTCGGCAGCATTTCCCCATTTGTTCTCTAAGTACATATGTACTTGGAGAACAGCGGGGAAATGCTGCCGAAATTTTCTTGAAAACCCAATACACATTATACACTTACTAGTGAGATTAGGTGTTCAAGAATGGATAGGTGGTACACATTTATTATATATAATAATGACATCACATGTATTTGTTAACCCTAGACCCTAATCTTGTCCTAATATATACTTGTTTTCTCTTTGATCATAGAATGGATAGATCATGGATGTCCATTCGCAATCGCTGCACCCCGGAGTTTATTTCTGGTCTTGACTAGTTCATTAGATTTGCCGAGGAACATAGGAAACAACCTGGAGATAGGTTCTACTGTCCATGTAGGCATTGCGGTAACAACTTGAAAGTCAACACTGGTGACGAAATCAAAACTCATGTCATGTGCAACGGGATTATACAAGGCTATACAGAATGGCACTGGCATGGAGAGATTTCAAACCCAAAACCAGTGGATGTCGATAGCAGTGCTTGTGTGGAAGAAGAAATTGCCTACGATGACGTAGATGTGAATGAACCAGTTCTAGTAGACATCGTTGATGCGATGCTGGATAGTTGTGGGGTAGAGCACACCGATCCACCTCCCATTTTTAGAAACATTGTGCATGATGCTGAGATGCCGTTATACACAGGTTGTACTAAGTTTACGAAGCTTAACGCTGTGTTGAGATTGTATAAGTTGAAAGCTAACAATAGATGGAGCGACAAAAGCTTCACGTCATTGCTATCTTTTTTGAAAGAAATGCTTCCTGAAGGAAACGAGCTGCCAATCTCAACATACCAGGTAAAGAAATTGTTGGGCCCAATGGGAATGGATGCCAAGAAGATACATGCATGCCCTAATGATTGTGTATTATTTCAAAAGGACTATGCGGATTTGAAAGATTGTCCAAAATGTGGTGCATCACTGTATAAATTGACGACTTTGGGGGAGTCCAAAACTATTTCTCCTGCCAAGGTGATGTGGTATCTACCTATAATATCACAGTTTCAACACTTGTTTGCCAATCTGATAGATGAGAAGAATTTGAGGTGGCATGCAGATGTTAAGAAAAACAATGATGGGATCCTACAACATGCGTCTGATTCCCCACAGTGGAAGAAGATTGATGTATTGTACCCTGAATTTGGTGAAGAAGTCAGGAATCTAAGACTTGGGCTTTGTACAGACGGGATGAATCCGTACGGGACATTGAGCAGCCAACATAGCACTTGGCCAGTCATGCTTGTTATATACAATCTTCCTCCCTGGCTGTGTATGAAAAATAAGTACGTAATGCTGTCGTTGTTGATATCGGGCCCTAAACAACCTGGAAATGACATCGATGTTTATCTTGAACCTCTGATTGATGACTTAATGAAACTCTGGGTTGAAGGTGTGATGACCTATGATGCTTCACGAAGAGAGACATTTCATTTGCATGCTATGTTGTTTTGCACTATTAATGACTTTCCAGCATATGCGAATTTGTCTGGATATAGTGTCAAAGGAGCTAAAGCGTGTCCTATATGTGAAGAGAACACTGATTCAACAAGACTAAAACATGGCAGTAAGAATGTATATCTCGGTCATCGAAGGTTTCTTCCAAAATTCCATCCGTATCGTAGGAAGCGCAAAGCATTCAATGGATTGAATGAGGAACGCAGTGCACCTAAACCTATACCAGGGGAGGTTGTTTATGAAAGAATAAAAGACTTTGTCAATGAATTTGGTAAGAGATCACAATGCACTACACGGAGTGACAATTCTTCATTCAAGAAGAAGTCAATATTTTGGGATCTTCCTTATTGGAGTTCTTTGATAGTCAGACATTGTATCGATGTAATGCACGTTGAGACAAATGTATGTGATAGCATCATTGGTACTCTGTTAAATATACCAGGTAAGACTAAAGATGGGATAAAATCCAGACTGGACCTACGTGAAATGGGAATAAGGTCAGAATTAACAGAATTACGTGAAATGGGTAATAAAAGAACATACTTACCTCCCGCTTGTTACACGTTGTCTAGAAAAGAGAAGAAAGCTTTTGTGAATGCTTGGTAAATGTTAAGGTGCCACATGGTTACTCATCCAACATCCGTAGATTGGTATCAATGAAAGATCTGAAGTTGATAGGTCTTAAATCTCATGATTGTCACACTCTAATGCAACAAATATTGCCCGTGGCAATTCGATCTATATTGCCGAAGCATGTAAGGTTTGCAATCACCAGACTTTGTTTCTTTTTCAACAGTCTTTGCAGCAAAGTTATTGACCCTGAGACTCTCGATAATTTGCAAAGAGAAGTGGTTGTTACCCTATGTCAGCTTGAGATGTATTTCCTTCCTTTGTTCTTTGATATCATGGTACATCTTGTTGTCCACTTGACTAGGGAAGTGAAAATCTTAGGACCGGGTTTCTTGCATTGGATGTATCCCTTTGAACGATACATGAGCGTTTTTAAAGGTGATGTTCGAAACTGTTATCATCCTGAAGGGAGTATTATTGAAGGTTATGTGGCGAGAGAGGTTATGGATTTCTGCAATGACTTTCTCAATGGTAATGACACTCCTGATAATGACAAGAATACTGACGAGCTATTTGGCAAAGGAATTTTGGGATCACGTGTGAAAGTAATCAGCCGTGAGCAGTTGGAACAAGGACATTTGTATATTTTACACAACATGGACGAAGTGAACGTTTATATCGAGGAACATACCAATTTCATTAAAAGACAATATCCTCGAGCCAATACAATGTGGCTTGCTAGAGAGCATAACAAGACTTTTATTAAATGGTTTGAAGATAAAGTCTTACATCAACTATCTCAAACACCAGATGATATTACTGAAACTATCAAATGCCTCGCCTTTAAACCAAAGTTGACTGTTATGTCTTATGAAGGGTATGACATTAATGGATTCACATATTACACAAAGCGCCAAGATGATAAGAGTGTCGTCCAAAACAGTGGGGTCACCCTTCAAGCATCGACTATGTTTTTTGCAAGTGTAAAGGATAAGAGTCCATGTGAAGCTAAAATGTCATATTACGGTGTCATTGAAGAGATATGGGAATTTGACTACATAGATTTCAGAATTCCACTCTTCAAATGTAATTGTGTTGATAACACCAAAGGAGTTATAGTGGATGAATTGAGTTTCACTTTAGTGAACTTTGAAAAGATTGGCGAGAAGGTTGAACCATTCATATTGGCATCACAGGCGAAACAAGTATTTTATATTGATGATCCTGCAAATGATAAATGGTCGGTTGTTCTTCATGGTAAAAGATAGTTCATTGAAGATCCTATAGATGAAGAAGATTACTATGATAAATATGATGACTCCAGTCCATTCTCAGTTGGGTTGCCAACTCCACAAAATATTGAAGCTAATGATGACTTATATGTGTGCGTAGATCACAATGAAGGATTGTTAATTGATAAAAGATCACAATTTTAGAGGCATGCATGCTTATATTTTTTTATTGAAGCGAAATGTTTACTTTTTTAATATCAATATCATTTTCTGATTTGATGTTTCATTATCTTCTAGTTAATACAAATTCTAAACATAGACATAGCTATGCAGGATATGCAAGATATGCAGGAAGAAGCCCCAATGAAGAGAAGCATGATACAGATACAATACATAAAGTGCAGCACACACAAGTGCTTCAGATTCATATAACAACATGACAGACTAACACATATATAGTGCATAACAACAGCAGTGCCGAATTTACATACAACACTAGCTTAGTACATATAGTGGGACTAAGGTGACGATACCACCTGCTAAAATAGGTTACCGACTGGGAGGTCGTGATTTAGCAACCGTATGCATTAGCAGGAGGACAAACATATAGTGATCTATTTGTCCTCCTGCTAATGCATACGGTTGCTGAATCACGACCTCCCAGTCATAACATGTAGTTGTCGGTAACCTATTTTACCAGGTGGGATCGTCACCTTATAAGTCCCACTATATATGTACTAAGCTAGTGTTGTATGTAAATTCAACGCTACTGTTGTTATGTACTATATATGTGTTAGTCTGTCATGTTGTATGGACATTGATTGTATTGCTCAGGTATTATATAGTCTCATTAGATAATATGAAATATATCAATCTTATTTATAGCTCATTAATTATATATATACACCATTCTCTTTACAGGTGTTTAAAGCTGACCCCACTACAGGAACGGACTTACCAGATGTACATGCTCCCTATACAATGGGAGAATTAAATGAAGTAAGAGAAGAATGGGCAACAACCATACAAGTAGTGGGGGTTTTAAAATATAATTGGGATGTTGATAGCGAATAATGACTAAAGAATTATATTTTGTAAATGAATTTCTAAATTATAATATATGTGTGAATGTTTCTACATGTCTAGATGTTTCTACATGTGTCTGAGTGAAAATGAATGAAAGTGTTGGTTTCTATATGAATGTTTCTACATGTGTGAATGTGAATGAATGGAACTACAGATTGCTAGCTACATGAATGTTTCTAAATGTGTGAAAATAAAATGGAACTGCAGGTTGTATTGCTAAATGCATGTGTGAATATTTTTGTTGTTAAATTTGTAGGTTTGTGGCCTGTTTTGGCTGATATCAATGGATGTCGTAAAACCTGTAGTTAACTGCAGGTTTCTCATCCTGCGACCAGCCACAGCAGGTCTGCAGACTGACAGAAAAAAAAAACAAAACAATAGGCGTCGGTTATTTGTAATACATCGACACACAAAGTTATAGTGTCGGTTTTATATAAATAACCGACGCCTGTTTCCTGTGGCGCGAAGGTATATGGCGTCAGTTTATTATCTTATAACCGACGCTGATAGTGGCCAAGATGGTGCCCTTTCTGTGGCGTGAAGGTATATGGTGTCGGTTTATTATCTAATAACCAACGCCTATACCTTCGCGCCACAGGGAACATGCGCGATTTCGGTGGAGCGCGAAGAGTTTGGGCGTCGGTTTTGGAACCGACGCGTAATGGGTGAGCTTTTAGTGTCACCCACATAGGTGTCGCTTAGAAACCGACACTAAAGGACTTAAATAACTGACACTAAAGGTAGGTTCTGTAGTAGTGAGAGCCCGTCGACATCATGGATAGGTCACGGGACGGGGGTGACAGAAGGCTCGTCACCCAAATCTTCGCTAGCAAGGTTGTCATAACAGAAAATATGCTGAACACAATCTTCATTGACAACCAAGACCAGCTGCGGAAAGCCATGGAGGTGGGGACCGAACATTTAGAGTTCAACATACACAAATTCTGGAAATCTCTAACCAGGATCCCCACCTATGACGCGAAGACGTGCAAAGCGTCAAATATACACTCTGGCTTTGTGCGCACCCTGCACAAAATTCTCGCTGGCGCACTCTTCCCCAGGACAGAGGGGGGAAACATTATAATTTCAGATCTTTTCGTTCTCTGGTCTATTCTTAACGAAAGGTCGGTTAATATCAGACGACAATTGATCCAGAAACTATCAACCTCCAGCCTAGGGAAAGAAATCTGCATGGGGGGGCATGTCACATCTATTATCAAATACCTCAAGATGGACAAACCCCTACCCCGCTGCACGCAACTAAAAGGCGACATCCTTACCAATGAACAAACTCTGAAGAACTCCTTCATCATCAAGGAAAAGGATGGGAAACTACACTATGTTTTCTGCCCTATGGTTAAGTCATCCAGAACACTCATCCCGCTTCCGCAACTAGCAAATTACGACACCAAACAGCTCCTCTTCTCTGATGAGGAGCTTTCACAACTACTAGCTTCGGTTAAAACAACTGAAAAGAAAGCTACAACGGGACAAACGGAGCTGAGCATCACAACCCCAGCAGCTCGACCAACAAAAATACCTGTCAAACGACCTTCTAGAAGGCATTCGCAGGCCCAACAGCTGTCGGGGACACCAACATCTAAGCCAAATCCTGAGGCCGAGAAGCTCCATGAAGAAATCTTAACCTCCTCCTCAATCGACTCTTTCATTCAGAGTCTACACGAGCAGCTAACCGCTGCCACCACTCCCTCTTCCACCATTCCAACATCTACCACTCCTTTCTTCCCCATCACATCCACACAACCATTCACATCCTCTTCATCACCCTTTTTCCCTTTGGGCTCTCCTTTCTCCACCCCTATGCCCGACTTTACCACCTTCCCTTTCATCTCCGCAGTTTCCACCCCATCACTATCTCTGCCACCACTTTCACCACAAATTCCACCACTTTTCACATCCGCCACCACCCTGACACCGCTGGTGACTACATCCACAGTCACTACGCAGCTCGGGGCATCATCAGTGTCTTTTCCGCAAGACACTAACACCATCCCACGCAGACCCCAGCCATCCCACCCTTCCGCTCCTGGGGTCCCTTTTGCCAATATCGGTGAGGCTTTCGGCCGTCAATTCAACGTTGTACGAAACCTCCTCACCAATCCTTCTAATATATTAAATTCTATTTTTTCTTGTGTGCATGATTTATCACGACAGGTGGCCACGATCGATGAACAACACCAAACCTTGCCTACCATCCTCCAAGGCTTCCAGAAACGATAAGATGAGGTGGCTAAGCAATTTGAGCACATCAACAGTCACTACAACACCTTGCTGGACCTGGTCCTTGGAGCGAGGCGTCAGCAAGAAGCAATGGCAAAGCAAGTCGATGAGATCTCCACACAGACTCAGCCTCTGCCAGAGACTCTCGGCGAGCTCCAGCAACAACAAGCAGATCTGAGCACGCGCTTGGACACCATCAACAGCACACTCACACAGCTACAACATCGCCAAGAGGAGTCCAATAAGGATGAAATCCAGCAGCTACGTGCTCAAGTTACAAATCTTACAACACATCTCCTCTCCGCCGAAGGCAGATATATCGACCTCAAAGAATCCCATGATGCATTGCTCGAAACACACGAGCATCTGCAAGTGTCTTTCGATGAGTTACAAGCCCCCCATCGGCGGTGCAAAACGTCCGCGAGTAAAAGACAAGCAGACAAGGCATCAGCCGACAAGGATGGCGATGATGACGAAGAAGACGACTCCGACTCATCTGCTGATTCAAACAAAGATAACACCTCTTCTGGTGATAAACATGATGACGGAGAGGACCCTGGAAATGCAGCAGAACCTTCTCACAGAGGTTCCGATAAAGGTCACCATGACTGTGACAATCACCCCAAGCCCCCACACAACGATAATGTCAACATGTCATACGGGGACCAATTCTTTGATTACTCTACGCTGGGGTCCATCGGGGAAGCTGCTAAAGACGCGGCTTACGCTGAGTTCCACCAGTGTATACTAGAAACCAGCATCAGCCCACCAAAAACAACTACCCCACCTCTCTCCACACCTTCTCCCTATGATGAGGGCGAGGCAGAACGAGTAAGTTTAGACACCGATGAAGACCTTGATTCTGCCTCTGACTCAGACGATGATCTACCAGGCCATGAACCGGCCTTAGAACAACCTGCTTCTCCCCCTCCGCAAGAGTTTACCCCGCCACCACCTCTACCGCACAAAATGCATGACCTGGATATGGCGGCCATCTCCACTTTAGATGCTCAGGACATTTTTATACTAAACACTATAGTGGACGATGCAAAGGCGGGAGAAGACATAATCTATCACAATACAAAAACTAGGCATAAGATGACACGTGAAGACTTCCACAGCATCCTCTGACCTCGGTCCATGATGTCATTGGCAATCTTTCGTGTCCTTCTCGCCAATAGTATAGAAATATATAGAAGCTCTAAGCGGCAACAGTCGGTCTTCAACGCCTCGCCCGCTCTGTCTATTGGCCTTTTATACAAAGACATAAGAGCAAAGTCGATCGAGCGGCTGCGTGCTGGTTTAGCACGTCGGGCACGTTATCTTACCGTGCCTTTCCAAGTTTCGAACCACTGGCTTTTTATGATCGTGGATACCGAGGCTCGGGATGCCAAGGTGTATAATTTCTGTGGCACCGAGCTACCAGCCGGCGCAATAAACTTCGTCGGTGAAGCAGTAGGAGAAGCAAGGTGTATACCCTTCTGGCTGCTTAAATTAATTTGGGCTGCTCGCCCATCTCTTCGCCAAGATTGGAGCCAACCTTGGTTCAATATCATAAACCCTCAAGTCCAAGCCACTGAGGGATCTGGGGATTGCGCTTTCTGCACCATACATCACATCCAAGCGCTGAACCAAGAAATCCCATTTAACGATCTGGTTGCTGAAGATTTTCATTCCTTACGCGGACGTTATGCCATGGAGCTCATATGTGATAGGCGGTTCTTCAAGGACCCAACTATGGCACCAGATGACGTTCCTCGCTACCTCTTCTCAGCTATCCAGCGACCGCAGCGGTGACCCTTCTGACAAACTCTGAAGGATTCAGAAAAGACCAATATGATAGTCGCCGATACCGAGTAAGCTACAAGAAATATCGATCCTCTGTCTGCCATCAAACCAACCTTTCCTGATTTTGATCGCGATGCTTGCAAAGGTCTCTCCGACCTCGAGTTGTGTCTCATTATGGCGCGGCTCTCAGCCGACAAAGATGGGCTCGTATTCATGTCTCGAGACATTCTTGTAATGGCAGACACACTACGAGAGACTTTACAAATCAAAGGATCGCTCTCTGTAAGTTTAATGGCTGCCTATCAGTTTCTACTTGGCCAAAACAACCCAACAACATACATGGCATCCCCATATATGAAAGATGATCTTCTAAAGTTCAACAAATTTGGCACAACTGACGCGCTGATCTCCTATCTCCATCACACAACGCCGACGTTCATCATGCTACCTTTCCTCTATCATGAGCGTTGGATGCTCCTGGCAACAAATCTCCCAGAAGGAACAACCACAATATATAACAATTCCGATAGCCAGTACAACACACGATAGAGAAACTATGTCGTGACACCAAAGACGCCAATAGAAGTAGTGGCAAAGGAGTGCGCTGACAAGTTAATCGATTTTCAGAGTCAGCATACAAGGGCGTACGACAAAGAGCATTTTCACCGCCCTTCTTTCTGCCACAAATGCCCCCAGCAAATTCGACAATCAAATGACTGCGGCTTCCACGTCCTCTACTGGATGTACACCATCATCGTTCTCCAAAGACCAGTAGAAGAGATGCCTGACATGGATTACCACGCTCTACGAGGACAGTTCACATCCAATCTACTTCATTCCCCAGAGGCAAATGCAGATTTACCTTAGCCTGCAGCCCTTGTCCTAATTACTTCTCAACCTATCACTTTGACACTCTGAGGACAGAGTGAGAAATAAGTTAGGGGGGGTACATTAGACAAGGGCGAGGTATCACTTTTTACATCCCTCTTCCTTCTTCTCTTTTCTCTGTTTATACATTTCCCCTTTTTAACTTTCTTGTTAATTAACCCTTTTTGGAGTAGAATCACCCTCATTTAACTCTAGAATCATGTTAGTCCCCAAAAGTAAATAGCACTTAGACATTTAATGGCGATTTAATAATGTCACTCCACTATTGATTTTCATGCTTTTGCTTCAATTCTTTATCTGACTCTCCACATGTCAAAAATCAGGGCAGAAATAAGCCAAGCTCTCAAGGATGAGAGGGGCATCAGGCAACCTCCAAATCAAGAATTTATGCAAGTGGATCACAAACTAAATAAGTGCATGTTGAAAAACCCTAAGAACAACTTTCCTCTCTTCAAAATAAAAGAGGCTTGGCCGCCCAAAATAATTTCCCAAACAAAACCCCAAAAACCCAAGCCTGCGAGTTATCGAATAAAAGCCAGAGAGACGAATAAAATTATGAGAGTTGTGTCATGAATAAGGATCTATATAAAGAACCAATGATGGTTTCACCCGGCCGGCACATTCCGCTGCCCTCATAAAGGAAGATGTGTCGTGCCCGGTAGTGAAACCCTGAGGTATCTGAACATATGAAAGGCTCATAAAGGACTCACCTGGCCGGTACATTCAGCTGCCCTCACAAAGGCAGATGTGTCGTGCCCGGTAGTGAGATCCTAAAAGCATAGACAACCCCTCCCCCACTTGAAGGGGGAGTTACACTTCAAGCCTTTAGCCAACCCTCATACCCTCTCTAGCTTCCAGTAGGTCTTTCAGAGAGGTATAAAGCTGATTAGAGTCAACAACATGCACAGAATAAAAGTGATCCCGATGCAAGCTATGAGATACGGAAAGAACCTGAGACCCAAGCAACTCTCGAAACCCGAAAGAGTCAAGGCAAGCAATAAGACCTGATATGACCTTAGAAGAACTCAGGTTAATAATTGAAGTAAGAGTATGGAAATCCTAACTAAATAAGATCGCCTCGCCATTACTTGCCTCAACTCTATCTAACTTGAGGACAAGCTAGACTCTAAGTTGGGGGGGGGTGATAACACCCTATTTTGGACGATTATCTTAGTCTTTTCCTTTAGTTTTCCATACTCTTTCTAAACTAAAACTATACATAATCCCAAATTTACCCTATTTTCGTAAATATACCATCAGACTAACTTTTCCTTTGTTTTGCAGAAAAACACGAAAAAAAATCATAAAAGAATAACTTAACCTCAAGATCGCATGGATTCAGACGGTCCCAAGACCGCATGAAGCCAACTGGTCTCGAGACCGCATGGAGTTCAAACGGTCCCAAGACCGCATGAAGACAACCGGTCCCGAGACCGCATGAAGCCAACTGGTCCCGAGATCGCATGAAGCCAACCGGTCTCGAGACCGCATGGAGTTCAAACGGTCTCAAGACCACATGAAGCCAACCGATCTCAAGAACGCATGGAGTTCAAACGGTCCCAAGACCGCATGAAGCCAACCGGTCCCGAGACCGCATGAAGCCAACCAGTCTCGAGACCGCATGAAGCCAACCAGTCTCGAGACCGCATGGAGTTCAAACGGTCTTAAGACTGCATGAAGCCAACCGGTCTCGAGACCGCATGGAGTTCAAATAGTCTCAAGACCGCATGAAGCCAACCGGTCCTGAGACCGCATGGAGTTCAAACGGTCTCAAGACCGCATGAGGCCAAACGGTCTCAAGATCCAAACGGTCTTGAGGTCCACATGGTCTCCAAACCGTTTGGACTTCACTTAAGGCCTATAAATAAGATCCCAAGGGTCCATCACAAGGGAGTTTTCAGACGTCCAAAGGCTGCCTCAATCACTCTAGAGCAAATCCAACTTCCATCCTTTGCCCAGGGGCTGCCAGTCTGAGACCCACACTCCATCTTGAAGCTGCTTTCTCTCTCTCTGTCAAAGAAGGTGGGAAGAGGGAGATCTCGTCATCAAGCAACCTGTAAAGCTGGTGGATCGTTTCTCTCTCTCCAAGGGGTTGACTTTCCTCCCTCCTTTGTGGGGGTGACGCTCTCTCTCTCTTCTTGCCTCCTTCTTTGTCCTAGTTATGAGCGAGTAGACTCTCTCACTAGGGTGTAGGGAGTAGCCCCGCTACCCATGTTTTCATATCATGTAAATGTAATCCATAATTTGTAATATAGAGTTCTTATCTTTTCAGTTCAACATCAAACGTTTAATGAATGCATGTTGCTTGATCTCCAACTTGTGTTATCCTTTATCTTTTAGTATGAATTGTCTACGTTTGTACTATTAGATTTGAAACTCTTTTGTATGTTGGTTCCTGGTGCATGTATCCACCATGCATCTGTTTCGGTATCAAGAAGTGTATCTCAAGAAGTGGAGTTAACTCACTATCATTTGTTGCACTTTCATACTATGAAATGGAATCAGTTGACGTATGAAAGTGCAACCTTGGTAAGTCGAGGAACACACTTCGCGAAGGGAATGATGCAAAGTAAGTGACCATTTGTTCGGGAATGGCTGGCGTTGCAACATTCCTGCACTTCTCGTAGTTAGTTCTCCGAAAGGAAGCTAAGTCTACAAAGATACTAACTGACTAGACTCTTTTTGCAGGTTATGTTTTGCTTTGCATGTGTTGATCCATGTGTAGTGGCGGTGAAAAACCGATCACACCCTAGTGACTTTTATCATAGTTTGACTCCTCAAATTTACTTTCTTTCTTTACTTTATTTGCACTTAGCTTAAAAACAACCAAATCTACCTTTTGATCTAAATACCAACCCAACTATTGAGTGATTAAGTGAAATTCTAGTGTTTTCCATCTTGTTGCTTACAACAAGACCGTTGTCCCGTGGATTCAACCCTTAACTATACTGCGATAAGACTTCCACGTATCTTAGAATATGTGGGTGGAGTTCTCTATCTAGTATAAGCAAGGCTAAACCTAAAGACTTACCATCTTTAGGATTTTTTGTTGGTGCATGCAATTCCACGTAAGTGGAAGCTCCATCAGGTAATCACAAAAATTATGGAAAACTGGTTAAGAGATTATATGCCTGACCTCATAAGTATAAATCAAAGTGCATTTGTTAAAGGATGATCCATTGCTGATGCTATTCTCCTAGCAAACGATTTAGTCCATGACTTTGATCAGGTGAAAGCAAAAAATAACATCTGCCTTAAGGCTGATTTGAGCAAGGCATATGATACCATCAATAGAGAATATATCCTCGACATTATGGCAGCCATGGGGTTTCCTCCTTGCTGGTTGGGGTGGGTGTATGAATGCATAAACATGTCTTCTTTTCAAGTTCTGGTGAACGGAGCTCCTTCTAAGCTGTTCCAGGCTTGCAGGGGAATTAGACAAGGGGATCCATTGGCTCCCTATCTTTTTGTCATTGGGATGCAGGGACTCACCAATATCCTAGATGAGGCTGTTAGCAAGAAAGATCTTATCCCATTGAAGGCGGGAGATAGAGAAGTGTCACACATTCTGTTTGCCAATGATGTGCTGATTTTTGCACAAGGGACAAAGGAAAATATTGAAGAAATAAAGAGATGTATCAAAAGGTTTAATGATGTTTCGGGTCTACAGCTGAATCCTGACAAGAGGCAACTGTTCGCTACAAGGTCAGTGGATGAGAGAATCCTAAGTCCTATTGGGGTTTGAAAGGTCAACTTGTCGGTTAGGTACCTTGGCCTACCCCTGTCCACATGTAGATTGACAAGATGCTTGTGTAACCCTTTACTAGACAAAATTAAAACCAAGCTTGATTCGTGGAAGAGAAAGCTTCTGTCAATGGTGGGAAGGGTCGAGCTGATCATTTCCACTCTATCCTCCTATCACCTCTTTTGGACAGGTGCTTTCCCCTTGCCAAAGAGTGTGATGGATGAGATAGAAAAACAATGTAGAACCTTCTTGTGGGGGGACAGTGATGAAGGAAAACATGTCCACTTGATTAGATGGAATGAGATATGCAAGACAAAATTAGAAGGTGGCCTCGACATCCGACATGTAGAGGACTGGTTAAAGGTGGGTATGATGAAATTGTTGTGGGAAATCGCTAATCACAAGAACACTCTCTGGATTAAATGGGTACATGTAAAGTATATCAAGCAAGAAACTTTGTGGACTTGAAAGGCCCAACCTTACCATAGTTGGATGTGGAGGATGCTGCTGAAGTTCAAAGATGAATTCATCAACCAAGCCAGGTTCAAGATCGGAAAGGGAACTAAAGTTTCCTTGTGGTCAGACCCCTGGGTGGATGGTAAGTTCCTAAGCGAGTGTGTTAGTTCTAGCCTCACACTTAAAAATAGGCTTACGAAAGGAAACAAACTAAGTGCTATCATATGCAATGGCGCGTGGAAGATCCCAACTACCAGGGGAAACAAGCAAATAGATGAGGTCTTCTCTAAGGTTCCTATCACTGAAGAAGAGGATCTCTTCTACTTCAAAAAAGTGCAACCGTTCAGTCTTAAAAAATCCTGGAATGCAGTCAGAGAGCACAACACTGTTAAGGAGTGGGCGAAATGGCTGTGGAAGGCTAAAGCACCGCAAAGATTCAAACTTAATGGCTGGAAAGTGATGCAGAATAGCTGGGTTACTGAGTACTTCTTAAAGCAAAGAGGGTTTAGCTTGGCGTCTAGATGTAATCTCTGCTATAGGGCTGAAGAAAAACAGGAGCATATACTATGGACATGCGATTTCTCTTCTCAACTGTGGGAGAAAGCTAGACAATTGCTGCCATACTACCCTAAAGAAAAGGAGGATCTGTTGCAATTTAAGGATAACAGCAGCAAGCTTCTCGTGTTAGCTATGATTTACCATATCTGGTTATGTAGAAACTAGATCTTTTTTTATAATGCCACACCTACTGCTAATGCAGTATGGAATAGAGTAATAAATGATTACAAAAGTCTTGTATAGATAGGTTTTTTTTGCTTGATTGGGAGTTCTTTTGATACTCCCCCCACTTGTAAATATTTTTAGATTTGGTAATATAGAGAGAGGCACGCTTAATGATAAAAAAAAATTATATCTGTAAGTTTAACATAGCAAGTTATATTTGTATCTAGTTAATATGAGTTCGACTCTCCACAAAGACAATTATTTTGGCTTCTATTTTCCTAATCACATAGTAGAATTCATTCTCTCAAGTACGTGACTAAGAATCAGTAATGTTTTATTTTGCAATTTTTATATGACAAGAAGATCAGCCATAAAAGGAAAAAAATAAAAGAAATTTGTAGTCTTGTTTGATCTACCTTTGAGTAAAAGTTTTATAATAATTGTTATAATACACCAAAGTTTTCTCACTATTTTTATATTCTCGATATCTTTCAACAGATGCAATTTTGTTAAAGTTTGGGTCAAATACTTGTTAAGAACATCAATATCTTTCTTTCTACATAATTAAGAAATGATGAACTATGTTAAAATAAATCATGAACCATGTGGGTTCCAGACTCAAACATGGATCACAATTATGATGAAATGTGGTCGTTGAATATATTAGAAATTTCAATGTGTTGAAAATGATTTTTTTTGGAAAAAGAACTTTGGTGAACGGGTCCAAGTTTGAGTATAAGTTGAACATGGACAATGTTGGTTTACACACATTATTTCCGCCTTAATGATAATTCCTCTAACTAAACACCATATACTATACATTTTTGGAGTTATAATTTTGGTAATGAATTAACTAACTCATCCCCCCTACTATAAATTTTTGGATCCGTCACTGATTAGCAATTTTTTTTTAAATAAGACCATGTTCTTTGGAGTTTCTGTACGGCATATTAGGGCACGTTTGGTTACCTAGATTTTACTGTATTGAATTGTATTTTGGACTCCAGTTCAGCAAATTTTATGTTTGGTTTGCGGGATTGGAGAAATTGGGCTAATCCTGGGATTTTCAGACAGAATAGGAATCCCACATTTTGGTCTCCATCAAAATTCTCCCAGACGCCAAAATCCATCATGGGCAAGACAACAGAAATGAAAAAAATAAATCTCACACTTATAAAATCCAGCAAACCAAACATAATATTTTACTTTGCGGGATTTTGAAAATGGAACATTTCTGTAATGCAGGATGAAAATAATACATGATTTCAATAAATCCAGCTAACCAAACGTGTCCTTAGTAACAATAGAAATCGTCTCAATTAGAGTAGAGTTACACGATACCGATAAATCATTCAAGCGGAAGCGAAGCAAATTTAAAAAGGGCCATAACGATGAGGAAAAGTACGAAATCGGATATACTAATCAAATAGAATCCACCCAAAAATGTGGATCGGAACTTAAATCGGATGGAACTTGACTATGTAATTAGAAAGGTCATGTGTTCGGGGATTGGATAGTTGTACCGTAATCTATTTTTTATAGTCCAGCCGCATGATCGAAAGTCTATACACATAACTATAAACTATGGACGTCAATTGACACGGTAAAAGACAAAAAAACATATTAGATCGGCAGTCTTTAGGGGATAGATAATCACCAAGAACAACTAGAAGATTGAAGTCTTTACGGTCTTTGCAGTTAGGAGTGTACTTCCTTTGCGGACACCTCGAACAATTCCGTTATTAAACAATTTTTGGTACCATTCTTTTTAGAAAAAGAAGTTACTTGATGAAGTAGGAAATGTTAGAAATATAGCACCAAATGCGGCCACTCGTATAAGTATCAAGTACGATGCCCGTGATTACCTCTCCCTTTTCCGTTCTCTTATACGACCTGGCACAGCCGGCTCCGCTGTGCTCTGGCTGTTCAGGTAGCCACACTAGTTTCTAGACAACATCCAAAACTACGACGCATGCTCCACACTGATTCACAATAGACAATCACCGTTTGGTTGCTCTCCATGTGACATTTACTACTGCAGCAGCCGTTCGCCACGACATCGGGTTACAACGCCTCCAACCTAGAGTTCACCAAGCCATCACCATGCGATTTAGAGATTTCAACGACATCACACCTATCCACATCCTCAGGCATTGCCGTGATCCTAAAGGATGATTATTTTAACATACTGAAATTCGGGTACTAAATCCATATCGACATATCTTCCCTTAATTTGGGTTCATTTCAAAGTGGTCTTTCCTTCCAAGCCTGATTAGATTATTTTGATCAATTATCATACTTCTTGATGTTAATTAGTCTGTAGTTGAAATTTATCTATAAATGAATTCATTCTAATCATTTGATCAAATATTCACAAACTTGTCCCAAAATTTATTTCCCTGAGTCATTGACATCATCTGGTACAAATTGATATCCTTGTTCGCAAGTACTTTGGTTTGGAATAGTATTAAATAAACCTATGCTTCTAACTAATGGCCTGGAATCATACAAAACATTAATTGGACAAAAAGATATCCATTTTGAATACATGGCAATAATCATTAAAATTAGCCATATCATGACCACGAATATATGGGTTCGTATTTTAGTATTTTTTTAGTAAAATTAAACTCATAATCAAAGTCTCAAAGCAATAGGGATTTTCATTTGAGTATTATAAAGTCATGACTTAACTAGGAAAAAGGGTGTTATCGCCACATAGATAACAAATAATTAAATCTAAGAGGAAAAGTTGGTCTCCTTCCTTATATCCCTAGCCTAGTCGACGGTTAACAAGAACACGGAAGGTCTTGCTCTCTTTCGACGAGTGCAACACACTCCCCTTCCTCAGCTTCTTTCCACCCTCACAAAAGGCAAGCCAAAACAAGACCATACCGTTCGCATTAGAAACCCCACCTCGACTTACACTAGAGAAACCAAATTGAAGGTTTCTTTGAAGACCAAGACCATCCGTTTCAAGCCCTGCCTTCACCTCTGTCTGATCTGCTTTACTGATGATTGTCCTACCTTACTTGCCCCTTTTTCCATCTACCTTCACATCTCGTCATATAAAACATCGGTTATCTCGATCACAATGATCAACACGCCATAGATCAAAAATACCCATCGACCTGATATATATACATATATATTGGCAAAATACACCTGCAACTCCACGGCCTACAACACACTTGCAACATACCAAATAAATCTACAAGCCGCCAGTCCTTGCTCATCTTCATCAGACGCTGCGACCACATCACAACCACCAACTCCAATCTGGACCCCATCCACAACTGCACAGCAACGCCATCGGTGGTCAGGGCAATCGTGAAGTTCCTCAAACCTATCACAAGCCACAAACACGAATGAACTGAACTCCGACCTGCAACGTCGAGGTACCCCACATCTACAACCCTTCCCTTCAACCCAGTCCATCATAGTCAACCTGACACAACACCACAGGCAGATGCAAAATCACCAATCGAACTACAATCATGTCCAGATCCCTGCATGCAAACCCTTCTCTGATCATCGAGCCGTAAAGCTAGCATCTCCTTCTTCACCCGTGAGCCTCCGCTACCAGGATAGGTTAAGATGTGAAACTTCTTTATCTTCCACCGGCAATCAACAACAACGAACTATATTATCATCTTACCAGCCATCATCATGTATCTTGCTATTTGCGGGCCACCATCACACCTCCGGTCAGCTTTGGATCTCGCCAGCACCTGCGAGACCACCACACACCTTCACAGCGCCGTCGATTCTTCACTAAACTCTAGACGCCTCTCAATCACATGTCACCAACTCTGACCATCACACTGCCAGCTAAACCGGACACATAAACCTTGCCATCATCACCGCAGAACCTGCAACCATCGATCGACATCACAACATCCAGATGACACCTACAAATTAGACCCAGTCGTCGCATCCTGATCACTCCATAGGAAACTTGAAACCTAAACTCATCACAGATTCAAGGATGATGACCAGTCCATATCCAATCTCATATGCGACGAGTTCTCTTATCCTTTGTGATCATCTCCTGCCCTGAGCAAATTGATCTAGAAAGATGATCAATAATCAAGAGGTTACAGACTTAAGCCGATCACAAAACTGTAGCAACCATATCACTTTTATAAACAAATCTAAATATTCCTTGACTCACTACCAAAAAACATGGTATAGGTGACAGCCATGTAATATAAAAGGTTACACACTTTAGGTGACATGTTTGTACATCATTATATATTGTATAGACCCGTGTAAAATAGATAGCACACATTTTAATATTTTTAAAAGGGTTACATAATTTAAGTGACATGCATGCAAATCACCTATAGCTTATATAGTCCTGCATAACATAGATGACCAATGTTTTATCATACATCAAAGGGTTACAGTCAATACGTGACATACATTTGAATCACCTATGTTCTAATGGGGGTTTACCATACATGTGACATGTAAATTAGCCACATGTAGTTTATAAGGGGGTATATTGTTTAGGTGGCATACATGCATATCACCAAACTTTTAGGTGACATACATACTTGCCACTTAATCTTCAAGTGACATACATGCCAGTTATCTAACATCTCTCAACTAATAATAAGCATCAATAATTTTCTTATTGTAGTTGTGTGGGGATATATTAACACATTTATTGACAATTATTAAAGAAGATATGTGAGAGAAATTGTTGTTGAACCATTCTAAGTAATTCTGAGAGTTATTTATAAAATTAATAATATTGGCATATAATTTTTTTTCCAAATGCATCATGTCTCTTTTGTGAGAAATTCAAGGCTAATGGGCTTTATCTTGCAAGGCAAATTGCTCATTGGAAATTGCTTGCATAGACCACCCACCACTAACAACAATTGATGTAAACGAGTGGTGGTTGTCGCAAGCACATGAGTGAATATGCTTTGATTGTCCCCAAACTCATATACATCTCTTTTATGAATATTTAAGAGGAAAATACATATATACATGTCTCTAATCAAAGTATTTTCATAAATGTATTATGAGAGGACACTATCATGATATGGGTCCTAGCTCCTCCTATAAGTATTTTCACATACTTGTTGTTAGAGGACACTATCATGATATGGGCCCTGGATCCCCACAAAGAGAGTTTTTGTGAGAGGATATTCCCATGATATGAGCCCTGAATCCTCATAAATGCATTTTTGAAAACTTATTGTGAGAGGACATTGTCAAGATATGAGCCTCAACTCCTCACAAATGCATTACAAATGACTTGCTATGAGTGGACAAGAGACTTGTTGTGAGAGGACACTATTATGATATGAGCAATGTATCCTCCCAAATACATTTGTATGAACTTTCTGTGAGAGGAAACTCTCATGATATGTGCCATGGATCCTCCCATATGTATTTCTAGGGACTTGTTGTGGATGACATTGTCATAATATTCCTCCTGAGTGCGTTTTCATGAACTTACTGTGAGAGATACCATTATGATATGAACCATGAAACACGACAATTGTGTTTCTACAGACTTGTTGTGAGAGGAAAATGCCACAATATTGGCCATGGCTCCTTACAAATGCATTTCCAAGGAGTTGTTATATGAGGACACTCTCATGATGTGAGCCCAACTCCTCACAAATGCATTTTTAGAGAGTTTATGTGAGAGGATATTGCCATGATATTGGTTATGGAGAGTATTTAAATCCAAACAAGAAAGACCTTTAAGCTCCACAAGCAAGACCTACAGGCCCAACAAGTAGACCTGAATGCCTTACAAGCAAGACTTGCAGGCCCTGGAAGAAAGTGTTGCAAGCCTAGCTGGAGAAAGTTGCATGCCCCACAAGCTAGCTGCAAGACCCGTAAGTGAGTGATGCAAACCCCATAAGCAAGAGATGCAAGCACTACATGCGAAAAATACCATCCAAACAAGGAAGAGATACAAGCCCAACTAGAGAGTGTGCAAGCCCTACTAGCGAGTACCACAACTAACATTCCAGTTTCTTTGTCTTGCTAGGACAATGTTAAAGAATTTTTCGGGACTTGTTGTGAGAGGACACTTTAATGATATGGGTCCTAGCTAATCCTAGAAGTATTTTGCAGACTTTTTGTAAGAGTATGTTGCTCTGATATGGGCCCTGGATCCTCGAATATGCATATTGTAGGCCTTGATGTGAAAGGACATTCTAATGAAATGAGATCCAACTCCTCACAAATGAATTTTAGGAACTCAATGAAAGAGAAATCTATCTAATATGGGCCACAACTCCTCATAAATACATTTCAATGGACTTTCTATGAGAGGACAATGTCATGATATGCGCTCTGGCTCCTTAAAAATGCATTTTGTGAGAGTTGATGTGAGAGAACATTCTAATTAAAGGGGTTACAGATCCTCAAAAAAGGTTCACAACATCCTTGAAACTACATGTTTACTGTATTTGCATGGACTTGTTATGAGAAGACAGTTCCATTATATGGTCTCTGACACCTCCTAAATGTATTTTTAGGGAGATATGAGCCCAAAGTCCACCTGAATGCATTTTTAGGGACTTGGTGTGAGAGGATACTATCAACACATAGGTCACATCTCCTCCATAATGCAATTGTCACATGATGATTATACCCAAACTTAGAGATCTCTCTTTTGGGGCATCATCAAGGAGTGATGTTTTGGGTATGCTAATTGTAAATACACCCATCCGCCGACACTCCATGAAATACACACACACACGCACACACAGATATATATATATATATATATATATATATATATATATATATATATATGGCATTCGAAGAATGTGTGTTCTATAGACTATCTTAATCTATTATTTATTAGTTTGCATGATACATTGGAACAGGAAATATGCAATGAAACAAGAGGGTGTCTATCACTCCGGAAAAGACTGAAGAATATGGAGACATGTGTGAATCTCCCTTACGTTTTCATATGAGTGATGATGATATAGATGAACATCACTACCATGAGGAACAAGGTGAGTTTTATCAATTTATATGTAATCATTAACTTGCTCACTTCTCATTGCATCCCTTATTGAAATTTTTAATACTTGTTTGTATGTTGAAGATGACTTAAATGTTCAACAAACTTCAGAAATTTGTTTTCTAGGTATTATCTTTAGAAGAACAACTTTTTGTTATGTAATCGATCCCTATAACCATGGATTTAAAAGAAGATATATGAGAGATATTGTTGCTAAGAGACATTCTAAGTCATTTTATTAGTCGATTTTAAAGGGATATTGGAATGACGATCGTCCGAGAACTCATAAATGTCTCCATTTTTATCATTCTAAGGATAATATGGGCCTTTTTAATGGTCAAATTGGTCTTTGGCAACGGTCAACATAGACCTCCCACCCACAATAACAATTCTTGCAAACAGACAGTTACTATCACAAGTACTCGTCCAATCATGCTCCAATCATCCCCAAACTCATACATGTCCCTTTATGATTAGTAAAGAGGAAAATACATATACACACATATCAAGGACTTGTTGTGAGAGGACACAGTCATGACATGGGACCTAGATCCTCCCAGAAGTATTTTCAAGATATGAGCCATGGCTCCTCCCTAATGCATTTACGGGGACTTGTTGTAAGAGGACACTGTCACGGTATGGGACATGGATCCTCCCAAAAATGCATTCTTAGGGGACTTGTTGTAAGATGATATTTGTCATTATATGGGACCTTACACCTCTAAAATGAATTTTTAGGGACTTACTGTGAGAGGACACTATCATGATATGGACCCTGACACCTCTCAAATGGATTTTCTAGGACTTTTTGTGAAAGGACAGTGTCATGATATGGGTCCTAGAACCTCCTAAATGAATTTTCAAGGACTTGCTGTGAGAGAACTATTGTCATGATATGGGCCCTAGAACCTCCCAAATGTATTCACAAGGACTTGTTGTTATAGGATACTTGTTGTGATATGGACTCTGACATATCCTAAATGTATTTGCAGGGACTTATTGTGAGAGAACATTGTCATGATATGGGTTGTGGCACCTCCCACATGCATTATTAGGGATTTGTTGTGAGATGAAACTTGTTATGATATGGACCCTAAAATATCCAAAATGCACTTTTAGGGACTTGCTATGAGGATACATTTGTCAAGATATGGGCCCTAATACCTTCCAATTGCATTATTTCAGACTTGCTATGAGAGGGCATTTGTAATGATATGGGCCTTGGAACCTCCAAAATGCATTTTTAGGGACTTTCTATGAGAGGACACTTGTCGTGATATGGGCCCTGGTACCTTCCTATTACAGTTTTGGGAACTTTTTGTAAGAGGACACTTATCATAATATGGGCCCTGACACCTCCTAAATGCATAAAGGAAACCATCAAATTTAGATTGTTAAAATTTATACTACTACAGAAAAGGCCTTTGACGTCGGTTATTTAGAGCCTTTAGCATCTGTTTACAAGTGACACCCAAGTGGGCGCTTCTAAACGTCGACACCTTCAACGTCGGTTTCTAACCAACGCCATAATCCTTCCCGCCACTAAAAATGCACCAGTAAGGGAACTATCAACGTTAGTTCTTAACAAAAACCGACACTATATCATGATCAAAGATGTCAGTTATTAAACAAAAACCGATGCCATAACCCTTCCCACCACTGAAAACGCACCAACAAGGGAACTATAAGTGTCAGTTAGTTAAGAAAACTGACACTATATCATGGTTAAAGACATCGGTTATTAAACAAAAACCGACGCCATTACCCATCCCTCTGCCAAGCTAGCGAGGGCACTAAGACGTCGATTTTTTGCTAATAACCGACGTCGTATGTCTTTGGTGTCAGTTTTATACAAATAACTGACGCTTAAGTTTTGATTTTTTTTCTTATCAGTTTGCATGCATGCTATATGGCTGGTCAGCAGGATGTAGAACATGCACTTCAGTTCTAAACTGTAGGTTTACAACATCCATTGATATCAACCAATAATAGGCCACAAACCTGCAAAGTCATTCACATTCAGACACATGTATTGATCATATACATGTAGAAACCTGCAAATTCATTTACATTCACATTCAGTTCCATTCATTTCATCTCTTTTCACATTCAGACACATGTAGAAACATTCATGTAATTGATCAGAAAAAGTCATTCACATTCACACATATGACAATTCATAAAAAGTCATTCACATTCACACAGAAATAATTATGAGAACAAAGTTTAGAAATATCATTCTTTATTCATCATCGTCATCATTGTCATACGAACTTTAATTATATTTTTAAAAATTCCCACTACTTATAGGGTTTTTTCCCATTCTTCTCTTACAACATCTAATTCCTCCCTCATATAGGGAGTATGTACATCTAATAACTTTCCACCTGTACTGAAGTCAGTTTTAAACACCTAGAAAGAGAATGATGTATATATAAGTAATAATATATAATAAGATTGATATATTTCATATTATCTAATGAGACTATATATAGTACCTTATGTTTAGTATTGATTTCCATTGTGACATGTTTGATGATTAGGTCCATAAATTGCATCACAGTAGGCACATGCCTAGCTATTGTCTTGTGTAGCACACTATAAATTGAAACATATAAAATATTCAAAAGTACAAATAAGCACAGTTCGCATAAATAATATATACATTCGAGTCGGGAAATTACTTTCACATTCTCCCAATTTAGTGGATGATTCTTTTTCCTGGGGACCTTTCCTCCAACTTTTTTGAACTCTTGTAAAGCCCTACATGTTAATGCAACACATTAAATTGCATAATTAAATAGTAATGTAATAACATATGTTAACAGATATAAAAATATGAAATATTTCTCACAGGAATATTGGAATTTTCATTATGTGTCCATACAATGTATTCAATTCCTTCCCCACGGGATCTAGATAATAGATAGTGAACGTCTTGGGGACAATAACTAGTAACTCCCGATGCCTACCACTACAGGTAAGAAAGTGAAAAATTAATAACTCAAAATCCACAATAAAAATGTAATTTTCTTAAGTTCAAATTAAAAGAAAAGTAAACTTACTCGACTTTGAATGGAGCTATTATCACCGTCTTCTTATTTTTACCAAAATAATCAAAAGTAGCACAACAGTATAAAGTAACTGAAGAAGGGTCTGTATCTACAAGACTAATCAAAGATGGAGCCAAAAATCCCACATGGGAAAATTCAAAATCTATACATATCGTGTGTAAGTGACTACAAAACATGTATTACATATGCATTAATATATAAGAAACCAGATCACCATATATAAAACAAGGTATATGGATGTATAAACAAGATCTCACCATATCCACAACTATATCATAGATGTGTTCAGCCAATCATAACGAAACAACTCCAAAATATCTTGTATAAATAGCTTGTTATCGTATGATTGACCTGCATTAATACGTATGCATTAATGCGTATGCAAAACTTGTATTACATATGCATTAATACATATACAAAACTTATATAAATAGATTATTATCGTATGATTGACCTGCAACATCCTCCAGAATAGTAACATTTATAGGGCAATTTGAATCATGTTCGCCTATCCATACTGCCATACCCCTACAATTAGGACCTAACGAGGCATGTAGGTCCCTTGGAAGACAACTTGATACTTTAGGAGGTGGAGGTGGAGGCCAAGATATAGCAGGTGTCTTCCTTTTGACCTGTATATATAATTTCAGATCAATTGACTCATATATACACACTAACAAATTAAAGTAATGTAAATTTACCATATAATATTAGTATAGACAACATCCGCTTTGGGCCACATTATCACTCCACCTTCTGTCTCACCAAGTGTTTCAGAATCTGGGTGGGCATATGGCAGTGGAAGATCCTTCCAATCGGGGAGTACACATATCAGGCTCACGCGAACTGCACCAACTGGTATTGGAGTCCCATGTCATATGTCCCCTAGAAGGGATGGGTAAGTATGTGCCTCTACAATGATATATTCTTGACTTTTTAGACGGCATGGCTTCAACCCCTACAAATTTACGTAAAGAATGTTATATGCATATATACATAAATATATCATCTTGAAAAGATTAGCTACTATATATGTCATAAAAATACTTACAGTGAACGTGCTAGGTGGTGGGTCTACAGGATTACTCCCAACCTCTATAGTAGGAGAAGAGCGGCCCGCCACAGGTACTATTTGAGTGGCAGTCTGAGACGCCTGCCACTTCACCATTGCTTCTTGGATTCTCCTATCAATTAACTCATCTACCTATATATGGATAAAAGAAATGTTAGCTTTTGATTATTGAATTCTCTTTCGCAATAACATTCTAAAAAAAGAATAGATTACCTCAACTTGTGAAAGTCCTACTTTTGGGACATATGTGCAGTGGATGGCCCAAAGAACGCTTTGATGCCCAAACCAGCGCCTGCACCCCTAACACGTCCAAGATGCTCTGTGTTACCCGGAGCAACTGTCAATTCATCTCGTATGCCCTCAGGGATGAACTTGCCTTCCTTCCTCTGCTCGTGCAGATCCCTCTAATCGCCATCAATAGAAATTGGTAAGTAAACATAACAATAATCAATATTGGTCGATTTTCTCTAAGAGTTGAATTTTAGCATTTTTGTAGATGCCTCAGCAGTTGCGGGCTTGGTTATATCTCCTTTCTTTTTTTGCCTCCCAGCTATCCACATAGCATGACAAGGTAGAGGTGTGGGACCAATAGTAGAGGACTCTACATTCTCTTGAGTAGCAGCAGACTGAGCAGTAGACTCAGCCTGTAGTCTTTAGAAAATGCCTACATAGCCTCTTTGACCCATTGTGTGGTCATGCACATTCAGTGCATGCCTTGCTCTTTGAGCATCGTTGATAGCCTTATTAGTAAGCACATTGATTTGGTTAGTAACACTAAACGTTAATCTTGAATAGGTGAATACATAAGAACATATATTAATTAAATTGGGAGTGGCGCTTAATACCTTGAATTCATCTGTTCTTCTTTGGGTAACAAACTCCTCCCAATCTTTGGGGTCCAGATAGTTCCATTGCTCAGTGGCTGCCTTCTTCCTAAATTTATTTTTTAAAGAGAATACAAACAAATTTTTTTTGGATTTGGTAAAAAATTCTCATTGATGAAACCAAAAAAGGAGTATAGGGACAAAAGTGTGTATACTGTACAACCAAGCTCAGTCTCTCCACATGCGGAGGACTAGCGAAGCCACACCACAGAGCCACTTAGGTTTAGATCTGATAACCCAATTGACTCTATGTACAATGAGATCAAAAATCGGAAGGGGGTCACACTCCCCTTTCCCATGAGTCCTAGCATTCCTCTCGCCCCATACGTGATAAATGACCGCGGAGAAAATCATCCCACAGAAGCTCCTCAAACTATGGTTGTTCTTAGCATGGTCAAGAAGCCAAAATAAGGCATCTTGGAGGCTACAAAGGGGTGCACCACCAAAACCGCACTTCAAGGTGCTCCTCTTCCAGCAATACTTAGCAAAATCACACTAAAAAAAGACATGCTCCACAGTCACATTATTACTTTTGCACAAACAACATGTTGGGTTGACCGCCAACCCCCATTTGTTAAGCCTGTCCAAGGTAGGAAGCCTGCCCAACAACGTCCTATAGGTGGTGAAGCTCCACTTTGGTTGGAAACCTTTGAACCAAATAACGTCAGCCCACGACACCTGCGGTCTCACCTTCTTCACATCCCAAGGCCGCATGTCAGGATCAGCAAGAGCCCAACACCCGTTAAGGTTCTTGTAGCTTGTCTTCACAGTAGCCCAACTCCTAATCATGTTCCACATACACCTTGAGATGTCGCCCCTCTTCACTTCCAACTCCAAGCATTATTCCCCATACCTGCTGCGTAACCAACAGCTCCATAAGGTCGACGGCTTGCAAAGGAATCTATCCACTCTTCTCATATTGGCTTGAATAGTAATGGTTTCTAGGTTCTTCAAATCCAGACCCCCGTCTTCGAACGACTGAGCCACCACCTCCCAGGCTACCGCCCTCCCACGCCCTCCCCAAAGGAAGCCACTCATCACTGATTTACACTTGTCAATGATGAACCACAACAAGGAGGTTTGCCTGCACTAAAAGAAAACCATAGTAGACAACACACTTCTAATCAAGACAGCACGTCCAGCCATGGAAATATTCAGCCCAGACCAACTGTCCACCTTGGTTCTCAAGGCATCCACTACTTCAGCATAATCCGCTCCCTTACCCTATGCACCAGATATAGGAATCCCCAAAAACTTCATAGGAAAAGACCCCTCCTGGATGCCAACTGCATCCTTCAACCTCCCTCTTCTACCAACACACGACATGGAGAAAAAGGCTTTAGATTTGATATCACTGATAAACATCCCCGTAAGATTACCAAAGCACTTAAGTACAGCACGGTCCCCTCTCATGTACTTGATGTTCCCCGCTAAGAACATCGTCACGTCATCAGCAAAGATCATGTGAGGCAACACCTTCAGACCCCAGACAGAGTAAGGTTTCAACACACCTCTGGTAACAACATCATCAATCATGGTAGTCAACCCCTCCATGGCAAGAGTGAAAAGCAAGGGGGATAGTGGATCGCCCTGCCTCAACCCATTTGTAGCATTAAATAGGCCCTTAGGCACCCTATTGATCAACACTGAGAAGGATGTAGTCTCCACACACTGTCGCATGATGTTAATCCACTTTTCGCTAAACCCAAGGGCCCTGATAATCCGCTACAGAGCTGGCCATCTGAGGTGATCATAAGCTTTTGTGATATCGAGCTTTAAACACACCTTCTTGGTTGACTTTTTCACATTGAAATCAAAAAAGAATTCTGCCGCCAAGAGAGCGTTGTCAGAAATTGAGCGACCCTTGACAAATGCACCCTGGACATTAGAAACAATCTGGGGGAGTATCACTTTCAACCTTCTCGCCAACACTTTGGACAGAATTTTATAAATGACCGAGAAGCAAGCGATGGGTCTAAACTCATTCATGGACATCACATTACTCTTCTTGGGAATAAGACTAATGAAGGCTTGATTAGCCTGTCTTAGCATCCTTCGGCCCACCATGAACCATCTGACTGCTCTACCCACATCTTCTTTTACAAGCTCCCAGCATGACTGAAAAAATTTGCCATTGAATCCGTCCGGGCCAGGTGCTTTGGACGCACCGATAGAGAAGATTGCATCCTTAATTTATGCATCAGTGACAAGCTTCAACAATAGCCTATTCATGTCATCTGTGACCTTAGCAGTAGGAAGGATGGGGTCATCCATAACCGGCCTAGTTGCTTGGTTGTAAAGCTCTTTGAAAAACTTCACAGTTGTACCCGCAATATTATCTGGTTCGTCCACCAACTCACCTTTGGCATCTATAAGAGCATGAATATGATCTTGCATATCATTCCTCCTGACCGCCGTATGATAAACCTTAGTGTTCCTGTCACCATCCCTAATCCATCTCAACTGGCTTCTTTGCCATAGATGGATTTCCTCCACCTTCTCCAGCTGCAAAAGACGATCAACAGCTTGGGTTTCCCATTCCATGAGCCTAGTGCAAGTTGGGTTACACCTTAGCTCTAGCGCAGCAGCATCAAAAGCACACTTAACATCCTTGATCAGATTGGGGAGGTCTATCCACCTCCAAGACCACTCCTTAAGCTTCGCCTTAGTGTTCTTCAATTTTTTCATGATCCTAAAAATAGGATTACCCTCCACATTAATATTCCACGCTTCCTCCACAGTACCTTTGAAAGAAGGCTAGTTGATCCAGTGATTAAGGAATCTAAATGGACGCCGCTCATTTTTGTAGGCACATAACTCCATCAGCATCCAAGCGTGATCGCTATTGGGATGGGCACCAAGTTGGATCACCGCATGTGCGAACACATCATGCCAAGCAGCATTTATGAGCCCTCTATCAAGGAAACTCAAGATTCTATTCAATGGAACCCTCTTGTTTTGCCAAGTGACATCACCTCCTCTCATGTTGACTTCCATCAGATTTGCCGCATCCACCGCCTCATTAAATCTTCTCAGAACGGAATTAGGAACCGGCAGCCTGCCAACTTTCTCATGATCTTTACGGATGTGGTTGAAGTCACCAATCACCAATTGAGGAAGCACCTGTTGATTAGACCCGAACAACACGTCCCACAATCTTCTACGAAACCCCTCCACATTCAGACCATAAGTAGCAGAAATAACACAGTGAAAACCCCCTCTGTTTATACAACTCAGAGTGATCATCTGGTCCATCTCATGAATTGACTGGATATCCGGATTCCAACCCACCACAATACGGCCTCCTTCAACCTAGTCGTGGTTGGAAGTAAACTCCCACCCATTCAGGAATGGGCCTCTCATCCTCTCCCTACACTCTCTCTTGATGCAAGTTTCCAAATACACAGTAATTGAGATCTCCATCTCCCTTATTATCTCCCTGATTCTTCTCTGCTTGTGCGGCAAGGAAGCACCCCGCACATTCCATGTAAGAATCTTCATGTATTGGAGTTTGAAGCTCCACCCCTACCACGGGTGTAGCAACCCCTCTTCCCCTGTTGGACTGTCCCCTTCCCACCTTACCTTGCACACCACTGTGAGTAAGGGGAGTGTGGCGATTATCCTCTCCCATGTCACCTAGGACCGAGAAGGTATTATCTGTAGACAACACCTCCCTTGCATCCATCTCTAGCTGCTTGTTGTGCTGGTGCGGCACCCTGTGCCCAGAGGATACCGTTTCATCACTGGATCTCCTCACCTCCTGGAACTCCCCCCCGTCCACAACACTCGGAGCAGTGGCAATAGCTACTACACCAACAACCCCCATGCCAGAAATGCCTCCCTCTGTATCTGCCACCTGAACCCGGGCCGAAGCATCAGGACCGTGGACCGTCGATGTCACCGCCTCGACAGAAGCATCAACCGCATTGGCAATCACACCCTTGGAAGCTCGACGTTGATGGCTAGGCCTCTTGGAAGCAGACCGTCCATGGTTGGGCTTGCGACTGTCCCCCTGCACATCCTTCTGGAAATACTCAGACCTGTGCTCGAACACCTTGCAGGCGTCGCACCGGTCGGGTTGAGCCTCATACATCACACGGATTTCCATCTCCTCACCATCGGGCAACTCCACCAACACCACAGGAGACAGATCCTTATCCATAGGTATCTCCACACACATTCTCGCAGTGCCCTTCATCTTGCCACCACCTAAGAAATCGAAGGATCTCGGTGTACCCACAGCATACCCGATGATGGTGAGCACACGACGCGACCAATGATGACCGATATCTGACAGCATCACCCACACCAGTGCGGAGGTCAGTGCCACCCTCCTAACGTCCGCCTGGGGTGTCCAGCATCTGGTGAGGATGAGTTGGGAGTCGAAAAACCACGGTCCTCTGTCCAGCGAGACAACCAGGTCTGCCTCATTAGAGAAGTTGACGTGGAACAACCCCTCACTCATAGACTCCATCTGGATCTCACCCTTCGGTCGCCAGGTTCTGAGCATCCACCCATTAAACTCAGTCGGATGGAACTTCTTACCCATTACCTAAACAATCATGGCGTGTTTGTTGAAATCTTCCATCTCCTCCAGGACGGGAATAGAGAACTTCATCCTGGGCCTTGAGTCTCCTTCCTTGAAATGGGGTGCCTTTGGGTCTTCCGACACAAGCACCGGTCTGCAACCTCACAGGACAGCCATGGGTTTCCTCAAAGTATTCTCCCAGGCCCTCCCCAACATGATGTCAATGTTGGGATCATTCCAATTCTCTACCCTAGCCTCTTTGCCCGAAAGGGGCTCCACCGGCAGAGCGGCAGAGGCCGGAGATGCAGCAACACTAGGAACAGAGGTGGGAGGGGGGACAACACCTTGTGCCAGCGGCGAGGCTGGGGCCGGTGTGGCGGAAGCGTCAAGAACATCGGTGGGAGGGGGGCTAGAGCCTTGTGCCGACGGGATGGCGCCCCCCATGGCGGCTCCAGGTAGAGATGGAACGGAGCGTGCTAGAGAGAGAAAGAATTGTCTATTACGGCTAAGTCAAACAAAAATTATTAGTGTAGAGTTATCAAAAAGTGATCAATGTCTAGAATTAGAAATCAATCAAGAACCTCTTCTCAACATCACGTATGTAATCTCGTGTGAGATTTGTCCTATAGTTCCTTAGGACCCTCCCACAACATTGCATCATGCATTTATGATGTAACTTTTCATCCAGATCAAATATACTCTGCAAAATAGAATTGCTATTAAATAGTATCCTAAAAATTAGTAATCTATAAAAATAGAATTACAAATAATAATAACTCATGCATAGTTCCTTCCATACCATGTCTTTCTTCTCCTTAGGAACTTTATGCTAGGATTCTACATTAGGACTACAATGTCTACGAGTAAGAACCCCAAGATATGAAATAAATGAGTTGCGGTCCACACCAATTGGATTTCCTACATGATCGAAATCCATAACCAATTTGGGTCCATTACCCCTTTGCTATAGTAACTTGTTCATCATTGTGATGCCCCTCACTTTCTAATTTTTTTTTCTTCTCATCAAGTACCCCAATTTCTTCAGGGGGTACATCACCAACCTAAAATTTGATAAAAGAACACACTTACATGATATAACTATAAATGAACGTATAGATAGAAACCTCAGGGATATATTTTTAAAATATACATTGTGAGGTGGTGCATTGATGCCCTCACCCTCACAGTAATCATCAGCACAACCATCATATGAATGCTCAGCCATCTGAAATTTTACATTCACATCATAAAGCAATTCACATTGTAAAGTTCACATTCACATTGTAAAGTTCACATTTAGAAAAATAAAACATATAAAAAATATAAACATGCATGCCTCTAATCTTGCGATCTATTATCAATTAACAATCCTTCATTGTGATCTCCGCGCACATACAAGTCATCATTAGCTTCAATATTTGGTGGTGTTGGCAACCCAACTGAGAATGGACTGGAGTCATCATACTTATCATAGTACTATTCTTCATCTATAGGATCTTCAATGAACTACCTTTTACCATGAAGAACAACTGACCATTTATAATTTGCAGGATCATTGATATAAAATACTTGCTTCGCCTGTGATGCAAATATGAATGGTTCACCTCTCCCCAATCTTTTCAGATTCACTAATGTGAAACCCAATTCATCCACTATAACTCCTTTGGTGTTATCAACCCAATTACATTTAAAGAGCGGAATTCTGAAATCTACGTAGTCAAATTCCCATATGTCTTCAATGACACCGTAATATGACATTTTAGCTTCACATGGACTCTTATCCTTTGCACTTGCAAAAAAAAAATGAAGACGCTTGAAGAGTGACCCCACTATTTTGGGCGACACTCTTATCATCTTGACGCTTTATGTAATATGAGACTCCAATTATGTCAACCCATTCATAACACATAACATTCAATTTTAGTTTAAAGGCGAGGCATTTGATAGTTTTAGTAAGATTATCTGGTGTTTGCGATAGTTGATGTAAGACTTTATCTTCAAACCACTTAATAAATGTCTTGTTATACTCTCTAGCAAGCCACATTGAATTGGCTTGAGGATATTGTCTCTTGATGAAATTGGTATGTTCCTCGATATAAACACTCGCTTTGTTGATGTTGTGTAAAATATACAAGTGATCTTATTCCAACTACTCATGACTGATTACTTTCATCCGTGATCTCAAAATTCCTTTGCCAAAATGCTACTCAATATTCTTGTCATTAATAGGAGCATCATTACAACTCAGAAAGTCATTGCAAAAATCCATAACCTCTCTCGCCACATAACCCTCAATAATACTCCCTTCAGGCCGATAACGGTTTTGAACATGACCTCTAAAAATGCTCATGTATCGTTCAAAGGGATACATCCAATACAAGAAAACTGGTCCCAACATTTTCACTTCCTTAGCCAAGTGGACAACAAGATGTACCATGATATCAAAGAACGAAGGAGAAAAAACATCTCAAGCTGACATAGGGTAATAACCACTTCTCTTTGCAATTTATCGAGAGTATTAGGGTCAATAACTTTGCTGCACAGACTGTTGAAAAAGAGACAAAGTCTGGTGATTGCAAACCTTACATGCTTCAGCAATATAGCTCGAATTGCCACATGCAATATTTTTTGCTTTAGAGTGTGACAATCATGAGATTTAAGACCTATCAACTTCAGATCTTTCATTGATACCAATGTACAGATGTTGGATGAGTAACCCCGTGGCACCTTAACATTTACCAAACATTCACAAAAAGCTTTCTTCTCCTTTCTAGACAACATGTAACAAGCGGGAGGTAAGTATGTTCTCCGATCACTACTAACTACTTCTGCTAATTTTGTCCTTATTCCCATTTTACGTAGGTCCATTCTGGATTTTATCCCATCTTTAGTCTTACCTGGTATATTCAACAGAGTACCAATGACGCTATCACAGACATTTTTCTCAACGTGCATGACATCGATACAATGCCTGACTATCAAAGAACTCCAATAAGGAAGATCCCAAAATATTGACTTCTTCTTGAATAAAGATTTGTCACTCTGTGTGGCCATCATACATTGTGATCTCTTACCAAATTCATTAGCAAAGTCTTTTACTCTTTCATAAACATCCTCCCATGGTATAGGTTTAGGTGCACTCCGTTCCTTATTCTGTCCATTGAATGCTTTGCGCAACGTAAGATACATATGGAATTTTGGAAGAAACCTTCGATGACTAAGATATACAGTCTTTCCGTCATGTTTTATTCATATTGAATCAGTGTTCTCTTCACATATAGGACATACTTTAGATCCTTTGACACTATATCCAGAAAAATTCCCATATGTTGGAAAGTCATTCATAGTGCAAAATAACACAACGTGCAAACAAAATGTCTCTCTTCCTGAAGCATCATAGGTCATCACACCTTCACCCCAACATTTCTTCAAGTCATCAATTGTAACATCCCTAACCTGGGTTATGAACTAACCCTAGGTTTTTTGCTTAAATATGTGATTAGATGCTTGTGGTTATCTTGTCTAATGTAATTAAAGCTTTTTAGGAACCTATATTTCTATTTTAGTCCTTTTTGAACAATGTTGTAATATTGTTTTGTTAATTTTGGACTGAAGTGCAAATTACCCAATTAGAGGGGTTAACTTGCAAATTGCACATGTTAAGATGTTCCTCTGATAATGATACATCATAAAAATGAATATGATGTAGTGGTATGGGTTATCCAAGCTTGAGCACCAAGATATAGCTTGTAAAGCAATCATTATGCTTTAAAACCTAGTTTTGGTGCAAAGTGCAATTTACCCAAAACCTAGGGTGCAACATGTAAAATATACTCTCTAGAGTATCTTTCATGACTCGTAGCATCATGTAGAGCAAATACAATGAGGAGGGCGCCTCATTTGAATGATCAAATAAGAAAGATAACCTTAATATCTAAATAACCAAGTTTTAAGCAAAATGGCCTTTCATATATATAGCTTGTTAAGATATATGGTTTCTTTTCCTTTAAACTTGAATAAGAGAGAGGCTTTGCATGTTAAAAGGAGGAAGAAACGTGACCAAGGGTGTAGCAAGCATGAGTAGATGGTTTTAATAAGTAAAAGAAATAACTATCGTTTTTTTCTTTGCCTTGATAATATCCAAAAATATATAAGCACCCTTTTTCCACAAAGCAAGGGAACGTTTCCCTTAGTTTCTTTTCTCATCTTCTTGCTTTGGACCAACAAAGAGGAAGCTTTGGAATAGAGTAGGACGAATAAGCTGGTTTGGGTAAGCTTTGATCATCACCTAGCTCGAATTCATGGTGGAAACTCTAATACAAGGTTGGTTTGTTAGTTTTCCTTACACAACTTTTCTTTCTAGCCATCTTCTCCATCCAAATCTTGAAGAACGGACCTTGGACAACCTTTGTAGCTCAAGACACCATTAAATATAAAAATATTGGAGCTCTGGATCAGTCCTAGAGGAAGGTTTTATAACTCTAACCCTTAAGTTTTGTTAATGCATCTTCTTCTCCTAGAACCGTTGCTTGTTCTTATCCTTTAGACACCTTTGTGTGTTCTTGCTACCAATTCTATGAAGAAAAGCCCCTATTCTTGAGGTAGAATATGATGAAATTATTTCCAATGTTTATCCTAAATCTTGCTTTAGCAAACGGTCTTCCACCTCTTGCACAAACGGTTTTCCAAACTGTTTGGGAGCAAACGGTTTCAAACTGTTTGAAAGCAAACGGTTTCAACCAAGAACGCATGAAAGCAAACAGCCCAAGACCATTTGGATGCGTTAACCAGGCGTTGAGCATTTGTAGGTCTGTTGTAAACAATATGAATTAATCACCTACCAAAAATCATCATCTAATTCCAAGTAAATCACCAATTGAAGGCACATCAATCACCTAAACCCTAATCGGGTCTATTGCTGATTTCAATAATACAATTACGTTGAAGTTTGGGTTGAGTAGCCCAAATGGTTTCAAAACCATTTGGGGATCCCCCAAACGGTCTCAAGACTGTTTGGTGATCACCCAAGACAGTTTGGAGGTCTAGGGTTAAGTGGGGTTGACCAATTGAGGGTCCAATGATATCAATTTGTTGAACAATTAAGTGCTGATTTTGTGACTAAATCTAGGGTTCAACCCTTAAGAGAATGACTTGGTTTTTGATGAAATAATGGGAAAATGGTCTCAAGACCGTTTGGATAATGTCCAAACGATCCCAAGACCGTTTGGGGATCACCCAAGACCATTTGGAGGTCTAGGGTTGACCATGGTTAAGTGGTTGAAGATTTAAAGGAAACAAGTTGAAGTATAATCGATTAGTGACCTAATGATCAAATCAATGAATCAAACCTTAATAGGTTGAGTTAGATTTTGGTGTTGACTTGAGAAAATGGTCTCAAGACCATTTGGAGGTCATCCAAATGATCCCAAGACCGTTTGGGGTCAGGTCACGATCAAATTGAATGAGGGTTCAATGGGTTCAACATCAATTAGACTCATGTTGATACATGTTGAAGGGTGATCGATTCCAAACCCTAACTTAATTGAAGTGGTTGAGACACTTTTTGGTCCATACGGTTTTGAGGTGGTTTGGACCAAACGGTCTCAAGACCGTTTGGGACAAAACGATCCCAAACCGTTTGGTGCTCATGCAGTTTCAAGAACGGTTGTGTCCATGTGGTTTCAAAGTCAACTTGGCCAAACGGTCTTCATGACCAAACAGTCCTCATGACCAAACGGTTTTGAGTGTGCACTTTACCAAACAATTTCAAAGTGAACAAAACCAAATGGTCAACACCACTAACTGTTTTCAAGGTTTGTTCAAGACCGTTTGGGGAGTTTGTGTGCAAGACCGTTTGAGGTCTAAAAAGGTCAAGATCGTTTGATGCCTTAGTGGTCAAGATGGTTTAGTAGTTGATTAACCTAAACCTTATAGATACCTAAAGTGATTAAGGGACCAAGTAATTAGTGGATTAATGCATGTTATAATCAATGGTGAACATTACAAAAGTACCCTTGATGGGATAGAGTAACCAATACCCTTTGATCAAGTGAATCTCAATGACCACAATAGTAATGACACAACCCATGATGTCAGTGTTAGATTGACTTAGCCTAATTATAGGTGATGTAAACATCATCTGATAGATAGAGGAGAGAGAAGACTCCCTATATGAATGAGAATCAAGTAATAAACTTCCAATCTGTATGAATACATCTAATTAGGGTATGATCCTTCATAGTGAGATCATGGAAACCCTAATTATGATGATTAATGAATCTTAACCTAATTTGAGGGCATTAATGAAAGTAATCTTCATACATGATAATGGTATGATCTCAATTCATTGCAAATGTGAATAGTAAACCCTAAAGCTAGGGTAATGTGATGTAATGTGAATAGTAAACCCTAATCTAAGGTAACATGATGAAATGTGAATAGTAAACCCTAAATCTAGGGTAATGTGATATAATGTGAATAGTAAACCCTAAATCTAGGGTAATGTGATGTAATGTGAATAGTAAACCCTAATCTAGGGTAATATGATGAAATGTGAATAGTAAACCCTAATCTAGGGTAATATGATGTAATGTGAACTGGTAAACCCTAATCTAGGGTGATGTGATGATATGAACAGTAAACTATAATTTTGGGTTATGCTTTTAAGTATGAAAATCTATGATTGAAGTATGAAATAAGGAATCACTATTCCTAATTAAGCTAAGGGGTTGAATAACTCTAATTGAGTTGAATAAGAAACCCTAACCCTAGAAACCAGCCATGGTGATGCAACACGGTCGTGGTATATCTGTTGTAGCATGACCGTGGAAGATAGCACGACCGTGGTGTTTTATATATAATTTGAAAAGAACTTGTATTGTGCTGATATAGATACAATGTGCATGTTATCAATTGTGTTAAACGATGCATGTTTTTATAAAGAGGTGAGCATATCCAGGTAAGGGTTATGATGCCATATATATTGAAAGCACTTTATAAGCTTTAAGAATAATGATAAGCTATGTTGCCTAGTGAGAGGTAACATATGAGATTGGTAGGCTGTATGGGCTATGAGAAACAGCTACATTGCTACAATAAAGGTCATGTTGTTAAATGACTTGATGTCAATATGTTACTTGGTAACAAGTGTTTTGATGATCTAAGGGTTTGAATACCCATGTTCTTGATTCACAATGATGAGATGCTTAGGGATTGACATCCCAATGATAACTGGATGTGAAATGAACTTGATATAATTAATACTCTTTCTTTATAGCAATTGTCTTATTGGTTTATGTTTGAAAACATGCCTGATGCTAAAAGAATGCCATAATGTACTTAATAATCAAGTATAATGATATCATGTAGAGCCCTGACCATAGATCCATCATTGTCAGAAATTAAATGATGGTGAAACAGGTTTTCCTAAGTGAACTCCTAGAGAGCATACTTTTGAGTATGTGGGGGTTATGGACACGAATATCCTTACGTCATAATGTAGGATTTGATGTGAGATGTACCTATAATCTCCCAATCCTTTATTATATGTTTATGCCGGGATGATGTATCACTAATCTCTCGATGATGTTGTTAATGCCGCATCGATGTGAGATAAACAAGAAATCCCTTGATGGCAAAGAGAATACAGAACGCCACTGTAACTCTAATAGCGAAGTTGCCAAAATACCCTGGAAAGCTATTATAGCAGAGACACAACATGTCCTGCATGTTGATCCTCACACTGACTGAGGAGGATGAGGTCATAGGAATCCGACTCTTCTAATGACCTATGTATGGTACCGATTGCGATTTCGTAATGGTCGGTTGGAGTATGAGAGGTGTAACTCATCTCCTCAGGGCATAAAAATGTTTGTAAAATATAATCAGTCGTGTAGCATATTTTCTTAGGTTGAACTACGAGAAACAATGATTGATGTTACATTGTTTATAGTGCTCTAGTTAAATAACTAGTATACATGTTCTTCATATTCCTTATTGTTATATGTATTTTCATTCAATTAAGTTATAATTGAAATGATTGCTTAAAAGGAGGTTGCTTCACCTAGTTTACACAATGCTAAACCTGCTATTGAATGTTTATAGTTCTACTGCTTAATGTTATTCCTTTATTGCAATAACAATGCTTCTGGCAGAGAGTTATAACTCTTGCTGGGACAATTATTCAAATTGTCTCACCTCCGTGGGATTCGACTTTTTAGGTAGACCCGTGGACGAAGGAACCCATTACTGGGTGAGCAACATCAACAACAATAGCAGCGACATCAGGGACATCAATGATTCTCAGGTGGAGACACTGTCTGTCAAGTCTTGTAGATAGACTGTCCTATGTGTCGTCTCTATACTCTCAGGTCCTAGGAGTCAATAGATGTTTAAAAGTAGATCTGAGATTTTTGGCTTAATGCCTCGAGAATTTTGTATCTTGTCTTGTACAACTAATAAGGTAGTTGATGTTTGTAATACTCGAGATGTGATATTACAGAGATGTAATGATAGATCAGTTGTAAACAACTTATCATGTTTCCTTATGAAAGGGTTTTATTATTTATAGATCTATTTATAAAAAGTTTTAATTTTTAGTGATTTTCAATCATTCTGATGCTAGTTAATCGCTTCCGCATTCGTTGATCTTGTTTTCCCAAGAAGTATCGTCACATCAATCAAAGGTTCAAGATAAACATTGATATCATTTCTAGGTTGTTTAGGGCTCGATATCAACAATGACATCATAACATACTTATTTTTCATAGACAACCAGGGAGGAAGATTGTATATAACAAGCATAACTGGCCAAGTGCTATGTTGGCTGCTCAATGTCCCGTATGGATTCATTCCATCTGTACAAAGCCCAAGTCTTAGATTTCTGACTTCTTCACTGAATTTAGGGTACAATAAATCAATCTTCTTCCACTATGGGGAATCAGACGCATGTCATAGGATCCCATCATTATTTTTCTTAACATCTGCATGCCACCTCAAATTCTTTGCATCTATCGGATTGGCAAACAAGCATTGAAACCATGGTATTATAGGTAGATACCACATCACCTTGGTAGGAGAACCAGTTTTGGACTCCCCCGAAGTCGTCAATTTATACCTTGACGCACCACATTTTGGACAATCTTCCTAATCCACATAGTCCTTTTGAAATAATACACAATCATTCGGGTATGCGTGTATCTTCTTAGCATCCATTCCCATTGGGTACAAAAATTTCTTTAACCAGTATGTTGAGATTGACAACTCATTTCCTTCAGGAAGAATTTTTTTCAACAAAGAAAACAATGACATGAAGCTTTTGTCGCTCCATCTATTGTTAGCTTTCAACTTATACAATCTCAACACAACGCTAAGCTTCGTAAACTTACAACCTATGTATAACGGTGTCTCAGCATCATGCACAATGTTTCTAAATATGGGAGGTGGATCTGTGTGCTCTACCCCAAAACTATCCAACATCACATCAACGATGTCTATTGGAACTGGTTCGTTCACATCTACGTCATCGGAGGAAATTTCTTCTTCCACACAAGCACTGCTATCAACATCCACTGATTTTAGGTTTGAAATCTCTCCATGCCAGTGCCATTCTGTATATCCTTGTACAATCCCGTTGCACATGACATGACTTTTGATTTCGTCACCAGTGCTGACTTTCAAGTTGTTACCGCAATGCCAAGATGGACAGTAGAACCTATCTCCAGGTTGTTTCCTATGTTCCTCCACAAATCTAATAAACTGATCAAGACCAGAAATAAACTCTGGGGTGTAGTGATTTGGAATGGACATCCATGATCTATCCATTCTATGATCAAAGAGAAAACAAGTATATATTAGAACAAGATTAGGGTCTAGGGTTAAAAGATTAGGGTTTATGGTTAAAACTTTAGGGTTTAAGGTCTTATATATAATAAATGTGTACCACCTATCCCATTCTTAAACGCCTAATCTCATTAGTAAGTGTATAATGTGTATTGGGTTTTCAAGAAAATTTTGGTAGCATTTCCCCACTGTTCTCCAAGTACATATGTACTTAGAGAACAAACGGGGAAATGCTGCTGAAATTTTCTTGAAAACCCAATACACATTATACACTTACATCATAAGTGAGATTAAGTGTTCAAGAACAATCCCAAACCGGGGACTATCCAAGATTTACTCATAATGAGTAAATCTTGGATGGGTTTCTAGGCCAACATAATATAACACCAGTCCCTTGTTCACAACCCCATTCAACACACAATTTTCTTATAAAAACACTTTTGGATAGCCATAACAACATATCAACGTTTCCTAAATTAATCAATGTATTATTTTATAACCCAAATTGTGGTGGGTATAACATAGAAAAAAACTCAACATGTCACAACAGAAACATGTCCTCAACCTAATATAAAAATATTTGTAACAAAACTCGTGGTAGCTATACCATAGAAAATTAAGTAGCATGCCCAATATATAACAAAAGCAACATTTTTCCAGATTGTTATAACGATAACAACTCTTAACATTTCTCCATTGTAATAGCCTTATCAGCATTTACCCTTATCCAAACCTATGACTAGCATGAGCAGAGGTTATTCATAACAACATATGTAGTGGACAAAACTTTGGTATGCTTCATTCTCTTTTTTAGATTTCACAAACTCCATGACGGATGGGGACGGATGGATGAGTGATGGTTTAAAATCTTGGTCTAATCTTTGTTCATGTCTGGATGTGATTTGACTAGGGGACAAATGAATATCTTTCCCATCCTTTTTGGCTCTTTCTGTGGCCCTACGTTGCATCCCCCCACCATATCCATAACCTATCACCCATCAGCTTCTGAGTAACCATGGCCTGTGTTTCGAATCACCATTCAAATCAAAATCTCAATACATGTGTTGTCATCGGATCAAGTTTAGGATGAAACACTCAAATAAGTCAACAAATTATGTAAGATAGGGTTTGTAGGGTAATATGTCTCAATTAGGTTAACAAAGAGGATTCACATGTAATTTCCCATATAGTTATGCAATAATATATAGTCGTATAATAGTCACATGTGTGATATTGCACATGCAAATTTACCAGGGATGAAATCACTAGAGTTTACCTTAACTAGCGTAAAATAATCACTACCTAAAAGTGGATGGATATTATAGTTCAAAATCAATCCTAAAGGACAATGTATCTAAGAATCAACTAATCAAGGTTAAAAAACAATAACTAATATTTAAGACAAAAGCTAGATTGAATGATTATTCTAAGGTTGTGATCAATAAAAAGGTTGAATTAAATATTGATTATTCTAAGGTTGTGATTAATAAAAGGGTTGAACTAAATATTGATTATCATATGAAAGTAACATAGGGTGGAATGAATTTCACCATCAATACCTATCAATCAATGTCTTACTGCATCATATTAAGCATGAACATATATGTTGAGGTCGGGTTAATCCACTTTTGGTGTTAGGGTTAAAACATAGATGGACATCACTCTAAGCTTGCTATCACATTACCTAGAGATCATACATAGATTGCCTCATAAAGAACCTATCGAAATTTTTCATCAAGGGTTTAACAAAAAATGATTGATATGTTAGATCTTGGGAATATCTATGAGAAGAATGGATAGGTAAAGAATAATGCCCCCTTTTCAAAGAAGCAAATAGGCATGTAACCTTGTAGAGAACCAGCCAAGAAGCAAGCCCAAAAAAGACTCGACCATCACTCATCAAGTGAGAGGGGAGCATAAACAAAGGAAAAAACAAACAACCAGCAAAGAGAAGCCAAGCCTAGTAGCAGATGCTACTACTGCCATATGTAGGAATATCATAGAGGAAGAAGAGGAGGAAGAAGGGTACCTATTGATCGACGACGACGACGGTAGGCATGGCGGAAAGTGAGCAAGGAATGCGACAGACGCAACCAAGCAGTTGAGCACTAGGTGAGCAACAGAGAGATCGGCGGCAGCAGGCGAGTGGAAGCGGTGGCGGTGCGGTAGGCGAGCAAGGTGGTAGAGCACTAGGCGAGCAATAGTAGCGTAGCACTAGGCGAGCAGTAGAAAGATCGGCAGTGGAATCGCCAGACCTAAGAATGTTGGGAATGAAACAGAGAAAGGGGAAGAGTCTGGTTCGTGCAGGTGCTATTAAGTTAACTATAGACATCGATTATTATAAAAAACTGATGCTTAAAACAATAGGCGTCAGTCACCACAAAAAAACTGACACCTATGTTCAATGATAGTCATCAGTTTCAACTAGAAAAACTGACATCTATCTACATATTCCAAAAAAATTGTTCTCGAATTATGACCATAGTCGTCGGTTGCCGTAGAAAACTGACGCCAAAGGGGGGTAAAATTTTTTACGGGGATAGCGTGCAAAAACGCTTCAGCGTCGGTTATTGCAAGAAAACTGACGAAAAAAATGGGCCCAATTTATGTCTCATGAGAAGCCTTTCGTCGTCAGTTTCTTGGTCAACAACTGATGCCGTATGTGAAATTTTGGAGGTAATTTTTTTGCACTGGAAAAAAATGGATTTGGAGGGTGATTTTAGGCGTCGGTTTCTTATTGCGCAACAGACGCTAAATAAAAAGTAATACCTGTGTTTGGCTGGTCTTCACATATAGATGTCGGTTTGTGTATTCAGTCGACGTTGTAGGGTTTAGGCGTTGGTTTCTTAGATACAACCGACGCCTATAAATGTGACGTTATAAGCCATTTCTGTAGTAGTGTCACATGTAATACTATAGATTTCAATCCAAACCAATGGATTTTGAAGCATTCTATCTCAACCATTAGATCAAGTCCATTACTCAAAACTATTATATGGAGAATTGTTAGATCCTAACCATTGGATCAGGTTCATATTTCAAAACCATCTATTGGAGTATAAGTCTAACCATTCGATCAATTGAATCAAGAAACCATTGGTTTAGGGCTTAATTTAAGACACATCTAAAACCTTGGCTCACCATCAGTTGAGATGACCTGATCCACCATTAATTTTGATCATGAAGTCACCATCGGTTGTTAGATCAACACTACATTTGTAACATCCCTGACCTGGGTTATGCCTTAACCCTAGGTGTTTTGTTTAATAAAGATAATTATATGTTTGATTTTATCTTTTGAAAAGTAATTAAGGCTCAAGAGGAACTTATGTTTCAATTTTAGTCCTTTTTGAACAACGTTGAAATAATGTTTCACCTATTTTGGACTAAAGTGCAAATTACCCAAGTTGAGGGGTTAAATTGCAAATGTTGCATGATAAGATGTTCCTCAAGAGTTGAAGCATCATAAGGATGAAAATGATGCAGTGGCATGGCCTATGGTAGCCTGAGTATCGAGAAAGAGCTGTTAAAGTAATGTTTGTGCATTAAAACCTAGTTTTGGTGTAATGTGCAATTTACCCAAAACATAGGGTTCAATATACAAATTACGATTTCAAAATAGTCCCTAATGTTTCTTGGCATCATGTAGAGAAAAGAAAATGAGAGGGGCATCTCATTTGTATCTCTTTGGAGGAGAGAGAATCTTGATATTAAAATAATCAAGATTTAAGCATAATTGGAACTTTACTTCAATTTAATGCAAAAATAATTATATTAATTAAATACCCCTTCAACCAAAAGGTGAGGGATGAGTTTTCAAGAGAATGGACGACCATGTGCCTTGCAAAGGCACGAAAATATCTAAAGGAAGTGGATAACTCACTCACCTTATTATAAGAAAAAGAAATATCCACTCACTTATGGATATTATAATAAATGATTTAAGGTGCTTAATTTGCTTTTCTTTAAATCATGGATAATTGAGAGGAATAAGAGGCAAGGAAGATAGCCTCATATCTAAGGAAGATAAAGAGGCAAATGGCAAGGATATGGAGGAGTTATCCCCTACTTTCTCTTTCTTGAAATGAATTTAATAAAAATGAATATAAGCTCATTTATCCATAGCTTGAAAGGGGAATTTTGAACCCACTTTCACTTCTTGCTTGCAAAAATGACCAAGGGAGCTTGGAGAAATAGGAGGACGACCCCCAACCTGTTGGTTAGCTTCTTGACCTTCGTTTACCTTGATTCCATGGTGAAAATAAAAAATCAATGCATGATTTCTTCATATCCCGATCCCATCTTCAATTCTAACAATTCCTTTTCACTCAAAGCTTGAGGACGAGCCTTGGGATGCTAAAAGGAGTTGCATCCACCAATTGTGACGTGATCTTGGAGCTTTGAAGCTCAATTGGAGGCAGGTTTTATAACTTGAACCCTTAATATTGTTATTGCATTCAATTCCTTATCAATTGTTGATCAATTGTTCTTCTTGAAATTCCTTTGATCAATTCAATAGAACCACCATGAAAACTACAGAAAAATATGAAGGATCGTAGCTTGATGATGATGACATCATCAAAAGCACACACCTCAACAACCTTGAGTTGCAAATGGTTTTGGACTTTTGGTCCAAACGGTTTCATCAAAACCGTTTGGAGATCAAACGGTTTACAAACCGTTTGATGACTTCGAACTCCAAACCGTAAGAGAGGGTTGACCGTTTGGTAGGGTTGACCGTTTGAGGTCTGAACCCTAGTACATGTTGGATGTTGATCCAATGGATCCAATTGATTAATTCAATGAATGTACAATCCTTCAATTGGAAACCCTAATCGAGTAGATTGAAGAATTCATGATTGTTTCAAATGATTTCAAGATAATTTGGGTCACACAGTTTTGAAACCATTTGAGCCCAAACGGTCTTGAAACCATTTGGGACCAAACGGTTTCAAAACCGGTTGGAGGGTTAATGGTTGATCCTTGATTATTGGATAAAGATCTAATGGTTTTGATTGATGAATCCTTCAATTGCCTAATCAATGGCCAATTCAATGGTGCAAATTACATTAAAAATGATTGGTGATTGCCCTAATGAACCCTTTCAGTTTTGAGATTGATTTGGCCCAAACGGTCTTGAGACCATTTTAGTCCAAACGGTCTTGAAACCGTTTGGGGTGATTCCATGAGAAACTGACATGCTTTTTCTGTGCGTAGAACGTAAGTGCACGTGTCAATATAGTATAGGCCCTTATGAGGCTCGAGTCGAAATCAGGGGCACTGAACTATCGATAGACTACTACTAACTAGTCGCGATCAGCTAGACCGATTAAAAGAGTTTAAGAGTTGTTGTAAAGAAAAAAGAAAACAAAATAAAACAAAGAAATCAATTAAAGGTTTAATTTAATCAATTCAGGTGAAGATCTTTAGGATTGCAGTTTCACGGCGGGTTTTCATTGTATGAATTTCCATATAATAATTCAGGTTCATCTCTCAATCCGGGTAGTGGCCTGTAGTCAAAATTGCCCACTGTCATGGTACAATTCAATACCTATATCTAGGTCGGTTCCACCGTCGTAGTAACCTATCCCCTAAACTAGGTGCATTAAAATCGACCTCTGGGTTTCCACCATTAATCGTACATCACCTTGTTCAAGGGATTTGTTGATTAATGTGAATTTCGTCTCTTTTTAACCATTAATTCGTCTTTCAAAGTAATTAAAGGCATTAGATTATTATTATGGTGATCAAGCATAACAATATAATTTAGAAAACGAAATCATACCATGGATTTAAGATATAAATGATGAATTACTATGATAAAAGTGTCATACAATGTTCCCCGGGCTACTCCCGGTCCTAAAGATAAAGGGGATTAGCCCCGCATGTTCATCTCAGAGCAAAACATGGTAGAGAAAAGGGGAAACATGGAGAAAAATGTGAATAAGATATGAAACCCCTGAACGGAGAAGATCCAAGCATTCCTCGACGTGGAATGCATGATATACAACCTTTCGACGGTGTAAAATGTCTTCTTCGGCTTCCGAAATGGTTGGGGCGTGCTTCTAGGCTCCGTTCTTCTCTCCACACCTTCTCTAGACTTGTGCAATGGCTAATGACGTGATGGATTGCTCTCGGCCACCGTCATTAGGTATAATCATCGAGTTAGGTTGCAAAAATATCACACCCGTCAGATTTAGATCAATCTGAAATAAACTTCATCGATGCGAGTCGATGGTATCAACCCTGCACAGTATCGACTGGTCTTCTTTTCTTTTCTTTGTCGTGACTGATGCTAACTCGATACCATTGACGAGCGTGGATGGTATCGACACCCTAAGGTGTCAGTTTTTGTCCTTTTCTGTCGTTGAATCTCCACATGTCGATAGTATCGACTGTAGGGTCGATAGTATCGACTGTCCTCTCACCAGCAACCTAACGGTAAGTCGCTACCATCGACTTTGTCATCGATGGTATCGAATCTGTGCTACTCTTTGCGGCTGGAAACATGTGGTTGTGTCGATGATATGGATAGCAGCAAATATGCGTTTTTCCTAAAATTGCAACACAAAACCACATAAGCCGAAATAAAACATATTATTGTAATCATTTATGCTCAAAACAACAAAATAAGGGATAATTGATGTTGGGAAGGATCATAGACTAAATTAAGTGCATTATGCAATATTAACCACCAAAATGACCAATAAACGCATAAAATGCGAGTGAAACAAGTCTATAAATGCGACTCAAAATCATCGCATCAATCTCCCCTAAGCTTAAACATTGCTCGCCCTCGAGCAACTAAACTTTAGAATAGAATTGTGAAGGTCAACTAAAGAACAGGTCATCACAACAAACATCACCAAATGATCCCCACCAGACATTCACAAACTGACCCTCACTAACCACAGAATGATAATTACCCTAAAGGTGACAATAATCATCCATAAAAGATATCTACCTCAAAATTGATGAACACTATCATATAAGGCAGTTAACATAATGAAATTCTCCGGTTCAGGCTCGGTGCATCTTGTGATCTCCTATTCTACGTGCTCACCCTAAGTACCATATATATGGAAGCAACTCTCCTGATATTGACAAGTGAGGAGAAAATCACGGTGGCCTACCAATTCGAGCAACGGGTGGATGGAATGGGTGGCTCATAGAAGAAATGGAAGCATTATACAGTTTCAACATGCATAAGACAAAAATGCCCTAAGTGATGCATATGCAAATGGAAATGCCCTAATGCCTACATTTGGGTATAATGATGCATGCACTAACTTCCTGTCTCAAGATGAGATGGAATATCTAGGAGAACTACATCATGTACTTATTCTTATTTAAAATGCATGTGAGACATGTTCCTTTCTCCCTCTCATTACTACTTACATCCTAACTCTCCTTTTTTTTCTTTTTTTAATATATATATATATATATATAAATAAATAAATATATATATATTTAAGCCCCTTATTTTCATAGTTGACAATGAATTGTTTGTCGGGCTCACTTATTGCTGCATAGCTTACACACCTGAAGCATCTAGAAGGTATGGAACAAGTTAATCACCCTTAATGTTCAGAAGATATAAGACGCATGATGTCCTCTATGCACAAAAATGTGAATGCAGCTACAACATGATAATTATGCAACTAAATGACATGCACTTAAGGATGATGTGCATGTATGATTACTCTATATTTTTTTATTTCATGCAAAATATACTAAAGTAGTTGCAATGCAAGACCTATTTACATGGAATGCAATCAAGAAGATTAAAATCGTAATGTACTTCCAATTCTTAAGGTGGAGTATGGAAACAATGAGGTGGATAGATCACAAGACTAATTGACTGAACATTTGAAAATTATTATGTGTCCCTCCTTATCGACCTGTGTGGTAATTAAGAGGTTTCTCTCTCTTACTTCAAATTAGAGTCTCATTATCATTTGGTCAGCTTAGGCTCAAACAACCAATTCCGTCCACCTTTCATGAATCCTAGGAATGTACAGTTGTGATTTCCTATTCTAGAGTTGACAAACCCAATCATTTTCTTAAGTTATGTGCTCAAAGTTGAACAACACAATCTTGCAAAACACTAAAATATTTAATTTTGCCCCTGATTCCCATGTACAAGAAACAAGATGACACATGACTTAAGACATCAACGAATACAGTAGATAGAGTGTGGACCCTACAAACAAACTAAATATTGCAAGAAATGAAAGACAAAAGACAAAACAATAAACAAAAACTAAACTAAAGGATAGAGCTGTTCCAACTCCCCCCCCCAAGCTTGAATTCGACTATGGCCTCATAGTAAAAAACAACCTTAAAAGGTGGAACAGAGATACCGATCATTCTTCTAGAGGAGGTGGGTACTGCAGGGTTGTGGGGTCCTAGGATGGGTACTGCCCCTGAAAACTCGGATCATACTGGGGCATAGGCGGAGGTTGTGGATACCCTTCAAAGTAATTCTGGCTCCAGTAATGATCGTAGAAAGGCTGCTGCTGCATCTCCATCCTATGCAACCTTTCATGGATGTGTTGTTGGTTGTCGAGGAGGAGGCACTCATTTTCAAAAATAGCCCTATGATTATCTAGCAACCGGTTCGTCGTATCTTGAATACCGACATATGAAGCTGTGTGCTGCAGCTGGGTGTGTTGGATCTCCTGCAGCATCGTATACATCCCCTACATGGAGTAAACATCCTCGCTTTGCTGGGAGGGCTATGGTGGCAGAGGCTGCGAAGAAGAAGATGCACGCAGATGCATGCGGGGACGCTTCCGGGGTGCCACGCATGCGCGAAGAGGAGTGAAAGCCTCCTCTTCCTCTTCATGCTCGTCGCCACCATTGTCATTGTCGTCATTGCCACCGTCTTCATCTGAGTTCTCGATGGCGATGACAGGCCATCAAAAATGCTGAGCGCCCTCGATGTGGAAGACGGGGTCTGGAAGTGAACACTCCTGATATGCTTGGTTGACATGAAAGTGTGCATATGCCAAGCCATCACATAGCAGGATGAGGTTGGAGCGGTGCAGATGTTGTAGGTTTACCTTGCTCCTGTTGGAGAGAGGAGTAAGCTGGGAGAAATTTAACCCAAGATAGTGGGCCAACAGTGTGATGAGCCCTCCAAAGTGAATTGGAGCCTTCCGCGTACTCCTCATTACAGCCAACACGCGCGTTAAGAAAAATGCACCCCAATTACACTCTTGGCGCTTCAACAACTTGTGCAGGAAAAACAAATCTGTCTCTTGAAACTTGTTGAGAGACAGATCACCACCGGAGAACAAGGTGGTGCAAAGCATGCGGTGAAGAACGCGCATGAACGAATGCTCGAAATCCGCCACTGCCGCATTGTTGTAACTCACTGATTTTCCTGGCGGTGCAGTCACCAACTCGGCGAAGATGGCATCGTAATCCGTCCTATTATCTGACCGCCGGTACTGGTCTCTCCCATGATTCCAGTTGTAGATTTCATTGAACTGCCTGAGGGTGAGAGTGTAGTCATTGTTGTACAGCCGGAAAGAAACACAGCCTTTTATCCAATCCCAATCAGTGGCGATGATGTCATTTGGCACGACGCATATATCCAGCGACACCATGAATTCCACCACCAACTCCTTGTATGTGGGCCAGTCACCGAAGAATGGCTGGTCATCGACGTGGCATTCCATCTCATCAGGCATCTTGCCCGTATGCCTTGCCTGTCCCTTGAGAACGTAGGCAAGATTGGCCTCAAACCCCAGATTACGGACCATTGTTCGGTCAACGTAGCGGGTCGACTCTATCTTTCTCTTCATCAGTTCCTCGTAAACCTTCTTGACCTTTTGCGGAAGGATGGACAATCCGCGGTCGCGGAATAGACATAGTCGGTGGAGGAATGAACTCTGGGATCTCCATCGGTGTCGCACATGAAGAAGATGTTTCGGCAGTATGCACCATTGTCGAAGAAGAAAGAGTAGAAGATGGAGCTTGGTGAAGGTCGGAGAAGACGATCTCTGCTCGGTGAAGGCTCGGGGAAGAACGCACTCCTTGGATGCCCATAGCCAGGCTCTGATGGCTCAACAAGACGCTCGACACAAGTGGAGGAGGAAATCTCTGAAGGTGTGACATCATATGATGATAAACCATCCCTTTTATAATCGTGGCTGGCGCTACTGTGTGCCCGTCGATACCATCGACGCGAGTCTATGGTATCAACTCGTGTAGCACAATCCGTCCTTCCGCTAGTATCGATGGCTGTCGATAGCCTGATGTGGGGGCCCAGATCGATGATATGTTGATACTATCGACGGGTGTAGATAGTATCGACGCTTCCCATGGATCGACGTTCCTGATGCAGTGATCGCCGTTGATTTCCTCTCACGGATTGGTGACGTGTCGAGTCGATACTATCGAAGCAAGTCAATAGTATCGACTTCTGCTTAGGGCAACACCCTCGCAAGGCCCGGCCGCCACTTTCTGCCTGTAACTGGGTCGATACCATCGACAGGCCTGTCGATGGTATCGACTTCACTGAGACAATTTTTGTCTGAATATCTCCAGAGATCTCGATAGTATCGACATGCATGTCGATACTATCGACCTCATTTTTACGATCAACTTGTTGGTGTGTCGATACCATCGACAAGGCCGTTGATAGTATCGACGCAAAGCGATTTTTGCAGGCACCAACCTGTACCCATCTCGATACCATCGAAACAAGGGTCGATGGTATCGACTCTGCCTCAGTCATGTGCATTGAACAAACGATCAAGGTATCATTTTTACACTAAAAACAAAATCAAATCAAACGGAAGTACACATGTGAAAGAAACTAAACTAAGCTACCGATGGTTGGGTTGCCTCCCAACAAGCGCCCTTATTTAACGTCTTAGGCTAGATGAAATTAAGCTCCTCATGCATCTGGAAGCGCAATGAGTTTGACCTCATTCACTTTCCTTGTGTAATCCTCACCGAAATACAATTTCAATCGTTGTCCATTCACCAAGAATGTTGTCTCGACATCACGCACTATGATTGCGCCATGTGGCCTGACCTCCTCTATGGTGAACGGTCCACTCCATCAGGATTTCAATTTCCCGGGATGCATCTTCAACCTGGAGTTGAACAAGAGTACATGATCTCCTTTCTTGAAGACGCGCATCTGAATATGGCGATCGTGAATCAGCTTTGTTCACTCCTTGTAGATCCGCAAGCTTTCATATGCATTCATCCTCAGCTCGTCAAGTTCGTTCAACTCAAGCAACCTTTTCCTTCCCGCTTCATCATAGGAAAAATTCAGCTTCCTCAGCGCCCAATGCGCTTTATGCTCCAATTCCACCAGAAAATGGCAAGCCCGACCATAAGCCAACCTAAAAGGCATAGTGCCTATAGGTGTCTTAAACGTCGTCCTGTACGCCCACAAAGCGTCCGGTAGCAGGGTGCTCCAGTTTTTTCTCATGGAAGCCACAGTGCGCTCCAAGATCTTCTTAATCTCCTGATTAGAAACCTCCACTTGCCCCTGTGTCTGCAGGTGGTACGGGGTACCAATGTTGTGCTTTACCCCATACTTTCTCAACAGTGCTGCAAACTTCTGATTCTGGAAATGCATACCTCCATCACTAATGATCATTCTTGGTACACCAAACCTGCAGAAAATGTATTCTTTGACAAACCTGCACACTACGATAGCATCATTAGTCCTAGTGGGTATTGCCTCTACCCATTTCGACACATAATCCACAGCTAATAGAATGTACAAGTTAGAATTCGAGGACACAAAGGGTCCCATAAAATCAATACCCCATAGATCGAACACCTCGACCTCTTGAAATACATTGAGGGGCATATCCTGTCTTTTTGAAATATTACCTGCCCTTTGGCAGGAATCACATTGCCTCACATACTCATAGACGTCCCTGAACAAAGTAGGCCAATAAAGACCACTCTACAGTACCTTGGCCGCAGTTCTAGAACTTGCATGGTGGCCACCCGTCGATAGAGTATGGCAATGACGAAGAACGCTTTCGTACTCCACCTCCGGTACACACCTGCATCATACACCATCCCTGCACTGCTTCAACAGAATAGGGTCATCCCAAAAATAATACCGCAAAGAATGGAAAATTTTCTTTTTCTCCTGGTATGTCCAATCATCCAGGATAATTTTTCAAGCAAGATAATTAACTATATAAGAAAACCAAGGATCTTTAGATTTCACAGATAAAAGTTGCTCATCAAGAAACGTCTCAATAATGGGTATATGCATGTCCTTCTCATCTACCCTTTCCAACCTAGAAAGATGGTCCGCAACCACATTTTCAATCCCCGCCTTATCTTTGATTTCAATATCAAATTCTTGTAATAGTAGGATCCACCTAATCAGTCTAGGTTTGGCATCCTTTTTCTCCATCAAGTACTTAATGGTGGCGTGGTCCGTCCATACCACGACTTTAGATCCTACAAGATATTGCCGAAATTTTTCAAAAGCAAAAACAACGGTGTAATTTAGTTATCTTTGATTTCAATATCAAATTCTTTTTTGGTTGTCATGTAATTTAGTTATGCTTCATTCAAGGTTTTGGACGCATAGAAAATCACAACGGGTCTATTGCCCACCCGTTGTCCCAAAACAGCCCCAGCTGCGAAATCCGACACATCACACATCAATTCGAATGGCTTTGTCCAATCCGGTGTTTGCACAACCGGGGCTGAAATCAATTTCTCTTTAAGCATGTTAAACACATGTAAACACTTATCATTAAAATCAAACACAACATCCTTTTCCAACAACTCAGATAATGGTATGGCGATTTTAGAGAAATCTTTTATAAAGCGGCGATAAAAAACGGCGTGACCTAAAAAACTCCGTACCCCTTTAACTGAATTCGGTGGGGGCAATTTGGAAATCACTTCGATCTTCACCGGGTCTACCTCCAACCCTTTGCTAGACAGTTTATGTCCAAGCACGATCCCTTCGCTGACCATCATGTGGCATTTCTCCCAATTGAGGACCAAATGCGTGTCCTCACAACCCTACAAAACCTTGTCCAAATTGTATAAACATTCGTCAAAGGATGCACCATAGATGGAAAAATCGTCCATAAAAACCTCCAAACAGCGTTCAACCATATCGGAGAAAATGGCTAGCATGCAACGTTGAAAGGTTGCCGGTGCGTTACACAACCCAAATGGCATACGACGGTATGTAAATGTTCCGTAAGGACAAGTGAAGGTGGACTTCTCTTGGTCCTTAGGATCAATGGAAATCTAGTTGTACCCCGAATAACCATCAAGAAAACAAAAATGCGATCGACATGCTAATCGCTCTAAAATCTGATCAATGAATGGGTGAGGGAAATGATCCTTAAGCATAGTTGTGTTCAATCTACGGTAATCTATACATACACACCACCCGGTTACCAAGCGGGTCGTGACAGGTTCATTTAACTAGTTATGTGTAACTGTAATTCCCCCCTTTTAGGGACTACCTGTGTAGGACTCACCCACGTCGAGTTGGATATAGCATAGATGATACCTGCATAAAGGAGCTTGATCACCTCCTTCTTTACGACCTCCATCATGCTAGGATTTAGTCGACGCTGTGGCTGGATCACCGGCTTGGCTCCCTCTTCAAGCCGGATCTTGTGCTGGCATAATGTAGGGGAGATCCCCTTGATGTCTGCGACCGACCACCCGAATGCACCTCGGTGGTTCTTCAACACAATCAGCAGTTGATCTTCCTCCTCGACACTTAGATATGCCGAAATAATCATAGGAAACTTCTCATCCTGAGCTAGAAATGCATATTTCAAGTGCGGTGGTAATGGCTTCAATTCCAAATCTGGCGAGCTGATTAAGGATAACTAAAGCGGTGGTGGGAGTTCTCTAAGGTCTTCATAGTACCTAGCATAAAAGCATGGAAGCACCTGAAGCATCTTGGCACACTCTTGCAGTGACTTGCTTCTCATCCAATCATGTGTTATATTAACCAGACAGGCTTCAAGCGGTAATTCTGGATATGCATTGAAAATAGAACTTGCTATTGCCTCAGCTTCAGTGGAAGGCGGGATATCCTCCTCTTCATCATTAGGGAAACCCACAGCTTTACTAAGGGACACAACCTTGGTCTGCTCCATGATGTCTACAACCAGTGTCCCTTTTTCTACTATAGTCATCACATGAGCCATATCTAGAAATGGCTTCCCTAGACAGAGAGAGATATTTTGATCAAAGTGCTTGGCCATGCGGCATTTCTCCTTAACTTTAGATTGCATAGTGATAGAAGGCATGACCATCTCAAACTGATCATCAGCGATACCCAAGGTCAAATGACCTCTCCCCATCTCAAGTATCATGTCAGCAGTGGCTTGAAAGGGTCGTCCAAGAAGTAACTCATTACCTTGTTCATCTTGCATTTCCATTACAACAAAGTTTGCTGGAAATACAAACTAATCTACTTTCACCAACACATCTTCACAAATGCCATAGGGCTTCACCATTGAATTATACACCAACTGTATTGTCATTTTACTCGACCTTGATTCTTTTAATCCCAATTTCTTGAACGTTGAGAGAGGCATCAGATTTATGCTTGCCCCTGAATCACACAGTGCTTTACCAAATTTCACCTTACCAATGTAACATGAAATATTGAAGCATCCCGGATCCCGCCTCTTAGGTGGAAATGTGCCCATGATGAAGGCACTCACTTGCTCCTTGAGAACTACAACCTCCGTATCAGGGATCTTCCTCTTCTTAGTGATGATGTCTTTCAAGAACTTCCCATAGGAGGGAATTTGCTCTATTGCCTCTAATAATGGAATGTTGACAGATAGCTTTCTGAAACTGTCCAGAAATTTCTTGAACTGAGAATTGACTTTCTTTGCTTTCACACTATTTGGATATGGGACTGGGACAACATGTGCCCTTTGAAGCGACAACACATATGGTGTCCTTTTCTGTGTCTCCTCCCAACAACTATGGGGTCTGCGATGACATCCTCTGCTATATCCTCAACTGGCTCTGTGACTGAGATTGGCACTTCCTCAGTGGCCTCACCTTCGGTTTCAGACTGGGGTTTGCTTGGTTCATCGGCCCTGGGGTTTAAAATTTTCTTTCCACTCCTTAGCAAGATTGCCTTCGGAATGTTTGTGTTACCCAGAAAGCCTTGCTACGCTGGCTTCTTCAGATTGGCTATCTCAGCTGCCATTTGCACCATAGACGTCTCTATCGTCCTCATATGAGCCCCATGGCTCTCCAATGTTTTCCCAAACTGATTCATGAATTCCCCTTATTGCTTGATCTGCTGGCCAAAAGTGTTCATTAGTTCTTGATTATGCTTTATCACTTGATTGAGCAACTCTGTGCTCTTATCCTCTGCCACCGACTGGGGTTTTGCATCGGGGTCCTGCAAGAAGTTATTCGGATCTTTCCAGGAAAATTTCTTATCCTTTCTCCATGCATAATCATTATTTCTGTACCCTTGCTGCTGGCGCATTAATTTGACTTGAGGCTCATCATCTGATTCGGTATCTTCTTTTGCAATGAATTTTTTGCTAGAAGATCCATCTTCTCATTTAGCTCTTTGATGGCCTTTGACTCCCCCACAGTGCGAACATGCTCTACAGCGTCTCTGTCACCCCAGGATTGCTTCTTGGCCATGTTTTTCAGAATTTCCCAACACCTCGTATCAGTGTTGTTAAAAAAGAACCCTAAACCTGCAGAATCCAGGTTACTTCTATCATGCTCGGAGAGAGCAAAATAGAAGATTTTGAACTACGTCTCCTTGTCAAGCTCGTGATGCGGGCACCTCCTGAGCATTATCTGAAACCTTTCCCATGTCTCAGAGTAAGTCTCTCCTGCTTTCTGGGTGAAATTATGGATTTTCCTGATCATGTCATTCATCTTCTCGGGCGGAAAGAATCTTTCAAAGAATACTTCCACCATGTGGTTCCATGATTCCACATATTCATCGTCAAGATTGTGCAACCATTCTCGTGCATTTCCTGCCAGAGAACTGATAATACCAATTTTTGTGATGTTTTAGACTGTTTTTCTGTTATCAAAACTGCCCTTTTCTGACATCTTCCTCCCTTTTATATGCATTTTTGCAATAATTACCCAAGCAATGCTCTCAGTCCAATATTTCTATCTTTTGCAGAGTTTCCTCTCATTTTGGCCCATTTAGCACCAATAAGGCCGTTCCGGCCCGCAAATAAGTCCAAGTCTGTTTCGCCCCCCCCTGACGCCTGATACGCACGCTGCTCAGCAGGCTAGTGCGATACGACGACGCGCGATGCAAGGAGGCCGCGCGAGTAGGCACCGATGGACGACATGCCTCATTACCCGACAGGGAGCCGAAACACGCCGCGACTGCTCCTGGTGTGCCGCGCGATATCGGCCACCCACCGGCAGGCACCTCTCACCACAACGCCCGACAGCCGACATCCTTGTGCCGGGCGATACTAGCGTTAGCCGACCACCAACTGAGCGGCGGTAAAGAGGACATGTGGCACTGCCAGCGCCATATCTTCTCCCGACCAGCTCCCTATAAATAGCAGCTACAGCGAGCCAAAAAGACAGTTTGGACAGATCGGACAAGCTTGGTCACTTCAGGTTTCACACAGTCGAGTGATCTTTAGAGGAGACTACGAGAGCAGGCGTATCGTGCTCCAGTGTTCGTACCGGACAACACTAGGTGAGCTCTTCCTCATCCCAAGAGGGAGGGGACTGGTTCACCTAGGACTGTACCGGGCGACACTGAGAGCCGATATCGGCCGATGTAGATACGCAATACGAGTGCCCGACACCAGTGCCAGATAGTAGGATACACAGCTCCATGCCCGAAACGATAACGAACCCGATACGCTCCACCCATCATGCGTGCCGCCCGACTTGAGCATATCGGCCAGGTCCTTGAGCGATGCAGTCGCCCGTCGCGGTGTGCCGCTTGAGAGAGCGTGCCGCCCGACATGGCTGTATCGGGCTAGGCCCCTGTCCGAGATCGGGCGGGATGGTTACTGCAGCCTGTCGTCCTTCTGCATCAAGAAGGCGACACATACCTTTAATTCTGTCATTTCATTCCTTTTACTTATGCATTGTAATTAAGACCTTTAGTGTTTATAGAAATGGAAATGTTTAATTACTTGCTGCTGTATGCTTGGTGCAATATGTTGGATGATTGCTATGTTTGATATCTGAACTCTGGCTTGCATGTTTTGGATCGCGTTTCTCTTAGCTACCGAATTGTGTTTTCCCATCGCAACAACTTTGAGAGTTGTGTTGTGGCTCTAGTGTTTGGTCTGATTCTGGAGTACGAGAGTGCCTGGAACGGAGTTGCTTTAGTAACCCTTCCACTCTAATTTGAGTCTGGTGACCCCGAGAGTGGAGCCGATGCCTTGCTAGAGGTACCCGCTCCGAGAGGAGGGGTACACGATTGGTTATACCGCCGCTTGTTTACCATGGTCCTATCCTTCATACCTTGCTCTAGCTCTAGTTTTATCTCTCTATTTCTATTGCATGAAAACCCCTAAAAACTGCTAAATGCCTAAAACCTTAATCTTTCTAGTAACCACTTGGAGACAGTTTTCTTGTTTTGTTCGTGACATCTTTATGCTTCCCTCCTGGGAAATTTATCATCCCTTTATACCTGCCGGAGTGTAGCGTGTCGATTATGGGTTCTCAACACTACCCCCCTTGTCCCTGTGTTCGACCCCGTATATCTACTTCGACCCCGTAAACAAAGTTGCGGGGGCCTAGAAGGATTCAGGTTTATAAATGTAAAAGCTCAACTACCTCAAATCCACCTCCAGTTTTAGGACGCGTGATTTAGGCCGGTCAACTTTTTGGCGCCGTTGCCGGGGACAAGGCAATACGACACTATTGACAAATCCGAATCCACTAACTACACTCCTGTGCCTCAAGCTTGGAAATGAGCTTGACCGCACCCCTTTTTCTTTTCTTTCCTTTTTGATGCTATTTATTCTTTGCCTAAGCTAAATAATTCAATTTTCTAACTTGATCTTATATGCTCTCGCAGGAACCCTGAAAGCTGACCTGCTCCACGGAGTTTTGATACCATGTCTCGTTGTGAGCAGTCTCTTCCTGAAGGTGAATGCCAGGGCCAAGGCAAGAGGGCGAGCCAGCCCAGCTTGGTTGGTCAGCTTTCTGCCTAAATAAAAAGACAGGACACCATCATCAGCAAACTAGTACAGGATGCGCTTCCCAGCCCTGGGGCCCAACATTCCATGCAACACCAGTTGGCGAGTCTACAGATGCACCAATGGGAAGTCGATCAACGATTGGACCTAATGGCAGCACTGATGAAGAACCCTATGGGGAAGACACTCTCCTACCCAGAAACTGCCAGAATGGTGGTACTAAGGTCCGGGAAGACGGTGGAGCGCACTGCTGAAACCGAACTGGAACCTAAACCGAGGTCTGAGAGCACCATTCCAGCAGAGGGCGAAGGTGGACAAGCAGAAGCTCAAGAGCATGTGAAGAAGCCTTCCGATGAGCTACCTGGTGGGAGGAATCCTTACGCTCCAAGGCTGCCATTCCCGTATAAGCTGATAAAGGCAAATCTGAAGAAACGTCATGAGAAGTTCATGGACTCGATCAGGAAACTGCATCTTGAAGTCCCCTTCCTCGATGCATTGGAAGAGATGCCTATGTATGTCGAGTTCCTCAAGGACCTTATCACAAAGAAGAGAAGGGGAGGAAGGACAAAGACAGTGTATCTAGCTTCCGCCTCCTCTGCCTTCTTGAAGCCTGACACACCAAATAAGAGAAGGGATCCCGGAGCTTTCACAATCCCGTTCGCCATCGGAGACAACGTCGAGCGTAAGGGTCTAGCAGACTTGGGGGCTAGCATAAGCCTCATGCCCCTAAGTTTCGCACAAAGGGTGGGTTTGACCGACATGGTTCGGACTAACATGCGGATCCAACTGGCAGACCACACCTTCAAGAGACCTGTCGACATTGTCGAAGATGTACCGATCAGGGTTGGCGACTTCTTCATCCCTTGCGATATAGTCGTCATAGACACAGTTGAAGATCCTCATTGCCCAATCATCTTTGGTCGCCCCTTCTTGGCGACAGGGAGAGCGCTAATTGATGTTTCCGAGGGGATGATCACCTTAAGGGTCGAAAACGACCATATCGACTTCAAGTTGAATGAGATCATGAAGAGCCCGTCCCTCTCTCAATCAGCATGTTTTGCAGATAGCTATAATAAATTCTGCGAGGAAAAAGAGGAAGATATCCGGACAGTAGACCCCCTCTTGAGGGAAATAAACTATCAAGATCCCGACCTCGAAGATCCGAAGGTCGCAAAGCACCTCAACCTTTTCAACCTTTCTGACGAAGACTTGCAAGAAGAAGATGAGGTGGTGGAGTCTGCAAGGTATGTCTCTCTCGAGAAGGAGCCTCAGGAGAAGGCACCTAGGCCAAAGCCAGAGTTAAAAGTGTTGCCCGAAGGTCTGAAGTACGAGTTCTTAGATGAAGAGCACAGGAACCCCATAATCGTAAACGTCGATCTTTCAAGCAACCAGCTGGACCGACTCCTTGAGGACTTAAGGCTCCATAGGAGGGCTATAGGATATTCAGTGGATGATATCAAGAGCCTTATCCCCGCCCTGTGCATGCATCACATCAACTTGGATGAATCTGCCAAGCCTCTGGTTCAACCCCAGAGGAAGCTGAACCAGATGCTCAAGGAGATCGTCAAGAAAGAGGTAATAAAGCTTAGGGATGCGGGGATCATTTACCCAATCAGCGACAACAGTTGGGTAAGTCCGATCCACGTAGTGCCCAAAAAGGGTGGGATGACGGTGGTTAAGGGAGAGAAGGGTGACTAGGTGGCGGATGTGCATAGATTACCAAAAACTAAATCAGGCTACAAAGAAGGATCATTTTCCGCTACCCTTTATTGACCAAGTTCTCAAAAGGTTAGCGCATCACGATTTCTTTTGTTTTCTTGATGGCTATTCAGGTTTTTACCAGGTACCCATCTTGCCCAACGATCAAGAGAAAACAACATTCACCTGCCTTTACGACACTTATGCCTTCCGAAGGATGTCCTTCGGACTCTGCAACGCCCCCACCACCTTTCAATGATGCATGATATCGATGTTCTTGGATTTTCTAGAAGACATCGTAGAAGTTTTCATGGACGATTTTTCCATCTATGGGAAGGACTTTGATAGCTGTCTGAAGAATATGTCGTTGGTTCTTCAAAGATGCGAGGAGAACAACCTAGTTCTAAACTGGGAAAAATGCAATTTCATGGTGCGGGAGGGCATCGTCCTCGGGCATAAGATCTCGAAGCGTGGGATCGAAGTGGACGCAAGCAAGGTTGAAGTAATATCCAAGCTTCCTCCACCGAGATCCGTGATGGGGGTGCGAAGCTTCCTCGGGCACATGGGATATTACCGAAGATTCATCAAGGACTTCTCAAAGATTTCCAAACCGCTGTCCAATCTTCTGGTAAAGGATGTTGAATTTGTTTTCTCTAACGATTGTCTAAGTGCTTTTTAGGCCCTTAAAAACGCTTTAATATCACCACCTATCCTTCAAGCACCAGAATGGGGTTTACCTTTTGAGCTGATGTGCGACGCTAGCGACTACGCGGTTGGGGCAGTCCTGGGGAAAAAGAAAGACAGAAAGCACCATGTGATCTGCTACGCTAGTCGCACGCTGAATGAGGCTCAGGTAAACTACACAACAACTGAGAAAGAGATGCTCGTGATCATCTTCGCGTTTGATAAGTTTAGGTCATATCTCATCGGAGCAAAGGTCAAGGTATACACAGATCATGGGGCAATAAAATACTTAATGCAAAAGAAAGACGCGAAGCCCAGACTGTTGAGGTGGGCCTTACTACCCCAAGAATTCGACCATGAAATTATCGACAAGAAGGGCGCAGAGAATGTGGTCGCAGACCATCTATCACAGATCGTGACTGAGAAAGAGAGAGGGCCTCCTATCAACGATGACTACGCCGACAAATCTCTTATGTTGGCCGAAGCCCAAGAGGAAATCCTACCCTAGTTTGCAGACATCTACAATTATCTTGCCTGCGGAGAGCTGCCTCCTGACATAACGTACAATCAGAAGAAGAAACTTTTCCCGGAGGTTAAAAACTACTACTGGGATGATCCTCTCATGTTCATAAGATGCGCCGACAACTTATACAGGAGGTGCATCCCAGAAGAAGAAACCGCAGACATCCTGAAGCAATGCCACGCCTCCCCCTATGGTGGTCACCTAGGTAGCGAAAGAACAGATGCAAAGGTGCTACAGTCAGGTTTCTACTGGCCCTCCTTATTTAAAGACGTTGCACAGTTTGTGAAGGCTTGCAAAGAGTGCTAGTTTACGGGGAACATAGGGCGGAGGGATGAAATGCCAATGGCGAGCTGGATTGAAGTTGAAATATTTGACGTATGGGGGATCGACTACAAGGGACCGTTCCCTCCATCCTGGGGGTATCAGTACATACTCGTGGTTGTGGATTATGTATCAAAGTGGGTGGAAGCGGTAGCCACCCAAACTTGCGACGCCTAGTCGGTTATCAAGCTCTTTGAGAAGACCATCTTCCCTCGTTTCGGCGTCCCGCGCACAGTTATTAGCGACGGAGGATCGCACTTTGGAGAAAGACAGTTCGAAGCACTCATGCGCAAGTACGGAGTGAAGCACAAGATCACTACACCCTACCATCCCCAGACATCAGGGCAGGTAGAGGTTTCCAACAGACAAATCAAGCAGATCTTGGAGAAAACTGTCAGCCGGACGAGAAAAGACTGGTCCATGAAGCTTGACGACGCGCTTTGGGCCTACCGGACCGCCTACAAAACACCCATCGGAACCACCCCCTACCATCTCATCTACGGAAAATCCTGCCACATGCCTTTGGAGTTGGAACACAAGGCCCTCTGGGCAATCAAATTCCTAAACATGGACCTCGACAAAGCAGGAGAAAAGAGATTTTTGCAGCTTCAAGAGCTCGAGGAGCTTAGAATGAACGCCTATGAAAATGCAAAGATCTACAAACAGAGGACAAAATTGTGGCATGATGCCCACCTCAGGAGAAAAGACGTAAGCAAGGGGGACAAAGTCTTGTTATACAAGTCCTCTATTCGTCTCTTCCCTGGGAAGTTACAAACGAGATGGTCAGGACCGTTTACCGTGTCAGAAATATACCCATCCGGAATGATGGAGCTTTACGACAAGGATGATCTGACCAAAGTATTTCAAGTGAATGAGCACAGGCTGAAAAGATTCTATGAGGATGAGGCCTTTCTCAGGAGAGCAGAGATCGACCTGCAAGATATGGGCACAGTCAAGGGTTGAACGAGATGATCCAACACCAGTCGAGCTGGCGACGCAAACTTCAGCGCTCCTCGGGAGGCAGCCTGAGTTTTTCTTTCTTTGATACAGCAGGATGCATTTTTCCTGTTATTTGCAAAAACAAACATTATGGCATGTAATAAGGCTTGAGTCAGTGCATGCGCCACATGCACTGACTCTATTTTATGGGCCACCGCTGTAATAATTTTCTGAGGTGGAGGGCTTAACCCTAAACCTATGATGTTTTTCCTTCGTCTAGCATCGGTTTTTCTGCCGCCTGTTTTAATCGTGTAGGGCAGCCGCTCAGCTGGCACGCAGGACCGCCCATACCGGGCTTTGGTCTCTAGGGCATCGCAAAGACCGTGACGGTTGGCATTCCTAGGCGGCGTGCACCCTATCGTGCATGAGAATAAATGCCCTTAATGAGACTGATGTGACCATCATCTCGGGAACCGCCTGACCCGTTGGCTGACGCGCGCCCCAGAGATGTCCGTTTCGCCCCGACCGAGCTGGCTATAAATAAGAACGGAGGTTCTACCATGTTGGGCTATCACACTTTACTCATTTTAGCCACCTGTAATGCATGCGGTAGTCCGTCCTTTTTCTCCCATGTCGGCCAGTTGCCTTCACCATGGTATAGGGCAATGGCTCCTATGAGCGAAGGTATCACCCGACACGATTATCGCTCAACACGATCATCGCTCGGCAGGCTATCCCCTGAAAGGTTTATCGCCCGACACAAGTTTTTCCTATCGTGCGCTGCCTATCAGGATTACGAGCCTTGTCGAATCTTGTATCGCCCGACGTGGTTTTGCACGACATAATGACCGATGGTGTTTTCCCGATACGCCATATCGGGCGACACATTTTTCTTTTGTGACGTCCTGTCGGGCAGTTGCTCTTTGGCGACCTTATCGCCCGATATACCCGTATCGGGAGGTATGTTGCGCCGTACAACCCTCCTCGTATCGCCCAATCTTGCATCGACTTATGCTTTCTTTTGACGGACGATACTCGGATTTTGAAATAAGTCTAGTATTATCGAGCTTCTTTAACTTTTTCTATCTAACGATTTATAATGGTTAATGAACTTGATAACAGGCAGAAGGGAGGCCGCAACTGAAGCAACAACTTCCGGTCAGAAACGTCAGCACCCCGAAAAGGGACACTTCCTTATCATAGTCTGTCTTCTGTAGTAGCCTGGGGCCAACTACAGAGACAACACGAGTACAGCCCCGGGGACTGCCGGAACAACACAAGAGCTTTCTATCTACCAAGAGCCATTGCGCGTGTTTCGGCTGAGCTGGGAAATAAAGCGGAGGCTGAGCTTGGAAAGCGCTTTGCCGACGACCTCCAGAGGGAACCTGGACATCCCGATTCCAGCTACATAATAAAGAGGAAGCATCCACAAGTGCCCGCACTTGTCGAAGCTGTTTCCAAATGAGAAAGAAGGAGGCGGCAGCAAAGAAGCATATTGCAGCTTCTACGAGGCACAAGCGAACCTGCTAAATAACCTTCACTGGACTAACATGAACTCACCCTCTTATTCACTACTCTGGGACAGAGTATTGGATAAATTTGGGGGGTGGGGTACCCATGTACCAGTGAAGGAGGTATAAAAATTCTCTTGTGCCATTTTTCTTTTCCCCTATATAATGTACTCGCACCCTTGCTAATATAAAAATTTCGAAAATTTTCCCATGCATATGTACAAAGTTGCTATATTAGTAAAAATCCCGATGCAACTGCTTGCCAAGTATATTTTCTTTATGCTTAATGTGATGTAAGTTTTGTTATATCTTTTTGATAATGCTGCTTCAAACGAACAAAATAATATGTTTCGTCTTGCCAAAAATTTCGAAAAATATAATAACCTTGCAAACAGCTAAGAGACAGAGTATGGAGAAGGAAAAAGCTGCCCAAACAGCAAGTATCACTTTGTTTCCCTTACCCGACAAAAATCCTAAAAAGAGAGAGAAACCTTATGAGAGTGAATAAAAGCATGAGAGTTGTGCCCAATAAAAGAAAAAAAAATATACACACACTTGTTTTCCAAAAGTACCCATCTTTAGGCATGGTAGATCTGGGGCAGTGGTATGTAGGATGTGAAATCACTGCTCTAAAGCCAACTGGCTTGGACTGCAGGACCACTTGTCTGTTAACGGACCGTTACCTGGATGGAACGATGGGAAACCAGAAGAAAACCCAAAAAGCCTTAGCCTACCCTATACACAACTTTCTGCCCCGAAAATAAAGCTGTTTGGTGTGGAAGCTAACTTCGGAATCATACAACAACGTCTCGCCGAAGCTGTAGAGAATAATCTTACTTAAATAATAAGGCAAGAAAGACGAAGTCTTTTGTTCGTAATGAGGCAGCATTATCTCTAAAGCCATTACGATACTTGTTTTACATCTTGGCCTGAGAAGCATACTACGCAAGAAGAAGCATCGCCAAATAAAGTTTAAATATTGATTGAGGACAATCAAAAAGCTAAGTTTGGGGGAGTTGATAACACCAATTTTTGTGATGTTTTAGACTATTTTTCTGTTATCAAAACTGCCCTTTTCTGACATCTTCCTCCCTTTTATATGCATTTTTGCAATAATTAGCCAAGCAATGCTCTCAGTCCAATATTTCTATCTTTTGCAGAGTTTCCTCTCATTTTGGCCCATTTAGCACCAATAAGGCCGTTCTGGCCCGCAAATAAGTCCAAGTCTGTTTCGGCCCCCCCTGACGCCCGATACGCACGCTGCCCGGCAGGCTAGCGCGATACGATGACGCGCGACGCAAGGAGGCAACGCGAGTAGGCACCGATGGACGACACGCCTCATTACCCGACAGGGAGCCGAAACACGCCGCGACTACTCCTGGTTTCCGCACGATATTGGTCACCCACCGGTAGGCGCCTCTCACCACAACGCCCGACAGCCGACATCCTTGTACCGGGCGATACTAGCATTAGCCGACCACCAACTGAGCGGCGGTAAAGAGGACACGTGGCGCTTCGAGCGCCATATTATCTCCTGACCAGCTGCCTATAAATAGCAGCTACAAGAAGCCGAAAAGATAGTTTGGACAGATCAGACAAGCTTGGTCACTTCAGGTTTCGGACAGTCGAGTGATCTTCGGAGGAGACTGCGAGAGCAGGCGTATCGTGCTCCAGTGTTCGTACTGGGCGACACTAGGTGAGCTCTTCCTCATCCCGAGAGGGAGGGGACTGGTTCACCTAGGACTGTACCGGGCGACACTGAGAGCCGATATCGGCTGATGTAGATACACGATACGAGTGCCCGACACGAGTGCCAGATAGTAGGATACGCAGCTCCATGCCCGAAACGATAACGAACCCGATACACTCTGCCCATCATGCGTGCCTCCTGACTTGAGCGTATCGGCCAGGTCCTTGAGCGATGCAGTCGCCCGTCGCGGTGTGCCGCTTGAGAGAGCGTGCCGCCCGACACGGCTGTATCGGGCTAGGCCCCTGTCCGATATCGGGCGGGATGGTTACTGCAGCCTGTCGTCCTTCTACATCAAGAAGGTGACACATACCTTTAATTCTGTCATTTAATTCCTTTTACTTATGCATTGTAATTAAGACCTTTAGTGTTTATAGAAATGGAAATGTTTAATTACTTACTGCTGTATGCTTGGTGCAATATGTTGGATGATAGCTATGTTTGATATCCGAACTCTAGCTTGCATGTTTTGGATCACGTTTCGCTTAGCTACCAAATCATGTTTTCCCGTCGCAACAACTTCAAGAGTTGTGTTGTGGCTCTAGTGTTTGGTCCGATTCTGGAGTACGAGAGTGCCCGAAACGGAGTTGCTTTAGTAACCCTTCCACTCTAATTTGAGTCCGGTGACCCCGAGAGTGGAGCCGCTGCCTTGTTAGAGGTACCCGCTCCGAGAGGAGGGGTACATGATTGGTTCTACCGCCGCTTGTTTATCACGGTCCTATCCTTCGTACCTTGCTCTAGCTCTAGTTTTATCTCTCTGTTTCTGTTGCATGAAAACCCCTAAAAACTGCTAAATGCCTAAAACCTTAATCTTTCTAGTAACTCCACTTGGAGACCATTTTATTGTTTTGTTCATGACATCTTTATGCTTCCCTCCTGGGGAATTTATCATCCCTTTATACTTGCCAGAGTGTAGCGTGTCGATTCTGGGTTCTCAACACTACCCCCCTTGTCCCTGTGTTCGACCCCGTATATCTACTTCGACCCCGTAAACAAAGTTGCGGGGGCCTAGAAGGATTCAGGTTTATAAATGTAAAAGCTCGACTACCTCAAATCCGCCTCCAGTTTTAGGACGCGCGATTTAGGCCGGTCAAGAACTCGGGAACAGCTTTAGGTAGAGCATCTCTTGTGGAAATCTATCAATTTTAATCATGTCACAATTTCTCCACGAATTGGCTTATATGAGTCACCAGATCTTCGTTCTTTAGCCCATGGAATGCATTTGACTTGACCAAGTTGATTAAAGTAGGATCAATCTTATAGGTCGGGATGTTGATCGCCTGCTTCTTGATTGGCCCCTTTGAAGCAGATGAAGAAGAAGCCTTTATCTTCTCCCATATCGTCTGTTCCTCTGCCATTTCTTCTTGTTCGAATTCAGAATATGTTTCTTCCAAGTGGTCTTGATTGTAATCCCCCTCATCGTTAGGTCCCGACAGTGGAACCTCTGGTGCCTGTTCCGTGTAGTCGGTGCTACACGTCTGCACCATGCACAGTACCTGCAAAATGATAATTTTAGTTCAGTACTGTGCTAGACGATTACAAAATTTGAAAGATAGACTATGAATTTTTGAAATGATTTCAAAATAATAAAAATAAAAGGTGTCCTAGAATGGCCGCTTGTAGCACTCGTAGTGCCAATAATTTCTGTGTCCCCGACAATGGTGCCAAAAACTTGACACACTTTTTCCGTGCATAGAACGCAAGTGCACACGTCAATGTAGTATAGGCCCTTGTGAGGCTCGAGTCGAATTCAGGGACACTGAACTATCAGTAGACTACTACTAACTGGTCGCAATCAGCTAGACCGATTAAAAGAGTTTAAGAGTTGTTGTAAAGATAAAAGAAAACAAAATAAAACAAAGCAATCGATTAAAGGTTTAATTTAATCAATTCAGGTGAAGATCTTTAGGATTGCGGTTTCACCACGGGTTTTCATTGTATGAATTTCCATATAATAATTTAGGTTCACCTCTCAATCCGGGTAGTGTCCTGTAGTCAGAATTGCCCATTGTCATGGTACAATTCACTATCTATGTCTAGGTCGGTTCCATCATCGTAGTAACCTATCCCCTAAACTAGGTGCATTAAAATCGACCTCTGGGTTTCCACCATTTACCGTACATCACCTTGTTCAAGGGATTTGTTGATTAATGTGAATTTTGTCTCTTTTCAACCGTTAATTCTTCTTTCAAAGTAATTAAAGGAATTATATTATTATTATGGTGATCAAGCATAACAATATAATTGAGAAAACAAAATCATACCACAAATTTAAGAGATAAATGAGGAATTACTATGATAAAAGTGTCATACAATGCTTCCCCGGGCTACTCTCGGTCCTAAAGATAAAGGGGATTAGCCCCGCATGTTCATCTCAGAGAAAAACATGGTAGAGAAAAGGGGAAACATGGAGTAAAACGTGAATAAGATATGTAACCCCTGATAGGAGAAGATCCAAGCATTCCTCGGCGTGGAATGCGCGATCTACAGCCTTTCGGCGGTGGGAAACATCTTCTTCGACTTCCGAAACGGCTGGGGCGTGCTTCTGGGCTCCGTTCTTCTCTCTACACCTTCTCTGGACTTGTGCAGTGGCTAATGACGTGATGGATTGCTCTTGGCCACCGTCATTAGGTATAATCACTGAGTTAGGTTGCAAAAATATCACAACTGTCGGATTTAGATCAATCTGAAACAAACTTGTATCTGACGGTGTCGATACCATCGACGCGAGTTGATGGTATCGACCCTGCACGGTATCGGCTGGTCTTCTTTTCTTTTCTTTTCTTTTCCGCGACTGATGCTAACTCGATACCATCGACGAGCGTCAATGGTATGGACACCCTAAGGCGTCGATGTTTGTCCTTTTCTGTCATTGACTCTCCACATGTCGATAGTATAGACCGTAGGGTCGATAGTATAGACCGTAGGGTCGATAGTATCGACTGTCCTCTCACCAGCAACCTGACGATAAGTCACTACCATCGACTTCGCCGTCGATGGTATCGACTCTGTGCTGCTCTTTGCGGATGGCAACCTGTGGTTGTGTCGATGGTATCGACCACAGTCGATGGTATCGACATCAGCAAATATGCATTTTTCCTGAAATTGCAACACAAAACCACATAAGCCGAAATAAAACATATTATTGTAATCATTTATGCTCAAAACAACAAAATAATGGATAATTGATGTTGGGAAGGATCATAGACTAAAGTAAGTGAATTCTGCAATATTAACCACCAAAATGACCAATAAACGCATAAAACACGAGTGAAACAAGTCTATAAATGCGACTCAAAATCATCGCACCATAAACCCTAGTTGAGGGTGATTCCATGAGAAACCCTACTTGAGGGTGATTCCATGAGAAACCCTAGTTGAGGGTGATTCCATGAGAAACCCTAGTTGAGGGTGAATCCATGAGAAACCCTAGTTGAGGGTGATTCCATGAGAAACCCTAGTTGCGGGTGATGCCATGTGAAACCCTAATTGAGGGTGATGCCATGTGAAACCCTATGCAATGATATGATGAGGAGCCCTGATACCGGGTGAAGGTATGTGAAACTCTAATTTTGAGTTATAATACATGAATCCCTAATCTTGGGCAATATGATGATAAATGAAAACCCTAATTACTAGGTAATGGTATGAAAGAGCCCTAATGCTAAAATAGTGAGTAATGCCTTATAAAGGTGAAATGTCCCAAATGGTTGATTATAGACAACTTTATAGTAAGCAATGCAGTAACCTGAAATGAGTCCATATCATTGAAGATAGTTGGACCATTCTTGTGTGTGACCTATGCACTTCATGGTAAAAGTGATAGGTTAGTGGATGGAAGTATTAAGATGGGAAATACCTTAATAAAAGATAAGTTGATAACTCAAGTAAATGGAAGTGCTGAGGTAAGTGATACATCAAGATATGACATATATCACTTTTAGCATTCCAGGGTTGATATACCTTGATGCACCTCAAATCCAATATACTTGGACAAGAAGCACATGAAGTGTGTCATGTAAATTGTTATAATGAAATGTAATGAGTTTGATATACTTTGTTAAGTTTAGGCTAACATATCTTGAGTATGGGGTTAAGCCAAACTAATGAGTATGATGTAATCATACCATGATGAGGATGAGAAATAAACTCATACCTTGTATTGATAATCATTTAATGATAAATGTTAAGAGTAATAAACATGATTGTATACTCAAGATGTTTAATGGCCTTGTGAGCCGTATGGTTAGTTTTTGCCTAGTGATAGGTGACAAGATGTTTAATGGCCTTGTGAGCCATATGGTTAGATGTTGCCTAGTGAGAGGTGACAAGATGCTTCATGGGCCTTATGAGCCATGAGAACAATGGTGGCATAGTGAGAGGCACCAAGATGATTATAAAAGTTTACTGTAAGAAATGATAATAATAAACTTAATAAAAAAATAATTGTATTCACTAGTAAAAATTGGGCCATTATTCACGTGTGAGTCTTGTCACAAACCCCTCTCTACAGGCCCTCACAAATAGGGACGGTTGTGAGACTGGCCCTCACAAATGGTCTATGAAGAGAACTCACGTGACAAATACCAGTGACCCTCACGAATACAATTGTCACGGACTAACTGACCCTCAAGAATGTTATATTGAGGGACTATTTAGCCTTCATAAATACATTTTTGAGGGACTATTTAGCCTTCATGAATATATTTTTGAGGGCATGTTTAGTTCTCATAAATACATTTTTGAGGGACTTGATGGTCTATGAGAATATATTTTTGAAGGGATAATGCCTTCATTAATATTATTTTTGAGGGCCTATGTGGTCGTCATCAATGCAATTGTGATGGCCAATCTGGATCTCATTTTTGAGGGACTAAAGACCTTCATTAATACATTTTTGAGGGATTACTATAAATGATTTGGTTATTGATTTATTGAATGATTTGTTGAATGTTAATAATTTTAAATGAAAGCTTTGTATATATAGCCTTAAGCAATATTTTTATAATATTCACATGACATCATAAGAAGATTCAACACCAAAATGACACATACAAATGTTAAATCATCTCAAACTAATTTCTGTTACTGAAGCAAAATATTATCCATACATTGCGTGCTCAACATTGATATAAATAAAGAATACATATGGTTTTAAAATTTGAGATTGATGACAATCAACATATCATGCTAGAAACTATTAATATCAATGCCAGGCCTCATACAGTTGGGTACTTGAGTATTCTTCTCCTAAAAATGACAAATCATTATATTAATAGAATTTAAAGTTTATACATAAATCATAGTACAACAAACAACTTACCCTTATATTTGGGTTCTGGTTTACTCCAAGGTGCATTGTCGGTCAAAATCCATGATTAAAAGCAATTCTACCCTATCAATATAAATACAAAAAGGAATCAGAGTGAGTCTGAAGTCGAGATAAATGTAAGTGAACCAACATAGCAGCCACCACCAACACCTACACATCAGCACTGCCACCCACCAGCCAACACCACCACCACTAGCCAACATCCACCACCACCAACCAACACACCACCATCCACAAAATAGCACCAACCGTAGCAAATTGTTGCGCCATACATCCTCCACACACCAACACACCTTACATCAACCAGCATCAACCAAAAACACCAACAGCTACCACCAACCAACACCCAACAACTACCACCTCACTCCTCCACCAAACAACTATCCAACACGACAACCACAAAACCACCAGTACTCACAACACCACCACAAACCTCCACCATTCAACACCAAGAACAGCAACAAGTTGCTGCTTCCACCACCTACACATAACAAAATCCTCCACCAAATTTATCCATCACGACAGCCACAACACCACCATCAACTACAACACCACCACAACACCACAAAACCACCACAACACCACCAGCAACACCTCACTCCTCCACAGCAGCACCTCACTCCTCCACAGCAGGAGCTGTGAGCAGCAACTGCCAGCAAATAGCACTAGGCTTGTACACAGTGGAAATAGCAGCACAAATAGCAGCAAAGAGCAACAACAAATAGATAAGGGCTGAGGTAGAGAAAAGAAATATATATAACACTAAAAAAACATGGTGGCAACCTTGAGGAAAAATCCAGAATGGAGGGGAACACTGAACTAAAAAACCACCACCAACACCTACACATCAGCACTCCCACCCACCAGTCAACACCACCACCACCGACCAACATCCACCACCACCAACCAACATGCCACCATCCACAAAATAGCACCAATAGTAGCAAATTGCTGCTCCATACATCCTCCACACACCAACACACCATATATCAACCACCATCAACCAACAACACCCAAAACTACCACCAACCAACACCCAACAGCTACCACCTCATTCCTCCACCAAATAACTATCCAACATGACAACCACAGAACTACCAACACTCACAACACCACCACAAACCTCCACCATTCAACACCAAGAACAACAACAAGTTGTTGCTTCCACCACCTGCACATAACAAAACCCTCCACCAAACTATCCATCATGACAGCCACAACACCACCATCAACTACAACACCACCACAAAACCACCACAACACCACCAGCAGCACCTCACTCCTCCACAGCAGCACCTCACTCCTCCACAGCAGTAGCTGCGAGCAGCAGCAGCTGCCAGCAACAACTACCAGCAAATAGCACTAGGCTTGTACACAGTGGAAATAACAGCAAAGAGCAACAACAAATAGATAAGGGCTGAGGCAGAGAAAAGAAATATATATAACCCTAAAGAAACATGGTGGAAGCTGCGAGTAGCAGCAAAAAAATAGAAAGCTAAGGAAACTAACGTTGTTGATGTTGTGCCCCCTACAGAACAATCAAATAAAGATACCCCAAAGCAAAACAGAAAGCTGGCCTAACCAATCAGACTAATAGAGATAACAATAGATAAGTAGACTGAGTTGAAAGAGGATAACAATAACTACATACAAAACCATGATACCCAAAGTGTCTGGAAATATAGAACCACATGGGCATTAACCATTAAGCAGATTCATGCCTTATATATTTGATTTGGCCTTATATATCAGATTTGGTATAAGTACAAGATATATGGATGAATACCCTAGAAGTTTAATCAAACACATATTGAATACCTCATTTAAACGCTGAGTTCTTGGTGTGAAAGACATCGATGAAGATGTGCTTGGTGTGCTCTGCGTTTGAGGATGACTTTGTCGACTATTACCAGAAGTAGGGCACCAACTTTCAACTACAACCTTTAATAAAGTGTACATGTTAATATTCTTATGTGTATGAATATTGAAAATAATCTATAGCTGTTATGAGGTACCTGTGGATGAAAGATTAGTGGATGTCCATTGCCTTGTATGGAAAGCCTGCCTACTCCATTCTCCCTTGAATTGCCTTGTATGGAAATCATGCCTACTCCAGTCTCCCTTGAATTGCTTTGTCTAGAAAGTCTGCCTAAGCCATCCTTGCTTGAATTATTTTGCATGGGAAACATGCCTACATCTGCACCACTACTTGTAGTGTCTTGTATGTGAAAAGAACCCACACCCGACCTATTTGTGCCACTTTGCATGTGTAAGACACTTGTAGTAGTCCGATCGGGGTATTCAGCTGTACAATCAACATTAATACCGCCATCCTATAACAAATAGATCAACAATGTCAAAAAAATTATATATTACATTGACATAGACAACTGAATCTAAGTTACCTGTGATTGATTATACCATGTCGTTATTTGGGAGACGGAGTTCTTCAATCCATTTACTGTTTCTTCAAGTTCCTTAAGTTTATCCTGAAATAGAAAACAAATTACAAACATCGATCTAATAGACTAGTTGTAACTAATAGTTCAAGTTTAGTTATAATCCAATATACATCCCTTGCATTGCTTTCCTCAAGAAGAATTTCATATCTTATACGGGCAACTTTTCCCCTATGTCCTATCTCTTTGTGCCCAATTCCAACACCTCAGATCCTAGCCTTTTTGGAAGGATTTAAAACTTGCAAATAAGAATCACATGTTAGATTATCAACACTTCTAGGATCTATTTCTTCTTGGTTTGCTACTTGGTTTTCCACAATATCAGAGATTTCAAGCTGTAATTAGAAAACATCTGAAAAGGAAAGCTTAAATTGAGATATCTAAGCATATGTAGCTTTGTAGACATCATAGGAAAGCAAATATCCATTTTCTAACCACTTGTGGGTTTTTGTCGTAAAAGTTTTCCAAAAATTTGTTAAGAGGCACAACGGGTTGATCTTCACTGACCTACACATGATAGATAACATAATAATTGTCCATTTTATATGTTCAACTCCTACTAAGAAAGACAAGTGTCCATTATTAATACCATTTCTGCCCGATAACAACTCCATGGCTTTGATCTTGTGGTATGACCCATCACTGTTTTTGCTCTGTTTGCCTTGTTGATCTAGGAAATTTTCTAAACCATAAGAAACATATAATTAGAAAAAGTAGATAGGTATACATGCAAGTTATATGAAACCATTGTACCTTAGACTTCTCGGTTCCCCATTCTTTAACAAGATTTTTAAACTGGTTCATATCTATGGAAGCATTTTTCTCAACTTTCTTCATCATCGATTCTGGTTCAATCTTGTACTTTTCATAGTAATCTTTCTTTACACGTACCCTCCACACAGATATCCCTTTACTAATGTGTTCATCAATGTGATTCCATGCATTAGGGTGACAGCCTAAATCGAAGTATTTCTAAAAACATAGAAAATATTACTTTAGATATAACAATCATACAATTTGTTGGTCTTTTTATGAAAAAGATTACCTCAATAAATGATTTTCTATCTACAAAAGCTTGTTGTGGTTGTTCGTTCCACTTCAAGTCTAGATGCCATATGTGTGGTTTCCTTGCTAGCATATGACAATAACGATTCAATTTGGCACCATTCTCCCCAATATCATTTCCTTCATTATCCCATTGGACTTTGTGACGTGGCTCCCCTTGCTTAGGAAGTAGGCTTTGCTCACTTGCAGGCCCACATCCATACTTCCTATTCTCCTATTCATCCTCAACATTTTCTTCAACTGTTACATCATTTTCAATATTGTTGGATAGTAGAGTAGGTTCATCCTCACAATTTTCTACACTTGTGGATGGAGGGACAAAAATAGGTTGACTGGGTGTGATGTTACAACTAGATCTAGTGATTTTTCTTCCTATCATCCTTTAACTGGCAAGAAAAAATTAGATTATTAGTGCAGAAATGTTAGTAACAAAAATAATAGCTGCATTTTAAAAACAAATAAATTGCGGAGAATATGAGACACCAACATATGAATATTCAACATTTGAAAATCAAATAAATTGTAGAGTACCTTGGTTTCATATCCCAATAAAGAATAATGATGAGTTATAATGATGTCCAACTTGCTAGTATATGAAACAAGACTAAATAAATTGCAAAGAATATGCCATATAGTAACAGTTTGCCAAAAAAATGCAATACAACATATTCCCCAAATAAATTATCCTGGACTTGCAAACAAAATAATTTGATGAAAACAGAAAGATTAATGAACTAAACATTAGCCCCATCATGCTTTTTTGTTAGTTCTATCAACAAAAGATCCCTCGGTATCTCTCCTTGTCCAAGACACATCATTAGTTACACCACCATCAATAGCTTCAAATTGTAAACCAGTCAAACAATTCTCAATAAGAGATACTTCAGAATAATCTTTAGGAGGATGCTTTAGCACTGTGCACCAATCATCAGCATTAGGATCCTTCACATAAAAGCATTGCAATGCTTGAGAACCCAGGATAAAGGGTTCCTCCTTTTTTTATCCTTGAAGTGTTGATTTGTGTGAACCCATATTCATCAATTCGAAACCTGTTAGAAGTGCTTTCATCATACCAAGAACATCTGAACAACGGAACTTTGATTTCTGGACCATAAGTTAGCTCAATAACCTCCTCTAAGTAGCCATAGTACGTGACTTGAGCATTTATAGGATTTCTATCTCTACCACTTGAATAACTTGAAGTGTCAGCACACAAGTACACTCCACTATTTTGTGTAGTACATGTACTTTCAATGTGTTTTGAACGGAAATGATATCCATTGACTGAAAAACCTTCATAAGACATTCCCTAAGCACAAGGGCCTTGGGATAACCATCTCAACTCCTCGCTAATACTGTTCGGCCTAATCCCTTGCATTTGCATTACCTTCATTAAAAAAGTAAAACATTAATGTAATTGACACTAACTTGAACATTAATAGTGACGAAAACATTTATGTTTGAGACTTACATGCTCTTTCAACCACTTAGAAAACTCTTTTGCATGTTTTGTTTCTAGAGTCCGTGGGGCAATGTTGGGTTCCATATCTTGAAGAATAAACATGTGTTCACTGCTTTGTAAGAAGTTTCTAAATTAATGTACAAAAAATATAACATAGTTTAGCAAGAATTATATGACATAAATCTTACCGTCTGTAAACATCCAATTCCTCTTTATTGAAAAGGACATAACGATGGGCTTGTTCCAAAGTGTGGATGTCAAAATTCCTTGACACTCCAACTCTAATTGGAGATCCATCAACATTATGAGGAGTGCGGTTGAGTTTTGTCTCAAAATTAGGCAAGTACCTAGCACAAAATGTCAAACTATCTTCAGCTAAATAGCCAGTAGCAATAGAACCAGCCGGTTTGGCTTTGTTTCTGACATACTTCTTCAATTTCTTCAAGTATCTCTCTATTGGGTACATCCACCTAGTTCAGACAGATCCAGCAAGCCTGACTTCATAAGCTAAATGAATGGGCAAATGCATCATGATGGTGAAGAAAGAAGGAGGGAAGATTCTCTCCAACTAGAAAAGAGTGACATCAATTTCTTGTTCCAACTCTTTGAATTCATCCACATCAATAACGTTAGAGCAAAGCTTGTTGAAAAATGAGCACAAATTAGCAATAGGCTTGTACACATCTAAGCTTATGCAATGTCTCAAGGCAACATGTAGAAGTTGATGCATAAGAACATGGCAATCATGACTTTTCAGCCCAATAAGTTTTCTATCAGATTTGCTAACACACCTAGATATGTTAGAAGAATAGCCATCAGGAACTTTCAACTTTTCTAACACAGATAGGAACTTATATTTTTGTGCATTAGTCATAGTGTAAGATGTTGGAGGCAAGTAATATCGATCACCTACATCTACCGGCCATAAATCTCTTCGAATGTGCATTTTCTTCATATCTTGACGAGCTTGTAAGTTGTCTTTACTTTCCTTAGAGCACAATATTAGTCTCGTTAATCTCTGCCAAACTACGCTCTCCTTTCCACCACCCAACTATGAAATAAACCACACTCTTCTTTACCGTACCCCAAAATTTTTGGCAAAAAAATTGCCTTCATGCCATCAGGGCTAGGAGCTTTATTAGGGTGCATTTGCTGAAGGACCTACCAAATCTCACTCTTTGACGGGGTCTGCTCCATCCATGTTACGTCATCCTCCTGTAAAAAATTATGCATACCTTCCAGAAACTCCTCCATGCCAACATGGTATGATGTTGAAAAGAGAGAGGTGAAAAAAGAAGTAATCACCCCCTCAATCTCCTCATGATACGTCTTCAAGCTGCCATCCTCCTTGAAAATGCCATCAATGGTGTTTCTCCTTTTCCTCTGACTCGCCTTATGATGAAAGTATTTTGTGTTCTTATCGCCATCCCTCATCTCATTAGTTCATTCTCTAGCGTGCCAGAAGCTCTCCTCCCACCGTTGTAGTTCCTCTAGCTCTCTCGAAAAAAGGGTGCACCTTTGCATCATGTCATGAGAGGTAAGTCATTCTATGCTCATGCCAGCTCTTTCTCAGTCTTCCTTATTCTCTTCTTAATGTTCCCAAAAGTCTCCTTAGCCTAGAAACTCATTATTTCCGCACACCCCCTTGTCTACGCCAGCAGGCCACCACCCACATTTTCTCCCTAAGCCTGTTCCACCACCGACCTACACTCAGGAGAAGAAAGCCAAAGGGTCTCAAATCTGAAACTTTTCCCCCTATCATCTGCATGTCTTGACTTCTGTACCCAAAGGAAAATCTCCCCGTGATCTGAGTCGCTGATAGGAAAATTCTTGACCCTCCTTATATTAAAATTATCACACCACTCCCTATCTGCCAGAAATGTGTCTAACCTCTCCGTGATGAGGTTGTTCGCACATAATCATCTTTTCCAAGTGAATTTGCACCCTGTGTATCCCATGTCAGTGAGGAGACAATTGTCAATCACCTCCCTGAAGTTCCTCATTTTCCACTCACTTCGTGTCTGCCCCCTTTATTTCTCATGCAAAGCAGTAATCTCATTAAAATCCCCACCAAACACCATCGTCTTGTGAGTGTCCCTGTGTAGCTCTCCCATAAGAGCCCAAGTCTGTTTCCTATCATGTACTGCTGCCCAGCCGTAGATCCCAACAAAGCAATGATTGTACTCAGGGTTGTTCTCATCAATGTCAGCACAAATATGATGGTCGTAAAAATGCGTGATCGTCACCTTATCACCATTCCACCACAACCCCAAACCCCCAGATCTGCCTCTACTATCCACCCTTAAACCACTGTCAAAACCACATGATCTTCTGACTCTATCTTGCTCTGTGCTCTTACACATAGTTTCCATCACAAAAACTATGTCGGGCATCTCTATCCAACATCTCCTCTTAAGAGAGTTCATCGTCCCAGGGTGGCCCAGATCCTAGACGTTCCACACCAAGATTTTCATTATTGTACATGGGTCTGGACCATCCCAGAACTTGCTACTTGCTTTCCAGATGCAACTGTCAAACCTTCATATGTGTGAGACCTCTTGCCCATATTATGCTCAGGTTCCACTATCTCAGAAGCGTATTCATTCTCTCCTTCTCATCCTCATTTCAAGCTGGGTTGATTCTCAGGGATATGCATTTTTGCTTTAGGACCATCCAACCTCTCACCCCTTCGAGTGAACCTCCTCTTCCTCCCTTTACCACCCATTATAGCCATGGATTTTTTGTCCTTTGTCACTTTATGAACCTGTCGTTCCTCCTCAACATCCCTGCCCATTAACAGGTTAGCCATACTCACACTCGGTGCCCATCCAATCCTTGCTTTTTGCTAAGATCCCACCCCAATGCCTTGCTCGTTTCCCTTATTAGCTTGTCCTTCTGTTACCAAAGAAACCCCATGTACCTCCAGCGATCTGTTGCCCAGGACCCCATCAGTGTTGGGTACCATCTTCATCCTCTAGCCATTAGAAGCATGATGTTCCTTCTCCGTTTCCCTACTGCGTGGAAGATCCACCTTGCCACCAGAACCTTGCCCGCACTCAGGGCTACCTTGTTCTCTTTGTGCCATGTCTTCCATCCTTGTGTCCGATAGCCTGGTTTCCACACCCTCGTTCGTGTTCACCGCCCTTGTTGGCCTTTGCCCATGTTCCGCCTGACCCTCCCTAACATGCGCAAGTGTCAGACGTGCTACATTGGAAGCCTCTGACTGCTGGTAATGTGCTCATGTTATCACTGAGGCCTCCATGCCCTCATCCTCCTTCCTCCCCACCATCTCCACCACCACCGGAAAGATCTCATCCAAATCAATCCATGAGAATTGCACCTGCGACATTGTGTCTTCCTTCTCCCCCCTCTTCCCATCTAGGTGCTTGCTGAGCGAGGTCCCTTGTGAGCCATTATTGAAGTTGCGCCTTTCACTATCCACTTTCCTTAGTTCCCTTCCCCTCGACTTCACTATGAAGTCAAGAGATCTCCTCTCACTGCCCCGCCCAAACAACTGCTCTTTAATTGGAATCGTCCACCTTTTCACTGGTGAGGCCTTGATCCAAGGCCCACATTGCCTCTGCTGGTCTTCTTCCTCCTCTTCGACATCGCCGCAATCCTTCTCAAGGTGGCCAATAATACCACACCGGTAGCAGAAACTCGGCATCCGCTCATACCTAAATTTGATGGAAACCACATTTCCTTTAGCATCCCGGATCTTCTATTTTTTCCGAAGAGGTTTTGTGATGTCCAAGGTTACCCGGACTCTGTAAGAAGTATCCCAACCCAGGTCTTTACGATCAACTGCAACCACCAAGCCAATCTTCGCTGCCACCGCCTGTATGGCCACCTCCGTCTGATAGACAAGGGGCATGTTATACAATCTAACCCAGAATGTGCACATGTTCAATTCTAATGCTTCCAGTGTGTCCTCCACTTCAATACTCCTCGTAACGAGTAAGTGATTATTGAAGTTCCATGGCCCCTCCTGTAAGACCTTCTCCTTGTCTCGTCGGTGCAAGAATTGCATGACGAACAGATTACTTGATATCTATCGGAAGCTAGCATCCTTCCTCAGAGACCAGGCACTAATGAGGGATTGTTTGAGCGTTGGGAAATTGTACGGGCGCTGCGTGGCAAGCCTTCCCACGACCGCCAATTCCAGATGATCGCCGCCAATCTTAATCGCCTCTGTCGTGAAGTTGAGCACATCTGTTTCTTCATCTTCCATGACCTTGAGCGCCGCATAGCATTTCACTAAATCATCCTCCATGGCGGAGGAGGCCTACTACAGGAAACTATAACAATAACGATGGAAAATGTTTGTCGTAATTAGGAAACAATTGGTCGTTATATCTATTATAGACGGAAAAAATTATTCGTCGTGTGTTGTCGTTATTGGTCTTTCCGTTATTACCTGTGACGACAAAAAAATTCATTCCATCGTTAATATAAACAATGACAGAAAATTGATGTTATCGCTAATGGATATAACGTCAACTTAAACTGGTTGTCATAGTTGGTAATCACGACAACATATTTCTATCGTAAATACCAATAATGACAAATTTATAAGTAGGGGTGAGCATCGGTCCAAAACCGGACCGGACCGGACCGGACCGGACCGAGGACCGAAAATCAATAATTTTTGGACCGTTGACCGGACCGTTTGGTGGTCGGACCGGACCGGGACCGGACCGTTTTGACCGCGGACCGGACCAGACCGGACCGTTTGGACCGCAATCAGCCTTTTTTAGATGTTTTACAACTTATTTAATTATACAAAGTTGATAATCTTAGTCACTTCTAACAATTATATAACTTTAGTATCAAACATTTATACTAGTAGTACTTATATATGTACTTTATTTGTAGTTATTATAGAATACACCTTCAAATATATATGGATTTTATATAAAAGTTAGTCTGCGGTCCGGACCGGACCGGACCGGTTTTGGACCAGACCGGACCGGACCGGACCGAAGACCGAATTTATCGAATTTATTGGACCGCGGACCGGACCGAAGTTGAAATGGGCCGGACCGAACCGGACCGAATTGAGCGGTCCGGTCCGGTTTTGCGGTCTGGACCGAGATTTGCTCACCCCTATTTATAAGTACTCTCATCAAGGTTTATTGGGACAAAAAACTCCGTCGTAAATAGTTATAATGATACATAATATTTGTATATAATTTAGAAAATTGATGTATGAAATATTATATAACATTATTTCTTAACAATATCCATCCAATGTACACAATTGAACAAATCATGGAAAATTCACAAACTCTTTCTTTTATTGTATTGAACAAAATTTGGATGTACATATTGGAGGGCGTGAGCCTTTACCACCTTGAACAAATTACCAAATACAATATAAAAACGAATTTCATTTGTTACTATACAACTTATACAATTATAGATCATGCCCATATCTAAACTCTCATGCCTAGGTTGCACCCTGTGCGCAAGTCACTACAATAAACCATCGATCTCGACCTCATCTCAAAGAAACACCAAGTAACACACCATCTACCAAATACTTTTCAGTAGACTTCCTGGCAGCAGCTCCAAGACACCATCCATTTGCTGACATGCATGGAACGTTGGTTCGTTTCTGATCCTGAAACACCATCCAAGTGAGCCAATTAAAACACAAATGAACAAAAAATATAAGAGTCACTATAGTTGTCCATGTGTAAATGGACCACAGAATCTTTTACTCATCATGGTGATTGATATGAATGAAGTTATACTGAAATAGAGACCAGCACAAGCAAAACTATTATCATCATGGTAGGAATATATATAACCATACGACAGAATGAAGGGATCAGAAGACAACAACAACTAATTACACGCCAGAAGGTCGTCCCAAAAGCAAACAGCAAACGAAGCATAGATAATTAAGCATCAGACCCACTTTAAAGAGAACGACCAGAGCCAAAGAACCATCAGCAGAATCCTTCATGAAATACTCCTCACAGTGGGAGGATAGAACCAACAAGAACAACTCCAAGCTCAGCATATCATCCCAAACGCTGGCTCCAACAACAGACATCATCAGACAAAAAATGCAGATCGTCTCAGAAGCAAGCAAGCTATCAACTTCTTCACAGAAGACGGAAAAAGGCGAGCAACCACCAAATAAACCACCTTTCAAAAAACCTCGCTACCAAAATGACCAGGAGCAGGATAGGATAGACCAAAAGCATATAACCAGCCCACAAAACTCCAAAGAAAATAGCCATCAGCAATGCACCAGCAACGAAACAGTTGGGAGAGGGGAGCCTCACAATCTAGAGGATGGATACTCAACCTTCACCAATAAGATCATCTCAAACATCAACTAGAACACAGCAGCCAGAAAACACAGCTGAATCCAGAATGATAAGAACTTAAAACTAAGATAACAATGTTGTTATACCATGCAAGAAGTATTGCACCATTTGGCAGCACACGACCTTCCATGACGGCGAACGCACTTGATATCGTAATACACATGCACGCAGCAAGGGATCAGAGTTGTATCCGCTCTTTGATAAAGCCTGATGCATCAAGTAAATATAAGCCACATTATAAACTGCACCCAAATGTATAGACTGCAAACTAAAAAATAGAGATTATATACATCGCCTAAAACTTTCATTCATTCTTGAGGCTTCTGCCTCGACTTCTCAACAAGGGAAGATCTTTGCAACACGGTCAAATATTTGGTATATCTTTGCAAAGGAAGAAGGCTGCATAGTTGGAACATTCATTTAAAAAAGAAATCATATATCAAAGCAAATGGAACTGGAATTAGTTTTTTGTGACCTAAGAAATTGCGCTAACCTCAATGGGGAAATAAGTTGGATGTCTTGGCCTTCCAACATTCACACAAGGAAGATTATCTAAATATTCTAAATGAATCCGATGTTTGTTTATAAAGTATTGAGTCACAATATTTCTTCCCCACGTGTTGAACTTGTTACGATGGTCACATGCCTATAGTTAACAATGAATGTTGTAAATATAGCATGCTCATCTCAGAGAGAGCCAGCTTGTTTCTTCACAAGTTTTTCAGACAATTTGAGTGGCATTGAGTTGATTTAGTCGTGTATATGTTTGGTCTGTCACATGCACATCAGCTATACTCATCCCCAACTATTGCCTGCATCATTGAGAGTGAAATCATTAAATAAAGGGGTAATCTTTTTGACAAATAGGAGAGAAATAAACTAATCAATAGATTTATAAATCAAAAACGTTTAGATAAATCCACATTGAGAACAACAATATTCATGAAACAGCCAAAAATAAGACCAATCAGACAATGTAGTAACTTTAAGACACAGCAGCCACAAAGCAAAGTCAGGATAACATTTCAGCAACAATACCAAATAGGGTGACTAGGATTCAAGTATCTATTTGTTCTTTAAAATTATGACAAATAAAATTTAATCTAGAAATATACTCACGGGCGTACAACAAACCTTTGGTAGCATTGAAGAAGTCAGGAACAGATCTACAACTTAAAGGGGGCATGAACTTGTGGAAGACCTGAAAATGAATGATAACATGCATGTGAGATGAAATTGTGAAGGATGATAAAACATCAGATTGTCGAGGTAGGGTATTATCACCTTAGGTTATATATTTCTCTCTACTATGAGAAAATTCTCCATGAAATTTCGGTTCACGCACTTGATCTTTTCTGTTGTTGGTCTTCCACTCAACCACTCACATACCAAGCAATATAACCTGATTTTAGAGTTGTAACTTTGCTTTTAGCATGACCTCTGCTTTGAACTCCTATAATCCCAACACAAAGGTCTTGGGTAGCTTGTTTGTCAGGTGCAATGGGAACCTAGTGCACATGAAAATGCATAGAAGTTATATTATAATGCAAACCTTGTCAAACACATTGGTCATTGGGAGCATAACCTGCATTTCCATTTTTGTAGTCCAACAACCTGCACACACTGGCAGGTCCAACAACCCAATGTTTCATTTGAAACTTTTAATAGTGGATTGAGGTTTGTGACCTTCCATGTTCACAATTACAGAACATGGACAGAACGTGTATCAATTTGAGATCTTCAAGACTAGACATATCAGGGAATATATGTAAACTTATGGAATCAAAATACCATTTCAATCAAATGTAATCATAGACCACCTTAAAAGGCATACATCAAGCATTAAAAGTGAGACTACCAGCTTGTATTTGAGATGTTGAAACAAGGAAGCTGACTTGTCGTGGTGAACCCGGCAGGATTGATTGTGTTCTGTAGGAAGGTGTTTAGATTCCCCATCAACTGCTACAATAACTTCACAGTTTGTGCAGGATCAGGTTGTCGGTGTCCATGTTGAAGCCTAGCTAGTAGCTAGGAGGTGGAAATTGGGTATGCCCTATAATGAATGCATGAAGCAGAGTATGAGCATCAACGAACGCAACAAGTTTCTGTTAATAATTAGTATGATATTCAGATCATATTGTGCAAACTCGGCCATGATTAGTGTAGTTCAAACAAAATGCACAAATTTTTTGAAATAATATCCTTAGATAGACCATGACGTGTAGGCAAAAACTACAAGCCTTATAAGAGTGCCAGCTGCTCAAATAATATCTCAACATTGGCACGACCTCCTGATTAGTTACATTGTTCAGCTGTCGTATAGTGTAACCTCTTTACCTTTAGCTAGAATCAATGCTTCTCAGCAGCTTTCAGTTATAACAAGAATATGGTGTAAACCATGTGACTGTGTAAAAGTTACTGTGGTTCATTCTATTTAAAGGCATGACTGTACTTTGTATTTAGATTAACGAGAAATACATTTTCGTCCTTGTCTTTCTTCTAACAAGCCTGACAGCTCTATAGATGTTATTTTTCCATCATATGCTAATTAATAAGTAAGCTTCCAGTATCACAGTGAGATAAATAGCTACATGGTACTTGAGCATATCTTAGAGTTTTAATTGTCAAAACCGTAAACATTTGGGGCTGAACATCAGAGCAGACATTAACAATCTCAATCTTAACAAGTTAACAATTACATGTATGAATTAAATTCATATGAGCTATCACAAAACTAAGGCTCAGAGCAATCAAACCTATATGATAGGCATTGAGGCCATGTACAGAGCATTCAAACACATCTTAAAAAAAATCACCATGGAAGATAACAGGAACAAGAAAAATTCAATTAGGATAACAATGGGTGGCAAAAGTTTGAAGAGATACATATACTTGTTTAATTAGATATAAAAAAATGACATAAAAATATTGCATAGCATTAGGGAAAACCTCATAAGGTTCCTCTTCCACTTCTATATTGCATCGTATGGCGATGGCGTTGCTAGACAACTATCATCATTGGTAGAATATGGAATTTCTTTGCTTTTGTTGTGACATACCAAGCAATATAACTTGATTTTGTGCAGTAACTTTATTGTCAATATGACCTTTGGCTTGAACTCCTATAATCCCTGCATAAAGGTCTTGGATAGCTTGTTTGATAGGTACCAATGGGAATGTAATGCATATAACAATGCATAAAAGCTATATTGTAACACAAACCTTGTCAAACATATTGGACTTCACAGCTTGTATCTGAGTTGTTGAGCCAAGGAAGCTGACATGTGGTGGGTTGTTGTCGTGGCCTGTATCATTACACAAAATAGAAGTTAAGAATACAAGAATGATCAATTAAGACTAGAGTTATGATATATTTAATATAAATAGACAAAATATAAATCCTGGGGCGATTTGTCTACCCTCTAGGAATAGCCAAAAGGACAAGTTGGGCTATTGATTTTAGATAGGGGAAAGATGGGTCATGCAAAATGATTTCTTAATAACATCTCTATATGCAATTCTCAATTGCAAATGTTGACATTGTCTTGGGAAGTAGCATAATGATTTCTGGATTCTTAGTAGCTTATTTACGTGTATGTTGCATACCTCTTTCAGTTTATGTCCATCCTTTTTCTCCATTCTTCTTTGTCCCTTATTCATTAAGAAAATACAAAAGAAAGCAGAGTTGAAAAATACTAGTAATTGTTTTCTAAGAAGGTAATAATATATAGAGATGGAACCCATCCTCTTATAATTTAATATAACACTCTACTTGACTTTTCACTTAAGTCATTGATCCACTCTCAATATTGCTTTTTGTTCCATTTCATGTGGATCCATGGAACATTGTTAACACATTATTACATATGATTGAAAAGAATGACAAATGCTAAATGATAACAACCCCTCATGGGTTACATACAACCAATTTGTAATCAAAGTGACACAACCACATTCATACTATGGCATTAGCTTAACCACAATTTAAACATCACTATCATTGGCCACCTCCCACGGGACCAAGTGTGGGGCCTAAAAACCAACATATACAGAAAATAAACCAGTGTTATACTTATAAAATATATAATTGATTTTCTCAATAAAACTTCACCAAACCAATCTAGTAAATTAGCTACATCACAGCTAAGCAACACGAAATATTAGAAAAGGTGGAGAATGTCTAGAACAATAACATATAAATAGCAACGAAATATAAATATTAACAAGTTCTTCCTTCATAGCCTAATGTTCCAGCTTAACCATATGATGGGATCCAAATGGTTAATAGAATTGGAGACTCCAATTCCTACAAGATAAAACAATAAAGAAGTTAGTTTCATTTCACCAATAGATATGTGTAATAGAAAACTATGATATGCAAATATATATACTATAAATAATACAATGGCAACAAGAAACATCATCAATTGGTGAACTGACCTCATAACTAATTTGAGGTATCATCATCTGAAATAGCCAGAGAAAAGGCACAACCATCATCATCCTCACTAAAATCCAAAAGTTCCTGAAATTTTTGATTGCTGATTATCCTATATAGTGCCTTTTCCACATTTTCAAAACGTTTTTGTGTGGCATGCTTTCCATCTTCAACTATTTTAAGAGCTTTCTCTTGTACTTTCAAAGCTTCCTCCTTGTCTTTCAATGCTTGGTCTTTTGCTTTGAGTTCATCAAGTAAGGCATTCTTTGTTTTGTATGGTCCTCTAACATCTCTTGGATTTACACCTCCACCATAACAGGATATTTTATTTCTTTGTCTTTGATTCTCCATACACTTTTTCGGCGACCTCAACGGGGCGAAGGGATGGCTCTGCTTGTTGGATGGTTATGATTTTTTCCTGAATCAACAACTTTTGTTAGTAACTAATGGACCGAAAATAGATATTTTTTTCTTACTTACATGAACTTGAGATGACTCCATAGTAGCTAAGGTATCACCCTTCTTGTGGCTTTCAAAGTACATTGTTCCCAAGTCAGGTGGGTTCCCATCTTTTCCTCCCTATAGTACAACAAAAAAGTTATATGCATACCTAGAGACAAAGTATAGAATAAAGAGAAAATTAAACAACCTTCTGCCATGATATTTCTCTAAGAGGCATGCTACCAGTGCGATGAAGTAACTTATTGTTCAGCCCTTCTCTGTTTATGGAGATTCTCTTACTCGATGCCTGCATCTAGTATAATGTGCATATCGATAGAAGAAAAAAAAGAAATATAAGAACACATAATTTGAATTGATGTAAAGTTTTATAATAAAAAGGTCACCATAAACTTTTCACTGTGAAAAATCTCTTTCACAAGCCATTCCCAATCACTATCAACTTCAATTGCCATAGGTTTATTTGATAGTTGTTGCATGTCCAACCCCTTGACAGTTTGATGCATTGATGCCCTCCACTTTATCCATAATTCTTTCAAGTGTTTTAAAGTGTGAGCTTTGTGTTCCTCCATGTGGTCATTTGAGAATTTATCCTAATACATGTTTAATTACACAAGAACATCAATGCATCATGGATGTTTGTCAAATGATTATAACAATAAAGTGTAGAAGATATTACCATAACTGCAGCCCACATGTGATCTTTTTTTCTGTCTATAACTTCATTCCAAGAATGCACTTTGATTGGACAAATATTCCGATCACGAACAATCCTGCCCAAATGTCTACTCCACACCTTATGATTTTTTCCAACAGGGCGACCTTGATAGAATGTGACATCTATCTTGGCACCTCCTCTTAGTCTAGCCACTTTTTTACATTTGTTACGTCCTCGACGTCTGACTGCCTTTTCAGTGGCACTGGCTATATTCAATAATAAAAAATAAATAAAACAAGTTAAGGAATGTCTGACTCAAGCCCTTGAATTTGCTTATTATGAATAAAGGAAAGCGAACCTACACTTTGAAATATCATTGACGACATTAGTGGACATCAGTTCGGTCTCCACGTTCTGTTCTGGTTCAATAGGAACTTCTTCAAGAGGTGTAGGATCAGCTTCAGTTCGTGGGGAAGGAACATTTTCAGTTGGAGGAGCATCACAGTCTTGTGGTGGAGAAACATTTTCAGTTGGTGGAGGAGTAATTCTTTTTGACATGGGAGCCATTCTAGATTGATCATGAATATTGCTTTGTTTGGAAGTCAAGTTGTTCAAAAAGGATAAATGATTATCACATGACTCCATGTAACCACGGCTTTTGCTACCTCCTATATGATTCAACAAGCGACTCTTAATTTGTAATCCATGATTACGTCCTTTCCCAATTACTGCTAATTGTTGTGGTGAGATGAACTTCTTAGCATTGGACTTAGCCATTGGATCTTTCCCATTTCTTGATGTGCTAGCAGCCAACTTCCTACAAAACCGTCAAGCTAGTTGTCAATATAATTGCTTGCATAAATCAGTATAAATGAAATTATAATTGCATAGAATGTAACAAGGAATAATAGAAGGGAGGTCCAGGAAGTGTGGGATACTGCTATCTATGATTCAGAGAGCATGTATAGATAGTTGTTTTGTTTTGTACAACTCTCTTTTTTTGTTTTTTTTCTTTTCTGTTTTGTACATATTTTTACATAGTTTCAATAAAGAGGAGCAAGATGGTTACCACAAAAAAAACATTGTAATGAGATACGAAAAAAATAAGTTTGACTATTATAATTGTTACACGTTTAGAAGTACTTAAAGAGGAATAGTAATCTAGTTAACATTATGAAATAAGCATTGGATCATCATGTGCATCATTTGTATCATCAACTAGCTCCAACTTGTCCCCTGGATCGATCTTTGTCACAATATGCCACCCCTTATTAATCTGATCATTCGCATAAAAAACTTGAGATGCTTGAGTTGCTAATATAAATGGCTCAACAGTTTTCCAAATACGCTTGCAATCAACACTCGTGAATCCATACGCATCAGTTTGTACTCCTTTAGCAACATCAAACCAATCACATAGAAATAATACCACTCTCTTACTGCCCAAATATTGCAATTCTATAATCTCAGTCAGTTGTGCATAGTAATCTCTGCTAATTCCACTACCATCATCACCAACCACGGTTACCCCCTGCATTGTGACCTTGATCTTTCATCATGAGACTTAGTATGGAACCGATAACCATTCACTATATAGCCATAAAAACATTTCACGCATTTGAGTGGACCACGTGATAATGAAAGCAACTCATCTGTCTTCTTGCTTTTATCATTCACATGTTGATCTCCTATCTAAAAAAAGATAGTTAGTAGAAAAACTAAATCAAATTAGTGTGTATAAAAAACCATATTGAACAAATCAGACCAACTTACTTTCATCTTAAACCATTCTATGAAATCCTTATTTAAATCCTTAATAGATATTTGATCTGGATCAACTCCTTGAGCTTGATAATATTCTCTAGAATAAATTGAAAATGCATGTGATGAAGTTAGTAAACAAAATATAAAATCTATCAGCAAATGGCTCAGCTACACAATTCAAGAATCACGTACTCAATGAACGGCTTAACTTCCTCACAATTGTTTAAGATGTATATGTGAGCTTTCTCCCACTCAACTGCATCAAGGTCCCTTGTTGTTCCACATCCTAATCCTCTTCCCTTGTATGAAAATACAGATAATGTTGCACATTCATTGACATAATCATCATAGTTTCTATCAAGACGATTGAACCTTGTCTCTACAGTATGCAAATATCTGGAACAAAGATTCATGCATTCTTCTGCTATAAAGCCTTCTGCTATGGAACCCTCTGGACAACTTCTGTTGCGAATATAGGACTTCAATGTGTACAAATATCTCTCTATCGGATACATCCAATGATCATGAACGGGCCCACACAACATAGCCTCATGTGATAAATGAATAGGCAAATGTAGCATCACATCAAAAAATGATGGTGGGAAAATTTGCTCCAACTTACAAAATGTAATTGCAATTTGAGCTTCAATTTGCTTCAGATCCCCCATATCTAAACATTTGTTTCCCAAAACCTTGAAGAAACGCGACAACTCAAGAAGTGGTTCGTAAACATCCTTAGGAACAAGGCCACACAATGCAAGAGGGAGTATGTGGTGTAACAAAATATGACGATCATGACTCTTCAATCCTGAAAGTTTGTTTTCTTTAAGATTCACACACTGGGAAATGTTTGAAGAAAAAACATCTGGTACCTTTAGATCCTTCAAAAATCTTAAAAACCTACATTTTCCGTCTACAGATAATGTGAATGATGCATCAGGCAACACTGTTTTCCCTCCAATTATCATTGGGTGCAACTCTTGCCTAATATTCATTGCTTGCAAATCTAGACGAGAGTTATAGTTGTCCTTTGTCTTATTCTTCACATTCATATGAGTTCCAAGAATACTATCACATATGTTTTTCTCAATGTGCATCACATCTAAAGTATGTCGTATCAATAGATCTTTCCAGTATGGAAGCTTAAAGAAAATGCTTTTCTTGTTCCAATTATCCCCTCTGCTCTTGTGAGATACCTTTTTTGAACATTTGCTAAGAACATTCCCTTCCAAACTTTGCACTTGAATGAGGACATCATCACCACTTAGTGGTGTAGAGGGTGTGCCCTTCTCGATCGTGCCATCAAATGTAGATTTATTCTTTCTCCACCGATGATCCAAAGGCAAATAACGCCTATGACCCATAAAGCATTCTTTTCTACCATTAGTTAGCCTAATCGAATGAGTGCCCTTATGGCAACACGGGCAAGCAAGTTTTCCCTTGGTACTCCATCCAGATAAAATCCCATATGCAGGAAAATCATTGATGGTCCACAACACAGTAGCACGAAGATTAAAATTTTGATGTGTAGTTACATCAAATGTTTGTATGCCATTATTCCAAAGCTCCAATAATTCATCTATTAATGGTTGCAAATAAACATCAATACAATTACCTGGACCATCAGGACCTGGAATCAGCATGGACAAAATGAGATTTGTTTGCTTCATGCACATCTAAGGAGGCAAGTTGTACGAAATAAGAATAACGGGCCAAGTGCTATATGATGACCTACAATTGTTGAATGGTTGAAAACCATCACTAGCAAGGCCTAGTCTGACATTCCTGGGCTCTACAGAAAAAGTACCATGAAGCTCATTCAACTTTTTCCATGCCAAGGAATCAGCCGGATGATGTAAATTCCCATCATCTTCTTTATTGTGAAGCCACCTCATTAGTGAAGATGTTTTTGAGGACATAAACAACTTTTGAAGGTGGGGCTTTAGTGGGAAGTAACGCAAGATCTTTGCTGGTACTTTCTTGCCATTTGCTTTTAATTTCTCTTCCCCATTGTGCTTGTCATACTTCCATCTTGAAGTATTGCAAATTTTGCATTTTTCAAGGCCACGGTCTTCCTTCCTGAACAACATACAATCATTCACACATGCATCTATCTTGTCATATGAGCAACCAAGATCTTTAATTGTCTTCTTTGGTTCATAATAAGAGGTAGGTAAGGTTGAATCACCTGGGAATAGTTCATCTTTCAATAATTCAAGTAGCAATGTGAAAGAATGATTACTCCATTTTCCAAGGCTCTTGAGATGAAGCAATTTTACCAAGGCAGATAATTTTGACCCCTTTGATCCCTTATAGAGAGGTTGATTGAGGTCGTCCAGCAACCTAAAAAACCTTTTAGCCTCAGTATTAGGTTCCTCTTCATGATCATCGTGGTTGGAATTTCCCATTCCACCATCATTCCTATCAAAATTATGTGAACTAGGGTGCATTTCTTCAAGAAGATCTAGCATCTCATCATCATCTATATCATTATCCCCTTCATCGTTATTGACTAAAGTATCTGAATCAGACTCACTTACATTTCCCGTCTCACCATGATGATACCAAAGAGTATAACTGCTCAAAATACCATAAACCATCAAGTGTGTTTTCACCACATCACGTGGGATATAAGAAGTATTAACACAACGAACACACAGACATCTGATTTTATCTGCACCAATTTTTTGACATGCATAGGTAAGAAACTCTTCAACACCGATTTCATATGATGGATCATCAAGCCTATCATCAACAAGTCTGATCCATTCCTTATACGGTGCCATTTTCTACAAAGAAGAATTCATGTTATTGTTTACAAGCCACATAATACAATTATTTCTTGTTGGTGATAAATATAAGATTTCTTTCTCTTATTGGTTACCTTTATAAAAAAAGATCAAGATGTATAGCATGCAGCTCTATGCCCGAGTCCTTTGGGCATCTATACATTCAATGTTTAGCACTTGGGTTATGCAACACCTTGAAAAGTAATAAGGAAGTTAAGATAGGGCATACACATTTACATCATGCGGCCATGATGCAGGAAGTAAAAATAGTTTTCCAATTTCGTTGTTGCAGACCATGATGCATGAAGTAAAAAGTCGTATCATTCACTATTGCATAGAGGAGTGGGACTTGTTTTATATCCACTCGCATCATGTTTTTTGTGAGGTATGACGGAGGATTTATCAGGGGAAAGGGTTGAACATAAACAAAGTTAGAGGACAAAGTGCAAGAAGACACCACCAATGCAATCCCTTCTTAGTCCCCCCCCTCCGGCGTCTTCCCTACCCCCTTCTATGCACTCTCTGCCTAGACAGAGACAGGTGGCCCAACTTGACACACCATGATAGCTCTTAGAGGATGAAGAGCAAGAAGACACCACCAATACAATCCTTCCTCCCTTTCTCTCTTTTCCTGCCCATGTTATATAATACATCAATATCACCTTGGTAACTATTATTTTCCTTAAGTTGTATGACCCTTTCATGTAGCAAACTCCTAGATTCGTTTCTCAGGGATAGTCTCACAAAGTTTGTAGACTACATAGAGTTGTCTAGCTATGGTCTCAAACAAAGTGCTCGTGCTTAGTTTGACAAACTGATATCCTTTTTAAGACATGATTGTGACGCTCCCACTCTAATCACATGCTCTTTGATAAAACTAGTGAATCTGTTATTGTTGTTCTACTTTTAAACATTGATGACCATCTCGTATCGGAGTGATGTAGGCATTCAAACAAGTATTCATGCAAGCATTTTGTTACAAAATGCCTTGGAATATTATGATATTTTTCTAGGCATTAGAGTCACCTGTAGTGCATCTATATTCATGCAAGAATTTTTTTTCAAAATGCCTTGGAATATTATGAAATGACCTTGGTTTGAAGTCCTGTTTGAACTTCCTAAAATCTATATGCTCCTGCGCCTATGTATTGTGACAATGCTGCAACTATATTCATCTTCCAATCGAAGATTCCATGAAGAACCAAACATATTGAATTCAACTGCCACTTCGTGCGAGAAGCCATGGATGCTAAGACGATCAACACCTTGTTCAAGAGATCAGAGTTGCAGATAGCAGATTGGCTTATCAAACCTGCGAGTAAATGGGTATTTTCTACTGTAGTTGACAATCTAGGCTTTCTTGATATCTATGCCCAGCTTGAGGGGAGGGGGTGTTAGAGTGTTGATGGGTCCTCTGTTTAGTCCCACATTGGGGAGTATGAGAGTGCTACCCTATCTACACTCCTATCTATACACTGCTTGTAAGAACCAATTAATATACTACATATAATCCCAGTTAGCATTGTCCAATCCTCTACATATATCTATTTTAATAGGGGCCAAAAGGATAATGACTTGAAAGGAAATGGAGACCACAAAATAACCAAAATAGAGGGTCCATTACTTGAACGTCCTGGTTAAGTATTAACAGATGCAATTGAGTAGGGGGGAAGAGGCGATGCAGTCAAATAATTGGAAGATATATAGGTGGATGTCACACGACTCACACCTACCCTATCGTGCTAGTGAGGAGTTTCAATCAGCAAGATTGAGAAAGGGATATGTATGGTTAATAAAGACAAATAGAGGAAGTCGACACATTCAGAGATCATTGCCATTATTTTAAGACTGTAACTCTGTATCAAAGTTCATGAGAAACCGTTTGTGGTAGCAATTTCATCTTTCTTTGACCACAATATTTTACTTTTGAGTACACGCTGAAGAACAAGTGTTACTTATAGTTGATTTTGGTATATCAGATAACCTTAGAGAAACTTGTCGGACAACAATCACACTCCACTTTTTCGGTACAGAAAAGGAATATTTATCATCTAATCCAATAAAATTGTGGCTAAAGAGGCAGGTGCTTGCATGATCAATAAGTTCTGATGAGGATCATATCTACTCAGCATGCAATTTAAATAATGTATATATCCATCAGCTTCAAAAAGAGTTGTTATACACAATCCTTCATAAGAAATTGGTTCAACGAACTCTATTAATCCAAGGAGGTCGACTTCATCAATTTTGGAAGTGGAAATTTGGGGAAACTTTGATGAGGTTGGCGAACAAAACTTCAACAAAACATTGATGCAAATGGATCTCAAAATTGTGAGAAGAATTCTGAGTGATACATACAGTTTTAGTGAAATAGCATTGCGGCAACCCATATATAAAAAAATGATTCTGTAGTTCCTTAAATGAGGTACAAGTAACATCAGCATAAGCAGGATATATTTTCAATACAAAGAGATATCGATCAGGTTGCCAATATGACATAAGAAATTACCGTTACAGATAGCTTCTAATACTGTAACTTTTGGGGTTGTTGATGTTAATCGTACTGGTCTTTAAGTTGTGTTACATTAGCCAACAAGTATTTTCTTTAATAAAAAATCATATTTGTCTAAAGGAGTGAGATGAGAAATTAGAAATTGAGTTAAGATCAACGTCATATCCCATATGAGTATTGCATCTTTTGTGTGTGGGGGGGGGGGCATGAGACATATTTTCCTAAAAAAACCAGTTGTACATTCCATAGATATGTCTCCCCCACCATTCTTGGATTTGTTGCCTCCATTGTCCGAGCCGTTGGATTGCCCGAAAATGTAAAAAAAAAGATATTTGATGATATGACTGAAGCATTGACAGGCTGTCCATGATTTTGTTGACATTGGGTCAACATTCTGACCCACTGACATTGACACAAATAGGCAAAAGTTTGTCCACATGCTCAGTTGGATGCAGGTGTTATGCTAATGTTGATTTTGGTTTGAGAACCATTCTTTAAACTTTAAAATGGTGTCAGGCCATTAATACCCCCAACATTGTTGGGATTTTGGCAAGCATGGGCGAGTTGAAACAAGTTATTTCTGATATTAGCAGTACTGTTAGCCTCAAGCCTCTGGCCAAGTCAATTAAAGATCTTAGCAGGGCTGCAAAGAAAATAAATCTACAGAAGAAGGTATGGGTTATGCTAAGAAAACCACACACGATGAGTGAAGTTAAGAAACAAGAGTTAGTTATGACATTGTATTACATATTTTGGTTATTTTTTTAAAAATCCAGTTGTTAAAACTTCTGTACTTTTACTTGAATAGCCTATTAGCAAATTGAACTCATTGAACTTATATGTTGACTGCAAAACTGACGTAGTATATTTTTTTAACAAAGCATCATTTTTTAGCCTTCACGTCTATGATGTGTATGTATCAAAACGACCTAAAAATCTGTATATAGGCTAATCATACGATATGTAAGGATATTAATTGTTGGGAACAGTTCGAAAATGCAAATTGAGTGTATGGCTGTAGTGGTACACGAGTGGTAACTAGAAATGTCTCTATGCTTAATACTGTGAAAGATGACCTAAAGATTTCACTCCATCTTAACCTTCACTTAAAATTTTGATTCTTACTAGACTAATATATTAAACTCACATGCCGACACTCCACCTTGTCATGTACATATTTTCTATCTAGTTGTATCGTGATGAACCAACAATAGTTTTCTTTTACAAGTATTCTATTTTACATTCATAATTTATTTTAGCATTAATTTTAGTGTTATATACGAGTGAATTTTATGGTATTTGACTTATTGTCACATTTTTGGCATCTAGATGATGTAGTTAAAGGACAATCATGAATATTGTCTACTGAATTACTCTCTCTGAAAATGGGGATAAAGGATATGTTTATGAAACTAGGAACCTAATCGCCCTCTTCAACTACACCCCCATGCTATCACACGATTTGGATAAGTATAGTGTCAACTTGAGGTTACTTAACTAGGAACAAAATAGTTAGAGGGCGATCAAGGTTGTTATCATATCCACTTACATAAAAAAAATATAATGCAAAATTCATGCATATGAGCTTTAAAATTAATGTTTCCCTTCACATCGTTTTATATTTTATCCTTAAACAGAAGTAGTTACGTTGTGTATTAATAAATTGCAAACTACCATTTGTGTCATATAAATTAAATATGATATTAGTTTTACTTTGATTTGAGATCTTATGACTCATAACTACTCCATCGTTACAAGTTAGTAAAATGATATTTAACATCATATAATTCTAATATATTTTCATAGACTTTACAGAAATCCTACCAGTATTTTTGATTTTGTATGTTGTGCTGTCAGTAGTGGGGGTTCTTCCAAGTAGTTCTCCCTCCCTAGACGGTCGTCGAGGGATGGTACAAGGCGAATGTGGTTCTATGAAAGCCATAAATAAAGCGACTATGTGTGCACAGATTCAAAGGAAGGTGATCTTCATATCTAATTACGGGCTTCTCAGCTCCTGATTTGTTGTGTGGTAGGACAAGCTCAAATTGAACATGGTACCCTAGCTCATGGAGCTAGAGGAGACATTCTGAAGCTATAGGTAACCCACATAGAAAAAAAGAAAATCGCATACCCTCCTGCAGCATTTGAAGCAAACATTAGTTCGATCGTCTTGGGTCCGTAGAGATCACCTCGCCTCTTGCCTTTGGGTCCACAGTCCTTTATCCTACCTTGGTTCGCCTAGGACCATAGGCTGTTACTGCACGGAGCAGAGAGAAATAGAGGGCCACAGGATGTTACTGCACAGAGCGGAGAGAAATAGAAGAAGTAGGGAATAAATGAGTTCAGAAGACATGACTGTGGGAGTGGAGTAGAATGATGGCCGCATACCTTTTTGTTCCTCCTACAGATCAATCACCAGCTCCTATCTAGGTTGACACTCGCCTCTGGTTCTAGATCGGGGTTATGGCATCGCTGTGATGCCTGGCGCACTGCTCTAGGTCACCCTTGATCGGCCGCCGGAAGTACTAGATTGCCCTGATCATCATCGCCGAAGAGGAGAGCTTGGGAGTTAGCTAGCTAGCAGGCAAACCTAGTGTGAAATCAGTTGGATTGTCTGCGTAGAGAGCCAAGGATCTCTCTGCTCGTGGGTTGGCAAGTGTGGGAATTATCGGTGGAGTGGGAGAATGTGGGAGTCGGGCGGTCTTTGCCGCCGCATGGATCGGGCGTCAGTTCCCGGGTCGCGCGGGGGGGGGGGGTGGCGTTGGCGGGGGTGGGACTGGAGGGAGAATTTTTTTAGCGACAGAATATACATCATATTTATGACAACTAATATATTTGGCCGTTATTAACCATACTAATATCGACCATAAAAATTTGTGGTCACGATTAGGGTAACTATTACGATCAACTAATTATGTTGTCGCTACTTTGGTCGTTAATGTCTTGGTTTCTTGTAGTAAGGCCAAGAGAAAGAGAGGAGTCTGCCTCAGTGGCCGAGAGGAGAGAGTCCTGGATCGCGAAATCGCCTAGAGAGGAACCCTAGAGGACGACGCGGCTAGGAGTAGGAGCAATCAATAGAGGACTGATGAACCAAAATTTATATATACAAACACATAAAATGTACATATCATTACAATAGTTTGTACATATAAAGTGAAATAAAAATATTATAATATGATTTGAACCATCATATTTTTATAAAAAAATTATAATTATACCATACTAAAATATTTTTAGAGGAGCGACATTCGCATCATGACTGTATTGGTATTATTATAGTTAAAAATATTATGATTAGTTATGAATATAATTTTTCCTTTATTTCTTTGATATCCTTACTTTTCATATATCACACAATAAAATTAACAATTTTTCAATTGATTTTAATTGATTTTTATATTTACAGTTACGACAAACCAGTCACATGGAAGTGAATGAAACTTAAGTTCCGGAAACTGAATTAGAGTTTCCAGAAAATGAGTTCTACGTAACTAATGACTTACATCAAACCAATCGGAGCCTAAGTAACACGGCATAAACTAAGCATCGTTTAGTGGAAGTTGAATCCTATGTGATGATTGAAGATTCAGTACGTAAAACGCCTGTAAGGCCATCACTACCACTAGGAAATGTCTCCGTAACATTCTGAATAATAAAAAATATGCATTAGAATGAACCACAGAAATTGGATGTTTCGTTAGGCTTAACCTTTCATGACACCTACGGCAAAAGAAAAAGAAAAAAGCTCATTGGCTACGACCTTTGCTGCCTTTCTGTGTTGACGGCAAAAGCACCCTGAATGTTCAGTGGTTAATAATAGTAAGCTAGAAACGTGTGGAGTATCCTGGAAAGCAGATAAGTCTTAAGGAATTGGAGCATGGTATACTAGAAGAAAAAGAGGAAGTAGGGTGACTGGTAAAGTGGTAAGCAACACCATGCTCATTAGGCAAAACAGAAGAGTAGCTATGCTAATCCACCGGGGAAGATATGTCTGAAACGAAAAGTCATGGAAGTTTTGTATGACTTATGTTGTACCAAGTTGTGCACAGGGGTGAATTTATGCCATGGCAGAATATGTTTGTTGGTGCTTTTGCCTCAACATTGAAGATTGCTTTGTCCTGATTGCAAAATCATCCGAGTATCCTGCAACCAGGGAAGGCATCTAAATGTCACTTGACACAGCAAAAAGGCAAAATTCCACGTTAGGACAAGTTTTCCAACAACCCAAAAGACAATAATAAAAAGATGACTATATTTGGAGTTGTGATGCGGCATGTTTGGGACAAAGAAATTGCATAATTATAAAATCACGGTCTATGAATAATACCATAGCTACTGCCGAACTCATTAAGGATGATGTCGAACAACAGAAGTTGCCTTGTATTGGAGTATCGATCCATCATTATTTATACCCTAGCTACTGTCGAGCTCATTCAAGATAATGTAGAGGACATTAAGAAAGGGCTAGCAATCAAGGAACAGCATAATCAAGGGGCAGAACAGAAGAAGTTAAACTAAACTCTCGTGGAGTTCGAAACATACATGTTTGTAAAGAAAATGCATGCGTACGGCTGGTCATCACAAAACATGAGTGAAGGAATCGCCGACGGGCGTTTAGGGGCCATTAACATTGGAGGTTTGCAGGCTGTAACATGTGGCGCTATCCTGCAGGGACGGTATCTAGTGAGTCGCGATGTATGATCACAAACTCGATCAATCAAACGTAAGTCGACATGGCAAAAGACAAAAAGCACGTTAGGTCATCAGTGGAACAGTGAAGAAAAAGACAGGCACCCACGATATGTTGAAGAAACTGTGTCCCAGTTTTTCCGTAGTAAAGAAGACGTAACAGCACAGACAGGTGAATCCCGGCTCGAATGGCACAATATCCTGTTTGTTTGTTGCTGGCTCATCGGTTTCACACTGCATAAAACCGATAGGTGCGTTCAGAAACGGGCATATCCGGCGCTGTATATACATGCATGGCAGCATGCCAATGTGCACCGTGATGTTTGCGGCTGTGTCCGTTTTAACCCGCCGACGATTGCACCTGTCAATCTGTCATGCACCTCACTTGGATAGTTGGATCGGTTTCAGATCGATGCTCACATCTGGACCATCTGCTATGTATTGTTATACGATGTAGTTTGGTAGTATAACCTCACCGTCGTTGTCAAACGGGGCAATTGTATTGACCGGCTCAGGTCTGACGTTGACATGCATTATCGTGGTATATATGTGATATATACATCTCTGAAAAGGTTGATTTGGTACGGGATTAGATACAAACTCGATTTGGGTGTGTGTTTGTTAATAAGTAGATCTGATTGACGTTATTGTTATTAGGGGTGGCAATCTGGTTCTGGTAGAGCGGTTTTATTTTGAGTCATTTCTGGTTAACACTTTTTTTTTGGATAAGTCAGAGAGTTTTTATTCATCTCTCCCCTCTCTTGCAAGCAAACTCTTGGGGATCATTACAACATACAGACTCTTCCGCTGAAATAAATTTGGTAGTACTACTAGACTACTATGAGGTACCCTGTATACAAAGGAACCATCCATGGTTTTTTGGTGATGTTTGGCAAGGCCATCTGCCACCTTGTTTCTCTCTCTAGGGACATATCTTAGTTTCCAACTCTTCTTCCACCCATTCTGAATTTCAGTTAACCAGATAATCAGCTTCGGATAATGCATTATATCACCTTCAATAGCCTCTTTTGTTTTCTACGAATCAGTCTCAAAACGGATTTGGTTACATGATAGATTTCTTCCCACCTCAACTGCCCAGTGAATAGCTCTGACCTCAGCTTCCAGAACACTCTTAGCATATATTTTCTTACCCCAGCCAGCTATCTATCTTCCATTCCAGTCTCTACAGACAACGGCAATTTTCGAGGGAATCTTATTGCTTCTAAAGGTAGCATCAGTATTGAACTTCCAACAATTCAACTCCAGTGGCTGCCATCCTCCATCTTCATGATGTGTTCTACCTTTATTTATCACTACCGAATTGAGAGCTAGCTCTGTTAGATTGCACTCATTTCTTATTAGATGAGCTATATAACTGCTGGAATATTTAGTTCCTTCAAACACTTGTGCATTCCTCCCTTTCTAAATTTTCCAGCATCCAATCATGAACATCGTGCTTAATCCTTTTTATGTCTTAATAACTTCTCTAGCCATCTCCAGATATCAGTAAAAGAGAAGAAGGTATTCCAAAATTGGTTACTTAGGGTGGCTTTCCAAACCTCCTGTGCTCTGGGACAGTCCCGTAAGGCATGGAGAATGGACTCCTCCTAGTCTTCACAGATAGGGCACATAGCATTAGTAGTCAAGCCTCGGTTCATCCTCTTCTTATTCGTAAGAATAACATTGTGACCCACTAGCTAGATAAAGAACTTCACTTTCATCGCAACTTTTGTTTCCCAGATGATATTCCACTTGCCTTGGACTCTAATGTCCTTGTTTTGTCTCAAGAGTTGGTAGACACTTTTGATGGTAAATTGACCTGTGTCCGAGTGGTCCCAAGCTAGAGCATCTTCCTCTTCCGTCTGTCTGGGTATTTCTAACCTGGTTACTTTATTTACAATTTCTTGTGGAAACCAATCAGCAAGGAATTCAGTATCCCACTCGTTGTTCATGTTAACAAGGCTCGAAACTTTAAGATCTTTTAAAACCTCAGGGATATCCCGACTACTATACTGATGTAGACTGCCTTCGACTTCACACCATTTATCAAACCAGACATTAATATTATGACCATTAACAGGTATCCAGGTAGAGTTATCAGTTATGAATTCCTTATAGTGGAGAGCTGAGTGTCCCAGTCTGGATAAGCTAATTCCTTTACCTTCAGCATGGTTGACATGCTTGCGTTCAAGGCTTTTACACCAGCTTGAACTTCTCTTCGTAGCGATTTCCCAGGCATGGTTGGTGATAAGAGAGGCATTGAGGTCCTTCATACTTTGTATTCGTTTACCTCCATGCTCCTTACTGTAAGTGATTTTATTCCATGCAACCAGAGAAAGCGGATGACTTTTATGGTTGCCGCCCCATATGAAGCTTCAGATTGTGCTGTCTATGTGATCGCACACTTTGGTTGGAATGAGAGAAGTCTGCATCACATAACTGGGTATAGCTGTGAGGGTCGACTTCGCCAGGTAGACTCTTCCAGCCAGGTTTAAGCATCTTGATGACCAAGCCGCTATCACAAATTCGACTCTTTTCAAAGTAGAGTTATAGGTATCCTTGTTAACCCTTCCATGTATAAGTGGAACCCCCAGATATCTACAAGATTGTTGGTTACAGTGAAGCCACTTATGCTTCCAATTCTGGACCTCATACTTTGTCTCACGTTCCTAGAGAAGAAGATGGAAGATTTCTTTACTGATATAGCTTGACCAAAAACCCGGCCAAAATGTTTGAAGCATCTGAGGATGGTTCGCATTTCTTTAAGATCTTCCTTGGCGAATAATACCATATCGTCTGCAAAACACAAATGAGAGTCTTTGGGTCCAGAGTTGTAGAGCTTGAAAGGATTCCATTTCTTCTCAGTGATAAGTTTCTCGATAGATTGACTTGGCCTCTCTAGGCACAAAACAAAAAGATAGGGTGACAGAGGGTCGCCCTGCCTCAGGCCTCTCGTTGATTTGAAGGATCCCGCCTCCTTACCATTCCAGATAATAGAGCTTTCACCTATCGAGATGGAATTTATAATATAGTTGTAGATGGAGTTGGGTATACCGATTTTTTCAAGAGTATCATTGATGAATGGCCAGGTCATTTTATCATATGCTTTGGGCAGATCGATCTTGATCGCCATCATCTCCTTCCCTGATTTCCTGTTCCTCATTATATGAATGATCTCTTGAGTGACAGTGATGTTATCTGAGATTATTCTGCCAGGGACAAAAGCACTTTGTGCTGGGGAAATCCAGTGCGATAGATAGGATTTGATCCTTTCCACTATTATTTTAGAAGTGATTTTCAGACTGAGATTGTTGAGTGATATGGGGTGAAAGTGTTCACAGAGCTCAGGCTTTGCAACCTTTGGAATCAAAACTATACTCGATTTACACATGTCTTCATTTAAGTCACCACCTTGAAGAGCATCGTTAATAGTCCAAAGCAGTGAATGTTTAACAGTTTGCCATTTTTTCTTTATGAAGCTGCCATCCGCGCCATCAGGCCCAGGCACCTTATGCGTATTAAGTTTGGATAGAATATTATGGATTTCTTCAAGTGTATCCTTTGAGCATAACATCTATTGTTCTTGTTCGATCAGTTTATTAAACTCTCATGGGAACTCCTTGATATCTGTTGCATGAATGGTGAAAGGTTCAGTAAACAGGTTCTTGAAGTACCTCACTATGAGCTCTCATGTCTCCTCTTCACTACTGGTCCACACACCATTTTCATTTCTAAGCATGGTAATGGTATTATGTCGTCTTCTTTGTTTAACATAAGTGTTGTAAAATTTCGTGTTAAGGTCTCCATCTATCAGCCAATTGATATGGATTTTCTATCTCGCATCCACTTCCTCCTTTTTCGAAATTTCACCATATTGTGCCTCCATATTGATGATCATGTTAGCAGTGATCTCATCAAAATTTTCTGCAAGGTTTTTCTGTAGTAAGTTGATATTCCTCAAGATTCTCTTCTTCTCTTTCATATTGCTTTTCATGTTGTTCGACGCCCATTTGTTGATGTTTTAATGTGATCTTTTTAAAGCTTCATTGAAGTTTAAGTTGGAGTTCCAGATGTCTTTCACTACTTTTTGAAAATCCTCTGATGTAGACCAGGATTCTTTGATAAAGAAGTGGTTGGGGATATAATCATTCTTTGTTTTCCCTACTTTAATGGGGCAGTGATCCGAATACGCCTTTGGAAGATGCTCAACAATGCAGGTTGGGTAAGCATTTAGGAAGTCAGTGTTGGCTACTGCGCGATCAAGCCTCTCCTGCAACCCTCCATGTATATACGTGAACTTCTGACCATTGACACTGAGATCCGTCAGGCCAGCTTCCATCAAATTGTTACTGAAGATTCGAGCTTCATTGAAGTTATAATGTCTACTTCCAATTTTTTCCTCCGAAAGTAGCGTTGTGTTGAAATTGCCAATGGCAACGAAGGTGATCAGAACCTTTTTATTCACCTTACAAATTATGAATTTCCGGTGGTAGTTGATGATTTGGACCATGCATTCCTCATCCTTCCAACAAACCCAGATACCCCAGAGAACCCTCTTGCTTCACACCAAAATGGTCTATTGAAACCCAACTTCTTGATAGTGTTTTCAACTTTATTACTGCTAACGCGTGGTTCCAAGATTCCAACCAAACATGCCTTCTTCAGTGAGATTAAATCTCTGAGGACACGGCAAGTATCCTTATTTCTGATTCCTTTGACATTCCATACAATTGTATTTATCATTAAGAACAAAGATAGATGAGGATGGATGGGATCTAGGCGTACCCAAACACTAGTCATCCATATATGTTTCTTCTTCTTCTTTCTCATCAGTCTTCTCAATTTCATTCTCATCCACCTCCACCTCCACCTGGATGCGTGGGCTTTTCCTTATGTGTTCGTAAGGTGGTTTTATTCTGGAGGATTTCATCTTTGATACCGAACCTTTCAACTTCCCCATGGTGGTAGTCTGAATGTTGTTGAGTTGGGGTCGACGTCTTTTAGTGGGTACCTTGCCTCTGTCTCCTCACCCTCCATGTACTCCAGATTCATCAAATTTTCTGTATTTGCTTCAGTTCTCCTCAGTGTTTCCTCCTGGTGCGTAGTTCTATTAATATCCGTCGTTGTATGCTCAATGATGTCAGTGTGGTTTACAGTGTCCTTGTTTGCTACTAGTGCCTCAAGATCTATAATTTCATCAGCTTCCAGATTAACAGCCATGTGAATATCTGCATTGGTAGCTTCACTATCCTTCATCTTGTTGATTTCCTTCAGCACTTCTCGTTTGTCATCTGCAGTCTCTACAATTTTCTTTCTCCTTGTCTTCAGGGGTATTTTAGATCTTGTTGTGTTCTCTTTTCCATCTGCAGCCATCTTTCCTTTATCATTGTTTGTTTGGTTCTGATGATGTTCGTCTTCCTGATCCTGCAACTCCGCCAACTTAGCAAACTTATTCTGGTTGTTTGCCTCAAAATTTTGCTTAGCTATTTGAGTCTTTTGTCTCTGTTTATAAGTCGTGGATCTTCTCTTTGGTGTCTGCCATTTATTGCTCTGGTTATCTTCCTGTGCCATAGTAGGGATTCCTTATTCCTTGCTAACACCTTCCATGTTTTCCTTTTGACTCCCCACTTTCGGGTTGAGTACGCACTTAGTATCCATGTAACCTAATTTACCACGGAAGTCACATGATTCAGGGAAAGCCTCGTATTCGACTTGGTAAATCACATTGTTGACGGAGATGGTGTTTATCAACAGTTTTGTGGTATCAACCTCAATAGCCATTCTAGCGAACTTGCTCCTTGTCCTGGCCATCGTGTGGTTGTCGACCTTAACAAGGGTACCCAATGCCAGTCCTATATAGTCTAGCATGGTGGGTACGTAAAGGTGAAGTGGTAGGTCTAGTATGCGAACCCAAGTCACCAAGTATCTAGGTAATTCAGTGGAAGGGTGAAAAGTGGAGTCCCATTGCCATACAGCTAGGCACTTACCAAATAACTTCCATGGACCTCCGAAGAGAGCAGTTTCAAAATCTCTTCGACAAGAGAATTGTACAACATAATGACCCAGATCTACCTCATATGTGTTAAACTTTCCAATGGGGTTACATAAAGCTTTTAGACGATCCCACATGGTCATGAAACCTACATTGGATCCGATCAGTCTGGTGACCACGGTATATCGCCAAGGCTTGGTTAATTCCTCTTCTGCAATCGGGTTGAGTTCCAGATTCGGTCTTCCATCCAGAAGTTTCAGTGAAACATCTATCGTTGCAAGTCTGTTTTCGAATAATTTCTCCAGGAAGTGATCTTCTTCATCTTCTTTCTCACCCCCCATGAAATAGTCATCTTGTTGTGTGGTATGTTTATCACCACCTTCAAAGGATGTTGTCTTTGATTGCTCATCTCTCTTTTTTGTCTGGATGGTATGATTTTCCGACTGCGACGTCCTGGCATCGTTTCTGCTCAGTGGTGGGAAGGCTGAAACGTAACTTTCCTCCTAATTAAAAACCTTCTCAGTCTCTTTATTTCCTTGCTGGTTTGCCCGACCTCGCATCCCAGTGTATTGGAACTCAAAACCAGTGTTACGGATAACAACCTTGACTCCACTTCCTCCATCTTTGTTGTTCAATGGGTCCAAAGAGTTTTCCAGATCGTCTCGGAGCGCTTCACTGTCAGTCGTACCTCCTCCCTTCAAGGTGCCATCATCTTCTCCCTGTCGCCCCCACGTTTTCCTGCACCCCCAGAAACCCTAGCCGCCCCCATCCTTCCCGGGTTAACACTTTTTAGTTAGATCATAAATTTACAAAAGATGGATTTTCAGGTCAAAATTCTTGATCTTAACTTGACCCGCAGATAATTTTGAATTTATCGGGTCTGACCTCGAAATCCAATTCCAAGAAAATAATTTTGGAAAAACGATATGATTTATCTAATCATTGATAATTTCCAAGTGTATTTAAGATATCCATTGTGATAAACCTACTATGTGATTGAGAAACACATAGAAAATCTATTTTTATTTTGTTTGAGAATTTTAAACACAAGTTCATAATATAAATAGTATAATAAATCCTATAGCTCTATACAAAATCATGTATGATTGTCAAAATAAACTTCATGATGGATTAATAATTTAATAGGTCATTGGATGTATTAAAATATAATACTTGTAAGTTTATTTATTTATTTTTTTGAATTTTGGGTCAAATACCGACCCGACCCTAATTTAATTTTGGATTTTCCGGGCTCGGGTCAATTTTGGGTTGGCTCAAAAAACCTTAGACCCTAAACCCACTTAAAATTTTGGGTTCATGTCGTGTCTCATTTTGCAGCCCTAATTATTATGGGCATATTTGACAGAACTATACTTTCTTGACGGACGGAGGGAGGATACAAGCATTTCACATGCATGTGAAACCGCACCTACCATTAGTGTTTGCCCACCCCCCTTTCCCAACCCCACTCACACACTCTCCTTCTTAAACACCTTTTTTTATTTTTATATTTATTTTTTGTTTTGTTTATAACTTTTGATCCGCAATGAGTTTGTTCACAAAATAAAAACCATTAGAATCTTTACAAAAAGTACTTTCTAACAAGACTAATATTAGCATATTTAAAAATGAAATAAAAATAGATGGAGTTTGATTTGTATTGCGCACACTAACAATCCAATGCATCCAATTTAGATTTGAATGTGCCTGGTTCAACCTTGAGTCTAATTTGAACTTGAATGTAGCCAATATGGACTTGCCCCACTCACACATGATTGTGCTTAGTTAGTGTGAGAATACTTCTACTTGTGAGTGCACCATCATCATCATGGTCATCATCATCATCTTCTTATTTTTTTAGTCAACAAAAACTCGTGCGACTTTTTTTCATTTTTGATTTTTGAGAGACTTTACAATGCATGTGCAATTCAGAAGAGAACTGAACAAAAGAGAAAGATGTATGTAATCTATACTATATATCAGTTATGTGCAAGACAAAAACACTCAAAAGGCCATTTGAACAACCCTCATCATCTTAAAGAGATCTTCAGAACCAACTATGTAGCAGATAGGGCCAACCTTGAGCATAGGTCATGATGAGGAACCCGACCTACAACCAACACAGAGAACTCAGGTCTAGGACAGTCTAGATCAAACCATGAATCTGAGGACAACAGAAAGATTATAGCAATTTCTTTGATTGGATGCACAACTAGGGCACCAAAAGGACATAGGATCAACATAATAGAGCATCACACTCAAGAAAACTCAGAGACCATCAAAGAAAGATTCCATTTGACACCAGCATCCTTATAAATTATATGAAGCACTCTTGATAACTTCTCTACCCTACTGTAAAAATGAGTAGAGCACTGAAAACAACAGAGAAACACTTCATCCTCAAAAGTCAATCCATCAGCAACGGTCATCATCAACCCATTTCCAAAAATGCTTGGTTCAAAAGGGAAAAATATAATCTATACAAAGAATCATATACAAGGCAGAACAAAACCAGAGGCCAACAGATTGACCCTCATTAGCACCAAAAGAGCTTCAGATCTACCCAAATAGTAAACGACAAGTCCATTTGGATAAAAACAAATGGCCAAGAACCAGGACAGATCCAAAGATAGAGAAAAAATACTCTTCAGACCCAAAAAATGATGTAGGGTCCTCAAAAGGACATAATAAAAAGTAGGCATAAACCCATCTAGAGAAAAAAAATCACTCTAGATTCTCATAATCGTTCAAAATTTTCTTCCATATGTCTCCCACGTCCTTATACCTCCCATGATGCACCCTTAAATTCCTCTCCACCCTAATATAATACAAAATGAATGGAGCAATGATAATAGCATAATAACTCTTCATCTTCATCACTAGTATGAAACCAACCTTTAGTGTCAGTTATTTAAGGCATTTGGCATCGGTTTCAAAGCGACGCCCAAGTGGGTGCCGCTAAAAGTCGAAATCTTCAGCGTCGGTTTTAACACTGACGACATAACCCTTCCCGCCACCAAAAATGCACCAGCGAGGACTCTATAGGCGTCAGTTATTTAATAAAACTAACACTATATCCAGGTCAAAGACGTCGGTGTTTTACAAAAATTGACACTATATAACCCTTCCTGCCACCAATAAAACGCGCCAGCAAGGGCATCATCAGCATCATTTTTTATATATAACCGACACCCATAGCCACATCGGCGTCGGTTTTTTGCTAATAATCGACGTTGTATGGCTTTGTTGTCGGTTTTATACTAATAACCGACGCCTATGTGCTGATTTTTTTTTCTTATCAGTTTGCAGACTTGCTGTATGGCTGGTCAACAGGATGTAGAATCAGCAGTTCAGTTCTGAACAGTAGGTTTACAACATCCATTGATATCAGCCAACAACAGGCCACAAACCTACAAAATTAACAAGATGGATAACAATTTATGATCACACACATGTATAAGAACATTTAATTCATATTATTTTTCATCACACACATGTAGAAACTAGTACTTCCATTTCAAATTTCCTCCATTTTCATACACATTTAGCAACCTACAGTTCCATTCATTTCATCACTTTTCACATTCAGACACATGTCGAAACATTCATGTATTGATCATCTTCACATTCACACATATGACAATTCAGAAAAATTCATTCACATTCACACAAAAATAATTATGAGAACAAAGTTTAGAAATATCATTCTTTATTTATAATCATCATTATCACCATAAGTATCCTAATTATATTTAAAAAATCCCACTACTTGTAGGGCTTTTTCTCATTCTTCTCTTACATCATCTAATTCTTCCATCGTATAGGGAGTATGTACATCTAATAATTTTCCACCTGTAGTCAAGTCAGTTTTAAACACCTGCAAAGAGAATGACATATATATAATTAATAATATATAATAAGATTGATATATTTCATATTATCTAATGAGACTATATATAATACCTTATGTATAATATCAATTTCCATTTTGGCATGTTTAATGATTAGGTCCATAAATCGCATCACATAGTATACACATGCCCAACCATTGTCTTGTGTAGCATACTATAAATTGAAATTTACAAAATATTCTAAAATACAAATAAGCACAGTTCACATAAATAATATATACATTAGAGTTGGGAAATTACTTTCATATTCTCCCAAATTAGTGGCTGGTTCATTTTCTTGGGGACCTTTCCTCCAGCTCTTTTGAACTCATTTAAAGCCCTACATGTTAATGTAACACATTAAATTGCATAATTAAATAGTAATGTAATAACATATGTTAACGAATATAAAAATATGAAATATTTCTCACGGGAATAATGGATTTTTCATTGTGTGTCCATATAATGTATTCAATTCATTCCCCGCAGGATCTAGATAATAGACAATGAACATCTTGGGGATAATAACTAGTAATTCCCAATGCCTACCACTACAGGTAAGAAAGTTAAAATTAATAACTCAAAATCCACAATAAAAATGTAATTTTCTTTAGGCCAAATTATAAGCAAAGTAAACTTACTTGATATTAAATGGAGCTATTATCACCGTCTTCTTTTTTTTACCAAAATATTTAAAAGCAGCAAAACATTATGAAGTAGTTGAAGAAGGGTTTTTATCTACAAGATAATCAAAGATGCAACCAAAAATCCCACATGAGAAAATGAAAAATATGTACATATCGTGTGTAAGTAGATGTAAAACATGTATTACGTATGCATTAATATACAAGAAACTAGATCACCGTACATAAAACAAGGTATATGTATGTATAAATAAGATCTCACCATATACATAGTTCTATCATAAATGTATGCAACTAATCATAATGAAACAACTCCAAAATATCTTGTATAAATAGCTTGTTATTGTATGATTGACCTGCAGCATCCTCCGGAATAGAAATATTTATAGGGCAATTTAGATCATGTTCGCCTATGCATACTGTCATACCCCTACAATTAGGACCTAACGAGGCATGTAGGTCCCTTGGAAGCCAACTTGGTACTTTAGTAGGTGGAGGTGGAGGCAAAGATCTAGCGGGTGTCTTCCTATTGACCTATATATATAATTTCAGATCAATTGAATCATATATACACACTAACAAATTAACATAATGTAAATTTATCATACAATATTAGTATAGATGACATCCGCTTTGAGCCACATTATCACTCTGCCTTCTGCCTCACCAAGCGTTTCAGAATCTGGGTGGGCATTTGGCAATAAAAGATCCCTCCAATTGGGGAGTACATGTATCAGGCTCACACAAACCGCACCAGATGGTACTGGAGTCCCATGAAACATGTCCCCTGGAAGGGCTGGGTAAGCTTGTGCCTCTGCAATGATACATTCTTAACTTTTTAGATGACATTGCTTCAACACCTTCAAATTTACGTAAAGAATGTTATATACATATATACATAAACATATCATATTGAAAAGACTAGCTACTATATATGCCATAAAAATACTTACAGCGGACGTGCTAGGTGGCGGGTCTACATGATTACTCCCAACCACCTCTATAATAGAAGAAGAGAGGCACACCACAGGTACTATCGAGTGGAAAGCTAAGACGCCTGCCACTTGCTAATTATTTCATTGAGTCTCTTATCAAGTGCTTCCTTGACTCTCCTATCAAGTGCTTCCTCGAATCTCCTATCAATTAACTGATCTACCTATACATGGATAAAAGAAATGCTAGCTTCTAATTATTGAATTCTCTTTCTCAATAACATTCTAAGAAAAGAATAGGTTACCTTAGCTTATGAAAGTCCCTCTTTTGGGACATGTTTGCGCTGGGATGGCCTAAAGAATGCTTTGATACCCACACCAATGCCTGCACCCCTAACATGTCCAGGATGCTATGGGTTACATAGAGCAACTATCAATTCATCCCTTGTGCCCTCAGGACTGAACTTGCCTTCCTTCCTCTACTCGTGAATCTCCCGCTAATCGCCATCAATAGAAATTGGTAAGTAAATATAACAATAATCAATATTGATTGCTCTAAGAGTTGAATTGTACCATTTTTGCAGACGCCTTAGCAGTTGCGGGCTTTGTTATATCTACCTTCTTATTTTGCCTCCCAGCTATCCACATAGCATGGCGAGACAGTGGTGTGGGACCAATAATAGAGGACTTTGCTGTCTCCTGAGTAGAAGCAGACTGAGCAGTAGACTCATCTTGTAGTCTTTGGTGAACGCCTACATAACCTCTTGGACCCATGGTGTGGTCATGCACATTCAGTGCACGCCTTACTTTTTGAGCATCGTTGATAGCCTTGTGAGTAAGCACATTGATTTGGTTAGTAACACTAAAGGTTAATCTTGAATAGGTGAATACACAAGAATGTATATTAATTAAATTGGGAGTGGTGCTTAATACCTTGAATTCATCTGTTTTTCTTTGTGTAACAAACTCCTCCCAGTCTTTGGGGTCCAGGTAGTTCCATTGCTTAGTGGGTGTCTTCTTCCTAAATTTATTTTTTAAAGAGAATACAAGAAAAAATTACTAGTGTAGAGTTGTCAAAAAGTGATCAATGTCTAGAATTGAAAATCAATCAAGAACCTATTCTCAGCATCGCGTATGTAATCTCGGGTGAGATTTGTCCTATAGTTCCTTAGGACCCTCCCATAGTATTGCATCACACATTTACGATGCAGCTTTTTATGCATATCAAATATACTCTACAAAATAGAATTGCTATTAACTAGTATCCTAAAAATTAGTAATCTAAAAAAATAGAATTGCAAATCTTAATAAGTCACGCATAGTTCCTTCCATACTAAGTCTTTATTTCCCTTAGGAACTTTATGCCAGGATTCTAAGTTAGGACTACAATGGCTGCGACTAAGAACCCTAAGATATGAAATAAATGAGTTACAGTTCACTCTAACTAGATTTCCTACATGATCGAAATTCATAGCCAGTTTGGGTCCATTGCCCCTTTGCTGTAGTAACTTGTTCATCATTGTGATAACCCTCACTTACTCAATTTTTTTTTTCTGCTCATCAAGTGCCCCAATTTCTTCAGGGGGTACATCACCAAACTAAAATTTGACAAAAAAACACACTTACATGATACAACTATAAATGAACATATAGATAGAAATATAGGATATATTTTTAAAACTTACATTATGAGGCAGCACATTGATATCCTCACCCTCACGGTAATCATCATCATCGTCATGATGCTCATGCTCAGCCATCTGAAAGTGTCATTAAAAAATCAAACATGTAGCATTTGACATAACTAGAAGATAATAAAACATTGTAAAGTTCACATTCAGAAAAATAAAACATATAAGAAAATATAAACATGCATGCCTCTAATATTGTGATCTTTTATCAATTAACAATCCTTCATTGTGATCTCCGCGCACATATAAGTCATCATTAGATTCAATATTTGGTGGTGTTGGCAACCCAACTGAGAATAGACTGGAGTCATCATACTTGTCATAGTAATGTTCTTCATCTATAGGATCTTCAATGAACTGTCTTTTACCATGAAGAACAACTGACCATTTATCATTTGCAGGATCATCGGTATAAAATACTTGTTTCACCTGTGATGCTAATATGAATGGTTCACCCTTCTCGCCAATCTTTTCAAAGTTCACTAATGTGAAACCCAATTCATCCACTATAACTCCTTTGGTGTTATCAACCCAATTACATTTAAAGAGCATAATTCTAAATTCTACGTAGTCAAACTCCCATATGTCTTCAATGACATCGTAATATGACATTTTAGCTTCACATGGACTCTTATCCTTTGTACTTGCAAAAAACAATAAAGACGCTTGCAGGGTGACCCCACTGTTTTGGACGACCCTCTTATCATCTTGATGCTTTGTGTAATATGAGAATTCTTTTGAAATAATACACAATCATTCGGGCATGTGAGTATCTTCTTGGCCTCCATTCCCATTGGGCACAACAATTTCTTTAACTGGTATAAATGTTGAGATTGGCAGCTCGTTTCCTTCAGGAAGAATTTCTTTCAACAAAGACAACAATGATGTGAAGCTTTTGTCGCTCCATCTATTGTTATCTTTCAGCTTATACAATATCAAGACATCGCTAAGCTTTGTAAACTTCATACAACTTGTGTATAACGATATCTCAACATCATGCACAATATTTCTAAACATGGGAGGTGGAACGGCGTGCTCTACCCCACAACTATCCAACATCGCATCAACGATGTCTACCAGAATTGGTTCGTTCACATCTACGTCATCAGAGGCAATTTCTTCTTCCACACAAGCACTGCTATCGACATCCACTGATTTTAGGTTTGAAATATCTCCATGCCAGTGCCATTCTGTATAGCTTTGTACAATCTCATTGCACATGACGTTACTTTTGATTTTGTCACCAGTGCTGACTTTCAAGTTGTTACTACAATGCCTACATGGACAGTAGAACCTATCTCTAGGTTGTTTCCTATGTTCCTCGATAAATCTAATAAACTGATCAAGACTAGAAATAAACTATGGGGTGCAGCGATTTGGAATGGACATCCATGATCTATATCCATTCTATGATCAAAGAGAAAACAAGTATATATTAGGATTTAGGGTTAAAAGATTAGGGTTTATGGTTAAAAGTTTAGGGTTTAAGGTCTTTTATATAATAAATGTGTACCACCTATCCCATTCATGAACACATAATCTGACTAGTAAGTGTATAATGTGTATTGGGTTTTCAAGAAAATTTCGGAGAACGAATGGGAAAATGTTGCAAAAATTTTGTTGAAAACCCAATACACATTATACACTTACATCCTAAGTGAGATTAAGTGTCCAAGAACAGTCCCAAACTGGGGACTATCCAAGATTTACTCCTAATGAGTAAATCTTGGATGGGTTTCTAGGCCAACAAATACATGTATGTTGTCATTCTTATACCTACAATCCTAGTTTCATCATTCATATCCTAGGTTTTTCTCACATCATTGAATCATTCTTGTCAGTAAATACTAAATAGTAAATAAACCATGATTCCATATATCAAAGATTTGAATCAAAATGAAGCCTAATGGCACATTGGGAGAGTGAGAATATTATACCTCACTTGAAGGTTGAAGAAGAAATATATGCAAATCAACAACAAATCAACAACACCTGCAACAAAACAAATGCACGATTCAATTCTGTTATAATGTACTAATTAGGGGTCAATCTTAAAGTTTTAACTAGAGCTTCATATATCAACATACATACTAGTTCATATTTCAAGTCAAGATTTAGGCATTTAATCACCTTAGGGTGCATACATGATTCACAAGGTATTTGGGTGCATAAAGAATAATATATGTTACTGATTTAGGAGTTCACATAATCATTTTAGAAATAGAAGACCTACATGTGAGTTAAGTTTGATATTCAAAATCAATGTATCTTTAACATGCATGTTTCAAGGTTCAAAGCACATAATCAAATCAAATTAGGATGCTAGAATGGACAAGTTTGAATCTTATTTCAACATGCATCAAATTTTACTGAATTAGGTCAAGCATGAGGATTAGAAGCACAAATATATATAAGCACAAGATTTGTTCATATCCTAGGTTGATTTACAATAGCAAAATCTTGTAGTCTTAATCATACCCTAGTCTAGGTATCATATTCTATAACATTGATTTCAACATCTCCAATGTACATGCATGTTCATCATCAAGATAATCATTACACACATATGTAGGTATCCTATCATTCATAATTGAGAAATATAGTTAATACAAGATTAGGGTAAAATGTGTTCAAGATTAGGTCTCAAATATAGAAACATGCATATTAGGTCACATTTCATTTGGATTAGTTAATCAAGAGAGAAAGCAAACATTATCATCATCAATCTACATCATACAATATGGATCCACAACACAAAATCAGCCACCACAGTCGTGCGACCCACCACGGCCATGCTACCACCACAGTTGTACTGCCCATCATGACTGTGAAAACCTGTTCTTTCACATAGAACAACCTCCACATCATTTAAAGGATAGGGTGACACATCACTACTAAATCAGAGAAGAAACATATATATGAACAAACCTGGCAGGGCTGGCTGTTGGCGGCTGGTAGCTGGAGGAAAAGAAGGAGAAAGAGGACCAGCAAAGGAGGTAGAGTGGCAAGAGGCAATGGACAGAGTGTGGCAGTAGATGAGTAGGAAGAGTGGTACCAGAGGCCAACTGAGCAACAGCTGGAGCTAGGCGGCAGTAGCGGCTCTGGAGTATTCCAAATCTTTGACGTTGCCTCTCAAGCGATCAAAGGGAGCAATGACGGTGGGGAAAATGGTGGCGTGGGAGCAACGACGAGTGCCAACAATTGCGAGACCTAGCGGGTGAAATCGCAATGAAACAGAGAATGTGAAAGAGTCTGTTTCACGCAGGTGCTATTAATGTTACCACCGTCGTCGGTTGTTTCAAAAATTTACACCTATGTTTTAAAAGCGTCGGTCACCACAAAACACCGACGCCAAAGGGGGGTAAAAATTTTCACAGGGACAACGCGCGAACACACATTAGCGTCGGTTATTGTAAGCAAACTGACGATAAAAATGGGGCCAATTTCTATCTCAAAAAAAATATTTAGTCGTCATTTATTTAGTAAAAAACCAACGTCATATGTGAATTTTTGGAGGTAATTTTTTTGCACTGAAAAAATTAGATTTGGCGGGCGATTTCAGGCGTCAGTTTGTTATTGTGCAACCGACGCTAAATAAAAAGCAATATCCATGTCTGGCCGGTCTTCACATATAGATGTCAGTTTGTGTATATAGCAAACATTGTAGGGTTTAGGCATCAGTTTCTTGGATATAACTGACGCCTCTAAATGTGACGCTGTAAGCCGTTTCTGTAGTAGTGGATCACAAGATCGTCCCAACAACAAGGGACATCATAAATCCTTCTTTTGAAGAACGCATGATTCTAGAGAATTTTAACAAAAGAGCATTCAAAGGAAATATGTTGGGTATCTTCATATCCATTCATGCAGAGAAAATAGACCAAAGCTACAGAAATCCCTCTTCTCCTTGAATATTCATAGGTTGGGAGTTTGTCGTATCTATCCTTCTAAAGGTGAACCATGTAATTAATTTTACATTTACACTTCCAAATCCACTCAAAACTAGGGTCCTCTGATCCTTTACATCTTCTACTCTCACAAATGAGTTTTATACTAACACCCTTCCTATCAGACATGGTTAGATAATCCTTATCAGATAAGCCAGGTGCATAAATTTCTAGAATATAAGAGAGAGAAGAAGAACATCTTTTCATAGGGATTTTCCATTTATTATATGATATAATAGCACATAAAGAAGAATTAAAAGGATGCCCTAAATGGATAACCATCTCCTTGCCAATAATATCTCCTAGGGAATTTGAAGAACACCATGGATTAAGCCATAGAAGAAAACTATCTCCTGGACCAATGTTAGAGGTAACTAATGGAAGGAGGAATTTCCTTACTCTCAGAATGTTATTGAATAACCAAGAATGGTTAGGGGACTCCTCATAAGTCCAAAAGGATTCTTTCTTGAAGTATTTGTCATTGATCCACTTTATCCACAAGGTATCTTTTTTGCAAGCAATATTCCAAGCATTCAAAACAAAGCAAGACTTCATAATCTCTTTACTTATCCTTAGTCCAAGGCCTTTTTCCTTTTTTGGGAGGGTAACAACATCCCATTTAATGAAATGTAGGTTTTGTTTACTACCGGTCTTACCCCAAAGGAAATCCCTACAGATACGATCAATCTCGTCAAGGGTGAAACTTGGAATAGGAAAGGAGAATACCCAATACAAATACATGGTAGATAAAGTTGACTTGATAAGTTCAACCCTTCCGACAAGAGAAAGGAGTTTTGCTTTCCAACTCTCCAAACATTTCTTTATTTTATCCATAAGGATAGAACAATGTTTCTTACATATTTTCCCAAGAAACAGAGGAATGCCTAGATAATTTGACTTCTCAAGAGAAGAAATACTAATCTCCAAGATTTCAGATATCCTATGACGCTGGGGCGGATATTCACCCTTCCTCCTCCAAATCTGGCGCGTTTCAATGGCATGGAGATGTCGACGGATTGTCGCATGAGGAATTGCCTCACTAGTTTCCCTAGTGATCCCAGACCCGAAAGCCATCCCAACAAAATTAAGGCACACGAGTCTCAATCATCATCATTATCATCATCATCATCTTCATCGTTATCATCATCAACATCATTATATTGTTCTTCTTCTTCTTCTTCTTCATCATCATCATCATCATCATCATCATCTTATTATTCTTCTTCTTATCCTTATTCTTGATTACACCCATGTGATCATTTTGGACTCAAATGCACCCAGTTCAGACTTGATTGTGGCCAGTTTGGATTTGATTGCACCCAATTTTGACTTTATTGCGCCCTATTTGGACTTCAATGCCCAGTTTGGACTTGAATATGCCCAGTTTCGACTTGAATGTGCCCAGTTTTGATTGAATGTGCCCACTCTGATCATGATTGTGCCATGTTTGAACTTGAATGCCCAATTCAGACTTGATTGCGCCCAGTTTAGACTTGAATGCGGTCAGTTTCGGCTTGAATGTGCTCAGGTTGGACATGATTGCACCCAATTAGTGATGTGTCGATGCACCTAGTATTCGGATTTGATTATGCCTAGTCTGAACTTCAATGCTCCTAGTTTTTACTTAAACAAGTTCATTTCAGGCATGATTGCGCCCAGTTAGTGTTGTACGGATACACCTATTTTATAATGCACCATATTTTGTATGTATTGCACCTAATTTGTAACGAAAAATAAATTTTATGTGCCATATTATTTTTCTCAAAATATATTGATACTAGTCTTGTTACATTGTACATTTTTAAAAGAATCTAATGATTCTTATTTTGTCAAAAAATAACTACGGACTGAAAGTTATATATGATATTAATTTTTTCTCATCCCACTCATTCTCTCTCCACAGATCTATCAAATCAATCAAGTTGGCCCCTTGCCTATCCCATGGTACCTCACCCCCCAAAACCACCCGCCCCCACCTAAAACCACCATACTCTGGTCCCAGATTAATGAAACCAGGGAGCGTGTAAAGCGTGTGTAATCCCCTACAGCACTTGCTGCACATATTTTCATATTTGGCACTACAAATGAGAAAGTGATTTGATAGTAGACTAGACTAGTATGATCTATTGTTAATCAAGTTCCAATTTTCTGTCTGGAATACAATTCAGTTTATAACTTTCAATTCTTGATAGGATGTCATAATCCTCTCCTGTCTAGATTGACATTGATGCAGGCATAATATTTAATTAGTGCAAAATTGAAAGGTGGTCCCAAGCAACATTTCGTCTCGGTCACTACGTCTGTCCTATCAGTTGAACCCTAGACGGTGGGCTAGAGAGAGAAATTGATAAGGAGCTCACAAATGTGTGGGTGAATACCCTTTCTTCCTTTATGAATATCATCGCCTTTAACATCCAAGGAGCACGCTCCGACGACAAGATCTGTTACATTCAAGATCTTTGTAGATCTCACAAACTCCACCTTATGGTCATCATCGAGCCCCGTTGTAGTGGGGTGGTCGTTGACGGCATCATCAAGAAGTTGGGTTTTTCCTCCTCTCATCGTGTCGAAGCAAGGGGTTTCTCAGGCGGGATCTGGCTCCTGTGGGACGACGCAAGATGCAATGTGGAGGTCTTGTTCAATCACCGCCAATTCATCCACTGCCGGTTGAATGGCAACATCTTCTTCACTGCCATCTATGGCAGTCCTCAACCCACGACCCAGAGATGGCTATGGCAATGCCTTGCCTCCATCACCCCGCCCCATGGTGCGCCATGGCTGGCCGCGGGTGATTTTAACACAATGTTGAGCCGCACAGAGAAGATCGGCAGTGACTTCTTTGATTCAGCCTCTTCTGCCTCCTTCCATGATTGTCTCCACGACACTGGGCTAGCCGACCTGGGCACAGCAGGCCATTTCTTCACCTTCAGAAGAGGCATGATCCGTGAGAGATTAGATAGAGCCATTGCAAATGAGGCGTGGTTAACATAGCTCCCAAATACCAAGATCCGAGTGCTTCCTCGTGTCACCTCAGACCATAACCCCATCCTTATCACTACTGGTCATGAGTGCACCAGGAGCTCCAACAACACTAATCCGACCTTCAAAACCAGAACCAGCTGGCTCCTGAACGATGACTTCACGGCATGTGTCCTTTCGAGTTGGGACTCGTCAGCTACCTTTACTGAAGCTCTTCCATCCTTCCAAAAAGCTGCAACCGTGTGGCACCGCAACACTACCAGAGCTATGCATAGAGAGAAATCTGAGACGCTCCGAGAGTTGGACGAGCTGCAAAGAAGACCTGATCAGAATGTCCATGGCCACATTGCTGCCCGTGTGGTGGATCTCCAAGAGAAATATCATCACATCTTGCTTAGTGAGCAGGCAGACTGGAAGCAGAAAGCCCATATTAACTGGCTTCAACATGGGGATCGGAATACAAGTTTTTTCCAATCCTTCGTGCGGGCCAGAAGACACCACAACAAGATTGTTTGCCTCAAGAGCGAAGAAGGACGATGGATCACTGATCCTACAACTCTGTGGGCTCATATCCAGTCTTTTTTCAAAAAATTGCTCACTACACCTTCATCTATATCTGATGTGCACGCTAACCATTTTGTAGGTGCCTTCCCCCCAATACCAGAGTCCATCCTCTGGTCTCTGGAAGGTGTGCCCTCTGCGAACGAGGTACGTTCCACCATCTTCTCGATGGCACACTCGAAGGCACCAGGACCCGATGGAATCACATCGGACTTCCTACAGCACAGCTGGTCCCTCGTTGGGCCTTCTATCATTCGAACCATCCAACACGCCTTCAGGTCAGCGACGGTGGAGCCTGCTATGGCGAATTCCTATATGGTGCTGCTGCCAAAAACCAAGACACCTCATACATGTGGAGATCTCAGACCGATTTCCCTCAACAATGTGGTGTTCAAGGCCATATCCATGATCATTGTTGAACGCATCAAGCCTTTGTTAGACGACTGGATCTCGCCATACCAGTCGAGCTTCATACCTGGTCGCAAGATTACTGACAATATTCTGCTGGTGCAGGAGGCCATTCATTCCATGCGTACTAAAAAAGGCACCAAAGGTTGGATGGCCATCAAACTAGACTTGTCCAAGGCTTTCGACAGGATGAGCTGGTCGTTCATCCGAAGCACTCTATATAAGGTGGGCCTTCCTGACCAGCTGGTTCACCTCATCATGTCCATCATCCAATCGGGCGCTACTTCTATTCTGTGGGAAGGTGTGAAAAAAAAACACTAGAGGGGGGGTGAATAGAGTTTTTAAATAATTTTAACAATTTATTGAACTTAAACAACCACAATTGAAATTGGAAAAAGGAGACAGGTGTTTCGAGTGGTTCCAACTTTAGCAAATACTAAAGTTGTCAGTCCACTACCCGGTTGCTTACCCAACCGGGATTTTGAAAGTATTTATTTTATTACCTTCTCAAGGATTTATACAAAATACAATACTTTCCTTTACAACCCTTGAACAGCCTTCCCTTGAAGTAGGTGCACCAACTTGAGGTAGCCTTCTTGAAGTAACTTCAAGCTCCCCCTTGAAGTAGCCTTCCTCTCTAGAAGTAACCTCCCGTTGCACCAGCCTTCTGAAGTAGCTCAAGGTCGCCTTCTTCACCAAGAAGATCTCCACCCTCTCCAATCCGCAGTCTCCAACCTAGGAGTAGCAAGGAGAGTACAAACAGTAATAGAGAACAAGAAAGGAAAAAGGAAATTACAACTTATCCTTTATAGCCCAAGGCTTGATTTTCCTAGATCAAGTGTATAGATCTCCTAGCCAAGTGTATGGACTTGTGATTGCAGTGGGTAGGATATGTTAGCCTATAGGACACGAATTTTGAGCTAAGGAAGGAAGTATCCAATTGTCACAATGCTCAAATTGCTCACAAACAGATTGCTCAAAATATGCTCAAGGATTTCTCAAGTGTAACAAGTGTATTTGAGTGTCCTATGGCTTGTCCTATTTATTGGAATGGTCTAAGGATGCTTAAGGATGTTCTAGACAACTTCTAGGGGTTTCTAAGTGCTTAACTAGCCGTTAGGTACAAGTTTGTTGCTTTAGCAACGGCTAATTAATTTACTCTGCAGTTGCTGTCAGAGTTCATCTTGGTCGAGGAATGGTCGACCGAGATACCTACTCAGTCGAAGTTTTGTCGACCGACAGGCTCTTTGGATCAAGTGATTTGCAACGTATATCTCCAACTGCCAACTACCTTGTCAGTTGTGTCTAACGGCTACTTTGGATCTTTCTCGGTCGAGAAGATTGTCGACCGAGAGTGTCTCGGTCGAGGAGTTGGTCGACCGAGATTGATCTTGTTTTAATGTTTCAATTTAGGCACTAATTATATGTATGAGTATGCAAATGTGATCCTATTTGAAGGGGATGACTTATTTAAATGTGGTGTTTAGCTAGGGAGAATCTAACGCTTGATTTACATGAAATCTAAGTACTTGTACATTATATATTTGTACAAGTTTTACAAGGCGATTACATTTCATGAAAACATAAACATGTAAGCATATGGATTTCCCTAGTTACTTTGTCATCCACCTTAATCATGCACACTCAAGTAGCTCGTTAGATCAATAATAATGAAATGTTTGTCATAATCAAAACAAAGGGATTTATAGATGTCCATTTGGCCAACAATCTCCCCCTTTTTGAAGATGACAAACATTTCCAAAATATAAATGAAGGAAATATAAAACATATGAGTTTCATACCTGAAGATTTCCTTTTGTAGCCATTTTTATTTTTGCAAGTAAGTGTTGGCCAAGATGTTATGAAACTCATTTATATTTTTGATTTTATATTCTTTTCTCCCCCTTTGTCATTTCAAAAAGGATATCCAAGTTGAATAATTTATAGTATTTCTCCCTCGTAATTTTATACTATACTCCCCCTTAATTAGATATCCCAAAATAGAAGTTTGAATTCTTTTCAATAGATAGTCAATTTAGTCATAATTTTAAAGATTGCATTCTTTTTTATTTATTTTTATTTATTATTGACAATTTTGGAACAATTTTGTGATCATGAATTAATTGTGCTTTTTAATCACAATAAAATGATATTCAATTAGTTATTGTGTCAAACTTATTTTAGGTCGATTTTGACTACGACCATAGCGCCCCTTGGTCAAATTTCATTTTAACCAAGAGGCAAATTTGCAGATTTTCAAATTGAATATATCGAGTATAATATCTGCATAAAATTTGATTAAGTATCAAGTTGAAGCATACTACTTAATATGATTCTTAAATGAAGGCACAATTAATATCTCAAGTCTTCAGAGATACTAATTTAGAGATTTTGTCTTAAGTGTTGCATGCAATAGCATATAACTTAAAAAATCATTTTGCTTGCCGAATATATCATCACGGATCCATGCATACAATTATCATTATCTATGCGTACCAAATAGTGAAAGCATATCCATGATGTAATGATAACAACATATAATGATAATTTCATCACATGATTTGTATATGGATAGACCAGAAAATACTTTAGGAAAAATCATGTGAAAATAGAAATTTTCTTTTCATTGAACTAAGCATAATTTTAGTTTAAACTTAGATCATTTAGGGAATAAACTAATATTAATCTCATTTAAATTTGCAGGGATGATTTTCAAACTATATCCAATCATCAATCACAAATAGATAGCAATTTCATCAAATTTAAAAGAATTCCACAATTTTGTAGCAGACTGGAGATCAGTAACATGCTCGGTCGACAATTTCTCGATCGATGGTCTCTCGGTCGATAGTCTTTCGACCGATAACATTTCTGGAACTGTTAATTTCTTCCAAATAAAGCATAATTATGCAAGTTAAATATTTAGATAATTAAATTTATTTGTTATCCCATTGTGTTGAGTTGAGATAGACATAGAAATATGCAACTAAGGTCATTGGTCATATCTCAACTTGATTCTGTTCATTTAGTTTGGAGGTTTTGGAACCCAAACTAACTCGACATCTTTTCTCTTGTAAGGGCATGAAAAAGAATAGTGACCAAGGAGCAAACAATAATGACAACATATCGAGTCAACCTCATATCTTCTTCTATGGTTGTGTTCTGTGTTGTCCTTGGGTGAAGATGTTCCTTTAGGTACATATATAGATTGATGGGTTTGTGACTTTCTCCAACTAGGTTGTTGATAGGATTTCCCTTTAGGCTTGTAACCTAGTCCTCTTCTCCCAATTTGATGATAGGAATTATCTAAGATTTGATCAAGAATGCCATTATTATTTAAACTACTAACTTTTTGTTGTAACTTGGCAATCTCATCCATTCTCTTCTTGATATCTAGTTTTGCTTGGTCTAGATTAGATGACAATGAGTTTTGTTCTTTGACAATAGTGTCATAATCTATATGAGTGCACAATATGGGTTGTTTTTGAAGATCGTTCACTTGAGTTTGCAAATTGATCTTCTCCAAAGAAAGTAGATTGCAATTTGCCTCTATAGATTTTATCTTACTATCATGATCTTCAATGATCTTTTTAAGATCTTCATTTTCGGAAGTCATAGCAAGAAGCTTAGCATGTAATTCATCATTTGCTTTAATAGATTTCTTTAATTTCTTCTTGCACTCAACATATTTAATATGTGTTTCTTCAAGACTAGAAACTAGTTCTTCTTTAGATAAATCAAAAAGACTTACCTCTTCTTCTTCTTCACTAGTTGTAGCAATAAGACAATCTTTGTGCTCATCTTCCTTCTTTGATCTCCATGGGCATCTAGTTGTTGTGTGGCTTGTTCCTAAGCACCAATTGTAACATGTTGTAGTTTTGTCCAAGCAGCACCTTTTGTTGTGATTGTAATCACCATTACCCTCCATTCTTCAAGACCTGGTTAGGGTTCCTTGAAGCCTGCTCTGATACCAATTGAAAAAAAAACACTAGAGGGGGGGTGAATAGAGTTTTTAAATAATTTTAACAATTTATTGAACTTAAGCAACCACAATTGAAATTGGAAAAAGGAGACAGGTGTTTAGAGTGGTTCCAACTTTAGAAAATACTAAAGTTGTCAGTCCACTACCCAGTTGGTTACCCAACCGGGATTTTGAAAGTATTTATTTTATTACCTTCTCAAGGATTTATACAAAATACAATGCTTTCCTTTACACCCCTTGAACAACCTTCCCTTGAAGTAGGTGCACCAACTTGAGGTAGCCTTGTTGAAGTAACTTCAAGCTCCCCCTTGAAGTAGCCTTCCTCTCTAGAAGTAACCTCCCGTTGCACCAGCCTTCTGAAGTAGCTCAAGGTCGCCTTCTTCACCAAGAAGATCTCCACCCTCTCCAATCCGCAGTCTCCAACTTAGGAGTAGCAAGGAGAGTACAAACAGTAATAGAGAACAAGAAAGGAAAAAGGAAATTACAACTTATCCTTTGTAGCCCAAGGCTTGATTTGCCTAGATCAAGCGTATAGATCTCCTAGCCAAGTGTATGGACTTGTGATTGTAGTGGGTAGGAGATGTTAGCCTATAGGACACGAATTTTGAGCTAAGGAAGGAAGTATCCAATTGTCACAATGCTCAAATTGCTCACAAACAGATTGCTCAAAATATGCTCAAGGATTTCTCAAGTGTAACAAGTGTATTTGAGTGTCCTATGGCTTGTCCTATTTATAGGAATGGTCTAAGGATGCTTAAGGACGTTCTAGACAACTTCTAGGGGTTTCTAAGTGCTTAACTAGCTGTTAGGTACAAGTTTGTTGCTTTAGCAACGGCTAATTAATTTACTCTGCAGTTGCTGTCAGAGTTCATCTCGGTCGAGGAATGGTCGACCGAGATACCTACTCGGTCGAAGTTTTGTCGACCGACAGGCTCTCTGGATCAAGTGATTTGCAACGTCTATCTCCAACTGTCAACTACCTTGTCAGTTGTGTCTAACGACTACTTTGGATCTTTCTCGGTCGAGAAGATTGTCGACCGAGAGTGTCTCGGTCGAGGAGTTGGTCGACCGAGATTGATCCTGTTTTAATGTTTCAATTTAGGCACTAATTATATGTATGAGTATGCAAATGTGATCCTATTTGAAGGGGATGACTTATCTAAATGTGGTGTTTAGCTAGGGAGAATCTAACGCTTGATTTACATGAAATCTAAGTACTTGTACATTATATATTTGTACAAGTTTTTACAAGGCGATTACATTTCATGAAAACATAAACATGTAATCATATGGATTTCCCTAGTTACTTTGTCATCCACCTTAATCCTGCACACTCAAGTAGCTCATTAGATCAATAATAATGAAATGTTTGTCATAATCAAAACAAAGGGATTTATAGATGTCCATTTAGCCAACAAGGTGTTCCAATGGAAGCCTTCAAGTCAGTGCAAGAGGTAAGGCAAGGTGACCCACTGAGCCCCTACATCTTTGTTCTTTGCCTCGAGCGTCTCAACCAGATGATCCTCGCCAGCTCAGGAAACGGCCACTGGAAGCCGGTTGTCCTCACCAGAGGAGGCACACCTCTCACCCACGTATGTTTTGCGGACGACATCATCCTTCTCGCCGAAGCATCGACTGCCCAAGCCAACATCATCAAGAATATCCTGAAGTCCTTCTCACTAGCTTCAGGGCAAGTGGTGTCCGAGGCCAAATCACGCTGCTACTTCTCAGCGAATGTTGCTCAATCGGTCAGACGCCGGATCAGCAGGAAGCTGGTTTTCCAAGTGACGTTCGATCTAGGCAAATACCTGGGTGTCCCGATTCTGCACAAGCGGACCAATAGAGCCACACACTCCGGCATCCTCGACGCTATAAGGGGAAGGATGAATAGTTGGACGGTGCATCATCTGTCGCTCACAGGGCGGGTCTGTCTAGCTAAAGCAACGTTACAATCAATCCCAATGTACACTATGCAGACGACTTCGCTCTCACCTGCTCTCTGCGATGATATTAACAGCCACATCAGGCGCTTCATTTGGCAAGGCTCAAGCGACCAGAAGAAGATCTCCCTGGTCTCTTGGAAGAAGATCTCGTCGAACAAGGATCATGGTGGTCTAGGTATCAAGGACGCCAGGGATCAAAACGCAGCTCTGATGTTAAAAAATGTCTGGACATACTTAAACAACCCCAGCAAGCTATGGGTCAAGATCTTGAAGGAGAACTATAAAGGGCGAGACTTCGCGGCAAACAATTCGCGCTCACCTATCTGGCGCTTTATCACCATCAACATGCCTTTGATCCAAAGCACATGCTCCAAGTCGATCGCCAATGGACTTGACACGAGGGTTTGGCACGACAAATGGCTGGCGGGTGAAGATGTTCTTAGCCTTGCCCCAAACCACTCGATCCCTCCTGAGTTAGCAGACCTTCAAGTTGCTTCCATGGGTCTTGACAATGGTGAGTGGGACTGGGATTTCATCCAGGCCTACTTACCATCCTGCACATGGGATAACATACGTATGCTACCTCCTCCGGACACTACCGCAGGACCCGACACCTTCATTTGGCCCCACGAACCCAACGGCAACCTGACTGCAAGATCATCCTATCGGTGGCTGCGCATGAACAAGGAATTGAGTGTCTCGGGAGCCTGGGAGTCTATCTGGAAAGCACCCATCCCAGAGAAGATCAAAACTTTTCTGTGGCTTCTCCAACACCGCGCACTTCTAACAAACATTGGGAAGCGCCGCCGCCATATCATGGTTGATAGCGTCTGCCCAAGATGCCATAATGGGGACGAAACTATCACCCACTGTCTGCGTGACTGCCCGAGAAGCGCGGCCATATGGGGAGCGCTTCACCCTGTTCCAGGGTTCTTCAGTGATAACGAAGACACATAGCTTGACAAAATTATTAAAGGTGACTACGTCAGTCCTCATCCCACCATTCAACATGTCACGGCTTGGCATTTGTGGACCATGCACAACACAGAGATCCATGGAAGAAACATCACTCCCACCGCTCCTGCGGTTCGCTTCATACAGCTGAGAGCGGAGACAGTGCAGAAGCTTCAACTCCTACGCCCCAACACCATCGCGGAGATACCCGCGTCAGCCTGGTGCCAACCAAGGCCAATGAACTACGAGATCGTCATTCTTGCTGATGCTGCCTACAATCCATCTCCTTCAAGAGCCAGCTATGGCTGTGTGGCTCTAAGCCCCGGTGGCAACATCATCCTGGGAAGAGGGGGCCCGATCAAGGCAGGGTCGATTACTGAATCAGAGATCCTAGCAATCATGCAGGCAGCAGTTCTTGCTCATTCTCAACAATGGTCCAATGTCCTGATCATCTCCGACTCCATATCGGCCGTCCACACTTTATCCGCCAAGAAATGTGACCAAGCCCACCTCAAAGCTCACCATCGTCTTTGGAGAAGAACGATCATCAGCAACCCCTCGTACTGTGTATCCTTCACAGTCCCCGGGAATTCACCATTATTGTTGATACAACAGCCAAATTTGTACTAAAAAATAACCATAGTGTAGAGTTTACACAATGGCCACCATGGCTTCAGTGTAAAGGTCCTTTGGACATGTCTTTCCTTTCCGCGATGTACTTAGCATCTGATTAATAATATTCCTTTTCTTCAAAAAAAAAAAAAATAATCGGCCGCTCCAACGTCACAACTAACTTGTTTTTGCGTCAAACGCCTTCCTCCTCTTGGGCGCGATGCCATTTGATTACATCAACAAAACAGCACACAGAATATTAACTACCTAAGTCATAGATTGATTGTAACTATGATTAATGGTCATCAAAGCCAAATCAATAAGTACAACCACCCTCACTTCGCTTGCAATGTTTCGTGTGAACAATTGAAGGGCCATGGTCATGGCTCTTGTTAAATCAAGCCCATGCACGTATCGCCATCTGGTAAAGCGGGCGATCAACATGATGCAATTCCAGAGAAAGAGACCCAACCCAACCTAGCACACAAAAACCAGCACATGTTCCACAAGGTGTTCATCGTTTCGACACATCACGTTCAGCCTGATATAGACACTCGGAGCTTGAATCAGTCTTTGTTTTGCCGTTTGTTAGCATAGATCTGCGATCATCAAGCTCACAAGTGATGTCTTTGTGCGTACGTACGGGGTTTAAGAAAGAAAAGGAAAGCGGTTACCCTATTTCATGAGGAAATAGAAACAGCTCGATTGGGGTCTTACATATGGATGGGTGTCTTGCCTAGATTAGCAATACAGATGGATGGATGTCTTGCCTAGATTAGCAATCTCTCATCGTCTTGCTGTATCATCATCTCTTGCTAGGTGGAGATTCCAATTTCCAACTGATCAAATTCCCATGTGGCTTACGTACATATATTTGGCAATTAGCCAAGGCACCCTACGTACGCTGTCGTTATAGTGCGTTCTGCCCAAAGCAAACTGCAAAGTTGCATGCACGACATGGCCAGTTAATGCGCTAACAGCACCACTCACCCCCCCATCCCGATCAAGTTAAAAAAGAGGTTACAAATTAATGCCAACATGAAATTGATTATTAAAACAACGAGTTTTACAACTAGCGCTTTGATTAGGAATCCAACCTTCTGATCCCTGTTTGTGTGATGCCGCCAAGTTGTGGGAACTGCTCATTAGTGAATAGTGGTGATGGCATGGACCAGACACACATATTAACAGTACCGAAAGCTTCTTACATATACGTGTGCATGTGAGGGAAAAGCACAACCTTTAGCACAAAAACTGCGCTGCCAACAATGCGGCACATTTAAAGGTTTAAAGCCCTAAAAGCTCTCTTTCCCATTTATTTATGGAATGGGCGAAACACATATAGGCCGTGTTTCCTATTTTGCTTTTGGCCAAAAAACTAAAATGGCACCTTTGGCCATTTTAATTCCCAGAATAGCACGTTCTTGAACTTAATTTTCAAAATGACACATTTGGGGAGCAATACGTCCCCGTCAGAGACATATTGCTCTATCACAGAGCAATCTGTCCCGAATGGACACACATTGGTCCCACAACAGGGTTGTGTGTCCCAAGTCAGGACGCATTACTCTGCAACAGAGCAATGCATCCCGTCACGAAATGCATTGCTCTCTCACAGAGCAATACGTCCTGACTTGGGACACATATCAATGCGTCCCGTCACGAAACACATTGCTCTCTCGCAGAGCAATACGCCCTGAATTGGGATGCATATCAATGTGTCCCGTCACGAAACACATTGCTCTCTCGCAAAGCAATACGTCCTGACTTGAGACGCATTGCTCTGCTGTGGGATCAATGTGTCGTCAGTGGGGACACATTGCTCTGCGACAGAGCAATACGTCTCCGACAGGGACGTATTGGTCCCACATGACAGCAAAGTGTCCTGCATGGGGACGTATTGCTGCCACATTAGAGTAAAACGTCCCCATGCAACACGTATTGCAATTTTTTCAATTTTTTTTATTTATTATTATTCTTTCATGCTTATTGATTTATATATTAAAAATATTGATTATATTTGTATATTTACAGTTCGTTCACTTGTATTTGAATGTCTATAATATAGCCAATTATTATAAATTTGTTAATTTCAACAGCTCTCAACATGCATATGGATTATAGAAGTGGTATTACAACCAACAATAGTTGGTTCCTAATTGATTATATAAGAAGAAATTAATCCAAAAAATGAGATATCAATTAAAAATAATGTTAAAACATGAACCAACTTAATGAGAAAATAATACACAACAGAACAATATGATAGATCCAAAATGAACCAATATGATATCATAATATGACAGATCCACATACAAGCCAAATAAATGCCTACACAAAGACATATATACAAGAAAATACAATATATGAAAAACTAAGCACGTCCTCCACACCCACGACATCCTCACCCACCTCCCTGTACATCTGGCTCTTGAGTACCGAAGTCATGTGGAGACGCCTCAACTGGGGACAACTGTGAGCAGTAGCCTGACGAGCACCTGGGAAGTAAGGATAAATTGGAGGTGGGATGAGGGGTCTCTAAAAATTAGGATGTGAGGTATCAGGGGGGTGTATCCAGAGAAATCTAATGGAGTCGGTGAGTATGTGGCATATGGTGATGGTCGAGTCTCATGAATAACAAGTGGTGGGAGTGGAGTGTATGGAATAAAAGAAGAACATGCTCTGTAGTAGGATGACGGTGGAGGTGGGGTGATGAATGAAGAAAGTGAACCAACTCATGTATAGTATGAGCCTATCGGTCCCCATCCCATGAACTGAGAAGTGAGAGTGGGCTCAGGAGTAGTAAGCACATGATTATGAGTAGGAGTAGGAGTAGGAGTGGGCTCAGGGGTTGTGGTATGAGTGGGCATGAGATCATACGGGCAAGCATACTCGGGAAGACTGTCAAAGTAAGTCTCCTGGATGCCATAGATGTCATCTCTAATCTGTGCAGGGGCATACTGTAAAGTCGCTCGGATCTACACATGTAATTCCACCTATTCAACCAAAGTATGTACAAATAATAAAGACCAATTACATATATTACAAATAATAAAGATAAATAATAACAATTTGTAAAAGAAATAATAATGATACTCAGTATGTGGTCGGAGGATGAGATGGAGGGGGTAGTACGTACTGAGGATGATACCATGTGTAGTGCACCTGTGGACTGAAGACTGTCTCTACTGGTGGAAGGGGAACTAAGTTCTCACGCCTGTTGTTTCACAGTTGCACCTTTCACCTATAATGATGCAACCATTCCTTAGCCGCATGAACCCTCTCATCTATCCTACTAAGGTGTGGCAACTCTAGAGTAGGTTGTACTTGAACAAATATGAATTGTCTAAGTACTCTGTCAGGGAAGTGCCACTCTACTACTGTGTAGCACACACACTAAAGGCACTTGTGCCAACTAAATATTCCTGCAGTAGACATACACAACCAGATAGGTGGACAGTTTTCCTAGAATGAGTGGAAGCCTTATATAAGTATGCTAGAGTTGCATCACCCCAAGACAGAGTGCTACAACTTGCAAAGTCAGACACAAGTGGGAGGTACCATACATGAACTTTGTCCCTGGTGCTATCTGGAATAAGGTAACTACCTAAAAAGTAAAGGAGATATGCTCTAGTATACCTTATCCTCATTTGTTTTTATTCTTCTTCATCTCCCAAGGTGAGATCCATCCCACTAAAGGTCTCACGCAACCATATCAAGGAGATATGCGCCTTAGACATCCCAGCTAGTGCATCTCCTAAGAAACTCTCACAAAGGTGAGACCATGAAGAAAATAGCCCCTCATCTATGCCTAAAGGATATGAAGCTATAACTACTGGGCCATCAATCCTAAGATCTAAAACAACTGCAACAACCTGAATAGTTAAGCCATCTCAAAAGGGGGAAAACCAAAAGTATTGCTAGAGTTGTCCCACTGGTTAACTAAGGCAGTGATTAAATTGGGATCAAGGTGGATAGGTTGTAACTTATGAACAAGGCCAAAACCAACCAAAGAAATATTTTCCAAAACACCTGGGTCAGTAATAGGCCACTGTGACAACATGAATTGGTGTTGGGAGAGTTGAAAGGATGCTTGTCTAGGATCCATATCTATGAAAAGTGCAAATATTACATTAAATAAAAAGTGCAAATATTACATTAAATTAAAATTGCAAACAAAAGATGACTTGAACAAATTGAAATTGCAAGTAGTACATGACTTGAAGAAATTGAAATTGCAAACATTACATGACTTGAGCAAATTGAAATTACAAACATTACATGACTTGAACAAACTGAAATTGCAAACATTACATGACTTGAACAAATTTAAATTGCAAACATTACACACCTTGAGTAAATTGAAATTGCAAACATTACATGACTTGAGTAAAATGAAATTTAAACATTACGTGACTTGAACAAACTAAAATTGAAACATTACATGACCAGACATCATATTACATTAGGACAAGTGTGTCTATTATAAGGCCCCTTCTGCCACACTTATGGAAATTATATGTATATTAATTTGGATCAACATCCATAGTTGAAGGCCTTCTTTTTTTCTTTGGTCTTCCAGTGTGCCTTCATTTCCTTGGGGGTAGTAAGGGATAAATACCTCTGCTTTCATCAAATTGAGGCCAATACCTCTTGTCAAGAATATCACGAAATTCAGTTTTGGATGCGTTTAAATATGCATCATTTGTGAAATATGGACTCACAAGTCCATCAGTATCATAATTGACAGATCTTGCAGCTACCCAAACATGAGAACATGGAAAATGCCATTGTTGTGGAAAACCACAACTACATTCACTTGCACCATTTCGACGCACTATGAATTGAAATCTATGTCCTTCCATGTCATCAGCAAGCCATTCATCATTGTTCATGCGGAGTGTTACTCTTAGTTTTTCTAGATCCCGTGATATATTAAAAAGCTTATTATGAAACCTAGAGGGTTATTTATGTCTATGTTGTGCATGATAATATGCTTCATTACGCCTCTTTTTGTGTCAAGGCTTGTTGCGCAATTTGATTTTCCAACATCCTTGTGTGAGTGGAAATGCTATCTACTTTTTCGGAGAGTTGAGCAATGGCATCCTTCAAGAGCTTGTCATTGCTCCTTATCTCTTCATTCTGTTGCATTTGTGTGGAGATGAATTTCTCCATCATGGCCTCTAAGGAAGAACTTTGGGGTTGTTGTTGTTGTTGGTAACCCCTACTGTTGTTGAAGCCTGGCGGATTCTTGTTGTTTTGTTGGTTGAATTTTTGTTGTTGCTGCGGTTTCTATTGTCCATGTTGGATTATCTGAGCGTTACTTGTGTTCTGATAGGAGAAATTAGGATGATCTCTCCATCACAGATTGTAGGAGTTGGAATAGGGATTGTACTTCTTGTTCCCCTACATCCCAATAACGTTGGCTTATTCTGGGCTCCCTTCATTCATGTTAGGAGCAAAGCATGAAAAAGAAGTATGTCCCGAATTACCTCAAGCTTCACATATCACTTCAGCTGATTGTATTTGCAATGTAGTCATCTTCTCGAACTTCTGTGTAAGAACATCAAGTTTAGCAACAATAAGATCAACGACATCAATAGTATGCTTCCCTCCTTGCCTCCCGATTATAGAACTAGATGTAGAGGATGGTTGTGCTCTCCTATCCAATCCCCATTAGCAATGGTTGAGGGCTATGTCTTCGATGATGTCATAAGCCTCTTTATAAGGCTTAGTCATCAATGCTCCATTAGCTGTAGCATCCAGTGTCAACCGAGTATTGTCGAATAGACCATTATAGAATGTTTGAAGTAGCAGCCAGTTGGTAAACCCATGTTGGGGGAAAAGATGTCAAAGGTCTTTAAACCACTCCCATGTATCGTACAAAGTTTCTCCATTATTCTTAAAGAAGTTGGTGAGTTGGTTCCTTAGCTGGGCTATCTTGCTCAGCGGAAAATACTTTGAAAGGAAAGCATTTAGAAGTTGTTCCCAGCTCTTGATTGACCTCTTTGGAAGAGAGAAAAGCCATGCCTTGGCTCTATCTCTTAGAGTGAAAGGAAATAGCATTAATCTCACTCCTTCGGTGAATTCACCGTTGATTCGGAAAGTATTCATATACTCCAAAAACTCAACCACATGAAGATTTGGATCTTCATTGACTGTACCTCAAAAGTGGTTCAGTTGTATCATCTGCATCATGGAAGGAGAAATAGAGAAATTGTTCACTTCAACTATAGGCAGGTTAATGGCCCCACAATGTTTGTGGCGACCGACATTGTGAAATTTTCAAAGGACGGTCGTCCTCTATGGTTGGATCACTTGGTGTAGCTGCTTCAAAAGGCAAAGAAGATGGTGATTATGATGATGGTGGAACACCTATTAGAAGTGGTTGTTCTACCCTTCTTGTTTTTTTAAGCTTGAAAGAGTACGCTCGATCTCAAGGTCTAGTAATGCAAATGTTTGAAGACTCTTTGCGAGCGACACATACAACTTGAAAAATAGCAAGAAAATTGAGAACACAACTAAAATATATATGGAAATTCGAAAATGGAAATTGTGATCTAGTGTCGAATACTAGTTAGCACTTGTTACTCTAATTAGATTGACTGTAGCTCCCCGACAACGGTGTCAAAAACTTGTTGGTTTATTACACTAATGAGTTTCAATCTTAAGAAGGATCTTTTACTCAACTAACCGATATCCACAAGTATACAGAAGTATTATTAGTCGAGATCAAATACTAGGAGCTTAAGAAATCAAATAAACATAGAAGTGCTAAGGGTCAACAATCTAGACCATTCTAAAAGTGATTTGGTTGATTAAACTAGAAAATTTCTGAATTAAACAAACAGTAAATAGCTTAAGAAAAGAGATTAAAAATTTAGATATGGAAGTATCTTGGACTTAGGATTTCATCCACATATCATAGCATACAATAGGAGTATGAAATTTAAACATACTAAGCACTTATTTTAGAGGAGAGTTGTATATTGCACTTCACCTCCCGGTGCAAGTACAACGATCCTAACTCAATTCAACATTTCTATGCATAAATTTCATTTTGGATAACAAACCTACTCCTCAACTCTATAATTTCCACTCTTGTGGTAAAGAAGGAGTTTACAAGAGAGTTCCTCCCTCTCCTACCTATCTTCTTAGATCAAGCAAAAGAGCATCAAACATACACATAAGGTGGCCAATCATACATGCAGAAAAGAAGAAACTGGTACTCACAAGGTAGAAAAATAAGCAACATAGCATTTAGTACAAAACTTGAAAACTACTAGAGGGGGGGTGAATAGAGTTTTATAAAGATTTTAATAATTAATTAACTCAAACAATCAACCACAAAAGTATTGGACAAGGGGACAAGGATTTAGAGTGGTTCCAACTTTAGCAAATACTAAAGTTGTCAGTCCACTACCCGGTTGCTTACCCAACCGGGATTTGGAAAGAAATTAATTTTATTACCTTGCAAGGACTTTACATAAAATTACAATTTCTTTCCCTAAACCCTTCAAGCAGCCTTCACCTAGAAGTAATCGCCCAACCTTGAAGCAGCCTTCACCTAGAAGTAGTTGCACCACCTTGAAGCAGCCTTCCTCCTGAAGTAGCTTCCCGTTGCAATAGCCTTCTTGAAGTAGCTTCCCGTGCGATAGCCTTCTTGAAGTAGCTTGAAGTCCACCTTCTCCTCCGAGAAGAACCTTCTCCAATCCGCAGCCTCCAACCCTAGGAGTAGCAAGGAGAATACAAGGATAAAAAGGAACAAGAAAGAAAATAGAAATTACAACTTATCCTTTTAAACACAAGGCTTGATTTGCCTATATCAAGCGTATTGATCTCCTAACCAATGAGTGTAGAAATGTAAGTGGTGTAGTAAGGAGATGCTAGCCTATAGGACACGAGTTTGAGCTAAGGGGAAATTAGGCCAATGATCACAATGCTCAATTTGCTTGCAACAGATTGCTCAAGTATGCTCAAGTATTTCTCAAGTGTAACAAGTGAGTTTGAGTGTCCTATGACTTGTCCTATTTATAGGAATGGCCTAAGGATGCTTAAGGACGTTCTAGACAACTTCTAGGGGTTTCTAAGTGCTTAACTAGCCGTTAGGTACAAAGTTGTTGCTTTAACAACGGCTAATTAATTTATTCTGCAGTTGCTGTCAGAGACCATCTCGGTCGACAAATGGTCGACCGAGACACCTACTCGGTCGAACTTTTGTCGACCAACAGGCTCTCTGGAACAAGTGATTTGCAACGTCTTTCTTCAACTTCCAACTAACTTGTCTGTTGTGTCTAACGGCTACTTTGGATCTTTCTCGGTCGAGAAGATTGTCGACCGAGAGTGTCTCAGTCGAGGAGTTTGTCGACCGAGATTGATCCTGTTTCAAGGTTTCAATTTAGGCACTAATTATGTGTGTAAGTGTGCATAAGTAATCCTATTTGAATGGGATGACTTGTCTAACTGTGGTGTTTAGCTAGGGAGAATCTAACGCTTGATTTACATGCAATTCTAAGTACTTGTACATTATATTTTTGTACAAGTTTTTACAACAGTGATTACATTGCATGAAAATATAAATATGTAAGCTTGTAGATTTTCCCTTGTTACTTTGTCATCCTGCACACTCAAGTAGCTCGTTAGATTAATAAGAATGAAATGTTTGTCATAATCAAAACAAAGGGATTTATAGATGTCCATTTAGCCAACAATCTCCCCCTTTTTGAAGATGACAAACATTTCCAAAATATAAATAAAGGAAATATAAAACATATAAGTTTCATACCTTTAGATCACCTTTTGTAGCTTTTTCTCTTGTATAAAATGTGTGCTTATTATTCCCCATGAATTATGGAACATGAAATCCAGATCATTTGGGAATATAGCAACTTTCAATGTAAAGCCAAGAGTTTATTTATGAAACTCATTAATTGAGTTTTACATAATTACTAAATTTTAGTTTTATATTTATCTCTCCCCCTTTGTCATTTCAAAAAGATAACCGTTAAGAATAAAAAACTCCCCCTTAATTAGATATCCCATCAAATCTAATGAAAAAGATGTCCATTTAAAAGCCAAAAATGTAAATAAGAGTTTTTGTTTAAGTAGCACAAATATCAAAGAAAACATCCTCCAAAGGAGTGATAAGCAATTGCTTCCTAATGTTGTTAAATTGATCTAGTGGAAGCGGTTTTGTAAAAATATCAGCCAATTGATCTTCCGTATCAACATGATGAAGGGAAACATGATTTTTGGAGATGTGATCCCTTAAAAAATGATGACGGATTTCAATATGTTTAGCTCGGCTGTGTAAAATAGGATTGTGTTCTAAGTTTATGGCGCTTGTGTTGTCACAAAAAATAGGCGTAGATGAAAGATTAAAACCATAATCGCTTAACACTTGTTGCATATAAAGCACTTGAGCACAACAAGACCCAGCTGCCATATATTCAGCTTCAGTTGTAGATAGGGCAACCGTATTTTGTTTCTTGCTAAACCAAGATACTAAAGCTCTTCCTAATAAGAAACAACCACCACTAGTACTCTTGCGATCAAGTCGACAACCGGCATAATCCGCATCAGTATAAGCTTTGAAATCCAAGGATTGTCCTTTTGGATACCATAAACCAAAGCAAGTAGTACCGGCTAGGTAACGAAGAATTCGTATAACTGCTAGAAAATGAGAATGCATAGGTTGTGATTGAAATCGAGCACAAAGACCAACAGAAAACATAATGTCCGGTCTAGAAGCCGTTAAGTAAAGCAAACTACCAATCATGGCTCTATATAAGGAATCATCAATAGGTTCCCCATTTTCATCCTTATCAATTTTGACAGAAGTAGCCATAGGAGTAGTAGCATGTTTGCATTGATCCATCCCAAAACGTTTTAAGAGTTCTTTAGTATATTTTTCTTGTCTTATGAAAATTCCTGCAGGTGTTTGCTTAATTTGAAAACCAAGAAAGAAAGTTAGTTCACCCATGAGGCTCATTTCAAATTCTTTTTGCATAATATCACTAAATTGTGTGCACAATGAATCATTTGAAGCTCCAAAAATAATGTCATCAACATATATTTGCACAACTAGGAAATCAGATGTATATGTTTTGAAAAATAAAGTAGAATCTAAATTTCCAATAGAAAAACCATTATCAAAAAGATATGTTTTGAGCCTTTCATACCAATTTCTAGGTGCTTGTTTTAAACCATAAAGTGCTTTCTTAAGTTTATAAACATAGTCACCTTTTTCCGGTATTTCAAAGCCAGGTGGTTGGGCAACATAAACTTCTTCTTGAATGATGCCATTTAGAAATGCACTTTTGACATCCATTTGATAGAGCTTAATGTTTTTATGGGCAGCAATAGCTAGTAACATCCTAATAGCTTCAAGTCTAGCTACGGGTGCATATGTTTCATCAAAATCTATTCCTTCTTGTTGATTATATCCTTGTGCTACTAACCGAGCTTTATTCCTTATTACTTATCCTGACTCATTTAGCTTGTTCCTAAAAACCCATTTAGTTCCTATTATGGTTTTATCTTGAGGTTTAGGAACTAAATCCCATACATCATTTTTAGTGAATTGATTCAATTTTTCTTGCATGGCTATTATCCAATAATCATCCTTAAGAGCTTCGGATATCTTTTTAGGTTCAATGATAGAAACAAAAGCCATGTTTGCTACATCTTTGAAGGAAGACCGAGTTTTGACTTTATCATTTGGATCTCCAATAATCAGTTCTTGGGGATGATCCTTGATAAGCCTAGGTGTAGGTTGTGTTTCAACTTGGGGATTGGATGAAGTAACTTTTTCATTATCATTTGGTATGGTTAAATTTTCGAATTGATTAGTGAGATCAGTAATTTCTAGATTTTCAGATTTTGACTCCTCATGAAAAGAAACATGAATGGATTCCTCAACTTTTCTAGAGATAGTGTTATATACTCTAAAAGCTTTGCTAGAAGTGGAATATCCCAAAAAGAATGCTTTGTGTGATTTAGAATCAAATTTGTCTCTATCATCTTTGGTATTTAAAATGTAGCATGTGGAGCCAAAAGTATGAAAGTAGTCAACTCTAGGTTTCTTAGAATGTATTATTTCATATGGAGTTTTCTTCAAATGAGAGTGAACAGTTACTCTATTTAGCACATAACAAGCAGTGTTTACAGCTTCAGCCCAAAAGGTTTTAGGTGTGTTGTGTTCAAGCATCATGGTTCTAGCCATTTCTTGTAGGGATCGATTTTTCCTTTCAACTATACCATTTTGTTGTGGGGTACGTGGAGCCGAGAAATTATGAGTATACCCTTGAGATGTACAAAAGGCCTCAAATGTATGATTTTCAAATTCCCCACCATGATCACTTCTAATGGTACATATTTTATTTTGTAAGAGATTTTCAATCTTGGAACAAAATTGCATAAAAACATGAATAGTATCATCTTTAGTTGCAATAAAATGTACCCATGTATATCTACTATAATCATCAACGATAACAAAACAGTATCTCTTACCACCGATTGATTGTGTCCTCATTGGTCCAAATAAATCCATATGAATTAATTCTAATGATCTACTGGTGCTAAGTACATGTTTTGATTTGAAAGATGTTTTGGTTTGCTTTCCCATTGTGCATGGTTCACAGTTTTCAACTTGATCAAAAGATAAAGTAGGCAATCCACGAACAAGATCATATTTCACTAACTTTTTGATAACATGTGAACTAGCATGTCCTAGCTTTTTATGTCATATTTGTAAGGTATTATCATTTGCAAGCAAGCATTTTCCCACTATTGTTTTCATAGAGTTAGGTTTAAGAATATAAAGATTTCCAACTCTATTTCCTTCATAAACAACATTTGTAGTATTTTCTATTAATAACTTGCAGCAGGTTTTGTTAAATAACACATCATAACCACTATCACATAATTGACTAACACTTATCAAGTTATGGTGTAAACCATCAACAAGTAGAACATTCTTAATTTCGAGGTTTGTACCAACATTACCTATTCTAATGATTTTGCCCTTACCATTGTCTCCAAAAGTGACTGTTCCACTTTTCTTTTCTTCAAAAGTTTGGAATGCATCCTTGTTTCCGGTCATATGTTTGGAACATCCACTGTCAACCACCCATTCCTGCATTAAAATGTAGATTTTGGTACCCATGTGATGGTCCGATATGGTTAGAATCATTTAAATACAGATTTGTATAAAAGTTCTGAATTAGAAGTCCAGTCGGTCGACAATTGTTCGACCGACATCTATCTCGGTCGACAATTTGTCGATCGAGAAGGTTACTGTATTACAAGCAAAGAAACGCAGAAATTTGCTCGGTTGACCAATTTTCGACCGAAATAGGTGCTGTAAATTTTGATTTGTCAAAGACATCTAGTCGGTCGACAATACTTCAACCGATCCAAAGCTCGGTCGACAATACTTCGACCGACAAGGTTTCTGTTTCAGTACAATAATGCAGAAAAATAGCAATATGCATGACATCTTTTGTTTTGGTTGAGATAAGACAATATAAATAGCAAAATAAAGCATTTGGTCATATCTCAACTACATTCCACTCTACTAAGTTTGGGGTTTTGGGATCCAAACTAAGTCAGACTCCTTAGTCTTATAGGGGCATGAAAAGGAATAGTGTCTAAGACGTAAGCAGAAATGGCAAGTAATAGAATCAACTTCATTTCTCTTTCTAGCCATTGTATTCTTAGGTACAAACCTAGTTTGAGTTCTTTTGGGTTGATTTTTCTTTGGAGCATATCCCAAACCTTTTCTTCCATTGAAAATAGTGCCAACTCTTAGTATGTTATCAAGTATATCTTTTCTTCTTAACTCATAAAGTTCTCTTTGCAACATAGCAATGTCATTCATTTTCTTGTGTAGATCTTTTCTTGCTTGATCTAAATCAGAAAACAATGAGTCTTTTTCCTTTACAAGATTATCATAGTCCGAATGTTTACACAAAATAGGTTGAGTTTGAAAATCTTGTAGTTTAGCTAACAATTCAGTCTTTTCTTTAGAAAGAAGATCAACATTTGTTTCTAAAGTGAGTAGCTTTCTAGTACAATCATCTAAAGATGTTTTTAAAGATAAACTCTCAAGATCAGTGTTGTTCTTTTCAGAAGAAAGTTTATCTAATTTGGCAATGAGCTCATCATTTGATTTTATAGCCTTCTTTAGTTTCTTCTTGGCATCAATATATTTATCATGAGTTTCTTGTAAATTAGTAACTAACTCTTCTTTAGGAAGATCGATTAGGCTTACTTCTTGAGAGTCTTCATTGTCTTCTCTTGCCATTAGACATTCCACCTCTTCTCCGCTTTCACTCTCACTTGACTCATCCCAAGCAGCTTTATAGGCTTTTTCTCCTTTCTTCTTGTGTGAACTTTTCTTTCCCTTCTTTGCTTTGGGACATTCATTTTTGAAATGCCCTTTCTTCCCACATTCAAAGCACCTGGGAGGGGTAGAAGAACTAGAAATTTTGTTAGATTTAAACCTTTTATATTTCTTACCGTTGACGATCAAGGCTTCTTCTCCTTCTTCTTCACTTGACTCCTCACTTTCTTGTGTGACGACTTTTGAAGCTTTGAGAGCCACATCCTTCTTCTTCCCATTTTGACGTTCACGTTCTCTTCTTTCTTCCTCTTCTAGATCTGCCTCATGAGCTTCTAAATTGCCGATGAGTTGCTCCATTTTGAGTCGAGTGAGGTCGTTTGCTTCTTCAATGGCTGTCACCTTTGGCTTGTATTTTGGAGGAAGTGATCGAAGGATTTTTGATACCTGATCTTCCTCAAGGACAGGTTTTCCTAGGGCACTTAAACCATTAACAATGGTAGAGAATTTTGAAAACATTTCACTAATAGATTCATTAGGATCCATACAAAAATGTTCAAGCTTCGTTTTAAGCAAGCTAATTTTGGAATTTTTGACTTGGACTGTACCCTCATAGGTTATGGACAGTCTATGCCAAATATCATAAGCTGTATCACAATTTGATATTCTATTAAATTCTCCTACCGAAATAGAACAATATAAGATACTTACAGCTTTTGCATTCATTTGGGCCAGCTTTACCGTGTTTGCATCCTATTCCGCAAATTCATTTTGAGGGAGCATATATGGAGTAGACACCATTCTCCATAGATCCCAGTTGATTCCTTGGAAGTAGAATTGCATCCTTCTCTTCCAATATTGGTAGTTTGTTCCATCGAACGCTGGAGGCCTAGCAACAAGTGTCCCTTCAATGTTGAGGTTGTTGAGCACTCCGTCACCCATTTCTTCAAGACCTTGTTAGGGTTCCTTGAAGCCTCGCTCTGATACCAACTGAAAACTACTAGAGGGGGGGGTGAATAGAGTTTTATAAAGATTTTAATAATTAATTAACTCAAACAATCAACCACAAAAGTATTGGACAAGGGGACAAGTATTTAGAGTGGTTCCAACTTTAGCAAATACTAAAGTTGTCAGTCCACTACCCGGTTGCTTACCCAACCGGGATTTGGAAAGAAATTAATTTTATTACCTTGCAAGGACTTTACATAAAATTACAATTTCTTTCCCTAAACCCTTCAAGCAGCCTTCACCTAGAAGTAATCGCCCAACCTTGAAGCAGCCTTCACCTAGAAGTAGTTGCACCACCTTGAAGCAGCCTTCCTCCTGAAGTAGCTTCCCGTTGCAATAGCCTTCTTGAAGTAGCTTCCCGTGCGATAGCCTTCTTGAAGTAGCTTGAAGTCCACCTTCTCCTCCGAGAAGAACCTTCTCCAATCCGCAGCCTCCAACCCTAGGAGTAGCAAGGAGAATACAAGGATAAAAAGGAACAAGAAAGAAAATAGAAATTACAACTTATCCTTTTAAGCACAAGGCTTGATTTGCCTATATCAAGCGTATTGATCTCCTAACCAATGAGTGTAGAAATGTAAGTGGTGTAGTAAGGAGATGCTAGCCTATAGGACACGAGTTTGAGCTAAGGGGAAATTAGGCCAATGATCACAGTGCTCAATTTGCTTGCAACAGATTGCTCAAGTATGCTCAAGTATTTCTCAAATGTAACAAGTGAGTTTGAGTGTCCTATGGCTTGTCCTATTTATAGGAATGGCCTAAGGATGCTTAAGGACGTTCTAGACAACTTCTAGGGGTTTCTAAGTGCTTAACTAGCCGTTAGGTACAAAGTTGTTGCTTTAACAACGACTAATTAATTTATTCTGCAGTTGCTGTCAGAGACCATCTCGGTCGACAAATGGTCGACCGAGACACCTACTCGGTCGAACTTTTGTCGACCGACAGGCTCTCTGGAACAAGTGATTTGCAACGTCTTTCTTCAACTGCCAACTAACTTGTCTGTTGTGTCTAACGGCTACTTTGGATCTTTCTCGGTCGAGAAGATTGTCGACCGAGAGTGTCTCGGTCGAGGAGTTTGTCGACCGAGATTGATCCTGTTTCAAGATTTCAATTTAGGCACTAATTATGTGTGTAAGTGTGCATAAGTAATCCTATTTGAATGGGATGACTTGTCTAACTGTGGTGTTTAGCTAGGGAGAATCTAACGCTTGATTTACATGCAATTCTAAGTACTTGTACATTATATTTTTGTACAAGTTTTTACAACAGTGATTACATTGCATGAAAATATAAATATGTAAGCTTGTAGATTTTCCCTTGTTACTTTGTCATCCTGCACACTCAAGTAGCTCGTTAGATTAATAAGAATGAAATGTTTGTCATAATCAAAACAAAGGGATTTATAGATGTCCATTTAGCCAACAAAACTATCATGTTACATACAAGCTATGACATGGGAGATACTATCCCATGTCCAAGAAAGGGAAACTAGTCATCCATGATAGTGTACAATAGAAAATGTGTAGAATTTTCAAAATTTGATATCATTTAGAGAAGGAAAAGCTAAGTAATCCCAAGGTGTAACCAAAGAAAAGTAGAATTCTGAATTGAGGATGAAATCCCACTTTTACAACTGCTTCAAATCCGACAAACCTCTCTACTAAGAAGTTTGGTGGAGTGAAGAAGCTCTGCTACACCTTGAAGAAGAAGCTTGGGGAAGAAAAGAAGAAGAATGGAGTTCTTTTGCAAGAAACCACCCTCTTCTACCTCCTAAATCTCCCTCCTTGATCTGGCCTTGCTCTGGGACAAAAGAGTTTTGAATAATGACCAAAGATAACCGCTCCTTTGAGTAGTTTCATCTTTTAAAATGAAAAGAGTCATATTTGAAAATTGCTGAAACTGACAGGCACACACTGTGTCTTTCTCCGGACGCGGCATGTCCTGTCTCTAGAAGTTGTTTCCGTGTTAAGTACACATCGTGTATGATTTAGTACATGCAGTGTACTTTTCCAGAAAGGATGAACTCGATTCTAAATGCCCAGGTACATGTCGTGTATGATTTAATACACGTTGTGTACTTTTCCAGAAAGGCTTAACTCGATTTTGAATTCCCGGGTACACGTCGTATCTTTTATGGACACACCGTGCATTTTTCTTCAGTGATCGCAATAATATGCTTTCTGGAAATACACACACCGTGTCTTAAATAAGACACGTCGCGTGCATTGTTGTTTCAGCAGAAATAAAGTTTTGGATGTTTGCAAGGCTTGGAGAAGTCCCAAACAAGATGGAATCGAGTTGGAAAACTTCCAATTTGATTCCTTTGATGCAAATCTGCGATACACATCATGTGATAAGTAAAATAAAAAAAAGGTGGTAAGAATGATATGAATAGAGGTCAAATCAGAATAAAATGAACTGAATTTGTGTATGAAAACATGTGAAAAATTGATGTGGAAACCACACAACACATCTCCAACCACATTGTAACAGAGCGATAATATGTGCCAACAATTAGTGCATGTATTAGTAAACCCCTAACACCTTTTAAGACTCTATTTAATCCTTCAACATGATTGCTAAATAGTGACCCATACCTGTAACCTCTGTCACATGTGAGAGACCACTGTACTGGATTTTTGGCTATCAAATACTCCTTAGCAGCTGGTTCTATGGTTTCTATATCAACCATTAGACGATCCAATTCAAGTTTATCAGTTGTGGATCCCACCTTCCACAAAAGTTCCTTTAACTCCTGTGACTTGAACATTTTATGGAAGTTCTCACAAAGATGTCGAAGACAATAATGATGTTGAGCCCATTCAACTTTTGACTTAAGTGCTGGAAAAATGCCACTCATTTGATAAAAAATAATACACACATTTGTACGATGTGGAATGATTGGAATACAAATTTGTAGAGAACCAAAGAACCACTCCCATGAGTCCTTATTTTCTGCCTCGACAACGGCAAAAGCAAGTGAAAATAGATCATTATCACCATCTATGCCACATGCAATGAGAAGTGTGCCAATATATTTTCCTATTAGAAATGTTCCATCAGCAGTAAGAATAGGCCTACAATAGGCCCAACCCCTCACAGCTGGACCAAATACCTAGAACACCTGCTTAAATCTATGAGTGCCTTCAATTTGAAGGTTATAATCATCCACAAGGTGGGAATATATAGTTCTTGGAATATATAGTGATAGAGAAATTAGGAATGACAACAAATTATGATATGATGATTCCCAGTCTCTAAATATTTTATAGACAACCTTCATCCTCGCTAGAAATGCCTTCTTGTAAGATATATGGAGGTTTAGTTCAACATTCCCCTTATCACAAATTTCTCATGTGGACATATCCAATCGTGATACTAGGATTGCATTATCATACAAGCAATATAGATGATGTGACTTTGTGATGGTCCTGATTTAGAATAGTTCATTGACAATTGTGGCTTGTACTATAACGTTTTACCTTCCACATGCCACCTACTCTTTTAGACTGGCAAGCGGTCAACCTCCAAGGACATTGTTGGTTATAGATACAAACAAATATAAGATGATGATTAATTGAGTGTTGTGTATAATACTGGACATTGTTTTGTACCGACCATTTTTTTATCGTCTCAATCATTACAACTTTGGATGCAAATAATGCGCCCTCATATATTTCAGTGCTGGAAGGGCTGTAATTGAGATGGAATTCCTGACGAAAATCTTCCACCCATTCTTCATCTTGAAAAGCTTCATAGTTGGTATCAATGTGTTCATGTCGGAGCCATTGTTTATCAAATATGGATGAAACAGAACTCAATGTTGTAATACAGTCAGGGAATTGATGTTCATGCCCATCATCAGTTTTAGTCAATGACTCACTATCATGATCATTATTATTATCACCTTCCATATCACTATCGTTATCACCTTCATGATCACTATTATCATCACATTCTTGTTTAATATTTTGTTCTCCCTCCTCAACCTCAAGACTAATATTCTCAATAGTAGGATTTTGAGAGAATTTAGGTGGTTGATTCCATTCAGCAGTTACATTACAATTACATGGTTGGGATTGATATTGATTCAATAGACTCATGAAACTAGAATGTTGGTGGAAAGATATTTTTCAAGAAACTCATCAATATAGGCATCAAATTAAAGTAAGAACAAGGTTTTGTATGCATCATCATCATCAACTTGTATGAGCATATGATCTTCTCTTGGGAAAAGATAGGATATATTGATAGAGAAGTAGTTGGAATTGATGTCAAGTATTTTATGGATATATGATTTTAGTTCGGATAGAGTATTGATAAGTGAAATATTTATGAGTCTAATAGATCGACTAGAATAATGTTGGCTAAATGGACATCTAAAAATCCCTTTGTTTCGATGATGACAAACATTTCATTCTTATTAATCTAACGAGCTACTTGAGTGTGCAGGATGACAAAGTAGCAAGGGAAAATCCAAGAGCTTACTTAGTTATATTTTCATGCAATGTAATCAATGTTGTAAAACTTGTACAAATATATAATGTACAAGTACTTAGATTTGCATGTAAATCAAGCGTTAGATTTTCCCTAGCCAAACACCATAGTTAGACATGTCATCCCATTTAAATAGGATCACCTTTGCACACTCACACATATAATTAATGCTTAAATTGAAACCTTGAAACAGGATCATCCTCGGTCGACAAACTCCTCGACCGAGACACTCTCGGTCGACCATCTTCTCGACCGAGAAAGATCCAAAGTAGCCGTTAGACACAACAGACAAGTTAGTTGGTAGTTGAAGAAAGACGTTGCAAATCACTTGTTCCATAGAGCCTGTCGGTCGACAAAACTTCGACCGAGTAGGTGTCTCGGTCGACCATTTGTCGACCGAGATGGTCTCTGACAGCAACTGCAGAATAAATTAATTAGCCGTTGTTAAAGCAACAACTTTGTACCTAACGGCTAGTTAAGCACTTAGAAACCCCTAGAAGTTGTCTAGAACGTCCTTAAGCATACTTAGGCCATTCCTATAAATAGGACAAGCCATAGGACACTAGAATTCACTTGTTACACTTGAGAATACACTTGAGCATACTTGAGCAATCTTTTGCAAGCAAATTTGAGCACTGTGATCATTGGCCTACATTCTCCTTAGCTCAATCTCGTGTCCTATAGGCTAGATTCTCCTACCCACAGCAATCACAAGTTCACATACTTGGCTAGGAGATCTTACACTTGATCTAGGCATATCAAGCCTCGGGCTTAAAGGATAAGTTGTAATTTCCTTTTCCTTTCTTGTTCCTGTTTATCTTTTGTACTCTCCTTGCTACTCCTAGGGTTGGAGGCTGCGGATTGGAGAGGGTTGACTTCTCAGGTGGAGAAGGGGACTTCAAGCTACTTCAAGAAGGCTATCGCAAGGGAAGCTACTTCAGAAGGCTGGTGCAACGGGAGTTGGTGCATCTACTTCAAGGGAAGGCTGCTTCAAGGTTGGCGATTACTTCTAGGTGAAGGCTGCTTGAAGGGTTTAGGAAAAGAGATTGTATTTTATGTAAATTCCTTGAAGAGGTAATAAAATAAATTTCTTTTCAAATCCCGGTTGGGTAAGCAACCGGGTAGTGGATTGACGGCTATAGTATTTGCTATAGTTGGAACCACTCTAAACCTTGTGTCTCCTTGTCCAATATTTTTCATTGTGATTGTTTGAGTTCAATAATTTTTAAATTATCTATAAAACTCTATTCACCCCCCCCCCTCTAGTAGTTTTCAATTGGTATCAGAGCGAGGCTTCAAGGAACCCTAACAAGGTCTTGAAGAAATGGGTGATGGAATGCTCAACAACCTCAACATTGAAGGGACTCTTGTTGCTAGGCCACCGACGTTCGATGGAACAAACTACCAATACTGGAAGAGAAGGATGCAGTTTTACTTCCAAGGCGTCAACTGGGATCTATGGAGAATGGTATCTACTCCTTATCAATTCCCTCAAAATGACTTTGCGGAATGGGATGCAAACACGGTAAAACAGGCCCAAATGAACGCAAAAGCCGTAAGCATTTTATATTGTTCTATTTCTGTAGGAGAATTTAATAGAATTTCAAATTGTGATACAGCGTATGATATTTGGCATAGATTGTCTATCACTTATGAGGGTACAGCCCAAGTTAAAAATTCCAAAATTAGCCTGCTTAAAACAAAGCTTGAACATTTTCGTATGGATCCTAATGAAACTATTAGTGAAATGTATTCAAAATTCTCTACTATTGTTAATGGTTTGAGTGCCTTAGGAAAACCTGTTCTTGAGGAAGATCAAGTATCAAAAATTCTTCGATCACTTCCTCCAAAATACAAGCCAAAGGTGACAGCCATTGAAGAAGCAAACGACCTCACTCGCCTCAAAATGGAACAACTCATTGGTAATTTAGAAGCTCATGAAGCAGATCTAGAAGAGGAAGAAAGAAGAGAACGTGAACACCAAAGTGGGAAGAAGAAGGATGTGGCTCTCAAAGCCTCAAAAGTTGTCACACAAGAAAGTGAAGAGTCAAGTGAAGAAGAAGAAGAAGCCTTAATCGTCAACGGTAAGAAGTACAAAAGGTTTAAATCTAACAAAATTTCTAGTTCCTCAACTCCCAGGTGCTTTGAATGTGGGAAGAAAGGGCATTTCAAAAATGAATGCCCCAAAGCAAAGAAGGGAAAGAAAAGCTCACATAAGAAGAAAGAAGAAAAAGCCTATAAAGCTGCCTGGGATGAGTCAAGTGACAGTGAAAGCGGAGAAGAGGTGGAATGTCTAATGGCAAGAGAAGAAAATGAAGACTCTCAAGAGGTAAGCCTAGTTGATCTTTCTAAAGAAGAGTTAGTTACTAGTTTACAAGAAACTCATGATAAGTATGTTGATGCCAAGAAGAAACTAAAGAAGGCTATAAAATCAAATAATGAGCTCATTGCCAAAATAGATGAACTTTCTTATGAAAAGAACAACATTGATCTTGAAAATGTATCTTTAAAAACATCTTTAGATGATTGCACTAGAAAGCTACTCAATTTGGAAACCAATGTTGATCTTCTATCAAAAGAAAAGACTGATTTGCTAGCTAAACTACAAGATTATCATACTCAACCTATCTTGTGCAACCATTCGGACTATGATAATATTGTAAAAGAAAAGGATTCATTGTTTTCTGATTTAGACCAAGCAAGAAAAGATATACATAAGAAGATGAATGACATTGCTACGTTGCAAAGAGAACTTTATAAGTTAAGAAGAAAAGATATTCTTGATAACATATTGAAAGTTGGTAATGTTTTCAACGGAAGAAAAGGTTTGGGATATATTCCAAAGAAAAACCAACCCAAAAAGACCCAAACTATGTTTGTACCCAAGAACACAATGACTAGAAAGAGAAATGAAATTGACTCTATTACTTGTCATTTCTGCTTACGTCTTGGACATTATTGTTTTTCATGCCCCTACAAGACTAAGGAGTCCGACTTAGTTTGGATCCCAAAACCCCAAACTTAGAAGAATGGAATGTAGTTGAGATATGACCAAATGCTTAATTTATCTATCTATATTGTCTTATCTCAACAAAAGGTGCTATGCTTATTGTTATTATTTTTCTGCATTGCTGAAACAGAAATTCTGTCGGTCGAAGTATTGTCGACCGAGCTCTGGGTCGGTCGAAGTATTGTCGACCGACTGGATGTATTTAACAAATAAAAATTTTACAGCACCTATTTCGGTCGAAAATTGGTCAACCGAGAAATTTTCTGTGTTTTTGCTTGTGATACAGTAACCTGCTCGATCGACAAATTGTCGACCGAGACAAATATCGGTCGAACAATTGTCGACCGACTGGTTTTCTGTATCAGAACTTTTATATATATAAGCACTTAAAAGGTTTCTAACCATATCGGACCATCACATGGGTACCAAAATCTACATTCTAATGCAGGAATGGGTAGTTGACAGTGGCTGTTCCAAACACATGACCGGGAACAAGGACGCATTTCAAACTTTTGAAGAAAAGAAAAGTGGAACGGTCACCTTTGGAGACAATGGTAAGGGAAAAATCGTTGGAATAGGTAATGTTGGAACAAATCTCGAAATTAAAAATGTTTTACTTGTTGATGGATTGCATCATAATCTAATAAGTGTAAGTCAACTATGTGATAGTGGTTATGATGTGTTATTTAACAAAACTTGCTGCAAACTATTGATAGAAAACACTACAAATGTCGTCTATGAAGGAAATAGAGTTGGAAATCTTTATATCCTTAAACCAAACTCTATGAAATCAGTAGTAGGTAAATGCTTGCTTGCAAATGAAAATACCTTACAACTATGGCATAAAAAGCTAGGACATGCTAGTTCCCATGCTATTAAAAAGTTAGTGAAATATGATCTTGTTCGTGGACTACCTACTTTGTCTTTTGATCAAGTTGAAAATTGTGAACCCTGCACAATGGGAAAGCAAACCAAAACATCTTTTAAATCAAAGCATGTACTTAGCACCAGTAGATCCTTAGAATTAATTCATATGGACTTATTTGGACCAATGAGGACACAATCTATTGGTGGTAAACGATACTGTTTTGTTATTGTTGATGATTATAGTAGATATACATGGGTACATTTTATTGCAACTAAAGATGATACTATTCATGTCTTTATGCAATTTTGTTCCAAGATTGAAAATCTTTTACAACATAAAATATGTACCATTAGAAGTGATCATGGTGGCGAATTTGAGAATCATACATTTGAGACCTTTTGTACATCTCAAGGGTATACTCATAATTTTTCTGCTCCACGTACCCCACAACAAAATGGTATAGTTGAACGAAAAAATCGATCTCTACAGGAAATGGCTAGGACCATGATGCTTGAACATAACACACCTAAAACCTTTTGGGCTGAAGCTGTAAACACTGCTTGTTATGTGCTTAATAGAGTAACTGTTCACTCTCATTTGAAGAAAACTCCATATGAAATATTACACTCTAAGAAACCTAGAGTTGACTATTTTCATACTTTTGGCTCCACATGTTACATTTTAAATACCAAAGATGATAGAGACAAGTTTGATTCTAAATCACACAAAGCATTCTTCTTGGGATATTCCACTTCTAGCAAAGCCTTTAGAGTATATAACACTATCTCTAGAAAAGTTGAGGAATCCATTCATGTTTCTTTTCATGAAGAATCAAAGTCTGAAAATCTAGATATCATTGATCTCACCAATCAATTCGACAATATAACCATTTCAAATGATAGTGAGAAAATTCCTATATCCGATCCCCAAGTTGAAACACAACCCACACCTAGGCTTATCAAGGATCATCCCCAAGAACTAATTATTGGAGATCCAAATGATAAAGTCAAAACTCGGTCATCCTTCAAAGATGTTGCAAACATGGCTTTTGTTTCTATCATTGAACCTAAGAAGATATCCGAAGCTCTTAAAGATGATTACTGGATAATTGCCATGCAAGAGGAGTTAAATCAATTCACTAAAAATGATGTATGGGATTTAGTTCCTAAACCACAAGATAAAACTATCATAGGAACTAAATGGGTATTTAGGAACAAGCTCAATGAGGCAGGAGAAGTAATAAGGAATAAAGCTCGGTTAGTAGCACAAGGATATAATCAACAAGAAGGAATAGATTTTGATGAAACATATGCACCCGTAGCTAGACTTGAAGCTATTAGGATGTTACTAGCTATTGGTGCCCATAAAAACATTAAGCTATATCAAATGGATGTCAAAAGTGCATTTCTAAATGGCATCATACAAGAAGAAGTTTATGTTGCTCAACCACCTGGCTTTGAAATACCAGAAAAAGGTGACCATGTTTATAAACTTAAAAAGGAACTTTATGGTCTAAAACAAGCACCTAGGAATTGGTATGAACGGCTCAAGACATATCTTTTTGATAATGGTTTTTCTATTGGAAATTCAGATTCTACTTTATTTTTCAAAACATATGCATCTGATTTCCTAGTTATGCAAATTTATGTTGATGACATTATTTTTGGAGCTTCTAATGATTCATTATGCACACAATTCAGTGACATTATGCAAAAAGAATTTGAAATGAGTCTCATGGGTGAACTAACATTCTTTCTTGGTTTTCAAATTAAGCAAACACCTGCAGGAATTTTCATAAGCCAAGAAAAATATACTAAAGAACTTTTAAAACGTTTTGGGATGGATCAATGCAAACATGCTACTACTCCTATGGCTACCTCTATCAAAATTGATAAGGATGAAAATGGGGAACCTATTGATGATTCTTTATATAGAGCCATGATTGGTAGTTTGCTATACTTAACTGCTTCTCGACCGGACATTATGTTTTCCGTTGGTCTTTGTGCTCGATTTCAATCCCAACCTATGCAATCTCATTTTCTAGCGGTTAAACGAATTCTTCGATATCTAGCTGGTACTACTTGTCTTGGTTTATGGTATCCAAAAGGACAATCCCTGGATTTTACAGCATATACTGATGTGGATTATGCTGGTTGTCGACTTGATCGCAAAAGTACTAGTGGTGGATGTTTCTTATTAGGGAGAGCCTTAGTATCTTGGTTTAGCAAGAAACAAAATATGGTTGCCCTATCTACAACTGAAGCTGAATATATGGCAGCCGGGTCTTGTTGTGCTCAAGTGCTTTATATGCAACAAGTATTAAGCGGTTATGGTTTTAATCTTTCATCTACACCTATTTTTTGTGACAACACGAGCGCCATAAACTTAGCACACAATCCAATTTTACACAGCCGGGCAAAACACATTGAAATCCGTCATCACTTCTTAAGGGATCACATCTCAAAGAATCATGTTTCCCTTCATCATGTTGATACGGAAAATCAATTGGCTGATATTTTTACAAAACCGCTTCCACTAGATCAATTCAACAACATTAGGAAGCAATTGCTTATTACTCCTTTGGAAGATGTTTTCTTTGATATCTGCGGTTCTTAAAACAAATCCGTTTACTCGTTTCATTTTGGCTTTTCAATGGACATCTTTTTCATTCGATTTGACGGAATATCTAATTAAGGGGGAGTTTTTATCAAAACAGTTATCTAATTAAGGGGGAGTTTTTATTAAAACGGTTATCTTTTTGAAATGACAAAGGGGGAGAGATATATAAAACTATAACTTAGTATTTATGAAAAACTCAATCAATGAGTTTCATAAATATACTCTTGGCTTTACATTGAAAGTTGCTACATTCCCAAATGAACTGGACTTTATGTTCCATAATTCATTGGGAATAATAAGCACACATTTTATAAACAAGAGGAAAACATACATAAGGCAATTTAAAGGTATGAAATTCATACGTTTTATATTTATTTTGGAAATGTTTGTCATCTTCAAAAAGGGGGAGATTGTTGGCTAAATGGACATCTAAAAATCCCTTTGTTTCGATGATGACAAACATTTCATTCTTATTAATCTAACGAGCTACTTGAGTGTGCAGGATGACAAAGTAGCAAGGGAAAATCCAAGAGCTTACTTAGTTATATTTTCATGCAATGTAATCAATGTTTTAAAACTTGTACAAATATATAATGTACAAGTACTTAGATTTGCATGTAAATCAAGCGTTAGATTTTCCCTAGCCAAACACCATAGTTAGACATGTCATCCCATTTAAATAGGATCACCTTTGCACACTCACACATATAATTAATGCTTAAATTGAAACCTTGAAACAGGATCATCCTCGGTCGACAAACTCCTCGACCGAGACACTCTCGGTCGACCATCTTCTCGACCGAGAAAGATTCAAAGTAGCCGTTAGACACAACAGACAAGTTAGTTGGTAGTTGAAGAAAGACGTTGCAAATCACTTGTTCTAGAGAGCCTGTCGGTCGACAAAACTTCGACCGAGTAGGTGTCTCGGTCGACCATTTGTCGACCGAGATGGTCTCTGACAGCAACTGTAGAATAAATTAATTAGCCGTTGTTAAAGCAACAACTTTGTACCTAACGGCTAGTTAAGCACTTAGAAACCCCTAGAAGTTGTCTAGAACGTCCTTAAGCATACTTAGGCCATTCCTATAAATAGGACAAGCCATAGGACACTAGAATTCACTTGTTACACTTGAGAATACACTTGAGCATACTTGAGCAATCTTTTGCAAGCAAATTTGAGCATTGTGATCATTGGCCTACATTCTCCTTAGCTCAATCTCGTGTCCTATAGGCTATATTCTCTTACCCACAGCAATCACAAGTTCACATACTTGGCTAGGAGATCTTACGCTTGATCTAGGCATATCAAGCCTCGGGCTTAAAGGATAAGTTGTAATTTCCTTTTCCTTTCTTGTTCCTGTTTATCTTTTGTACTCTCCTTGCTACTCCTAGGGTTGGAGGCTGCGGATTGGAGAGGGTTGACTTCTCAGGTGGAGAAGGGGACTTCAAGCTACTTCAAGAAGGCTATCGCAAGGGAAGCTACTTCAGAAGGCTGGTGCAACGGGAGTTGGTGCATCTACTTCAAGGGAAGGCTGCTTCAAGGTTGGCGATTACTTCTAGGTGAAGGCTGCTTGAAGGGTTTAGGAAAAGAGATTGTATTTTATGTAAATTCCTTGAAGAGGTAATAAAATAAATTTCTTTTCAAATCCCGGTTGGGTAAGCAACCGGGTAGTGGATTGACGGCTATAGTATTTGCTATAGTTGGAACCACTCTAAACCTTGTGTCTCCTTGTCCAATATTTTTCATTGTGGTTGTTTGAGTTCAATAATTTTTAAATTATCTATAAAACTCTATTCACCCCCCCTCTAGTAGTTTTCAAATAATACCCATCAGAGAGAAATTGACCATCATATCGAAGCTTGACAATTTGTGAATGTGAACTAGATGCCATGTTCCTATCATTGTAAAATAGTAATTCAGATTTTAGAACAGTAAATTAACTTTGGTACAATAATTAATATTATAGAACATGAATTAATATTTTAGAGCTTGAATTAATATTTTAGAACATTGACATCATTTTTAGCGGAGTAGTTAAAATTTTAGAACAATAGTTTTGAATTTGGAAATAAATTTGGAACAATATTTTTCTATAACATTAACATTTTAGAACAATAATTTTGGAATTTGGAATAATAATTTTTTGAACAGTAATTAACCTTCAAGTGTCATTTTCTATAACATTATTTTAGTAATGTGGAATTAAATAGTATCAATAATACACTTATTTCATTTTTAATATTTCATAGTAATTTTAGGTTCAAATTTTTTAATCTAAAAATATAGTAGAAAAAATACCTCAAATGGTGATATCTCCCTTGTCAATCAGAATACCCGAGAAGAGAAAGAAGAGAAGTAGAATCCCCGCCTGACAGTGAAAGAAGAATATAGCTCTAAGATCGCCCAAAATTAGCTCCAAGATTGTCCAAAATCACCTCCAAGCAATAGAAATATGAGCAGGGAACTCCAGAGCAATGGGAGTAGAAAAGAAGTTGAAGAAGTTGAGGAATGATGTGGGTTTGGGGGGCTGATCTCATCTCCTTTATATATGAGAACAATACGTCCCCGTTGGAGATGCATCGCCCCCACGTGGCACCGCGCCGCGGCCTCCCAACAACAACATAGTCATTAGATGGCAATAGTCGGGTGCTGCGTGGCAGTAATGTGTCCCCATAGGAGACACATTGTCTGTGTGACACCAAAGAGTCGTTGGGCCGTCTCGGAGAGAGACGCATTGGAGAAATACTTATCGCTTCAGGACGCATTGGAGCAATGCTTCCCGCTTCAAGACGCATTGCTCTGTGGTGGGACCAATGTGTCCCGTCCCGAGACGCATTGCTTTATCGCAGAGCAATAGTCCTGACTTGGGATGCATTGCCCTACTGTGAGACCAATGCGTCTCAAGCCGGGTCACATTGCTCTGCGACAAAGCAATATGTCTCCAACGGGGACGTATTGCTCCCAAATGTGCCATTTTGGGAATTAAATTCAAGAACGTGCTATTCTGGGAATTTGAATGGCCATACGTGCCCTTTTGGTTTTTCTGTCTTTGCTTTTCTTGGTGGGTAGTGAAACCGGCAATGAGGTCACCATTTCCTTATACAAACATGCCTTACTTTAGGCGCAACTATGACCTCCCAAGAAACTTTACCAACTAGACTTTCTTTCCTTGAGTACTCTTTCCATCGCTGCCTTTCTTTTTCCTTCCAACTCTTAGTTGTTTACCAAGAATTATGAGTCGACCGCTGCTAAGATGACAAACATGACTCAAGAAAAGTTGGGGAGGGCCCGCCAATCATTCGGTGTAGGTGAGTGTTGGTGCTTTTACCCTAAAGATTAATGAATCATAAATTTCTTTGATTAGCATCAGAGATTTGTTCTTTGAGTGAGATATTTAACACTAGCCATTAATAGAGGATGTGGCGGGGAATAGACAAGGAGGCTACTTTAGGATAGCACCTACACTCTTCCCCGCCACAAAATCTTGAAAACCCCTTGGGTTTTATAAAATGCTAATAAACGTCCTCCGTTGTAGGTGAACCTCTAAAAGCTAACTTGTGTAGCAATTTCAAATATACAACTTATTCTTTTATTTCGGTTTTCTTAACCAAGTTTTATTAATATTACCATTGTATATTATTATTATTATTATTATTATTATTAACACCATAATTATTAATGATAATGATGATGATGATAATTTATAATAATATTAGTAGGATCATCGTCATTCTTGATGATGATAATAACAAAAATAACTATACAAGTAATAACAATAATTTATTACTATTGATGTTATTGTTATTGTTATTATTATTATTATTATTTCACATTCACGTAGGCTGCAAATAAGGTCCATTCTTGATCAATATAAGTTTATTTTTTACAAAGAATAAAACTTTATTTGACCATTAAAATGAGAATTCAAAAAATACCTCCTCCAAAGCACGAGTAAAAAGTTGGATTGTCGGTCCTTTTTGGATGGAGAAACTTATAAATCAAAATACAAAACTATCGAAAATAGATGAAGACAATGTAAGGTTCCTATTGATTACGTGTTGTAGGCATTAGAATTTGATAAATATTAAAAAGTGATATTTCATCCATTGTGAAGTTTTAGATTATGTTTGGGCTAGTCAAGTCCATACAAACAAAACAACCCACAAATCAATGATATTGAGTTGTGACCTAGCTGCACATTTTTAGTCTCCTTGAGTTAAAAATTTTGAGTACCTACTCCATATCTACTTGCTCTTCCAAATGCTAATGGATCTTATGTGTGACATACCGTAACGTGTCTTCTTGACTTGAGAAATCATAATTCTTTGGATATGGATATTATGTGCTTAGACATTTAGTTCTAACCAAACAAGGATACACATAAAAACCAATACACTTGTTTGTACCTTAATAAATATTAAAATACACATTTAATGGTGCCCCTCATGCAAAAACCCAAAATAAGACCTGATATGTATGATGAGCGCATAAATATGTAATATATGTCATCTTATTTATTAATATCCACATAATTACTTAAATAAACTCGGTTAGTAATTTGATGTCAAGGAAGGACTATTATTGAATATAGTATGAAAACAAAAATTATGTGATAATACTTGAATGTTTAATATGAGTTGAGCTAGCTAATATGACATCATATAAGTTAATATTGATATTAACAAACAAAATGGTTTAAATAAGTATAATATGAAAACTTGTGTATTGTAATATAATATAATTCTTTTGATAATAATGTGAAGATAATAGGACTCAATTTAATGAATTTTGATAAAAATGATGTAATATTTTTTGGTAACGAGGAACCCCTCCCAGGAAGAGCCACTAAATAATGATAAAGTGCCCAAACCCTATTTGTATTAGAACTCATAAAAGAAAATTTCAAAAAGAGTAATATAATAGAAATCATATTCTTTGAGTCCCAATACCTAAAGGGGTCAATATCTAGAATTTTTTACCATGTCTCACTCCTTATGTATATTATAATAGTTACAACATAAGACCACCCTTTTCTAGGTCAGGGGATAACTAGTCTTCCATTTGAGGATGAGGGAGCCAACAACCTTAGAAAATACTTACCTATCCATGAAAATAAGTCTTCCACCTTACCAAGGACTTACCTACTATTGCAACGATCCTTCGTCCTTCTCCAAGGACTTACCCACTCTTGCAACAAGTGTATTGCCTTGAAGGATTTATCCACTCTTGACTAAGATATTCAACCTTTAACTTCACATTCACAAAGGAGAAGCTTTTCACTAAGGGATTCCTTCCCTTCTTGTTCTTCTCCTCTCTTAGCCAAGAGAGAGAATCTCCATCTTCAATGTTGAAAGAGAGATTGAGAGGTGGAGGAAGTGAGATCCTCACAAGATATACATGTAATACTAGCTCACTTAGAAGTCTCTTACTCACTCTAATGAATTTCACAACTAATTGAGATCATGAGAGTAGGTGGAGGCTGTTGGAAGGTACTCATCTATAGTATAAGGGCATTTGTAGTTCTTGGATTACCATGGGATAAATACTAAGGGGTCCTATATATAGTTGAGGATGCCTCCTAGCTGTTGGAACCATTTAGGATGAATTATATCCATTATTGGGGTGTTGTATAGATCATTTTTCTCCTTTTAATCACCCCTCCCATTACTATATTTCACTCTAGAAAACAGCTACTATAGTATGGTCAGTCGAGTTACCTTTAGGGACAACTCCACTGACAAATGGTGTTGTTTGGTCTATTTTCTGGTTTGTCGAGTTGTATTATGGAAAAAAAAACTCGACCGATAGAAGATCTTGGAAACCCCCATGAACAGTGTTCTTGGCGCAGTTACCCATGGCAAACTCAACTGCCCACATTTTCCATTTTGAGTGTTTTAAAACCTCCTAAGGGCAATATAATTCATCCTAATTAATTCTATTACACATATTTTTTAAATTACAAGTGATTTACATCAAAGTTCTAAGAAGAAAACTATCTATTCTTCAATCTTAATCTTTGTGCTTGTATGACTTGATTTCTTCAAATTAGGACGTGCAAGTGTTGGCATTCAGAGTGTGTATATCTCATCTAAAATCACTAAAGTAGAAGCATTAGACACAAATAAGTGGAATGGTTTAGTATCATCAAAATAAGGGATTAGTTATTTTAGACCTTGAGTCAACATTCTCCACCTTTTTGAAGAGGGAAAATTGTTCCATAAATGTATTGGAATCTTTTTAAATAAGATAAATATAATCATACCTTTGGATAAACCTAAGGGTTTCAATGAATTCAATACATATGATCCCTATCAATTTATGTTACTTGAGTTCACAAACACCCTCTCCATTTAAGCTAGAGTTAACATACTCCCCCTCAATTTAAGATATATCTCTTGAAAGGTTAGCTTTCATAACATTCATAGGAACTATGTCTTCTCCTCATATTTGTTCTACATATATGTCTTCTCCTCTTTACATAAGACATGTCTTCTTCCCCTTTGTCATTTCAAAAAGTGGGGGTTTGAAGATCTAAAACAAAGCTTATCATAAATGAAGGGCTTGTCAAAGAAATGTATGTAAAGATAATCAAGACAAGCACAAGAAATGTATGTAAATATAATCAAGACATGTACTTGAAAAACTCTAGATGTAATTCTAGCAATAAATTAGGAAATGCTATGCAGGAAAATCAAGATAGTATTTGAGAATATGGAGACATGGATGGATGTAGAAATGAAAAATTACTGTCCATATTCCCTATTTAGCAGATCACATAAACAATAATGTATCTGAAAAAATTGTGCAAGATATAGCTTATCCTGGATCAAGTCCAACGACTATTCATCCACTATGATGTGCTTCCTTCATAAGTAGCACATGAACAATAGTCAGCGACATCCTCGTAGTGTGACAACCAAAGATGGCGGTTTTTAGAATCCTCTAAATAGAGAAAAAATGGCTTCCACACCTCTATGTAGTCCACCAGGACCACCAGGAACTCCACATTGCACTTGTAGAGTTGATGGAAGGAGTTTTCCTCCCTTTTGTCAATGTGATAGTGTTGAATTCCTTTCCTCTTATTGTCTCTCTCTTTATTGGGTAAGACTTCTTAATATCTCTCGCACATTACCTCAATTTTGAGAAGAGAAGTCCTTGTCTTTAAGACCCTTGGTCACCCCTCCTTGTGTCGGAGTGGATGAGCTAGGGTTTCCAAAACCCAAGGAATATGAAAGGGTCAATCTCCTGGCTTGATGGTTGTTTCTCGGACTATCCAGTCAGCCAATTGACTTGTGGTTAGCGGTGCAATAGCATCAACTTTAATGTGATGATCAATGTACATTACTACAAATATCATTAATCATTTGACCATGTCAAACTTGTTATTTTGCATCCAGTCATTCGATATGGACATTCCAATTAGTCGACTGAGTATTTTGACCATCCACTAGGAACAATGTCTGGTTGTTCAGTTTGACACTCCAACCAATCTAATAACTGGATCCATCCATCAGTGTCAATCCATTTGGTCAACTAGAGATTTCAGCTGATCGACTGGTACACCAGTCGTTTAATTAGACACTCTAGTCGGTTGACTCACAACTAGTGTTTCTTAAGTTGATTACCTAAAAATTTTTAGTAGACAAGTTAAATCGTATCCATGAGTAAACTCCTATTTCAAGTGTATCCTATGTGTGTGACCCTATAGGACCCAAATTATGTTGGCATTAAAGCTCATAACTGTTATAACTACATAAGTAATGAGTGGTGTCTAGCAATACTTCATTAGCACCCAAGTAATTGGAAAGTTGGAGAACAACTTCAACCTACATATATGATCAGTGTTATCATTAACATATATTTCCTTTGCCTCATATATCCATATTGAACACAAGGCATGGAATCGTCATCCTCATAACATTCAATCTATGTCTCTTGAACAAGAGCAAACAGTATGAGATGCATGTGAAATCACATATCACATATTTACTCACATGAGTATGGTCATACATTTCTCAGTCTCACTAATGAAGTTACTAGGATATCAACTCTCGTAGGAGGGATAAATCCCATATACATCATTCACAATCAATCCCCATGTGTCACATGTACATGGGTACCACCTTTATGGAAACCCTTATCCAAGGTCACATTGCATGGTGTCAAAGTTCATCGATGGACATGTAATGAGTGTAGTGACTTCAGGTCTAAGAACTAAAATCTCCACTATCACTTTGAGATCTAATTCTAACTACCATTCCATAGTTTCAAGGTATCACTGTCAAGGTGGGTCTATTCACTACAATGTTCGATAACAAGTACCTATGTATTTGACTTGGTACCCAATATCATGACTAATGAGACTCTATCATCAGTCAACAAACATTCCAGTCTTATGTATTATTGTATTCTATTTTTCTTCCACAATAATATTTGAATAGGGACATATCAAGAATGTATTTACTCTTATCATACATATGATCTCATTGTTTATGTCCTAAACCTGAAGACACATGTCATCGAGTAACATCATTCTTTAGAGATCTATCATGTTTGTATCATCATATCATGACTAAGACAAATGTAACATATGGGATTACCTTTATTATTATCAAATCAAGTACATGATGCCCCAATACAATCATCATATGATTAGCTCTATGGGCATACCACTAAGATATAAGCATATCATATAGTTAGATACCAATGTATGAACTCAACTACAAGCATAGCATAGAGTTGGATACCAATATATGAACACAACTAAAACTACATGTAGATGGACTACCAATAGATGATATCACAAGTTAGGCTTACCAATAGGATCTAAGTCATATCAAAGGATTCACAAGTTAAAGAACAAGCTATTAGTAGATGTAAAAAAATATCCATAAAAGGAAATATACAATTTAAGAAGCATGGATGGATGTTACTCACTAGAAAATATGTGTCATTATCAAAAGATGATTACCACTAATAAACACAATGTTGCCTCAAAATATATATACAACTAGATATAGAAATTCATATAACAATGGAAGAAAGTTAATCACAACCAAGAGATTCCAAAGAGATTATCATCAGGACATGCATAACAAATCAAGACAAGTAATTACAAAATTTAGAGATATCAACTTAGAGCAATAAAAAAAGTAGAGTTGTATGAACGATAGGAAATTTCAAGAATGAAAATATGCATATCATATAGAGGTACCAAAGGGAGTTCCACAAAATAAGGCTATTGTTTGATAAGGTCTAGTTGAGAGGAAAGTTCTCATCCAATAAACCATATGTAAATTCAATGGGCAGTGTTGTCGGTCGAGATTTCTGGTTGAACTTCTCGACCAAAAATAGATGTTGGAAAGTCCCCAAAATACTTTTCGGTCAAGTTCCTTTAGAACAAACTCGACTGACAAAAACTACTACCAAATCAAAGCATGTCTATCGGTCAAGTTTCCTCAGGAAAAACTCGACCGACAACAATTGTTGTCTAAAATCACACATTTTTCAGGTAAACATATCTAGAGGCATGCTAAAAATATAAACAATATCAAAACATGTATAATAAATTAAGTAATGCATTATGAAAACATCAGGGGAAGTTTTTGAGTAGGAAAGTGATGATAATGACAATATATCATTTTCACTCAAAACTCATATGAAAAGTGCATACTAACTCTACATAAAAAGCAATGTTTGGATATGAGCAAGAATAGAGTTACCTTTATTTTTACCATTTATTTTTCACTTGTATCCACCCATACACATCTCACCTTTCTTTTTCTAATATGATTGAGAAGAAAATTTGCAAATCCATAGCTCATGTCAATCTATTTGCAAGATACCTATAAGAAGAAATACTCAATGGGCCTCAATCATGTATTTAGGTCCGGAGGGGTTATCTTAGCAAAGAAAGTCCTATTTCTTTCAGTTGTTTTCCTAGATAGGAAATATGCAATCTAATTACCAATTTTCCTATAGTAGCAGCAAGTGTCCTTAGCCTTGGAATTTATGGATTATCCATGTAATATTAGAGGTCCTTTACCTTTTTTGTTCCTAAGGCTACATCATACCCTATACCATGACTACCAATTTGTATAGTAGTATGATGTAGGATATCATGTAGATTCTTTTTGACATCTAATAATCTTTGCAAAGAGGATCCCAAACTATGGTTATCATGAATAACATAAGTAATAGTAGAATACAATTGATTAATATCATTTCTAGCATGAAAAAATAGGTTTCTAAGCAAAGAGTTCTAGTCGTTTAAGAATCTTTTTCAATATGAAGAGCAACAACATTATTCTCCCTAATAGTGGAACTAGAACAAGATTCAAGAACATTGATTTTAGAAAGCAAGGAAGACTTTAATTTTCAAGCATAGTAATCTCAGAAAGATAAGCATTATTTCCAATTTCTATTCCTTACAAGAAAAAAATCTTTGCCCTCATTTTCATTTCTAAGAATATTGATATCAAGCATGAGAGAATTCTTTATTTTAATATGCTCTTAATTAGGATTAAGCCTAAGAGGTTGATCTTCTAGAAATATAATCTTATCAATTATGTTAGCATTTTGAAGTTCGAGAGTCTACTTGACTAAGATAAGTATTATTTTCTATATCAACACCATTAAATTTCAATTCAAGTGCTAGATAAAGTTTTTGATATTGTCAACATCACATTGCAAGCAAATATTAACATGTTCAAGTTCATCTTTTTGTTCATGCAAGTTATCAACAATCTTAGTGAGCTTTTTTATTTTTATTCTTAGTATACTCAAGAGATGCAAAAGCATCATGAGCAGTGGCAATTAAGGATTCTTTATTTAAAGAGTTCATATTGACTTCAACTTAATTTTCATTTGAAATTTCCATGAGAGAAAAGTGGCATTATCCACTTTCACTAGCGCTTGAGCTAGATCTTTCACTAGAATCTTCACTTGATCTTGAGTCAGAGGAATCACTAGAGCTTTTATAGCATTTATCCTTCTTCTTATACTCTTATTCCCTTCTCTTGCGATGATAGGTATTTTTGCCTTGAGGGCAATCATCCTTGAGGTGACCCCTCTTTCTACAATTGAAGTTCTGGTTGGAAGAAGAAGACTTGGCTTTGTAGGATCTAGCTTTGGAGTAAAAGGCATCTTATTTATTTTGAGAGGGTTGTGACTTGATGAATCATGGAAAAGTAATCATCTTCTCCTTCTTCTTTTTATTCTTTTCTTCAAGCTCCTCTTGCTTCTAGTTGTTTAAATCTAACTTCATGGGTTTGAAGGTTTCCTATGAGTTCTTAAATAGGAATTTCAGAGAGGGACTTTGTTTACCCTATGGTAGCCTCCTTAGTTTGCCAACTGTGAGGAAGAGTATGAAGAATTTGGAGTTTACCTTCCCTTGATCCATGTTATGGCCTAGGATGACAAGACCATTTACAATGGTGTTGATCCTTAAGAACATTTCAATCACACTCTCCTTCTTTCCCATTTTTAAGCCTTCAAGGAGTTCATTGAGAATGTAGACTCTAAATTCCTTTACTTGCTTTGTCCCTTCATAAGTGACACATAGTTTTCTACATATCTCATGGGTTGTGTCACAATAGTAAAATCAGTTGAACTCGGTGGGGAAAAGAGCAACATAGAGGATGTTGATGACTTTTACATTCAAAGTTTCTTTCTTCAAGGTGAGTCCCATTCTTCTAGATTTACCTTGGGTTTCTTGTATGGAAGATACACTATTCTTCATAACTCAAGAATTTGTCCTCATTGTGATATTGCATTCTTCTATCTAAATAGAATAAGTTGCTCCCATCAATGATTGGAATGTTGAAGTAGTATTACCTCAATGATTATCTCCCATTTTCTCCTACTTGTGAAAGTATTGCATGGAAAAGACCTTACTCTGATACCAATTGTTAAATGTATAATAGACTCTAGAGAATTTGAATAGAGCTAAAACCACATAAACTAAATTCACTAAACCTTCAAGATATTTTTCAAAACAATATTGCATATATGAAATTTGAGTACAACTAAACATGCATATCAAGGGAGGGAGAGATTGAACAAGCACCAAATGACACAAGTTATTTATAGTTGTTCCAACCTCAAAACTAGGAGATGTAAATCCACTACCTAGAGGGGTCAATTTTTAGGATTTTCAATCATATCTCACTCCTTATATGGCATTGTAAGAGTTACAACATAAGAACACCCTTTTCTAGATCAAGGGATAACTAGTCCTCCCTATGAGGACAAGGGATCCAACAACCTTAAAAAGGACTTACTTATCCACAAATAAGAGTATTTCACCTTAACAAGGGCTTACCTACTCTTACAGTGAGTCTTCCTTCTCCAAGGACATACTCACTCTTACAACAAGTCTTCCACCTTCAAGGATTTACCCACTCTTGACTTAGATCTTCAGCCTTTGACTTCACCTTCACCAAGAAGAAACTCTTCCTCAAGGGACTCATTCTTCTTCTCCTCTCTTGGCCAAGAGAGAGAATTTTCATCTTCAACGTAGAGAAAGAGATTGGGAGGGGGATGAAGTGAGATCTTCACAAGATATACAAATAGGACTAGCTCTCATATAAGTTTCCTGCTCACTCGAGCATGTAGTAAGTAATTAAGATCATGAGAGTAGATATAGACTCTTGGAAGGAAAATGTCTCTCAACTATAGCATAGGGACCTTTGTAGTGCTTGGCTAACCATAAGATGAAGCCCAAGGCTTCCTATTTATAGTTGAGTATGCCTCTTAGATTTTAGAACGATTTCGGATGAATCACAACCGTTATTGGGGTGTCCTACAGACCTTCTTTCACCTTTTGTTCACCCCATGTGACGGCTATACTTCTCTCTAGAAAATATTTGTAGTAGTATGGTCGGCCAAATTATAGGGACATCTCCACCGAGAAATGTTGTTATTTGTACTATTTTCTGATCGACCGAGTTGCATTCTGGCTAGAACCTTGACTGACAAAAGATCCTGGAAACCCCATGAACAATGTTGTCAGTTGAATTATCCCGGGGCAAACTCGACTGACCATACTTTCTATTTTGGATGTTCCAAAACCTCCTAAGTGTAATATAATTCATCCTAATTAATTGTAGTACATATATGATCTTAAATACAAGTCATACATTCACGACAAGTGATGTAAATCTACATCAAAGATTTCAATCTTGATCTTTGTGCTCGTATGACTTGATTTCTCTGAATTTAAATGTGCAAGTGTAGGTATATGAAGTGTGTCTATCTAATATGAAATCCCTCCAGTAGAAGCACTAGATACAAATAAGTGGAATGTTTTAGTCATCATCAAAATAAGAGATTAGTCAATTTCGACCTTGAGTCAACACAAATTCCTTCTTGAGTGCACATATTGTACTCATATATAGAAGGTCAAGCATATTTCACATAGGGTGTGTGTCTTCCACCCAATACTTTAGGCTTGAGATTTTATAGGTCCCAACCCTACTTCAATAATATCAGTATAATTGTTTTATCATGCACATTTTATGATTGTGATATTTTGTGTGAGATTATTTAAGGCATGAAATGCTTTTATCATTTATCTCATTTAAATGTTCTTATTGATATCCACTTGGATGTTCTATTTCTCTTTTGACTTGGGAAGTCTTGACTAATTTTACTAATATCCTTTTCCCCTGATATTGCTCTATATATATATATATATATATATATATATATATATATATATATATATATATATATATATATATATATATATATATATATGCACATACTGACTTTTATCCTGACAACTTCTGTTTTGTATTCTCTTGTGGGGTATGCTTCCAACCCCATAGGTGATGAACATAGTGGACCTGACATAACGACTTGGACCTGGATTGGTGAAGCTGACTATTAGGAGATAGACTTGAGATAGTATGGAATTTCCTCTACCTTGTTGTTGAAATTATATCTTTCAAGTAACCCCAATTGGTATATTATTATGTAAACTTGTAAAATTGAATATAATCATTATTATTTCCTCTTCTATAATTTGGTCTTGAATACCATTATTTTGAGAAATAAAGAATACACATATTCTAGCATACTTATCAATGTGTTTGATTTAGATGGATTTATTCCTCAAATTAAGTAAGGAGTAGATCCCCTCTCAAACCCCACTCCTTACATTGTGTATCTATATATAGACATGTAAATGGATATCCAAAATCCATACATTTGATCCAGATTTGAGTCAGAATTTTTTAAAAAGAAATCCAACATCCACCAAATTCAGATCAGATCTATCAAAATTTAGATCCAAAAATTCTGGATCAGATATTAGATATTGTTGTATCCTCTCTGCAAAAAAGGTGAATTCAAAAAATACACACATTTATTGTTAAATGTATATTATTTCTACATAAAAATTAAAAAATAGCATATATGTTTAATGGCATACCAACATTTCTTGTATATAATATATTTATTAACATTAAATGTATGATTTTTTTGTTTGGATCGAATATCTATCTGAATCTAGATATTATATGTTCAGTTATATTCAAATGTTTCATATAAGATCTGTGGGATAATGGATCAAACATTTTCTTTTAGATTCAGATGTTGGATATAGTAGGCGCCGCTCCATGTTCGATCCCTGTAAACCTATACAAGATTTATCTTTTCATTCCAAACATGAGCTATATTGTTGACAAATTTATGTTACATTTTCATTTATTAGGTCCTATTCACATGAAACCAGACCAATGATTGAAAATTAGATTTTTTATACTTCCATCAAAATATTCAATTCGGTGCTTGTAATATTTTGACCCTAAATCAATCTGAAGCATTCCATTGTCACTCCCATAGTAGAAGAAAATGAAAGAAGATAAAAATTAAAGCCTTGACTAAAAGAATAGGAACGAACGGAATAAATTGCAGATCTTGGTACACATTAGCTATTTAGACTATAGGCATCTGTATTGGGGGTTTATTATGCTTTTCAAAATCCCAAGGTGTGTTTAGTTAAAGATCTGAATTTTGTAGTTAGATTAATCAAAATATCTGGATTAATCTGATTTGGATCCATTCTAAAATTTTGATTGGCAATATAATTGACTCCCAAGTTGAACTGCTCATGTATTCAATGTTGTATATAAAATGAAATAAAATTTAAGACATAGTTAAATCCTGCTAAAAATAAGATTGGGTTAATCTGGACTACGGGAATATGAAATCCCAAACAGATTTATTAATTTAATTTTTACCAAACAACACAAGATTGGATCCCGAATGATTGCCTAGATTTACGCCTTTGTGGCGCAAAAAGACAATGCATGATCCGGATTGGATCCTAAATCAAATAGGAGCCAAGAGTTTTTTTTTCAGAATTTTACAGAAAGGGAAGAGAGTTATCGGGGATAAAGTAGATATGGTATTAATATTGTTACAGCACCATCAGAGTTCTAGTAGTAGCTTATGTACAATACTTTCCCCATCAGAACCATAGTAATAGTTGCATAATAAGTATAATGATAGTGAAGGGCACAAGAGGAATGCAACTCTGTGGGTAGCTACCTGAATTGAAACTGAATCATTTTGATTGGCGCTACATATACACGAACAGATGTACATCTTGACTTCTTCCACCATAATCGAATTGGTCAAATTTCCAAATGCAAACCGAGTAACCCTTACCTTTTTACTTCCACCAAGGCAGTTTGAAAAAGATGGGAACTTTGGAAGCTCTCTCGCTCACCCTTGAGACAGGAAAAGAAGAAAAATCAGCAATGTCACTGTCACGTTAGGTTTCCCTTTGCATGGTTGTGAGGGCGTGTCAGCATGGTTTTCAGCAGAAACCCAATTCACGACTCCTGTCTCTCCCCACATTGCCATAAAAGGACGAGGCAGCTCCTAAAGCCAGATCGCACCTTGCCCATCTTGACATGCATCTTTTTCCATCACCAACAAAGAAAAGAGAGAAAGGAACCCCACCGCAGTCCCACTTCCACCAGAAGTCGACATCATCCCAGCTATACACCCTGCACAGCCAGCACATGCCTGCACGGACAAGAATGGAGTTGCTGATATCCACCTCCCTCCCTTCAGTTAGCGCCCTTCTTCTCGGACTGTAACTAGGGTGGGAATTGTGATGACGACCGCAATTGATCCGAGGAGGTTGGGATATATCCCCGCGCATGGTTACCTCGACGGATGGCAATCGGGTGGGTGGGTGAAAGAAAGGTGCATACGGGGACCAGGAAGAGGAGAAAGAGGTACGTACGTACCTCTGTGGCGTGGTGTGAGGGAGCAGCACAAGACGGTGTCGGGTTGGAGAGGTTCGGAAGATCTCGCCTTTACAGTTCAGTTGACATCGACACCTCTATTATGGCCTGTTTTTGGTGATCTCTTTCGAACCCTCTCCCTGCCTACGAAACTTGCTTCAACTTCGGGGTTTCCCTCACATGCGTCATGGTATAGAGCAGGCAGCTCTAGCACAGCAGGGGCCTCATGATATGATGTCACACCTAACCATTAAGCAATTACCTAAGACGGCCTAACAATTGCTCGTGCCATTTACTTCCTGTTCCAAGTACATAATTGGTAATGTCCGTACACAATCATACGCGCAAAGGGAATCTGGGCGTTTTAGTCAAAGATTCCATTCAAGGTTTGTGGGAACAAATCCCTACTTCAGTGCGTTTTAGTAAGAGATACCAGGGCAAAGTTTGGGCAAATGTGGAATCGTTTCGTGTGTGGTTCAGTAAAATTGGCCTAGCGTTGACTCATCAGTGGCAGTCGGCAGATCTCTAAAGACGAGGAAATTTGAAAATCAAGGCTGGTACATAGATTGGATGGTAGTTGAGCTCTTCAATCGCAGCTTAGATTAAGAGTATGGGCTTGATGGTTCCTGTTAAACATTAGATATTCTCAAGGTTTAATCGTGGAGTTCATATATGTGAGTGGATTATGGATTCGCCAAATTTTGCTGGTTAATGTCGGGGGACGGGAACAAATGCCTAAAGTTTCCATGTCATATTGGAGATATATGTCCTAAAATAAGTTTCATATATAATAAAAACAAAAACCAAGTTCTGCGGGTCGTTGAATGTGAATTATACAGACGTCATGGCTCATGGTCGTGTAGTTGCACCTAGCTACAAAGAGACATCCTAGTCATTCAACATTATAGTCATGTGGCTACCTAAATGGAGCACATGTGTGCCGTATGTCTAACTGATTATAATGACAATTACTCGTAAGCGATTTAGCAAAGGAGGTTATGTAAATTTTATCTTTCTACCAAAAACGATAACTAGAGTATCCCTATGTGCATACTCATATTTCGATTGTAGGTTAGAGGAAGAAATCACAATCTTGCCTAAATTGAGTAGGGAATAATCTATATACATATGTTGTAGTAATCCAAAGATAGCTACGATTATTCTCCAAAAAAAAAAAGATAGCTACGATTATTCCTTCTTGGGATTTGATTCAAAATTTCCATGTATCCCCCTCTTGGTGCTTAGAAGTGCTATACTAGCTTAAACTCGTCAAACTTAATATGTGGAACAGAGTATATGATACCTAGGGTCAAGAAATACCATCTCTCGAGGTATGGAACATGTGCTACTTCTGCAACACAGCCCATATTCTTGTATAGAGAAAACATTGCATGCAAAACACCTCCTAAATGCAATTCTAAGTTGGTTTTAACTCTTACTTTTTGCATTATACTTGTACTAGTTTTCTCCTTTAAGCGTCTTTATTTAACATTGGATTTTTGTCATATTTCTTCTTCATCAACTCAAACCTTTGATAACCTATCTATCTTCCCTTACCTTCAATCTCAAGATCGACTACATAATGTGTTCGTCAGAATCATGTTTGTTATGGATATAGTGACATGTTCCATTATCATCTTTTTCACATTACACTTACATTCCCAATGTCTACTTACCATGACATGTGTTTGAAATCATTATTTTGGTTCTCTTCTTAGCTACGATATGGCTTCACAACAAGTATCATGGATAGAAGGAGAAACCAAACTAAGGCACCATGGTAGGGAAGATGTAATGTGATGATTTGTAATATGTGTTTTCTAAAAGAATAAATTCCAAGAAAATATTGACCTCCACTATCAATAAATAATTTTGGTTTTCGAAAATATATATCAAGTATATCTTGTATGAAGTTTCTTGAAATGTAATAGCAAGTGTATCTTGTGTAGAAAGAAACATCAATGAAATTTCACCATAAGGTTCTTTATTGAATATTGATAAATATAGTTTCTTGGTCATTTTTACTACACTACAGGAGTATAGCATGACAAAGTGCAATCTCACTAGGTTAAACCCCTGATAAATACAATGCTACAACAGAGTCCCCAAAAATGGTCATGAATTTAGTCAAATATGTAACTAACATAGAACTAACTGTAAGATATGTCATCATTCTGATGGGATCATTAACAACAACCATTTAAGAATATAAAGAAATGACAATCAAGAAGAGGATAAAATTGTTGATGAGTAAGACTGAGAAGCACAAACATCAAGTAGTAACATTGTAAACATAGAAATACACAATAGCCATGAAAATAATCAAAGATAGAGCCAAATATCTTAATCACATGAAAAACACTATCTAGATTCTCTTTCTAGCTACAATATGGTTTTACAACAAGGATCATGGCTAGTAGGAGGAATCAAACTAAAGCACCATTGTAGTGAAGACATGACGTGATGATTGTAACATGTATTTTTCTAAAATACTAAATACCAAAACAATATTAGGTTCTGAAATTCATTAATAATTATAGTTTCTTGAAATGTATATAAAGTATATCTTGTATGTAGTATCTTGACTTGTATATCAACTATATCTTGTGTAGAAAAAAATCAATGAAATATCTTCATAAGGTTCTTTATTGAATATTGATAGATATAAATTTCTTGTTACTATTTTGCTACACTAAAAGAATATTGCATGGCTAAGTGCAATCTCACAAATTTAAACCCCAAATAAGTACAATGCCATGATAGAAGTCTCAGATAAATGGTCATGAATTTAGTCAATGGGTAACAAATATAGAACCAATTGTAAGATATCTCATCCTTCCGATGGGAACATTAAAAATGGCCATTTAAGAATGTGAAGATTTGAAAAAGAAGAGGATAAAGTACGTGATTAGTAAGACTGAGGAGTATAAACATCGAGTAACAATACTCTAAACATAGAAATACATTGTATCCAAGAAAATAATCAAAGATAGATTTGTATATCTTAATCACATGAAGAAATCATTATATAGTTTCTCTTCTTAGCTATGATATCATTTTACAACAAGGATCATGGATAGTTGGAGGAACCAAAAAATCACCATGGTAGGGAAGACCTAGTGTGATGATTGTAATAAGTGTTATCCCAGAAGAATAACTTCCACAACAAAATTGGGCTCTCATGTTCATAAATAATTATACTTTTTGGAAATGTATATTAGTTATATCTTCTATGTAGTTTCTTGAAATGTATATTAACTATATCTTGTATAGAAAAAAATCAATGATATTTTTGTAAGGTTATTTTATTTAACATTGATAAATATAAGATCTTAGGGAGTTTCTAGTACAGTACACAAGGGTGGAGCATGAATAAGTGCAATTTGATCAGGTTAAACCCTTGATAATTACAAACTCACAATATAACTCATAGATAATTGGTCATGAAGTTAGTCAAATGTGTAGATGATATGGAAATAATTTTAAGATATGTCCTCCTTTTAATAGGAACATTAACAACTACTTATATATCAAGCAATGACAATCACGAATTTGTTGCAGCAAATGAGTCAGTTTGAGGAGTACATAAAACATCAAGTAGCAATTTTCTAAACATGGAAATCCACCTTTGTCGTTGAAACAATCAATGATAGAGCTAACTATCTTAATGACATTAAGATGAAAATAATGTATCTCTAGATTTGAATATTAAGGACTTGGATTACTAGGGACAAAAAAATGTATTACATGTTATCCACATGAACATATGTTAGGATGACCAATACAAGAAAGTCCTATTGGATCTAGGGCTCTAGAGGAGGGGGTGAATAGAGCTTTAGAGTTCTCACAAGAATAGTTAGACCTTCAAATTATATCAATTGAAACCAATTTCTTAAGAATAATTTGAAGTCCTATCTAAGCAAGCATAGCAAGGGTGAAAGAGATTCATGTTAGATCTAGGGCTCTAGAGGGAGGGTTAATAGAGCTTCAAAAATTCTCACAAGATAGATTAGACCTTCAAATTATATCAAATTAAAACCAATAGCTTAAGTGCAATTTGAATTCCTAACTAACAAGCATAGCAAGGATGAGAGGAATGAATAGCAACCTCTGGACAAGGTCATGTAGAGTGGTTCCACTCTCCAAACTAGGAGAGAGTCAGTCCACTACCTAGAGAGGTTAAACTCTAGGACTTTGCAAGTGCTTTTCTCTATATATTCACCAACAAGAGTTACAACACAAGAACACCAAAGGACTTACCCATCCAAGCACCAAGAGCCTTCCACCTTTCCAAGGACTTACCCACTTTGCAAAGAGTCTTCAACCTTCTCCAAGGTCTTACCTATTCTTACACAAGTATTCTGCCTTCAAGGATTTACCCACGCTTATTAGATCTTTAGCCTTTACCTTCTCCTTCACCTGGAGAAGATCTTCACCTCTTCTTCAACCTTGTAGAAGGACAAAAACAACTCCACCTTCACTTAGAGTAGATTGCTTCACCTTTTCTTCAAGGAGGAAACAAGTAGGGAAGATGGAATGGATGAGATCTTTATAAGCACAAGGAAGTAGCTCTCTTACAACTGACGTATCTCACTCATAATCACAAAATGAAGTGTAAACTACAGAGAGAAAGGGGTCAATGAGTTGCAACACATTCAACTATATCAAAGACTTAGAATAGCATGAATGAGCAAACTTGAAATGAACTCCAAGGGGTCCTATTTATAGTTGGGGGTGTTCCCTTGAGTGTGGGATCACTTACGGTCAAAATATACCCATTTTCCAAGGTGCAACAGATCTATTTTCATCCAAAACAACTCACCAATGGTTATAATCTCTTTTTATGCATTTTTCATACAGTACATTCAATTGAGTTTCAATAAAGGTAACTCAACTGATCCACTAAATGACAAAGCCAATTTTCAAACTATTGGTTGAGTTTGTTCTGGGAAACTTGACCGATGATATAAAATTAGGTTTTCTCAATAAGTCAGTCGGTCGAGTTTTGTGAGTGTACAACTCGACTGATGCATCTTCAGAAAATTCATCATAGGATCGGTCGAGTTTCCAACTCGACCGATGAACAACATGTGCAAATTTTTCTAAATAGACATTTGATTGATTAAACCATGTAATTAAGAGTCCCTAATTTTTTTCTCATCTTAGTTACAAGTCATATCATCAATACAAGTGAGAAAAAAAATTATCTAAGGTCATTTGGAGTGATTCCCCAAATTGCACACTTGCATTGTATTTGACTTGAACTTGAACAAGCTAGGGCTTGTACAATTTGATCATTTTCATGTACCTAAAGCCTGAAATCAATCTTGAACAAACATATTAGATACATAGGAATGGAATGGTTAAGTCATTATCAAAATATGGGAAATGTATAACTCTCAACTCAACAATTGAAACATACACTTGGAAAAGGTGGTTAGAGTGGTTCCAATCTCCTAACTAGGTGACTGTCAATCCACTACCTAGAGAGGTCAACCTCTAGGACTTTGCAACCAATGTATACTTATATTCCATTATAAGAGATAAAAGGAGACCACCATACATCCAAAGGTTTACCTATTCAAGATAAGAGTCTTTCACCTAGATAAGGACTTACCCACTTGATCAAGATGTCTTCAGCCTTTAACAATGACTTACCCACTCTTGCATCAAGTCTTTGGCCTTGAAGGAATTATCCACTCTTCTTAAATCTTTGCCTTTCCCTTCTCCTTCACTTGGAGAAGATCTTCACCTCTTCTTCAACCTTGAAGAAGAACAACATCTTGACCTTCACTCGGAGAATCTCACTTCAACCTTTGATATTTGAGAAAGGGGATTGGGAAGATGGAAGCAATGAGAGCTTTACAAGATAGCATGGGGGTATATATCTTACAACATGCCTAACTCACTCATTATCATGAAATGCTTTGTGAATGAGAGAGAGAAAGGGGATTAAAGGGTTGCAGTGCACTCAACTATATCAAGGACAAGGATATCATGAACGAGTAACCTTGGAATGAACTCCAAGGGGGCCTATTTATAGTTGGGGGTATTCCTTCGAGTGTGGGATCACTTAAGAACAAAAAATACCCATTTTACAACTTACAACAAATCTATTTCCATTTACAACAACTCTCCAATGGTTAGAATTATTTTTTTTTGTTTTCATGTATATTACATTTGGTTGAGTTTCAATAAAGATAACTCGACCGATCCACTAACTGACAAAGCTAATTTTCAAACTATCGGTCGAGTTAATTTTGGGAAACTTGACTGATGAGTCAAAATTAGTTTTGGTTAGTAAATCGGTTGGTCAAGTTCTATGAGTGTACAACTCAACTGATTGACCCATTTCCAAAAATCCATCACTGATCGGTCGAGATTCCAACTTGACCGACAAAGTTGCTGTGACAAATTTTTCAAAATGGTTTTAGAGTGACCAAATGTTGGAATTAAGTGTTCCTGGTTTTTTTCTCATATTAGTTACACGTCATATCATCAATAAAAGTGCCTACAAAATTAATCTAAGGCGATTTGGAGTGATTTCCCAAATTGTGTACTTGCATTCCTTTTGACTTGAACTTGGACAAGCTAGGGCTTGTGCAAATTGATCTTTTTCATGTACCTAAAGCCTGAAATGAATCTTAAACAAACATGGAGTGCTCACTAGGGCCACCATCTTCACTAGAGGAGGAGGGAGAGGTATGATAAGAAATTTGTTGTTAAAGGATGACAACATCCACTTGATCTTTTGGAGGTAGTATCTTTGATCTTCCTTGCTTCCTTCTCTTCTTGCTTGGCTTCCTCTTCTTTCTTATCAAGACTTGGTTCATGAGCTTGTAGATTCCCAATAAGCTCCTCGGTTGGAATGACACCAAGACTTGTCACTTATTCAATGGAGGTCACCTTTGACTCCCATCTCTTTGGTAGAGATCTCAATATCTTTGAGTTGATTTCTCCTCTATCCAAAGTGTGTCCCAAAGCAGCTAGGTTGTTGATGATGATGTTGAGCCTAGAGTACATCTTGGAAACTCCTTTTTTCTTCCCCATCTTGAAGTTCTCTAGGAGGTTGTTCAACATGTAGATCTTTGCCTCCTTCACTTGCTTCGTGCCTCCATAATTGATGCACAACTTATCCCATATCTCATAGGTTGTATCCCATGAGGAGATGCGGTTGAACTCAGTTGGGGTGAGGGATGCATAGAGGATGCTAATTGCTTTAGAATTGAGATGGGCATCCTTTAGGGCAGCTTCATTCCATGTTGACACAACTCCAGGTGACTCCTTGTAGGGTGTAATAATCACCTTCCACATATTAAAGTTCATCCCTTGAATGTAGAACTACATACGCCTCTTCGAATAGAGGAAATTGGTGCAGTCAAAGACCGGGGGGTGCATGGAGAAGCTTCCCTCTAGGTTGAGTGAACCAAGTAGGTTCTCACCTATCTTCTCGTATCGTAGGAGATGTTTTGGAGAAGATCCAAGCTCTAATACCACTTGTTGGATCTAGGGATCCAGAGGGGGGAGTGAATAGAGCTTCAAAATTTTCACAAGAATAATTAGAACTTCAAATTATATCAATTCAACCAAATGCTCAAGAAAAACTTAAAGTCCTATCTAAGAAAGAATAGCAAGGTTGAGAGAAATTGAAACATACACTTAGACAAGGTGGTTAGAGTAGTTCCAATCCCCAAACTAGGAGACCTTCAATCCACTACCTAGAGAGGTCAATCTCTAGGACTTTGCAACCTATGTATACTTATATTTCATCATAAGAGATACAAGGATACCACTATACATACAAGGTCTTACCTATTCAAGACAAGAGTCTTTCACCTACACAAGGACTTACCCACTTTATCAAGATGTCTTCAGCCTTTAACAAGGACTTACCCACACTTGCATCAAGTATTTGGCCTTGAAGGAATTACCCACTCTTCTTCAATCTTCTCCTTTCACTTCTCCTCACCTGGAGAAGATCTTCACCTCTTCTTCAACCTTAAAGAGGAACAACAACTTCATCTTCACTCAGATATGCTCACTTAAACCTTTTCTCTTTGAGAAAGGGGATTGGGAAGATGGAAGGAATGAGAGCTTTATAAGATAACATGGAGGTATCTCTCTTACAACATGCCCAACTCACTCATTATCACAAAATTCTTTGTAAATGAGAGAGAGAAAGGGGCTCAAAGGATTGCAATACAATCAACTATAGCAAGGACCAAGGATAGCATGAATGAGCAACCTTGGAATGAAATCCATGAGGTCCTATTTATAGTTGAGGGTTTTCCTTTGAGTATGGGATCACTTAAGAACAAAAAATAGCTATTTTACAACTAGCAACAGATCTATTTTCATTTACAACAACTCTCCAATGGTTAGTATCACATTTTTTGCAATTTCCGTGTAGTACATTCGGTCGAGTTTCAATAAAGATAACTCGACTGATCCACTAACCGACAAAGCTAATTTTCAAACTATCAGTCGAGTTCGTTCTAAGAAACTCGACCGATGAGTCAAAATTAGTTTTGGTAAGTAAATCGGTCGGTCGAGTACTATGAGTGTACAACTCAACCGATTGACCCATTTCCAAAAATCCATCATTGATCGGTCAAGATTCCAACACGACCAACAAAGTTGTTGTGACCAATTTTTTTAAATGGTTTAGAGTGACCAAACGTTGGAATTAAGTGTCCCTGATTTTTTCTTATCTTAGTTACAAGTCATATCATCAGTATAAGTGATTACAAAATTAATGTAAGGTGGTTTGGAGTGATTTCTCAAATTACACACTTGCGTTGCATTTGACTTGAACTTGGACAAGCTAGGACTTGTGCAAATTGATCCTTTTCATGTACCTAAAGCCTGAAATCAATCTTAAACAAATATATTATATATGCTTGAATGGAATGGTTAAGTCCAAATCTAAATATGGACAATGAATAACTCTCAAGTCAACAAGTCCAAGGGAATTTTGCTTAGATTATAGAAATTCTTGGATAAGGGACCTTAATAAAAATTCTTTATCAATGTCTATAGTTGCACTTCAAAAAAATACATATAGAATACTTTCATTGTGTGTGAGAGGTGAGTGGTGTATCCATGTCTTAAAAGATGTTAGATATGCATACCTTGACATGTTTTATGCATGTTTATCATGTTTATCATATTATACTTACATTTGTGATGTATGAATCCATTATTATGTGTTAGAAATCATTATTTAAGCTCTCTTCTTAGATACAATATGTATGTTCAACAAGGATCAAGGATACTAGGAAGATCTGTTGATATGTATGCCCAAAGAGCCAATCATACGATGATTGTAATGTGGTATTAGATACCTGATTTGATAATGGTAAAGGTAATTTTGTCTATAATGTTTGTCTCAATCATGAGATGATGACATAGACATGATAGATGTCTAAAGAATTATGTTCCTCGATGACATATGTCTTCAAGTTGAGGACTTGAATAATGAGATCATATGTACGATAAGAGTACATGCATTCTAGTTATATCCCTGGTCAGATATCACTGTGAAAGCAAAATAGGCAACAATAATACATAAGACTAGAGTGTGTGTTTGCTAATGACATAGTCTCATTAGTCATGATACGGGATATCAAGTCCAACACATAGGTAAATGTTAGAAAACAATGTATCTGAAAGACCCACTTTGAGAATGATACATGGATACAATGGAATGATAGTAAGAATCAACTCTCATAGTGGTAGTGCTGATTGTGATTCTTCGACCAAAAGTCACTATACTAAAAACATGTCATTTGATGTATTTTGACATCATCCAACAATAAGCTCGGAAACCCTGACCCTAAGAATTCATGAAATTTCATCTCTTCGACTCCAATATGAACTGGAAACCCTGACCCTGGCCATCCTATATACCGGCTAAGAGTCTAGGCTTTTAGAAACAACAATAAGCTCAGAAAATTGTTGTCCCCTCTAGTTATGGTAACTAGAGAGCCTGAGCAAGTCCTATCTGATAAAGGGAGGGGCGACAAGTTAGAGACGACAGAGGAGAGTGAATCAACTCTAGCATGCTGATGTCCTAAGGGACAACACCTTTCCATTGGCTCTATTAGCACAATGTGGAGTTCACAGTGGTCAACATGGACTACTAAAAAGGAAAGGAGGCTATTTCCACTCACTAGGAGGATGCAGTCAACCACCATCTATGGTGATCAACCAGGAGACCGCTACTGACACCTGTCCAGTTGCAACTTCAACAAAGAAGCACACTACAACAAGAAATAGTCATTGAACTTTCTCTAGGACCAGGTATATCTATTGCAACCTTACTTCCTTGATACATTGTTGTTGATGCGATCTTACAAGTTTGGGAATCATGCATTACATTTTTGTTTTCACTACCTTATTTGTTGCCCTGATTTCCCAACAGTGGTATCAGAGACGCATCAATTTACGATATATCTGGTTTGAAATGAATATTATCGAATTTAGTATTATCATTTATTCTATTGTATATGATGTGAATATTTGAAATGATTAATGTGCATATTCAATTAAATACCACATATGATCCCACAAATATATGTATATATATGTATGTATGTATACACATACATATATATATATATATATATATATATATATATATATATATATATATATATATATATATGTGTGTGTGTGTGTGTGTGCAACCAAGATGCGTCACCTTAAAAGTGTTTGAATGGTATATGTAAGTAGTGGTATGGCCATAACCCGTGTGGATTGTGTGCATGGTTATTTTGTTTATTTCCTATTGTTATTTGGTTTGCATACCAAGCCTCCCCATACTTTCTATATGTAAACTAATGTTGTTCTTCCTATATTCCCCTCAAAGGTAACTCAAGATTTTTTCTTTTATAATGTAATATGGAATATGATAGTTTTAATTTATGTTTCTTCATGAGAAGATGTTATGCACTTGATGAGTCGGTCGAAGGGGAGTCCAGTCTATTGACTGGAGGATTGAGGAGGTCAACAGATAGGAGGAGCCAACCGATCAACTTGGATGCCAACAGCCGACTGAAAGGTTTGGAGGATCACCCGAGCTAGTACAAGTACAAGCTGCTACATATGATGTGGACCTTAGGTCGTAGAAATTCTTTATGGCTCCAAAGAATTTCATTCATATGGCCATAACCATCACTCATATTTTTCTGATTGCATGTTTCCCATTTGTGGAGATAGAATGTGTATGATATGTAATATGAGTATGTGGTAATTGGGTATGTATAAGTATTTATATATCAAATACCTCATTAAAATTAAGCCTTAGATGCTTTCCATAAGTAACACATAAGAAAATCTTGATCGACCAAGTGTAGCATACACCAAAGCATAGTGTGTCATCTATGTCATGGAAGTGTGATGATAAATATGTAGGTTCTTCCAAAGCAGGGTGCATATTCTATCTTGTTGGATTTTGGGCCAGGCTTAACTAGGTGGGATAATGATATTAAGTACCTATAAACATAAATATGGATTGTGATAAGGAATTATGCATACCATCTATCCAAGAGTTGTATGAGATGTAATTGACAAAAGTTGTCTACCTAAATAATCGAGTTGTGGGTGATCAACCAAAGCTGACAAATGATTTGATGAAATATGTATATTGGCTTGCTGGAAGATTGTTAGCTACAACCTTATGAATTGGTAGTGAGGGATATCAATTTGAACAAAATAGAGGGAGAGTTAATTAATTAAAATCCTTATTAATATTGCTAAACTTATCAAATCAAACCCAAAGTGTTTTGAAAAACATTGCAAATTTTGTTTTGTAGATTTCAATGGAAAACAAATCATTATTGTAGTCAGTTCTTAAGAAGGACAAAGCAAACGAGACAAACTTCCATGACTCATTTTGGACTTTAGGAAGGGTTATCAATGATAAGCACAAGCTCTATGTCTTAGATTCACAATACCAAAGGAACCTACTCCTGGTGTGCATAGGGCTGAGGTGGATGCTTATTGTAAGCAACCAATGATGCCTTAGACATTAAGCACCTTATACTATGATGTATTAACTATGAGTTGGATGAGAAACATCAAGACATGTGGGTTCTTGAGATGGTCACACATCTTAAGAATATTAACCAGAATCACACAAAGAAAGAAAGGTATAATGTCTCAAAGTTTCTCCTTGAGTGCAATATGATAGAAGGAGATCCAATAGAGCCCCATCTGCTCAATATGATTGGGCATGTGGAACATCTAGAGAGATTTTGATTCCCTTTGAGACAAAAAAATTACATGGATACGATTCTTCGATCATTTCTTGAATCATATAACCATTTTATCAAGTCATACTACTTGAGAAACTTGCCTAAACCACTACCAGAATTGTGCGACATGTTGATAAATGTCAAAGCATGAATGAAGAAGGAAAAACTCGTGATGGTTATCAATGGAAGGGAGTCCAAGGGAAAAGGCAAATCCATGAAGAGTTTTGAGGCTAAGCCGAAGAGAAAGTCCTCTGAAAAGGAGAAGGGTAAGTGAAAAATGAATATCTTCTTTTCACTTAAAGGAATGTTAACTTTGTCTAGAGGAACTCAGGAAGTAGAAAGAGAGAGATAGATCTCCACTTCAAGACCTGAGAAGAAGTATGCTAGAAATATGTGTAGCAAGTGTTTCCACCACTACAATTAGTATCTGTTATTCATGGGCATGTAATAAAATTAGTGAATTTCTATTATGTACTTTCCATTAATGAAAAATCATGTATCTTGTATGGACAAGAATATTATGAATAAATTGATGTTTCATTTTAGAAGACAAGATATTATATGGCATTGTGTTATTTCTCATAATATATACTTGATAGTAATGGAGACAACTATGTATTACACATTCACTAAATGATTGATGACTCAAACAATGAATATCTATGGCATAGGCATGTATAGCACACAAATGAGGAGTTTCTAGAGATGGTTGTCTAGACTCATTTGATTAGTGAACCAATAGAGAGACATGAAAGTCTTATTTATTAAGAATTATCACAAAAGCACCTTTCAGTAGATGTCATGGGAGAGAAAGAATTCTATTAGGGGTTAAAAATATTGATGTATATAAACCTTTTGGAATAATGCTAGAGGTAGTTATTAGTACCTTATTATATCTAATAATTATCTTAATAGATATGGTATTTTATATTTAATGAAATACAAGTATGAATCTCTTGAAGTATTCAAAGACATCATGATTGAATTACATAACTAACTTTGTAAAAGTATTAAGATACTTTGATATGATCGTTGTTGATATCTTAAACCAAGAGTGGAGGACTTTTTGGGAGACTGTGATAGTGTATCACAATGAACTCCACCTGAAACATATTGATGTATCAGAAAGAAGAAATCATACAATATTAATCATGTCATGATTATCAATAAAGCTATCTAATCTTCCAATTTCCATATTGGGCACATGTTTTATACTAAAACAATGTACCGTTTAAAATTGTTCAAGGGACACCATATGAGATATGAAATGGGAAGTGTCCCAATATGTATTCTATAAAGATTAGGAATGAAAGCTTATGTAAGAAAATAATTTCTTGAAACGTTTTGTCCACAAATCACATAAATGTTATTATGTTGAATAGTACTTTTATATTCCAATCCAACAACAAAGTTGTTTGTTACCAGGATGTCTGTATTCCTAAATGGAATTTAATTCCTAAAGGAATCAGTCCGAAAAAAGGAGAACTATAAAACTTAAAGACCAATGAGAAAACATTTAACCTAAAAAGGTACAGTGGGAACTTTGAGAATTACTAATTGTTATGGAATCTCAAGTTCCTCGTGTAACACAAAACCTCATAGATCTAGTAGAACACACCTTGAGCGTAAAAGATCATGATATGTTATGACTCATGAGGTAGTGAGTTGGTCATAGATGATGAGCCACAACCTACCTACAAGCTATTGAGGGACCAAAGTCTGAGAAATGGTTTGTGGCCATGAGATCCAAGATGGAGTCCATGTACACCAATGAGGTATGACCTTGATGAATCCACCAGAAGCAGTAAAACCCATAGGATGCAATTTGGTCTTAAAAAGAAGAATGACATGGATAGTAATGTACAAACTTATAGGAGAAGATTGTATGAAAAAGGTTCCAAACTAGTTTAAAGTGTTGAACATAATGAAATCTTTTCACCAGTTGCCATGGTTAAATACATCAGGATCATGGTTTCCATAATATCTTAGTATGACTATGAGAATTGGGAAATGGATGTTAAAACCACATTCCTTAATAGGAATATTGTAGAGGATGTGTGCATGACACAACCTAAAAGGTTTTATAAATCTAATTATTACAAATGAAGTGTTAGCTACAAAGATCAAACTGATGATTGAAGATAGAATCTCAAAGTTGGAATCTTTGATTTGACAACATAGTCAAAGATTTTGAATTTAGTCAGATTGAAGATGAAAATTGTGATTACAAGAATTTGGTGGGAGCATGTTTGTATTCCACATAATGATGGGGAATAACATACTTATCTTGTAAACATTAAAACCTAACTGGGAAATACTTTCTCCATGAAGGGTTTTGAGGAATCATCCTATATGATAGGAATCAAGATCTATAGAAATAGATATAGAAAGATTCTTGACCTAAGAAAGATAGCATACATTGGAAAGATACTGATGGGGTTCATAATGTAGGACTCAATGAGAGAAAACTTGTCCATGTTCCATTGAGTTAGTCTCACAAAAGACTAGTGTCCCAGTTCTTGCAAAGAATGGGAAAACATGATCAAGATGACATGCATTCACAATTGGATATATCATGAATGCAATGTCATGTGCTCATCCTATTGTGTGATATATATAGGACATGACGAGTGAATTTCAGTCCAATCCCAATGAAAGTCACTGTGATATTCATCGTTTAGCACACCAATTCACTAAGATAATTATCGTAGCATTCAACCTTGTTTTACTTCCCAACTAAAATTAGTATATAAGGGTCGATCCCAAGGATAACATTTTTAAGATTGTTTCTCAAAACCAAATTAATTTTCAAACTTTATTTCCTTTCTTGGAGTTTTTTTGAAAGAAAGTAAATTCTGTGATTTGGGGGTCGTTGATTACACTAAAGCAAGAAATTAAAGAGCAAATGAAATAAATGATTATACTAAATCAATGAAATGAAAGGATTATACTAAGACAAGAAGAAAGAAGATTGTCAAAAAAGAAAGATTATCTATGGACAAGAAATAAAGTGCAAAAATTTAAAGAAGGCAATTGGAACACATCGTTTGAAACAAACAATTTGAATCATATGAGAAAAACATCGAGGCTTAGGTGTTTCACCCACTTAGCCAAAGTGAAAACAAGATTGAAAGAGTACATGACAAGAAAGATAGAATAAGGCATGTGAATCATTCATAAACAAAACATAAGAGACGAACTCCATGTGAACCCATTGGTCTTGGCATTCACATATCCTATTGCATCATCCTAAAAGGGATTTTTCTGCGGTCACATCCAAATCCCCGTGTAATTGGTTTAGGCATTCTAAAACCTAGTTTCCACAGTCTCATCTATCGATATTAACCCACAATAAAAATGATTAATTACTTTTTTATAATTGGCGATTTAAAAACTAAAAACCATCGATGTAAATAGTTGTATAAAACTCAATCTGATCAATATATGGCTAAGGGGATACTCCCCTCGCCATGATAATGAAACTACTCATAATTTATGATGAAGGAGGGAGAGGCCATAGACTAGATAGAAAAATCCTAAAGGACCATATGCTAGTGATAATTAAATGAATACAACTCCTACTTCCATGCTTCCCAAGAAGAACGAGAAAGAAGAACAAGAATAAAAGTGAAATCTAGATCTAGAATGGAGAATATAGCTTTATTGCAGAATGAAAATTAAATTACTATGAATTGAAATAACCGAGATTCAATAAATATGCAAGTACAAAATTGAGGACCCTTTTCTTAGTGGAGTCCCCCCTCCTTATATAGGGGAAGAAGGGGTGTAAATCTTGAACGGAGGGAGAAAAAATGGGAGTTGTATTTTCATTGTTTCTTTTGACATGAACAAAACTCACTATATAGGTTTAGCTTCATATCAAAGTGGAAAAATCAAACTAACTAATTCTTTTATTATAACTAAATTCATCCCTAAAATTTTTTTTCATAACCAATTGTCATATAGCATAGATTACCCTAATGTAAGGTTTGAAAAGGCTCAAAGTACTATTCAACATCGATGCTTAGTTATGACAACACATCTTAGAGAAGTAGATAAACGATGAGATTCACAATTTTGCTAGAATTTTCAGTCAATTTACATAATATACAAACATATTAACAAAATTATTTCCTTATCAATGTCACATAGAGGATGAGAGGAAGAACAAACTTCCTTCAGTTCTAAATTGAATCTCCTACATGAAATATATCTTCTCTCTTGTAGTGTTGGTCTCTGTCTTTAAGATCACCAATTGATAATCGCATGTACCTAAATGTTTATTTCAATAGTGTGAGCTATTAGCTTAGTGTTTTGGAAGTCTCTAGCAAGCCATGATAATCCATTTATGCAATTTCTTATATAAATCAAAATATAATATAATACACATGGTAGTTTTAGGTTATTTCAAAAGAGTGAATAATGATACAACATTTAAACATAACAGGTAACTAATATATTTCTATGATGTAACAAAAATAAAATTAATATATATCTTATTCAGTTTAATATACATCAAACCCACATTATATGAGGTGTACCATAGAGTATCAAAGTACAACAACATGCTACAATCTCACCACAACAAACTTAAGAATTTTAGTAAAAAAAATTACTATTTTATTTATTTTCTGTGAAAAGCCATGCGTCAGACGAATTAGATAGATGACTAGTTCTTTAATCAGTCAACTATCGGTTGGTAGTGTTACAACATGGTTTTTCACATGTATTTCTATAATTAAAATGCAATTATTTGAACAAAAAGGATATATTGGAATTTTCATATGCTTTGTTTTGAAAGTATGGTTTTCTCTTGTAGATTTCCCTTTTCTATGAATTTTGTGGTTTCTAATGATTTTATTCATAAAATAATGAATATGTAAAAGGGAGGAAAATAAAATCCAATATTAAGTGCAATATAAAAGATAACGGGTAATTAAAATTGTACTTCTGAGAATTGTGTGGAATTCTCTAGAAAGTAGTATTGATGGCCACTAATGAATTGATTTTGGTTTCACATGATTCCTAATAAGAAAGGTAGTCAAATAAAGAATATGGGAAAAGTAGAAGAGAAAAGAATAGACTTGATCCCTAAAATGTGTGTTATAAGAGGAAGACTTGGATACTAAGAAAAGTATCTTTTATTTTTTATTTTTGGCCTCAAACCTTGTCCACACTTATATAAAGCTAATAAAGGCATTCTCTCAAAATTTGGGGAAAAAGAATTAAAGGTGTGATACATATGGATTTTAAAAAAATCAATAAAGTGAGAGAATTATGGAAATTTTGTATGAAATGGCATAAATTCTTTTTATAATGGAACTATATCTGGGTAACTCAATTTGTCATGCACCACACCAACTGTTGAATTCAGGATTCGATGATCATGAGATCGTCACCTAGCTTGCTATGAATAAGGAAAGAAGAAACAATACAACCAAGTTTTCTAGATCAGTTTTCTCACAATTCAATGTGTGAGCAAGTTTGGAAATCCTTCCATTGGCTTTGCAAGGCCAACACAAACTTACCTAATAGAAGATTTTCCACCTATGGAGGGCTACCTAGGGTTTGTCCAATTCACAAAGTTGTCAATAGCCAACCCCATAGTCAATAGGTTCGTCGTGGATAGGCAAAGGTGATAGCACCTTCACACAATGATCAAAGGGTCAGGATCTCAAAGTCAACTTGCTAGTTGATAGCTTGGTTTGTGAGGAGGAGCCGAGCAGAGGAAGACGAAGTCACAGTGTGAAAAGACCTATCTACCCCACCACCTCTTCTGTTTAGGTAAGGTTATATTGGTTTTTCTCTATCCTTTTAGCTCTAAATAGTGTGAGTCCACACAGGCTCGCCCAACCTAAGTGGTGTGAGCCCATTGGTCAGCTCAACCTAGTTGGCAAGGTTGGAATCGGGGCACACCACCTAGGAGGTGGCCTTTGATTGGTTTGAAAGAATTAAAATTGCAAAAATGCTTATAAATAATAGGATGATCAAATAATAACATGTTATATGTTAGAGTTGCTAAAACAAATACAAGGAATGCAATAAAATATAAATAAGACCTAGTTCTATCTCTAATTTGAAAAGCACTTAAAGTTGCTATCTTTAATGTGTTTAATATGTAATAACCCTAATTTCTAGGTTAAGATGATCAGAATATGTTTAATTGGACTTAATAATCAAAGACTTGTGATTTTAGGATAGAAATGGTATCTTGGACCTAGTTTGAGATTAATAATTCATAACTTGTCCAATTAGGGTTTTCTTGAGACGAAAAGTGCATATGGTGATAAAATTAGGAATTCTAAACCCATAGGGCATGAAATGTGATAATTAGGGTTTGGTAACCAAAAACCCCAATGGAACCCGAATTTGACCCCAAAACCCTAACTTGGACCCCAAGTCAGTCTTAATGATAGATTTTGGGAAAATAATAATACATGTGTGTTATGCTTTAATTTTAGGGTAGTTGCTTGACTGGTTGCTCTTGTTGCTACCTAACTTAACCGACTTCATTGGTTTCTCTTGTTGTTTGTACATAAAGTTAATTCTAAGAAAGGTATGTGTTTATGCCTATGACTACTCGACTTAATTGACTTTTATGGTTTTCTAAGGTTTGCTGGATCAACTGCAAATAAAATACTACTTATTTATTTAATTTCTGCAATCTTTAAAGCCACTATGATTATCACATTATATAATAATAACTTGCAAGTCAGCTATCTCTGGTGGATCATACCCAATGCAAGTAGAAGTCACTATGATTACGAGTGATTAAACTGGGATAGGATGATCACTAATAAGACCAAGCTGGGATAGGATGGTCATTATGAGACCAATCCGAGATAGGATGGTCATTGTGACGCCTAGCCTGGAAACAAAGGCCATAATAGACCGAGCCTGATAAGGGGGGTCATAATATATCCATTGCATGGAAAAAACCCTAGTGAGAGGGTTCCCCACATGATCACTCCACAGAGGGAGTGTACCATAGAGATTAAGTTGAGAAGTTATAAATAAAATGCTAGTTAAATTTTGTAATCATATTTTTTTTCTATGGCTAAATATGTTGTTACACCTAGATGTGAATATTTTGTTTCCCCCACTCACTAGTATAACTTGTTATAGTGATTTTATGTTTTGTTTGACGTTGGTTTAGGTTCATATGTTGTTATTCTGCAAGTACAATGAAACAAGGTCATCCTGAGAAGAAGGCACCAAAAGAAAATATTTAATGTAATTCTAGAGGATATATATAAATATATATATATACATTATTTTTAGTTACAACCAGTAATTTTCCCTTTTCAATGTAACTCCTTAGTCGAGAGTCTATCTTTTATAGTGTTTAAAATCTTTCCCATTTAGTGAAATTTAATAATTATATTTGGTTAATTGTTAAACCATTGATCATGTATTATGATAATGGCCCTTTCCCTCTTGGTCTATTTTAGTTGGGGATAACAGGGGGAGGGGGTCATTATATTTGGTATCAGAGCCTAGTTTTCCATTTAACCTTTAATTATAATTAAATTTTAAATATTCTATAGAGCCCAAGGGAATTGTTAGAGTACTTTCCAAAGATGATGATATCTAGAAGGGACTACAATTTGGGGGCTGAAATTTTTTTCCTCCGCACTGTTAGTTGTCTTATGAGGACTTCTGGACCCGTGCATCCTTCCTAGCCAAGTTAGAGGATTGTACTCGAAATAAAATACATCTACCATTTATCATCTATTTTTATCCTTTCTTAAACCCTTGCTTCACTCACTAAACCCTAGGTACCTATGACTACTCTCTTTACCCCTTTCTGAATGATAGGGTTATATATATTAGGGATTAATAGATCCTTTGCCAAAAAATAAAATGCATGTAAACAATTCATCATGGACATAATTTTCTCCATGCTTTTAAATCCTAAGTATGAAACTGAGGTTAATAGAGTTAACTTCTATGAAACGGCTTGACCTGCGTCAATGACACTGTCATCCATGATAAATGCCTCACACTGAGGCCCTCCTAAAAGAAGAGACCCTCCTCATAGAAGAGAATGACCATGAGGATGAGTCCTCCAAGAAAAGGAAGAGAGAAGTTGAGGCATCTAGATAGAAAGGCCATGAACATGAGGTTATCCCCTTCAACTTGCCAAACCTTGATGATGGTCCCAACCCTGAAGATGATACCATGATGGAAGATGAGTCTAAGGAAGATCATGGGCATGCAGCTGACTCTGGACAGGCAGAAGGACAAGTTGTAATCCAAAACCCTTATGCTCTCTAGATGAAATAAAAGAAAAAGTTGTCTGAGGCCATTAGTGCCCTGGTCCTCAAGGATGTCATTAAATATGAGAATGGTGAGCCTCTACCTATCTGTCCTTGTCTAGGAGCCACCATACTGGCCTTCCTCAAGCTAAATATTGAAAAGTTTTGGGGTGAAGATAAAATAGAGGTGGTTGACAAAGAGGATGGTTAGGCCCTCACAGTGGAAGATGGCTTTAGCATTCTAGAATTACAACCAAACAAGAAAGTCCTCTTCGCCACACACCTTATTGAGGGAGAAACTAAGATATGGTGCGAAAATCACATAATGGGTCAAAATCTGACTATAGAATATATGGCTTGGAAAGACTTCCATATTATTTTCTTGACAAGATTCAAACCCATCTCCGCTAAGAAGGATAAAGAAAAGTAGTTCAGGTTCCTAGTTCAGGGTAACATGGTTATCACATACTTCACTCACAAGTTTTGCCTCCTACAACAGTTTGGTTACATGTTGACTGAGGAAAGATGGGTAGAACAATTTGTGGAATGCTTGCACCCTTTCAAAAAATGCCATTTGATGGTGAGTAGACCAAAAAACTTCATTGAAGCCCTCAACTTTGCCCTTAACATGAAGAAGATGATCATGCCTGGTTAGAACATGCCTAAAGGATATATAGGCACTACTACAGAAATAGCATTCAGTGTCACTTTTCTGGGCGTCGGTTATTAAGGAAAACCGACGCCTAACATATAAGGCATCGGTTGTCTATATTCGAAGACCAGCCAGACACGGGTACCGCTTTGTATTCAGCGTCGGTTGTTTATAACAAACCGACGCTTTAAGTCGCCCGCGAAATCCAAATTTTGATAAAAAAAATAGTGTCATTTTCAGCGTCGGTTATGTAGGTATAAACCGACGCCTATGTGCGATGAAAATTTGCGCAAAAAGTGTCACTTTTAGCGTCGGTTATCCTTGTATAACCGACGCTAAAGGTGGTTCCCGCCAAACAATTTCATGAAAATATCGTCCAATTGGATGTCGGTTGTTGCAAACAACTGACACTAAAGATTTTTAGGCGTCGGTTGTTGCAAACAACCGACGCTATTTGGGAACTTTATATCCCGCGATCGCCCGACTCTTCCCCTTTCTTCTGTTCCATTGCGAGCCGATTTCCCTATTTCTCTCTGCCGCCGATTTCTTCTCTGGCAATTTCTTCTCCAGCGCCCCCTTCTCTGGCTATTTCTTCTCCGGCGCCCACTTCTCCGGCGCCCCCTTCTCCGCCACCACTCCTGCTACCTTCTTCTCTTCTCCGCGCCCCTTCTCCGCCGCCCTGCTGCTCCAGCACCTGAGAACCGGCACCTGAGAACTGCTACTCCGGCGCCTGAGAACCGGCGCCGCCACGCCGTCGCGCCGCCGCAACCACTGGACACCTGCTGCTCGCCACCGCTGGACACCTTCTGCTGCTTGCCGCCGCTCCTGCCGCCATTGGACACCTGCTGCTCGCAGCCGCTGATTGACACCTGCTCGCTTCTCGCCGTCGCCGCTGCCGCTCGTCACATGTACCCTCTTCCTCCTCTTCTTCCACCTACGAGAGAGTAGAATGAATATGGATGTGTCTCTTTCATTAAACCCAGTTGTCGGGCAAGAGGGGCAAATGGAGGAAGCAAACAACAATACATTAGGGTTCTAATCTACCCTTTTGTCCTATATTTGATGCTGATTGTGCATATATGTTGAGTTTGGGACTTTAGTGATGGACTTTGTCCTAAGTTGCTAATTTTTATTCTAATATGAACTCTAGTCTCATCTATCCATGTTGCCTATAGTTTATAACATTGCATTGTGAATTATTGCATGTTTGAAACTATTAAACTCTTGATTTATTATTTAATAATGCTCTATAGATTAGGTACTTATCATGTCTATTAAAATCCTACCAGTGTAATTATGTGATCCCAACATATTAAATTGAATTAGAATGATTTCATGAATTATAGGGTTTTAAAGTTGATAAACATGTACATGTGGAAATAGGGTTATTAAACCAATGGTTATAACATAGTATGATCTTAATCTGATCTGGATGTTCATAATAATGTAATATGTTAAATATGATGATTAGGGATACATATAATGTCTAGTAAAGATTCCTAGACCTTTTGTTTGAAACTATTGATTTCTTGATTTATTATTTAATAATGCTCTGTTGATTAGGATTAACCATGTTGCCTGTAGTTTATAGACAATTATTATATATAAGAATGACAACACATGTATTTGTTGGCCTAGAAACCCGTCCAAGATTTACTCATTAGGAGTAAATCTTGGATAGTCCCCGGTTTGGGACTGTTCTTGAACACCTAATCTCACTTAGGATGTAAGTGTATAATGTGTATTGGGTTTTCGAGAAAATTTCGGTAGCATTTCCCCGTTTGTTCTCTAAGTACATATGTACTTAGAGAACAGCGGGGAAATGCTGCCGAAATTTTCTTGAAACCAAATACACATTATACACTTACTAGTTAGATTAGGTGTTCAAGGATGGGATAGGTGGTACACATTTATTATATATAAGAATGACATCAAATGTGTTTGTTGGCCTAGAAACCCATCCAAGATTGACTCATTAGGAGTAAATCTTGGATAGTCCCCGGTTTGGGACTGTTCTTGAACACCTAATCTCACTTAGGATGTAAGTGTATAATGTGTATTGGGTTTTCGAGAAAATTTCGGTAGCATTTCCCCATTTGTTCTCTAAGTACATATGTACTTAGAGAACAGCGGGGAAATGCTGCCGAAATTTTCTTGAAAACCAAATACACATTATACACTTACTAGTGAGATTAGGTGTTCAAGGATGGGATAGGTGGTACACATTTATTATATATAAGAATGACATCAAATGTGTTTGTTGGCCTAGAAACCCGTCCAAGATTGACTCATTAGGAGTAAATCTTGGATAGTCCCCTGTTTGGGACTGTTCTTGAACACCTAATCTCACTTAGGATGTAAGTGTATAATGTGTATTGGGTTTTCGAGAAAATTTCGGTAGCATTTCCCCGTTTGTTCTCTAAGTACATATGTACTTAGAGAACAACGGGGAAATGCTGCCGAAATTTTCTTGAAAACCAAATACACATTATACACTTACTAGTGAGATTAGGTGTTCAAGGATGGGATAGGTGGTACACATTTTTTATATATAAGAATGACATCAAATGTGTTTGTTGGCCTAGAAACCCGTCCAAGATTGACTCATTAGGAGTAAATCTTGGATAGTCCCCGGTTTGGGACTGTTCTTGAACACCTAATCTCACTTAGGATGTAAGTGTATAATGTGTATTGGGTTTTCGAGAAAATTTTGGTAGTATTTCCCTGTTTGTTCTCTATGTACATATGTACTTAGAGAACAGCGGGGAAATGTTGCCTAATCTTTTCCTAATATATACTTGTTTCCTAATATATACTTGTTTTCTCTGATCATAGAATGGATAGATCATGGATGTCCATTCGTAATCGTTGCACCCCAGAGTTTATATCTGGTCTTGATCAGTTTATTAGATTTGCCGAGGAACATAGGAAAAAACCTACAGATAGGTTCTACTGTCCATGTAGGCATTGCGGTAACAACTTGAAAGTCAACACTGGTGAGGAAATCAAAAGTCATGTCATGTGCAACGGGATTGTACAAGGCTATACAGAATGGCACTGGCATGGAGAGATTTCAAAATCGAAACCAGTAGATGTCGATAGCAGTGCTTGGGTGGAAGAAGAAATTGCCTCTGATGACGTAAATGTGAACGAACCAGTTCCAGCAGACATTGTTGATGTGATGCTGGATAGTTGTAGGGTAGAGCACACCGATCCACCTCCTATCTTTAGAAACATTGTGCATGATGCTGAGATACCGTTATACACAGGCTGTGCTAAGTTTATGAAGCTTAGCGCTGTGTTGAGATTGTATAAGTTGAAAGCTAACAATAGATGGAGCGACAAAAGCTTCACTGAATTGTTGACTTTGTTGAAAGAAATGCTTCCTGAAGGAAACGAGCTGCCAATCTCAACATACCAGGTAAAGAAAATGTTGTGCCCAATGGGAATGGAGGCCAAGAAGATACACGCATGCCCGAATGATTGTGTATTATTTCAAAAGGACTATGTAGATTTGAAAGATTGTCCAAAATGTGGTGCGTCACGGTATAAATTGACGACTTCGGGGGAGTCCAAAATTGGTTCTCCTGCCAAGGTGTTGTGGTATCTACCTATAATATCACGGTTTCAACGCTTGTTTGCAAATACGAAAGATGCGAAGAATTTGAGGTGGCATGCAAATGTTAAGAAAAATAATGATGGGATCCTGCGACATGCGTCTGATTCCCCACAGTGGAAGAAGATTGATCTATTGTACCCCAAATTTGGTGAAGAAGATAGGAATCTAAGACTTGGGCTTTGTACAGATGGGATGAATCCGTACGGGACATTGAGCAGCCAACATAGCACTTGGTCAGTCATGCTTGTTATATATAATCTTCCGCCCTGGATGTGTATGAAAAATAAGTACGTTATGTTGTCATTGTTGATATCGGGCCCTAAACAACCCAGAAATGATATCGATGTTTATCTTGAACCTTTGATTACTGACTTAAAGAAACTTTGGGCTGAAGGTGTGATGACCTATGATGCTTCAGTAAGAGAGACATTTCGTTTGCACGCTATGTTGTTTTGCACTATTAATGACTTTCCAGCATATGGGAATTTGTCTGGAAATAGTGTCAAAGGAGCTAAAGCATGTCCTATATGTGAAGAAAACACTGATTCAATAAGACTAAAACATGGCGGCAAGACTGTATATCTTGGTCATCGAAGGTTTCTTTCAAAATTCCATCCGTATCGTAGGAAGCGCAAAGCATTCAATGGATGGAATGATGAACAGAGTGCACCTAAACCTATACCAGGGGATGTTGTTTATGAAAGAGTAAAAGACATTGTCAATGAATTTAATAAGAAATCACAATGTAGTATGGCCACACGGAGTGACAATTCTTCATTCAAGAAGAAGTCAATATTTTGGGATCTTCCTTATTGGAGTTCTTTGACAGTTAGGCATTGTATCGATGTAATGCACGTTGAGAAAAATGGCTGTGATAGCATCAGTGGTACTCTATTAAATATACCAGGTAAGACTAAAGATGGGATAAAATCCAGACTGGACCTACGTGAAATGGGAATAAGGTCAGAATTAACAGAATTACGTGAAATGGGTAGTAAAAGAACATACTTACCTCCCGCTTGTTACACGTTGTCTAGAAAGGAGAAGAAAACTTTTTGTGAATGCTTGGTAAATGTTAAGGTGCTACATGGTTACTCATCCAACATCCATAGATTGGTATCAATGAAAGATCTGAAGTTGATAGGTATTAAATCTCATGATTGTCACACTCTAATGCAACAAATATTACCCATGGCAATTCGATCTATATTTCCGAAGCATGTAAGGTTTGCAATTACCAGACTTTGTTTCTTTTTCAACAGTCTATGCAGTAAAGTTATTGACCCTGATACTCTCGATAATTTGCAAGGAGAAGTGGTTGTTACCCTATGTCAGCTTGAGATGTATTTCCCTCCTTCGTTCTTTGATATCATGGTACATCTTGTTGTCCACTTGACTAGGGAAGTGAAAATGTTGGGACCAGTTTTCTTGCATTGGATGTATCCCTTTGAACGATACATGAGCGTTTTTAAAGGTGATGTTTGAAACCGTTATCGGCCTGAAGGGAGTATTATTGAAGGTTATGTGGAGAGAGATGTTATGGATTTTTGCAATGACTTTCTCAGTGGTAATGACACTCCTGATAATGACAAGAATATTGAGGAGGGCAAAGGAATTTTGGGATCACGGGTGAAAGTAATCAGCCGTGAGCAGTTGGAACAAGCTCACTTGTATATTTTACACAATATGGATGAAGTGAGTATTTATATCGAGGAACATACCAATTTCATAAAGAGACAACATCCTCGAGCAAGTTCAATGTGGCTTCCTAGAGAGCATAATAAGACTTTTACTAAGTGGTTTGAAGATAAAGTCTTACATCAACTATCTCAAACACCAAATGATATTACAGAAACTATCAAATGCCTCGCCTTTAAACCAAAACCGAATGTTATGTCTTATGAAGGGTTTGACATTAATGGATTCACATATTACACAAAGCGCCAAGATGATAAGAGTGTCGTCCAAAATAGTGGGGTCACTCTTCAAGCGTCGACTATGTACTTTGCAAGTGCAAAGGATAAGAGTCCACGTGAAGCTAAAATGTCATATTACGATGTCATTGAGGACATTTGGGAGTTTGACTACATAGATTTCAAAATTCCGCTCTTTAAATGTAATTGGGTTGATAACACCAAAGGAGTTATAGTGGATGAATTGGGTTTCACTTTGGTGAACTTTGAAAAGATTGGCGAGAAGGGTGAACCATTCATATTGGCATCACAGGCGAAACAAATATTCTATATCAATGATCCTGCGAATGATAAATGGTCGGTTGTTATTCATGGTAAAAGACAATTCATTAAAGATCCTATAGATGAAGAAGAGTACTATGATAAGTATGATGACTCCAGTCCATTCTCAGTTGGGTTGCCAACTCCACAAAATATTGAAGCTAATGATGACTTATATGTGCACGGAGATCACAATGAAGGATTGTTAATTGATACAAGATCACAATTTTAGAGACATGTATGTTTATACAAATGCTAAATGTTTGCCTTTTTCTAGTTAATACAAATGCTAAATGTTTGCCTTTTTCTAGTTAATACAAATGCTAAATGTTTGCCTTTTTAATGACATTTTCAGATGGCTGACCATGATGAGCATGATGTCCATGATGAGCATGAAGTCCATGATGAGCATGTTGTCCATGACGAGCATGGCGAGGATACCAATGTAAGTTCTAAAACATATCCTGTATTTCTATAAAATTCATTATCTTCTAGTTATGTCATATATCCTATATTTCTATATTGGGCTAATTTCGTGTGTTTATTTTTGTCAAATTTTAGGTTGATGATGTACCTGTACCCACTGAAGCACTGGAGCAACTTGATGCGCAGCACCAAACACTTAACAAGAAAAGGGGCATCACTCTGTTGAAGAAGTTATTAGCGCTAAGTGGTAGTGGATCCAAATTGGTGGTGGAGTTTGATAATGGAGGAAATGCAATTGGAGTGAACCGCAATAATTTTGTAAACTATCTTGGGTGTACCACTCGGAGCCATTGTGGTGTTAAGTATGATAATTGGCATAAAGTTCCTCAAGGGAAAAAAGACTTGATATGGAAGGATTTATGTGTGAGTTATTATTATTTGCAATTCTATTTTGTAGATTAGAAATTCTATTATTTGCAATTCTATTTTGGATACTAGTTAATAACATTTCTATTTTACAGAATCTGTTTGCATTGGATGAGAAGTTGCATCGTAAAAGTGTGATGCAACGCGCTGGAAAGATGCTTAGGAATTATAGGACAAATCTGAATAGAGAATACACAAAAGAGGGTGATAAGAAGAAGAAGTCAGCCCTTGAACAATGGAACTTCTTGGACAAAGAAGATTGGGACAATTTTGTTGCTTCAAGAAAATTTGAAGAATTCAAGGTATTAGGCGTCACTCCCAATTTAATTAATATACATTGTATTCACCTATTCAAGATTAACATTTAGTGCTACTAACCAAATCATTAATGTGCATACTAACTAGGCCCTCAGTGACGCACAAAAAGCAAGGCGTGCACTGAATGTGCATGACCACACTATGGGTCCAAAAGGCTATGCAAGCGTTCGCCAAAGACTACAGGTGAAGTCTACGGCTACTCAGCAGTCTGCTGCTACTCAGGAGTCTGCTCCTACTCAAGAGTCTGCCACACCCATGCCTCACCATGATATCTGGATAGCTGGCAGGCAAAACAAGAAGGGTGAAATAAAGAAGCCTGTAACTATTGAGGCGGCTACAAAAATGGTAAAATACAACTCTTAGAGAAATCGTTTGAATATTGATTATTTGTGGTGTTAACTTACCAATTTCTGTTTATGGTGATTAGCGGGAGCTGCACGAGCAGAGGAAACAAGGCACGTTCATCCCTCAGGGCACAAGGGATGAATTGACAGTTGCTCTGGGTAACCCAGAGCATCCTGGACGTGTTAGAGGTGTCGACGCTGGTGTTGGCATCAAAGCATTCTTTGGGCCATCCCAGCGCAAACTCAGAGCGGGACTTTCTCAAGAAGAGGTAACCTATTCTTTTTTTAGAATGTTATCGCAAAAGGAAATTCATTAATAAGAAGCTAATGTTTCTTTTATCCATGTATAGGAGAATAAGAGAGTTGAGGATTTAGTTGCTAAGAAGGTCAACGATGTAGTTGCTGAGAAGGTCAAGGAAGAATTGCTGCGGTGGCAGGCATCTTAGGCTTCCAATCAGCCTATGGTGACCCACTCTTCTCCTGATGCATAGACTGCGAGTAATCCTGGAGACCCATCGCCTAGCACGTCTGCTGTAAGTATTGTTTATGACATTATAGCTAGTCTTTTCAAGATGATATGTTTTCAAGATTATATGTATATATGTATAACGTTCTTTACGTAAATTTGTAGGCATTGAAGCCATGCCGCTTAAGAATGCAAGACTATGTTGTTGCAGAGGCGCAGGCTTACCAGTCCCTTCCTGGGGCAATGTTTCATGGGACTCCAATGCCGCAGGGCTACATTCGTGTGAGCCCGATACATGTATTACCCGATTGGAGGGAAGTTGTGTTGCCATATGCCCACCCAGATATTGATACACTTGGTGAGGCAGAAGGCATGGTCATATTGTGGCCCAAAGCAGATGTCGTCTACACGACTGAAATTGTAAGATAAATTTACATTGATTTAGACTGTTAATGTGTATATATGATGTCAACTGATCTGAAATTATATATACAGGTTAAAAAGAAGACACCAGGAGCACCTAGGCCTCCACCTCCACTTCCCGCATTACCAACTTGGGTTCCAACGACCTAACATACCCGTTAGGTCCTGCTTGTAGGGGAATGACATGTTGGCTACGGGCACATAATATACATTGCCCTATAATAGTTTCTTTAGATGCAGATTATGCAGGTCAATCATACGATAGCTCTTTATTTATACAAGATATTATGGAGCTGTTTATGTATGATTGGCTGAATACATCAATGATAGAGACATGGATAAGGTGAGATCTTGTTTATACATCCATATACCTTGTGTAAGATCCGGTGATCTGGTTTCTTATATATTAATGCATACGCCTATATGTTTTGCAGCTACTTAGTCGAAGATCATTGCAAACAATTTGCATTTGATCATGTGGGATTTTTTATTACATCATTGATTAGTTTGGTAGCTAAAGACCCTGATAATGTTCAACAATACTGTATAGATGCTTTTACAATTTTTGGTCAGCAAAAGAAGACGATAATAATAGCTCCATTCAATGTCAAGTAAGTTTACTTTATTTATAATTTGGACTTAAGAAAATTCCATTTTTATTTTGCATTTTGAGTTATTAATTGTTAACTTCTTACCTCTAGCGGTAGACATTGGGAGTTACTAGTTATTGTCCCCGGGACATTCACTGTTTATTATCTAGATCCTGCGGGGAGTACATTGAACACTAAAATTGGACACGTAATGAGAATGCCATTATTCTGGTGAGAAATATTTCATTTTTATATCCGTTAACATCTTTTATTACATTACTATTTACTTATGCAATTTATTGTGTTATATTAACATGTAGGGGTTTAGATGCATTCAAAAAGGCTGGAGGAACGGTCCCAAGGAAAAAGAACCAGCCAATAAATTGGCAGAACGTACAAGTAAGTTCCCGACTCGAATATATATATTATTGATGTGAATTGTGCTTAGTTGTATTATTTTGTATGTTTCAATTTATAGTGTGCTACACAAGACAATGGCTGGGCATGCGCATACTATGTGATGCGATTTATGCAGATGATTATCAAACATGCCGCATTGGACATCGATAGCATACATGAGGTATTATATATAGTCTCATTAGTTAGTATGAAATATATCAATCTTATTTTTATATTATTACTTATATATATAAATCATTCTCTTTGCAGGTGTTTAAAACTGACCACACTATAGGTAAACGCTTAAAAAATATACATGCTCCATATACGATGGAAGCATTAAATGAAGTAAGAGAAGAATGGGCAAAAGCCATACAAGCAGTGGCAACTGTAAGATATAATTGGGATGTTGATAGCGATAATGAATGATACTTTGTAAATGAATATTTCTGAATGTTAATACATGTATTTGAATGTTTCTATATGTGTGAATGTGAGACTTGAATTGATGTCTGAATGTATGTACTTGTGTGAAATTTTCCTTGTGACTTTTACAGGTTTGCGGCCTGTTTGTAGGCTGATATCAATGGATGTCGTAAACCTGCAGTTCAGAAAACTGAACTGTAGGTTCTCATCCTGCTGACCAGCCACAGCAGGCCTGCAAACTGATATGAAAAAAAAAAATAGAAATAGGCGTCGGTTATTTATAGAAAACCGTCAGCAAAGACCTACAGTGTCGGTTTTTTTCAAAAAACCGACGCCTGATGTGGCCAAAGTAGTCCTGGAAATGGCGTCGGATATTCGTATCAAACCGACGCCTATTTAATCTATAGGCGTCGGTCTTTTGGTATATAACCGCCGCCAAAAGTGTTCGTGCCACAGAAAATGGCGTCATCTAGGGCACTTTATGCGTCAGTTATCTACTAAAAGACCGACGCTATATTCCATATAGGCGTCGGTTGTTTAGTAAATAACCGACGCAGAAAGTGCCCTAGATGACGTCATTTTCTGTGGCGCGAACCCTTTTGGCGTCGGTTATCTACTAAACGACCGACGCCTATAGATTAAATAGGCGTCGGTTAAAAAACCGACGCCGAAGTGTTCGACCTTTAGCGGCGCCCACATAGGCGTCGGTCGGAAACCGACGCCAAATGGGGTTAAACGATCGACGCCAAAGGCCGTTTCTGTAGTAGTGAGGATTTACTTAAGGCACTTATGCCCCAAGGAATGACAATGGAAGAGGTCAAGGTTGTAAAAATGGAAAGGGAAGGAACGTATGAAAAGGGAAGCCCCATAATGACGACTATAGGTGCCTCTATCACACCTGTGGGCAGAAGCACCCAAGAAAGTTCCACTTTGAGAAGTAGGTGTGTTATTATTGTTACAAGGAGGGACATCACACAGAGAATTGTCCTATCTCCAACCCTCGAGGCCCGAGACTAGTGGTGGTCCAACTAGTAGCTATAACACCCCAAGGACCAGCTCCACGTGTAGGAGAGTGGAGATAGGCCCTTGTCTTCGCCATTGACAATGAAGAGGCACAAACTAATGCCAACTTTCTAATAGAGGGTAACCACCCTTAGAGTTCTTTTCCTATACTTTAATATGAAATGCAATAGTAGTCTGACTATCATCAATACAACATAGTTACCCTTTTATCATGGGAAAAAATGTAAAAGCTTTGTTTGACTATGGTTATACTAATACTTTCATTTCAATAAATCTCACAACTACACTTTGTTTGGACTTCAAGAATTTAGGATATGTTTTAGAAGTTATTACCCCTAGTGGTTGAATCTTTTCATATCTTTTTGAAACCCCAGTGATACATGTCAAGTATATGAATAATGAACTCCCTACGGATTTCATCTTGGTAGATATGAATAACTTTGATGTAATAATTGGCATGGATTGGCTATATAACTATAATTCAAAGATAGACTATAGGTAAAATAAAATAAGAACAGAGAGACTAGGTCACCCTACATTTTCCATTAGAGGTAGGTGGGGTGTTACCACTAGCATTTATGTGTTAGTTGTGAAGGCTGAATGGATGGTCGCTAAAGGTTGTCTGGCATTCCTGGTTGTAGTTACTAAGCCAGAGCCGAAGGTGACACCCTTAGAGGAAATAGAGGTAGTGAGGGACTATGATGATGTGTTCTTGGATGATTTTCATGGCATACCTTTGGATAGTGAAGAGGACTTCTTGATAGAGTTTTCTCTAGGGACAAATCTAATTTCTAGGAAACCTTACAAGATGACTCCCAACGAGTTGCATGAATTGAAAAAGCAACTACAAGAACTTTTGGACTAGGGCTTCATCTGGCCCAACACTTCCCCATGGGGTGCACCAGTCCTCTTAATCTAGAAGAAGGAAAGTCACTCCGCGTGTGCATAGAGTATAGAATGATAAACCAGACTAGCATTAAGAACAAGTTGTTGACTCTAGGTCAATGTTTAGTCTAGGTCTAAATTGAACAAACCCTTATTTTGGTGATGAGTAAATCATTCCAATTAATTGTTTCTATGTCTCTACTTGATTGATTTTAGATTAGGTATAGACACACTCCAAATGATTGCATCTCAAATTAGAAAAAAGACAAGTCAAAATCAATGCAAGTGCACTTTTGTGATCTATTAGAATCATGTTGTAAATCACTTGTAATGATTGTATGACTTGTAATTAAGCTTAGAAAAAATCAGAACCACTTAAATCTAATATTTAAGCTCTTTAATGACATTTTCCAAACTCGACCGATCTCTCAATGGATCTTGAAAATGTCATGGTTTGATTGAGTTGCATGCTCATAGAACTCTACTGATCCCTGCACTGGGAAAAACTAATTTAAGTGATCAGTCGAGTTTCATCTAGGATAAAATCAATCGATTGTTCAAATCTTCTTTGTCATATAGTGCAATCGGTTGAGTTACCTTTATTGAAAGTCGACTATCCACACTATATGGAAAAGTTTAGAAAAGTGTTTCTAGATGTTGGAGTGTTGCAAAGCTCAAAAAAATATCTATTTCAACATGACAAACAACTAGTATTCATCCTTAAGTGTTCCCAAAGGCTTCTAGCCATCCCCAACTATAAATAGGACCTCTTGGGCTTCATCCCATGGTTAGCCAAGAACTACGAAGGTCTATGTTCTATAGTTTAGTGCATCTTATATCCTCCTCTCTCTCTAAGCTTAATCACTTGCTACATCCATTAGAGTGAGTAGGAGATTTGTAAGAGAGATAATCCTACATGTATATCTTGTGAGACTCTCACTTCCTCTACCTTCCAATCTCTCATTTCAACCATGAAGATGAAGATGAAGGTTCTCTCTCTTGTCTAAGAGAGGTGAAGAAGAACAAGGGAAGGTGTCCTTTGGTGAAAACTTCTCCTTGGCAAAGGTGAAGTCAAAGGCGGAAGATCCAAGAAGAGTGGGTAATTCCTCAAAAGGCTGAAGACTTGTGCAAGAGTGGGTAAGTCCTTGGTGAGGGATGAAGACTCACTGCAAAGTGGGTAAGTCCTTGATGAGGTAGAAAACTCTTGGTTGGATAGGTAAGTACTTTGGTAGGTTGTTGGCTCCCTTATCCAAAAAGGGAAAGTTGGTAACCTTGTCCCGTAAAAGGTAGGTCATGTATTATAAGTCTTATGATGGAATATAAGAGTGAAATGGTTTAGAAATCCTAGAGGTTTGAATCTCTAGGTAGTGAACTGGCTTACTCCTAGTTTGGAGTATGGAACCACTCTAAATAGCTTGTGTTGTTGTTTTTGCTCAATGTTTCTCATCATTTATATGTATGTTTAGTTGTAATCAAATTCCTATTTAGGAACCTTATCTTGTGATTTATCTTGATAGTCTAATGAATTTTGTTTAAGTTCATTCAGCTATATTCCCTCCCCCTTCTAGAGAATCCAATCACCCATCCTAGGATCCAACAAGTGGTATTAGAGTGGGTCTTCTCCAAGTATACTTCCACAAGTAGGAGAGGATGGGTGACTATCAACGTGAGAGATACCTGATCAACATTCCAATCTTTGATGGGAGCAATTTCCTCAATTGGAAGAGAAGGTTTCAATTCCACATTAAAGGAAAAATTCTTGAACTATGGCAAATGTTGGATTGCCCATACAAGCTGCCGGGGACAAATGATAGAAGAATGGGATGAAGCTACCATGAATAAAACTACCCTGAATGCAAGAGTAATCAAAATCCTCTATGCCTCCATAACTCCCACTGAGTTCAACCGGATCTCTTCTTGTGATACTGCCTATGAAGTATGGATAAAGCTATACATCACTTATGAAGGTACTCAACAAGTGAAGGAAAATAAAGTCTACATGCTCAAGGATCTTCTTGAAAACTTCAAGATGGGGAAAGAAGGAGAGGATAGCCGATATGTACTCAAGGCTCAACACCATTGTGAATAGTCTTGTTGTCGTAGGACATCCTATGGATATAGGAGAGATCAACTCTAAGATCTGTAGAACTGTTACTAAGAGATGGGAACCCAAGGTGATGTCCATTAAAGAAGTAAATTATATTGGTGATATTTCTATTGACGATCTCATTAGAAATCTACAAGACCATGAAGTCACACTTAACAAGGGAAAAGAATTCAAAAGACAAGAGGACAAAGAGCTAAAGATAATGAAGAAGGCTGAAATCAAGGCTCAAAGCTATAGTTGGTCAAGCTTATGCATCCTCTAAAGTTGAAGAAGATGCCATGTACTCTAAGGGTAGACTCTAGAAAGGCAAGCCTTCTTCCTCCATTTGGTGCCTCAAGTGTGGTAAGAAAGGTCACTTCAAGATATATTGTCTACAAGGAAAAAATACCCATCATCACAAAAGAAGATAACAGAAGTACAAGAAGAAGGAGAAATGGCACAAAAGCTCAAGTGACTCCTCCAACTCAAGATCAAGTGAAGAATCAAATGGAGGACCTAGATCAAGCTCTAGTGATGAAGGATAATGTCATTTTTCTCTTATGGCTTCAACAAGTGAAGTCGCAAATGAATTAAATCTAAACGCTTTAGATAAAGAATCTTTAATTACAATTATCCATGGTACACAGTTCCTCTCTTAAGTCTTCTAAAAGGAAAAATAAAAAAGCCTTCTAGAATTGTTCATAACTTGCATGTAGAAATAGATGATCTTGAACATGCTAATACTTGCTTGCTTGATGATAAAAATTCTTGTCTTAGTCAAGTAGATTCTCTTAAACATGAAAATGCTAATTTGCTAGACAAGATTAGATTTCTACAAGATTCAACCTCTTGTACATAGTTGTAATATATAGCATAATAACTATTTCGATTCTCTCATGGATGATGTAGATATTCTTGAAACTAAAAACAAGAAAAAGGAATTGTCTTTGCAAGGATTTGAATATGAAAATAGGATCTATCATTCTAAGATTTCTATGTTTGAAAATGAAAATGCTTCCTTGGTTGCTAAAAGCAATATTCTTGAATCTTGCTCTAGTTCTACTAGTAGACAGAATAATATTGTTGCTCTTCACATTGATAGAGATTCTTATATGACCAAATCTCTTTACCTAGAGAATGATATTTTGCATGCTAGAGATAATAACAATCATTTGTCTTCAGCTATTACTTCTCTTATGCATGATAATCGTAGTTTGAGATCTTGTTTGCAAAGATTCTTAGTTGATAAAATGAATCTTAATGATATCCTAAACCATCCTTCTAAACAAATTGGTAGACATGGTTTGGGGTATGATGGTATCCAAAGGAACAACAAAGGTAAAGGACCTCCAATCTTTCATGGAGAACCCTTTAGTTCCAAGGCTAGGAGATCATATTATGTTTACAATGAAATTGGTAGTTACTCTACTTATTTCCCTTTCAGGAAAGAACCAAAGAATAATAGGACTCGCGTTGCTAAGCTAACCCCTCCAGATCCAAAAATATGATTGGGGACCATTTCATCTTTCTTCTTGTAGGTATCTTGCTAATGGATTGACATGAGCTATGGATTTGCAAATTGAATTCTAAATCCACATGAAAGAAGAAAGGTGAGATGTGTAAGGGTTGGAAATAAGTGGAAAAGAAGTGTGAAGCATAGAGGTAATATTACTACTATTTATATCAAATCAAAGAGTGTTTTTGCCAAGTTAGTGTGCACTATACATATGGTTTTTGAGTTAAAAGTGGTATATTGTGATTCTCATCACTTTCTTACTCAAAAATTGTTTCTAATGCTTTCATGGTGCATTACTAACTTGCTTACAAATGTTTGAATATGGTTTATACTTTTTTTCCTCCAGATATGTTTTTCATATATTGCAATGACCCCGCCCCCCGGTAACCCCCAATTAAGGGAGACCGAAAGGTCAGAGCCGTTATTCAATAACTCAGATCAAAGGTTCGATAAATAATCAATAATAATTATGAAATTCTACTAACTAAACTAAAATTTGGTAGAAAATTAAAACTTTGCATACCTTTTAAAACTTTGGGAAACTATGTATCCAAGCTTGAATCTACTCTATCTAATCCTCCTTGCACATTATGTTTTATTTTCACAATGTGTCACTTTACTATTTGTTCATTTTAGGGTTGTACCTAAAACATCGATAAACAAAATGTCGGTCAGCATATCGAAATATACTGGTATGTGGGGACAACCAAAAGTTTGCACATATGGATAACAATCTAATTATCATAATCAAGTTAATTAACAAGCCAATTTACACTTTTTAGTATGACATTCTCCACCGCTTTTGCCCTAACCCTGGCATACCCACCTTAGGGTTTCTTTTGCCAATGACTTAAGGTCACCTTCTCAATCCCGAGCTTGGTGCTTGGGTTCACCACTCATGGTGCCCTTTAGTCATTCAATATCATAGGCCACCTTCTCATTCTCGAGCTTGGTGCCTGGGGTCACCACTCATGGTGTCCATTGGTCTACCCATCTGGGCATGACCTTTGGCATCATCCATCAGGGTGGCATGTAGGTGTGAGAATACATACTTCTATTATTAATGTGATAATCATAGTGACTTTATGATTTGCAAGTATGAACATCCAAACTGATAATTTGCATTCAATGCGGTTAACCATCCAGAAAATCCTCAGGAAACTAAGGCGGTTATTCATAATTAACCACATACCTAATTTGTAGATTCAACAAGCTAATAACAATTCCAAGCAAGCAAGTAATCCAAGAAGTAGTTCAACATTCACAGAATTCCTGAAAATCATACGTAACATATTTACTACACTTTACCAAGAATACACCAATTTAATTGACTTGGATTCACTTTCTAGGGTTTCTAATCCGAATTGGGTTTTATTAGGGTTTTTTTTACAACTTTCCTAATCATACCCTAGAACAGTAGTTCTAAGTCCAAAACCCTAATTACTCACATATTCACATTACAACCTTTTTATCATCTTAGGTTCCTTCTAGATTAACAACTCCTAGTTCATTATGATCTAATTCACCTATGAATTCCATTTATCATTAATTCCAACTTTATCCATTAGAAAACCCTAATTATCATCTTAAGGGTATCTATCTATGATTAGGAACTTTTTATATTCAAAATATCTTAGAACCATCATTTAACAACATATTATCATATTTTTCGAATTAAATATGATCTTATCCTCTTTTACCCTAAATTAGGGTTTCTAAGTGTTTAATCATTCATAATTGGTGTAAAACCCTAAATCATACACTAAATCATCTAGATCAGGTTCAAGTTCCTCATTAACTATTTAAAATGTTGCAATTACTCAATTTCATCAACTAAGCAATATAAACTTATCCAATATGCTCAATTAGGGATTCTTAATCTAATACATAAGAAATTTTCATTAGATTAAGACACTTTTGCAAATAGGAATAGTTTCAGGTTCTCAAACCAATTTTATTGCGTTCTTCGTATTTTTCTAAGTAACTTTCATGTTTTAACTTTATTCATCGGAGCTTCCTATCAAAAGTTATGATTTTCACAAGTAAAACCCTTTTTCTGGAAATATTTGATAGAGAGAAGATATTTACTAAAAATACTAGGCCGCGCGATCGGTGGTCCACTTCGACTACCCGAGATCTGACAATCCACGTCGCTTCGCATTCTTTGCAAAGAAGTTTTCAGTTGGACGCTTATGCCCCTTCTTCTCTTCATTAGGGTCGGGGCCAAGGAGGTCTATTCCTCCCCTAACTCGTCTTCAACCTGGCGCTCGGCTCCTGTTCATGAGCCAGGCCAGGCGTCGGTCAACTAGAGTGTTGACCCTTGCCTCCACCACAGCCATGGCCTAGGAGCTTGCTCCTTTGGCTTCACCAGCCGCTGGTGATCCTGGTGCCCCTCTTCTCTGCCCCCTCTTACGTCCTCATCTAGCTTGTCGTGCAGAGGGGCTCCTGCCGAAAACAGAGCATGACTCTTCTCCAAGACGATGTCTATCTACGGTGTGATGATGCCTTCAGTTGGCATCCATCCTTGTGGAATCCTTGGGCGAAAGTCACTTGATATCCCAAGCCTTATATAGGCATGGCTCACGATGGTTAGGTTCTCCAGCAAAAGCTCAGATGTCCGGTTTGAATAGGGATTTGGGCAAATCCCTTTCCCATATGAAAACAGGGGAAACTACAGACCATTGTGTTCAAATTCCTCTCCCACATCTAATGGAGCGATCCCCAAGTTCGCACAGGGATTGTGCATCAAGAGAATTGATCAGGAAAATCCCTATTTTGATCCTCTTTTCCTTGTCTTAGGCAAAAAGCAGCCACCGTTGGATCTAAATCCAACGGCTGTCGGGCCATGAGTAAGAACAATTGGATTGTGACATTTAAAGTTTCCTTTACACTTTAGGAAACTTAAAAAATTCATATCTCCCAAATCGAAAAATCCTTTTAATATCAAATTTTAGAGGAAACTTTATCTTGGCATTATCTACTCGTGTATTAAATTTGAAACCCAAATTCCAAAGGAAAAGTTTGTTTCCTTCATAAGAAATTTATTCATTAATAAAACTAAATTAATTGATATTTCCACTTTCTTTTTCCATTATCTTATCATCTTGGATGCCTTGGACCTCAAGGAATCCTAAAGCATGGATTTCCACATTGGAGAAATATCTTCTTGCTTTTATCTTTTTATTTGTGTTTAGTTCACATATTCTCCTTATCTTTTTATTTCTTCATTAAAATATCTCTTTTTAAGTAATTATCTTTATTTCTCTCTTATTTTACTCATTGGTATTCCTTTTAACATTAGAAATCCTTGGGATATGAAATTCCACCAAGGATAACTCAATTATACCTGTTTCCACTTACTTCCCACATTTATCATTGTTTTCAATTTCTTTCTTAATAAATAAATACTTAATTGATCTTTTCTTTTCTTATTGCATTTCCTTTGCAACTTTGGACTCCTTGGAACCCAAGGAACCCAAGAGGCACGAAATTGACCTTTGGATTATATTTCATTGCCTTCTAGAGGTTTCTACACCTTTCTTATCTCAAATTCTCAATAATTCATTAGTTAATTGAATTTCCTTGTTATTGGGCCCAATAGCCCATAAAGCCCACAACACAATCAACAAGGCTATTGTAATCAAAATCCATTTATTCAAAACATATTATATCATTATTTTTCCAAATATCATTAATGTGAGAAATTACATTTCTCACCCAATGAACCCAAGAATTGGGGTTATAACACACACACACACACACAGATATATATATATATATATATATATATATATATATATATATATATATATCTGTGTGTGTGTGTGTGTTTATGTGTGTGTTGTTTGAAAACATCATTGTCAGTTGAGTTTGAATCGACATAAACTCGACCGATAGGCACCAACGGATGTTGCCAACAGTTGTTGTCAGTTGAGTTTGTCCTTTTAGTAACTCGACTGATAGTATTGTGCACAAAATATATTGTTGTCTTATTGAATGAGAATTTTCCTCCTAACTAGATTTTATCAACCAATAGCCTTATTCTTTGGCACTCCCTTGGTATCTTCATATATGTATATTGTCATGCTTTAAATTGCTTATCTTTCTTACAATTCTATCTTTCTAATTACTATATTTTGGTATCCCACTAGTGGTATTCCTATATATTGTAGTTACTTGTTTTGAGCTGTGTTGTAGGTTTTTATTATTATCTCTTTGGATCTCTAGTTGTGTCCTAAAATGCTTCCATTGTGCTCTAACTTGCTACATCTATCTAGTTGTATATCTTATTTTGATACAACCTTGAGGTTCTTAGTGGTAATCATATTTTGATAATGATGCATATTTGATAGTGAGCTATATCCTTTTTTGCTTCCAAAATTGCACATCTCTTTGTTTGGATATATCTCTACATCTACTCAGAGTTTGCTCTTTAATTTTTGCATGCTTTGCTATGATCTAGACCTTACTAGTAGTCCTAACTTGTGATAATATCTACAAGTATTTCATAAACTTGTAGTACATTCCTTGTTTATCTTTTCTTCAAGTGGTATTCAACTATATGTTGTTCTTGTATCTTATTTCATACTTGCTCAAGCTTGTTCCTTTAATTACATATCTACTATCTTTTTCTTGGATAGCATTGTGATGCAGGATATATAAAGCTACATTGTATGTAGAAGTTGGACAACCCTTGGAATTTATGTAGATTTTGCTCCAGTGTCAGATTTTGATGCAAGACTAGTGTTTTAATGCAGAACAACCTTCTGAGCAAGTCTCATCACTTTTCCATGGGCACTGATTCTATTTGGGCAAATTTCATCATATTTTGGGTCAAAATTGTGATTCATTATTTTTTTGCAACACTTGATCTTGCCTTTATTTTTTATTAGAATTACATTTAGTGTTGTTCTAATGCATGTCTTAGTTTTCTTTACATTCTATGCTTGGACAAGCCCCTTTTTTGCTCTTTGACTTTCCCTTATAACATTTTTTATCTCCTTTCTTTTAACGAGCAATGTTTCTTATCTCTTCATACCCCCACTTTTTGAAATGACAAAGGGGGAGAAAGCATATCTTCTTTTGTAAATCTGGGGGAGAAGGCATGTCTTACATTAAGAGAGAAAAGCATGACTCTTATGTAAAGGGGAGAAGGTAAAGGGCAGGAGTAGAAGACATAGTATTATATAAATGTTATGAAAGCTAACCATGCATGAGAAATTGCATCAATTGTGAGGGAGTATGGGAACTCCACTAGCATCAATTGAGGGGGAGCATATAAACTCAAATCTATTCAAACCCCTAGGTTTCTCCAAAGGTATGCCTTTACTTAAATGCTTTCAATACATTTATGGAATAGTTTTTCATCTTAAAAAAGGGGGAGATGTTTACTCTAGGTCAATGTTGACTCTAGGTATAAATTGACCAAACCCTAATTTTGATGGTGACCAAACCATTCCAATTAATTGTGTCTAATGTCTTTAATTGAGTGACTTCAGATTAGGTATAGACACACTCCAAATGCCCTAACTTATGCATCTCAAATTGGAGAAAAGACATGTCAAAAGCACTACAAGTGCACTTTTGTGGAATATGATGTAAATCCATTAAAATCATGTTGTAATGATTGTATGACTTGTAATTAAGCTTAGAAAAAACCATGAGCACTTAAATCGAATATTTAAGCACTTTAATGACATTTTCTAAAATTGATTATAGGTTGATTGTCGCTCGAGTTACAAACTCGGCCGATCCCTTAAGGGATCTTGAAAATATCATGATTCAATCAAGTTGCACACTCACAAAACTCGACTGATCCCTACACTAGGCAAAATTGATTTAAGGGATCGGTTGAGTTTCATCTAGGATAAACTCGACCGATTATTCAAATCTACATTGTCATATAGTGCAATCAGTTGAGTTAGCTTTATTGATACTCGACCAATCACATTGTACAAAAAAGTGTAGAGAAGTGTTTCGAGTTTTTGAAGTGTTGAAATCTCAAAAAAAATATCTGTTGCAACATCACAAATGTCTAGTATGGGTCCTTAAGTGTTGCTAAAGGCTTCTAGGCATCCCCAATTATAAATAGGACCCCTTAGGCTTCATCCCATGGTTATCCAAGCACTATGAAGGTCCCTATTCTATAATTGAGTGCATCCTACAACCTCCTCTCTCTCTCTCACTAAGCTTAATCACTTGCTACATCCAATAGAGTGAGTAGGATATTTGTAAAGAGCTAATTCGAAATGTATATCTTGTGAATCTCTCACTTCCTCCACCTCCAAATCTCTCATTTCAACCATGAAGATGAAGTTGAAGGTTCTCTCTTTTGGATAAGAGAGGTGAAGATGAATAGGGGAATCTGTCACTTGGTGAAACCTTCTCCTTGGCAAAGGTGAAGTCAAAGGTAGAAAATTCAAGAAGAGTGGGTAATTCCTTAAGGGCTAAAGACTTGTGCAAGAGTGGGTAAGTCCTTGGTGAAGGCTAAAGACTCATTGCAAAGTGGATAAGTCCTTGGTGAGGTAGAAGACTCTTAGTTGGATAGGTAAGTCCTTTAATAGCTTGTTGGCTCCCTTGGCCTCAAAGGGAAAGTTGGGTAACCTTGTCCCGTACAATGTAGGTCGTGTATTGTAATTCTTATGATGGAACATAAGAGTGTAATGGTTAAGAAATCCTAGAGGTTGACCTCTCTAGGTAGTGGACTGATTTACTCCTAGTTTGGAGTATAGAACCACTCTAAACAAATCATGTTCTTATGTTTGCTAAATCTCTCTCATTCTTGTTGTGTATGTTTAGTTTTACTCAAATTCCTGTTTAGCAACCTTATCTTGTGATTTATCTAGAAGATCTAATGAAATGTTTTAAAGTACATTCAGATCTATTCACCCCCCCATTTAGAGCATCCAATCACCCATCCTAGGATCCAACACAAGTATCCCCTACTCTGTATAGATGACCCATTTGACCAGCTCAAAACTACTTGATTCTTTCAAAAGATTGAACTTAGATCTAGTTACCACCAATTGCAAGTCAAGAGTGAGGATATCCCAAAAATTGCTTCCAAACTCACTATGGCCACTATGAGTTTTTGGTTATGCCTTTTGGGTTATACAATTCCTCGAGAATTTTCACAAACCTCATGAATAGTGTGTGTCAACCCTTCATTGATACCTTCACCATTGTGTTCATAGATGATATCTTGGTTTATTCCTATGACCTAGACCAACACCATGAGCACTTAGTAAAGCTCCATGATATCCCGAGAAAGTAGAAGTTTTACGGGAAATTCTCGAAGTGCGAGTTTTAGATAAACCAAGTCATGTTCCTCAGGCACATTATATCTGGAGGAACTATTTTAGTGGACCCTGCCAAGGTTGCGGTCATTTGAGAATGGTCGGCCCCAAAGAATGCATATGAGATTCACAGCTTCCTAGGATTGGTTAAGTATTATTGGTGATTCATCAAGGATTTCTCTAAGACTGCTTTACCCTTGACCAATCTTACTCGAAAGGGAAAAAAGTTTATATGGTCCAATCTACAGTTTCAGGAGTTGATGGAAAAGATTACCTTCACCCCCATTATTTTCATACCTTTGGTAAATGAAGGTTTCATCATCTTCACTTACATATCAAATATGGGCTTAGGATGTGTACTAGAGCTGAATAAGCATGTGGTCACCTTTGCTTCTAGACAGCTCAAGCCCAATGAACTGGATTATTAGACCCATGATCTAGAACTTGTAGCTATTGTTTACGTCTTAAAGATTTAGTGACACTACTTGTATGGGGCTACCTTCAACATCCTCACCATCCATAAGAGCCTAAAGTACCTATCGACACAGAAGGACTTAAACATACGACAAAGATGTTGGATGGAATGTTTGAAAGACTTTGACATAACTATAGATGGTTATCCCGAAAACGCCGATGTGGTTCCTAATGCCCTCAATACAAAGTGACTCAGTTGTGCAGTTGGTTTGGTTAGCTAGTGGAAGAGACTAGAAGACTTTTCTCGGTGGGCACTACAACCATTGGATGATAGAATTCATCTTTCCAATATCTAAATCAAACTTGGCTTGTTTTCTGAGCTAGTAGAAGCCCAGTTAGCCAACCCAAATCTAGAAAGGATGAAGGGTTTGATGGAGAAGCCTCAAACACACCTCTCGGTGGGTGTGATGGTGGGATCTGATACAAGAGTTGTATTTGGGTTTGTGAAGATTGCCACTAAATACTCCTATCTTGTAGGAAGCTCATGGGTCTAAGTATACAGTGCACCCTGAAACTATAAAGATGTTTAAGGACTTGTAGTGATATTTTTGGTGATCAAGTATGAAGAGAGACATAGTCTCATATGTAGTCAGTTGTCTCACATGCTAGATGGTGAAGGATGAACACCAATGACCAGGTGGACTACTACTATCAATTGAAATTCTTGAGTGCAAATGGGACCAAATCACTATGGATTTTGTGGTAGGTCTCCCCCAAAAAAGAAAGGTCATGAAGAGATATGGGTTGGGGTGGATCTCCTAACAAAGTCAACACACTTCCTTTCCTTAAAGATTATTTTCAAGGTGTCAAACCAAGCTGAACTATATGTTAGAGACATAGTTTGTGTGGATGGGGTTTCGAGTAAAATTTTATTTAGATTGTGACCCTTAATTCACCTCTAAGCAATGGAAGCAAGTATATGAATAAATCGATATGAAGCTAAAATTCAGTATAACTTATCACCCTGGAATGATGGACAATTAGAGAGGTCAATCCAGACTTTATAAGATTTTTTGAGAGCATACAACTGTGATTGGGGTGGATCATGGGAGTAGTTTTTGCCCTTAGCTAAGTTTTCTTATAGTAATAGCTACCAAGCCAGTATCATGGTGCCTTTGTATGAAGCTCTCTATGGGAGGCCTTGTCAGTCACCACGTCACGGGGATGATGTCAGTGAAAGGACCTTACTAAGGTTAGAGGAACAACAGTTGTATGCTTACAAGGTCACTTTGATCAAGCAAAGGCTAAAGAGAGCCCAGGATCAATGGAAGTGGTATGCTGATGCAAAGTAGACACATTTGAACTTTATTGTAATGTATTTCTAAAAATCAAACCCCTCCAAGCTATATCTAAGAAGATAGGAATATTTAGCCCCCAATACATGGGTCTGTTTTAGATTCTAGAAGGGATTGGTGAAGCTTATTATTGTTTAGTGCTACCCCCACAATATACTATGATACATGTTGTGTTCCATGTTGCCAATCTAAAGTGCTATGTAAAGGATCCTAGCCATGTGTTCATCATTGAACCTATTGAACTCCAAGGAAGGTTGACATACCCTAAATCACCTGTGAGGTTATTGGATACCAAGGTGAAAGAGCTCAAGAATAAAAACATAGAGATGGTAAAGGTTCTTTGGAAGCAACTTGGAGAGGATGAAGATACATGGGAGCTAAACACAGACATGGAAAAAGTCCCATCCTAATTTATTTGTATGATTAGTCTAATTTTGAGGACAAAATTTTTATAAGAGGTAAAGGATGTTAGAGCATGTTTTTTCACATGCATTTATATAATTGAAAGAAATTATTTGAACAATAAGGATATATTGGAAATTTTGTGTGCTTTTTTTTGTAAGTATGTTTTCTTTTGCAAATTTCTCTTTGCTATGAATTTTGTGGTTTCTACTCATTTTATTAATCCAATAATGAATATGGGAAAGGGAGGAAAAGAAAATCCTATATTAAGTGCTATATAAGAGATAATGGGTAATTAATATTGTACTTTTGAGAATGTGTGGAATTATCTAGAAAGTGGTATGTTTGGCCACTAATGAATTTATTTCAGTTTCACATGATTCATAATAAGAAAGGTAATCAAAATAAATAATATGGGAAAAGTAGAAAGAGAAAAGTATAGATTTGGTGCCCAAAATGTGCCTTATAAGAGGAATACTTGGATACTAAGAAAAGTATCTTTTATTTTAAATTTTCACCTGAAACTGTGTCCATGGTTAGATAAAGTCATTAAAGAATTTCCCTTAAAACTTGGGGTAACAAGGACTAAAGGTGTGAGAGATATGGATTTTATAAAAATCCTTATAGTGAGAGAATTATGGAAAATGTGCATTAAATGTCACAAATCCTTTTTATACAGGAACTATATCCAGATAACTCAATTTGCATGTGCCACACTAGTTGTTGGATTAGGGATCTGATGATCATGAGACCGTCACCTAGCTCATGATGAATAAGGAAAGAAGGAACAATAAAATCAAGGTTTCCATATCAGTTTTCTCACAATTCAATGCCTGGGTAAGTTTGGAAATCGTTCCATTGGCTTCATGAGGCCAAGGCAACCTTACCTAAACTAGGATTTGCCATACCTAGGGTTCTACCAATTCATAGAGTCAGCAATACCCAAACCTAATGATATAAAAGGGGTATGATCCTTATGCAATCTACTCAAGTGATTGTGAAAATCATGCTCAACTCCCTAAATGTGCATCCATATTTAATTTCTCTACCCATCTTGTCCTTCACCTCTTCCTATCTCGACATTTTTTTATGAAGAACCCCCTCCTTCATCCCATCTAATCCGCTCACCCGCAAAGGAACTAAGACACTCAATAGATTTGTCGTGGATAGGTGAATGTGATAATATCTTCACTCAGTGCTCAAATAATTCAGATCTCAAAGTAAACTCACTAGTAGACTACCTGGTTCACAAGGAGGAACCAAGAAGAGGAAGAAGAAGACTCGCTGCAAAAAGACCTATCTACCATCACCTCCTATTTTTGTAGGTAAGGTTATATTGGTCGTTCTGCCTCCTTTTTAGTCTAGATAGTATGAGTCCACCAAGGCTCACCCAACCTAAGTGGCACGAGCCCACTGGTCATCCCAGCCTAGCTGGCAAGGCCCGGATAGGGGCATGCTACCTATATGGCAGCCTATGATTGGTCGTAATGGATTATAATTGCAAAAATTCTAGTAAATCGTCGAATGATCAAATAAGAACATGTTATATATGAAAGTTGCTCATAAAAATACAGGGAATGTAATAAAAATATAATCAAGACCTAGTTATGTATCTAATTCAAAAAGTACTTAAATTTGTTTTTTTTAGAAGCCAGGACGTGATTTTATTCAACCCACCCTCCCTAGTGCAGGGAAAAACTGGTAATTATATACAATGCCTACTGAGAAAGAAAATTTGGTAGAACTGCTACCATTACATAAAGGAAAGGGAAGAGGATGACCCCAGGGTCAAGGGGAGGATCTATATACATATGATCATCATGTTAGTTTTTGAGGTGGTGTTTAGTAAGAGAGTCGACTTGGCCAATGCTTTTTGTATGAATATTCATGATCTACACATTTTTAAATTTAACTAGTTCCTTCTTAATAAGATTTATCCAGGGCAGGAGGTAGGGAAGTGACTAGTAGGGCCTTCAATGGGTGCAAAAACATTATATCTATCAATTAGGATGATGAAAAGATCTTCATGATTGGCATTGGGAGCCTGTAGAGCAAGAAATATTGCATGTAGATTAGCATCAATCACTGACTTGTATCAGATAGTGCTTGCTACTCCCCCATCCCATTTTCCATTTCTATAATAGAGATGGTTGCAATGGCTGCTCCATCACCATGAACAACAACATCTTCCATGATTATCCTTCCTCCTTCTAGTAGATCTGACTAGTTGAGGGGCTTGTTCATTGAATTAGCATCTTCATGGTCCTTCTTTATCCAACCCCCAACTATAGAAATATATAGAGTATGGATATGGATTAGTTGTTTCTCAGTAATGATATTGATATTCTCAAACACAACCAAGTTCCTAGTTCTCCAAATGACCCAGCAACTAATTGCGAACTTTGCCTTATGTGAATCACTACATTTCAAGTTCTTCATCAACCACTTCTGACAGTTGGTCTCGTGTTGGACAATAATAGCCATTACAGTCTCTAAATTAAGCCACACCTCTATGGCATGCGGACAACTCAAAGCACATGCAAGGTGTTCTCTTCTTCAATTTCACACTTGGGAGAGATACCATTATCAGTGAAAGTGTGTTGTTTCCTTCTAATATTGGTCATAATGGCCTCATGGGAAGGTGATAGCACCTTCACTCAGTTCGCAAGGAGGAACCAAGCATAGGAAGAAGAAGACTCTCTACTAAAAGACCTATCTACCAATGTCTCCTCTTTTGTTTATGTAAGGTTATATTGGTATTTCTCCATCCTTTTGCTCTGGATAGCATGAGTTCACATAGGCTCACCCAACCTAAGTGGCTTGAGCCCATTGGTTGGCCCAACGTAGCTGGCAAGGCCGGGACCGGGGTGCGATGCTCATGTAGCGGCCTATGATTGGTTAATAAATTAAAATTGAAAAAATGCTAGTAAATCATAGGATTATCCAATAAGAACATGTCATATATGAACGTTCTCAAAAAAATACAAGGAATGCAATAAAATTATAATCAAGGCATATCTTTGTCTCTAATTAAAAAAGTACTTAAAGTTGTTATCTTTAGCGTGCTTAGTATAAAAAAACCCTAATTTCTAAGTTTTGATGATCTTAATATGTTTAATTGGCCATAATGTTCAAAGTTTGGTCTTTTTGGAAAAAAAGTGTATCACAGACCTAATTTGAGATTTAATTCATAACTTGGCCGACTAGGGTTTTCTTGAGATTAGAACTACATTTGATGATAAAATTTGCATTTTCTTGAGATTAAAACTACATTTGATGATAAAATTAGGGTTTGTAAACTACTTGAAAAGTGATCATTAGGGTTTGGGAAGACAAAGCACTAATGGAACCCTAATTTGACCCCAAAACCCTAACTTGGACCCCAAGTTAGTCATAACAATAGATTTTGGATAAAATAATAATACATGAGCGTTATGCTTTAATTTCAGGTTAGTTGCCTGATTGTTTGATCTTGTTGCCTTTTTGCTTGGACATCAACTAACTTCTGAGGAAGGTATGTCATTACGTCTATGACTACCTGACTTAGCCAACTTCCATGGTCTTTCGAGGTTTGTTGGATTGATTGCAAATAAATTGTTTCTTGTATATTTAGTTCATGTAATCTTTAAAGCCATTTGATTATCACATTATATAAGAATAACTTGCTCAGAAATCTCTAGTGTGTCATGTGGGATGTAAGGAAAAATAATTATGCTGACAAGTGATCAAGCAAGGATAGGATCATCACCAATAAGACCAAGCCAAGATAGGATGGTCATGATGAGACCAAGACGAGATAGGATGGTCATTGTAAGGCCTATCCGAGAAAGGAAGGCGATAATAGACCAAGCCTAGGAACCGGGGGTCATGAGATGTCTACTATGGGGACAAAATCCTAGTGAGAGGTTCCCCAAGTACTCCATAGAGGGAGTGTGCCACATATATTAAGTTGAGATGTTAGAAAGAATGTGCATTTTCAATTTTGTAATCATATTTGTTGCTATGTTGAATATTACAAATAGATTCGAATATTTTGTTTCCCCCACATATCAATATAACTTGTTATATTGGTCATGTTTATGTTTCACATTGTTTTAGATTAATATATTATTATTCTGCAAGTATGTTGAAACAAGGTCAACTCGAGAAGAAGGCACCAAAATAAAAAATTTAATGTAATATTGGAGGATATAAATAGACTTTATTTTTTGTTTCAGGAAGTAGGTTTCTCTTTTCAATGTACCTCCTTAGTGTAGAGTCGATCTTTTATAATGTTTAAATTCTTTCCGATTTTGTGAAATTTATTAATTATTTTTGATTAATTATTCAACCCTCGATCATGTATTATGATAATGGCCCTTGCGCTCTTGGTCCACCTTAATTGTGGACAATAGGGGAGAGGTTCATTACAAGTAGTGTCCTAAATGAAATGGTACCTCAATTTATAATGTGTCTCTCTAGTTACCTCTCTTCATAAATGACTAGAAAGAATTAGTCATTCTAACTATTGATTATCCAAATGACCAATTACATCATCCAAACTGACCCTACTATCGTATTCAAGTTCTTTATTACACCTCACTATGCAGAAGACAATCTAACTATCAAAAATTAACTTGATAAGCATTTTTTTAAAGTATCAACCCTCACAAAAGATACTCATGAACGAACCTAAAACTGACTAATTCCCTGCCACTAATTATGCACTCGATTAATCTCATAAGTCAATGCACTACTTTGGTCATCTTGGGTATAATTAAGTAAAGTATTGAAACTAAAATGTTAACTAAAGTTGCCCCACCAAGAAGTTTAAGATGATTTTTCTCCACAAGTTATTGTTACATATTCATTGATCCACATAAACTTCCAATTAATATTGTTATACTATTAACTTTTATTTTTCTAGAAATTAGTATAGTTCAATTTAAAATGTATGTCATACATTGTCTTGTTACAACCAGACCAATATTCAAGTATATTTTACTATTTTTATATTATTTAAAGCCTAAAATCAAGTTTTACTAATTGTGAAGCAATTGAATCAACAAATGAATAATAAAGCAATATGAAATTAAAAAAATAAACAAGTAAACATGTAAATTGATATTAGGGATTCTATCACCTAATGTTATCATTTAATATAGAAATAGTTTGTAATGTCCAACATTTTTTAATTTGGGGGGTTTTGGAACCAAAACCAAGCCAACATCTTTCATTTTATTGTATGGACATGAGAATGAATAGTGTCCAAGATGATTACAATAATGACAACTAATAAAATCAATTTCAGTTCTTTGCTTAGAATTTTGGTTATGTGCTAGATTGTCTTTGGGTGCGTACATGATCTTTGATTTGGGTTTTTGTGTTTTTCTTATTCTAGGATTTTGAAACAAATTTATCTTTAGGTACATAGCCTAGACCTCTTCTTCCAATTTGTCCAAAAGAGTTTTCTAAGATTTTATCATGGATATCATTACTATTTAGACTATAAACATGTTTTTGTAACTTAGTAATTTAATCAATTTTCTTTACAATATCTGATTTTGCTTTATCTAAACTTGAAAGCAAGAAATATATTTCTCTAATGATTATAGCATAAATTGAATGAGATCATAGATCATGTTGAATGTGATAATTATTTATCCAAGCAAGCAATTCAACTGTTTCTTGAGAAAGAAGATTATTGTTGATTTCTAGAGCAAGCACCTTGATATTGTAATCATATATAGATGATTTTGAGGTATCATTTTAAGATAAAAGGCTTTCATTTTCAAGAGTAAGATCAATCACTATATCGTAAAAATCATTATTAGTTTTCATATGCTTCTTCAATTTCCTTTTACAATCAACATAGTTATCATGTAGTTCTTCAATACTAGTGACTAGGACTTATTTATATGAATCAAGAAGACTTACCTCATTTTTTTCTTCATTTGTTGTTGCAATAAAACAACTCACCTTGTCTTTTGTAGTCATGAGACATTCTACTTCTTGTTCTCCATTGTCGCTATCATCGTTTGACTCATCCCAAGATGCTTTATATGCTTTTTCATTCTTTTGCAAGAGTTATTTCCCTTCTTGACTTTAGAAAACTCATTTTTTAAATGTCCCTTCTTGCCGCATTCAAAGCAGCTAAGGGAAGAAGAGGAAGAAACATTAGAATTTTTGTTAGATTTAAATCTTATATATTTCTTACCATTTTCAATGAGTGTACCATCTTCATTGTCCTTCCCACTTGTCTCATCACATTATTGAGTGATGACTTGTGCTTTGGTTGATGCTTAAAATTCTATGTCCTTCTTTCTTCCTCTTTGTAGATCAAACTCCAATCTTTTTTCTTCTTCAAGGGTAACCTCATGAGTTTCTATATTGTTGATGAGTTGCTCCATCTTCAATGTGGTAAGGTCATTGAGTTCTTCAATGACTGTCACCTTTGGCTTGTACTTTGGAGGCAAGGATATGAGAATCTTGGAAACTTGATGTTCCTCACTTGTATACTTACCCAAGGCATTCAAATTGTTAACAATAGAAGAAAACCTTTCATACATTTCATTAATAGACCCATTGGGTTTCATACGGGCTTGTTCAAACATGTTAATCTTGGTATTCTTAACTTGAGTTGTACCTTCATATGACTCACCAACATAAATAGAAAAAATATAAAATGCTTACCGCTTTTGCATTCAATTGAACTTGCTTTACCATTTCAGAATTCCATGTTCTAAACTCCATTCTAGGAAGCTCAGATGGAAAGGAAACAATCCTCCAAAGATCCAGGCTGATCCCTAAGAAGTAAAATTGCATCCTTCTTTTCCAATAAGTATACTTGCTTCCATTAAGAGGTGGTGGTCTCTCACATAAGTTACTTCAAGGTTGAGGTTTTGAAGTACATCATCCCCCATCCAAGACCGATTAAGGCTCCTTAAATACCTATTTTTGATGCCAATTCAAGAATCTAGGGGGGTGAATAGAGCTTTTGGTACTTTAAACTTTAATTGAAAACTTAAAACAAAGGAGGAGGAAACAAAGAAGACACTTCAATTTATAGTGGTTCCAATCTTTAAATCAAAGGTTATTAGTCCACTACCCAATTGTTTCCAATTGGGATTTTGAAAGTGACTTATTTTATTTACCTCGCAGGGATGTTACAACAAAATACAATCACCTTCCTTGAAGTAGCCTTCACCATGAAGTTGCCTCAACCTCCTTGAAGTAGCCTTCTTGAAGTAATATCAACCCCTTGGACCAGCCTTCACCATGTTGAAGTAGCTCCACCACCTTCAGATAGCCTTCATCTAGAAGTATCTCATATCTTCTTTGATGTATCCTTCTTGAAGTAACCTCAAGAAACCTTGGAGCAGCCTTCACCACCTTGAAGTAGATCCACCACCTTGAGATAGCCATCATCTAGAAGTATCTTCAACCTCCTTTGAAGCAGACATCTTGAAATGACCTCAAGCAACATTGGAGCACCCTTCTTTTCCTTGAAGTATCTCCTAGCAACCTCCCTCGGATAGCCTCCTACACTAGAAGTAGTCAAGGAGAACAAATACAATACAAGGGATATAGATTGGAAGAAAGAAAATACTTAACCAATGAAGTACATCGCTTTGATCCTATATCAAGTGTTAAACCTTCTAACCACTTAGGATGGGAATTTCTTAGATGGTGGATAAGAGGCCACTTAGGATGGATGTTTCTTAGATGGTGGATAAGAGGCTATGGCTATAGGACGCAAATTAAGAGCTTAAAGAAGAAGATAGCAAGTGTTTCTCAACTTTGTTCCTCAGTAGAATCGATACTCAAGTGTAGCTTATGTGCTTCAGGTGTCCTAAGGCCTCTCTTGTTTTTAAGAAATATTTTGCAATTGTTTAAGGATGTTTTAGGGATTCTCTAGACTGTTCTAAGTGCTTAACTAGATGTTAGGTAGAAAGTATTTGGCTAGCAATGATTTAATTGTTGTCCTTGGAAGAATAATCTAGAAACCAGTTCAGTCGACAAGTTTGTTGACCGACCATGTCTCGATCGAGCTTTTTCTTGACCGAACTTGGGTTGAATGCAAATATGCACCAGCGACTAATTCCAACTCCCAACTACTTGGTTTAACAGTCATATGATTTGGACTGTAGTTGGGTCGATCGACTATATACTCGATCAAAACACACTTCAGAGCACAAATATATAGGTTATCAACCAGTTTTCTAAGTGCTCAACCGACATGATTCTTAGTCGACAACATCTTTGACCGAGGGTGTCTGGGTCGACTAGTTTCTCGACTAAGATGAGTACTATTTCATGGTTTTTAACCACCTATATAATGTATGTTCTAGTGGATGACAATGACTCTAATCTCTAGGTATATCCTAACTAAGGATTGTGTGTTGATATATAATGTTTAACGCTAGATTTACATCATATCTAAGTACTTGTAAATTATATTTATATACAAGTATTTACATTGAGTACAATTGTGAAAATATAAATATTTAAGCGCATTGATCTTTAATTTGTATTGATCTTCAATTATCCACTTAGTATGCTTTCCTTATTTCCTTGAACCCTAAAATACTCAAGTAGAACATTAGATCCACAAGAATGAAAATTTTGTCATCATAAAAAGAAAGACTATGGTAAGGCCAATTTAGCCAAAATTCTCCCCCTTTTTGAATATGACAAACATTCCTAAAATATAACAAAAATATTTGGAATGAGATGAGTTTCATACCTTTGATATACCTTATATGAATAGGTTATTTGATCTCATAAAATGTATGATAATATACTTAAAGAGATATGGAACATGATATCCATCTCTTAAGGCAATTTAGCACCAGTTAATGTCAAGCTAAGAGATCATAAAATGCATGAGGATATTTTACTTTATTCCCTTTGTCATTTTAAAAATATAATCATATGTGTAAGTCAATAAGACTCCCCCTTTATTGATTACTCCCTATTAATTTCTTACTACAAAAAGAATGTCAAATTTATCCACAATTTGAAAACCAATATTAATTTATCAACCATTTGTAAAGGGTGTTAAGCCATGACGTGATATGAGATTCCTTTAAGCTCATGGTGGGATTAATAAATTAATTTCTCAACCATTTACAAGGGATGTTAAGTCCTAAAATGATATGAGATTCCTTTATACTCATAGTGGGATCAATTAATGTATCTATAACCAATTATAAGGGATGTTAAGCCCATACTGGTATAGAGAATCCAATTAAGAGCAAGATTAAAAAGATATGCAAATTATATCCAAGAATTGTGTGAGCCCCCCCTTAATCTTATAACAAAAGTGAGCTCAAAATAATAAGTCATAACCACCTTTAAAATCAATTATTCAAGTAAGATTATAAGTTAGTTTTTAGGATATTTAAGCAATCTTGCTTCTTGCACTATTTTGATTTAGAAATTTATATCATTCTAAGTATTTAACATGATGAGAAAATTACAAATTTACTATTCCAATGTTGTGTGCAAGTGAATGATTTGATTTACAAATAAGAATTTCTGTCAGGCTTATTTTTGGTCGACCATGACTTTGACCAGGCTCCCATCGGTCGAACTCCTTTTTTTTATCAATCTGAACATCTTCGTTACTGAAAAGCCATACAACATCTACACATAGGAAAAGTGATTCTGAAAGTACATACAACCAAGAGCAGGGCTATCTGATCCCCAAAACTCATATTGGAATGATAATAGAACACGTCTACATTGATCTCTTTTCCACTAGGCTGACATAAGTAGTTTTTCATAAGAGATTCCTTCAACCTGAGCATAGATTAGAGAAGATAAACCTACAAATTAAAAATATACAGACCAGTGTTCTCTACCACATGCAGAGCCATAGACCCAGTAGTGAATCCGAACAGAAGAAATCGAGGTCAGCAAGATCCAAGACTCATAGCTCCCAAACAGAGAGAACAACAATGCCGATAAGCAGCGACAACAATGCCGACGAGCGGCGAGAAACAGGTAGAATAACCTGTAGCAAAGAAAACAAGAAAAAATAGGGAGGCCCATGAAGAAGCACGGGGGTGGGGGGTCTCGACTGTCGTAGGGACTGACGATAGGGCAAGTCTCCCACTCTCCGCTCCACCCCAGGGATCCAAAGCACCACCAGGGCATGCTGCCTAAACCACCAGCGTCGCAGCCTCTAGATCCGAGGCCGAGTACCACCACTGAGAAGGACGAGTCCTAGATGAAAAACAGGCAAAGGCTCTGATCGTCGAAGCACCTTGAGACCGTCGAGGAAGAAGAAGCTCAGGGGGAGAGGGAACGTTGCGCGTCAGCAGGCAGCCTCCCCCCTGAGCAGGGTCAGCGACGGGGCAAGCCCTAGATCGCGGGAGCTAGGGAGAGACCTGCCACTGGGTTTACCCATAGGTTGAACTCCTTGTTGGTTGAAAGGCAGTTTTGCAAAATTTTAGAATCTAGAGATTATCAAGAATAATCCTAGTTATAACATTTTGTTCAATATTAGCATAAGTAACCAATCAACTTTCTTTTTGTATGCATATTCAATCTAATTTCAAGTCATGGGTTTAAGCAACATTGGTTTCTTCTCTTACGATTCTACTTCGGAAATAATTGTTACATCCATTTGAAGAGTATGATGTATGTATGCATTTCTAGAGTTAAATGACCTCAAGTCTTCACCATTAATGCATAAGTCATATCAAAATTTATTCCTTCCCATTATATCCTAACTTTATTTCATCATGCCCATATAGTTCCAATGAATATTTTGCCTTTAGGTCTAGGAACTAAATTTTATTCATTGTTTCTGGTAAGCTCATATAGTAATTATCCAGTAATTAACTCTTTTAGGATATGACTAAGTCTTGTTTTGTATAATCATCATTTATGTTGACTTACAAATCCTAGATGCTTTTCTAGATGTTGAATATTCTTGGATAAAGCATTTTTGTGACTTAAGATCAAATTTGTCTTTACCATCTTTTGTTAAAGATAGAGTTCACATAGAGCCAAATAAATTTATGTGAATGAATTCTAGTGAGCGAAGTTTTATTTTTGAAAAAAAATCTTATTTTTTCTTTCCTAGAATACACAAATGTTATATTTATCACAAAAAAATAGGTAATGATTATATTCCAATCAAGTTCCTTGTATGAACAATCTTTTTATAAGTAATTCATTATTTGCAGATAGTTCCCATAAAGTTAAGAGGTTTATGATAATTTTTCCTTTATCAAAAACTTTGAAATTTTCCTTGAATCATAACCATTGTCATAGTACTTATGATGTAGTTCTTTTACAAATAGCACATTTAAAATTGTGTAACAACATCACCTATACTAATAGTTTTACCTTTGAAAGTTTTTCCAAATGTGACCAACAATTTTGCCTTTTCTCCAAGTGTATGAAAATCTTCTTATTTCTGGTGATATGCTTGTTAGAAAAATTTCTAAATACCATCCTAACCTACAAATAATGAAAGTTTTGGTCCCCATATAGTGGCCCTTTTCATTAGGATCATTCAAATATTTAGAACAATCTGATATGAAGAGTCCATTACATATTTGAATCACCAAAATTAATTGCAATTGAAGGATTTTATTTTCAATAAATGGTTCCAGTAGAACTATCTTCGTTTGAGCTTTCTTCGACCAGGATAATTATCAATTGAACTATTTTTCGATCGAGAATATTTGCTAGTAAAACCAGTTTTGACATAACTACCTTTAGTCAAACTTTTCTTCAATGTGAAGAGATCTCAGTCGATCGACCGGGATGAAGTTCTATGCATTTTCAATAAATTTAAACAAATCATGCTATTATTTTTGTATAACATAATTAAGCAATCAAAACATATAAGAATATAAAATTTAAAGCTTATTTTAGTTGAGATAAGACATTATGAATATCGAAATGAAGTTTAGGTCACATCTCAACTAATATGTCCAACAGTTTTAAGTTGGGGGTTTTGGAACCCAAACTAAGTCAAAATCTTTCTTTTTCTTGTATGGATAAGAGAATGAATAGTGTCCAAGACGTTTACAATAGTGAAAGCTAATAAAATCAATTTCATTTCTCTTCTTAGAATTTTGTTTATGTGCTAGATCGTCTTTGAGCACATACGTGATCTTTGATTTGTGTTTTCATGTTTCTCTTATTCTTGGCTTTTGAAAAGCATTCTCTTTAGGTACATAGCCTCGACCTCTTCTTCAATTTGTCCAAAAGAGTTTTCTATGATTTTATCAAGAATATTATTGCACTTTAGACTATCAACATGTTTTTGTAACTTGGTAATTTCATCAATTTTCTTTTCAATATCTAATTTTGCTTGATCTAAACTTGAAAGCAAGGAATATCTTTCTCTAATGATGATATCATAATTTGAATGAGAATGTAGAACATGTTGAATTTGATAATTATTTATCATAGCAAGCAATTCAACTTTTTCTTGAGAAAGAAGATTATTGTTGGTTTCTAGAGCAAGCACCTTGATATTGTAAACACGAATAGATGATTTCAAGGTATCGTTTCATACATAAGGCTTTCAGTTTCCAGAGTAAGATCATTCACTTTAGCATACAAATCATCATTAGTTTTCATAAGTTTCTTCAATTTCCTTTTACAATCAACATATTTATCATGTAGTTCTTAAATACAAGTGAATAGGTCTTCTTTAGATAAATCAAGAAGACTTAACTCATTTTCCTCTTCATGGTTGTTGCAATGAAACAACTCACCTTATCTTCTCTAGTCATGAGACATTCTACTTATTCTTCTCCATTCTCACTATTGTCGCTTGACTCATCCCAAGCTACTTTATAGGCTTTTTCTTTCTTCTTGTAAGAGGATTTCTTTCTCTTTGTGACTTTAGGACACTCGCTTTTTAAATATCCCTTCTTGCTGCATTCAAATCACCTAAAGGAAGAGAGGAAGAAACACTAGAATTTTTGTTAGATTTAAATCATTGATATTTCTTACCATTTACAATGAGCGTATCCTCTTCGTTTTCCTCCCCACTTGTCTCATCACTTTCGTGAGTGATGACTTGTGCTTTAGTTGGCACTATAAATGACATGTCTTTCTTTCTTCCTTTTTGAAGCTCAAACTCCAATCTTTGTTCTTCTTCATGGTTAACTTCATTAGTCTCTAGATTGCCGATGAATTTCTCCATCTTCAATGTGGTAAGGTCATTTGCTTCTTCAATGGTCATCACCTTTGGCTTCTAATTTGGAGGCAAGGAAATGAGAATCTTGGAAACTTGATCTTCCTCACTTGTATACTTACCCAAGGCATTCAAGCTATTAATAATAGAAGAAAACCTTGTATACATTTCACTAATAGACTCACTAGGTTGCATATGGAATTGTTCAAACTTTTGTTTAAGCATGCTAATTTTGGTATTCTTAACTAGAGTTGTAGCTTCAAGTGTAATTGAAAGTTTATGCCAATTTCATAAGCAGATTCACATGAGGATGTCCTATTAAACTCACTAATGGAAATAGAATAATATAGAATTCTTACTGCTTTTGTATTCAATTAAACTTGCTCTACCACTTTAGGATTCCATGTTGCAAACTCCATTCTAGGAATCTCATAGGATAAGGACACTATCCTCCAAAGGTCTACGTTCATCCCTTGGAAGTAAAATTGCATCTTTCTTTTCCAATAAGTATAGTTGCTTCCATCAAAAGGTGGTGGCTGGCTCACGTAAGTTCCTTCAACGTTGAGGTTGTGAAGTACATTATCCTCCATTAAAGATCGGTTAAGGCTCGTTAAATACCTACTCTAATACCAATTGAAATATCTTGAGGGGGATGAATAGAGCTTTTGGTAATTTAAAATTTTATTGAAAACTTAATACAAAGGAGGAGGAAACAAGGAAGACACTTCAATTTAGAGTGGTTCCAACCTTTGAATCAAATGTTGTCAGTCCACTCCCCACTGGTCTAAGTGTCAATCTTCCCTATTATGGATCAATCAAAAAATTTGTAGGTGCCTTTTTTTTTACAAAACCTCATGTGTGTCTTTGTACATCATAGAGAACAACTCTATCAAGATTGTTTGTACTTGAAACCTTGGAGCTCACTACAAAGAATTGCATGCTCCCCAAAAATGTCTAAGTACTCCTAGTGACAAACTACATATACCTCATCAAGTAGGAAATAGAGGAATCATTAGGTGATACTTGAGACTAGTACAATGCTCTAATGGTGATGTATGTAGTCCAAGCTTATCAAAATGTACAGCAAGAAGAAAATCTTGAGCATGCTTTGCTTATAAACACACAAAATCTTCCTTCTTTCTAAGGGTCATGTCAAATTTAACATCCATGTCTTTATTGGTTTTGCTAAAAAGGAACCTCACTAATGTGTGTTGGGATTTAGGGGGGACATTGCCCTTGTTAACAAAATAAATAAAATTGAAAGATGGAATCATGACATGTAGACAATACACAACATATTTAAAATTAAAGTTCATATTGTGTAACCCTTTGTCTCCCAAATTAACCATGTTGATAATAATATGAGGATAATAGGACCTTAAATATTATTTTTTTATGATCATGATGTAATACTAAGATAATGAGCTTAAAACCGTATATGTTTGTCCTAAAAGGTGAATCTAACTAGAAAATCAAAATTTGTAGTCACCATGTCGAGTTTCAACCTAACGGGGAAGTTCTCCTCATTCTAATTAATCTCGAGAAAGGAAATATCCTAATTTTAATGTGACTACGTATCAACATTGGTTTTAAAGAGCTAAACCTTTGAGTTTTCTCTAAAGCGACCATAAAATGTATGTTTCTATCTTTAGTTGAGATTTTGTACATCATTTTTGGTGGTCTAGATGTTTTTCCTTGAATACATGGTCGATCCTATGGTATGATTTTTTATCTTATCCTCTAGTCAGACTTCTATTTGGGGTTACACTTGTCTACCTATATTGATATCTTTCCTTTTTCTTCACATTATTGCATGATTGATTTTCCATTGACTTCCTTACGTTAGTCAATACACAATAGAACATTTCTCATATTTTCTTATGAACAAGACTCTAAATCCCCAAATCCTCATTTTCCACTATTTTGCACAGTTTTAAACCTCCCCTCTCCAACCTTATTATATACCCACATATACCTATAACCTCACCTTGTCTTCTCGAGACCCTCTTCTCACCCAATTGCAAGTATAAAGATGTGTTCCTGGGAGACACAATCATCTTAAACTCACAACTCCTAGTAAGGACAAACCTACTCAATCATCATCTACTCAATTGATTATGTGTGGATGTTTCTTATGTTCATACAAACATTTTATTTCTCCACCTACATATTTCCTTTATACCGCATGGCCTCCCGAACCCCAGTTTTGGATTACTAGAAAGTGGGATCATTCTCAAGTTCTCCACCATCCAAACCTAGAGAAGTGATTCCATCAAGTTCTCTATCGATACCTCCATCTTATCAATGCTTCATATCTCTTTCACAATAGTTTAATGAAGATTTCAAGATTCTCCCCTTAATCCTTGATCCATTGTCCTCTTCCAAGACTTTCCGTCTTAGTTTTTCATTTTTCTCTATGTCTTTAGCTTCATGGTACATTGCTCAAACCTAATTATATAATAACAAAGGGACTTATCCCCACTATCTATGATCCTCATCTCTTCTTAAGTGAGCATTAACTTGCTTGTGCTTAGTGTTTTGCGAGAGGGAAAGGAAGATCACAGGTGCTGAAGTTCCACTTATATCTCTGGTGTGTTTAATTTTTTTCCCTTGTTTCAACTTGGGTTTTCTCATGCATGTTATGGACACTTATGTATTTCCTTATTTGATACTGGAAAACTCTAAACCTTGGTTATGTTAGCTAATTTTACCCTATCACAAACATTATTCTAGATCATATGATGCGGGTATCTTAGTAACTGATCCATGGGTTTTATTTATTTATTTATTTATGTTTTTATTTTCTAAAAAGATTATTCATTTCATTTCATATTGAGGTTTACAACATATTAGATAGTTAATAAATTTAAAAAAATGTCATCATAGATAGTTAATATTGACTTTTATTTAATAAATAAATAAAAAATATTAACTTAGATAGTCATAACAATTAATATGTAAGTTGGAAAGAAAATCTTGATCTAAATGAGACAAACAAGGCTCGACGATTGGTCTACATTTCATAACTTTATTTCATATTATTGGAAATATGATTTTTAGGTGAATTTTAAGGTTGTAATCCTAAATTTATCTGAACGATTAACAAGTGATATGATACTCTAGTTTGGGCCTAGCTTTTGGATTTGGACCTATGTATACCAGATTGAGATGTGTTGAACTTTCTCACTATCACATTGGGTATTTTTTAGATTTATCTCTTTTTATTGTATATCACATCCCCATTTGAATCATATTAGATAATCGATCAAATTTCTCCCTATTGATGTATGTTTCATGCTCTTAATTTTATATTAGATAATTTTTCTAATCTCTCTCTCTTGATGTGTGTTGCATCTCTTTTAAGACATATTGGAAAAATTGTTTATTTTATTCCTCTATTGGTCCAATTGCAAAATGTTGTGTTGAATATCCTTGTTTCATATCTATATAACCCAATTGGGTATATCTTGCCATTAGTCTTATGGTTTGTTGTAATTTCACATTGGATCATTTTCTTGAATCTAGTTGTTGTTTCATTCAATCTTCACGTAATTTTCATTATTACATGATATCATTCCTTTTTGTGATGAAAACCCTAATTTGATTAGTTGCCTCCTCATTAAACATATTTTCTACACGGTAGATCTAGAGTAACAATTTTTTATTGTTCTTTTATATATCCTCTGGGATAGTGTTTTATGTGCCCCATACCTATGTTATGTTCACACAAGATCAGAGGGGTTATGAGACTCTTTAAAAGGGCTTAGTAGATTCACTTTTCTTTATCAAGTTTTAGGTGATGTTCCCTAAATGTAATATGTTATAAATCTTTTCAATGGTATTGTGATGCTCTCAATGCATATTTTTTATGACTAATTATTCTCAAGGGTCATCTTCCCTAATATGATTTAATTATTCTTATTGGTCCCGCAATGGCATATTGACATGGTAAGTACTTATCATACTCATATTTATTACTTAATATAATTTTGGATCATATTATATGAAGTTCATTTGACATCCATGTTGGAGATATCAAAATCCCTCTTCATTGGGTGCCTTTATACTTAAATTTGATGTCTTTTATTCATATATTGTCCGCTCCCAATTTAATGCACATTCCAGCTTTTTGCCAATAAACTTACACTATTGTTATATTGTGGGGTGTATTCCCAACCACTTCGGTTACAAGGATTATGGTGTAGTTGAGATGGAACAACATCTTGCACAAGAGTAGTTGAATCTTGGAGATAGATTGAAGTAGATAGGGTGTACTCTATTACTTGTTAGCTTTAGTTTGGTTATATCTAGTTTTTTCTATATTACACACTATGTGGTGAATAAATATAGATAGTTATGAGAACTATACTGTTTTTATTTTTATTTGTGCTTCTAAATTTTTTGTTTATCATAAAATTGAATACCTTGATTTTGGTATGCTTTCTTGAAGAAAAATGACTATACATTTGGCATGTGAATAATTGCTATTATTCCTTGATGTGAGCCAGTAGATCCTCTATCACACTGTAGTCCTTATATTACCATTTATCATGATTTCATTGATTTGACAATCAGATCAGGAAAATGGAAAGATTGAGAATCCAACTAGGGTTTTTTTAATAATGTTGTTGTATAACTTTCACTTTATTAAATTATTACTAACAAAGTGATTTCCTTATGTGGATAATAAGGAATAAAATATATTGTAGGCTTGAATTCCTCATGGAAATTCCTACTAACCATTTTGACTAGTCCTTAGTTCAAAAGTAACATCAACATGTATTACCCCAAAAATGTTCCATCATATATGATTGTATATCGCACTATAAATTTCATCAAAAGGAATTCCCCAGTTAAATTACAACTGGTTGTGTTTTTTTAAACACAATGACCAATCATTTGATGTAGTTCCTCAAAATAGTTCCATACAACAGACAAAGTTGTCACTTGTTTACATGTGCATAAATATCCTTTTAGGAGAAACAAAGTGAAAATCAATTTGCTCAAACTTCACCTATTCTCCTATAATTGACTATATTTTTTCCCAGTCACCTATACTAGATAGTAGGTGCCCTCAAACATATTTAGCAACAAATTTGGAGATTGTTCATGCTCTCACATGATATAGAGTTGAGATAGTGACACAAAGATCCCTTCGTTACTTCTTGAGTCCACACTTGTTTTCCTTAACTGAGTGAATATTGTTTGTAAGAGAGCCATCTTTAGTTATGTTGTTGTGAGACCACCAATTCCCTCTCACAATCTATTTATTTTAAAGTTTGACTGAAGTTCTTCTTTGGATAAGGAATTGTAACGTTCGGGTCCACTGCCCTAGGCTCTAGTAGAGTTTCAGGAATAACAACTGGCCTCACAGACCACCATTAGCCTTAACTATGCACTTTGTACTCACTAAGGCGCAAGCCAAGATCAACTTCCCGACTGGTCACCCATCCTAGTACTACTCCAAGCTGAGCACGCTTAACTATGGAGTTCTTTAGTGATGGGCTTCCGGAAAGAGAGGTGCACCTTGGTGATATGGGTAGTCCAATCATTCCTTATAAGATCATTTTATTCGAGGCCTCAAATCCTGAGATGTTACAATCTCCCCCACTTAGACTCTTGACGTCCTCATCAAGGCTCAACTATATGGCCACATAATCTAACCCCATTTCAGTGCGGACCCACAATGGCCCATGGACACCCAACTCTCGATCACGGAATACCAGCGCAAGGGGGGCTATGTCAACCATGGACAGTCCTTTCCTACATGCCTGGACCACATGGCTCAAGACTGGCATGCCATACCCATGTGGGCCCCACCTACTGGAGGGGAATTGGCTCTGATACCATTTGTAACACCCAGGCCCACTACCCAAGGCTCTAGTAGAGTTTCAAGAATGACGACTGGCCCCACAGGCCACCACTAGCCTTAACAAGGCACTTTGTCCACACTGACGCGCAAGCCAAGATCAACTTCCCCACTGGTCACCCATCCTAGTACTACTCCAAGCCGAGCATGCTTAACTATGGAGTTCTTTAGAGATGGGATCCCGGAAAAGGAGGTGCACCTTGGTGATATGGGTAGTCCAATCATTCCTTATAAGATCTTTTTATCCGAGGCCTCAAATCCTGGGATGTTACAGGAATGTTAAGGGTAGGTGGTGTTAAGCCATGTATGGTTGTCATATTTTCATCATGTATAGAAAAGGAAGGTCATTGCTCTTGAAATAAATATAGAGGTATCTTATTGTATGCAATTCTTCTCATAATACAAGGTGGTACTTGAGGTGTTAAGCAATCTTAAAGGTTGGCATCTCCAGGCAGTGCAACTATGACATTCTGTGGTACCACTCTAAAAACTTGTGTTCGCTTCTAGTTTTATCATTTTCTATCAATCATGTATGCTACTTATTTTTAAAAATTATAACTTGAGTGCCAAATAAGTTCTACATGTATTTCTTATCAATCCATTCACCCCCTCTTGAGCCTAGATCCTACAAGTGGCATTATATAAGGGTATTATCTAAGAAATACTTCCACGAGGAGGAGTTTATGGTCAAAAACCTCATTGGGCATCTCAACCTTGAGGGAGGATACTCCACACATCCCTAAACCTGTGAAAACTCCAATTACTAGTTTAGAAAGAGGTAGATGCAATTTTCACATCTAAATGATTATCTTTGAAATGTGGAAGATGATAGTCATACCCTACATTTGCCTATGGTAGACTAGATGAAATGGGATACTGATACCATGAGGATACACCAACACAATGCTAAAATCATTAACATCCTCTACACCTCCCTTTCCCCTTCTATAGTCAATCACATCTCTTCTTTTAAGAGATCATTTGACATATGGAAGAATCGCTCTGTCACACATGAAGGAACTCATCAAATGAAGGACTCAAAGATCAACATGTTGCAACATCAAATTGAGTTGTTCAAGATGTCCAAGGAAGAGTCCATTGGACATATGTATAGAAGGTATACAAGCATCATCAACAATCTTTGTGTTATGGGAGTCCTCATGTGAAGTCAAAAGATTAATGTGACAAAATCCTCCACTCCCTAACTTATTAATATGCGAAGAAAGTGAAATCCATAAAATCAAATTCCAACCCCTAAACCTCTGAGTTGGATACCTCATAGGTAATTAATGTGGGTTTATCACACATGAAAATTACCTAGGGATGAAATCTGAGGTCACAAATGCACATGAATAATTGCAAGTTGTTAGTGTAGAGTATTAGGATCAAAACCAAAGGAGAATATATTAAAGAATTATCTAATCAATCATAATTGGGCAAGAATGAGCATTAAATATGAAAAGTGTTTGTTTGTTCATTACACTAATATTAGATTGAGCAAATTGTTAGATTAAGGTTTAAACTGTTACATGATGGGAACATTAGGGTGGATGGGTTTCACCACTACTACATATCATTCACTCTTTGACTGCACCATAATAAGTACAAACATACATATGGTAATGCTGGGTAAATTCCCCATTGATTAGAACCAGATAGATATCACTTGAATCTTGCCATCACATTATCTAGATATTATACATCTATTTTATTAGGAAATACCTATATGAAATTCGCATTAAGGGTTTAACATGAAATAGATTATATCCTAGATCTTAGGTTCAAAGTTATCTACATTCAAGATTTGATAAACATGCAAAATAATCAGCCAAACTAGAATTTATAGCATAAAACATTTGATTCACAATGTATCAATGTACAGACAATAATAGAGGTAGTAAAGAGGACAAAATTACATAGTGAAGCTACTCCCCACACCCTAGTGAGAGTTCTACTTTCTCATCAGAGAAGAAACAAAATTAACATTGGAGGAATTGAAGAAGGTCTTTGTCATAATAGACAACAAGGGATCATTCATGGTGTTCAAACTCATGTCTTCATTGTTGGGGATGGTGGAAGTTGATGTAGCAGAAAGATAGCTCCTTGACATTCATCAATGAAGGTCTTGGGGGGGACTTCTTCGATCTCACAGTTAGGGTTGATCTTCTATAAGGAAGGAGCATCATGCTAACTATGGAGGAGGCCGTCAACTAATGAAGATAAATGTTGCACAGTAGCCTCTTTTGATATTTAAACCTTGGATTCTTAGAAAAAGAGGAGGTGGAGATGTCGTCCACATATGGGAATAAGCGATGAAAATAGGAGGTGGATGATGGGAAATGATTTCGATAGCCTGGCGTGTTGAAGAAAAATACTTTCCTTAGAGAATATGACCTATTATTTATAGGTGGTGAATAAGGGTTTGAAACTATCTCCATCCACCTAGAACAAGGTGTCACTCACTATTAATGGGATGATGGATGCGTGAAGAAGAAGAGGAGTCTCAAAACTCCCAAATTCCCACTAGTGTGTAACCTTGATTGTTTGGAGAGAACACATACATTCCATCTATTGGAGAAAAGTTCAACCTTCTCATTGGTAGAGGAAAGGGTAGAAAATGCAATGGTCGATGCATGTAAAGTCTTCATCAGTCAGGGTGTGCAACAACTTCATCTGTAGACAACGTCAAGATTTCCTTGAGAGGATAAAGTTTGCTTGTCCGTTGGTGCGTAATTTGATCAGTCCAAGACACGAGTGGTCTTTTATATGTAGGTGACATGTAGGATCGTCATCAGTAAACACTTTCAGGCAGAGGTTTCATCAGTGGACTACTGATGGAAACTCTACCTATGTGAATTGATAGTAGATCAAGCTAAAGGAGAAAACCCATCCAGGGGGTATTGATGTGTGGATACGATATGCATTGACCAATTCACCAATAATAAAAAACACCAACCAATGAAAGGATATATCAATGAGAATCTGGTCCAATTATAAAAAACAATTCTTCTGCCCGACTATCGTCTCCTATGCTGGCGCACATGATAAAAAAATACATGAAAATAAAATAATTGAATCAAAATATTAAAAATTAACATAAAACTAAGGAAATCTAAATGAAGCAAATTCTAAAGTAAAATAAGGGATATGGCTACAAAACTAGGCAGAAAATGCAACTAAAACAAGGGTGAATATGCATCCACCACTAATATTCAAAAGTATGAGGAAAAAGCTTAAATAAAGATATGAAGTGTATAAGGAAAAGTGTTCCCATAAGGTGAAAAAGGTATCGTTAAAAAATTTTGAATCTTCCTTAAGTGAGGAATCAAAATGATGAAGATTTATTTTACACTAGAGGCAAGTCATTTAAAGGAAAGACCAACTCCTACACCTCCCACTGCTATGAGTGTAGCCAAAAGGGTAACTTCAAAAATGAGTGTCCAGAAATAAATAAGCATGTTAAACACAAAGGCTACAAGAAGTCACAATATATGTACTAGAGGGAGTAAAATTATACAAAGAAGGACGAGCAATAGAAGAAGGGAAAAGAAGCAATTCACAATGACTCTTGGGATTCATCTCGAACTTCAAACATGTCAAGTGAGGATAAACATGAGTATTACATTACTCTCATGGCAATATGAAGTGAAGGAGATGAGGTAAGTTTCAATTAGTTTTACAAATATGCCTTAATTGAACTGATCCTTGCCTCCTACACTTTTCTTATTTCTTGCAAAACAAAACAAAGCTTGGTAAAATTGTTGATAAATTTTATGACGAAAGGGATTAACTTGGGCATCATAATATTTTTTTTTAAAAGATATTAGTGTTCTTATGGAACTTGATATTAATTTAGGTTTGAAGTGGAAATAAATATGCATCATGATAAAGACCTTTAAGAAAAAGGTTACTTTTAATGCCAAGATTAATGCTCTTGATTATCAAACCATTGTTCTAGTGGAGAGTAAATTTTCTACTCTCCATCTAGAAAATTATTCTTATTTGACTAGATATTTTTTACAATATGATCTTATTTGCGTGAATGATTCTATTTCTAAAGTTTATTCTACTATCATAACTCTTACCCAAGATAATCATTTTCTTAGGACTTCCTTTACCAAAGAGATTGGTATTCCATGGAATAGTATATGGTGTTATCCACAATAACAATAAAGTAAGGATTATTCAACATTCTATGGAGAAATCATGTTTCTCGAGATAAATGATATGTAACATTGTATAAAGAATGATCCTTTTTCAAATAATTGTCCTTTACAAAAGAAGGGAATCAAGAAAAATATGGTTTCGGTTCCAAAGCTAACCCTTGATACAAAAATCTGAATATGATCCATGCTTTCTTCTTTGTAGGAAATTTTGAAAACTGATTGTTGATAGTAGATAGTCCAAGCACATGATATGAGGTAAGAATTACTTCATCTTACTAACCAAGAATAATGTGGTTCAACAACATTCAATGATAATGGTGAAGGGAAGATAAATGGTGATGTTGAAGTAGAAAACTATTTGCGGATCAAAATTTACTCCTTGTAAATAGCCTACACCACAAACTCATTATTTTAAGTCAATAATGTGATAAGGGATACGTTATTGAATGCCTCTTGTTAGATCCCTTACTTTCAATGTGTATAAAAGGGACACATGAATATAAATCTTTACACTATTGTCATTATTTGTTTAAAGCATATTATGGGTACTTCTTGTTAATAAGAAGGATTTATCTTTAAGGGGTTGTATAATTGGTCATGTAAATATGCATCAATTTAAGATATTGAAGGACTCAGTAAAGTGTCTTTCCAAGATAAATATGAGTAATGACAACCTTGCACACAAGTGAAGAAAATAAAGTCATGTTTCAAAATAAAGGTGATTCTTATAATCTATAGGGAACTAGAACTTATTAAATTGATTTGTTTGTAGAAATGTTCATGAAATTACCTACAGGTGATACATCTTGTCTTTTGGTTGTTGATGACTATTATAGATTTACATCAACATTCGTCTTAGTTTCTAAAGTCACCCACTTACAACTTTTATATCCTTTTGTTGAAGCGTGTAGAACAAATGTTCCTATGAAAATCATCTTATAGATGATGAGTATAGGCTAGAGTTTAGATATTAGTTATTTGTATATTTTCCTGATAAAATAGCCAAATTCCATAATGTATTTCCTTTGAACACCTCAATAAAATATGGTTGTAGATAGGAAGATTCATTATATACAACAACTGGATAGGACCATGTTTTTCTAAATGATAGACAAATAATGATTCTTTACAAGAAATGTCTAGCATCGTTTGTAATATGATTCCCCAATTTGTTTAGGTTGTATTTGTAGATACATGATTTCTTTCTACAAATTCATGATTTAATAATTTGGTTTTAAGGAAAACCCTCTATGAGTTATGGAAAGGTGGGATACCTCTATCTATTATTATGATGTCTTTGGTTTCCCATTATTTGTGATCAATACTAAGGATATCTTGGATAAATTCTATGTTGAGCCTTTTAAATATATCTTCCTTGGTTATAGTTTGATGAGTAGATCTTTTCAAATGTAAAATGTAGAGAATTCTAGATTATAAGAATCCATAAATGTAATATTTCTTGAGACTAATATATCTACTTCCAATAATGTTCTTTGTGATGATATAATTGGTGATATTCTTTCTAGACTAAATAAAATAGAAATCAACTAAAATAAACTAATATTAATGGTAAGGTAGTTTATCAACCAGTTCATGAAGAAAGTTGCCAAGATAAAGAGAAGAAGGATCCAATCCCAAGGTTTGCAAAGAACCATATAAAGGAGATTGTCATATGTGACCCATTTGGGAAGGTCCAAACAAGATCAAACTATGAGGACTAAGCATAGTTCCTTCATTTCATAGTTGGAGCCTAAGTACACAAAAGAAGATCTTGTAGACAATGATTTGATGGTAGAATTACAAGTGGATATAGAAACATTTGACAATAATAAAGTGCATATATTAGTCCCAAGGCTCGTGACAAGAACATTATAGGCACATAGTATGAATTTAATAAAAAAACATTAAAAACAAATAAATATACTAAGAAACAAAGGAAGATTGGTTTTCCAATTCTAAAACCAATAAGAAGGAAACACTTTTGATAAAAGTTATACACTACAAGAAAGTCTAGTATCAATTTGTATGTTACTTGACTTTTCTAGTCATATTTTTTTTTCTTTTTCACCAGATGGATGACAAAAGTGCATGTGTGAACGGATATAAAGGAAGAAGTCAAGTTGTCTTAACCTCCTAGTTTTGAGAATTTAAAACAATATGACCATTTTTATTTTTTGCATAAGGAATTTTTGTACCTCAAGATATTAGTACAAGAAACTATATACCATTATTATAAATGATGTTATTCAAAGGGAAAATTATATCATACTTCAACTCTCCTTCTTAAACACACCTATAACAACTATTTTGTCATTCAAATCTATGTTGGTGATATTGTATTAGGTGCTACTAATCTTCATCTTTACAAGGAGTTATGCTCCCTTCGATAGAGTGAATATGAAATGAGGATGACGGTGGAGATAATATTCTTCATAGGATTCCAAATCAATCAAAGAAAAGATGGTAACTTCATCAACCAACGAATAAACACAATTGAGCTCATCATTCACTTAGGGATGAATAATTGTATGCCAGTTTGCACTTGCATGTATAACATCACATTGCTTTATAAACACAAATGTGAGAAAATTCATGCAAATCTATGTCGAGGTCTGACTACTAGTTTATTATATCTCACTAGTTTTGGATTTGTTATTATATTCTATGAAGTCTTGTGTGATTTCTTTCAATGTTTCCTTAGAAAACTTCATCTTATTCTAGTTAAGAGGATTCTTAGATATCAACCAACACTCCCAATTTTGGGTTGTAATACCCTAAATCAAATTATTTTAATCTAACTTCCTATAGTGATTCTAACTACGTAGGGTGTTTTATTGATAGGAAGTACACATGTGGAACTTGTAACCTCCTTGTACCTCATATAGTTTCTTAGTTCTCAAATAAGAAAAGTACAATGGTTGTTTTAATGAAATAATCTTAATACTATAGCTTCTGATAGTCGTTGATCCCAAGTACTATGGATGAAACTATGAAATTATTTTGATGTATAATTTGATGCTTGAACTATATTTTATATTTGTACAACTATAATAATGTTCTCTTCTAAACTTGCATTGCATATTAGAGATAACAACAAAGAGGTTCACCATAATTTTCACTATGACAATTTTGGTAAGATCAATCTATATCATACACGTTGACACATAAAATCATCTTTTAGATATTTTTGATAAACATGTACATACACATAAATTCTATTATATTAGATCGTAATTGTTATTACTTCTCTTGGTGAAAATTTCATGTCCCCTAGTTAGATTAATCTTTCATCCCTATAAAATCGTCTCAAATTCCATAAGGATTGCAAATGTCCATATTTGTATGAAAAATACATTGTACTTATCACTCATATTGATTGTAGTTTGAATCAAACTACAATTAATATGAGTGGAAAGCACAATGTATTTTTCATACAAATATGGAAATTTGCAATCCTTATGGAATTTGAGAAAATTTTATAGGGGTGAAAGATAAATCTAACTAGGGGACATGAAATTTTCACCAAGATAAGAAATAACAATTACGATCTAATATAGTTATCTAGACTTATACCCTCTTTCCCACAAATTCACATGATAATTATCTACATTATCTTCATCTTCAAAAATACAACCACCCCCACAATTCATTCTACGTGACATGTTTTCCACTTCTTGCTATTTTATTAATTTTCCACCTCCCCTTATCCTTTATAATTGTTTACCTTCCCTCTTTCTCTAACTTCTCTCATTTCTCTCCAATACCATGGTATCAAGAGGAAGGAAACTTGATTTAAGGCTTCTCTTGGCACCTCTTCCTTAGAACAAAAATAATTTAAAATATGTGGTAACAAGGGTATGAATTTCTTGAGAGGAGATATATATACCTTTCCACAACTGATACTCACACAAGTAAGATACCTTGAAACACCTACAAGGTATGTGTTTCTCTATTCTATAATTACTTTTCATTCTCTTGATTTTATTAAAACTCTTATAATTACCTACCATAATAGATCATTGTAAAATAGGATGTGGATGAGTTTGAAATTAATCTTTCTTGAAGGTACTCCATCACCAATCTTCCCATTGGAAAGAAATCATATCCAATTTGTGATTGTAAGTTAAATCATATCCAATTTGTGATTGTAAGTTTTCTTTTTGAGATTTCTAAATATCACATATTGTTTTCACAAAAAATGAAGAGTTTGATCTGACTACTCTTCATCCTGCTCTTTGTAGAAACAATTCCAAATATTATCACACTAATATATTCCTTGCTTTCTTACTTACTCAAGGTGATGATTGTTGGACCTTATTATGACATCAAACTTTCATACTAAGAAAAATCAAACAGAGGTTGTTGATAGAGTTTTTTGAAATCAAAATTACTTATCTATTTCCTTGTCAAGAAGATCCATCCCAAAGGGATTTCTAGTATAACCATCACATGAATTCTTTGAAACGATCTAGAATATTGGAGATGTTGGTCCCCTAACTCAATGTTGATTATGGATTTTTTGAGAAATCCACCTACACAAGACTTCTTATACACTTCCAATCATAAAGGTACATTTATCAATTCTAACAGTCTCCATAAGACTTCTTCTCCTGGTGAAATGTCTTCTTCTCAAGCTTTGTGCTCAGTATCAATATAAAGCACCTATATCTCCTCCACCATGAGTGACTTTCACATCACATATGAGGAAGTCGTGGGTTATATAATGAATTCAAATGAATATTTTGTGACATAGACGTAATATCTATAGAATACCCAATACCACATTCATTAAGAATTTTCCATGTCATGGGAAATATGAAATCAAGCTATGCTTCACCACATCCTTCAACTTTATGTCAAGGTCCATAAACTCTCTTTTATCCCACTCTGAATTATGGATCCTATGCATTAAATAGTTATATCCTATAGCCAATACAAATACCACTTCTAATCAAACTACTCTTCATGAATGATCTTCTAATATTTCCATCAACCCCACCTCTTTCTGTACCCTATGATCCATTCAAACTGCTCTTAATGAATTTATTCGACTATTTTACCAACATCCTGATCAATCCAATGCCCTTGTATACTATGTGATGAAGACATGGAAATAGACCAATGACAATTGGACATCCTACACTAGTGTTGATGTAGAAATGGATTTGGGTAGTGAGGATAAAGATGAAGTTGAAGGAGACTAAGTTGATATTGAAGAAGGTGAAGAAAAAGATATTGAACCTGTCATGGAAATATACCATCCACTCTCTAAAAATGTGCTAGTAGATGTGGTTTATGATCCAGAACAAGACTATGTCTAGGACTAGTATTTGTTCCCTATAATTTCAGTATTGCATGCTCACACTTCTCGTATAACACATGCACTCGATATTCACACTTCTTTTTAAAATACACATGTGTGCTAGACTATTCAATAACCATATAAATTTATACTTCATGTATGAAACTCTATCTTTATGGAATGTTATTAATTTTGTTGAGATGTTATGTTTATTTTTATGATTTACTAATATCACTGTTTTCACTCACTGCAAATTATTATCCCATATTTTTTGATTGATTTGAGTATATTCTCACTTTTCTAGTGAATCATTGCTTATGAATTGTTTTCCTACATGGAAAAAAACCTTCACTTTTACTCTTTTACCCCTACACTTATTAATATAAAAAGGGTGAATAAAAATTTAGACTGATTACAAATGTATGGTAGATTTCATGGTATTATTAGAAAAAAGGGTGATATATCATGAATTGAGGGGGAGTTACAAAATTCTCATCAAGTAAAGCTAATGATATATATGGTATAAAATTCATGACTAATGTTACTGAATACATTTGAGGAATAGTTTTTCATCCATAGGAAGGGAGAGAATGTTGAACCTAGGATACATTATGCACAATACCATATTTCGATGATGAATCCACATTATATATTTATTATGTCATATATATGTATATATATATATATAAAGATGTTTCAAACACATGTGCCATTCGTTCAACATGACGAACCCTAATTGAAAATGATCCTACAAGGCACACAAAAAATCAAGTTGACTTAACAGCATTGAACAATTCCTTAAATCATTTGGTATAATACATTCAAAACTTCAATTTTGAATTGCTCATTTGATATCATCATAGAAATATAAAAGTATAATGTGAAAGGAGTATCTATGAATAGTTTATCAATGGAGTTCCATTTTACAAAATATCGACACACAGAGTGATCTCATTGTGTGGAATCCTACTAAGTGGCAAGAAATATTGTCGATTATACTCAAGAAATTTTTTTCCAACTATATTAACCGATTCTTAGTTAAAAGTGACTACCCTAGGAAAATTCCAGTCATAATTCAATCCTATGATGTTTGGTAATTCTAATAGGAAATACCATCTGCTAGAATTTTTTAGGGGAATTACATCAATTTCTTTTCCTACAAATACAATGGCTATTCATCATTTGAAATTCCTCATATTAGATAACTTTATTCTAAGAGTTTGATAATAGATATGCTCACAGAAAGGTTTACTTTCATTTTTATGTTTTCAGGTCACAATTAACATCTTGTATAATTAAAAGTTAAACTATCATAAAATAGTTATGGCATTCAAAATAAAAAAACGTAGTACTAAATGAAAAATTAGATACATGTCATTATCCAATGTAGACACTAACTTTTTTTACTTCTACGTATTTCTATAAAATTTTTTTGGATAAGTTAAAATATTACTAGAGCCCCAAAAAAGAGTATAGAGGTGAACACCCCGTATACTGTACAAGGTCATCAAAGACCCCACATCAACCTAACCTCTGGCTTGACCCTAATAAGGGTACCCGGGTTAGCTTTACAAAACCAACACAAGCTATTAACAAACTCATCAAAAAATTGAATTGAAATTTATCCCTAACCCTTTTGTCATGGGCTCTACAATTCCTCTCTTGCCAGAGGAGGAAGATGAGACCCATCCAGATCAGCCCCGCAAACCTCTTAAGATGACAATCCATAGTCGTCGACTCCAAAATCTAGCCCATATTATCCATAAGGTTGGTGGGTGGGTTACCCCCCAACTAAGGTTAAGGGAGAAATGAACCCGAAGGTACTTGGCATATGGTCAGCCAAAGAAAAGGTACTGATGAGACTCCATCTTCTCATAGAAAAGCAGGAAAATGTTGCTAGAGCCAACCACCCTTCTACTAACTCTATATCTCATAGGAAGCTGACCAAGGATGGCTCTATAAGCAAAAAAGCTCCACTTGGGGCAGTGGTAACTGCTCTAAAGAATCTGGTCCCAAGGCACCTACGACTAATTGTGGACAATCCTCCAAGGCCTGTCTCTCTCCCGAACAGTCGAGTTGTCGTTGACTTAGTGATACTCCTGATGGCAAGAATCCCAAGCCAAGAACATCTTGTGCCAAATTCTAGAACAGGAAGTAACCTCCACAACACCAACCTCCAAGCTAGGCCCATACCGTTTCCTCATCCTGGAAGACCAGGTAGACTCTGGTTTAATAAAAAAATTATGCACCCTTTTCGCCGTAGCTTCCCACATAATATAAGAAGCGTCAAACAGCCCCAGCCCTCCTCTATGCCTAGGTTGAGCCACCTCCAACCACCCCACACCATGTTGCCCGCCAAACCACAAAAAAACAGCCATAATCGATATGCATTTGCTCAAGATAAAGTCAGGTATATCAGCCAACCTACACCAATATCTCAGCATACTAGTAAGGACAGTTTTGATCAACACAATTCTCCCCGCCATAGAGATCTTCAACCCACTCCACGTATCCACATTGAGGCAAAGATTATCTAAGCAAGTATGATAGTCAGAACCTCTACCCATTCCTCCCGAGATGGGCACCCCCAGATACTTCATGGGAAAGAAACCAATTTCCAGCTGTATCACATTTTTCAGTCTTCCTCTTCCAGAATCACACAACTTCAACAGGAAGACCTGTGACTTGGTGTCACTGATATGAAGACAAGATAGATCCACAAACACCTCTAGGAAAATACTAACCCCTCTAAAGACTCTGGGGTGGGCAGCCACAAAAAACATGATGTCATCCGCAAAGATCATATGATTCAACACATTGGTACCCCTCACCTTGTAGCTTCTAATCCTCCCCTCCTCTTCAGCTTTGACAGCAAGACAGGAAAGGTTTTCCATAATGATACTGAACAGAAGGGGCGATAGCGGATCACCTTGTCTTAACCCATTAGAGGCTCTAAACAGACCTTTAGGAATGCCATTGATTAGCACAGAAAATGAAGTGGTCTGAACACACTGTTTGAGAACCTTCATGAACCTGGTAGAGAACCCCAATGTCTCCATGGAGCGCCACAAACCATCCCAAGACACATGGTCAAAGGCTTTCGATATGTCCACCTTGATATAACATTTCTTACACCTCACCTTCACTTGGAACTCTCTCAAGAATTCCGTCGCCAGAAGAGCATTGTCAGCAATAGAATGGCCTCTAACAAAAGTAGCTTGATTAGGAGAGATGATCATCAGAAGGATACGTTTAAGTCTTGTAGCCAGCACCATGGATATGATCTTATACATCACAGAGCAACAGGCAATAGGCCGAAAGTCACTCATAGCCGCAACTCCAGACTTCTTAGGAATAAGTCTATTGAATGCATGGTTGACTTGTCAAACCATACTCCCACCAACTAAGAACCATCTAACAATGTTGCACATATCCATACCCACAATGTGCCAACAACTATGGAAGAACTTGGCATTAAAGCCATCAATACCAGGACTTTTAGAGGCACCAATAGAGAAGGTGGCATCTTTAATCTCCACATACATGGCTAATCTCAGCAGCTTAGCGTTCATGTTATTTGTAACTCTTCTATTCAGCAAGGAATCTCTACTGCCAATGCTAACATCACTGTTATATAAGTCAGAAAAGAACCTCACAGCCAAGTCCTAAACTTTAGCTGCTTCATCCACTATTTCTCCTTTCTCATTAATCAGATTATGAATATGGTCCTTCATATTATTCCTTTTGATCGCAGCATGGTAAACCTTTGAGTTACAATCACCATCTCTCAGCCACTTCAGTCTTCTTCTTTGCCATCCAGATATCTCACGAGCTATTTCTAGTTGCGTTAGTCTTTTCCCAACCAGATCTTTCGCTACCATTTTGTCTTGGTCAGTAGGATTCAATCTCAAGATAGTAGCCTTAGCGCTATAGACCTCTCTGCCCTCCTTGATGAGATTGGGTAAATTAAAAAGGTTGCTAGACCACGCCTTTAGGGATTGCCTACGACCCTCACACCCCAAACGTCTTTGACCACATCTTCAAAGGAGGGCCAAGAGAGCCAATGGTTGAGGAATCTAAATGGCCAATTAGAATGCTTCTGTGCATAAAGTTGAACTTCCATCCAAGAGTGATCACTGTTCTGATGACCTCCCAACTTAATCGTAGCCTCAGGGAACACATCCAACCAAGATTCATTCACCAGCCCCTTGTCCAAGTTGCTAGATATATGCCTGAGCGGGTTCCTCTTATTTTTCCAAGTGATAAGACCACCTTTCATATTAAGTTCAAACAACCCCATCACATCAATCGCTTCATTTAATCTGCTAAGGATGGAGTTGGGTATAGGCAACCCACCCCACTTCTCTCTGGCTTTCTTGACTTGATTAAAGTCACCAATGACCAACTGAGGAAGATCCTGCTGGGTAGACTCGACAACCATATCCCACAGCCTTCTCATGTCCATCTCAGAATTGGACCCATACATAACCGATAGAACACAGTGAAACCCGCCTCTATTAATGCAGCTCAGAATGACCAACTAGTCGCTCTCCCCTATCTTCTGGACATCCCACATTAAAGGATTCCACCCAGTAGCGATCTTCCCCCCATCAATGCTATTGAGGTTCGAACAACACTCCCAACCTACAGGAAAAAGCCCATTAACTCTATCTACCACTTCTCTGTAAATCCTGGTCTCTAGACATATCACCAGCAAGGCCTTCACCTACTGGATGATGCTTCTAAGGGTGCTTTGCATCCTGGGAAGGGATGCACCCCTCACATTCCAGACTAATAGAGTCATTGGGAAAACACATCTACTCCCCTTCAAAGGGAAGCTTCCACGACCACCTCTACCCCTGCCTCTGCCCCTTGCGACCTTCTCACCTCCAATGACCCTCCTATTACTCGACCTCCTGTCACTCAGTGCCTCACCCACATCTAAGTCCTGGTCCTACAAGAGAAGGGAAGGATTCATAGACACTGACACCCCCAGAACCTCCCCCTCCTCTGCGTCAAGAACCAGGTTCCCCAGAACCTCTGCTACTACATCCACCACGCTAAGGCATCTATGGATTCTGCAATTGATTAACTATGTTCAAAGAAAATCATGGGCATTCAAATTAATTTAACTATTTCAAAAGAAAACCCACAAGATTAAATCTCAACATACCTAGATTTGACTTGAGTTGCCAGTCTCCTCGATGGGAAACACAATCCATGCAGCTGGATGGAACTTGAACAATTGATGCAAGACAAATGTGTTGGTTTGTATAGGATTTGTTTGCTTCCATGTCCAAAAATGTCTACTCATAAAGTAACAACAACCTTTATAGTTGTGAATGTCTGCCCTTTTTCATGTATGTTTGAGGTGCTTGAGGAGGGGTCAAGAAGGAAAAGAAAGATGCGGATTTTAACTTCTCATAATTATATGAGGGAAAAGCATAGGTCATGAGGGCCTCAATTACCTTAAATAGGTGATGATGATATTCTACAATGCAAATAGTAGTAGGTGATATGAGAAATTGTGTTCCATAATGGTCTACCTTGTAGCATCGTTAAAAGAATTCAACCTGATATGGATAGCCACATTTTAGCTTAAAGGGATTACAATGGTATGGTTTCCAATGACATGAACTTCATCTGTTCCGATGAAGTTGGTGAGATGAAGTCTTCAAACAACTCCATATCTATATAGAAGATGGCTTTCCAGCCCTTGGATCTATTAAAATGAAATTGCATATGTTAAGTTATCACCCAAATTTGTGAGACAAAATGTTTGGTATTTGTGATGACTAATGCAAGTTTTTCCCCACTCAAGAATAACAACATCCATATAACCACATGGAAAGAGCTATGACTAGATAATGAGAATGAAGAATTAACCCTACTTAGAGGTAAACCCTTAGAATTTCCATTTTTCTTTATCCTTCCTAGTGTGGATTAATAACTTAGTTTATAACAAACTACCATGAGAAAATTTTTAAATTTCAAATTTTCTCTTATCATGACTTACTAGAATCACTATATCTATACCTTGATTAAGGTTCAATATTTATTTTCAAGGGATCTTTTAGTCTTTCAATTGCTTCAAAATATACATTTGAATCATGCCTAATACCTATTTTTGTAATCTTCACTTTCAATATCCTATCTATTCCCACACAAAAAAAATTGTGGAAATAATCTAATTAAAAATATAGGGTAAACATTGATACATATAAACTATTCATGAATATAATGTTGGTTCATATTATCCAACCAAGGTTTCTTCTCATCTAAAAAACATAGAGACAAAGTACTTCGTCTAGAACTCTTCCTTGAAATAGTCCCAAGACAAATACTCAATTGATTTTGTTTAACCTCAAATAGATTTTAATAGTTTCCAAACTCAAACTCATAGAGAGAAATTACATGATTTAACCTTTTTTGATTGAAATCTAATCATATTAAAACCATTATCACTTCAAGCCTTTTATTTCCTTTGACTAGACTAGTGGTGTTGACATAGTCAATATCTCCTAAAATTCATGCCTTCATGAATCCACATTTCGATTACGCTTGAGAAAGATCCATGCAAATGAAAATATTAATATATGGTATATTGTTATAAATCTTCATATTTTGTCCTTTGATATAATTTAAAGGATTATAATTCTCATATGATTCTAAATATGCCTCCCACTACATGTGTAGTGTATGTAGCATTATTTTGAGTCTTAGGGAGACCCCGCTCCCCCTCCTCCTCAAACAGGTGCCAGAGCCCGTATGTAGCATTATTTATAACAAAGTGAAGGAATATGTATATTAGTGAAGGCAAAGAAAACGTAACAAAAATATTCTAGGTGACTTTAGTGTAGTCATACATTGATATTGTAAGTTTATCACCCCCATATGATTAGGGTTTTTGTAGTAAGGATATATATGGCAGACAAACATAGAAGCATGAGAATGTAAAAAATTCATAAAATGGAGCAAGAACATATACCAAAAAAAACATTTCCTTTGCATGTGAAAAATATAAATTAATATAACAAAAAAGTCGAAGAACATATATATGTGTATATATATGTATGTATATAAATTTTTTATTATTAAATATAACAAAACCTTTTCATCTCCATTTAGTAATTTAAACAAAACTTGCTTAGAATATATTTCATTATCATTACAACTAAAACAATAGAGGTGTAATGTTAGAAACAATCTAATACATGCAAGAAATGAGTTATGAAAATACACATGAGACAAGAATACAATACAAATCATCCATGTTAGTTATATGAGAACATGTCTATCACTAATTACTTTCAAGACATTGATGCATGAATCGATTCGTTTCAATTGTTGGAGACAACCCAACTCACCCCAAGTACATGTCAAATGTAAATATTGATATTAAACATTGTATTACAAGAGATTATCATTTATAAATAATTAAACAACTTATCTTGCCGAAATGTTTGCAAAAAAGTACATAAATAATACAAACTAAAACCAAAATTAAGGTTAAGGTCCAAAGTTTAGTGTTTCAATAGTGATCTTCATTATTTTATTGATTTTTGTCTATCCGGTTGAATCCATTTGAAAGATAGGATTTGTGTAAAACATGTATAAATAATATATAAGCTCTATAAAAGATACCTCCATTCACAAAAGGTGCACTAAGACTAAGCCTTAGCTTATGGTAAACATCTTTTCTATCTCAAGGCCCTGGGCATCAGGGTAACTCTAAGTAAATTTGTATGCAATGTTTTGGAATGGTCACCAAGTTGTAAATTATCACCTATCAAATAAGGGTTATCTATTTCATAGTCATGTATAATCATACTCAATTCACCATTATACAATCTACGGTTACAATTAAATGGCCTACAAATCCTTTGTAATTGCAACTGACCCCATGGATGGTAACCAAACTTGTTTTCGATCACACATGGACCAATTACATGCATTCTATCTTTGATAATATGAAGAGGGTTTATCTATGATATTTAAGTTTTCTTATTAATGTATTATATAGATTTATTCTTCTATTTTATTATGCTTATTATATTAACCAATTATGATATGTTTCAATGCAATGAAAACTATAATTCTCTATTATCATGGATATAGGACATATATTAAATGAAATAGGTTTTTATGTACCACTACTACATATAATACTAGTTCATTTCAAACACTTGTAACGAGCTAAATATCCAAAATTTTAGAAAATAATGATTTCACTAAGTAGTATTTCGCTTACAACCAAACATAGGCATAACATTTATACATAAATCTCTGGAGATTATAATTACATTAATGCACAAATATCCAAACCTAAGAAAAGAGTTTGAAATTTATATGGGTAATTGATTGGTTCCAAATAATTTAATCCAAACTTCGATATCCCATATACCACCCTAATTATGCACAATATTATTACCATATGTTTAAAATAAATGTCATATATAGAATCACACATAAATTTTTAGATGGTTTTCAACATTGATGTCTTCATAAAAAAATGCTAAATGATATATAAATTTTTTCCATGGAAAACTCTTATTTTTATATTAGACTAAATCATGATTATTGTACAATTCAAGTATGAAAAGATATTAGTTTTTAATCTTGTCAAATTTCCATTCTATGTCATTATTTTTAGTAGCAGGTCATTCACTTACCTTTCATGTACCAATGTTGATGTCCTCATAGTAAAAAAGAGGGAATTCTCAAAATTTAGTTCCAAGCTCAACATTATTTTTAGGTTGAGGTAGTTCATAAAATTCTTTTCAAACAGGGCCTAAATGGTTAAACATGAGGAATCTAGCTCAGACTCATTTCGATCACCCATTCTCAATAATAGAGAAGAAACAAGTATAAGGAGAAAAAGAACATAAGGAAATTGAAATTGAAACTTACCTAATTAAAAAATTAGTTAAAATCAAATTTTTTGAGGTCTTATTCTTGCACCAGACCTACTTGCTACATGGTGATAAACGATGACTATCCCTACCATATTTTTTTGGAGCTCTAGGGATTTATGGAGAACAACAATGAGGTTGTCTCTTAATAAAACCCCCAAAAGAAATGATTTTTTGTCATTTAAATTAATTTTGTATACATGCACATCGATATGCATGCCTACTAATGTGGGTTGACCTATACCAGTAAGAATGTTAATATTAATGGATATTCTAAACATATGTTACATGCATATGGATCACTACTATAGGCATATTAATTTTGAATGCATATGGATCGCTACTATAGGCATATTAATTTTGATACCTTAACAAGTATATTTTTTACTTTGAATTTCACTGAGATTCATATTACTATGCATCTAAAATTATATATTTATTTATATTAATAAAAAATGCACCAATGTCTACTAGGACCTTAACTAAAACACAAGAAACATAATTCTCCAAATTTATCTATGTAGTTTTGAAATAAAATAGTTAGCACTACTACTCACAGCTAAGTTAAAACATCTTAATATTGTTTCATTAGTAGCGTTATAATTTTGTCTAACTTAACCAAGATCACAATATTTATTTAGACTAGAGGAATCTTAGATTGTACCTAGTGTATCACAAAGTATTTTTTTTTAGGAAAGGTAATGTTATATATTAAAAGCACATTAAGCAAGTGAAAACCTGCTTATGTGGAAAACCTACAAAATGTTTGTAAACGGCAGCAGAAAGAAAAAAGACTGAAAAGGAAAATAAGCCTGTGAGAGCATTGTTTTGCTAACGTGGGGGGCACCCCTTAAAACAAGCCCCTTGAGAATTAGAAAGTTTTTCATCCTAGAGATTTTGTTGTTTGAGCTGCCCTTGAACCAGAAAGATAAGTCACAGTTGTTGTTGTACTAAGCTAACGCCAGTCTCATCGTCCACCATAACTTTAAGGTCACAAAGAAAAGTAGCTTCTGATTCTCCTTCCTCTGATTCATCCTGTCTCCCTTCTGCTAATTTTCCTACAGTTTAGTAAGGATATGAAGATCGAAATCTACTTGAGTTATAACATTTCTTGCCAAATTTTTGTTGTTGTTGAAAGTTCTATTGTTCCTTTCTTTCCAAAGATTCCAGCAGATTGTGGTGAAAAGAACACTGCTTTTGAAATTTCTGTAAAGTCTTAAAGGTGTTGTTTGGATGGGGAAAGTGGCTTCCTGGATATCAGGAAGGTAATTTCTCATGAAATGTGAAAAGATAGTTCGAGAAAAAGAGCATTTAAAGAAGATGTGGCTGACCGGGTCACTATTTTTTTCACAGAGGGCACATCTTAACGGACCAATGAAACCCTTTTTTGTGATGTTTTCACCTGAAAGAAGTTTGTTATGTAAAAGAAGCCATAAGAAAGTTTTGTATTTTTGTGGCCATTTTTGTTTCCAAATCTTTGATGATGAAGGGGATATGCCTCTGAAAGAGAGAAAATTGTAAGCAAGTTTAACCGAATAATCTTTCCCCCATTTCCAAGTGATGATATTTGAGGTGTTGTTTTCCATAGAACTTGAAAGATGTCTGAATTCATTTTGACTTACTTGGGAAAGGATACATCTTTTAAAGGAATTTGATCTGTTACTGGTGATTAGAGAAAGGGCTTTATCAATCCTTAGGTTGAGGAGATTATTTGGAATGGACCATCATGGTTTGAGATTTAAAACAGAGTTGTTTTCGAACCATGGATCAAACCAGAAGGAGATAATTTTGTGTGAATGAGGAGGAGTATTTAAGATTTGTGAAATCATTTGTATATTTGTATTGATGAATTTCCAAAGCGGGGAGGCTGTTTTCAGATGGATTTGGTGCCAAGGAGGTGAGTTTTGATAATATTTGTATTTTATGAGGTTGGTCCAGATTTTCTTTTTGTTTTGGATTAGACAGTCAATGATTTTGGCAATGAGGCAGAGCAAGTGCGTTTCAATGTTTATTATTCCCCAACCTCCTTGATCCAGAAGAGCAAAAATCATTTTCCAATTAACTAGATGGTAATGTTTCCCTGGTTTATCTAGTTTGTGGAAATTATTCGAAAGATAATTTCTTCGAATTTTATCTAGAATGGACTTAGTTTTTGAGGGTAAGGGAATGCATCTCAAGAAGTGGGTTGTTATTGGTGTGATGACACTGTTTAAAAGGGTGAGCCTACCCGAGAGGTTTAGAAAGTTGTTTGCCCAATTTGTGAGTTTGGAGTTTATTTTTGAGATTATGGGGTTCCAAATAGCATTTGTAATGTTATAAGGAGTGATGGGGAGACCCAGGTATTTGATAGGGAAATCTTCAGTCATGCATTTTAGGAAGTCTTTGAGGTGCTCCAAAGAGGATTGAAGAATGTTTACCCCAAAGATGGAGGATTTTTGTATATTTACTTTTATCCCAGAGATATATGAGAAGAAACCTATGATCCTAAAAATATTTTGAACAGAGGATTTTTTCTGGAGAGGAGAAGATGATGGTTTCATCTATGAATTGAATGATGTTGTCCTTGCAGACATCCCATTTGAATCATGCGAAAGAGAATAATGGTTAAAATGATAAAGAGGTATGGAGAGAGAGGATCCCCTTGTCTAAGTCCATTAGAATTATGGAAATAGCCAAAAGGAACACCATTGATGATGGTGGAGAAATGATTTGTTAAGATACATGCATGGCTCCAAGAAATCCATGTGTCAGGAAAATCAAATCCCTTGAGAGTATTCAACAGGCATTGCCAGTTAAAAAAGTCAAAAGCTTTTTTGAAGTCCAGTTTGATGGCAAGGAGAGGAATTTTTTTATGGCAATGATGGATCGTTTCATTGACCATTAAAAAGGCATCTTGAATGCTTCTATTTTTAAGAAAGGTAGATTGGTTAAGAGGAATGATGTCATCCATGAGAGGTTTGATCCTGTTTGCTAAAGTTTTTGCGATGATTTTGTATGAGGTGTTTATGAGGCTGATAGGTCTGAAGTGAGAGATAATTTCAGGCTGACTATTTTTTTTTATCAGGGTGATGAAGGTTTTATTAATGTATTTGATGATGTTTTGTGGGTTTGAACTGGCGTGGAAGGCGAATAGAAAGGCAAGAAAATCATGTTTATAATGGTTTCAGTTAGCCAAATAGAATTCCACATTTAGACCATCAGGTCCAGGGGATTTATTTTTACCGAGGTCAGAAATAGCAGCTTGTAATTCATCAGGGGTGAAAGGTTTGATGAGATCTTGAGGGTTTTTTATTTTATTTTGACAAATGGTATTCCATTGGAGGTTATTTAGACAAATTGGGTTGTGGTTATTTTTGAAGATTTTTTTTAAATGGTTTTTATATGTGTTATGATGGATTGTTTATGGGAAGTGAGTCTGCCATTTATCATTAGGTGAGTTATGGCATTATTTCTAAAGTTTTGGTTACATATTTTATGGAAGTATTTTGTATTTTTGTCACCTTCTTTGGCCCATGTAATCTTAGCCCTTTGTCTCCATCTTGTATCAATGTTGTTATTTATGTGATCAAGGTCAGCTTTTATTGATAGGACCAAAGCTGGATCAGCAGATGGGTCTTTTCCAACAAAGAGAAGCTGTTCTTCAAGATTTTTTTGAATTTCAGATAAGTTCGAGGGATTTTGAAATTTCCATTTTTTATGTTATTTTTGATATATTTTGTATTGTTTAGGATGTGAAGACCCATGTTTGTTGTTTGAGGGTTGGCAAGCGTCCAGGCTTCAAGACAGGATCTGGAGAAATTTTCCATGGAGAGCTAGTTGTTTTCAAATTTGAAGGGGCGAGAACCCCAAGAGCAAGAAGTAGTTTCGAGAATTAAGGGAAAGTGGTCTGAGATAGTTTTGTGGGAGATATAGACTAATGAGAGTGGATGCTTGTCTTCCCAAATATTTGAACAAAGGAAGTGATCAAGTCTAGCAAATGACTAGTTTCTTGACCACGTATATAAAGCATTTGAGGGAACAAGGTCAATAAGAGAGTGGTTTGTTAGCATCTGGATGAACTTTTTATCAGCTACTGACATCGATGAAGAGGAAGGATTTGAATTGTGCCTATCAGAGATCTGGGTGATAAGATTAAAATCGCCACCAGGAACCCAGGGAGACAGGTGATAATTTGTGAAGAGGTAGTTTAGCTCCTCTAGGAATGGGGATTTATCATACCCTGGTTCCCCATAGATACCAGAGAAAGACCAAAGATAATCGTCAGAGAGATTTTTAAAATCAATAGTTATGGAGAAGTTTAGAATTGAAGAGTTTTGCATGATAAGAGCCTGGTTATTAAAAATGACAATGATACCACCTTTAAAGCCCTTAGGGGGTAGTTGAATCCAGTTTGTGATTCTGTTACCACCTATAGTTTTGAGGGCAAAAGGGGTGAGGCAGGTTTTAGTTTCTTGGATGGAAATGAGGTCTATATTATTTTTATAAATGTGGGATCGTATTTTTTTTTCTTCTTTGAAGATTTGCAGCACCACAAATATTCCAAGAAGAAATTTTCATGATGAAGGAAAATATAAAAAGCTAAAAAACAAGAAAGACACAGATAAGGTGCTAGCCTGTTAACACCTTCTCTTCGACCAACCCATGAAGGATTCAAGGTTGTTAAGAACATTTTGTGCGTCATCATCCTCTTCAATGTGAATGCCTGTCTTATTTGCAAAAGATGTGAAACTTTTTATGTTTGACCAAGAAGCTAGATCTTCTATTGTATCAAGATCTTTATTTGTTTTTTTTATAAGATGGAGTTGTAGAAAAAGTAGACGCAGAGGAAACACAACTAAAAGAGCAAGGAGGGGAGTTACCTTTCTTTGGTATGTTTATGATGTTGGAGCCTTTGGAGTCAAATTGATTTGGCTGTAGGATCTTTTGAAGGTAGCTGGAGTTTGGCTTCTGCTGAGGGCTCTCATGTTCCGAACTCTGTAGAGAGTTTTCCTTTTTGTGCTGAGATGAGTCTTGAAACAGAGTTGTTTGATTGTTTTTGTTTGGTGAATTCCAACTTTCCTTCAAAGAAGAAGGTGATGGGAAAGTGTTGCTTCTAGGTTTGATATTGATTGTAGGGAGAGGGGGCTCTGGAGATCTGGTTCTTTTCTTATTTGGGAGGTGTAGGAGTTATCGGTATGGGTTGAGGTTTTCCTAATCCAGACGTGGTTTCTGTCAGGTGGAGCTTTGGAATGCGAGATAGGGTTTTTGTCTTTGTTTGGGCTAAACCAGGATGGTGGATGAGAGGTAAGATCAGAGAAGGTTGTGTTGTTTATTGTAGGGTGTTCAACAGCAAGCTTTAGATGATAGATGGATTCACCAATTCTAATGTTGATGGATGGCGGTAGGGAGATGGCGGCTTTGACAGAGAAGAGGCAATAAGCTTTTATGTATTGAGTGGGGTGAAGCGTTTCTGGGCTAATGTATTGGAGCGTAGGCCCAATAGAATGTGCAATGCCTCTAAAAATCTCAATCTCCCACAGATGGGGAGGAAGATTTGAAATGTCTACCCAGTCTGAGCCGCCTGATGGGGCAGGGAAAGAACCAGAGTCAGCTGACCATTTAGATAATCTCGCCACGATAAAGCTTGAACCACAAGGAATGGTGAGCACTTGGTTGAAAATATGGTTTATCTTCGTTCCTTCAGGGACAGTGTAAATAAGATGGGTGGGCGAGAAGATTTTTGGTTTGAGGATAGTATGGCCAGGAAGAAGAAGAGCCAAAGCTCTAGTGATGTCTAGGACGTTGATTGGGTTGTTGTCCAAGTTATTTTCTACTAAAACTAGGATGCTTCTAAGAGAGAAGACTTTGAGTAAGCGCATAGAGTTTGCAGGGAGATCTCGGGCAATAGCATATTCTAGGTGATCAGGAACCTTCATGGTTGGTAAGGAGGAAGGATGGTTTTCACAGAGGGTTTTTGCAGATAGGGTCTTTGGAGGAGGGTTTTTTCATTGTGTGCAGTGCTTGGCAAGGTTTCTACGTGAGTGAAAGGATTTTGATATAGGAGGATTCGGGTGTTTGAGATCACGTGACGAGGGATGGTTACTTCTACATGTTCGGGCGGGAGATTTGCGAGACATGCAAAAGGGTTTTTTGAAAGGTAATGATGATGGGTGGGCGCAGCGTTTTGCCAGGAGTTAGAAGAATGCCTTTTTGGGGCAGCAGAACTTCTTTGGAAAGGAGAGAAATGAGTCGAGCGAGAGTGCATGTAGGAGGAGTGGAGTTTTGGCTGGTATTTGTCCCTGTTAGGCTGAAAACGGGCCTTACATAACCTTTTTATGTGCCCTAGGTGACCGCAGCCGAAGCAAGTGCGTCGAGAGTAACATCTGGAAGAAGAGTGGTTGTTTTTGTGGCAGAGCAAGCAGAAAAGGGCTCGAAAAGGTCTTTTTGGGGGGACCGCAGTCCAATTTTCGGCGGTAGGGGATTTTTCTAGAGTGTCGTTTATGAGAAGGGAAGATTTAGCATGGACCAGGACGGGAAAATAGAGGTTTAGGCGAATATTGTCCTTAGGGATGATGTCCCCAAATGGGGGAGATTTGGGAAGAAGGGTTTTGTATAAGGACGATAATTTTGGTTTGTAATTTTTACCTTTAAAAGATGGAGTAGGAAAAAGCTTATACCTTTCAGCGATGGAACAATGTTGTTGGACCCGGGGAGATGTGACATCATCATCTTCAACCTCTGACCCTGAAGAGATGGAGATGGGCTAGGATTTTGCTCCCATAGGGGTTGATGTTCAGCTCTGACAAAGAGTTGGTCCGCGGAGTTGGAGGATGATGAACTATCTTGATCATATCTTTTGTAGAGGTAGGCAAGTGTTGGGGGAGTTTCGTGGTCGAAATCCCGAACCCACGCACGCAAGGTGCGATCTTGGAACGGTTGAAGGAACATCGACCACTCTGGTTGAAGGTTCAGTTCCTTGCGCATTTCACTCCAGCCTTCCGAGATGTGGAGGGAGGGGTTTTTTTTGCCCCAAGTTGTTTCCGAGGGGGTAAACCATGAAATCTGGACCTGGAAAGAGCGGTGCTCGATATTAATCATACTGATGCCAGGAGAAACGTCGTATTTTTGGTAGATCCAGGCGCTTGGCAGAGGGATTCTTGATGAGAAAAAAGGGTCGGCGACATGGATTTCGATGAAGGGAAAGCGGGAGTTCATGTTGTTCGGAGATGTTGGGGTTTTTGTGATGTTGCTGGGCACCGAGGGTTTATGCTTCTACAAAGCGCGGCGGAAGATAGATATCTTGCCTGATTTATGCATGCACGGTGTTTTTATGCATGAGGTGAGGGTGAGGATGCCTCCTGTTCTCATGTTGTAATCCGATCATTTGGTGGGGCTTTTATTGCAGATAACTGGGACAAAAGTAATGTTGATTTGATCTGGTAGCCAGCAAAATCTAGGGAAGGGATTGTAGCCGATAGAGAGAATGGAAAGGGTGGAAAGGGGTAATCAATGAGATGTTTTTTGCATGCTTCTAGGGCCGTTTGGGAAACCACGAGGTGAGATGCAACAGATGTGGATAATCTCAAAATTTAATGCACACTGGTTTTGAAGGGGTCTAAAGAAGGAGTGGGGTTTCGCCGCCAAGAGTAAAGAGAGGGTCGAGGTGATGGAACTTGAATGGCGAAGCCTGGGAGCATAAGGCCTAGAAGGACAGATATGCTGATGCTGCTTAATCCAGATGTTGCATGTTCAAATATTTAACAAGCACTTAAACCGATCAAGGAGATGGTACCAACAACCTGTAAAGAGGTGAAGAACGGGGGAAAAAGTTACCTGGGATAGGATTCTCTTATGACCTTGGTGAGGGAGAAGCTGATACCCGAAGAGAGGAAGATGGATTTTGCTGTCGTTGTTGCGAAGGAGTAGGAGGCAGCTGGAACTCATCGAGAGAGAAGGAAGAAAATCCCCTAGAAGGGTAAATGCTTTGGAACCTGAATTGGTAGAAGCGGATTCCCAAGAGAGCGGAGGATGGACTTCTCCGTCGCTAAGAATATGGAGCAAGCGGCGGCAGGAGCTCGCCGGGGAGGGGCGAGACCGACCTAGGAAGACGACGTACCGGATGGAGAATTCTAGAGAGAAGTTGGAGCTTTCTCCCTCTAACTTACCATAGCTTTCTCTTGGGAAAGTACAAAAACCTCAAAGGTATATTTTGTTAGAAGGAGACATTAGAACAATAGGAAAAATAGAAACATCGAGTACTTTCTGTACGAGCATGGTAACCCATAAACGTTTAACACACAAACATGTAGAAAAAGATCATAAAACCGAGATGAATAATATTCGAATTTGGGGTTCAGAACTAGTAAACAGCAAGGCCTGCCGTGTATCACAAAGTATAAAGAGGAATATATGTACTCATGCATAATCAATATAGTTTTTTAGTGACATAGATAGCATTGATAGTATAGCAAACTAGTGTCCAAATTAAAATCATTCTTATGAGATCTGAGTCTCTTGCAAGTTACTATCATAAAATATATAGGAGTGATGAGTGGGACCTAAGACGGGATCCACTCTGTACTTAATTGGGGAATAAACTCATCTAGTTCAAACACACTAACAAGTTCAATGTATTAGGTATTTATCGCTAAAAAAATGGTATACAAGAAACATCAATATGTAATAGTGGAATAATCACAATTACTACATTATCACAACAATAGTCCATTTACATTGTTCCTCACTGATCAAGGTTGGCATGACATACATGATAAGGTAAGAACTTAACTTATACAAAAGTACCAGTTGTTGAAGGATACTTGGCCATCTAAACCTATCCTCAATGTCGTACTTTCTAGTACATGTCCTACCCACCCATCTTCCTTTGAGACACCAATATTTGGGTGTGTTGGGAACAACATAGAAAGAGGGAACAAAAGAAAACATATTTTAGTATAAACTGAGTATGTGCAAAATAGAAATAGTTGGGGATTTAATAAAAAATGTAAAATAAGTCAAAAGTTATTAAACAAAAGGTGACTTAGTAACTATAGGCATTTAAAGATGAAAATCATTAAGATATTAAATATGTCAAAAAATGAGGCATTTAATTCTACAAAGGTGATTAGTAAATAAGAGTTCTTGTGTTTACCATTTCTGTCAATGATATATCAAACAATAACAATAAATGCTTTTTCTGAGATGTAGGAACCACCCCCAAAGACAGGTCACATTTAAGTGAGACCCCCCGATAGTTTAAAAAAATGGGACCCCCTCACCTACTCTCACAAAAGGGGGGGGACATGTAAATCATGTAGAGGTCGAGCTATGTGACATGATTAAGTCTGGAGGAAGTGCACCATCATGATGTTTTGAAGGTGGGTCCCTACTATAGAGAGCATGCACCTCTACCACTGAGATACCACTCCCTTAGCAATATCAATACATGTTGATCACAATAAAGACTAGCATAAAATACAAAGTAGGGTTGAAACCCATAATATTCTAAACCAAGTGTAGGAAGTAAAAATCATAGTGCTAAATAATATAGAATTGTAAGAGGAATAAACCCCCAGTGCATGAAAGGGAAACAAAGCCTAGTGCATAACTATATCACATTTGGCATCAGAATAAATTTAGATGCCTAGCATGGGATTAAAATACAATGCCAAAACAATGGTGGATCTACTTCTAGTTATGACTAGTCAAAATCCCCACTTGCATAATAGAGTGGGAAAATTCATATTCTTAGTCTAAATAATACTCATGAAAAGGAACGAAAACATCCACATCATGCCAGCTGGGATCAGATGACCCATCAATAATTAGTTGCACAAATTTAGGTTAAAAAATAGAAAAGGTTTCATAATATAAGATTCTTTCAAAAGTTTGAAAAATATAAGAAAAAGACACTCATTTTCAAAATGTATGCCTCACACGTAAAATTCAGGGTTTTAGTCATCATAATGACAAAAAAGGATATAACATATGGACATACCTCAGATCCTTGTTTAAATGGAAAAGGGTAAAAATACCAAGTCCATAATATGGTTCAAAGTACCTATTAATAATTCATATGAAATTAAATTACATTTTTTATTATATGCAATAACCCTAACAATGACCTTTTTAAAATTGTTGCATTAGGTTATAAAACCTATACCAATGGACATGTATTATTTTTATAGTTCCACAAACATGTTTAATTAAATTTTCCTAAATTATAAGTTAAATCATATGAATTTGACAAGTTTATTTCTTTTACTGGAATTTAATTTTTTTAAAAAGCAAATGACCGTTTTGCCCCACAACTGATATCGAAACCACACAATATATTTTAATGTCATTACTTACTAATCAAAACAAAAACCAAAAGATCAAACATAGGATCAAATGACTAGGACAATCAAGTATGATGTGACAGGAATAAAACATATTGAGGGCAAACTAGGAATTTTAGACTTATGATCCCATATACACCATCTGATGCACTCATGGAGAACATGCGGAGCAAAAACAACTTACTTCCTCCCTCTTAAAAATGTTAAATTTGTGATCGATCTAAATCACATGTCCTAAAATGAGCAGATCTACAGTAGTCGGACTCTTACATTTATAACTCGACACTCAGGCCCCACAACTATCATACGACATTCAATGTAGCAAATCGGGGTCAATCCATAGGTACAAGGGTGGTATGTGTTAAGAACGTAGGGTAGTTAGCTTAGTTACACCAACCAAAGAGTGGGAAAAGGTTTGTGTTCCTTACGGAGCGATGTTACTTCGAAAAAGAAGTAAAATAAAACAAGTAAAATAAGGCAAAAAGCAAAACAAGAGATCAAGTAAAATCAAAGAGAAAAATTTCAAGAATGGGTGGGAACTTGGATTGGGTCTCACCATCTAAGGCCTCTCACCAACATGCAATACTCACACCCATTGTATAACCTTAATGAGATTACAAGCAATCATCATAGATGTATATTCCCTCCTCCCTCGATCTTAGGATAGATCTAAATTATAAGATTGTCTCTCTCTCTCTCTTGAGATGGCAAACATTCAATCACAATATAACCATATGACCATTAATTTAAGCATTCAAACATTTTCTTGCATTCATGAAACTCCAAAGCACTTATATATGGTTAATACTACTCTTTCAAGGTACTAACAATCAAACAATACAAGATGGTGGCTAAGCATATAAATGAAGCTATAAGACCAAGAGTATAGAGATAAACATTTCTAAGAGCATATATTCAATGGATATAAGTATTTATAGGTTGGGAGAGCCTTAGTGGATACTCCTAACCCAAGATATATGTTTAACTACTCATGGTGATGAGTAGCATTATATATTTACAAGTGTTGTATGACATGGGACTGGATGGCAGAAGGAATGGAAGCAATGAAGGAAGATAGTTTTAGAGAAAGGAATAAAGGTGATACACCAACAAAGACCACTGGTGGTCAAGGTCAATGGATGTATTTTCCTCTCTCAGTGGTTGTCACAATGTTGGAAAAGGTTTGCTCGTTGTTCCCCTTATGTCAATGGAGAACTGGGATAGGGCGTGGCATATGGAAGAGAATGCCTTCGGAGTCATCCTTGGCCTTCATAAAAGGATGGCACGATGATCAATCGATTGTCAGAGTCGGATGCGGTAGTGTTCCCGCATCTTGCATGGGTGTCCAGAGCTTCTCGGTGCCATGGGGATGCTATTTATATTTTTCCTCATGTGCTCTTTACTTGTGATGCAAGTCTGGGCACGTGCCTCAGGGCACACACCTAACAACTATTGAATGACCACTATACGGCCATCAGATCTCAAGCCTCCAACTGACCCATTGGTTCTTGACTTGCTGATTGGATGACTGAGATTCAGTTGGACCATCGTTTCATTAGCTCATCCACCCATTGCATCTTTGGGTCTATCAGACCATCAGATCTTGAGGACCGATGGTTGGTGATTAGTCAATGGATGATTTGATCGACTGTCAGTTCTCAGGATATGATGATTATACTGAGTGGAAGGCCTAGTTTGAGCCATCAATTCATGACATCTGATCCTCACACAACTTGCTTGACTACCCGTCAGATGTTAGAAAGTGATGGTTAGTCTAATGATGTAGCTTTCCCGGTGTTGTGGTCTTCATCAGTTTATGGGAACCGATAAGCATCCTGCTTCCATAGTAAAAACCATTATTTCTTCAGTTGACTGCATGGAAACTAGTAGTTATCTTTAAATCATGGCCTACATGATATATATACACAAAATGGGGGAGAGTTAAGGTAGAATTACACGGAAAATAGGATTAGAAGTAAATTAAGGCATCAAATGTGCATAAAATTGAATGGTATCAAGGAGAATCCCAATTAAATGGGCTACCCCCTATCCTCAGAAATGAATCCATGAGAAATCATGGGAGCTCATGAGCCAAAGCTAGCAAAAGGGGATGTAAGGAGTGGGACCCAACATGGGATTGACTCCCTGCTGAATCAAATAGAAGAAAACATCCCATATTCCCAACACACGACAAAATTTTCACAAAGGGATGATAATCTAATTTATTCAAAATTATGTTTCAAGATACCAAATGTAGAAGCAGTATATAAAATATTTAAATATTACAAATTTGTTATTATCACCATCCATCACCATGTAGGATGATACATATTAAAACCAACTATCATATAAGATCAAAAGTGGATTATCTAGCCACCTTGAATCTATCTCCCAAGAAGGTTTAGTTACTTTTGATGTTGTCCTGATAAACCTTGAGTTTCTCCTCCTTTCTCTCTCCTAGTGGTTGGAAGCACATCCCACAAGAAAAGACAAAGATGGAAATTATCAACATAAATGTTGGCATGTGCATATTAATCGAGATTTGAGCAATATAATGGAAAAAGGAGATCAAATATAACAAGGCTTCTCATAGAAGAGGATAAGTACTATCCAAGTGGACATAAAAAGAACATGAATTTCTATAAGATGATAATTAAGAAAAATTATTACACTTGCCATTAAAACAAATATAGAATGTGCCACACAAGCACACATAGAGAATTTAGGGAACATAACTCATCAACAACATTAGACAACTTGCATCCATGTGATATGGCATAGCACTAGTGAAATATAAATAGCAATGATGGCTAAGTCTCATAACCTTAAAACCTGATAGAGTAAGGAACATAACCATATTCCCAATGTGAAGTGGCCATAAAAATCGGTATGGACACATAACCTCAATCCAAAAATAACATGGGCAAATAACCCAGGGTATGGAGAACATAACCTCCATCCCAAAAAATAAAACCAATGCACTTATATATCCCTAGGGATACTAAATTACAAAACATGCAAAATGTAGAGCAAAGTGATATTTTAGTCATATAAATAGAATTAATGAGGTTTCCATCACATAAATGGACAATATAAAACATCCACCACAAAAGTATGTCAAATTAGGGTTCCATCTCACAATAAGGAACAACATGGTTCAATTCCACTATTAGAAGTTCATCATAAAACAAAGTATAACTTAGAGTCAATAAGAATATCCAACAAAATATGTCATATCAACAAACTCACATGAGTCAATCCCTCAAAGGAGAGAAAAGTGCATAGGGTATTATTTCCCATTGGACCAAGAGAGTGATAATTATGGGTGATTGATCAATATAGAATAATAGGGAATGCAACATACATCAAGAAAGAGAGAATTTAGATTAATTGCTCAATTTGAATAAGGACATGCAACATATAGTAAGACAAATAAAAGTTAGATCACTTGATCAATATAACTCACATGGGATGCAACATATAATAAGAGAGAGAAAAGTCAAAGTAGTTGTTCAATATAACTCAGAGGGAATGCAACATACAGTAACAGAGAGAAAAATCAGATTAGTTGATCAATATAACTCATAGGAGATGCAATATACCTCAAGATATTTTTCAACTTGTCAAAGGCAAAACCCTAGTTCCAAATCAAAGTTCTTACTCACCTAAGTTAGATTATCATATACAAACCATGAATTAGATTTCATATTATAAACCCTAAATTAGTACTCTAATTATACTTGGATTTATGTTATGAAATATATCTATTTAGGTAGAGGATAGCTTTCTAATTTCAACAAGTATTTTGTGTAATTTTTGGGTAACCAAAAAATTAGTTATGAGTTTTTAAGAAACTAGACAATTGGAAAATAGAGGAAATCTACGCAGGAAAACAATATCCATGCCAGCTAGCTAGGTCCACTGAGATGAACCAATTAACAGTGGTAAATATGCCCAGACAATGAGAAACATGGTGCACAACTCAGCACGGTAGAGAAAACAAATCAAAGGTGAAAATGACAACTCTACCATGGAGTACAAAGAAAACACAAAAAAGGAAATAAGGGAAACAAGGTAAGATCACACAAGGAGCCATAATTGCTATGCAACACTAGGCTGAGTATCTAGAAGGTATGCATGGCTTCTTTGCACCCTGGAACTACTCTAGTTAGCTTCGCAAGGATTGGAAAAACCAACAAGCATGGGCTCGAGATCCATGACAACTGGAGACAATACGTGTAAAGAGGTGAGATTGCCCCTTATTTAATGGAAAATACACAACATCCATCCATTTTTCAAAGAATATAGATAATGAAGGATACATGCATAATATTTCCATTTAAATAAGAATGATACATATAAAAAATGTCAATAGTATCAACGGAATGAAAAGTCTAACTTATTACATGGCTTTCACCTTAGTTCACTACATGAGTTCATGAAAATAACTAGAAAAAAAACTTTAGGGTCTAGCAGCAACAACCTAGACATCTTAGCAGCAAAACTTTGAATCTAGTCCTGGCTGGTCCCTCATGGTCTTATTCCACACCTTTTCCTAGGCCTGGGTGGTTGGGGATCACCCAACTATAGAAGAAAACAAGGTATGTGTCAACTAAGGAAAGAGATCAAGATAAGAAAAACAAAGGAAAATAAAGGGTATAGATTAGCCAAGAATATGGAGGGTCAAAAGTATGAGGCACATAACAAAGAGGATTTTTGCCATAACAAAGAATAAGAATATTCACATAAATTATTTAGTTAGATGATTAAACTAAATATGGTTGAGGCACCTACCAAGCCCAACCAGTAGTTGAGGGGAGAGTAAACACATTCCCAATCACCTACAAAATATTTATATATGTGGAGAGTAACACATTTCCCCTAGCAAAATAACACATGCCCAACTATGGGTTGTTGTACATAAGTACCACTACATTAGCTAATAAGTCAAACAAATAACCATGCTCAAAGAAATTATATAGCAGGTTTAAATAATATAAATATTGCAGGTGGGGTTTAAGACCCAAGTAAATATTTAAGTAATTGTTGCAAAAAGAGAAATAATAGGAATAATGATTTTAGTCCATGCCTCATCGGGAAATTAGGGTTTGGATTTCAAAATATGCCCAACTTAAGGGATAAGATGCACATACCTCAACTTAGATTCCTAGTACTCACTTTTCACCAACTAAGTTGTTTCCAAGTTCACTTTTCCCTAAGTTCAAGTGATACACATGTATTAGGGTTCATAATTCACATTTGTATAAAGAAAACCCTAATTTTAGACCTTTCTAGAAAACATTGGATTTTGGTCATGAAATCTGAAAAAAATAATTCCTTATCTTCAACTTATCAAGAAAATATATTTATTTCCCTAATTTTAAGTTGATATCAATAAGTTACAATTTTTAGGGTTTTTTATGTATTTTATTAGATTCTCAAAAATCAACTTCTAAAACATTGTAATCAAACTCTAGAAACATATTTATCAGCCTCATTTTGTCGATTCCAAAACATGCTTTATGGAATTTTTGGACAAATAGAGAATTAGTTATGATTTTTGCAACTCGGGTCAATCACAAAATTCCAAAAATCCAAGTAAGCATAGAAAACTCATGAGAGAAATAGAGAGAGGGGCTGACCTACTAACTTGGTCCTATCAAGGGCAGCCAAGTCACATGTTCAATGGATCGTTTGACTCACACTAAGGAAAAGAAGAGCAAGGCAAATAGATCATACTACCCCTAGTGAGAAAACACAAAGAATAGAGAAAAGAGGGGGTAGTACCCAGAAGTTAGGCGGGGGATTCTTCCACTCTCACCCACTCATGATTGCTACTTGAAGAAGTAGGCAAAGAGCTTGTGTAGTTTGTGGTGAATCCAAAAATCGTGATGAGCCATCAAAATGAAGACAAAGAAGGAAAGAGCAAGTCTAAACAAACTCACCGCAAGCTTTAATTGTGAAACTGGTGTAGTCGAGGTCCCATACGAGAAGCCACAAGTCAAAACCAAGAAACTAAGAAATGATGGCCAAACCAATTACGTGCGAAGAAATTAAGAGAAGACAAGAGTAGAGCTGGAGGCGGAAAAACTAGGGAGAGGATTACATGTATATAAGATTGGGAAATAAGGCATAAGAAAGATCGCCGTAAGAACCGGGAGACACAAGATTTGGGCGTTTCCAGAATACTCGATCGTAGTTTTTGAGTAAGCACTAAATATATTTAAAATCCCAAAAGGAATCTAGTAGAACAAAAAAATTCAAGAAAAGATCGACCACAGAGACATAAGTCACAAAGTAAAAATCAATAAAATTGGAGGCTAGATTTCCAAGTCCGTTGTAAGGTTGGTTATGAATTTTAGATCATCAGATCAAGATCCAATAGTTGGGAATCATTTATGCATCCACTAAAGTTAGATTAAGAACATGACAGCATGACAAATCATTTCCTAATTAGATTTTTATAATGTGTTGATTAAAATTATTTCCCATTTTCTCTCTTCAGCTAAGGGTTCAAACAAGACCTAGAATAAATGAAAATTGTTAGTAAGCCTAATTATGACATGTAGAATCCCATTTGGCCATTAATTTTTATTTTTTGAGACTCTAAGTATTTTACTTTATTCTTTTGAAGTAAATCATGTTTTCTCTTACCTACCACATTAGAGACATCTAGAAACCACCAATTAATGTGAAACTTTATCACCAATCAAACTTAATCTTATGAAACACAAATTTTCCATTAATTTCCTATCTTTGAAATATGTAACATGTTATTTAATATTTTGTACTTTAATTACACTCTCTCTGGTGCGTGTGTGGCACACACATGTGGTCTTTCGATATTCATTAGATTTCCCCTAACTAGGTTCACTCACAACACTAAAGTATGCTCCCGCAATCGCATGGGGTCATGTTATAGTATAGGTGAGAGGTGAGTAAAGAAGGTCGAACCATAGGGAAAGAGGGGGCACTAAATCTTAGTCAGTGTTGGCTATTTTCCTAAAATAGAGACTAGGGTTGAAGGGTTTTACAGGGGTTTTGGTTTGATTACACTACACAACAAGCAATTAAAGGCAATATGAAAACTAGATTACCAAAAACTAGGTTATCCTAAGCAAGTTAGGTCTAAGAAGCTAGATTAAGCAATCGAATAAGCTAGAGTAAGATTATCTACTTTACTCTAGCAAAGAAAATATCAACTAAGAACTAAGATAAACACTAAAACAAGCAAGGATCTAGATTAACCATAACAAGTAAGACTAAGCAATTAACTAAAAGAATCAAAGACAATTAAGCTATACTAGCATTAACAAGAAAAAAGGCTAAGGTGGGTTTCAAGCAATAGATTAGGTAGGTGGGCTATTTGGGAATGTGGTTTGATATTAGTTTGGGAGTGTCAACATGGCATGCAATTATCACAATTCAATCTAGATTACCAAACCAAACAACAAGGCAAGTGCTATTAGAATGTACCCTATACTACTAGTTGGATGTAACGAACCCACCTCCTGGTAACCCCCAATTAAGGGAGACTCGAAGCTCAGAGTTGTTATTCAATTAACAGGATCAAAGGTTCAACAAATAATCAATAATAATTATGAAATTCTACTGACTAAATTGAAATCTGGTAGAAAAATTAAAACTTTGCTTACCTTTTTAAAACTTTGGAAATTTATCTATCCACAGCTTCGATTACTCTATCTAATCCTCCTTGCACTTTATTTCTTAATTTCATGATGTGTCACTTTACTGTTTGTGCTTTCAGGGTTACACCTAAAACGCCGACAAACAAAACGTCGGTCAGAAATTGCTGGTATGTGGAGGCAACCAAAATTTCACAATTAAGTCTAACAATTTAAATATTGTAATCAAGATATTTAGCAAGTCAATTTACATTTTCCATGTGATATTCCCCACCGCTATTGCCCTAACCCTGGAATTACCCCATTTAGGGTTTCTCTTTAGCCATTGACTTAAGGCCACCTTCTCAATCCCGAGCTTGGTGCCTGGGAGTCACCTCTCATGGTGCTCCATAGTCATGCATCATAGACCACCTTCTCATTCCCGAGCTTGGTGTATGGGGTCACCTCTCATGGTGCCCATCGGTCTACCCTCTTGGGCCTGACCTTTATGGAATCTTCCATCAGGGTGGCATGTAGGTGCGGGAATACACAATTATATTAAATTGTGATAATCATAGTCACTTTATAATTGAAATATGAACATCCAAACTGTTTAGTTGCACTCAATGCCATTAAACATCTGGGAATCCTTCGGGAAACTAAAGCGGTTATTCATAATTAACCACATACCTGTTAAGCAGACTTGAATGCATAAATAACCAATCAAGAAATCAAATGAGTGCACAAAGGTTGATCCTGAAAAGGCATCCAATCTCTCTATCATTAATCATGTCATCTTGATCCATTAATCCTAGTTGTTTCCTAGGTTATTTTCCCTTTTTAGGGTTTTGAGCATAATTAGGGTTCCACTTCATCTTTATTACTTTAAACCCTACTTTCACAAAATCACTTATAAACCCTAACTATTTCATTTTTCTTTCAAAACAGATTCTAAATTCATCTTTTACAACAAGAAACCCTAATTTCATATTATGAGCACTTTTCTTTTCTTTTCCTCTAATTTAGGGTTTCTAAACATATTAATCAACATACTGAGTTAAAAACCCTAAACCTTGTAATTCTATCATCAAAATAGGTTAAAACCATCTTAATCATTAAACAGGTTAACCATGCTCGAATTATCCTAATTGCAAAATTAAATATATCTTTTATCAACAATTAGGGTTTCTAACCACAAATTAAAACCTTTTCTAATCAAAATATGTACTTTTGTAAAAAAATATACAGATTTAGGTGTCCAAACAATTTTTTATGCATTCCTCATATTTTTTTTTATCATTTTTCATGTATTAACTTCCCTCATCTGAGTTTCCTATCAATAGGTACGATTTTTATAAGAAAACTCCTTTTATTTGATTTATTAGCAAATTCTAGAAAAACACAGATCGTTAGATCGATGGTCCGTTGGTCCACTCAGGATCCAACGAACAGGGTCACGTGTGCCTAACTTTTTTTAAGTAATGAAAGACGGTTTGTTCTTACCTTCATTCACTAGAACCAGGAATAGGGAGGTCTTTTCCTCCTTCTTCTTCAACCTCGCAAAGAATTCCGCGCTCAGCTGCGATCCAGGCTCCTAGCTTGGTCAACCGGATGGTTGACTTTGAGCTCCTTGCCGCCTGCTCACGCGGCAATGGTCCAGGAAGTTCCACCTACCTTCGACAAACCTGATGAGGCCTCACATTGGCGGCGGGTTCCATCCATCACTGCCAAACAGCCGTCGGATTTTCTGGCTGGTCGACAAGTTGTAGAGGGGTAGGTTGGGGTCGCTTGACGAATTGGATTCACCAACAAATTTCGTGTCTCCCTCCGAAGATGCTAGGGTAGACAGATCATGAACCATTTCCCTCACAAACACTCTCTATATATAGGGTCTTCGGAGGAGTTTGTTGGTTTGGGGACTCTCCCAAACAGTGCCCAAAGCTCCCAAAAAAAAGGTCTGGATTCTTCGGTTCAGTCTCCCAAAGATGATGGACTCATCAGTTCATCGATTTAAAGCACTGAGTGCAAGAAACTCATATTCCTCTTCCTTTCCCTTTCCTTCTATGAATTGGGGTAGGTGATGAACAGTTGCCCTTGGATTTTGATCCAATGGCAGATATGCCACGTGAAGAACAAAGGAAATCGATCCAATTAAATTAAATTGTGACATTTATTAATTTCCTCCACACATTAGGAAAACTTCCAAAAATCGTATCTCTCAAACCGCTTACATGTTTGATCCCAAATTTTGAGGGAAGCTTAGTAACGACTTAACCTACCTATCTACCAAATTTGAGCTCATTATCTAAAAGAAATCGTGCCTTTTATTTAGGTGCAAAATATCACTTAATTATATATATTTCTCACCTAATTTCCCTTTCTCTTTCTATTAAATTATTATTCTGAGTTCCTTGAACCTCAAGGAACCTTAATGGATCAAAATCCCCTCTTGGGAACATTTCCTTTTCTTTCATCCTTTTTCTTATTATCTTACCTTTTCTTTATTAAAAAATATCTCTTTTTGAGGATTTCTCTTTATCTCTCTTTCTATTTTCCTTATTGGAATTCCTTTTAACATTAGAAACCTCATGGATACAAAAATCCTCCAAAGATAACTTAATTATATCTTTTTCCACTTATTTCCCATATTTTACCATTGTTTTCAATATCTTTCTTAATAAAGAAAAACTTAATTAGTCTTTTCCTTTCTTTTTGCATTTTCTCTGCAACTTTGGACTCCTTGGGACCCAAAGAACCCAAGAGGCACGAAATCCACCTTTGGATTATATTCTTTTGCCTTCTAGAGGTTTCTACATCTTTCTTTTCTCTTTTTCTCAATTATTCATTTACTAATTGAATTTCCTTGTTATTGGGCCCAATAGCCAATAAAGCCCACAAACACCCAACAAGGCTATTGTAAACGAAATCCATTTATTCAAAATAGATTATATCATTATTTTTTCAAACATCTATAATATGAGAAATTACATTTCTCAACAAAAAGAACCCAAAAAATTGGGGTTGTAACATTGGAGAACTAGGGTTAGGTATAATTCTAGTAGGACTTGTCAAGTCTAGGGTAAGTGGTACCAGGGAAATTGAGAACCAATGGTAGGAATGGGAGTAGAGATGAGGATTTTTCACCTCATGCTACTAGCCATTTAACATTTAGATAGTCCTAGGCAATTGCACTAATCACACTTACACTAGCCACTTAGATCTCACACTCACTTGTAGGAGGGATATGTATGTATGAACAAAGAGGGATAGATAGGGATCCACTAATTGGACCTACGGACCATTCCTAAGACTACTACATACATTCCAATTCCTCCTAGAAGATAATTGTCATCAAACATCACAAAGCAAGCAATTTATGTTTAAGAGAAAAAAAGCACATGCAAGATAATGGAAAATGAGATATAAGAAAAGGAAATCATCATAGAATGAAATAATTTTCATTACAAATTATTATCCCATAACATGGTATCAAAGTCACATTTTTACCCCAAACATCCCACCACTAGGGGCTTAGCTAGACATAATCAAAGAAAAGGCAAAAGAAATGAGAAGAAGGGGATATGACTCTGTGGAGCTCGAAGTATATCCTCCTTCTTCACCTCCTAGTTGTTGTAGGGAGACCTCCTTCCTCCAAGATGGATGATGGGCGTGATAATGGAGGAAGTTATGGTAGAAAACCTAGAAAACTACGCTCTTATGGTGGAAATGGTGGATGGAGAGAATTAATGCAAGGGGAATACAATGAATGCTCAAGAGAGGGTGAGGAGGAGTAATGGCAGCTAGGGGAGTGTAACATTTGTGCTCTAGCCACCACCTATGTATATATAGGTGGTGGGGAAGCACTAGGGTAAGTAGGGGTAGAATAGGTAAGGCAATGTAGACAATGGGTAGGGTTAGGTGGTCACCACAACCGTGTTGCAATGCCACAACCATGGTGGGGGTTGCATGGCGCGGTCATGGGTGTATGGAACTGTCGAGGTGTGAAATGGAGTGGAAATGCTAAGTATATGTGGTGACCACAGTTGTGGTGGGATGCCACAGTCATGCTGGGTAAGGGGTACCACGGCCGTGTGGGTTACCACGATCGTGTTGGAGGAGGAGGCCACAGGCGAGGCAACTTGGAGGTCTTATTGACTTCATATCACCACGAGCGTGGGAGCGCCATGGGTGAGCCAGTATTCAAGGACCACGGTCGTGGTGATGGCCATCACCATGGTCATTCACGTGTAAAATGGACCACTTCTCTATTGATTTTAGCAAACTTGAGCGATTAATTCCCATGGCCATGGTGGGAGGTCACGACTGTGATGTCTTTAGTTGGCCATGGTCGTGTTGATGGCCACGACCGAGGTACTTTCAGTGAGAAATTAATGACATCCCTGTGATTCTTGTTTGTAATTCCCATTACCGTGGTTGATGCCCACGGCTATGTTGGGGTCTTCAGTGGCAAACTTAACATCAATCTTCATCATCAATGAACTTCTTTGCTTGATGTCGAATCTTGGCCATTAAGGGTAGGTTGATGGAGATTTGGGGCCTTCATTGGATCCCTCCATGAGTGAAGGAACCCCAGAACTCCTTCCTTCCCTCCCATACATCCAAAGCATGGTCCAAGTACCAAAAAATAATGCAAAGAACGTCCATAAGTGCATTTGATAATAATACTCACATTGGGGAATTTAACTTGCTTTCTACTATATTTAGATGTGAATAAGATACAAAGCGGCATAAGATGGAGCCTTAAAATAGGGTTGCATCACCACCCCAAACTTGAAACAAACTTGTCCTCAAGTATGCTCCAACTTAATCAATCTTTTCAGTTTTCTTTCAATAAACAAGAATGACAAATGCATAGCAACAGATGATTATTGACTAAGTGGTCTTGGAAGTGACTAAGTGCATGGATTCCACCTCTCTCCACTCCTCTTTCACATGCCAATCATGAAATGAGCACTGAGCATACAAACTTCAAATCTAAAGCATAGAATACACAAGCTTTATATATGTCCTTCATATCATTCTGAGTAAACTATTTCATGTTGGCATTAATTAAATATGACTAGGAATGTTGTTTCACTTTCATGTATTCAATCATACGCTCATACCACACCAAATGACCCACGTGTCTATAGAAAGGGTGAAGTGAGGTAGATTTGAGGTTTTGTAGCTCAATAGGTATGAAAATGGAAGAAATGATTGTGGAACGATTTTTGAAGTGCTATTACATAGAGCACTCATCTTTTCTTTGTTTAGATGCTCTAAGTAGGAGCATCCTTTTTTTTCTTTTCTTCTTTTTCCTTTCTTTTTCCCTTGGTGTAGATAGGACGTATGATGGATAGAGTGAAGTGGGGAGATGTAGATATGGCCACCCCAAACTTTTCGAGGTGGCCAAGGCTAAATATGTGCTTTAAGGTATCCTTTAATGAGTCGGAGGGGTATCAAGATGGTGAGAGAAGAGTCGGGTCAAAAGAGGGTCATTAGTGTAGTCTTCAACATAAGATTTCCTGCATGAAAACTAATCCAACACTTCATCAAATGATATTAATTGCACCACATGATTAAACAACATGAGATCCACATTTATATCAAGTGATTCCATAGGCTCTAAGAGTTTGTAGCTTGCTCAATTAACAATTCAACCGAAACATTCACAAATTTGAGAGAAGTGGTGCACATGTAAAACGTTAGCGATCAAGACCATATAGCAATAAAATCTATGAAAATGGCATGTGTTTGTCAAAGATCAAAATTTTCATTTCAAATAGTGGAGATTAAGTAAAAACATTCTCTTGGGCAAGAACATTCAAGTTTGGGAAGAAAATGGTCAAAATGGTGTCAACAAGCATTTAGATACATCCGAACCTCCTTTAGGGAAACTGAAAACATAAAGAAGTAAAAGATAGGTACAAATTAGAAAAAAATACATGAAAGTGCAATGCATGTAATGGAGTGACAAAAAGAGCGAAAAAAATTTGTTTCAAAAATTATGCAATAATGCATGAAATTGAATTACATGTATGCATGGATGCAGGCAGACACACAAGGTCAAGGTAGACAAGTAAGAAAGTCAATCAAGTTGTTTGATCATCTTACAAAATTTTAGCATAGGGTACATAGATAATAATGTAGTGAAAGAAGGGCTTACCACCCTACCATCCAAACTTTTAAATCATATTGTCCTCAGCGTGAAATAGAAGTTTAGAATAGTAGGGAAAAAGGGCCTGGACTCACGATAGACAACCACCAAGAGATGGAATGATCAATGCATCACTAGGTGAGTCGGGTAAGACCACCACACTTGTGTTGAGAAACACGTTTGTTCTGTCTTGCTGGTCACACGGCCATGTTGTGTAGAACGGTCGTTCTAGACTCTAGCCTGTAGCTTTTCTACTATCTTGCAATGTTCTCTCAAATTTGATCTTCTCCTTGTCTAGACCCTTTATGCATCACCCTTTACTTCCTTGTTCATGTACTAACATGATTTACAAATAGAAAAATTATCAAGTATGTTGTGTGTTTGTTTCTTGGAAAAAATAAAAGCGTAATCAAGAAAAACAATTTTGAGAGAAATATATCAAACCAACGTGGTTTGCATCCCACTAGCACTAAGTTTAGATCCTTCATCTAGGCTTGTTGTTCCTCCACTAATCAACTATTATCTAAAAGCAAAATGTTTCCATCCTCATCATAGGCAATCCTTTCAAATTCCTTCATTGTTTGATCTCCCCCCCTAGGGTCATGTGAGCTTCTCAAGTATTTTTCTCCTTTTTCTTCTCCTCCGGGGTAATCATCATAGACTTCAAAGTAAGAATCTTCATCAATGAAACTTTTCATCTCATTCAACATGATCCTCTTGGACAACTTCATCCTAATCTTTTTAATCAACCTTGAGACCTTTAGAATTTCCATGCAATAATTTTGCTTTCCCTTGAGGGATGGGTCTTCATAGGCTTCAAATAGAGGGGTCTCAATCATATTAGACACTTGAGAACCTTGAAATATAACATTGGGATGTCTTGGATCAGCAATTTGGGCACTTGGTGGTGTAACCTCAATGAAATGTGGGACTCTTGGTATCATTGCTTGGAAAGGAGTCAGAACAACAAATTTTATAATGCCCTTGGCACTCTCCATAGAAGGTGGTATGTCAAGATATCTAGTGCACTTGTAACTCTCACACAATGGTGGGACAACATTGTCTTCAACAAGATTGGTGCACCCCCCCACCAATGGTGTTACACGCCACTCAATTGAGATTTGAATGGATGCAACTCTGCAGACGGAAGCACACTAGTGGATTCACTTTTGAAATTTATATTGACCTAAACTCAAACAACCTACTTCTCCTAAAACACTAATCCATAAGTGTACGGGGTCATGTCATAGTATAGGTAAGGTGGCAAGTATAGGGTCGATCCACAGGGAGAAAAGGGGGCACAAGAGCTAGGTTAGTTTTTAATGCTAGGTTCCTACTGCGGAGAAAGGTTTAAGGATTTAAAGGTGATTTGAATGTAAAAATATGTTGAGAAAGAAAGAAAGATGTAACCACCCCTCCTTTCGGTAACTCCCAATCAAGGGAGACCAAGAGCTCAGAGACGCTATCCCAATATTTCCAGATCTATGGTTTGACATTTAATCAAAAATAATTATCAAATTCTACTATTTCTAAACTGAGAATCTGGAATAAAATAAATATTTTTGCATACCTTGTAAAATTTGGATTCTAGACTTCTATCCACAGAAAAAGTCTATCTAACTAATCCTCCTTGAAAAGTTTAGTAGTATCTTCACAAATCTCGATTTACTATTTGTCCATTTTTAGAATTGTACCTAAAACGGCGACAAACAAAATGTTGGTCAGGATATTGCTATACTGGTATGTGGGGGACAATCATAATATCACAAATAGTTTCTAACAACCTAATTATAGAAAATAATTGATTAACAATCCAAATTAAATTTTCAATGTGACTTCTCAACCACTTTTGCCCTAAACCCTGGATTACCCTCTCTTAGGGTTTTTTCCTTGTAAGGGTCATAAGGCCACCTTATCCATCCTGAGCTTTGTGCATGGGGTCACCTTTTAGGGTGCCCAATGGTCTTCCCTATAGGGCTTGACCAAATGAGACCTTCCCTCTGGGGCTTGGTCTTGCAACATACATCAGGGTGGCATGTAGGTTTAGGAAACACATTCATATTTAATTGTGATACACACAGGGACTTTATAGGATTGCATAATTGAACATCCAACAGTTTCGGTTGTAATCAATCAAGAGACATTTGCGAAAATGTCGTGAAACTTAAGGTGATTATTCATAAAATAACCACATACCTGATCTAGAGTAACTTGATGTCCAAGAATGAATAATCAAGAATAATCATTCAAGCAACTAATCAGTGATCCTGAAATTAATGCATAACACCCATGTGTCATTAAACATCCTCAAGATTGAATTAGGTACCACATTAGGGTTTCTAGGCCACCTTTTAGGGTTTTATTAGGGTTTTAGCTTCCATCATCCAATTATCACTATTAATGCAGTTTTGGCCCACAAACCCTAATTCCAACATCATATGCATGATTGAATTCCAATTAAGTCAAATATAACTCTTTTACACAAAACTACCAACCTTATCCTTTTAAGTCATATCAAGATTGTGAATGCCAATTAGCATGTTCAGGCTCTTTTGAATTGACAACTCTGATTTCATCAATGATTATAGTCAAATTCACAAATGAACCCTAATTACCATTTTTCACATCTTCTAGGTTAGTAAACCATAATTACACCAGTTATGAACAATTATCTCTAATTCGATCTCTTTCATAATATTTATGAAATTAAGTCAGAGTGATATTACTAGCATCCACTAAGTCTATTAAATACATCCATAATCAAGATCTAGGGCTTTGATCTATTTAAAGCATTAAAGTTATCAACTTTATTAAATTTTTAAATTAAAATCTGAAATAGAGTCTAATTATATTTTTACTGGACTCCTCATGTTTGTCTGAGCAAGATTCATATATTACATGTATTAATCCGAGCTACCAATTAATTTATAGAATTTGTACAAATAAAAGTACCTTTTGGCCAATGGTGGCTCGACACGTCAGCGAAAACCAAATTCTTAATTCTCTAAGTGAGTCAGCTTTATAAGAGGTGAAAGACCTCCCTGTCCCTCCCTTCTTACACACATGCCAGGGGCAGCCGGGTCTTTTCATCATGACCCTTCTCCTTCCTCGCGACACAGGTCTCCACCAGCCTACTGTGGCAATGTGTGGGATTTCTCCCCCCCAGCCTATCCTCGTGCTCCCAAGCCCTACCCACGGCCATGCAGAACTAGCCACCCCTCGTTGGAGTTTAGGAGGGTGATTTCTCTACTGCTGGTGGTTAGAGGTGACCCGAACCAGTACCCTATGTCTGCAGGTCGCGGTAGAGGAGGAGACGCCGAACAGGTCCATCGAAGACCCTATCCAAGCGCCTTCATGCTCTGGTCAGGTAGGGGAGACCTGCAGCAAGCTTTCCACTTCCTTTCCAGGTTCTAGGATCGACAAGATTCCTTGTATGCACATGGTTCATTGTGAAGGTGAGGGAGTGTATTGTCGGTGTCCTCATGGGTACCTCTGGTTCCCGTACAGCTTGCCACCCTAGGAGGAGTTCACCTAGTTTTCTTCCATCCACACGAAGACCCTCATGCCCTCTTATATACTTCTTGAATGTGAGGGAAAGAGAGAGGATCGACTAATAGGGTTTAAGGTTCTTGATAAAGAAAAGGAAATTTCTTCTAGATTTTAATATAAAACCATGATGCGAGAAAGAATTATTCTTCATTTTCCATAACTCACTTTCACATCAAACTTTAGGGAAACCTTATCTTCTATATCATCTTCAATTGGAAGAAGTATTATTCCTCAAATAATCCTTTACATTCCCGAAATTGATTTTTACTATAATACCAATTATTTTCCAAATAAAATTGCTTAACCTACAAGATATCTTAGAATCCCCTAGATTTTCTCCCATGCCCTTAAATCATGATTATCCCTTATTTAAAATTATCTAGGACATTTATTTTGGGCACGAGATTCCCTTTTTTTCTATTTTGTTTAATCAAGGACTTATACGTGAACTTTTAATTAAATAACATATATCTTCCTCCCCTCATAATATATTAATTCCAAACTTTAAGGAAAAGTCCATAATCACTTAAACTACATGTGTGCAAAGTTTGGTACTCAAATTTGAAAGTATAAGAGACTTTTCTTCATATGCAAGTTATCACTTATTAAGGCATATTTTATGCATATTTTCTCTCTCCAATTCTTTTGTTTTCATTTATTTGGATTTCTTTTACCAAAACAAACCTTGTGGATTCAAAATCATATCCATGATAATTCCATTATCCATATTTCCTCATAATCCTTATATTTTCCTCATTATTTCAAATTTCCTTCTTAATAATGCATTATTTGATTTCTTCTTTTTATTTTAATCATATTGGACTCATTAACATATTATGATCCACAAAATCACATGCACAAAGGAAATATTGCAAAGGAAATCCATTCAATACACATAAATCATACCATTCCCATACTCATACATTTATTGGGAAAATTGTATTTCTAAACATATGAACCCAAAAATTGGCGTTGTAACAAAAGACAAGCAAGAACAAAACCTAAGTTAATCCTAGACTAGATTAAGACTAATTAAGCAGGAAAAAACGAAGCTGGGTATGAAAAGGCAATTTACACTAAGGCATGCAAGAAGAGTATGAGAGCAATTAAAGAGCTAAACTAGAAAGAACAAAGCAAGAATAGGGCAAGAAGCTATCTAAGCAAGAAAAGAGCTAACTAACTAACACTAGCTAAAAAAGATGGAAACTAGGGTTTTAAAGCAATTAAGGGAGATGTGGGCTGTTTAGGGGATAAACTGTTGGGTTTTAGGGGAGACAGAGAAGGCAGCGGAAACAAAAAAAATTTCTCCCCCAACCCATACCGAGGAAACGCGTCAACGTCTATATAATAGGAAAGGATGGTTTGCGGAATCATACCTTGTCCCGAGGCTTGCTCAGCGACAATACCTCGCGCAATGCGCGGTCTTCAACTCCGGACTTCGACGGTGTCTGTGCAGCTCCTGGTCACACTGGGACTGACAAATCCTACTCGAACCGGACTGTCGGATGACAGTTGTCCTCCTAAGCGACAGTGTCCTCCCGCCTCTGTAGTAGTCCACACGGACCACCTGGAATTCCACTCTCCTTGTCCCACAAGGAATTGGAAGGAGTTGCACCCTCCTTTTGACGTACTAGTCACCAACACGCTCTCATGCCTCCTGTTGCAACTGCAGTTGTCCTTCCCTTGCTGCACCTCCCTTTTGCGGGAAGCACTTGCTCGGGCTCTCTCACGGTTACCAAAACCAGATAGAACGACAACTTGTAGAGCAACTGGTTGCGCTGAGCTGTACCGTGAGAAGCCCCCAATACCCCTATATATATAGGAGAGTCATGGGACAGGGTTCTCCATCCCGGGCAATGCGGGACTAAAGCAGGAGTAGAAGGGTTCGGGATTTTCCACCAAAAGCAACCATCTCGCAACCTGAACCGGTCGGTTGGGGATCTGAACCGATCGGTTCACCACTGAACCGATCGTTTGGGACCCTTGAACCGATCTGTTCACTCATGAACCGATCGGTTGGGGTTCCAGGTTGGTTCCCGATTGACTTTCCTTGTTTCTTTCCCAATTGGCATCGAATACCAATATTATTCCCAATCGAATTGGGCAATTTGAAACGAAAGGAAAATTCTCACCAATCCTACTTTCCCAAGTTGCTCGATTGCACCTGTTGAACCGATCGGTTCAACACTTGAACCGGTCGTTTCACTCTGTGCATGAGTCGATTGGTTCAACAATTGAACCGACCGGTTCAGCAACCTCAGCCGACCGGTTCATCACATGAACCGATCGGTTGGGAGTGCAGGTTGTGCAGAATCAGTCAAATGCAATTTCAATCAATCCGATACTCCAATCAATGCGTCCAACACCTTGAACCATACGATATTGAGCCATCGACTGATTGAGTGTTTAATTGAACTACCAAACTCCTTTAGTAATCAATCTAAACATTGCTTTGTGGACAAAACTCCTCTTCCAGGTTAAATCCTATGTGTGTGACCCTGCAGGTCCATTTCACGTTGGCAGTGAAAGTCCATAACACTTATGACTTCACAAGCAAAGAGCGGTGCCTAGTCACACATCAGTGCTACCCAAGTGAAAGTAGAAAGTTGGAGAACAACTTTCATCCTACAATCCGTGAATGGTGTTACAGCGAATGTATAATTCCTTTTTCACTGATATCCCGAATGAACTCGAGGCATGGAACAGTCATCCTGTCAACGTTCATTCACTTCCTTGATCTCAGAGTAGACTGGAAGAGATATGTATGACATCAGTATCACATACTGATTCACACATGCATGCACGCCTTTCTCAATCCTACTCATCAAGTGGCCATGGATATCAAACTCCCTCAGGAGGGACAAATCCCATATCTATCACTTGCCCCTCAAAAGCCCCATGTGTCAAAGCCACCCAATCATCACCTTTATAACAACCCATGTTTCAGGACTGTGTTTGATGATGTCAAAGTGTGCCCAATGACATGTGTTGAGTGCAGTGATTTCAGGTCTAAGAATCACACTCACCACCATCACTGTGAGTACTGACTGTGACTACCATCTCATGGTTCCATGTGTCAAACTCACGGTGGGTCTGTCCGGTACCTTGTTCTCTAACAAGTACCTATGTGTTTGGTTTGATATCTCTATATCATGACTAATGAGATTCTGTCATCAACCAACACCACAATCTAGTCTTGTGTGTCATTGCTGTCTATCTACCTTCCACAATGACATCCGACTAGGGACATAACAAGAATGTACAAACTCTTAGCATCCGTATGATCTCATCGTTCAGGTCATGAACCTGAAGGCATACGTCATTGAGTACTATCATTCTCTAGACATTCAATCTGTTCTATCACTATCTCATATGACTGAACCAGAAAGAATTGGAAGCTCGCCTTTTATGTTTATCAAATCAATCTTAATGTATCCCACCAATCATCACATGATTGGCTCTCAGGGAATACATACCAACAGACTCCCACTTGCACTGCGAGCCAATCACCCATGAATCATATTCATAGTGATCTTCAAACATGTCCCACATGTTACTGTGTTGTAGTGCCAACATAGTGAGTAATGGCAACACCTTGCCAAAGTCTGTATAAATTGCATGTCTCTCATCTCTTCACTGTACGTCACACGTATGAGATGGAGTTGTCGTAATATGCGATCTTGTATCCCATTTGCTAACCTTTAGCCACATTGCATGATCAAGGATTCCAGACTTGTCATCAATGAGTGGAATATAAGTTCATCTCATGAACTTTCAGATCCATATAGTATCCACTGTTGTTCACTAACACATAGATACTCGACATTTCCCTTTTAAATGGCTTTATTGGAACACTTCCAATTATCAACAAACATTCACTTTTATACATCTCATGTATATATATATATTGCAATTAATTTTCTATCTTTTCGGAAGTTCACATCAATGTAACTCTTTACACTGAACTCTTCCTTATCTCCATAGAACTAGTGCTTTTCAAGCACTTATCAAGTTCTCATGGTATTCCAGTAACCCTTACTGGAAACAGACAGACATCCACTCGTCATGTCCCACATACGAGTTATCAGGATGAGCACATCATATTGCCATGTCCTACATACAAGATGATGAATGCATTTTATTCTTGCCATGTCATACATGCAAGATAATGGGATGATTACATACATGATAGATCCATATCTATCCTTAGTGTTCCCATTCTTCATAAGAATTGGACACTTGGCCTTGGGATACTAACTCCATGTAACATGGACACATTTTCTCCCACTAAATCCGTGCATACTGAACACTTCAGTACAGATTGCCAATGTATGCTTTCTCTTTCCAGGTCAAGAGATTTTCGAGAACTATCTCCATAGATCTCTATTCCTATCACATAGGAAACATCTCTATCTTCCTTAAAGATAATTTCCACTTTTGGATTTCCATTCTAGAACAATTCCATTTCACATCAATATGTGGAATGTGAATACGCTCCCACTAAATCATAGATCACTTCTTTATCTTTGACATATCAGTCAAACCCTTTGACTATATTATCAAAATAAAGATCCAATTTTGAGTTGCTTGTACTCAATCAATCACATTGATTAGTCCATTGTAACTTATAGACTTCATTTGCATTAGTGGATTCATAAACCTTATAGGTTGTGTCACGTACACATCCTGGTTTTATTCCTCATAGGAATGCGGTTTTAGTATCCATATGCCAAATGTCTTAGTCATTAAGTTGCAATGAGAAAGCATCATCCTTCTCAAAATGTTATCCATGTGTCTTAACACTTAAGACTCATCTGCACTTATGGATATGATCCAATGAGTGCTACCATTAAGGTCATACCTTATGGTTCACATGGAAGTCATTTAGGATGTAATGGTTTTTAAACCATAACTCAAGATTCGGTTCCTCATATTTATCTTGAAAGTTGACTCATAACATGAACAACTGATCACATAGATAATTGAGGTGTATATGTTAAAGATATAAGAACTCACAACCCTTGTGATTCTTAATTTCTTTTATTAGTGTGGGGTGTTCATTTATTAAGAAGAATTCAGTTATTTGATAATCATTCTCTAACTCCTTAGAGTATGATTCCTTCTTGATTCAGACATCACCATGCCTTAATCATGAGTTCACTATGATACATTATCATAAACACTCATAAGGATCTCAAACATTTGGTCCAAGTATTTCATTCACTGATCTAATCAAGAATTAATACTTTACCAAATTTGTACTTCATTTATGATAATCTTGAACACTTCAAGATATTCATATTGGTATTTCTCTAAACACCATTTGAAGTATTAGCATTTATTCCAAAAGGTATGTAAATATATCACATGTATTATACCTAATAGGATAATCATTCTCCCACTACATTAGTGAAGATTGATTAATCATGTCCAAGATATTCATGTCTCTTACTGGTTCTCTAACCAAAAGAGTCTAGTTTTATCCATCACATGGAAACTAGAAATGAATTTCTCATGATTAATGCTAATTAAATTGTTTGAGTTATCTATAACTTTTAGGTATCATCTTATCTTATGCATATCAAATATCACAAGATAAATAAGGCATTGCCACAAAGATCACATCTTTATAAATTGAAACATCTCTTTATTAATTACCATCATTGTCATACAATATGCAAAAATAAAGTGTTTCTATCTATTGGCAAGTATGAAATAGCAGTTCATAACTGTATTACATGCCTTATTGGCTGAAAATAAACTAAAGTATTCCTATCTATAAAGGAAACACTTGCCCCAAGTAAGAATGCTTTACACTTTACATCTTGATATCATATATCTCAAAAGTGTTACAAGTTTATATACATGACACCTTCAAGTAGAGGCTTCAGTCGCCTCTTTCTTCTTTTGTTCTTCCAGGTAGAGAGGACAATTCCTTTTCCAATGTCCCGGCTTTTGACAATGGTGGCAATTTCCTTTCTTGGTCACGCCTCCCTTGGCCTTGAGAGCTGAAGATGGCTTGGACTCCTGGATAGCTTCAGAACCTTTCTTAGCTTTGCCCTTGCCCTTGCGCTTGGACTTGCCTTTCTTGCTCGTGATCACCATCACAGCTTTAGGCTTGTCCTTTTTCATCTGTAACTCGGCTGTCCTCAACATGCCAAACAACTCTGATAGTGGCCTATCAAAGTTGTTCATGTTGTAGTTCATCACAAACTGACTGTAAGATTCTGGCAACGATTGCAGTATCACGTCAGTAGCCAACTCTTGGCTCAGTGGAAATCCCAGTCTCTACAGGTTCTCCACATACCCAATCATCTTGAGTGTGTGAGGACCAACTGGATCTCCTTCTGTCATGATGCACTTGAACAACGCCATAGAAACATTGTACCTCTCTTGCCGTGCCTGATCTTCATACATGTTCCTGAGATGCAAAATCATCTCTATGACACCCATGTTCTCATGTTGCCTCTGCAACTCATGGTTCATTGAACATAGCATCAAGCACTTTGCATCAATGGCATCATCAGAATGCTTCTTGTAAGCATCCCTTTCTGCCTTTGGTGCATTAGGAGCGGGTTCCTCTGGAATTGGAGTATCCAGGACATAGAGCTTACGCTCTTGAGTGAGAACAATTCTCAATGTCCGATACCAGTCGTGGAAGTTTGTCCCATTTAACTTGTCCTTGTCAAGGACCGATCGCAAAAAAAAGTTGTTGTTGTTTGTTGCCATTTGAACTACAAAAAGGAAAATATGCAATTTTAGTCCAAAACTTATTTTTGACTTATTTGATTGATTTGAAAGTTTGACGATATAATTAGGCCTTTAATTAATTATCGCTCCCACTATTTTACTTCAAATTGATAGCCCTCACCATCAATTCAGAAGATTGCAGCGTACAACCTTCTAGTGGGCAAGATCCTAAAATCCTCTAAGTCATGAGTCAGCTTTGGCTGATCGCCCACAACTTAGATCTCTCAGGTAGGCAACTTTTGCCAATTGCATCATATGCAACTCTTATTGAATGAACATGCACAACACCTTGCCATGAACATTCCTTGCCTCTGGGCTTAGACGCTCTAAGAATCACCGGTTAAGTCTATCCCAAAAGCCGACACGGTAAACATGCACCCTACTTTGGCAGAACCTACATGTGTACCCTTCACACTTCTACAAGATAGATGGCGCACCACGCTTTGGCATAACCTATGCTTGGTCGATCGATCTTTTCATGTGTGCCGCTAATGGAAGGCATATAAGACTTAATATTTTAATGAGGGATTTGGTTTTTATATACATATACATATCCAATCACCACAATACATAGTATGTATCATATACATGTTATATCCCACAGAAAACATGCACAAACGATAAAAAGCGATGATTATGGCCATCCTAATGTGATTCCTCGAGCCAAGAGGAATCACAGTCATCTAGGTCTACATCACATGCAACCTGTACAAGATGAACTATGTGCCTTGCCATCTGAGTTGATCAACTCATCACATGAATGATCTGTACTCTCCAGCCAGTCGTCTGGGTGCCACCAGCCGATTGGTTGGCTCCTCCAACCGATCGGTTTGCCTGGTCGTCGTGCATCTCGTCATGTCTGCCACCCACTCGTCTCGCTCCTCGAACCGGTCATCAACCGATCAGTTCACTCCTTGAACCGACTGTCTGGAAGATCAACCGATCGGTTCACTCCTTGAACCGACCGTCTGAGCAGTCGTCTTGATGTCCGCCGGTCTTTGACATAACAGGAAATAAAATCTATCCTATTTATTACATTGCTTTAAAAGGGAAACCCCGAGTTACATTCGAGGGGAGCAAAGGTAGGAAAGAATCTCGAATTATTTTGAGTTACATCAGGAATAGGAGAAGGAATATCGGTGCGCAGACCGAGATGCAAGCAACCACAAACAACCACACACAGATAGGGGTTTATAGGCCATAATCACGCTACACACATCCACCACAAAACTCGTTTAAGGGTGACGCGTATCGAGTGCATTAATAATACATATCATATATGTAATTAGGGATTTGTGGATTTAGGATTGGACATGCATAAAGCCGATATTATTCGCATCATATGCAATAAATAAAGGCGACAAACCAAAATCGATCATATCGATATTCCTAAAATATAGAACAGCTGACGTGGCTCTGATACCACTGTTGGGTTTTAGGGGAGACAGAGAAGGCAGCGGAAACAAAAAAAATTTCTCCCCCAACCCATACCGAGGAAACGCGTCAACGTCTATATAATAGGAAAGGATGGTTTGCGGAATCATACCTTGTCCCGAGGCTTGCTCGGCGACAATACCTCGCGCAATGCGCGGTCTTCAACTCTGGACTTCGACGGTGTCTTTGCAGCTCCTGGTCACACCGGGACTGACAAATCCTACTCGAACCGGACTGTCGGATGACAGTTGTCCTCCTAAATGGCAGTGTCCTCCCGCCTCTGTAGTAGTCCACACGGACCACCTGGAATTCCACTCTCCTTGTCCCACAAGGAAGTGGAAGGAGTCGCACCCTCCTGTTGACGTACTAGTCGCCAACACGCTCTCCTGCCTCCTGTTGCAACTGTAGTTGTCCTTCCCTTGCTGCACCTCCCTTTTGCGGGAAGCACTTGCTCGGGCTCTCTCACGGTTACCAAAACCAGAGAGAACGACAACTTGCAGAGCAACTGGTTGCGCTGAGCTGTACCGTGAGAAGCCCCCAATACCCCTATATATATAGGAGAGTCATGGGACAGGGTTCTCCATCCCAGGCAATGTGGGACTAAAACAGGAGTAGAAGGGTTCGTGATTTTCCACCAAAAGCAACCATCTCGCAACCTGAACCGATCGGTTCACAAGTGAACCGGTCGGTTGGGGATCTGAACCGATCGTTTGGGACCCTTGAACCGCTCGGTTCACTCATGAACCGATCGGTTGGGGTTCCAGGTTGGTTCCCGATTGACTTTCCTTGTTTCTTTCCCAATTGGCATCGAATACCAATATTATTCCCAATCGAATTGGGAAATTTGAAACGAAAGGAAAATTCTCACCAATCCTACTTTCCCAAGTTGCTCGATTGCACCAGTTGAACCGATCGGTTCAACACTTGAACCGGTCGTTTCACTCTGTGCATGAGCCGATCGGTTCAACAATTGAATTGACCAGTTCAGCAACCTCAGCCGACCGGTTCATCACATGAACCGATCGGTTGGGAGTGCAGGTTGTGCAGAATCAGTCAAATGCGATTTCAATCAATCCGATACTCCAATCAATGCGTCCAACACCTTGAACCATACGATATTGAGCCATCGACTGATTGAGTGTTTAATTGAACTACCAAACTCCTTTAGTAATCAATCTAAACATTGCTTTGTGGACAAAACTCCTCTTCCAGGTTAAATCCTATGTGTGTGACCCTGCAGGTCCATTTCACGTTGGCAGTGAAAGTTCATAACACTTATGACTTCACAAGCAAAGAGCGGTGCCTAGTCACACATCAGTGCTACCCAAGTGAAAGTAGAAAGTTGGAGAAAAACTTTCATCCTACAATCCGTGAATGGTGTTACAGCGAATGTATAATTCCTTTGTCACTGATATCCCGAATGAAATCGAGGCATGGAACAGTCATCCTGTCAACGTTCATTCACTTCCTTGATCTCAGAGTAGACTGGAAGAGATATGTATGACATCAGTATCACATACTGATTCACACATGCATGCACGCCTTTCTCAATCCTACTCATCAAGTGGCCATGGATATCAAACTCCCTCAGGAGGGACAAATCCCATATCTATCACAAACCCCTCAAAAGCCCCATGTGTCAAAGCCACCCAATCATCACCTTTATAACAACCCATGTTTCAGGACTGTGTTTGATGATGTCAAAGTGTGCCCAACGACATGTGTTGAGTGCAGTAATTTCAAGTCTAAGAATCACACTCACCACCATCACTGTGAGTACTGACTATGACTACCATCTCATGGTTCCATGTGTCAAACTCACGGTGGGTCTGTCCGGTACCTTGTTCTCTAACAAGTACCTATGTGTTTGGTTTGATATCTCTATATCATGACTAATGAGATTCTGTCATCAACCAACACCACAATCTAGTCTTGTGTGTCATTGCTGTCTATCTACCTTCCACAATGACATCCGACTAGGGACATAACAAGAATGTACAAACTCTTAGCATCTGTATGATCTCATCGTTCAGGTCATGAACCTGAAGGCATACGTCATTGAGTACTGTCATTCTCTAGACATTCAATCTGTTCTATCACTATCTCATATGACTGAACCAGAAAGAATTGGAAGCTCGCCTTTTATGTTTATCAAATCAATCTTAATGTATCCCACCAATCATCACATGATTGGCTCTCAGGGCATACATACCAACATAAACTTATCACTCAAGTGGGGGTGACATATGAACATTATTATTCCATTTAGATTATCCAAACCAAACAACAAGTTAGAGTCTAATGAGTTAACCTAAGTTGCGAACTGGCCATGGATATGCTAGGTTGTGTATAGGGGAACTAGTTCGTAACACTCCCTACTACCCTGATGAGGCTCAATTGGGTTAGGGATTGGGTGCTATTCAATTAGAGTCTAAACAAGCCTAGGTTTCTAGGTTAGATGATTTTAGGATGATTAGGGGATGAGGTTAGTAATGGGAGTGGAAGTGAGGTTTTAGGCCTCCCATCACTCACATTCTATCCTTGAGAAAGCTCCATGCTAAGCACACCAAATTCATTTAAACTAGCTACTTAGATCTCTCAACGTGGGTTAGGAGAATTGATTAGGATGTAGGAGGATGGGTATCTAGCTAGGGATCCAAGAATTTGACCTAGGAGCAAATCCCAAAATTCACACATGTAATCAATTTCAATTGATTTCAAACACAAACCAATAAGAAATTCATGGAGAATGAGATAGAAATAGAGCGTGATAATTAGAAAAAGGAATTACAAAGTTTACATATCATTTTTTCCCAACATGGTATCAAAGTAACACTTTACACCCCAAACAGCCCACCCAAGGGGCCTAGCTACTCATAACAATGCAAAATACAAAAAGAAGGGAGAAGGAGATAGAAGAAGCCATAGAGCTCGATGTAGATGAAAAAATACTCCACTTTAGCTACTACAAGGCATCCTCCTCTCTCCTCCAAGGTGTAGGGGCATGGAATTATGGTGGGAAATGGGTGGAAATGAGGGAATGTTGGTGGAAATGGTGAAATGAAGTGAAATGGAGGTGACAATGGAGTGGAATGGATAAGGGGGTGAAATTGTGAGCTAAGAGGTGGTGGAAGGTAGCTAACCTCATCCTGGAGCCACCACCTAGGCATATATAGGTGTGGGGAAAGCACTAGGTCAAGTAGGGGTAGTATGGGAAAAATATGCAAAAGTAGGTAGGTTTTTGTACGTAGCACGGTCATGGTGGGGAGGGGTGAGAATGGTCATGGTAGATGGGAACGACTGTGGTAAGAAATGGTGAAAAATCATAGGGAGTTGGTCAATTTTGTATTGAAGGTGGCACAGCCGTGGTGCGGCTAGGGTAGCATGGTTGTGGTGGGTACCACGGTCGTTCTGGCTCAAATTTAGCTGCTTGTTCTCAGCTCCACGACCCTTCTCTCTATAGGTACCACAGTCGTGTTATGCAGCATGGGCATTCTGGAGTCAGTGCACCACAATCGTGGGAATTTATGAACAAATGGAGCTCTAAACCTGTTGATTTTGCAAGTGTCCTAACACAGCTGTTATGTGGTACCACGGCCGTGTTGGTCTCTGGATCAGCACTTTGACTTGATTCTTTGGATTTGCTTTGACATCTTTGCTTCAATGGATCTTTAGACACAAGGGGTAGGTTGAGGGAACATCAGACTTCACTTTGGGTCTCTCCAAGGGTAGAGAAACCCTAGGATCACTCCTTCTCTCTCTCTTTCATCAAGCATGGTCCAAATGCCTAAAAAACATGCAAATAATGTCCATAAGTGCATTTTACACAAATATGCATATCGAGGGAAATAACATGTAATCTAACAGGTATAAATGTGATTTAAATGCACTATGACACGAGATGAAGCCCTAAAATAGAGCCAAATCACCACCCCAAACTTGAAACATACTTGTCCTCAAGTATGCTCCAAATCAATCTCTCTGCAATTTTTCCACATTCAAGAAATGACAAATGCAATGCAAAGGATGATTATTGCTTATTGGAATAGGTTGCTAGTGATGAAATGGATCTAGTTCTCAAAAGAAGAACAAAGGTGTCTCTAAACACAAGAACAGGTCATATAAAGGTAAATTATATTCAGGTCAGAAAAGCTTGATTGAAAGAGAAACCATGTTTGACCACTACATGAGTTGTTTGATTTGAAACAAAGGACATGTAATGTCTTAAACATAAGACTAGAATGGTATGGATAATACTGATTTAGAATCTCAAATTCAAATACGTAAAAGGATAACAAGAAATATATGTGTTGTGGAATACATAAGTACACATGAATGAACAACAAGATCATAAGAGATATGTAGAAGTTAAATATGATAGGTGAAGAGTAGCATACAGTAAGAGAATGATGGAAATTAAAGAAGGGTTTGAATCATGATGGAATAATATTGATGATAAAAAAGAGATTGTGATATGTGAGAAAATTCTAAATAGTCTAGTCTCCTTCATGATGACTAATTAAACCTAGTACAAGAAATGTATTAAGTGAATGCTTGAAGATAAGAATTCTAAATCTAAAAAACCATCTTCTATTTTATAACATCCTTAATGAGCTTAACATGGGGATGAAGTGAAAAAGAAATGAATTTTAGATGAGACATAAACACCATGGTAGAGACATCTACTATATGTAGCAATGACACATAATACTATGATGAAACCCTAGTAGGGTAAATAAAAAAAGTAAGCTATAATAAATGTCAAGTAAGAGAAAAGGAAATTCAAGTGGTAAAGATAAGGACAACTTTACTAAACCTCAAGAGAGTTAAGGTTTTAATATCGAAATAAGGGAGTAAAATCATGTCACCATAACATCATGTTATTGATAACGATCAAACACTGGAACGTTTAGGGTTCTAATAACTTCAAGGAATGTCACTAGTGATTTAACCTTGAGAACTGATAATTTCATAAAACAATATCTTGTGGTTAGCAGTATGAGAAGTAACTTAGTTATGATATTAACCCAAGGTGTATGGGTTGCACATGAAAAAGATACATAAAAATTTGGAGATGACTAAGAATGGAGGACAAGAAATAGATCTGAGATGTAAGAAGTATGATTTGAACAGAAGAAGTGCAACATGAGAAAAGTATGATCTGAAATAAATTCTTGTAGTGATTGTAATAATTATGAACAATCTATTATTACCATGAATGTTTTATTATTATGGATGTTTATGCTATATGATCAACATGAGAAGGATAAGTAAGAAGAAGTAGTAATGAATAAGAAGAGAAATTAGAGAAAATAAATGGCTTTCAGTAATACGTGAATTTGTTTTAAGAAAATATAATTTTTTAAAGGTAAATCAACGGATGTAAATTTGTTTTACATATGATTTTTTTGTACGAGTGCGAGCAATATATTAAATTGGAATGAGTGTTTTGGTTTAATCATTAATAGAAATAATCCAACTCCATTTTATACAATTATTGATAAATCTAGTTTTTTAGATTATGAGTGTTTTGCTATTTGAGTGGCACAATGGTAAAGTCTTGGTATGTATGGCCAGAAAGCCAGTCATATGATGATTGTAGTGGCATTGTTTGTAAATGATTTGATTAATAAATAAAGCCAAGCTTCCAATTTACTCTATTTAATTGATTTTGACACAATGACGTAACATTATAAATATCTAGAGAATAATGTTACTCAAAGACGTATGACCTCAAGTACGTGACTTGGAAGAATGAGATCATACGGTTGTTAAGAGTACACACACACATAGATATACATATATATAAGTGTGTATATATATATATATATATAATCTCATTTTGTCCTTGATCGGTTGTTATTATGGACGGTTGATAGACAACAATGACACATAGGATCAGAGTGAGAGTTGGTTGATGATAGAGTCTACTAGTCATGATATGTCTATATCAAACTAATCACACAGATACATGTTAGAGAATAGTGTATTGAACAGACCCTCTGTGAGACTGACACATGGAAACCATTTGTAACGCCTGGGTCTACTACCCAAGGCTCTAGCAGAGTTACATGAATGATGACTGGCCCCACATACCACCACTAGCCTTAACAGCACGCTTTTTGTCCACTCACGCGCAAGACAAGATCAACTTCTCGACTAGTCACCCATCCTAGTACTACTCCAAGCTGAGCACGCTTAACTATGGAGTTCTTTAGATATGGGCTCCCGGAAAAGGAGGTGCACCTTGGTGATATGGGCAGTCCAATCATTCCTTTTAAGATCATGTTATCTGAGGCCTCAAATATTGGGATGTTACAATCTCCCCCACTTAGACTCTTGACGTCCTCGTCAAGGCTCAACTATATGGCCTCATAATCTGACCGCATTTCAGTGCAGACCCACAATGGCCCATGAACACCCAGTTCCCGTCCACAGCTACAAGTGCAAAGGCGGTACCATCTCATCTCTACGGATAGTCCTTTCCAACTTGCCTGGACCGCACGGATCAAGACTGGCATGCCACATCCCCATGTGGGCCCCACCTATTGGAGGGGTTATGGCTCTGATACCATTTGTAATGCACGGGCCCACTGCCCAAGGCTCTAGTAGAGTTTCAGGAATGACGATTGGCCCCACAAACCACCACTAGCCTTAACTGCACACTTTTTGTCCACTCACGCGCAAGCCAGGATCAACTTCCCGACTGGTCACCCATCCTAGTACTACTCCAAGCTGAGCACGCTTAACTATGGAGTTCTTTAGAGATGGGCTCCCGGAAAAGGAGGTGCACCTTGGTAATATGGGCAGTCCAATCATTCCTTTTAAGATCATGTTATCCGAGGCCTCAAATCATGGGATGTTACACCATTACCATCGTAGCTATAGTCAGCTCTCACAGTGATGTTGGTGGTTGTGGTTCTTTGACATGAAATCGCTACACACATCACATATCGTTTGGTGTGCTTTGACATCATCAAATGCAGTCCTAAAACATGGGTTGTTATAACAATGATGATTGGATGACTGTGACACATCAGGAATGACTGTGAGTGATAGACATTGGATTTGTCCCTCCTACAAGAGTATGATATCCTAGGCATCTTAATAAGCGAGACTGATGAATGCAAGGTCGTGCACATGTGAGTCAATATGTGATATTGAGCTTAATTATATCTCAGACAGACTGTAGTTGGTTCAAGAAACAATATTGAATGTTGAAGAGGGTGACTACTCCATGCCTTGAGTTCAATCTGGATATAATTAATAGAGTAACTATACAAGCACTATAACACCATACATAGATTGTAGGTTGAAGTTGTTCCCCAACTTTGCTTTCACTTGGGTAGCACTGATGTGTGACTAGTCACCACACTTTGCTTGTGATGTCATAAGTTAGTTATGGACATACACTGCCAACGTGAAATGGGACATATAGGGTCATACACATAGGTCTTGACCTATAAGAGGATTTTAATCTTGAATGATGATTGAATTGATTACTAAAGAATTTAGGTAATTGATTTAGGCAGCATATCAACTGGACACACTTCTAGACACCCTTCTCATAAAGTGAGATAGCCGTCGGTAGTGCAAAATGGTCATCTTAAGGGTTGGGATGGGCGTTTGGAGAACCAGGATGATTCAAGTTGAAATTCGCTATGGGTTGAACTGACCAACTCAGCTCAGATCACCAAACAACCATCTGGATGAGTGCGATGGTTGTATCATATGGGTGAGACTTCCCGATTCTGCCACAAGAAGGTTCTAGATACTTTCCCAGATTTGTTTGGATTGACCGTTACTTGTTGTGTAAGGAATTAATGTTTAGCATTAATGGGAAACAAATTGCCAATATGCGATTGGGAAAGTATGAAACATCCTCCTTGTAGTGTGTGATGATCGTCTCACATGCCAAATGACCATGTGGGTCACCATACGGCTGTTTGGGTGGTCGTGGGTTGTCAAATTAAAGATCTTTTGGTCCCTTCCACTCCTGCATTGACTGGGAACCCTGACCATGGCCTCTACTATAAATAGATGGATATTGGGGCTTCCCGGAGCACAACACAGACAATTGAGAGTCAGTTTCTCTAAAAATTGTTGTTCTCTTTGGTTGTGGTAACCAAAATAGTCCAAGAAAGTCCTATCCGACTAGGGCGGGATAGCAAGGGAGAGAGAATTTGATATCATTGTTGTAGGAGAGCAAGTTGGTGACTAGTATGCCAACTTAAGGGACAACTCCTTTCAGTCCATTCTAGTAGAGCAATAGGAATTATTGGCGGTTTTTGTGGACTTATCTAGAGGTGGGAGGTTGTTGTGTGCCGCTAGGAGAATGACGTCTACCAACAGTCCATTGTTAGAGTATTTGTTGCAAACAATGATGTTTGAGGCTGTAATCCATGGTGTAGACCAGGAGGCATAGCAGTCAGACAAGTCCCAGTGAATCTAGAAGACATTTGCATATCTATGATGATGTGGAGATGTCACTGGACTTGCTCTAGAACTAGACATATTCTCAAAACCATCCTTCCTATCTTATATTAATTTATGTGATCTGCTGATTATGGGGAATATGGTAGATAAAAAATTTTGTTTCCATTGCATGTTCTATAGCCACAATTCCCTACAGTGGTATCAGAACCAATGTCAATTTACTATATTATGGGATAATCGATATGATCAGATTTTTGTTTTGTTGTTTTTTATTGCATGTGTTGCGAATAATATATGTCCAATGAAATACCATGATAATCCAAACTAATATAATATATATATATATAATTTGCATGTGTCTGCCTAAATGTGGTTTTGATGGTGGATGTGTAGCATGGTTATGGACAATAACCTCTATTATTTGTGCATGGTTGTGTGGTTGGTTTATCCTTTTATCTCATTCTGCGTATTGAGCCTCTGTTTTAATTTCTTAATGTAAAAATGTTATTCTTTCCTATTCTTCATTCCCTCGAACGTAACTAGAGGTTTCTCTATAATCATATAATAGTAGTATAGTTTAATTTTCTGTTATGACAACGATGATGATGTCTCAAAGACAAGATGACAAGATAGAGAACCAAGGAGGACCAATGGATGAGTCGAACTGATCGACTGGTGGATTGGACCGATCCGTTGAAAGGGCAAGCAGATGGTGGACCAACAGAACCAGATGAATAATGAGACGACCAAACAACCGGCCAAGAGGTGAGCTGATCAGTTCAAGGCTTGAACCGATCAACCCAGATTGGCAAGAAAGGATCTTCATCATCAACAGGTTTTTGCATGTGATGTGGACCTAGGATGACATGATTTCTTGTGGCTCTAAGGAATTAAAGTAGGGTGGCCATAACCATCACTTTCGTTTATTGCATGTTTCTGTTGTGGGATATAGCATGTATATGATATGTACTATATATTTCTTGATTGGATAAAGTATATGTATTGATATATACTAACTCCCTCAATTAAAATATTAAGTCTTAGATGCCTTCCATTAGAAACACACATGAAAAGGTTGATTGACCAAGCATAGATTTGCACAAAGCATGTTGCGTCATTTATTTCATAGAAGTGTGATGGTAGATATGTAGCTTTGCACAAAGCATGTTGCATATTTATCATTTTGTCCATTGGGTTAGGCTTAACTTGTGACTTAGAGAGCCCAAGCCCAAAGGCATGCAGATGATCATGGTAAAGAGTTGTGCATATCATCTATCCAAGAGTTGAATATGATACAATTGGCATGATGGCCTACCTAAATAGTCAAGTTGTGGGTGATCAATAAAATCCAAATCATTAGTTGAATGAAATATGGATCTTGGCCCACTAGAATATTGTACGTTGTAATATTACAAATTGATATGTGAGGGCTATCAATTTGAATAAAATAGTCAAAGTGATAATAATTGAAGACCTTATTAATATCGTCAAATTTTTCAAATCAAATCCAATGGTTTTGGACAAATGCAAATTTTCTCTTATAGAATCAATAACGAACAAATATATTTTGCGATCAGTCCTGAAGAAGGACAAAGTTGACAGGACAAATTTCCATGACTAGTTTTAGACTTTGAGAAGGGTTCTCAATGAAGAGTGCAAGCTCTAGATCCTTGATAAACCAATTCCAGAAATACCTACTCTTGATGCACCTAGGGAACAAGTGGATGCTTACTGGAAGCATGCCAATGATGCCTAAGAGATGAAGTACCTTATACTTAGCTACATGAACTATGAGTTGCATGAGCAATGTGAGCACATGAGTGTTCTTGAGATGGTAAAACATCTTAATAAAGTGACACATGGTCTTGTAAAAAAGAAAAGGAAGATATCCTAAAGGTTTTACTTGAGTCTAAGGTGATAGAGGGAACCGCAGTAGAAGAACATGTTCTCAATATGATTGGAAATGTGCATCATCTTGAAGAAATAAGATTCACCTTGAGCCAAGAGTTGGCCATAGACATGATTCAAAACATAATTCTAGAATCATATAGACTCATTATTGCATGTTATCATATAAATAATATGGATGGTCAGACTTGCTTGCCATGTTGATTCATGTTGAAGAAAAATTGAAGAATGACAAGACCATGATGATGGTAAGAGGATCTGAGTCCAAGGATCAAAGAAAGACCGAGAAGAGTTTTGAGGTCAATCCTAAATCCAAATCTTCAACACTCAAGATAAGGAGAAAGAAAAGTACAAGAGGAACTCATCCTTTGTACTTGAAGGCATTCAGGAAGATGAAGATGGGGATGGTGATCTCCACTTCAGGTATATACGTTATTGAAATAAATCAATCTACTTCAACATCATGGGTACTAGATACCAGATGTGGATCTCACATATGTTCTCATATGCACCATATGAAAGGAAGTAGGCCTTTAGAAAAAGGCAAGGTAGAGTTGTGAGTTTGTAATGGCTCAAGAGTTGTGGCCAACATAGTTGTAACCTATAGTTTATCTCTGTCCACAGGGCTTGTAATAGAGTTAAAGAACTACTATTATGTACCTACTATAAATAGAAACATCATTTCTATATCTTGTATGGACAAGGATGCATTTGAATTCCATATTAAAAATGGTCGATGTTCCATTTCAAAAGAAGAGATTTTTCATGGCAGTGACTGAATGTCTTGTGGTCCTTATTTGTTAGATCTAAAGACATATGTTTATATCATAAATACCAAAAGACCAAAACTCAACAACTCAAACAAAACATACCTTTGCAATTGTCATCTAGGGAAAATAAATGAGAATCGCATATCTAGACTCCATAAAGATGGTTATTTGGACTCTTTTAATTTTGAATCATTAGAGACATGTGAATTTTGTTTGTTGGGCAAGATGGATAAGATCTCTTCCACTAGTAACAATGATAGGGCTAGTGATCTATTAGGACTCATACATACTGATGTGAGTGGACCTTTTAGAACAACCGCTAGAGGCGGGTATCAATACATCATTACCTTCACTGATGACTTTAGTAGGTAAGGCTATGTTTATTTAATTAAACATAAGTCAGAAACTCTTGAAAAGTTCAAGGAGTTTATGAATGAAGTACAGAACCAACTTGGTAAAAGTATTAAGGAACTTCATTCTAATCGAGGTTGAGAATACTTAAACTAAGAGTTTGAGAACCTTCTTAGAATGCAAGGGATTATATCCCAGTGGACTCCATCTGGAACACATCAACATGATAGTGTATCGAAAGAAGGAATCACACATTACTAGATATGGTTCAATCAATGATGAGTTTAGTTGAGCTTCTGACTACCTTTTGGGAGTATGCTCTAGAAACCGCCGCATTTACACTAAACTGAGTACCATCTAAATCAGTTCAAAATACACCTTATGAGATATGGATTGGGAAGCATACCAAAATGTCTTTTCTGAGGATTTGGGGGTGTGAAGCTTATGTCAAGAAAATGTTTCTGAAAAGGTTGGCCCAAGATCTGATAAATGTTACTTTGTTGGATATCCCAAAGAGACTATGGGATACTACTTGTATAATCAGTCTGACAAGAAAGTGTTTGTTGCCAAAGATATTGTATTCCTAAAAAAGGAATTTATTTCCAAAGGAATCAGTGGGAGGAAAGTGGAACTAGAAGAGGTTTGAGACCAACAAGAAAACACTGAACCATTATATGTAGAAGAGGAACCAAGAGAATCACAAAGTGTTATGGAATCTCAAATTCCTCAAGTAACACAAGAACCTCATAGATCTAATCAGACACACCTTGAGCTTGAAAGATTTGGATATCTTGTAACTTAGGAAGGTAGTGAATTGATCAGGTGATGAGCCAATATCCTATCAAGATGCTATTGAGGAACTAGAGTCTGAGAAATGTCTTGAGGCCATGATATCTGAGATGGAATCAATGTACACCAATAAAATATGGACTTTAGTGGATCCACCTGAAGGGTTAAAACCCATAGGGTGCAAATGGGTCTTTAAGAAGAAGACCAACATGGATGCAAAAGTTCAAACTTATAAGGGGAGATTGGTAGCAAAGGGTTTCAGACAAGTTCAAGGTGTTGACTATGACAAAACCTTTTCTCCAGTGGCCATGGTTAAGTCCATCAGGATCATGCTTGATATTGTAGCATATCATGACTACGAGATTTGGTAGATGGATGTTAAAATTGCATTCCTTAAAGGGAATCTTCTCGAGCATGTGTACATGACATAGCCTGAGGGTTTTATAAATCCAAAGGATGAAAATAAAGTATGTAAGCTACAAAGGTCAATCTATTGATTGAAGCAAACGTCACAGAGTTGGAATCTTCATTTTGATGAAATAGTCAAAGAGTTTGTCTTTATTAAAAATGAAGATGAACCATGTATGTACAAGAGGGTTAGTGGGAGCATAGTGACATTCCTCATATTATATGTAGATGATGCATTATTTATGGGGAATGACATCCCTACTTTACAAAAGGTAAAGACATGGCTTGGAAATTGTTTTCTATTAAAGACTTGGGAGAAGCATCCTACATTTTGGGGATAAAGATATGTAGAGATAGATCCAAAAGGCTTCTTGGACTAAGTCAAAGCACATACATTGACTAAGTGTTGAAGTGATTCATCATGTAGAACTCAAAGAGAGGAAACCTGCTTGTGCATCATGGTGTCCCCAAATCTAGAGCTCAATGTCCCAGTTCTTGTGAAGAAAGAGAACACATGAGTATGATTACATATGACTTAGTAATTGGACCAATCATGTATGCAATATTGTTTTCTCATCCAGACATCTCATATGCCTTGAGCATGACGAGCAGATATCAGTCAGATCCAGGTGATTCTCATTAGATAGCCGTGTAGAACATCCTCAAGTACTTGAGAAGAACTAAGAACCAATTTTTGGGCTACATTGGAGAGGAAGAGTTGGTAGTAAAGGGTTACACCAATGCAAGCTTCTAGACTGATCAAGATTATTAAAAATTGCAATCTGGATTCATGTTTTGCCTAAACAACAATCATGTAAACTAGAAGACATTCAAGTAAGAGATAGTTGTTGATCTACAAAAGAGGCCAATTCTAGCTACTTTACCAGATTCATTTGGATTTCACATTACTTGTTGTGTAAGGAATTAATGTTTAGCATTAATGGGAAACAAATTTTCAATTTTGTATTCCATTGGGAAACGGTGAAACGACCATCTCGTAGTGTGAGACTACCATATTGCATGCCAGACGACTGTCTAGGTCACCAGATGGTCGTTTGGGTGGTTGCAGGTGGCGAAAATTCAAGATATTTTGGTCCCTTCCACTCATGCATCTACTGGGAACGTTGACCCTGACTTCTATTATAAATAAGGGGGTATTGGGGGCTTCCTAGAGTGCAACATAGACAATTGAGAATTAGTTTCTCTAACAATTGTTGTCCTCTCTGGTTGTGGTAACCAAGAGAGCCTAAGCAAGTCCTACCCAACTAGGGAGGGATAGAAAGGGAGAGAACAACTAAGATCATTGTTGTGGGAGAGCAATTTGGTGACTAGTCACCAACGGAAGGGACGACTCCTTCTGGTCCATTCTAGTAGAATGACAAGAGATCTAGGTGGTCCATGTGGACTTCTCTACAGGAGGGAGGCCATCCTCAATGCTAGGAGAGCGACGTCAACCAGTAGTCTGTTCTAAGAGGAGTTGTTGCAAACGATGACGTTCGAGGATGCAGTCCATGGTGCAGACTAGGAGGCACAATAGTTTGATGAGCCCCAGTGTAACTAGAAGACAGTTGTGCAACTATGATGATGAGGAGATGTTGTTGGACTTTCTCCAGGACAATGTATATCCTAGAAACCATCCTTCCTATATTATAGTAATTGACGCAGTCTACTGATCATTATGGGGAATATGCTAGATAAAAAATTTTGTTTCTGCTTCCTGTTCTATAGCCACATTTTTCTACATGAAGTGCAAAACAACAAGATGAACTCTCTTTAGTAAAATCATGTAGTACGGAAAAATAGTCTGGATATGAATTGAGATAGTTGGATTAGATAATCAATGTTGAAGTCACACCTTAAGAGTATGAAAATACTAAAAATGGTTGATTTCTCTTTCTCTTTCCTATCACTGATTGTGACATAGAAAATTTTTATATTGTCATTCAGAAGCCTTGTTTCAAATTTGTTGCGATTAAAAGCAAAATAAAGGATTGAATGTTGAAAAAAATATTCAAATATGAAATACAAGAAAATAGTGATGAATAAGATTCAAAATTTTAAAAGAAACCTTGAATGTACTTCTCTTGTATATTTATGTTTCAAGAACAAAACCTTGTTAGGGGTGGAAGAATTGTAATGACAAGATATGAGCTTAATTGGTACATTAGGGTTTACTTGAATGATTATATGCTTAATTAGATTGAGCATCATTTAAGTATGATTAATGATGGTATATTTATTGTTATGTTTCAAACCTAAGAAGAAACTCTACTCATGATTTTAGTTTGAAGTATTAGGTTTTGGGAAGTGTAAATCCTAATATCCAAAATTAGGGTTCTGGTAGTACATGAATATGGAACTTGATCAGGATAGTAGTATGGTAAATAATCTTTCATATTCTCTATGTAACTTGTATTTACTTGAAAATTGGATATGATATGGATAATTTTAGAATATTTATATCTTCTATGAACATGGTTCTCATTCAGACTATACTTCGAATGACAATGTTGTAGACTGCTATTTAGCACTATCATGTTTGATTTTAAGTATTTACTAGTAACTAAAAATAAACTTAAATTTTTAATGGATATCTAAAATTATATGTCAGACATCATGCTAAATTATCATAATTTTGGAGGAGCTTAGACCTATTCAGTAGATGATTTATAGTATCATTTTCATGATAGGAAATTTTGCTAAAATAAAAGAGAGTATAAGTAGGGTCAATTTGCAATTGACCCAAGCACCTCAATTTCTCTATATGATCAACCTAACATACTAGGAGCTCTCATAATCTGTGATGCATTCCAAAGAAATGAAATCCTAGAGAGAGAGGGAGAGTTAGGGTTTAAGAGGAGAAAGTGGTGGAATTGCTGATCTAGGGTTTCACTATCTGAGATATGATGAAATCAAGTAAGTTTAGCTTCTTTGAATAATCTTTCATGGTGAATCTTCTCACACATGTCAAGATTTTGTCCCTCCTCTGATTTGATACAAAATGATATCAATTCCCTCTCTTTTCTCACCCTTTCTCCATAATTCTCCATTTCTAGGGTTTCATAGTTGAAAGGAAGAAGAAATTGGTGATTTGCTATGAGCTTGATATGGATTCTAGAATTTTAGTTCTTGAGTAGGTTTTAAGATGTTTTCACACCTTAGGGTGAGTATGTACTTCCTTTAAACATTAGATTGCACAAAATTAGATTAAATCCTCAACAATCACCAATTCCTTTGTATGTGACTATAAATCATAAATCTGCCTTTAAGTCTAAGCTTATCAAAGATGATATAGAAATGGATTGATTTCCTAGTGTGATGAATTCAAATGATAAAATAATATTCAAAATGGGTTGTAATAATCTAGACAAGCATTCCTAAAGCTACTATAGAAGATAGCACAATATACCAAATTCTAGATTTTTCAGTTATGTCTAAAATTGTTGTATAATTGAATAAAGAAGCTTGCCTATTTGAATGTCCTTGTTTATGAATGATTATTTTATCTGAATTTATAGTATATATATGTTGGATACTATGTTAGATTTCATTTGATGTTAATATTGCTTACTCAGTATACCACTAAAGTGGGTGAAACCCTAGATGATTGGAAAGTTGAAAGTTTGTGAATGGACATCCTGAAATTTAACTGATTTGATTCTTTTATCGTTATAAGTTCATTTAGTCAAAGGTGTTCTTGATTCGTGATATTTTAGTGAATGGATTGACAATCGTAGCTTAGTTTATTCTAAGGTTTCATATATATGTTGGTTGTACATAAATTGTTGAAAGCAGTCTTTTATAAGTGAAAGATTATGATGTGTAAAGTCTTTATGTGAGTTGTATGATATGTGAATGAGGTGAATCCAACCCTAAGGATACCGTATTCTAAGAATCAAGTGTTTTCAATTCAGTGTTCTTAAATGAGATAAGTAGTATTGCACAATTGTTATGTTTAAAATACATATTGTTCATAATTTATGTAACAAATTGTTAATGAGGTTAAATTAATAAATATTAATGTTATGATTGAGTTGTGAATTTTAAGAGTGAATTAGACATTTAGATATCCTGAACACTATAGAATCCTTCATATGAGGCTTTCTCTATGAGGAGGAAATGTGCTTCTCAAATGGAGGTCTCACGTAGATCAAGGTAAGCCAGAGTGCACCAGTAGGGTCTGAGGAGGTTTAGGACAATGAGGGTGGACTCCTTAAATGATTGGTATCCAACACCAACTCGGGATGTCAGTGGTGCCTATGTTATGAGTTGTGGCAATCAATGGACATCCTTGGTCGGCCCACTGATGAACAAAAAGCTTGAGGGCTTTGACTCATGACGTGTATTTTACTACGCGCTTAAACGCAAGTATACGCGTCGAGTAATATAGGCCTTGTGAGGCCCGAGTCGAACTTAGGGATACGTGAATTATTGGAGACTTCTACTAACTAATCACAATCAGCTAGACCGATTAACAAAGTAAGGTTTTGTTGTTCAAATTAAAAGAAAATAAAAATCAAACAAAGAAAACAATCGATTAAAGGTTAATTTAATCAATTAAAAGGATATCTTTAGGATGGCGGTTTCACCGCGGGTCAACATTGTATTAGATTTCATATAATTCCTCACACTTCTCTCTCTATCCGGGTAGTGGCCTGAAATGAGAATTACCCACTGTCGTGGTGTAATCCACTACTTAGATTTAGGTTGATTCCATCGTCATAGTAATCATTCCCCTAAACTAAGCGCATTAAGATCGGTCCCTCAGTTCCCACCATTAATTTTACAACTCCTTTGTCAAGGGTTTTATTAATTAATGTAGAATTCGTCTCTTTTCAACCGTTAATCCTTCTGTCGAAGTGATTAAGGGCATTAATTTATTATTATGGTGATCAAAAATAACAATAGAAATAGAGAAAACGAATTTATACCACGGATATGAGAGAAAAATATGAATTATCAATATAAAATCATCATACAATGTATCCCCGGGCTACTCCCGGTCCTAAAGATTGAGGGTTTTAGCCTCTCATGTTCATCTTACACGAATACATGGTAGAAATTGGGGAATTCATAAGAAAAACGTGAAATAAATGGGAAAACCCCTGAACGGAGAAGAACCGGTGGATCCTTGGCGTAGAACACAAGCTTTCCCCGCCTGTCGGTGGTGGAAATTGTCTTCGGCAGCGTCCGAATCACCCGGAATGAGCTTCTCGGCCTCCGTTCTCCTTTCTCTCCTCCTCGGCACTCGTGCAATCCAAAATTGAGATCATCCTCACGTCTCGGTGGCCGTCATTAGGTATAAGTCCCTAATTAGGTCGTCAAATAACAACAGCCGTCCGATCGAAATCAAAACAAATCCAACGCATATCTGCCGGCGTCGATACCATCGACGCGAGTCGATAGTATCGACACAGCGGATTAGCAGCAGCTTTCCTTTCTTTTATTCTGAGCGCCTGTCATGATCTCGATACCATCGACTTGGGTGTCGATGGTATCGACTCCTTTAGCGTCGGTTGTTGTCGTTTAGCGACGTTGTAGCTCTCCTAGTGTCGATGGCATCGACTTGGGTCGATGGTATCGACACTGTATTGCTTTTCTCGGCTGACAACCTATGGCTTGGTCGATGGTATCGACTTCCGTCGATGGTATCGACGGAAGCAGATACTTGTTTTTCCTGAAATTTCACAACAAGACCAAGTAAATCCACACAATTTATAATAAGATGATAAATAATGCTCAAAATAGTAAAATAAAGGGGATTTGATATAAAATGATGGCAAAGACCAAATAAAGTGAATTATGCAATAATATCCATGAAAATGAGTAATTAAGGCACAAAACACATATGAAGTCGGTCTATAAATGCGACTCAAAATCATCGCATCAAACTCCCCTAAGCTTAAACATTGCTCGCCCTCGAGCAACTAATCCTTAGAATAGAATTGCAGATATCAACTAACAATCAACACATCACCCCACATCCCACATGACTCCCACTGAACGTTCTCAAACCGGCCTTTCCTAATCACAGAACAGTAATTACCCTACAGGCGACAATAATCATCAATAAAAGAAATTATCCTTCAAACCGATGAACACTATCACATAAGGCAGTTAACATAATAAAGTTCGCCGATTCAGCCATGGTGCATCTTGTGATCGCCTTAACTACGTTGCTCACCCTAACTACCATCTACATGGAAGCAGTCCTCCTTATAATCATGAGTGAGGAGAAAATCACGGTGGCCTACCAATTCGAGCAACGGGTGGATGGAATGGGTGGTTCATGGAAGAATTTGGAAGTATTACACAGTTTCAGTATGCATATAACAAAATGCCCTAAATGATGCAAATGCACATTAAGAATACCCTAATGCCTAAAAGTGGGTGGAATGATGCATGCACTAACCTTCTACCTCAAAATGAGATAGAAATCTACTCAAGCCACATCATGTACTCAATTCCCCTGTTATACAAGTGATATCATTCCTTTCTCCCTCTTATTCCATTTCCTTCTAAATTCTCTTCTTTTTTTTTCAAAAAAAAATTTTCTTTCAGATTTTTTTCTTTTCCTCTTAGCCCACATATCCATAATTGCTTAGAGATACATGTGTTAGGCTATTTTCTTCATGATTGGAAATCTTTGTACTAATGCGAGGGTATGGAACAATTTAGATCACTTTTCAGGTCAACTGAGATACATGGTGTACTTATGCATGAAAATCATGAAAGTATGAGTGCAACTACATGACATGCACCTAAAGGTAATGTGCATGAATCACTATACATTTTTTTTCTTGTTTTATGCAAAAGTATGAAAATAACAATGCAAATTCTATCTACATGCTATGCACACAAAAGAAATTGAAACTGCACTTTACTTCCAATTCTTGGGTGGATTATAGAAAATGGGGTGGAATGATCACAAGATTAAGTGACTGAACCTTAGAAGAAAATTATGTGTCCCTCCTTACTGACATGTGTAGTAGTTTAAAGGGTTCTTTCTCTTACATCTGATTAAGGTCTCATTACCATTTGATTAGGTTAGGCTCAAACAACCGTTACTATCCACTTTTCATGAGTCAATGGGGGTGTGAGTATGACATATTGCTTCAAAGTTGACATAATCAATCATTTTCATAGAACAAGTTCCCCAAGGACAACCAAGTAAAGCTATCCAAAAGACACAGAAAAAATTTTAAATTCCCTTAATTTCCCCATGAAAACAGCAAGATGACAATTTTTAAGACATCCACGATTACACTAGATAGATGTGGATCCTAAATAAAAATTTAAAATTGCAAAAACAAATAACAAAGCAGAAACTAAAAACAACTAAAGAAAAGATAAAAGATAGAGTTGTTCCAGCCACCCCCCTAAGCTTGAATCCGACTATGGCCTCATAGTCAAAAACCAACTTAAGGGTGGAACAGTGATACCCTGGTCAATCTTGCGGAGGCGGTGGTGGGTATTGTGGTGTCGTAGGATCCCAAGACGGGTACTCCCCCTGGAAGCTTGGATCATATTGGGTCCTCGGCGGAGGTTGTGGATAACCTCCAAAGTAGTCTCGACTCCAGTAGTGGTCGAAGAAAGGCTCCTGCTGCGTCTCTATCCGCTGCAACCGGGTGTGCATTTGCTCTTGGTTGGCGAGGATGAGCCGCTCGTTCTCGAACATAGCCCGTTGGTTGTCAAGTATCTGGCTCGTAGTATCATGAATACCGGTATACATACCCATGTGCTGCAGCTGAGTCTGCTGTATGTCCTGCAGCATGGTGTACATCCCTTGCATGGAGTAGGGATCCGCAGCTGGCTGCTCTTGCTGTGGTGATGGCGGCGGGGGCTGAGATGATGAAGACGCACCCGGGTGCATCCTAGGACGCTTCTGTGGTGCCACGCGTGCTCGAAGAGGTGTGAAAGCCTCCTCGTCCTCCTCGGCCTCGCCTTCTTGGTCTTCACCTCTGCCTTCTTCGGAGGAGGACTCGATGGCTATGATGGGCCATCGGAAATGCTGCTTGCCCTCGATGTGGAAGACGTCGTCCGGAAGGGATGCCTCCTGGTAAGCTTGGTTGACGTGGCAATGAGCGTACGCCAACCTATCCCGGATAAGAATGAGGTTTGAACGGTGCAAGTGTTGCACGTTCACCCTACTCCGCGTAGAAATCGGAGTCATGGACTGAAAGTTCAGCCCCAAGTAAAGCGCCAACTTGGTGACAAGACCACCAAAGTGTATTGGAGCCTTCCTTGTGCTCCGCTTCACCGCCATGACGCGCTGTAACCAGAATGCTCCCCAGTTGCACTCTTGACGTTTCAGGAGTGCATAGAGAAAGAACAGGTCACTCTCCTGAAACTTGCTCAAAGCAAGATCGCTCCGAGCGAAGAAAGTCAAGCTCAACATCCTGTGCAGGACCCGGACGAACGGGTGCTCAAAATCTGCTACCGCGGCATTGTGGTAGCTCACGGTCTTCCCTGCCGGCACTGTAACTAGCTCGGCGAAGATTTTGTCGTAGTCGGTGCAGGCGTCGGGGCGTCGATGATCGTGGCGGCTGTGGTTCCAGTTGAAGATGTCGTTGAACTGCTTCAACGTGATGTTGTAATTGTTGTTGAAGAGTCGGAAGGACACCCTTCCCTGGATCCACGTCTGGTCCGATGGTACCACGTCATTTGGTACGACGCAGATATCAAGAGACGCCATGAACTCGGCCACCAGTTCCTTGTATGTGGGCCATTCGCCGAAAAACGGTTGCCCATCCGCATGACAGTCCATCTCATAGAAGCGATTGGTGTGCCGCGCTTGCCCGGCCAACACATAGGCCAAGTTGGCCTCGAATCCCAGCTCCCTGATCATTCCCCGGTCCACATACCGGGTTGCCTCGAACTTCCGCTTCATTATCTCCTCGTATACCTTCCTTACATCCATGTTGGCATGAATGAGGCGTGGACGAGAGATGGAAGCGGTTGGAGGAGGAACAAACTCCTCGATCTCCATGGGGTGCGCGCTTGATGAAGATGCTCCGCCCGTATGCACCATGATTGCGAGAAGAATGAGATTGGGAGAAAAGAGCTCGGTGAAGATGGAGAGAAATTCTCCGCTCGGTGAAGATCTTCGCTCGATGACGCTTCTCCGCAGGTGTAGAGGGCTCGGGGGAGTGCTCTGCGCAATGGGAGATACTTGCTCTGAGGGTGTGATGTCATATGATGTTGCAAGTCCCCTTAAATAGACTTGATCGGCGCCCCTGTTGACCCGCGTCGATGGTATCGACACGTCTCGCGGGTAGCCGCATCTGTCGCTGGTATCGACGGCTGACGTTTGCTGGATCGAGAAACTCGGATCGCTGACGGGTCGATACCATCGACAGAAGTCGATGGTATCGACGCAGCACCCGGATCGCTGACGTGGCTGTTGCGATCGTCGTCGATGTCTTCATGCGGATCGGTGACATGTCCGTCGATGCCATCGACGGGTGTCGATGGTATCGACTTGCTTTTATTGCGACACCTCCGTTTATTGCATTCAACCTGTGATGATGTCGATACCATCGACGAGGCCGTCGATGGTATCGAGTTGACTGAGCAAAATTCGTCTGAATATCTCCAGAGATCTCGATGGTATCGACTGGGGTGTCGATACCATCGACACTTTTATTGCGACCTGCCTGTGACCATGTCGATGCCATCGACGGGGCCGTCGATGGTATCGACGCAGTGTGATTTCTGCTGGTGTCAATCTGAACCCATGTCGATACCATCGACTGATGTGTCGATGGTATCGACCCTGCCTGTTCCTGCACATTTAACAAACGGATCAAGGTATCATTTTTAAACTAAAAAGTAAACAAAATAAAAGCAAACTACACCTAACATTAAACTATCCTAATGTACCAATGGTTGGGTTGCCTCCCAACAAGTGCCCTTGTTTAACGTCTTAGGCTAGACGGTGTGACAATCATCATCTTTTCACCTTGGGAACTGGGCTTAGAGGATCATTTGGTAATTTGAATTCAACACGATCTCCTCCAATGCCCAAAGACAGAGTACCTCTCCCTAAGGCAGTCACAACATCTGCCGTTGCTTGAAACGGTCTTCCTAGAAGAATTTCACAGCTTTGGAGTGGTGGCATATCCATGACGACAAAATCCACCGGAAATATGAATCTATCCACTTTGACTAGAACATCTTCACATACTCCATAGGGTCTCACTGTAGACCCATCCGCCAATTCAATTGTTGCAGCCAACTTCTTTATCTCTTTTAACCCCAGCTTTTGAAATGTCGCCAAAGGCATGAGATTTATGCTAGCGCCAGAATCACATTGCGCTTTAGGGAAATGTTGACCACCTATTGAACACGGAATGTAAAAACCTCCTGGGTCCTTTCTCTTCTGTGGTGAACTCCCGTGAATCATAGAGCTCACTGTCTCATTCATCCAATAAATTTCATCGTCTTTTATCCGCCTCTTCTTATTGATGATTTCCTTGATAAACCTCCCATAGGCGGGTACTTTCTCGATCATCTCCACTAATGGAATATTGATGTGGAGTTTTCGGAATATCTCCAGAAATTTCTTAAAGTGACGATGCTCTTTCTTTGACTTCGGATTTACCAGATCCGAAACATCAGCTGCATCAACACGCCTATGAGGTGGCACATAAGAGCTTTTCGGGGGTACCTCCCCTAAGCTTGCTTCAATTATTCCCTCGGACGTGGACTTTGGCAAGACATCCTCAATAGTAGCAGCTTGTTGTGGTTCCTCTCTCGCCTCAGATGTCTCCACATGTGCACAAACAACCTGCACCTGCTCATCTTGCCTAGATGGAGATACCATACTCACAACTCTCTCTGATTTCCGGAAGAAATGGTTTCCGCCCGGAAATCTATAGTACGTGCGTGGATATGGTATCGCCGGTGTTGCATTCACATTGAAAGTCATTTTTCTTTCTTCTACAACTTCTTGCACCTGAGATTCCTCATTTCTTACCACCGACATGTACTTAACTTGGTGATGTGCTTGAGCCACGTTCGCATTCTCCGCTGGTTTCTGTTGATTGGCGTGCTTGATGGCCGCCACTTCATTTGAAATATGTGCCACGGTGGTCTCTAATGCCCGCATTTGCGCTCCATGGCTTTGCAGCGTCTGCCCAAATTTGGTTAGAATGTCACCTTGAGATTGTAATTGTTTACCAAACATGGTCATCATCTCTTGGTTTTGCTGAACCATTTGACTTAGCAATTCAGTGTTTTTGTCCTCAGCTTTTTGCTGCAATTTGGCATCCGGATCCTGCAGAAAATTGTTCAGATCCTTCCATGAAAACTTTTTATCCTTTCTCCAGGCATAGTCATTGTTTCTATAGCCCTGTTGTTGCATGAACTTCACTTGGGCTTCCTCATTCTCAGATGTATCTTCCTTCGCTATCAGCTTCTTGGCTAGAAGATCTAGCTTGTCATTCAGCTCCCTAACTGTTCTGGATTCGCCGGCAGCCTTGACATGTTCCACTGCACCTCTGTCGCCCCATGACTGTTTCCTAGCCATGTTCTTTAATATCTCCCAGCATCTTGTATCAGTGTTGTTCAAGAAAAATCCGGAGCCAGCCGAGTCCAAATTGCTTCTATCATGCTCGGAGAGAGCAAAGTAGAAGATCTTCACTTGGGTTTCCTTGTCCAATCCATGATGTGGACATCTCCTCAACATGACCTGGAATCACTCCCAAGTCTCAGAATAAGTTTCACCCGCCTGTTGGGTGAAATTGTGGATCTTCCGGATCATATCATTGGTCTTCTCAGGAGGGAAGAACCTCTCGAAGAAAACCTCCACCATGTGATCCCATGATTCCACAAACTCGTCGTCAAGGTTATGAAGCCACTCTCTTGCTACTCCAGCCAAGGAACTTGGGAACAACTTGAGATACAACGCATCTTGCGGGAACCTGTCGATCTTCACCATATCGCAATTTTCAACAAACTGACTAATGTGGGCCACTGGATCTTCATTTTTTAATCCGTGAAATGCATTTGATTTAACCAGGTTAATCAGTGTTGGATCGATCTTGTATGTCGGTATGTTGATCGCCTGCTTCTTTATGGGCCCCTTTGATGCTGAGGAAGAAGACGCCTTGATCTTCTCCCATATTGTCTGTGTTTCAGCCATTTCTTCTGCTTGTTCTTGCTCTGATTCAGAATTTATATCACTTTGGTACTCCTGCTCGTAGTAGTCCTTGTCCTCTGGTCCCGCAGATGGAACCTCAGGTGTGCGATTCACGTAGTCTCGACTACGTGTGTGCACCATACAAAGTACCTAAAAAAAATGGAAATAGGGGTTCAGTACAATGCTTTGAACGAGTTAACACAATTATAGAGAAATAAAGGAATTTTCTTGAAATTGTTTTAAAATAAATAAAAAAAATGTGGCCTAGAATGGCCGCTCTTAGCACTCAAAGTGCCAATAATTCGCCGTATCCCCGGCAACGGCGCCAAAAACTTGACGTGTATTTTACTACGCGCTTAAACGCAAGTATACGCGTCGAGTAATATAGGCCTTGTGAGGCCCGAGTCGAACTCAGGGATACGTGAATTATTGGAGACTTCTACTAACTAATCGCAATCATCTAGACCGATTAACAAAGTAAGGTTTTGTTGTTCAAATTAAAAGAAAATAAAAATCAAACAAAGAAAACAATCGATTAAAGGTTAATTTAATCAATTAAAAGGATATCTTTAGGATGGCGGTTTCACCGCGGGTCAACATTGTATTAGATTTCATATAATTCCTCACACTTCTCTCTCTATCCGGGTAGTGGCCTGAAATGAGAATTACCCATTGTCGTGGTGTAATCCACTACTTAGATTTAGGTTGATTCCATCGTCATAGTAATCATTCCCCTAAACTAAGCGCATTAAGATCGGTCCCTCAGTTCCCACCATTAATTTTACAACTCCTTTGTCAAGGGTTTTATTAATTAATGTAGAATTCGTCTCTTTTCAACCGTTAATCCTTCTGTCGAAGTGATTAAGGGCATTAATTTATTATTATGGTGATCAAACATAACAATAGCAATAGAGAAAACGAATTTATACCACGGATATGAGAGAAAAATATGAATTATCAATATAAAATCATCATACAATGTATCCCCGGGCTACTCCCGGTCCTAAAGATTGAGGGTTTTAGCCTCTCATGTTCATCTTACACGAATACATGGTAGAAATTGGGTAATTCATAAGAAAAACGTGAAATAAATGGGAAAACCCCTGAACGGAGAAGAACCGATGGATCCTTGGCATAGAACACAAGCTTTCCCCGCCTGTCGGTGGTGGAAATTGTCTTCGGCAGCGTCCGAATCACCCGGAATGAGCTTCTCGGCCTCCGTTCTCCTTTCTCTCCTCCTCGGCACTCGTGCAATCCAAAATTGAGATCATCCTCACGTCTCGGCAGCCGTCATTAGGTATAAGTCCCTAATTAGGTCGTCAAATAACAACAGCCGTCCGATCGAAATCAAAACAAATCCAACGCATATCTGCCGGCGTCGATACCATCGACGCGAGTCGATGGTATCGACACAGCGGATTAGCGGCATCTTTCCTTTCTTTTATTCGGAGCGCCTGTCATGATCTCGATACCATCAACTTGGGTGTCGATGGTATCGACTCCTTTAGCGTCGGTTGTTGTCGTTTAGCGATGCTGTAGCTCTCCTAGTGTCGATGGCATCGACTTGGGTCGATGGTATCGACACTGTATTGCTTTTCTTGGCTGACAACCTGTGGCTTGGTTGATGGTATCGACTTCCGTCGATGGTATCGACGGAAGCTGATACTTGTTTTTCCTGAAATTTCACAACAAGACCAAGTAAATCCACACAATTTATAATAAGATGATAAATAATGCTCAAAATAGTAAAACAAAGGGGATTTGATATAAAATGATGGCAAAGACCAAATAAAGTGAATTATGCAATAATATCCATGAAAATGAGTAATTAAGGCACAAAACACATATGAAATCGGTCTATAAATGCGACTCAAAATCATCGCATCAACTCACTGCCTGAGTACCCAGGTTGAGAGGTGGATTTTGAGGTATCCAGCTACTCCCATTATCCTTCGAGATCCAAATGTGGTGAGGCCCACTACAGATGGGGTCTTACTCGAGAGATAGGCTTAGGAACCTAGGCATGCTTTTGAGCCTTATACAGTGATATCATAGCTTGCTACAATACTGTCAAATGTTGTAATACACCTCACATGGGTTTAGGGCATAATAAAGTGAATGCAAGATCAATCAGGTGTGTGTATCTATTGATTTATTCCTTGGAATTTTATAGAGTAATTTGCTATCTGTATGTTTCTGAATTACTAGTTTCCTTTGTGATTAATAAAGAAATTTAGTGGTTGATTTATTCATTATAGTCATCTAGAGTAAACTGTCATACACATGTTTGTGAATTACTGGTTCATTTATAGATTGCTATTCTTATACTTTAAATTTAGTTGTTTTATAATATATCTTGACATTAAAGTGCTTTACATTGTTTCTTTGAAGTACTCATTCATGGAGCGAGTAGGATTACCCCTTAATTTACTCACAAAATTTTAGGGAAACCATGTGGATCTAAAGAATTTCAATGCTAGAGTAGACCGGCCATGAGAGTTAAGTATTAGATTAATTAAGATCACTTGGTCCTTATCATCTAGGTCCTTGTATAAAATTGAGAGAGTTGTAAATTATGATGTGTACTTTGTTTCCTTAATAATTAAAAATGTATCCGAGTATCATGTCATATGTATATAGAAGTGTGAGAAACAAAATCAATGTCTAGATATGTATCTTTATTGTTGAGATCTGATTAGAGTGATCGAGTTTTGTTTTCCTTTTAAATTTGTTTATGTGATTGAATGTGAGCAAACAAGTTTGAAATATAATAAAAAAAAGTTAAGGGTGATTTTTGTATTATGTTTAGTTCTCAACTTATTCCCTAATCTCATGATTATTGGTTATCGTGGGATGAGGGTGTAACATGATGAATTCCCTCAAACATTACATATCAAACTATGGTAATATGTACGCTCTTGCCTTTATATCATATACCACCGTTTGTACCCAAAGGCTCCAATAGTTAAGATGGGTGATTGACGCACCTAGACTCCTACCATGGGTAAAATGATAACACCTCCAACGAATGATGTGAAACTATCTACTAGATTACATATATCTAAAGCACCTCATCACTATCTTGTTGTATCATAACATAACCATTGACGTCCTTGTGACTGCATGACATAATCCCATCTTGAGACTACTTGTACATGGCATGCTTGAATGTCTACCTCAACTAAAACCTATCTATGGACCATACTACACTTGTCAATGCTCATCTTTTAAGGTATCCATGATTCAACATCCAATTGTGATGATGTTTGCAGTCCCATATAGACTATAATGCTCTTAGGTTTTTCTAATAGTGAAGATGTTATTTACAATTAGCCCCAAGAAAAGGTCATCTAGTTCAAGAGATATCTTTACATCAAATACACATTACCAATTGACTTTTATCATGTGAAGGACCTCAATATCACATCATAGTTACTATTTTCATCAAAAAAGTCTAATAATCTCACCAATAGAACCCAATTTGACTCATTGAGCTTTTCAATGAGAATGCAAAAACTCAACTCAATGTCCAAATGATAGATTATCATAGCCCGCCCATTATCTCGAGAGGACATAAACTAAAGGTATACTTCTAGACTCATTTCCACAATGATTATGTAAGTGACCCCTTCTTCAATCGAAGGTGGTGGTCCATACAACAATTTGAATTCATGTAGGTGTACTTGGGCCAAGACAACAATAAGAATATCAACTCTCGATGATACAATTCCAATATATTTTCAAAAGAAGATTTAATTTAAAATGATAGTCACATAATGACCATTCTACCCTAATTAATTTTGTAATCACTCCTTGTTGACACATCACTTTCTATTATCATAAATGTTCTATATTAATGTTGGGAAATATGGTCACAGAGTATAGCAGCGGTAACAACTTTTTTTATCTATATGTATTCCCATAACAGCAAGATTGCATCAACTACTATGAAATAGGAAGGATGGTTTTAGCGAGTTATACCTGGTCCTGGAGCAAGTTCAATGACAGAACTCACTTCTTTGCAACTGTTAACTAGTTGCTCTTAGACAGTGGATGTGCAGCTCTTGGTCTTCACCACGAATAGCTATCTATGCAACCTCTACAACGACTCCAGTGGTCTCACCATAGACTGTAGGTTGACTTTACTCTCTGAGCATCAACCAAAGGACTCTTTCCTCTATAGTAGTTCACACAGACTAACAAGAACTCCTATCGTTCACCAAGAACAGACGTTGGTGTACTAGTCACCAACCTTCTCTCCCACAATGACAACTTCTCAGTTGTTCTTTCCTGTTGGCTATATCTCTCTGTCGAGTAGGACTTTCTTGGGCTCTCTTGGTTACCACAACCAGAGAGGGCAACAGTTGTCAGAGGAACTGATTCTCATTTTTCTGTGTTGTTGTCATTGAACCGTTTGTTACCCTCATCGTACCCCCACTGACTACAGAGTCAATGGCAGTAGGGTTTGTGCGTCCGTCCATATAATGGCACATAGTTTCACATAAGCAATATATATGAAAAAGGCAATAACAGTAAGACAACAAGATATTAAATAGGGAGATAAGATATGTCATGTACCCATTTCTAGATTCAAGTATACCCATTGGTATTGCATTTCAAAGCTTAGAGTCTTGAGTGCATCAGATCTTCATTTGGCAACTACAAATTCGATAAACAAAATATATTAATGCTAAAGCATTAAGTACACTATGAAAAGGCATGTAAACAGTTTAAGAGTATTATAAAACTTTCTTGCCTAGAAACATCATATAAGTAAAAAGTAGAAATAAGGCGCAAACATGTAACAACAATCTTTTATACAAACCATGTTTTAAGTGTATTTTCCATTATACTAAACAACATATCATGGCCATTGATCGGCTTCCCATTGGAAGGGTCTGTAAGGGTGTCAAGATTAGCTACCCTTTGATCGACATGGTCTGCCTTATCTTGACATCTGAAGTAAGACGCCCAACCTTGTTCTCTTACCCCAAGAATATAGGTAGGTACAATGGACCAGTTTATTTAGATTCAAGGTTTGTTCAACATATTTCAAGCAAATGAACATACTAATTATAGGGAATAAGTATCTCAAACAAGTAATTAACTAGCCAAGCATTCATACGAGCATACATACAAACAAGCCAATACCATAGTAGGGTCAAGAGAGTAAATGTACCTTATGAGTAGAGTACAAGGTTAAGCATTCTTGAGTAAGATCCTAGAGATTATCCAAACCAAGGGTACCTCGCAAGTAAAAGATATAGCATGGCATCTTATATCCAAAGGGTTTGATAACCCAAACACCATATAATTCATGTGGATGTTCCCTTAGACCTAGGTTTCAAGTATTTCAAATGTAGTTTCTAAAGTTCCAACATGCAAGCAATGATTCCATAAAGCATAAGCATCAACACTAACCCTTCGGTCTATATGGACCATCCACATTAAGAGTGATACTAGATAAATAAGATATTTTATTGGATATAAGGTAAGCATGGGATTTAGATTATTGTTGTGGCTTAACATCCAAGATCATGATAAAGACATACTAGAACATTTCATGCAATAGGGTCATAACTCCAAGTCATGTAAGCATTGAGAGCATATGATAGATCATGTTGGCTTATAGTGCTACAAGATAAATATTCTACTGATTTGAATCCATTAAGATAGCATGGGTAACATTAGAGCATCATATGCAAGATTAGATCCCAAACAAGAAACATATGCATTTAGATCACACTAGGTGTTACATGTAGTTAATATGAGCACATGGGTATGCTACATGGCCTTTCAAGAAACAAGTCATTTAGAGACTATTTTAAAGTGGGCATAAAGGTTTCAACATTTAAGATGAACTTTGCATCAGGTTTAAAGGTTCCAAACCCATAATTACTTGAACATCACATTTAGGGCATATCACGGTACTCAAGTAGATTCTTAAGTCATATGATTCATTAAAGGCAACCAAAGTAAAATACCTTGGCCAAACATAGCACATAACATCATGAATATCACTAATATGAAATTCGGATAGCCATTTGATGATAAAAAGAAATCAAGATTCCATCATTAGTCAAAAGGCATCATGTACATATGTAAAAGGGAACTTATAGGTCAAAAGAGTAAGAGTGTGAAACAAAAGTGATCCACTTCATGATTTAAGGAAAAATATGGTTAAAAGTTACTGTTATAAAGACCAAGAGTTATATAATAAGCAACAATACTAGATAGGAGCAAGATACATCAATAAACATTCAATTAGCATATAAAAGACATGCTTTTTAGGATATTAGGAGAAAATGAAGGAGAACTAGATTCTAAAACTAGTACCAGTGGATAGGTCTCGCTACGAGGATAAAAAATAATAAATTATATGCCCCAAATGGCTAAAGGATGTGCAAGATATGAATTTTAGTATCTTTGCATTGGAACTATAGGAAAAAGAGATTAAGGAGTTACCAAAAATGATGATGTGGAAAGGAGCCTCCGATCTGTGATCTGTGGCTAGCAAAAGCACCCTTAGCCAGCAATTCTGAGTCCAACTCGATGGTTGCCTCGGGTCACCCATGACCCCCAGTCACTCCCAACCACTTTGCACCACTCAACCACTTTCGCGTACCCTTATCCGTCGTCGCCCACCGCTCGTGGTTGCTTTGTGCTGCTAGCAACCACTCGCACTGATGCATGTGCGAAGCATCACCTCCATCCGGAGCAAGTCGCCTAAGCAAGCCCGAGTAGGGCCTAGAGGTTCTGCCAAGCATTGGAAAATGGATGGTTTATCGGGAGGAAGGTGTGCAGACACAAAGAGACAAGAAAAGGGGTCATAGGTGGTGTATAGAGGTGGTTCCCAAAAGGTTCATCCATGGCGGCGGCCATGGATGAGGGAGGGAACGATAAGAAGAAAGTAAAGGGAGAGTTAGGACACAAAAAAGGGGAAAACCAAGGGGTAAAGACCGAGCACGAGTTATATAGGTGTTTTGCCAAGCCAAATTTGTTCAAAAGAGCTGAGAAGATGTGCTATTAGTTGTTCCTAAAGCTACTACTACAACAGTATGGACAGAGATCAAAGATGACCATCAGCCGTCGGATTAGGGGGGCAATCTGTGGGTCACAATCCAAAAGCAACAATTCATTAAAACATTAACAAGAGAAGATCACTAACGTGTATAAAGGAGGAAAGGGGAACCCAACTTGGTAGGACCGCACCCAACCTTGGGCCCAAATAGGCTCAAGTCAAGCTAATTCAAAGTTAAACAAAGAATAAAGTGGCAAAGTTCAAAAGGCCATATCTTGTGATTTATACCTCCGATTGAGGTTATTTGTGGGTCGTTGGATTTGGAATTGAATCAAGTACATCATGAACACATTTTATGGCAAGTAGGGTTCATCATATGGATTCAATTTTGATTGCAAGTTGGTGATACATAATAAGCATGATACTTAGTTTAAAACTCAAATTGGAGTCACATATGAGTACAAAGTGATACTTAATCAAAATCAATTCATCAATTGAGCATAAAGTGGATCAAAATAATCAAATTAGAGGGTGATGGAGGTTATTGAGTACAAAAATGCATTTAATGAGTCAAGATGTACATAAATTGAATGAGAGCAAATCCAAGTTATCACAGTTGTGTCTTGGGAAGCCCCCAGTACCCCTTCTTTTATAGGTGAGGTTAGGGTCAAGGTTCCCAATCTATATGGGATTGTGCGGGAGTGGAAGGGACCAGAAGATATTGAATTTTCATAGCCTGTGAGATGACAAATGGTCATATGGCACACCCAGGCAGTCATCTAGTGTACAACATAGTCATCTTGCAATGTCAAACGGTCATTTGGCAGTTTCCCAATTGGATATGAATTTGGCAATGTCGATTCCAATTAATATCTCATATAAATTTCCTTGTACCCCAAGTAAATTACAATCAAAACTATTCAGGAAACATACTAAACCTTCGTTCAGCACAATCGATCCATCTCACCCAGGAGAAATGCCCATCCCGCTCACCCAGATGCATATGTGGTGAGTCGAGATGAGCCGGTCAAATCAATCACATTGAACCGGTTGGTTCAAGGGTAGTACTTAGCCAATTTGAACTATGATTAGCGTGAACATCCAAATGGTCGTCTGAACACTTGAGACACCCGTCTGGCTGTCCAAATGGTTGTCTCACTCAGTGAGATGGTCATTTAACAGTCTAGTCAGCCAATCAGTCAATCTATTGCATTATTGAATACCTAAACACTTTAGTAATCAATTGAATTGTCATTCAAGATCAAACTCCTCTTCTAGATGAGTACCTATGTGTGTGACCATTTAGGTCCCATATCACATTAGCAGTGAATGTCCATAACTAGCTTATGAGATAACAAGCAAATAGTGGTGCCTAGACACACATCAGTGCTACCCAAGTGAATGGAAAGTTGGAGAACAACTTCAACCTACAATTTGTGTAAGGTGTTGCAGTGATTGTATAGTTCCTTTGTCTCTAGTATTCGGGATGAAATTGAGGCATGGAAGGTCATCCTCTCAACGTTCAATCCATGTTCCTTGAACCAAGAGCAGACTGTCTGAGATAATGTGACCTCAATATCATATATTAATTCACATGTGCATGTGCATGCATTTCTCAGTCACTCTTATCAAGTGGCCAGGATATCATACTCCAGTAGGAGAGACAAACCACATATCTATCACTCACAGTCTATCCCCATGTGTCAAAGTCACCCAATCATCATCGTTATAACAACCCATTTTTTAGGACTGCGTTTGATGATGTCAAAGCATACCCAAAGACATGTGACGAGTGCAGTGATTTCAAGTCTAAGAGTCACAATCACCACGTTCACTATGAGAGATGATTGTGACCATCACAACCATGTGTCACTCTCAAGGTGGGTATGTCTGATACATTTTTCTCTAACATATATATGTGCGCTTGGTTTAATATTTCCATATTTTGACTAATGAGATTTAGTCATCAACCAACTCAACCATTGATCTTATGTCTTATTGTTGTCTATCAACCTTCCACAATACCAACTGATCAGGGGCGTAATGAGAATATGTACAAGTAATCTTAACATCCATATGATCTCATCCACAAGGTTAGTAAATTGAATACGTATGTCATTGAGTAATATCATTCTCTAGACATTCATAGTGTTTGTTTAGTATCTCATAACTAAAGAAATAGAATAAATTGAAAGCTTGTCTTTATAAGTATTAATCAAATCCTTTAAGGTATATTCCATTTCATTCATCACATGATTAGACCTATGGGTATACCTTACCAATAGACTCCCACTTGCACTTAGAGTGAATCACCCACAAATAATATTCTTGGAGATATAAATATGTCCAACATTCTTCTCTTGCACTAGTGCTTATTCAGCGAGTTAGAAACACTTTGTTTATAGTCAGTTTATTGCATGTTTCCTTATCTCTTCACTATAAAATTTCTCATATGAGACGGAACTATCATAATATGGTATATAATATTCCTTGCCTAACAATAAGCTCCATTGTTTTTACAATATTTCTATCGAGTCTGCAATGGTTGGAACATCTATAAGTTCATCGCATGAACCTTTAGACCCATATAGTATCACTCTATGTTCATAAGACAAGTATAGTCGGCTTCTGTTGTAGAATAGCATAAATGTCTATTAGTTTAGAACCTTTCAAACTAATCATCCCCTTTTCCCTTTAAAATCAAACATATATTATTGACATCACTTGGTCATTATGGAAGCTTACATCAATATAACTCTTTAAATCCAACTCTTCCTTTATTTCTATCCTCATCGATTAGCAATCTATCCTTAAGTACTTCTGAAGTACTAATGGATGTCTTTAATGACATTCCAATAACCCTTATTGGATTTACTATCATCTTTTCATGTCCAGTACATACAAGATTATATGGGATAAGTACACTTATAGCATTCATGATAGATCCATCATATGCAATTTTATTCATGATATTTCCATTCTTCACAAGAATTGGAACATATGGCTCATGAGAGACTGATCTAGATTATCCCTTATTGAATCCATTTGTGTTGAACTCTTTCAATACTTTGCTATTGTACATGTTCAAATTTCCATTGTGAAACATTTAAGAACTATCTTATAGATCTTGATCCTTATCTCATAAAAAGGTTCACCTTTTCCTTCATTATTGAAGGTTTTTTCATGTCAGTTCTCAATATTCACAACAGTGAGATGCCATTCCTCATCACATGTGGAATATCCATATATGCTCCCACTAAATCTTTTGTATTCACATATTTTGTCTTTTATCTTAATTCAAGTAAAAATCTTTGACTATCTTATCACAAATCAAAAGATCCCTTTACTAAGTTGCTTGTTTCAATCCCAGATTGAACTTTGTAGTTTATAGACTTCATTTGCATTCTTGAAGTTATAAAACCCTTTAGGTTGTGTCATATACACTTACTCTAATGTATTCCTTTTAAGGAATCCTATTTTATCTTCAAATGCCAAATCTCATAGTCTATTTTAACTAAAACAAGAAGCATGACAATTCATAAAGGAATTTCTATCATGTTCAACAACTTGAACTGTCTTGAAAAACTATTCAACCAATTTGTCTTTTTATGTTGTCCATATAGATCTTTGCAAAACGACCCTATTACACCCTCTAGGAATTATCCCTTCAGGTGGCGCTATCAAGCTCCTACCTTGTTTTCTTACATGCATCCCATATTACTAAGAAATAGCTTCTAGTTGATTAGTTGGCTCATCATGTATGACCAACCCATTTGAATCTTGGATTCACCATCATTCAATCTCATATGTGTTCTACTAAAACTATTTTATTTTGTGTTACATGATGAACCTGAGATTCTTCAACAACTTGTGATTCTCATGGTTTTCATTGTACCCTTTTGTTGACCTCGAACATTTTGAGTTTTACTTTTACTCTCATTGATTCTTTAGGAACTCAATTATTCTATCAACAAAACACTTTTGATTATTGGATTGGGATTTATAGTAATCTTCAACAATCATGGTTTATGGATAAACGTTCTTCAAGAAACTATTTTCTAAATGTAAGTTTTAATCCTTTTAGATGTATCGGGACATTCCCAAATCATATAATATATGATGTCTTATCAACCATTCAAATGGTACATTATTTAGTGATAGCTTTATACTTATTAGGATAAGAAGATTAGATTAATTTATAATCATATCATGACTCATCATGGTATGATTCCTTCATTCTAACACAACATCATGTTCATATGAATCTGACTTGTGATATATTATCACAGTCCTTTCTTAGAAGGTTCTCAAGATATTGATGTAAAGTATCTCAACATTTGATCTCATAAAAGTTTCTTAATACTTTTATCAAAGTTATACTTCATTCATAATCTCATTGAACACTTCAAGAGATTCTATTTTACTGAGTACGTATCATCATATTGCAGTATATGGAATGAGGTATAAGAAATCATCTATAGCAATCATTCCATAAGATCTTTATGCATCACATGTGTGGGGTCTAATGAAAACTTCATCCTCCCACTACATTTAGTGAAGGTTGACATGTCACGTCATGTACAAGAAAGAATCACATGTTTCCTTGTGTTCAATAACCAAGGAAATCTAGATTTACATCAATATGTATTCTAGGTATGTATTTCTTGTATATACATCCAAGGTGACTATCACTAATGATAATTCTTGAGTTATCAATTATAATCTTTTGGTATAAACGTTATAAATATTCATCTTTGGATCATTTCACAAAAGTATCCCAAGATGTTTTTGGGCTAATGCCATAAAAGATCATTTCTTTTGAAATAGAAGCACTAACAAATCTTTATTGATAATCATCCTTGTCCATAAAAGATGCATAAAGGTAATGTTTCTATTCTAATGGCATAATTAAATAACATTTCTAGTAACTCTATTATGTTCCCACTGGGCTAAGATAAATTTAAATGTAGACTATGGATTCTACAACACTTGCTTTGACTTGTCCATCTTTGTCCTTCTATGAAGGATTTTACTTCTTGTCAGATCTTGCACATCAGTATGTGAGATCTATTATCTGGTATCATATACCAAAACTTAAGAAGTAATCAAATTTATCTTATATTTTTTATACCTGAAGTGGAGCCCTCAATGCAATCCTTCTTCTTCTTTAGTCCCTCTAACCAGAGTGGGAAATTTCTCTTCTAATGTCCAGGTTGGTGACAATGATGGCAATCACCTCTTTGTTCTTTACTCCACCTTTTGCCTTCAGATCTGAAGACTTGGGCTTCTCGCTAGCTTTAGAACTAATCTTAGATTTGCCTTTTCCTATAGACTTCCCCTTTGTCTTTCTGATCACCATCACACACTTGGGCTTGTCTTTCTTCATTTGTGTCTCAGTTTTCCTCAACATGCCCAACAACTCTGTCAATGGCTTGTCAAAGTCATTCATGTTGTAGTTCATGACAAACTGACTATATGATGCTGGAAGGGACTACAGAATCACGTCAGTGGCCAACTCTTGGCCTAAAGGGAATCCCATTCTAGCTAGGTTCTCCACATACCCAATGAGCATGAGTACATGAGGACCTACTGAATCCCCTTCTTCCATGTTGCACATGAACAACACCTTGGAGACATCATATCTCTCCAATCTTGCATAAATCTTGGTACATTTTTTTAAGATGTGTGACCATCTCAATCACCCCCATGTTGTCATGCTACCTTTGCAACGCATGGTTCATGGAACATAGCATCATATACTTGACATCTATGACATTTTTAGTATGCTTCTTATAAGAATTCTTGTCATCCCTTGGAGCATTTTGAGTTGGTTCCTCTGGTTCAGGCATTTCCAAGACATAGAGCTTGTGATCCTACTTGAGAATAATTCTCAATGTCCTGAACCAGTCGTAGAAGTTGTTCCCAATAAGTTTGTCCTTCTGAAGGATTGATCGTAGAAAAAAGTGATTGTTTGTGGTTGCCATTTGGTTCTACAAAAGATTTTGTAATTTTGTCAAAAACTCATTTGATTTGATTCAATTTGATTAGGGATGATAATCATTAGTTCTTTAATTGATCATCATTCTCATTATTTTGATCAAATTGACAACCCTCAAGTATTAATTTGGAAAACTGCATTGAACAATTTTTCAATGAGCCAAGACCATATTTTGTCAAGTCATGAGTCAACTTTGGTTGATCGCCCACAACCTGACTAATTAGGTAGGCAAACTTACCAATTGCATCATATGCAACTCTTGGATAGATTATATGCACAACACTTTGCCATAATGATCTATAAGCCTCCAGGCCCAGACGCACTGAGAATCACCAGTCAAGCCTGACCCAATACATAATATGATAATAATGTACCCCGCTTTGGCGTCACTTGCATTACTACCATCACACTTCCACGAGGTAGACAGTGCATCATGCTTCGGCGTAACTTGTGCTTGGTTGAACAAGCTTTTAAAGTATATTTCTATTGGGAAAAAAACTTAGACTTAATATATTTGATTAAGGGGTTATATATATACATATACATATATATATATATATATATATATATATATATATATATATATTGTATCCAATCACCATATATATAGTACGTATCATATACATGCTATATCCCAAAATGTAAATATGCAATTTAAAACAGCAAGCGAGGGCTATGGTCATGACTATTTGTAATTCCTTGGAGCCACAAGGAACTACCACCTAGGTCAATCATTACATCACATGCACGAACCTAGTGTTGGTGTAGACCTATGCTTGTCAATCTGGGTAGATTGGTTCGACCCTTTGAACTGATCGTCTTGCCTCTTGGCCAGTCAGTTGGTCCTCCTATCCAACCAATGTTTGGAATCCTTTCAAACAATCGGTTGGACCACTGGTATGGTGGTCTAATATCCTATCCAAGTGATGTCTAGACTCCTTCCAGATGGTTAGTTGGGCTCACTAGGCAGTTGTCTAGTCCATTGATAAATGTATTTTCATCATTTTTATTTACATCTTTTAGATATCTTTTTCGGATTGTTTTGTTGTTTGATTTCTTAGTTTTATAATTAATTGCATTATATTATATTTTTTATTTAAGTAGAATTTTAATTATATTTTCTTGGATTTTTGTAGAAAATGAGATAAATATTATTCGTGTATAATTGCACAATTTGCAGCAGTCATGTAATTATTGTATGCCTGTCACCAAAAGTGGCATAACGCTTGCAATCAAAGTCCAAATTGACTGTACAAGTATTCATTGGAAAGGAAATTTTATTTCCTAAAATAATATCCTATTATTTGGATCGCATTTATTCTTTTTATGGGAGTGAAATACGTTCGAAATCGTTGTTTTGAGAATCTGCATTAAAGAGAGTTGCATGGTCAAGACAATTAAAGACTATCAAATTTCTATTGACCAGATCTAAAAAAATTCAAAAGGATTGCTCCCTATCTTTTTTCCCCCTCTTTTTTTGAGTAACCTACCCCCTCATTCTCCTAAAAAAGGAGGGGAACTTCCTCCTCCCAAGAGCATCTTTTGTATCATCTTTGTACGGGATTTCTGAGCAATCTTCTTGTGTTCTTATGTTATTGTTCTTTCCATCAATAAAGAATAATTTTTGCAAGCTAAGTGTTTCTTTCAATTGTTTTTCTTTTACTTTGCTCGTTTAGATCTAGTTTCTTATTCCTATTATTCTTTCATGGACTGGAGCAAGGGATTAAGCGTCAGCCATTTCATTGACTCTAGCCGAACGAACTATCCTTTAGTAAGACTAGACTATGGCTAGAACTCTTCTTCCCTCTGTCTCCCTTTTCTCCACAAGCATGAGTGAATAGTTCTCTATCGAGGAAAGGGGAATAACCCCTTATCCATGGCTTTATCTACTTTTCCTTAAAAATGATTCTAGATGGCTTTTGGGTTTGATAACTAATTGATCTATCAAAGTAATTAATTGATTTGATCAAAAGTTAATATGGATGGATATTACCGTGGAAGTTTGGATTTAGAACAACAAACCCAATCGAATATGAGTTTTGAAATGACCGTGGATCTTCTTCTTTTAGGATGATGAACTAAGAAGCATGAGCACCATGACCAATGGGCTCATGTGGAGTCCATCTTTAGTGTATTTTTATTAATTCACTTGCCTTCATCGAATTCGTCATTTTTAAGGATTAGTTTATTTTTGACTAGGCTAAGGAGGTGAAAACCCCTAAAGCCTTGATTTTCATCTCTTGAGTTAATCACCGCTTTCTTTTCCCTTCTTTAATCTATAGTCTTTCATTCATAATAGTTTTTCTTGTGCTAACAACAATCTTAATTTTCCTTGTGGCAGGGCAAGTTTACATTCTTGTTAAGTGCATTTTCATTCTTGCATTTCTTTCATTAGTTTAATCACAAACCCCCACCTGACTTTTACTTTTCGTTCTAAATCTGAAAATACAAAAAAATAATAAAATAGTTCTTCAAAAATTAATTGGGATAAAGGAAGCAATCTTAAAAAGTTGCCATGTGGAATCGACCCTTCTATACTAGCCTTAATCGGAAGTAGAAAAGGATTAAATTGTAGGATTATAATCTTAGTGATTGTAAGCGCTAAATGATGCATTAACAATTTGGCGCTGTTGTCGGGGACAACGGATTGTTTTCTCGAACCCCCAAAAATCTTTTGAAAAAACTTTTTTTCCTTTCTTTATGCCTTCTGAGTAACATTCCGAAAGTGCTACTCCTTCTGCCGAATTTCCATTCCGGCAGTCTATTTTTTTCTACAAATACGCTAGTTTGTAAAAAAAATTTAGTTTTGTAACTTTTAACCTTGTGTCATAATCCCTTAGATTTTCCTTTTAATTTATAGTCTTGTACAAATCTTTAGTTCTTTTTTTATTTGTAAAAAATAAACTTTTCAAATGGAGTGGGCATTGCAATATCCCCCACAATGTTATTATTGTGGTCATTGCCACCGTGCATCTCATGCCTGTCTAAATTTATCCCATAGCACCCCTCTCTATAAGCCCTTTCATCCTGGTGGGTACAATGTAAATCCTTATTTTTCTGAGAACCAATAGGGGAACCTTTCTATCCATATTATGAGAGAGGGTACGACCAACAAAACTTTGGGGGAAATAGACCTATATATGATACCTAAAATAATCCTTAACAAGAAGAGAAACTTAAGTTCCTAGAGAAGATGGCAGCAAAACTCATAGCTAGCCAAACCTTATTGGCCACCTTGCTGAAAGCCCAATCCCAAAACCCAGATGTTCCAAATATGTTCCCCCATGACTCGGTGACATCTTGTAATATTGTATCTTCCCACCACAATCACTAGTACATAAATGACCTTTAGTGTCGGCCTTTAGTGTCGGTTTCTAAGTGACACCTATGTGGGCGACGCTAAAAGCCCAGATGTTATGTGTCGGTTCAAAAACCGACGCCACAACCCTTCGCGCGCCACCGAAAACGCGCCAGCAGGGCACTATAAGCATCGGTTTTTAGATAAGAAACTGACGTCATATACATTCGCACCACAGAAAGGGCGCCATGTTGGGCATTATTTGCGTCGGTTATTAGATAAAAACCGACGTCATATCACTCCCAACATGGCCGTGGTGTTAAGTACATAGACATCAGTTATTAGATAAAAACCGACACTGTAACGATGTGGCGTCAGTTTTATACAAATAACCGACGCCTATTTTTTGTTTTTTTTTCTGTCAGTCTGCAGACCTGCTGTATGGCTGGTCGCAGGATGAGAAACCTACAGTTCAGCTATGAACTGCAGGTTTTATGACATCCATTGATATCAGCCAACAACAGGCCACAAACCTGTAAAATTAACAAGAAAGATATTCATACATTTAGCAATGCAACCTGCAGTTCCATTTGATTTTCACACATTTAGAAACATTCATGTAGCTAGCAATCTGTAGTTCCATTCATTTTCACATTCACATATAGAAACATTCATATAGCAACCAACAGTTTCATTCATTTTCACTCAGACACATGTAGAAACATCCAGACATGTAGAAACATTCACACATATATTATAATTCAGAAACTCATTTACAAAATATCATTCTTTAGTCATTATTCGCTATCAATATCCCAATTATATCTTAAATCCCCCACTACTTGTATGGTTGTTGCCCATTCTTCTCTTACTTCATTTAATTCTCCCGTCGTATAGGGAGCATGTACATCTGGTAAGGCATTTCCTGTAGTGTGGTCAGTTGTAAACACATGTAAAGAGAATGATGTATATATATAATTAATGAGCTATAAATAAGATTGATATATTTCATATTATCTAATGAGACTATATAATACCTCAACAATACAATCGATGTCTATTGCGGCATATTTGATAATCATGTGCATAAATTGCATCACATAGTATCCACATTCCCATCTGTTGTCTTGTGTGGCACACTATAAATTCAAACATACAAAATATTCAAAAATACAACTAATTAAGCACTGTTCACATAAATAATATATACATATATTGCAGTCGGGAACTTACTTTCACGTTCTTCCAAATTATTGGCTGGTTCTTTTTTGTGGGGACCTTTCCTCTAACCTTTTTGAACTCATCAAAACCCCTACATGTTAATGTAACACAGTACATTGCATAATTAAATAGTAATGTAATAACATATGTTAACGGATATGAAAATAAAATATTTCTCACCGGAATAATGCCATTTTCATTATGTGTCCATATTTTGTATTCAATTTACTCCCCTTAGGATCTAGATAATAGAAAGTGAATGTCTTGGGGACAATAACCAGTAACTCCCAATGCATACCACTAGAGGTAAGAAAAGTTAAAAATTAATAACTCAAAATCCACAATAAAAATGTAATTTTCTTAATAAGCAAAATAAACTTACTCTACATTGAATGGAGCCATTATCATCGTCTTCTTTTTTTGAGCAAAAATTGAAAAAGCCTCACAGCAGTATTGTTGAACTGACGGAGGGTCTTTAGCTACTAGACTAATCAAAGATGGAATAAAAAATCCTACATGTTCGAATGCAAAATCTGCACATATCTTGTCTAAGTAGATGCAAAATATGTATTAATTACGCATGCATTAATAAATAAGAAACCAGATCACCAGATCCTACACAAGGTATATGGATGTATAAAGAAGATCTCACCTTATCCATAGCTCTATCACAGATGTATTTAGCCAATCATATCGAAACAACTCCAAAATATCTTGTATAAATAGTTTGCTTTCGTATGATTGACCTACAGCATCTGAATCTATAGAAATAGTTATAGGGCAGTTTATATCATGTTCTCCTAACCATATTTCCATACCCCTACAGTTAGGACCTAACGGGACAGTTAGGTCCTATGGAACCCAACTTGGTAATGTAGGAGGTGGAAGTGGAGGCCTAGATGTTGTGGGTGTCTTCTTTTTAACTTGTATATATATATAATAATTTTAGATCAACTGACATCATATACACACACTAATAATTTAACGTAATGTAAATTTACCATACAATTTCAGTAAAGATGACATCCGCTTTTAGCCACAATATCACTCCGCCTAAAGCCTCACCAAGTGTTTCACAATCTGGGTGGGCATATGGCAATGGAAGATCGATCCACTTGGGGAATATATGTACCGGGCTCACACGAATCCAACCAGCTGGTAATGGAGACCCATGAAACATTTCCCCTGGTAGGGATGGGTAAGCCGACGCCTCTGCAAAGACATATTCATTCACTTTTAGACGGCATGGCTTCAACCCCTACAAATTTTTCTGTAAAGAATGTTATATACATATATACATATCATCTTGAAAACATATCATCTTGAATTAAAAAACTAGTTACTATGTCATAAAAATACTTACAGTGGATGTGCTAGGTGGTGGGTCTATAGGATTACTCCCAACCTCTGCAGTAGGAGTAGAGCGGGATGCTATGATAGGTATTGTCTTCTGAGTGGCAGCCTGAGATGCCTGCCACTTTTTCAGTGCTTCTTCAGTTTCCTATCAACTAGCTTATCTACCTATACATGGATAAAAGAAACGTTAGCTTCTAATTATTGAATTCTCTTTTTACAGTAACATTATAAAGAAAGAGTATGTTACCTCTTCTTGTGAAAGTCACACTTTTGGGACATGTTTGCGCTGGGATGGCCCAAAAAAAGATTTGATGCCCACACCAGCGCCTGCAGCCCTAACACGTCTAGGATGCTCTGGGTTACCCAGAGCAACTGTCAATTCATCCCTTGTGCCCTCAGGGATGAACTTGCCTTGTTTCCTCATCTCGTGCATCTCCTGGTAATCGCCAAAATAAAAATTTGTAATTAAGTAAACACCACAAATAATCAATATTTGAACGATTGTTGTAAGAGTTGTATTTTACCATTTTTGCTGCCGCCTTAGCAGTTGCGGGCTTCCTTATTTCTCCCTTCTTATTTTGCCTCCCAACTATCCAGATATCATGGCGAGGCAGAGGTGTGCTACCTACAGTGGAGGACTCCTAAGTAGCAGCAGACTGAGCAGTAGCCTCAGACTGTAGTCTTTTGCGAATGCCTGCATACCCCTTTGGACCCATTGTGTGGTCATGCACATTCAGTACATGCCTTGATCTTTGTGCCTCACTGAGGTCCTAGTTAGTATGCACATTAATGATTTGGTCAGTAATAGTAAATGTTAATCTTGAATAGGTGAATACAACATATATTAATGAGATTGGGACTGATGCCTAATACCTTGAATTCATCCGTTTACCTTGAAGCAACAAACGCGTCCCATTCTTCTTTGTCCAGGAAGTTCCACTATTTAGTGGTTGTCTTCTTCCTCTTTTCAGCTTCTTTTATGTATTCTCAGGTGAGATTTGTCCTATAATTCCTTAGGACTCTCCCACAGCGTTGCATCACGCATTTACGATGCAGTTTTTCATCCAATTCAAATATACTCTGCAAATTAGAATTGCTATTAACTAGTATCCAAAAAATTAGTAATCTACAAAATATAATTGCAAATTAATAATAACTCACGCATAAATCCTTCCATATTACGTCTTTCTTCTCCTTAGAAACGTTATGCCAAGAATCTATCTTACAACCGCAATGGCTACGAGTAACATACCCAAGATATGAAACAAATGAATTGCGATTCACACCAGATGCATTTCCTGCATTATCAAAATCCACAACAAGTTTGGGTCCATTGCCCTTTTGCGCTATTAACTTCTTCATCATAGTGATGCCCCTTCTCCTGTCAACTTTTTGGTGTTGCTGATCAAGTGCCTCAAGTACTTCAGATGGTACATGTGCATCATCAACCTAAAATTTGACAAAATAAACACATTTACAAGATATAACTATAAATGGACATATAGATATAAATATATGATATATTTTTAAAACTTACATTGTGAGGCAGCACATTGATGTCCTCACCCTCACAGTAATCATCAGCACGGTCATCAGGAGAATGCTCAGCCATCTGAAAATTCCCATTCACAATGTAAAGTTTACATTGTAAAGTAATTCAAATTGTAAAGCTCACATTGTAAAGGTCACATTCACATTGTAAAGTAATTCACATTGTAAAGTTCACATTATAAAGTAATTCACATTGTAAAATTCACATTGTAAAGTTCACATTCACATTGTAAAGTTCACATTATAAAGTAATTCACATTGTAAAATTCACATTGTAAAGTTCACATTCACATTGTAAAGTTCACATTCACAATGTAAAGTTCACATTCAGAAAAATAAAACATATAAAAAACATTGTATAAACATGCCTCTAATATTGCGATTTTTTATCAATTAACAATCCTTCATTGTGATCTCCGCGCACATACAAGTCATCATTAGCTTCAATATTTGCTGGTGTTGGCAACCCAACTGAGAATGGACTGGAGTCATCATACTTATCATAGTACTATTCTTCATCTATAGGATCTTCAATGAACTGTCTTTTATCATGAAGAACAACCGACCATTTATCATTTGCAGGATCATCGATATAAAATACTTGTTTCGCATGTGATGCCAATATGAATGGTTCATCCTTATCGCCAATCTTTTCGAAGTTCACTAAAGTGAAACCCAATTCATCCACTATAACTCCTTTGGTGTTATCAACCCAATTATATTTGAAGAGCAGAATTCTGAAATCTATGTAGTCAAACTCCCATATGTCTTCAATGACACCATAATGTGACATTTTAGCTTCACGTGGACTCTTATCCTTTGCACTTGCAAAAAACATAGTCGATTCTTGAAGGGTGACCCCACTATTTTGGATGACACTCTTATCATCTTGGAACTTTGTGTAATATGTTAATCCATTAATGTCATACCCTTCATAAGACATAACAGTCAATTTTGGTTTAAAGGCGAGGCATTTGATAGTTTTAGTAATATCATCTGGTGTTTGAGATAGTTGATGTAAGACTTTATTTTCAAACCACTTAATAAATGTCTTGTTATGCTCTCTAGCAAGCCACATTGTATTAGCTCGAGGATATTGTCTCTTGATGAAATTGGTATGTTCCTCGATATAAACGTTCACTTCGTCCATGTTGTGTAAAATATACAAGTGACCTTGTTCCAACTGCTCACAGCTGATTACTTTCACACGTGATCCCAAAATTCCTTTGCCAAATTGCTCGTCAATATTCTTGTCATTATCAGGAGTGTCATTACCACTGAGAAATTCATTGCAAAAATCCATAACCTCTCTCACCACATAACCCTCGATAATACTCCCTTCAGGCCGATAACGGTTTCGAACATCACTTTTAAAAACGCTCATGTATCGTTCAAAGGGATACATCCAATGCAAGAAAACTGGTCCCAACATTTTCACTTCCCTAGTCAACTGGACAACAAGATGTACCATGATATCAAAGAACGACGGAGGAAAATACATCTCAAGCTGACATAGGGTAACAACCACTTCTCTTTGCAATTTATCGAGAGTATCAGGGTCAATAACTTTGTTGCACAGACTGTTGAAAAAGAAACAAAGTCTGGTGATTGCAAACCTTACATTCTTCGGCAATATAGATCTAATTGACACAGGCAATATTTTTTGCATTAGAGTGTGACAATCATGAGATTTAAGACCTATCAACTTCATATCTTTCATTGATACAAATCTACGGATGTTGGATGAGTAACCCTGTGGCACCTTAACATTTACCAAACATTCACAAAAAGCTTTCTTCTCCTTTCTAGACAATGTGTAACAAGCGGGAGGTAAGTATGTTCTCCGATTTCCCATTTCACGAAATTCTGTTAATTCTGACCTTATTCCCATTTCACGTAGGTCCAGTCTGGATTTTATCCCATCTTTAGTCTTACCTGGTATATTCAACAAAGTACCAATGACATTATCACAGACATTTTTCTCAACGTGAACGACATCGATACAATGCCTGACTGTCAAAGAAATCTAATAAGGAAGATCCCAAAATATTGACTTCTTCTTGAATAAAGATTTGTCACTTTGTGTGGCCATAGTACATTGTGATCTCTTACCAAATTCATTGACAAAGTCTTTTACTCTTTCATAAACAACCTCCCCTGGTATAGGTTTAGGTGCACTCCGTTCATCATTCAATCCATTGAATGCTTTGCGCTTCCTACGATACGGATGGAATTTTGGAAGAAACCTTTGATAACCGAGATATACAGTCTTACCGCCATGTTTTAGTCTTGTTGAATTAGTGTTCTCTTCACATATAGGACACGCTTTAGCTCCTTTGACACTATATCCAGAGAAATTCCCATATGCTGGAAAGTCATTAATAGTGCAAAACAACATAGCATGCAAACGAAATGTCTCTCTTCGTGAAGCATCATAGGACATCACACCTTCACCCCAGAGTTTCTTTAAGTCATCAATCAGAGGTTCAAGATAAACATCGATGTCATTTCCAGGTTGTTTAGGGCCTGATATCAACAACGACAGCATTACGTACTTATTTTTCATACACAGCCAGGGAGGAAGATTGTATATAACAAGCATGACTGGCCAAGTGGTATGTTGGTTGCTCAATGTCCCGTATAGATTCATCCCATCTGTACAAAGCCCAAGTCTTAGATTCCTGACTTCTTCACCAAATTCAGGGTATAATAGATCAATCTTCTTCCACTGTGGGGAATCAGATGCATGTCGTAGGATCCCATCATTACTTTTCTTAACATCTGCATGCCACCTCAAATTCTTCGCATCTATCGGATTGGCAAACAAGCGTTGAAACTGTGATATTTTAGGTAGATACCACATCACCTTGGCAGGAGAACCAGTTTTGGACTCCCCCGAAGTCGTCAATTTATACCGTGACGCACCACATTTTGGACAATCTTTCAAATCCACATAGTCCTTTTGAAATAATACACAATCATTCGGGCATGGATGTATCTTCTTGGCATCCATTCCCATTGGGCACAACAATTTCTTTACCTGGTATGTTGAGATTGGCAGCTTGTTTCCTTCAGGAAGCATTTCTTTCAACAAAGACAACAATGACGTGAAGCTTTTGTCGCTCCATCTATTGTTAGCTTTCATCTTATACAATCTCAACACAGTGCTAAGCTTCGTAAACTTAGTACAACATGTGTATAACGATATCTCAGCATCATGCACAATGTTTCTAAAAATGGGAGGTGGATCGGTGTGCTCTACCCCACAACTATCCAGCATCGCATCAACGATGTCTACTGGAACTGGTTCATTCACATCTACATCATCGTAGGCAATTTCTTCTTCCACACAAGCACTACTATCGACATCCACTGGTTTCGGGTTTGAAATCTCTCCATGCCAGTGCCATTCTGTATAGCCTTGTACAATCTCGTTGCACATGACATGACTTTTGATTTCGTCACCAGACTTTCAAGTTGTTATCGCAATGCCTACATGGACAGTAGAACCTATCTCCAGGTTGTTTCCTATGTTCCTCGGCAAATCTAATAAACTGGTCAAGACCAGAAATAAACTCTGGGGTGCAGTGATTGCGAATGGACATCCATGATCTATCCATTCTATGATCAAAGAGAAAATAAGTATATATTACAACAAGATTAGGGTCTAGGGTTAACAGATTAGAGTTTTTGCATGGTTAAAACTTCGGCCAACAAATACATGTGTTGTCATTCTTATATATAATAAATGTGTACCACCTATCCCATTCTTGAACACCTAATCTCACTAGTAAGTGTATAATGTGTATTGGGTTTTCGAGAAAATTTCGGCAGCATTTCCCTGCTATTCTCTAAGTACATATGTACTTAGAGAACAAACGGGGAAATACTACCAAAATTTTCTCGAAAACCCAATACACATTATACACTTACATCCTAAGTGAGATTAGGTGTTCAAGAACAGTCCCAAATCGGGGACTATCCAAGATTTACTCCTAATGAGTAAATCTTGGATGGGTTTCTAGGCCAACAAATACATGTGTTGTCATTCTTATATATAATAAATGTGTACCACCTATCCCATTCTTGAACACCTAATCTCACTAGTAAGTGTATAATGTGTATTGGGTTTTTGAGAAAATTTCGGCAGAATTTCCCTATTGTTCTCTAAGTACATATGTACTTAGAGAACAAACGGGGAAATGCTACCAAAATTTTCTCAAAAACTCAATACACATTATACACTTACATGCTAAGTGAGATTAGGTGTTCAAGAACAGTCCCAAACCGGGGACTATCCAAGATTTACTCCTAATGAGTAAATCTTGGATGGGTTTCTAGGCCAACAAATACATGTGTTGTCATTCTTATACCTACAATCCTAGTTTCATCATTCATATCCTAGTTCTTCAAGTTAGGTGATTAACATTGTCAATATACTCAAAAAGGAAATAAGTTACCAATTTCATAGTTAGGACAGTAGAGATACCCTAAGATCTAGATCTAATGGTTCATAATGAGTCTGTGATAAAGTTACATCACTAGATGATTATATAATTTCAAAAGTAGTACACAAATAAATTCAAATGAGTAGATAACTAAATAAAAAACAATTGACAAAAAAATACAAATAAGTAGATGAAAAATACAAATAAGTAGATGAATAAATCATAAAAAAATCAATACATAAATAAACACAATCAGTAAATAACTTTTAAAAAATTCCACTAGCTTGGTGAAATCAGTACATAAATAAACACAATCAGAATATTTTTCAATGGCTTTTGGGGTGACTTGGTGAAATCAGTGCATTTTTTGGGCATCCTTTGTATAGGTTGATCTAGCGTTCAATCCAATAGATGAATCCAAACCCCAGCAGCAGCCTAGGCGTGCCCTGGCGCTGCCCAAGCATCCGCCCAGAGGCCTAGCTAGGCAGGGCACCTGGGCTTGGGACCCTAGGCGTGCCCTAGCACCTGCTTAGGCTCCGCCTGGGTGAGGTCCAGGTCGGCGGCGGCAGAGAAAGCCAGCGGTGGAGGAAAAAAGGCGGACGATCGAAGGGTTACCTTGATCGGCGGAGGAGAACAGCTAGTGGACGACCACCAGGAGCAGAGACCGGTAGGAAGCTGGCGGCGGCGAGGAGAGCACTGAAGCAGCTACCGGTGGGGGCGGCACTGAGGAGAGGAGAGGAGCAACGACCGGCGGTAGCACCGAGCAACGACCGGCGGTAGCACCGAGCAACGACCGGAGGAAGCAACGAGCGACGACGAGCAAGAAATTTCCGGACCTAACTAAGAAGAATCAGGAATGAAATAGAGAAAGGGGAAGAGTCGATCGCGCTGGTGCTGTTAAGTTAAACATAAGCGTCGGTTGTTAAAATGACCGACGCTACAGCCTAACCGCGTCGGTTTCCATAAAAAACCGACGTAATAAGGGTGTAAAAAATTTTGGCGGGGACGGCGCGCACACACTTATAATGTCGGTTATAATAAGACAACCGACGCCCATATTAGAACTTTTGGCGGAAATTTTATCTTCATTCAGTGTCGGTTATTAGCTAAAACACCGACGTTGTATCTGATACTTTGGTGCAGTTTTTTTTTGCTTGAAAAAATTGGATATCGCGGGCTACTTTAGGCGTCGGTTGCTTTTCTTCAACCGACACTGAATGAAAAGCGATACCCGTGTCTGGCTGGTCTTCAAATATAGACATCAGATGTCCTTATTAACCGAAGTTTAATGTGAGTAGCGTCGGTTTTACGAAAAAACCGACGCCTCTAAAAGCGACGTTGAACGTTGTTTCTGTACTAGTGAATGAGAGCAATGGAAATTACAATCCACCATCTTCTGAAGATTATTATGAGGAGCAACACCACAACCAACATATTGGGTACCATGACTAAGATCCTTATGGGGGGAATGGTGAGGATGGTAATTTTTTTGGGTTTTATGAATCTAATAATGAAAATCAACTAAAAGAGAAACTTGGGGCTTTAGAAAAAATGGTAGTGGAAGGACAGAAAAAACTATAAACCAGCCAAGCCCTTTTAGCTACCTTACTAGAGGCCCAAGCACAAAAATCTGTGGAGGACTTAGAGCAACCTAAGATGGTTCTTCCCGAAGATGATGATGATGATCTAATTTGTATGTCATATACGTCAGATTCTAAAGAAACAATACATACCATGGGGTCGTATTTCTTGTGCGAAGAGGACATTGGCATTCCTACCCTTCCCTTGGAGACTTTATTACTCGAGTATGAAAAGTCAATCTTAGAGAGTCGTCCTAAAGACCCAACAACCTTTCCCATCATTTGCAAAAGTCCAATTGTTATCAACGACTAATCCCCTCTGGTAGAATCGATTATGGATAATGAGCAGCCGACTTCCATTGATGAAACGATTCCTCCCATTCTGCCACAACGAATTCCCATTCTACATAAGGATGATATAGAAGGGGAGAACTCCTTCGAAGAAATCCATATACCCCCTTCTGCTGGTTGTAAGGAATATATCCCCATTTTTATCCTTCAAGAACCCTTGGGAAATCCTTGCATAGAAGAACTATAGTTACTAGCAATATCAACCATGAAATCCATCTATCCCAAGGTTGATTGCATGAATTTTGAGGAGAGCCAAAATATGTATGATGTTGATTTAAATTCATGTGTCCCTTTCATATTACCACCAATTTTACTATATGTAGATCAATATGACAGAGGGAAACCAAAGCATGATCCCCCACCTGATGTTGCAGACTCGGCACCATATGTGCCACCCACTGAACGCCCGCCAATCCCCCTCAAGCCACTCACATTTATGACATTTCCTTTACTACTAAAGGAAGATGTGTGGATCCTTTTGGAAGGAGTGTGAGGCAAAAGACATTATGAAATCCTCTTTCAGCCTCTACGATCACCCATCAATTGGGTGTACCATGAAGCACCTTTGTTCAAAGATACAACCATCATCAACATCCCCTTCAGCTGGACATTTTTTGAGCTACCAGGACCTCCCGGTGATCCCAATGATTTTCTTCCCTCCATCATGGATTTGTGTTTTGCTAGGGACGAGCAAAATTTAAAGTTCGGGTGGAGGTTTGTGGTACGTACTCCTTCGACCTAAACTATCTTATTTTTCTGAAATTTTTCATTATGTTATATAATTTAGTTTTAATTTCCTTAAAAAATCACAAATTTTCAATTTTTTTTGTTTGGCCCTTATCTAGTCAGCCATGTTTTATTTATTTTGTTGCAAAATGGCATTTATCTAGTCGGCCATTGAGTAGACATTTATCATTGTACCCCAAATTGAATTTAGTAACTTTTTTGCAATATCTATTACAAATTGCCATGACTGAAACCACCATGTCACCTAGGACCCCGAATAACATCACTCCCCAGAATAGTTGGCAAGTCATAAGGAATTGATCAGAACCAAGCATAATTTTCTCTAGATTTAAGCAATGGATTATCTTGTTATAAAATTTGTATGATGTGATTTATAGGAATACTCTAAATAGAGCAATGACACTCTCTGATGAAAATATATAGAAAAAAAATTGAAAGTTATAAGCACAAGAACATCTCTTCCTTCCCTCTATTTTTCTTCTAAAAAAGAGAAGCAAAGAATCACCACCAGAAAAAAATAAAGTCCAGGGTGACATGCTTCCCAAAATGAAAACTCCATACCCCACAAAGGAGTGTACCATCAAAAGATGCCAAAAGCACACATGAAAAAAAATTGTGACCAATGTAGCCACAACTCCATAAATTCATATCCTGAGTCGAATAGAGGAGGGATCAATATATTTTTGTCACTTCTTTCTTTATTTTCACACCCCCAAATTCATCCTATTCTTGTGCAATAATTTAAAAAAAGTAATAAAAATTTGAGAGTGTCAAAGAGAAAGTAAGACGATTCCTATCATTCTACAAATTCTTATTTTAGAAGCTAGATTTGACAATTATTTTGATAGGAAATATAGAAATTTATGCTATGTGGTTATAACAGATTGGGTCACTTGGCCAAAATTTGGAGGTGAGGGATATAGTGATTTTATTAAGGTGAGGATGATATTATGGAAGTATAAATTGGAATTTATTTGTAATCTAATTTTCTTGAGGACAAGCAAAGATTCAAGTATGGGGTATTTTGATAAATATATTTTCATCATTTTTATTTACATCTTTTAGATATCTTTTTCAGATTGTTTCGTTGTTTATTTTCTTAGTTTTATAATTAATTACATTATATTATTTATTTTCTTTAAGTAGAATTTTAATTATATTTTTTTGGATTTTGTAGGAAATGGGATAAATATTCTTGGTGTATAATTGCACAATTTGCAGTAGTCTTGTTATTATTGTATACCTATCACCAAAAGTGGCATAACTCTTACATGAAAAGTCCAAATTGAGTGTACAAGTATTCATTGGAAAGGGAATTTTATTTCCTAAAAGAATATCCTATTATTTGGACCGATTTTATTCTTTTTATGGGAGCGAAATACGTTCGAAATCACTGCTGTGGGAATCTGCATTGAAGAGAGTTACATGGTCAAGACAATTAAAGACTATCAAATTTCTATTGACCAGATCTAAAAAAATTCAAAAGGTTTGCTCCCTCTCTTTTTTCCCCTCCTTTTTGAGTATCCTACCCCCTCCTTCTCCTATAAAAGGAGGGGCACTTCCTCCTCCCAAGAGCATCTTTTATATCATCTTTGTACGGGATTTCTGAGCAATCTTCTTGTGTTCTTATATTATTGTTCTTTCCATCAATAAAGAATAGTTTTGCAAGCTAAGTATTTCTTTCAATTGTTGTTCTTTTACTTTTCTCGTTTAGATCTAGTTTCTTATTCCTATTATTCTTCCGTGGACTGGAGCAAGGGATTAAGCGTCGGCCATTTCATTGATTTTAGCCGAAGGAACTATCCTTTAGTAAGACTAGACTATGGCTAGAACTCTTCTTCCCTCCGTCTCCCTTTTCTCCACAAGCATGAGTGAGTAGTTCTCTATCAAGGCAAGGGGAATAACCCCTTAGCCATGGCTTTATCGACTTTTCCTTAAAAACAATTTTAGATCGCTTTGGGTTTGATAACTAATTGATCTATCAAAGTAATTAACTGATTTGATCAAAAGTTAATCTGGTTGGATATGACCGTGGAAGTTCGAATTTAGAACAACAAATCCAATCGCATAGGAGTTTTGAAATGACCGTGGATCTTCTTTTTTTAGGATGATGAACTAAGAAGCATGAGCACCAAGACCAATGGGCTCATGTGGAGTCCATCTTTAGTAGATTTTTATTAATTTACTTGCCTTCATCGAATCTGTCATTTTTAAGGATTAGTTTATTTTTTCCTAGGATAAGGTGGTGAAAACCCCTAAAACCTTGATTCTCATCTCTTAATTTAATCACCGCTTGCTTTTGCTTTCTTTAATCTATAGTCTTTCATTCATAATAGTTTTCCTTGTGCTAACAACAATCTTAATTTTCCTTGTGACAGGGCAAGTTTACATTCTTGTTAAGTGCATTTTTATTCTTGCATTGTTTTCCTTAGTGTTAATCACAAACCCCCACCCGACTTTTACTTTTCGTTCTAAATCTGAAAATACAAAAAAATAATAAAATAGTTCTTCAAAACTTAATTGGGATAAAGGAAGCAATCTTAAAAAGTTGTCATGTGGGATCGACCCTTCTATACTAGCCTTAATCGGAAGTAGAAAAGGATTAAACTCTAGGATAATAATCTTAGTGATTATAAGTGCTAAATGATGCATTAACATCTATCATTCTATCCACCATGATCCTCCAGATAGTTAGCTCGTCTCATGAATTGGTCATCTCACATGATGATCATCACCATCATTGTCGTTGCAAGAAAGAAACTATCATATTTCTACTTTATTCCATTGAATAGTAGAAACCTCGAGTTACATTTGAGGGAAGCAAAGGTAGGAACCCATTAACTTTACATTGGGAAGTGGGAGGTAGAGGCTTGGTATGCAGACCAAGATAAACATGAACCAAACCATCCAACCACACACAGATATAGGGTTTAGGCCATAAGTATGTTACACATCCACAATCAAAATCATTTTTAGGGTGACGCAGGTTCAGACTTGATAGACTCTTTTTATGGCTTGACATCAGAAGTTCCCTCAAACTTTCCTCCCCAAAATGCAAAAATTGAAAAACAAATTTTGGATTAGCCGTTCGGAGAATCTCTCCCCTTTATATATATATATATATATATATATATATATATATATATATATATATATATATATATATATATATATATATATATATATATATATATATATATATATATATATATACATACATACATATATATATGATATTTATTGAATGCTCGCGTGGGTAGTTTTCTTAAGTTACCCGTTCCTTCCCCGTCTCGGAACACTACAACAAAAATACCCATTAGTGGCCTTTCAGAAATGCCACTGGAAAAAAAAGTCAGTAAACAGGTTTAGCGGCATTTGTTGACATTTAAAAAAATTCCTCTAGCGCCAATGCCACTAGAAAGATAGTGGCTTAAGTTGTAAAAGCCACTAAATGTTTGTCTTTAGTGGCTTCGAATAAATGCCACATAAAGGCCACTAAACCATCATTTGGTATTTATATAAAAGCCACTATCCATCATTTGGCTTTTATACAAATGCCACTGTTTTGTATAATGTTGTTGTATAAAATAGTTTTGATTGAATGTAGTGGCTTATGAAAAAAGCCACTAATGACATACTAGTTCTGCATTACTAATTTTTTATGGATTTTAGTCAGTCAATTTGTAGTTCATGATGAAGTTTTCTAATTGAATGCCAATTGAAGCCGAACACATTCCAGAAGTATTGAACTTTTTTATTTATAATCAAACAACAATTACATGGGGAGGACATTTTACCTTGCCCCTTGTATCGAATACAACAACATCACATATGACTATATATGGTGCATGTTGTATACATGAACACTAACTGGATAACAACTCATTTTGCACTTGGAGACCCCCCAAAGGAATACAAACTCATTTTATTACAAAAACATATAGCTCCATTCTAGCATTCCAAGTAGTTGTGAGCTTCTATAGGAGTAGACCAGCTACACTGCAATGAAGGTTCATCCTTCTTCTCAGCTACAGTGATATATAGCATTACGACCATATGGTCATCAGATTCCTCAACAAGTTCTTCCTTCTTCTCTTCCACCTTGGGAGCAGAAGCAGCTGGTGCAGCTGCATAGCCTGAAGCAGCAGTACGGGCAACAGCAACTGCAAACTTTCTAGGATCCTACAATGAAGTGAGAAAAATATTGATCACTTGCATGCAAATGTAAGACAAAAACACTTACAGCACTAGCATGTTGTTAAAATAGTATCAGGGAAGATAGCACCATTGACAAATTTATCAATAAGGTCATCTTCAGTAAGGTGAAGGACCTCAGGGCTGAATACAGATCCACTGTCATAAACTAACAGCACAACCAGTCCATATGAGAAGGGCCTGATGCCGAGCTTGGCAAGAAGGGCAGCCTCAGAAGAACCCACCTTCTCACCTTTCCTAATAAGTTCGACAATGGTGATAATTTCAACTATACCATTCACATTATGTCAGCTGAATATAGTTTGCCATGCAGCAAAGCTGTAGACATTTAGCTAAGCACACAACTAAGCACATGATAGAAAGGGTGCAAAGCTGACAATCTTGACAATTATGTAAAACACAAAAGATGGTTATCAAACTCAATGTCATCTAGGGTTCTCATAAAAATATAGTCTATACATAAGAAGTAAGATTTTTAGCATGGTAAGAAAGCATATAATGATTAATAAGAGCAGAACATGGTGAAGGCCTTCATGTTGTTATAGATAGATCTCCCTTCGCCAACTGCAATAACTATTATACTGAATTTATCATCAGCAAGAACCATGTCTGAAGCCTCCTTGGTAACCTGGACTGACACATAAAAAGAGAAGAAACAATCATTATCAATAATAATTACTAAAAGACAAGAAGATAGATATACAAATTGACATATAGTGAATATACTTACCTCAGTTCCAGCAATTCCCATGGCAATACCAATGTCTGCCATTTTCAGAGCAGATGCATCATTGACACCATCACCAGTCATGGCAACCACCACATGTAATAAACAACTAACAGCAAAACATGCAAGTTGACTATGTAGATCAACAGGAGGCTTCAGGTCTTAAAATCTATACTAACATGGCCACCAGGAATAGATTCACTATCCCCTGATAAGCAAGAAGAGTTTCCAGAACAAATTCACTATCCCCTTCAACTGAAAAAAAAAATCAAAGTGAAGTAGTGAAATATACCTTATCCAGGAATCCTTAAAACAACCCAAAGCAAAAATGGAAACCAATGTTGGCTAGGATGCAATACATCTAGAACATGTTAGCATGCACCATTTTGTTGGATTGCATGTAAGACCAGTTCCAGGGTGAGGAATCCCATCTTTTGAGTCCTAACAGTAGCTCTGTTCTTGGATATTAAAGGCCAAATCACAAGAGCTGAGCTAAAGCCTTTCACAAGAGATGAGATGACAACCTTTGCTCTCGAGAGTGGCCTTTAATCTCCAAAAACATGCCTTTTTGAGTCCTAACAGCAGCTCTGTACTTGGATATTTAAGGTCATTCTCTGTACATGATCTTAGCAGAGGATCCTTAACATAGTTATTGGCTTTTAGGGCCTGCATCACAACCACATGTTACAGAAAGGGTATTATTATAGATGTTGTTTTAACAATTAAGGGAACATGGAGGAACTGATATTACTAAGAGAACCCATTATTTCTTGAGGCTTCTTCCTTGACTTCTTAACCAAAGCAGAGTATGAAAATTTTGAAAATGACTTGTTGTGTCATGGAAATGTTGAAAATGACTTGTTGTACCTCTACAGAGAAATTAGAATGCATAGAAGCATGCGACTAAATTATCTCATTTACATTTCAGACATCTTAATAGCCTAAATATTGAGCAATCATAGAATCTCAACCACAAACCATCTTGAGGCAAATCACCACAGCAAAATATGTTGTGTAAATCTCACACACAAGATTCCAAAAACACTGCTCATAGCTAAAAACAACTTTGGCTAGGCTGCAATACTACCTTAGATACTACTTTGTCTAGGTTGCAATACATCAAGAACATATAAGGATGTTCCATTTTGTTGGATTGCCTATAAGACCAGTTCCAGGGTGAGGAATCCCATTTTTGAGTCCTAATAGCAGCTCTGTTCTTGGATATTAAAGGCCATTCACAAGAGCTAAGAAGAAGCATTTCACAAGAGATGAGCTGACAACCTTAGCTCTCGAGAATGGCCTCTGATCTCCAAAAACTGGCCTTTTACGTAGTGACATGTTGTTTTTTGTGGAAGGCACAAAATGTACAATTCTTTAGAGAAATATTGACTTAGAAAGCTATCATGCAACATGTGATCAAGTTATGAAAGATAAATGTACAGAGAACTATTGACTTAGGAAGCAAAAAACGACATTCACATTCAACAGGTCAAAACAATATATTTTATGTAAATGTCACACACAAGAAGGTAAGACACTGCTCATAGCTAAAAGCAAAATAGGATTGTCATTTGGAAACATTGTCTATGACGATGGACATGAAACAACAATATATGGATCATTATGTACTAATAAAAAAGTGGACCAAAGAAACACAACTATAGCTTTCATCTCTCTATACAGTATCCAAGAATGCAATTATCTATCTTTACACTTCATGACCTGCAACAAATGGAAATGACTTTAGATACTAGTTTTGTTTTCAATTATGTCATATTATAAGCAATACTATATGCTCACTTAGGCAGTAAATGTGATTTTGGCTATGCTATGACATTGCCAATAACTTCATCCATATATTGATATTGCTCAGAAGGTCTGACTAGAGGTTTGTTGGCCATCATCACAACCTCTACATAAAAACCAACACATGGTGAGCCTAAAATTGCACCTCCCACCATTTGCAAGGGGTCAACCTTAGATACTCGACCGATTGCAACTTTATCATCTGCATCTACGATACTCATCACATACACTTCCTATAAACAAAATACAATTTAAATAAAAAACTTATATAAACGTAGAATGATGTACAATTTACATAAATACAAACATACATGTCCCTTATAAATTGTTGAATGTCTCATTCCGATCTGCACAATTATTTTATCTTTGTCATACGGCCATCAAAATTCAACATGGAAAATAATTGATACCACACATCTCATATAAAATGTATTCATACCTGGCCAGTGCGTACATGTTGTGTTGATTGACTGTTTCCTGCTCTAGACAAGGCTAGTATATGCTCTATTTTTGCATTTTGTTCTTGAATTTTAGCTTCAAATTCCATCTGTTGTTGTTCAAGCTGATCCTGGAAATACTTCCTTTGCGCTTCATCAACTTCTCGAGATTTACAGTTCTTGCCCCAGATATCAGAAGGTGATGGTCTAAGTCCATAACCATGAACATATCTTGGTCTCTCTTCTCCCATAACCTGCCAATAAATTTCAGCTGAAGTAACATCAGGTTGGTTTCTTCGCAGCTCGTCACCTACCTCAGAAATTTTTTCCTACACACAACAGAACATAGGAGATGAATTTTATACCAAACATATAAATGTTTCCATGTAGTAAATGTAACATAATACTATAGGATAGGAATCCTTGTACCAAAATTTTGGCAGATTCAATATGAACTATGCTCCCATCTTTTTTACGATGAGTTTTCTCAAAAACTCAATGGGATCAACTTCCCCGCCTGTTTCCTTCTCCAACTATATCATTCAAACAAGGTTATTGCTAACATCATTTAAACGGATGTCTCCAAATTGTCCAATTGGATCACAATATTGACTAACTTACATCATGTTTCAGACAAGCAAATGACTTGGTTCTTGTTGTGTGGCTAACCTTTTGAAATTTTTTGCTTGTCTTGTTAGTTATACACTTCCTCTGTGAAAAAAAAATTGCAGTATTGTCCATAGTAATTATCTGTGAGGTAAATTAAATATCAATTAATAGATACAAAAAATTACCTTTCCTTTATTTCTCCTCCAGTAATCCACAAGAAATTTCCATTGAGACATTTCCACGCGGGGAACAACTTGTTCAAGTTGTTGTTCATATGGACTGTCTTCTACGAAGTATAGTTTCCATAACTCCCACCTGTGGTCCTTCCATTTCTTTCCCAGTCTCTTCATTGTTCACTCCTTTAATGCTATGTCCATTATGAATTTACTCTACCGACAATAAGGATATCAATTAGAAGCCTCATTTAACCATTTAAAAATAAATTTTAATATTATACCTTCACAAAATTCCATATGGATTCTATTTTATTTGTTGGAAATTGTCTCTAGTCCTCGTAGTTTAATGGACAAATATTGGGATCTCTTGCAATGATTGTCAAAAAACTTGATAAGTGACATTGGTTTTTACCCACTGGTTGTCCAAATTGATTTATCTCAATGGGAATTTGATCATCAGGCTTTCTTTTCTAGACTTGCAAACATTGTGTTCGGCCACGTGTGAAATGTCTTTGACCTAAGCATTCATTTATATATCATTAGATGCAGCAATATTAATGCAATGATATGAATAAACTGAATACCTAGCACATCAGTAGGTGTTGGCGTAGCATTAAACGACTCATCATGGTGATCAGAGACGTCATTTTGCTCCATGGTTTCTTAAAATGCATTGCTATTTTGGCTATTTCCAGCTCTACTCTCTGCTCTTCTTGATTGATTGGACACGGGAACATTGACAGTAGGCACCGGGGGTCGATGTCTTTGACCTGAGCATTCATTCATAAAGGATACAACATAAATGGAAATTATATATCTTTAGATGCAGCATTATGAATGCAATGATATGAATTAACCGATTACCTAGCCAATCAGAAGGTGTTGTTGTAGCATTCAGCGACTCTTGATGGTGATCAGAGAGGTCATTTTGCTCCATGTGGTCATGAAATGGATGGCTATTTTGGCTATTAGCAGCTCTACTGTCTACTCTTCTAGAATGATTGGACATCGAACCATTGCCATTAGGCACCCGTGGTCGATGTCTTTGACCTGAGCATTCATTCATAAAGGATACAACATAAATGGAAATTATATATCACTAAAGGCAGCACTATATATGCAATGAATTAACCGATTACCTAGCCCATCAAAAGGTGTTGTTGTAGCATTTAACAACTCATCATGGTGATCAGATAGGCCATTTTGCTCCATGTGATCATGAAATGCATGGCTATTTTGACTATTAGCAGCTCTACTCTACTATCTACTCTTCTTGAATGATTGGACATTGAAGCATTGCCATTAGGCACCTGTTGTCGATGTCTTTGACCTGAGCATTCATTCATAAAGCATACAATATATATAGAAATTATATATCATTAAATGCAGCACTATATATGCGATGATATGATTACCTTGTCCATCACAAGGTGTTCTTGTAACAGTAGAGCTAGTAGCAATGTTATTGAATTTCCTTGGTCTATCATTTTGAACATTAGGTGGAAGGGAAGCTAAAAAAATTTTGGAGCAATTACCGGATGACAGGTTCAAAGCTTTCCAACAACCTTGTGGAGTAATGCTAGGTAAATGAGTCCCCGTACAAGAGTCAATGATGTTGTTCTGATCATTCCTTGTAGTTGTCTTATTATGGAAGCTGTCACTTAACTGTTCTCTCATCCTGAGTATATCAAGTCACACAAAAAATGAAGACACTTAAAACAAAATTGAACAACATAAAAGGTATTTACTACTCGTTCGGTCATCCTCTGCCATCCAACAATTATCCATTCTTAAAAATAGTAAAAAATATAACATTTATGAGTAAGTTTGTCATACAAACAGCATATTTATAATAAGGATAAAAGTATAACATCACTTTGAGGCAATCCTCAAAGAAAAACATCACTCAAAACCACACCAGAGAAAAACATTTGCAAGCCATCATCAAGATCACATTGGGTACCTTAAATTCACAATACTTGATAGATTACTAATGTTCATTAAGTAATACAACACAAATTACATTTTTTTTATTATTTCCTAATTTAAAAGTTAAAAAAATTCATCAACAATTGTGACGGCCGTTATGCATGTGACGTTTCCATTTTGTTGATGATGTTGTGTTGAGGATGGAGTCGCTGGAAGACGAATCTGAACCGATGGTCATGGGGTACAAGGTGGTACCAACGGGCAAGGAATGCACCTCAGGCATGCCGAATTCATCGAATGATGTCTCCTCAGATTTGGTACAGCCTGGCTCATGCATATATCATCTCATGTGAGAAGGCAAATTTTTATTGTAGTTATGTATATAAGCATGTATGGTATTGCCGCCAATCGGATGAAGCAAAACCTGGTCCGTACGGTCAATTTCCATTCTCCCAATCCACCCATGCCAACTGGTTGTGGATACCATATTGCCATCACCATCATACTGAACCTCGATTACATCTGTCCAGTTCCCAAACTTTAAGGTCATTTGACCAGCCGTGTAGCGTCTTCCGTCCAGATGATGCCAATGTCTGGGAATGGTGAGTTGTGCAAGTGTACGCTCATCTAGGGTGATGTCTAGCTTTTCTGCTTCAGGGAAAAGGAGTGGGGGGTAGACGCCCAGGCCATAGTTACTGTTGTGGGTGAACAGAGACTGCAAAATATTAGTACTAATAATTGTAAGTATATGTAATGATATTATAAATTTTCAAAAAAAGTAGTATAAATTTGCAAAATATAGAGCAATATATTTTTTAAAGTGAAGCAAGTAGTCCATAAACATATTCCCCATGGTTTCTATCAACATCGACAGGAATGAACCCATTAGAGAATGGGCAACATCATTATCTAGTTTGATGAAACCTGGTTAGGGACCATACAAGTGTACAACTTCTATAAGATCTGAGTGTAGAAGACCCATAACTTGGAGGAACTGGTGTGCCAGCCAGCTAATGGTTCCTAGCCCAAGGTGAGAGGTTGGAGTACATATATAGTAAAGATGTATAATTGGCTATAAACTTCTTGAGTAACAGAGCATGCCATCAAAAGACAAAAATTGATTTAGGATATGGAACTGAAGTAACCATAATGCAATGTGTTTACATTAAAGCAGTACTGAGATAAGACGTACACTCCAAAAAAAACATGAATCAACCATTATGTAAACATCATTTCATAGAAGCCATGCAATTTCGTTCAATATAGAAATCAAGAGGGCAAACCAGACTTCCTATGGTAGAGAAAAAATTATTGTTGTTCCACAATGGAACCCCTGCATTTTGTGCAATCATAGCTTAGTGTTAATAGCAACTTGTCTGCATGCCCTTGGTATCTTCCTTCATTGTTGCTTAAAGACCCTAATTTTTAGGGATGGTGAAGGTTTTAGTCAATTGGTTGTCCAGAAGAATATAGACCATTCAAGTTTACGGTAATCAAAGGAAAATTGAAGAAACCACACCCAAAAAAACATGTATACTATAAGTAATTATACAAAGGTCTTATTCTTCCTTTGACATTTCTGAATCCTAGAATATTACACAAGAAATGACAATCTCATAAACCTTGTTCTCTCCTTAGCCTCTTCCTACATACATAAAGATGAGTATCTCTCCCCTTCATTAGCCCAATGGTGGGAACCACTATTCTCATCAGAGAGCGCCAACCCACCAAAGGTGGTGGCCTAGGTAAGGATACATTACTTGCCTATTCGTTAATGATTTACAAACAAATATACAGGAGATGTGCAGACATCACATGAACACCTAAGCGACCACTTTTTAAAAAGTGGATGCTTCATTTTCCTTACAATTTAATACAACAATACACACATTTTTATATGAATACACTAACATTTAGCAAACTTGTATACATAACCAAAAACAATGCGACACTATAAAAAAAAAACAACAAAATCATCATATTTCAAGACTGTAAAATAATCCAAGTTTAAATCTAACAAAGAAGGATGGTTGATGGCTTGATATAAACAATTAAGGAAGTGATTGATGGATATAAAACAACAGAATCATCATATTTCAAGACTATCTTCATACACTGATTATCATACATACCTTGATAGAATAGAAACTGTGAGAATGGATGGGAAAGACCATGTGTGTTTATTGTTTCATGTGGTGTACTTACCTATCGCGCACCGAAGAAGTAGGGTGGCAAACCGCCGCAGTCCTCACCGGCAAGTTGGGAGACTGATCTCTTCCTCGGAGTCCCCTCCAACCCTTGGCAACATCGTCGGCACCTTGGAGAAGAGCAGAGAGCATTCCAGCAGGTAGCATCCACGGTCTGACAGATTAGGGTGAAAAGGCTAGCTAGGTCGACTTTGCGGGTTCTGCGAGTAGAGCAAATGTCGTGAGTAAATGTCTCTGCCCAACACGTGGAGAAAAGAAACCATTTTGCATGCCGGAGAAGCCACGCGGGAACAGAAAAAATTTATTAATTGTGGCCCGCTCATTTGATTTAGCAATTTTGAAATGCCACTAATTAATTATAAAAATGCCTTAATTGGTAAGTTTTTTCTATAAACTCCATAATACGTGGTTTAGAGGCATTTAAATTACAAATGTCACTGCATTACATAGATAGTGGCATTTTTTTAGAAAAGCCACCGGAATAAAAGCCACTAATGGGTATTTTTGCTGTAGTGGCAATCTCTGTTCGGCACCATTCCAAAGCCGTCTATGATGATTGTAATTGGAAGTAAGTCCAACTGGTCAAATTCGTTTGGCAATCCTCCCACCCTCACCCTCCACTTCTTAATCACACCACCCACTACAGTGCCCTAGCATCCCCGTCAGGCTCCTCACGACGATGGTGCTCTGGAACACGTACTCTATCAGTAGATTTTCTCCAGTAACAAACTATAGGGAGCTCACCAAAACATCAGCCGGAGGTAGCTGAACGTGTGTCGCCGGTGGTAGGGAGGTCAACGTTGTGCTCCGTGTTATAAATCGATGACAGGAGGGAGTAGAGTGCATGATGGCGTAGGTGAGGACCATGAATCAGTCAGTGTTGTTGCGTGCGGCATGCCTGAGGCGACGAAGATTCTAGCTCCTACCATGTCGCCCAGACATAGGGCAATTAGTTGAGGCTGGCAGAGGGACACGATGGCGGGTAGGAGGAATTCAAAAGAAGAGGTGGGAAAGACAAGATAGTATGAGAGGCCAAGTTTCAGTCGGCATAGGTGAAATGCACCAGAGAGTTGTGTAACAGAGATTGGGCAGATGAGCAACGCTGGTGTTTCTAGGAACAGCATGGGTGCTGGTTGGGCAACTTTGTGGAGGATCTCGATGTTTGATCTTGGACTGAAGGGGTGCACATGTGACTGGATAAAGGACATCAATCCATGGGAAATTGAGGCCGCATATCTATTCATTACTCTGTACGTAATATGTTCGACAAAAAGGATGCTACTATTTGTAGCCACCCAACACTAGCAGCAGTAAATATAATACAAAAAGCACGTCAGTGGTCCATTTTTTGTAAAAGTATTTGTATTATCAAGCTAGACATTCATACTTAAGAAAATTATTGATACATAAACTTGCATTCGGTTAAGCATTTTTTCTCGTGCATGCCAGTGCAAATCATGATAAGTTAGTTTGACTTTTCCATCAATTATAGAGAAATGGATAATGGTTAACTCAAATCAGATTTCACAATCTCGACTCATCCCAAATATAACTCGCTAGATCCGCAGCCGGATCAATATCTATTTTGTTGAGTGTTGCATCTGTTCATAGTAGCTCATCAATTATATCACAATATTTTGATGTATGAAGTTTTAATAGGAAACTTTTAAATTTTTTTCATGAAATTTGAGTATACAGAGAAATCCGTAAGCTGGGTGGATATATTGTAATATGCAGAACAAGATCGAAATTGCGAGGAACAAACTGTAAGGTGGTTGAACATTTTGTAACAAAATTAGAAAACATATAAAATGCAAAAACAAACTGCAAGATTGGAGGACATTTTGCAATGTACATAGAGAAACTATAACATACATGAACAAATCACAAGGGGTGGATAGTTTCTAATGTGCATAGAGAAATTATAAAATGTAGGAATAAATAGAAAGGCAAATGAATATTTACTACCTGTAGAAATTATATAGTGTTGGTGGCTCGCTTGTGAATAGCGCACCTAATCACATTGTGATGAATGGAGCAATTAGCCTCATTAGATCATATATGATGGTCGTAAAATGAATATTTTGTAATGTAGAAATAAACAGAAAGGCACATTAGATACTTAGTAAATATATACCCATATATATATATATATATATATATATATATATATATATATATATATATATATATATATATATATATATATATTAGTTTGACATTATGTGGTCCTTGATCGAATATGCATATGAGAGCAGTCTAAATATTCACATCGTATGTAATAAATAAATGATAAAACTAAAAATCTGATCATATCAATTTTCATAAAACATAGTAAATTTATGTGGCTTTGATACCACAGTTGGGAAATATGGGCACAAAGTATAGTAGTGGAAACAAAAAAATTATATATTTGTATTCCCATAACAAAAAGATCACGTCAACCACTATGAAATAAGAAGAATGGTTTTAACGAGTTATACATGGTCTGGGAGCAAGTCCATTGACAAAACTCACTTCTTTGCAAATGTTGACTAGTTGCTCTTAGACGGTGGTTGTGCAGCTTCTCGTTTTCAACACAAACAGCTACATGTGCAACCTCTATAACTACTCCGGTGGTCTCACCATAGACTGTAGGTTGACTTTTCTCTCCAAGTAGAAGCAAAAGGACTCCTTCCTCTAGAGTATTCCACACAGACCAACTAGAACTCTTGTCGTTCACCAAAAATGGATAGAAAGGATTTGTTCCTCCCATTGGTGTACTAGTCACCAACTTGCTCCCCCACAAAGACAACTTCTCAATTGTTCTCTCTCATTGTCTATCCCTCCCTATCGGGTAGGACTTTCTTGGACTCTCTTGGTTGCGACAACCATAGAGGACAACAATTGTCGTAGGAATTGATTCTCAGTTGTCAATATTGTGTCCTGAGAAGTCCCCAATACCCCTCCTTTTATAGGCAAAGTTCGGGTCAGAGTTCCCAGTCTATATGGGATTGTGTGAGAGTGAAAAGGGATTGGAAGATCTTAAATTTTCCAACCAACAGGATGTGAAGCGGTCGTCTAGCACACCCAGACAATTATCTGCCAAATAGTCATTTGGCAGTTTCCCAATTGGATACAAATTTGGAAATTTTGATTCCAATTAATATGTCATATTAATTTCCTCATACCCCAAGTAAAGTAAAACCAAAACTATTTGGGAGAGATCTCAAACCTTTGTTTGGCCCAATCGAGTTGTCTCACCCAGGAGAGACGCCTGTCTTACTCACCCAAACGCCCGTTTGGTGAGTTGAGATGATCTCGTCGGTTCAATCACATTGAATCAGTCAGTTCAAGGGCAGAACTTAGTCAATTTGAACTATGATTAGCCTAACCATCCAAAACGCCATCTCAACACTTGAGATGCCCGTGTGGCTGCCCAAACAGCCATCTCACTCAGTGAGATGGTTGTTTGGTAGTCCAGTCAGCCAATCAGTCGATCTGTTGCATGAATTGAATACCTAAACACTTCAAATTGAATTGTCATTCAAGATCAAACTCCTCTTCTAGATGAGTTCCTATGTGTGTGACCCTATAGGTCCCATATCACGTTGGTAGTGAATGTCTATAACTAGCTTATGACATCACAATCAAATAGTGGTTCCTAGTCGCACATCAGTGCTATCCAAGTGAATAGAAAGTTGGAGAATAACTTCAACCTATAATCTGTGTAAGGTGTTGTAGTGATTGTATAATTCCTTTCTCTCTAATAATCAAGATTAACTCGAGGCATGGAAGATCATCCTTTCAACATTCAATCCATGTTCCTTGAACCAAGAGCAGATTTTCTAACATAATGTGACCTTAATATCATATATTGATTTACATGTGTATGTGCATGCATTTCTTAATTTCACTTATCAAGTGGCTACGATATCATACTCTAGTAGGAGGGGAAAATCCCATATCTGTCACTCATGGTTTATCCCCATGTGTCAAAGTCACCCAATCATCACTGTTGTAACAACCCATGTTTCAGGATTGCATTAATTATGTCAAAGCATACCCAACGACATGTGATGAGTGTAGTGATTTCAGGTCTAAGAATCACAATCACCACCTTCACTATGAGAGATGAATGTTACCACTAGAACCATGTGTCACTCTCAAGGTGGGTCTGTCTGATACACTATTCTCTAACATGTATCTGTGTGCTTGGTTTGATATTGCCATATCATGACTAATGAGATTTAGTCATCAACCAACTCACACTTTGATCTTATGTGTTATTATTGTCTATCAACCTTCCACAATAACAATTGATCAGAGACATAATGAGAATATGTATATGTACTCTTCACATCCATATGATCTCGTCCACAAAGGTAGTAACTTGAATACATTCGTCATTGAGTAATATTATTATCTAGACATTCATAGTGTTTCTTCATTATCTCATAATTGAATGAAACATAATGAGTTTGATGCTTTCCTTTATAAGTATTAATCAAATCCTTTATGGTATATGTCATGTCAATCATCATATGATTGGCTCTATGGGCATACCTTACCAACAATTAATACTTTCATATGTTTCTCAATCCTTTTGAAGATATTTCAAGACTTGGGTGGGAGGTCTTGAACTATCCAATGTAAGACTAAAACCCATAAAGATCTAATTCCCTTCGAAATAGCAACCCACCCAATTACCTTAGCCACCTTGTATCAAATATATTAGATAAAATTTATCAATTGGAAGTGAGATGCCAAGGTTAATTGGAGCTTTCACTTGGGGATCTACCTCTAATGCTTTTCTTACCATTGTGATCCATGTTCAACAGCAACACCCTTCAAGAAGGAAAACATCAAAGCCTTACCAAAATTTGGGTATGGTGGCTCAAGGGATTCATGGGATAATAACGAGGTAGTGTCTTGGAAAACCCCAAAATAAACCATTTTCTACATTTGTATTCAAATTTTGTTACATGTTCATTGACATGCATGCATATCGACATGTGTTGACCCATATTGATCAAAATGAGAAGAGTTATCAATGTTCTAGGCATATCGATCAGTCTGCTCCACATATGCATCTATATTCTAGTCATGCCAAATTTTATGCCTTAACAAGTAAGAAACATAGTGCACCTTTGACCTAGTTTTAGGACAAAACAACATGTTATCCTCTTCTAGTACACCTCATCTCTAAGCATTCCTTGACTGAACATCTAAGTCACCTACGGTTATTGATCCTCCACCACTACAACCTTGATAATCATATCTATGAATAAAACATTAAGCTCATGTATTTCATGAATTAAGCATAAATAGAAAGTTTTCTTAGTTTTGAGAACTCGTAAGCAGGGAAAGCCCACTCCTCCACTGTGGCATATAACTCATAAAACCAGATTAACTAATGCAGAAGCAATTACTAATAGCGGATTACTGAAAATCACTAAAAATTAAAACCATTTATCAAAAGATCCATTCACAAGAAAACTCTATCATTCAGAACCAAAGTAAAACATTACATCCTGGTTCATATATACATTACATGCATCATTGCACCTCGAGGCATACATGCACAGAATCTCAGATCAAAGTATCAAAACACTAACTCCGAGGACCCAAGAGTACAGAGACGACTCATAGGACTAACTACACAAAACTAGATAGCCAATGTCTCCACCTGTTGGCTCATTGTTGTTCCTGTGTCTACTGTTGTTGTTGCTGCTCTTCTCCTACATAAGAGTTTTTGCCTTGATGTATGCATCTACCTAAAAACATTGAATCCCACGGGGGTGAGACAATTATCAAAATTGCCCCAGCGGGAGATATAACGCTCTGCCAAATCATTGTCATAGCAGATTAAATGGAAATAAACTGAAACAGTGAGATAATATAATTCAATAGCAGGTGAATCACATCTATGCAAACTAGAGCAACATTCTTATGCAATATTAAATCTATAACTTGATTAAGCAACATGTCTAATATTCAATATGAATTAAAGGAACATAAGTACATTTCTTGTATCAAGGGCATACTAAGCAGTATAACATCAATCGATGTTTCTCGTATTTCAATCTTATGCAAATATGCTACACGGCTGATTATATTTTACAAATAGGTTTAAGCTCCGAGGAGATGAGGTATACCGCTCATACTCCAACCGACCATTTCTAGAATCAAAATCGGTACCATAAATAGGTCAATGGAAGAGTCGGATTCCCATGACCTCCCACATCCTGGTCAGCACAGGACTACAAGCAGGACTGTGTCGACTGCTCAAATAGCTTTCCAGGGTATACTGGAACTTTTCTATAGAGTTACAACGTCAACTGCACTCTCATCGGCAATCGAGGGCATCAATGTTTATCTCCATCGACCCGACATAAAATAACATTGGGAGATTAATGGTATATCTATCCCAATCATCGGGAGATTTATGATACATCTATCCCGACACATGAAGGATTGAGAGGTTTAGTGTTTACCCTTCTTCAATCTCTTCACCCGGACGTAAGGATATTTTCACCCATTTACCCCCACATATTCAAAATATGTGAATTCCAGGATTTCCATAGAAAACCTATTTCACCATCACCAGTTGTTGACGATGATGGATCTATGGTCAGAGCACTACATGAACAGATTTCACTTGGTTAATTAAGTACATTTTATATACATTTAGCATCAGACAAGTTCTCAAACAAAACTTATTATATCAATGCTATAAGGAAACATGTACTAATTTCATCAATTACTCAACAGTCTTAAAATATATTAGGAACTCAATCCCTTCTCAATTTCATCACCATAATCATATGGGCTTGGGTAATTAAACCCTTGATTCATCATTAAGCTTAATGTTACCACTTTTCCAGGTAACCATCACCTTTACGTCAATTGACCAAAGCAAACATGATACTTGCTATTACAAGCATCACACATGGTACTTGATGCCCATTAACTCTCTTGTTACCTCTTACCAGGCAACAAGGTATATTATGGCACTCAAGGTACAATCACAATAGTAAATTAAACATTATAGCTCATACATGGCCATGATCATAATTTCAAGATACCTGCATGGTTAGCACAGATGATATAGTGATATCAACTACGTATCAGAACCATGTCCAACAAATATGAATTCACTAATCATGGGTAACACCACTATTCCCTTACCAGGGTTAGGGTTTCACATGTCATGTCATTTAAGGATAACCATCCCCTTATCACATCAAAGATGTGGTTTATCACCACATTGCCCAAGAATAGGGTTCATTAGGCAATACATAGCATTACCCTGGGTTTGGGCTTCTCAACACACCAAACATCAACGTTTCTCATGAAACCATCCTTAGTTAGGATTTCACATTAAAATTCACCCTATAAAAGGATTTACATTCATTGTTTCACAATTAGGGTTTACTATTCATCCCAATTAGGGTTTCATGATCCATTCTCATAATTAGGGTTTACTATTCATCCCAATTAGGGTTTCATGATCCATTCCCATAATTAGGGTTTACTATTCATCCCAATTATGGTTTCATGATCCATTCCCATAATTAGGGTTTACTATTCATCCCAATTAGGGTTTCATGATCCATTCCCATAATTAGGGTTTACTATTCATCCCAATTAGGGTTTCAAATCACATTACTCTTGATTAGGTCTATCCATATCATCACCCTAAATTAGGGTTACAATCATACCTTGGATTAGGGTTTTCAATTATAATTGCCCTGGATTAGGGTTAAGGATCAACAACCTTGTCAATTAGGGTTTAGATTCATGATTAGGGTTTCATGATCTTATTACTTAAGAATCATACCCTTAATCACCATATGATTCATACTCATGTATCAACTCTATGTTATCATATCTCTCAACTTGATTAGGTCATATCAACCCTTAATTAAGTTCATACAACTATGACTGACATAGTGTATCAAGTCATTGCTCCTATTAGCAATTAGGGTTTCTTTCTTGATTAACACTAATCACATAGGTACTTTTAGGGTTTTAACCCATGTACCTTATTGATTAACATTACTAATCATTATTGGATAATTAAGACTATTATTGCCTTTAATATCCTAATGGTTGAACCACTAACAACCTCCATGCGGTCTTGAAGTTACATCACCAAACGGTTTTGAAACCGTTTTCCACCAAACGGTTTTGAAACCGTTTGGCCCCAAACGGTTTCAAGACCGTTTGGTCTCAAACGGTCTCAAGACCGTTTGGGCCAAATCAGTCCCAAAACCGCAAGGGCTAACTAGGTCAATTCTCAATCAAATCAATTTCCAATTGCACCATTGAATGGCCATTGATTATTCAATTGAAAGGTTCATCAATCCAAACCATTAGATCACCATCCATGGGTCAAGGATCAACCTTCAATCCACCAAACAGTTTTGAAACCGTTTGGTCCCAAACGGTCTCAAGACCGTTTCCCCCAAAAAGTCTTGAAATCATTAGGACCAATCATAGATTTCTTCAATCAATTCAATTAGGGTTTCCACTTTAAGGATCAAGCACTCATTGGATTAGTTAATTGAGTCCATTGGATAATCATCCAACCTTTGATTGAGTTCAGACCTCAAATGGTCAACTGAACCAAACGGTCAACTCATCCATGCGGTTTGGAGTCTAGGGCACCAAACAGTTTGCAAACTGTTTGGACCAAACGGTTTGGTGAAACTGTTTGGACCAAAGGTCCAAGACTGTTTGTTCCTGATCTTAATTAAGGTGTGTGCTTATGAACAGGTTATCATCTTCAACCATTAGACTCACGAAAGTGACTGCCATTCCCATGGCAACTCCATCAATCAAGCAAGGTTATTGCAATAATGACAATTAAATCAATTGCAAGTAGAATCAAATACAATGACAAAGATTAAGGGTTAATGTTATATAACCCGCCTTCAAATCTGATCCCAAGATTCACGGATTCAATGGTGGTTGAAGCTCTAGAAACCTCCCAAGGTCGTTTTTCAAGCTTTTGGAGTGAAAGGATCGGCTAGGTTTGAAGATGGAGTGAAGAAATGAAGGAATTACACATTGTTTTATGATTTTCACCTTGAAATCATGAAGAACGAAGATCAAAGGCTTACCAACAGGTTGGGGACGTGCTCCCTGCTGTACTTAGCCTTCTTGGTCAGTTTTGCAAGCAAGGGGAAGAAAAGGAATTGAAAAAGATCCTTAGGTGGGTTGGAAAAGGCTCTTTTATAAGAAAATTGATGAAAGAGAAAATGTTTTATTAAAATTTAATTAATTGAAAAAATGGTACCACCTCTTCCTCCTTGGTTTGCTTGCATGCAAAGGAAACTCAAAGCCACCGAAATCCCTTCCATTACCCATGGATTAAGGGAAAAGAAATTAAGCACCTTAATCCATTATAATATTAATATATCTTTTTGAGTGGAAATTCTTTTCCTTATAATAAGGTGAGTGGAATTTCACCTCCTTAAGATATTTTCGGCCCTTGAAAACCTCAAGGACGTCCACACACATCTGAATTCCACCAAATTAATTTTGGTTGAAGGCTCATGAATTATTTTATTTATTTTTGCATTAATATCTCCATTATGCTTAAATCTTGATTATTTTAATATCAAGATTCTCTCTCTTCCAACTTAATTCAAATGAGGTTCCCCTCTAAATTTCTTTTCTCCACATGATGTAAAGAAACATTAGGGACCTAATTAAAGTGGTAATTTACTTATTTCACCCTAGGTTTTGGATAATTTGCATTTTACACCAAAACTAGGTTTTCATGCACAAACATTGCTTTATCAGCTCTTTCTTGGAATTCAGGCTATCACAAGCCATACCTCTACATTATCTTCACTCTCATGATGTTTTAACATATGAGGAATATATTATCATGAACAATTTGCAAATAGACCCCTCAACTTGGGTAATTTACACTTTAGTCCAAAATAGGCAAAATATTTATTTCAACAATATTCAAAAAGGACTAAAATTTTAGTATAAATTCCTCTTGAGCCCTAATTACTTTTCAAAGACAAAAGTATGCATATAATTACTCTTATTATGAAAAAAACCTAGGGTTACTTCATAACCCAGGTCAGGGATGTTACAAGTTTATCCACCCCTTACAATGATTTCGTCCCCGAAATCATCAACATCAACAAAACATTAAGAGAAAAGAGTAGGATATTTCCTCCTCATCTCATCCGCTAGTTCCCACGTAGCTTCTTCAATGCCACGGTGATTACAGAGGACTTTTACAAGAATAATGTCTTTCTTTTTCAGCTTCTTGATTCTTCTGTCAAGAATCAACACAGGTCCTTCAACATAAGATATATCATCATTTAGTTCTACCTCCACAGGTTGTAGAACTAACTCAGTGTCAGGATGACACTCCTCAACATAGAGATATGAAACATTGGGTGTAATCTATGCAACTCAGGTGGTAACTCCAGCTTATAGGCTACCTTTCCTATCCTCTCAATGATTGGATAAGGCCCCATAAATCTCGGAGCTAACTTCCCTTTCTTTCCAAATATTAGGATACCTTTCCAAGGTGAAACCTTGAGGTACACTTTGTCTCTGATTTGGAATTCTAAGGGTCTACGACACTTGTCAGCATAGGATTTTTTTCTATCCTGGGTTGTTTTCAACTGTTGTTGTATGATCTTTATCTTCTCGGTTGTTTGTTGAACCAGCTCAGGACCCAAAAGTTGATATTCACTAGTTTCATACCAACATAGGGGAGATCTACAACGTCTACCATACAAAGCCTCATATGGTGCCATCTCAATACTACGCTGATAGTTGTTATTATAAGCAAACTCAATCAAGCTCAGATGTAGATCCCAACTTCCCACAAACTGAAGGACACATGCCCTAAACAAGTCCTATAAGGATTGTATCGTCCTCTCAGATTGTCCATCTGTCTGAGGATGAAAAGCCGTACTGAACCTTAACTGAGTGCCCAAAGATTTATGAAGTCATTCCCAAAAATGACTCATAAACTGAGGACCTCTATCAAAAACTATTGTAACTGGGACCCCATGCAGCCGCACTATCTCATCTATGTAGATTTGTGCAAGCTTTTCAGCTGTATAGGTTGTTTTGACAAGTAAGAAATGTGCTGTCCTTATCCACCTATCAACTATCATCCAAATGGAATCATGACTTTTGGTTGTTCTAGGAAAACCAACCACAAAGTCCATAGATACATGATCCCACTTCCACTGTGGTATAGGCAGGGGTTGCATTGTTCCTACAAGCTTTTGATGTTCAGCTTTAACCTGCTGACACACCGGACACCACATAACAAACTCAGCAACATCCTTCTTCAAACCAGACCACCAATACATGTCTTTTAAATTATGATACATCTTGGTGCTCCCTGGATGCATAGCATACATTGAAGAATGAGCCTCCTCTAGAACTAACTTTCTTAAGTTATCAACATCAGGTACTACCATCCTACCATCGTAACAGACTACCTGATCATTTGAATCATGGAAGCCATCTCGCTTCTCACTACCATATTCTGATATGATCTGTTGAACCATAGAACTAGTCTATTGTGCTTCTTTAATCTGTTGTCTTAGAGTTGGTTTTATGTGCATCTTAGCTAGCAACCCGGCTAACAGTGACACTTTAATTCTTACATTGTCTTTCCTCAAGGATATAAACATATCCCTCTTAGAGAACACTAAGGAGTTTAGTTTTGCGTTATCTAGGGCCGGTGCTGATGATTTCCTACTTAATGCATTAGCAACCACATTGGCTTTCCCTGGATGATAATCAATTGTACAATCATAGTCTTTGATTAACTCCATCCAGCGGCGTTACCTCATGTTTAGCTCATGCTGAGAAAAGATGTACTTCAGGTTTTTATGGTCTGTAAAAATCTGGAATGTCTCTCCATAGAGATAATGTCTCCAGATTTTCAAGGCATGAACCACAGCAGCTAACTCTAGATCGTGTGTCAGATAATTCTCCTCGTGTTTCTTAAGTTGTCGAGAAGCAAAAGAAATCACTTACTTATCCAACATCAACACACATCCTAAGCCATTCTTAGATGCATCACAGAAGACTATGTACTCCTTTCCTTGCTCACGTAGCACCAGTACAGGTGCTCATGTTAATCTTTCCTTCAACAGCTAGAAAGAGTGTTGACACTTGTCATTCCAGACAAAAGGAATCTCCTTCCTCGTCAACTTAGTCAAGGGTAAGGCTATTGAATTATAGTTCTTAATGAACCTCTTGTAATAGCCAGCCAGTCCTAGGAAACTTCTTATCTCTGTCGGTGTCTTCGGTTGTTCCCATTGCAGGATAGATTCTACCTTCTTAGGATCAACACGAATACCTGAGGAAGATATTACGTGGTCGAGAAAGGAAACTTCTGGCAACTAGAACTCACATTTGCTAAACTTAGCATATAACTTATGCTCCCTTAGCAAAGTCAAAGCTTGGCGAAGATGCTTCTCATGTTGTTGAGCATCTCTACTATAAATCAAAATGTCATCTATAAAGATGACAACATACTGATCCAGAAAAGGTCGAAAGATTCTATTCATGAGTTCCATAAATGTAGATGGTGCATTAGTTAGTCCAATGACATAACTGTGAACTCATAGTGACCATACCTTGTCCTAAAGGCAGACTTAGGTATGTCATCCTCCTTGATATGTAATTGATGGTATCCCGACCTTAGATCTATCTTAGAAAAGACAGTTGCACCACGCAACTGGTCAAACAAGTCATCGATCCTTGGTAGAGGATACTTGTTCTTTATAGTGAATTTGTTTAACTGTCTATAGTCAATGCATAATCGCATAGACCCATCCTTTTTCTTAACAAAAAGGACTGGAGCACCCCAGGGTGAAGTGCTCGGTTGGATAAAACCCTTCTCAAGCAACTCTTGCAGTTGTTTCTTGAGCTCTGCCATTTTAGCAGGCGCCATCCTATACGACGTTTGTTCTATTGGTTGCGTGTCCGGGATAAGATTTATTTCAAAATCAATCTCTCGGGGTGGCGGAACGCCAGGAAGTTCTTCAGGAAATACATCTTCAAATTCCCTGACTACTGGAACTTTAGAGGGATAAGGGTTTTCCATTGTGGTATCTACCACATGGGCTAAGAATTCACATCATCCTTGTCTCATCAAACTCTCAGCTACCATAGATGACACAATACATGTGGGAAGAATCTTTCTATCTCCCTGAAAGATCCATGTGTCACCACCATATGTGAACACAGCTTGCTTGGAACTACAATCCAAGACAACCTTATACTTATCTAAGGTGTCCATTCCAAGGATTATATCAAACCCATGCATCTCAAGTGGTATAAGATCCACTTGAATGCGGTGATCAGAAAAGACAAGATTGCAGGGAGAACACACTTCCCGCAATACTACATATCCCATCAAAGGTGTCTCTAACAGCAAGCTATTTATACTATGACTAACAATTATATTGCAGTCATCAATCACTTCTCGAGTGATAAAAGAGTGTGTAGAACCCGGATCAATTAACACATATACAAAGAAGGATAAAGACATATCAAAATAAAGTAGTTCCATCTGAGCTGTCACAACCCGAGGGTTGACTACTGCTTCAGGCTGGTTCATGGCATAGAACCTAGTTGTCGCTTACTGTTGGCCCGGTACTCGGTTATTAGATGTCGAAGAACTGGCTTGGGATGCTGGTCCACGTCCTCTAGCACCACTGTCAGGTTGTTTCCTCTGAGAGCCCTGCTGACTCTGCCTCAGTTGTTGGGTCACACTCTTGACTTTCTCAGGACATTCTCTCACCACATGGCCCTCTTTTCCACATCTATAACATGTTATATTCCCCCTTGGTGGTATGGGTGGTCCTGTTACTGACATAGAGGCTGAGCTTTGAGCTCCCTTTAGTGGTAAACTACAGCTTCTACCCTTACTTGACGTCCACTGTGTCTGGGTATTAAACCTTGGTGGCAGTGTAGGCACAGAATACCTTGGTTTCTTGAAACTCCCAACACTCTGTCCTAGAAACTGAGGGTATTCCTTCTTACCCTTGGCTTGTCACTTCTCAAATACAGACCTCTCTATACGTCTTATAGACTCCACAAAAGTTGCAAACCTCTCCTGATTCTCCAGAGCAGACACTGGAGTGGTTAATTCAGCATTCAACCCCTTCTCAAACCACCAAATTCTCTCCTCATCATTTGATGCCATGTGCAGATAGAACCACAACAACTCCATGAACCTAGCTTCATACTCGCTAATGTTCATAGGTCCTTGTTTAAACCTCTCGAACTGAGATATCTTCTCATCTAGATACGTCGTGGGAAAGTATCTAGCGATGAATTCACGTCTGAATTCATCCCATCCAATCACAACTACAGGCCTTTTACCCTCTTCAATGGTCCACCAATGACCAGCACTCTCCTTAAGGAGATATACAGCATGTCTAACCCTCTCATCATTAGGAATCATGAGGATTCTGAAGGCTTTTTCCAACTCAGTCAACCATAAATCAACATCTGTTGGATCTGTTGTACCAGCATACTCCAAGGCCCCTACCCTCTTCATCCTTTCAAAAGTTTTGCCAGCACCATGTCTTTCATCATGAGGTGCTTCCCTGGGTGCAGGTATTGGCATTCTATCCATCATGTGGGTCATAGCTGCCATAAACTGCCCAAACATATCCTAGAAGGCTGGGTTCCCCATATCAGCTAGGTTGAACTGGGACTGTTCAGGTACAGGTTCCTCCTTGTCTTGGTCTCTTGCACCATTTCCCGGTGCAAATAACATTGCTCTCAGCAGTGTGTTCTTCATGTGATCCAGACATCCTTAGTTCTTCTTCTCCTATATGAGCACAAGACACTATCAGATAAACTGGAAAACACTTAGAACAGACTCAACTATCTTAATCCTATGTCTCTGTAGACTCAGCGAACCTAGAGTTCTAATACCACTTTAATTGTGGCATATAACTCATAAAACCAGATTAACTAATGCGGAAGCAATTACTAACAGCGAATTACTGAAAATCGCTAAAAATTAAAACCAATTATTAAAAGATCCATTCACAAGAAAACTCTGCCATTCAGAACCAAAGTAAAACATTACATCCTGGTTCATATATACATTACATGCATCATTGCACCTCGAGGCATACATGCACAGAATCTTAGATCAAAGTATCAAAACACTAACTACTAGGACCTCAGAGTACAGAGACGACTCATAGGACTAACTACACATAACTAGATAGCCAATGTCTCCACCTGTTGGCTCATTATTGTTCCTGTGTCTACTGTTGTTGTTGCTGCTCTTCTCCTATAGAAGAGTTTCTGCCTTGATGTCTGCGTCTACCTAAAAACATTGAATCCCACGGGGTGATACAATTATCAAAATTGCCCCAGCGGGAAATATAACTCTCCGCCAAATCATTGTCATAGTAGATTAATTGGAAATAAACTGAAAAAGTGAGATAATATAATTCAATAGTATGTGAATTACATCTATGCAGACTAGAGAAACATTCTTATGCAATATTAAATCTATAACTTGATTAAGCAGCAGGCCTCATATTCAATATGAATTAAAGGAACATAAGTACATTTCCTGTATCAAGGGCATACTAAGCAGTATAACATCAATCAGTGTTTCTTGTATTTCAATCTTATGTCGTTTGGACTAACCAATGCACCAGCTGCATCTATGGAACTCATGAATAGAGTTTTTCGACCTTTCCTTGATCAGTGTGTTGTCATCTTCATAGATGACATTCTGATCTATAGTAAGGATGCTCAGCAACATGAACAGCATCTTCGCCAAGCTTTGACCTTGCTAAGAGAACATAAGCTGTATGCTAAGTTTAGCAAGTGTGAGTTTTGGCTACCGGAGGTATCTTTTCTTGGTCATGTGATATCTGCCTCGGGAATTCGTGTTGACCCTACGAAAGTAGAATCTGTTCTACAGTGGGAACAACCGAAGACACCGACGGAGATTCGAAGTTTCTTGGGGTTAGCTGGCTATTATCGAAGGTTCATTAAGAACTTTAGTTCTATAGCCTTACCTTTGACCAAGTTGACCCAGAAAGATATTCCTTTTTCTTGGAATGATAAGTGTCAACAGTCTTTCCAGTTGCTGAAGGAGAGATTGACAAGTGCACCTGTGCTAGTGCTACCTGAACAAGGAAAAGGATATGTAGTCTTCTGTGATGCTTCCAAGAATGGACTTGGATGTGTGTTGATGCAGGATAAACAAGTGATTTCTTTTGCTTCCCGACAGCTTAAGAAACACGAGGAGAATTATCCGACACACGATCTAGAGTTAGCTGCTGTGGTTCATGCCTTGAAAATCTGGAGACACTATCTCTACGGAGAAACATTCCAGATTTTCACAGACCACAAAAACCTTAAGTATATCTTCTCTCAGCATGAGCTCAACATGAGGCAACGTCGCTGGATGGAGTTAATCAAGGACTATGACTGTACAATTGATTACCATCTAGGCAAGGCCAATGTTGTTGCAGATGCCTTGAGTAGGAAATCAGCAACATCAACCATGAATAGAGCGCAACTAAACTCTTTAGTATGCTCTAGGAGAGATATGCTTATCTCTTTAAGGCAAGACAATGTACAGTTGAAGGTGTCATTGTTAGCCGGTTTGTTAGCTGAGATGCATATTAAACCTACCCTAAGAGAGTAGATTAAGGAACCACAGCTAGGTGATGCTGCAGTTCAACAGATTAGATCTGAGTATGGAAATGAGAAACAAGATGGTTTTCATGACTCAGAGGATCAAGTAGCTTATTATAATGGAAGGATGATAGTGCCAGATGTGGACAACTTGAGAAAGTTAGTCCTGGAAGAAGCCCATTCTTCCATGTATGCTATGCATCCAGGGAGCACCAAGATGTATCGGAATTTGAAAGATCTGTATTGGTGGCCTGGAATGAAGAAGGATGTTGCAGAATTTGTTATGAGGTGTCATGTGTGTCAGCAAGTTAAAGTTGAACACCAGAAGCCTGCAGGTACAATGCAACCTTTACCCATACCACAGTGGAAGTGGGACCATGTGACCATGGACTTTGTAGTTGGCCTACCCAGGACCAGCAAGGGACATGATTCCATTTGGGTAATTGTTGATAGCTTGACTAAGACAGCACATTTCTTACCTGTCAAAACAACCTATTCTGCTGAAAGGTTATCAGAGTTGTATGTTCAAGAGATAGTGTGTTTGCACGGAGTTCCTGTCACAATAGTTTCTGACAGAGGTCCTCAGTTTACGAGTCGTTTTTGGGAACAGTTACACAGAGCCTTAGGCACCAAGCTAAGGTTTAGTACAGCCTTTCATCCGCAGACTGATGGACAGTCAGAAAGGACCATACAGACCTTAGAAGACCTGTTGAGAGCATGTGTTCTCCAGTTCACTGGAAGTTGGGATCTACACCTAAGCTTGATAGAGTTTGCCTATAACAATAGCTATCAGCATAGTATTGATATGGCACCTTATGAAGCCTTGTATGGTAGACGTTGTAGATCACCTTTGTGTTGGTTTGAGACTGGCGAACATCAGTTGTTAGGTCCTGACCTTGTGCAGCAGACCACAGAAAAGATTAAAGTAATACAACAAAAGATTAAGACTGCTCAGGATAGTCAGAAATCTTATGCTGACAAACGTCGTAGACCCTTAGAGTTCCAGGTTGGAGACAGAGTTTATCTCAAGGTCTCACCTTGGAAAGGAGTCCTCCGTTTTGGAAGGAAAGGGAAGTTAGCTCCTAGATTTATGGGGCCTTATCCAATCATTAAACGGATTGGAAAGGTAGCATATAAACTAGAGCTGCCCCCAAAGTTACAGAGGTTACACCCTGTGTTTCACATTTCTATGTTGAAGAAATGTCACCCAGACACCGAGTCAATTCTACAACCCATGGAAGTAGAATTGAATGATGATATGTCCTATGAGGAGGGACCAGTGTCAATCCTTGATAAAAGAATTAAAAAGTTAAAGAAGAAAGATATAAGTCTTGTGAAAGTCCTCTGGAATCACTGTGGCGTTGAAGAAGTCACTTGGGAACTAGAGAATGAGATGAGAAGGAGGTATCCTGCCCTTTTCTCTTAATATGTCTTATCGATTTCGGGGATGAAATCCTTGTAAGGGGTGGATAATTTGTAACATCCCTGACCTGGGTTATGAGTTAACCCTAGGTGTTTTGCCTAAATATGTAATTAAATCTTTGTGATTAACTCTGAGCATGTAATTAAGTTTCTCAGAAACATATATTTCAGTATTTGCTCCTTTTTATTTAAAGATTGTAGCATTGTTTTGATATATAGGGACCTATGTGCAATTTACCCAGTTGAAAGGGTTAGCTTGCAATTTGCACATAATGAGATGTTCCTCTGATGTTGAGACATCATGAGAATCTTTTTGGTAAAGTTTGAGGGATTTCCCAAGCTTGGGCACCAAGGTGCAGCTGTGGAAGCAATCCCGGTGTTTGAAACCCTAATTTGGGGTAAAATGCAATTTACCCAGATTAAGGGATGCAATTTGTAAAATATATCATCTAATGTATCTTTTAGAACTCTTGCCATCATTTAGAGAAGAAATGATGAGGAATTCACCTCAATTGAATTATCAAGTTATGAAATATACCTTGTGATTGAATAATCAGGGTATATGTGCAATAGCTCTTTATGTAAGTACCTTAGTATTAGATTGATCTTCCTTGCCTCTCTTGCTAGACCTGAGAGGTTTTGTCCTTAGAATAAATAGGAAGGGACGAGCAAGTAATGAAGGAAGGACCTAGTTGGAATTAGGGGAAACCTATGGGCCTTTAATGAAACATCACCCAAGTATATATACACTTTACCTTTCAAGCAAAGGAACCTTTCCTTCGTGCATATCACTGTTTCCCTTTTGCTTGGCCGACTAAGGACTATCTTGGAGCTCAAGAGAAATGACCAAGGGTGCAAGGTAGGTTTGAATCCCTCTTCTTGCCTAATTCCATGGTTAGAACTCGAATTCAAGGTCAATTTGGTGACTAACTCACGAAACCCTATCTTTCTAGCCATCTCTTTTCATTTTTCCTTGGAGTTTTCACCTTGGCCAACCTGTGGGAACTCAAGGACGCCATTAGAGCTTGGAGCTTGAAATCTTGGAGCTCAAGGATCAAGCTTTAGGCTGGTTTTATAACTTTAAACCCATGCTTTACTATGTACATCTCTTATATGCGGTTAGATGATAGCTCTTCATGTTTCCCTACTTTTCTTTGCTATTTTGCAAGCAAATCCATGGGATATCCGTACTGTTCTTGAGCTAGGAGATGAAGGCGTGATTTCCAAGAAAAATCCACCGCTTTTCACTTTCTTAAACGGTCCCAACAGTTTGCTCTCTCGGTCTCAGGACCGCGAGGTGAGCAAACGGTCTCTGGACCGCGAGAGGGAAAACGGTCTTCACGACCGTTTGGACCCGTTTACCGAGCGTGGACCGTATAAAAAATCTGTTCCTAATTATATAGGCTAATCACCCTCAAACTTGGAGAGGCTAACTCCAACGGAATCGGGAGATATGACCTTTTTAAGTAACAACTTTAATTGAATTTATTCCTGATTTTCAAACGGTCTGAAATTGCCTTTTTGGGCAAACGGTCTCAAGACCGTGTAAGGTCGTTGACCAAGCGTTGACCATATGACATTACTGTTCAAAATTATGTTAATTAACAACTCACCAAGTTTAATGGTCTAATTCCAAACGAGCTAAGAGTTGAAGGGTGTTTACTAGGGCTAACCCTAGATGAAATCAGTACTGAAATTATGGTGACCTAATTAGGGTTTTTAGGGTTGATTGACCTAAACGGTCTCAAGACCGTTTGGGGGTCATCCAAACGGTCTCAAGACCGTGAGGGAAATCAACCATGACCGTTTGGAGGTCTGGGGTCAAGAATAGTTGACCAATTGAAGATACATTTATACCAAATTATATTGCAATTAAATATTGATATGATCATCAACTCAATAGGTCAGATCTTGATGAATTTGCACTAGAATCCAAATTTGGATGGGAAAACGGTCTCAAGACCGTTTGGAACTCATCCAAACGGTCTCAAGACCGAGATGACAATCACCCAAGACCGTTTGAAGGTCTAGGGTTAAGCTAATTTGACCAATTGAGGACCCAATTTCAATAAGTTATCAAATTAATCAAAATTCGGGTTTTATGACTCAATCATGGTTCAACCCCTATCAAATCACATTAGATCTTGATGAAATCTTAGGCAAACGGTCTCAAGACCATGTGGGGTCCACCCACATGATCTCAAGACCGTTTGGGCCAAGTTTGGGCCCAATTGGAGCTCAATTGAAGGGTTCAACCTTGTGTTGACGCACATTGTTGAGTGTTGATGGGTGAACATTGATAGACTCTAATTGAATCGATTTCAACCCTAATTGGTCAACAATTGAGGGTCAATTGAATGACCAATTGGTTAAGCATAATCTTAATTGACCCAATCCATAAGTGGTCAACATGGCTCTGACCTTTTGAGGGCTTCAACATGAGTTGACATTATCGGTTGTATCATTGAATCTTGTTGATGGTCCAAGTGGTTGAGACCATGTGAGCCTCGCGGTCTCAAGACCGTGAGAGGGCTCGCGGTCTCAAGACCGTGAGAGGGCTCGCGGTCTCAAGACCGTGAGAGGGCTCACGGTCTCAAGACCGAGAGAGGGCTCACGGTCTCAAGACCGTGAGGGGCCTCGCGGTCCTGAGGTCAAAGGTGGGCAAACGGTCCACACCATCCTCGCAGTCTTGAAATCAAATGAAGGCTCGCGGTCTTGAAGAAGGTTGAGAGGGCTCGCGGTCTTGGAAGAGGTTGAGGGCTCGCGGTCCTAAGGTCAAAGGTGGCTAAACGGTCAACTCACCCTCGCGGTCCTGAAAGTCACATTCGTTAAAAGGTCAACTCAACCAATGTGTCTCAAATCGATTGAGGGTTGATGGTTGAGATCGATCAAGATAATTCAAGGTTGACTTCATTCAATCAATTGATAATATAAATAGTTCAATGATGCCCTAATCAAAAACCTAATGATAACCTAGGATATTAAGGGGTTAATTGACTAAGGTTTTGACCATGATGATGATCAATGGGGTGAATTACCAAAATACCCCTGAAGGGTCAATTGAGTAATACCTTGCTCGATTCAAACCCTAATTACATGAGAATGATGTTTTTAACCATAATGACTCTATCCAACTTGATCTAGTCTAATGTTATCATCAACCACTAATATGAAGAAAGAGAAAGTATTCTAGAGAGAGAAAGTACTCTAGAGAGAGAAAGTACCCTAGAGAGAGAAAGTAACCCTAATTGGATGGAAATTTAAGTGAAGCATCTTCAATGCACATGAATGTGCATAATTAGGGTATGATTCAGCTATGTGAAGTCATAGAAACCCTAATTATGATAAATGATGAACCTTTAACTAATTTGAGAGCATTAATGATGATGTTACTCATAGATGATGATGTTATGAGTTCAATTCACCATAATGTGAATAGTAAACCCTAATTCAAGGGTAATGACATGCAAATAAGTATTAAACTCCAATTGATGAGAATTAGAGGATTTAACTCTTATGACAAGAATGGGAAGTATATTCCTTATTTTATATTACCTTTATCAGTTGAATTAACCATGCAGGTTCTGATATGAAGGTGATCATATCCAGGTATGGATGTTGATATTATATTCATTGAAGGCATGTTGTTAGCCTTATGAATAAGAAAAGTAACTCGATGCCTTGTCAATGGCATCCTATGTTGATAATGGGTTGTGAGAGCCATGAATACCATCAAAGTCATGCTTTGGAGATGACTTGTGATGAGTATGATGAGAAATTATGATTGATATGAGTTAGGCCTGTTACATTTAGTATTCTCTTGTTTTAGATGTTATGCTATTGATTATTGTTTGAAGAACAATGTATGTTGTTAAAGAATACTGAATGTACCTAACTAATCAAGTATAATGTAGATTCCTGATCATAAATCCATCATTGTCAGAGATCAAGTGATGGTGAAACAGGTTTTCCTCAGGGAATTCCTAGAGCACATACTTTTGAGTATGTGGGGTACATAGATGTGTATAACCTTACATCCTAGTGTAGGAAAGTGACGTAGATGCGTAATCCGTCCATCCTTCACTATAATTCCATACCGTATCAGTGGTAGGTAAACATGAAACCTCCTGATGATGAAGAAAACACAGATATCCGTGTCAGTGGAGATAAACATGAAATCTCCTGATGACGAAGAGAGTACAGAACGCCACTGTGACTCTAGAATAGAGAAGGACCAGTTTACCCTGGTGAGCTATAGTAGTAGAGACACGAGATGTCCTACAAGTGATCCTCTCACTGACTGAGGAAGGTGAAGGTCATGAGAATCTGGCTCTCTTAGTGACCTATGTATGATACTGATGTGACTGCTCAGCGATCAGTTGGAGTATGAGTGGTATGCCTCATCTCCACAGGGCATAATGTTGCTTGTAAAACATAATCAACCACGTAGTATACTTGTTAGAGATAACTCCAAGTTAGTTTATTAGTGTTACACTGTTATAGTGCTTATACTCCTTCATATCTCATAAATGTTGAGATCTTGTTATAGTTGCAACTGTTATCTAATACTTTGAAGGCTTTACTGCTTAAGATATTCTTTGATGGTATATTAAAGCTTCTGGAAGAGAGTTATAACTCTCGCTGGGACAATTATGTAAAATTGTCTCACCCCGTAGACTTCAACTTTTTAGGTGGACGTCGGAGACGAAGGAACCAGCCTACAGGTGACCAGTCTCAGCAGCAGCAGCACCAGGAGCAGCAGTAATCTCAGGTGGAGATTTAGTCTGCCATGTGGTGTAGTTAGAGTCAGTCCTATGTGTCCTCTGTACTCTCAGGTCTTGGAGTCTTGTGTTATGTGATCTTGAGATTTTGTATCTTGATGTATATACTTACTCAAGAAGTAATTATCCTGAGATGTAAATAAGTTTATCTCACTTTATGAAAGAAGTTTTTATGGATCCAAGCTCTTGTCTCGAAAAGTTTTAATTTCCCGTGATTTTTGTCTTCAGCTGATTATCGAATCGCTTCCGCTAAGTTTTAATCGTGTTTATGTCATGGTTTGGAGATCAGAGCCCACAATTAGTGGTATCGGAGCTCTAGGTCAGTTGAGTCTACAGAGGCATAGGACTTAGGATGTCGAGTCTATCTTTAGTACTCCTTCCTTATCTAATAGAATCTTCTTCTCCTCAGGAGAAGAAGATACCTAAGGATGTCAGAACATCATGATGAGTACGTGGCAGAGAGTAGTGCTAGTGCACCTCGAGGCAGTACAAGGGTTCCGAGGATAGAACAACCTGCACCTGAGTCGCCAAGAGAGCCACCCCAGTTCGACCCAGCTAACATGAGTAACCCAGCTGTACAGACGATGTTCGGGCAGTTCATGACTGCCATGACACATATAACCGATAGGATGCCCATTCCTGCACCTAGGGCACCTGTCCAGCCTGAAGCACAAGGTATCGGTAAGACGTTCGAACGACTTCGTCGTGTCAGAGCTACCGAGTACTTCGGAACTGCCGACCCTACAGATGATGACTTATGGTTGACAGGGTTGGAGAAGGCTTTCAGGATTCTTATCATCCCGGAAGCTGAGAAGGTTAGACATGATGTCTATCTTCTCAAAGGCAGTGCTGGTCACTGGTGGAACATGGAAGAGCAGAAGAGACCTGGAGTAGAGTTCTCATGGGAAGAGTTTCGTCGGGAATTTATCAATAGATACTTTCCAAAGACCTTCCTAGATGAGAAGATCTCTCAGTTTGAGAAACTAAGGCATGGTATGATGAACATTAGTGAATATGAAGCTAAGTTCATGGAGTTGCTGCGGTTCTGTCCGCACATGGCTGCTACAGATGAGGAAAGAATCAGAAGATTCGAGAAGGGTTTGAATTCTGATATGACAACCCCTGTGTCTGCCTTAGAAAATAGAGAGAGATTCTCCACCTTCGTTGAGTCAGTCTGAAGGATAGAGAGATCTGTGGTTGAGAAGAGACAAACCCATAAAAGATATCCACAGTTCCAGGGTTCTTCATCTAGGGATTCCAAGAAACCTAGATTCTCTGCACCTAACCCTCCACCACCCAGATCGAGTTTTCAAACTCAATGGACACCAAGAAGAGGTAGAGAACGGAGTCAACCGCTTCAAGGGACGCACACTTCTGCATCGGTGTCAGTCACTGGACGACCCAGACCACAACAACAGGAGAGGAGTTGTTACAACTGTGGTAAGGTGGGACACTTGATGAAGGATTGCCGTTCTAGACCTGCTAGTGTGACACAACAACCTCCGAGATAGAATCAACAGAGATCTCAGAGCAGACAACATCAAGGAGCAGCTCGAGGACGTGGACAAGCGTCTCAAGCTGGATCATCAGCACCAGCTCAACACCAGACGACCGCGAGGTTCTATGCTATGAACCCACCTGAGGCAGTGGTCAATCCACGGGTAGTGGCAGGTCAGATGAAACTTTTATATTCTGATATGTCTACATCCTGTGTTGTATCCGTTCTGATTGATCCGGGTGCTACGCACTCTTTCATCACTCGTGAAGTGATTCGTAACTGCAATGTGACTGTTAATCATAGAGTAGATAGTTTGTTGTTAGAGACTCTGTTGAGTGGGTCTGCCGTTTTACAGGAGGTATGTTCTCCCTGCATCCTCTTCTTTTCTGACCATCGCATTCAAGTGGACCTTATACCACTTGATATGCAAGGATTTGATATAATCCTCAGGATGGATACCTTAGAGAGGTATAGAGTTGTCTTGGATTGTGAATCCAAGTTGGCTGTGTTTGCTAATGAAAGCAACACATGGATCTTTCAAGGTGAAAGAAAGATTCTGCCCACCTGTCTTGTGTCAGCTATGGTTGCTGATAAGCTGTTGAGGCAAGGATGTTATGCATTATTAGCCCATGTGGTAGATGTTACCAAGGAAAGTTCTAATCCTGCTGAAGTTCCTGTAGTCAGGGAATTTGAAGATGTATTTCCTGAAGAACTTCCTGGTATACCACCACCTCGGGAGATTGATTTTGAAATCAATCTGATCCCAGATACGAAACCCATAGCTCAGACTCCGTATAGAATGGCTCCTGCCGAGATGGCAGAACTCAAGAAACAGCTTCAAGAGTTACTTGAGAGAGGTTTTATCTGACCGAGTACTTCACCTTGGGGTGCTCCGGCCTTGTTTGTTAAAAAGAAAGATGGGTCAATGCGGTTGTGCATCGACTACAGACAACTCAATAAAGTAACAATAAAGAATAAGTACCCTCTGCCGAGGATTGATGATCTCTTTCACCAGTTGCGTGGTGCAACAGTCTTTTCAAAAATAGACTTGAGGTCTGGATATCATCAACTCTGTATTAAGGATAGTGACATATCCAAGTCCGCCTTTAGGACAAGATATGGTCATTATGAGTTCACGGTTATGTCGTTTGGACTAACCAATGCACCAGCTGCATTTATGGAACTCATGAATAGAGTTTTTCGACCTTTCCTTGATCAGTGTGTTGTCATCTTCATAGATGACATTCTGATCTATAGTAAGGATGCTCAGCAACATGAACAGCATCTTCGCCAAGCTTTGACCTTGCTAAGAGAACATAAGCTGTATGCTAAGTTTAGAAAGTGTGAGTTTTGGCTACCGGAGGTATCTTTTCTTGGTCATGTGATATCTGCCTCGGGAATTCGTGTTGACCCTACGAAAGTAGAATCTGTTCTACAGTGGGAACAACCGAAGACACCGACGGAGATTCGAAGTTTCTTGGGGTTAGCTGGCTATTATCGAAGGTTCATTAAGAACTTTAGTTCTATAGCCTTACCTTTGACCAAGTTGACCCGGAAAGATATTCCTTTTTCTTGGAATGATAAGTGTCAACAGTCTTTCCAGTTGCTGAAGGAGAGATTGACAAGTGCACCTGTGCTAGTGCTACCTGAACAAGGAAAAGGATATGTAGTCTTCTGTGATGCTTCCAAGAATGGACTTGGATGTGTGTTGATGCAGGATAAACAAGTGATTTCTTTTGCTTCCTGACAGCTTAAGAAACACGAGGAGAATTATCCGACACACGATCTAGAGTTAGCTGTTGTGGTTCATGCCTTGAAAATCTGGAGACACTATCTCTACGGAGAAACATTCTAGATTTTCACATACCACAAAAACCTTAAGTATATCTTCTCTCAGCATGAGCTCAACATGAAGCAACGTCGCTGGATGGAGTTAATCAAGGACTATGACTGTACAATTGATTACCATCCAGGCAAGGCCAATGTTTTTGCAGATGCCTTGAGTAGGAAATCAGCAACATCAACCATGAATAGAGCACAACTAAACTCTTTAGTATGCTCTAGGAGAGATATGCTTATCTCTTTAAGGCAAGACAATGTACAGTTGAAGGTGTCATTGTTAGCCGGTTTGTTAGCTGAGATGCATATTAAACCTACCCTAAGAGAGCAGATTAAGGAAGCACAGCTAGGTGATGCTGCAGTTCAACAGATTAGATCTGAGTATGGAAATGAGAAACAAGATGGTTTTCATGACTCAGAGGATCAAGTAGCTTATTATAATGGAAGGATGATAGTGCCATATGTGGACAACTTGAGAAAATTAGTCCTGGAAGAAGCCCATTCTTCCATGTATGCTATGCATCCAGTGAGCACCAAGATGTATCGGAATTTGAAAGATCTGTATTGGTGGCCTGGAATGAAGAAGGATGTTGCAGAATTTGTTATGAGGTGTCCTGTGTGTCAGCAAGTTAAAGCTGAACACCAGAAGCCTGCAGGTACAATGCAACCTTTACCCATACCACAGTGGAAGTTGGACCATGTGACCATGGACTTTGTAGTTGGCCTACCCAGGACAAGCAAGGGACATGATTCCATTTGGGTAATTGTTGATAGGTTGACTAAGACAGCACATTTCTTACCTGTCAAAACAACCTATTCTGCTGAAAGGTTATCAGAGTTGTATGTTCAAGAGATAGTGTGTTTGCACAGAGTTCCTGTCACAATAGTTTCTGACAGAGGTCCTCAGTTTACGAGTCATTTTTGGGAACAGTTACACAGAGCCTTAGGCACCAAGCTAAGGTTTAGTACAGCCTTTCATCTGCAGATTGATGGACAGTCAGAAAGGACCATACAGACCTTAGAAGACCTATTGAGAGCATGTGTTCTCCAGTTCACTGGAAGTTGGGATCTACACCTAAGCTTGATAGAGTTTGCCTATAACAATAACTATCAGCATAGTATTGATATGGCACCTTATGAAGCCTTGTATGGTAGACGTTGTAGATCACCTTTGTGTTGGTTTGAGACTAGCGAACATCAGTTGTTAGGTCCTGACCTTGTGCAGCAGACCACAGAAAAGATTAAAGTAATACAACAAAAGATTAAGACTGCTCAGGATAGGCAGAAATCTTATGCTGACAAACGTCGTAGACCCTTAGAGTTCCAGGTTGGAGACAGAGTGTATCTCAAGGTCTCACCTTGGAAAGGAGTCCTCCGTTTTGGAAGGAAAGGGAAGTTAGCTCCTAGATTTATGGGGCCTTATCCAATCATTGAACGGATTGGAAAGGTAGCATATAAACTAGAGCTGCCCCCAGAGTTACAGAGGTTACACCCTGTGTTTCACATTTCTATGTTGAAGAAATGTCACCCAGACACCGAGTCAATTCTACAACCCATGGAAGTAGAATTGAATGATGATATGTCTTATGAGGAGGGACCAGTGTCAATCCTTGATAAAAGAATTAAAAAGTTAAAGAAGAAAGATATAAGTCTTGTGAAAGTCCTCTGGAATCACCGTGGCGTTGAAGAAGCCACTTGGGAACTAGAGAATGAGATGAGAAGGAGGTATCCTGCCCTTTTCTCTTAATATGTCTTATCGATTTCGGGGAAGGAATCCTTGTATGGGGTGGATAATTTGTAACATCCCTGACCTGGGTTATGAGTTAACCCTAGGTGTTTTGCCTAAATATGTAATTAAATCTTTGTGATTAACTTTGAGCATGTAATTAAGTTTCTCATAAACATATATTTCAGTATTTGCTCCTTTTTATTTAAAGATTGTAGCATTGTTTTGATATACATGGACCTATGTGCAATTTACCCAGTTGAAAGGGTTAGCTTGCAATTTGCACATAATGAGATGTTCCTCTGATGTTGAGACATCATGAGAATCTTTTTGGTAAAGTCTGAGGGATTTCCCAAGCTTGGGCACCAAGGTGCAGCTGTGGAAGCAATCCCGGTGCTTGAAACCCTAATTTGGGGTAAAATGCAATTTACCCAGATTAAGGGATGCAATTTGTAAAATATATCATCTAATGTATCTTTTGGAACTCTTGCCATCATTTAGAGAAGAAATGATGAGGAAGTCACCTCAATTGAATTATCAAGTTATGAAATATACCTTGTGATTGAATAATCAGGGTATATGTGCAATAGCTCTTTATGTAAGTACCTTAGTATTAGATTGATCTTCCTTGCCTCTCTTGCTAGACCTGAGAAGTTTTGTCCTTAGAATAAAGAGGAAGGGACGAGCAAGTAATGAAGGAAGGACCTAGTTGGAATTAGGGGAAACCTATGGGCCTTTAATGAAACATCACCCAAGTATGTATACACTTTACCTTTCAAGCAAAGGAACCTTTCCTTCGTGCATATCATTGTTTCCCTTTTGCTTGGCCGACTAAGGACTGTCTTGGAGCTCAAGAGAAACGACCAAGGGTGCAAGGTAGGTTTGAATCCCTCTTCTTGCCTAATTCCATGGTTAGAACTCGAATTCAAGGTCAATTTGGTGACTAACTCACGAAACCCTATCTTTCTAGCCATCTCTTTTCATTTTTCCTTGGAGTTTTCACCTTGGCCAACCTGTGGGAACTCAAGGACGCCATTAGAGCTTGGATCTTGAAATCTTGGAGCTCAAGGATCAAGCTTTAGGCGGGTTTTATAACTCTAAACCCATGCTTTACTATGTACATCTCTTATATGCGGTTAGATGATAGCTCTTCATGTTTCCCTACTTTTCTTTGCTATTTTGCAAGCACATCCATGGGATATCCGTACTGTTCTTGAGCTAGGATATGAAGGCGTGATTTCCAAGAAAAACCCACCGCTTTTCACTTTCTTAAACGGTCCCAACAGTTTTCTCTCTCGGTCTCAGGACCGCGAGGTGAGCAAACGGTCTCTGGACCGCGAGAGGTAAAACGGTCTTCACGACCGTTTGGACCCGTTTACCGAGCGTGGACCGTATAAGAAATCTGTTCCTAATTATATAGGCTAATCACCCTCAAAATTTTAGAGGCTAACTCCAACGGAATCGGGAGATATGACCTTTTTAAGTAACAACTTTAATTGAATTTATTCCTGATTTTCAAACGGTCTGAAATTGCCTTTTTGGGCAAACGGTCTCAAGACCATTTAAGGTCGTTGACCAAGAGTTGACCATATGACATTACTGTTCAAAATTATGTTAATTAACAACTCACCAAGTTTAATGGTCTAATTCCAAACGAGCTAAGAGTTGAAGGGTGTTTACTAGGGCTAACCCTAGATGAAATCAGTACTGAAATTATGGTGACCTAATTAGGGTTTTTAGGGTTGATTGACCTAAATGGTCTCAAGACCGTTTGGGGGTCATCCAAACGGTCTCAAGACCGTGAGGGAAATCAACCATGACCGTTTGGAGGTCTGGGGTCAAGAATAGTTGACCAATTGAAGATACATTTATACCAAATTATATTGCAATTAAATATTGATATGATCATCAACTCAATAGGTCAGATCTTGATGAATTTGCACTAGAATCCAAAATTGGATGGGCAAACGGTCTCAAGACCGTTTGGAACTCATACAAACGGTCTCAAGACCGAGATGACAATCACCCAAGACCGTTTGAAGGTCTAGGGTTAAGCTAATTTGACCAATTGAGGACCCAATTTCAATAAGTTATCAAATTAATCAAAATTCGGGTTTTATGACTCAATCATGGTTCAACCCCTATCAAATCACATTACATCTTGATGAAATCTTGGGAAAACGGTCTCAAGACCATGTGGGGTCCACCCACATGCTCTCAAGACCGTTTGGGCCAAGTTTGGGCCCAATTGGAGCTCAATTGAAGGGTTCAACCTTGTGTTGATGCACATTGTTGAGTGTTGATGGGTGAACATTGATAGACTCTAATTGAATCGATTTCAACCCTAATTGGTCAACAATTGAGGGTCAATTGAATGACCAATTGGTTAAGCATAATCTTAATTGACCCAATCCATAAGTGGTCAACATGGCTCTGACCTTTTGAGGGCTTCAACATGAGTTGACATTATCGGTTGTATCATTGAATCTTGTTGATGGTCCAAGTGGTTGAGACCATGTGAGCCTCGCGGTCTCAAGACCGTGAGAGGGCTTGCGGTCTCAAGACTGTGAGAGGGCTTGCGGTCTCAAGACCGAGAGAGGGCTCATGGTCCTGAGGTCAAAGGTGGGCAAACGGTCCACACCATCCTCGCAGTCTTGAAATCAAATGAAGGCTCGCGGTCTTGAAGAAGGTTGAGAGGGCTCGCGGTCTTGGAAGAGGTTGAGGGCTCGCGGTCCTAAGGTCAAAGGTGGCTAAACGGTCAACTCACCCTCGCGGTCCTGAAAGTCACATTGGTTAAAAGGTCAACTCAACCAATGGGTCTCAAATCGATTGAGGGTTGATGGTTGAGATCGATCAAGATAACTCAAGGTTGACTTCATTCAATCAATTGATAATATAAATAGTTCAATGATGCCCTAATAAAAAACGTAATGATAACCTCGGATATTAAGTGGTTAATTGACTAAGGTTTTGACCATGATGATGATCAATGGGGTGAATTACCAAAATACCCCTGAAGGGTCAATTGAGTAATACCTTACTCGATTCAAACCCTAATTACATGAGAATGATGTTTTTAACCATAATGACTCTATCCAACTTGATCTAGTCTAATGTTATCATCAACCACTAATATGAAGAAAGAGAAAGTATTCTAGAGAGAGAAAGTACTCTAGAGAGAGAAAGTACCCTAGCGAGAGAAAGTAACCCTAATTGGATGGAAATTTAAGTGAAGCATCTTCAATGCACATGAATGTGCATAATTAGGGTATGATTCACCTATGTGAAGTCATAGAAACCCTAATTATGATAAATGATGAACCTTTAACTAATTTGAGAGCATTAATGATGATGTTACTCATACATGATGATGTTATGAGTTCAATTCACCATAATGTGAATAGTAAACCCTAATTCAAGGGTAATGACATGCAAATAAGTATTAAACTCCAATTGATGAGAATCAGAGGATTTAACTCTTATGACAAGAATGGGAAGTATATTCCTTATTTTGTATTACCTTTATCAGTTGAATTAACCATGCAGGTTCTGATATGAAGGTGATCATATCTAGGTATGGATGTTGATATTATATTCATTGAAGGCATGTTGTTAGCCTTATGAATAAGAAAAGTAACTTGATGCCTTGTCAATGGCATCCTATGTTGATAATGGGTTGTGAGAGCCATGAATACCATCAAAGTCATGCTTTGGAGATGACTTGTGATGAGTATGATGAGAAATTATGATTGATATGAGTTAGGCCTGTTACATTTAGTATTCTCTTGTTTTAGCTGTTATGCTACTGATTATTGTTTGAAGAACAATGTATGTTGTTAAAGAATACTGAATGTACCTAACTAATCAAGTATAATGTAGAGCCCTGATCATAGATCCATCATTGTCAGAGATCAAGTGATGGTGAAACAGGTTTTCCTCAGGGAATTCCTGGAGCACATACTTTTGAGTATGTGGGGTACATGGATGTGTATAACCTTACATCCTAGTGTAGGAAAGTGATGTAGATGCGTAATCCGTCCATCCTTCACTATAATTCCATACCGTATCAGTGGTAGGTAAACATGAAACCTCCTGATGACGAAGAAAACACAGATATCCGTGTCAGTGGAGATAAACATGAAATCTCCTGATGACGAAGAGAGTACAGAACGCCACTGTGACTCTAGAATAGCGAAGGACCAGTTTACCCTGGTGAGCTATAGTAGTAGAGACACGAGATGTCCTACAAGTGATCCTCTCACTGACTGAGGAAGGTGAAGGTCTTGAGAATCTGGCTCTCTTAGTGACCTATGTATGATACTGATGTGACTTCTCAGCGATCAGTTGGAGTATGAGTGGTATGCCTCATCTCCACAGGGCATAATGTTGTTTGTAAAACATAATCAACCACGTAGTATACTTGTTAGAGATAACTCCAAGTTAGTTGATTGATGTTACACTGTTATAGTGCTTATACTCCTTCATATCTCATAAATGTTGAGATCTTGTTATAGTTGCAACTGTTATCTAATACTTTGAAGGCTTTACTGCTTAAGATATTCTTTGATGGTATATTAAAGCTTCTGGCAGAGAGTTATAACTCTCGCTGGGACAATTATGTAAAATTGTCTCACCCCGTAGACTTCAACTTTTTAGGTGGACGTCGGAGACGAAGGAACCAGCCTACAGGTGACCAGTCTCAATAGCAGCAGCACCAGGAGCAGCAGTAATCTCAGGTGGAGATTTAGTCTGCCATGTGGTGTAGTTAGAGTCAGTCCTATGTGTCCTCTATACTCTCAGGTCTTGGAGTCTTGTGTTATGTGATCTTGAGATTTTGTATCTTGATGTATATAATTACTCAAGAAGTAATTATCCTGAGATGTAAATAAGTTTATCTCACTTTATGAAAGAAGTTTTTATGGATCCAAGCTCTTGTCTCGAAAAGTTTTAATTTCCCGTGATTTTTGTCTTCAGCTGATTATCGAATCGCTTCCGCTAAGTTTTAATCGTGTTTATGTCATGGTTTGGAGATCAGAGCCCACAATCATCATTTCAAGATACCTGCATGGTTAGCACAGATGATATAGTGATATCAATTGCGTATCAGAACCATGTTCAACAAATATGAATTCACTAATCATGGGTAACACCACTATTCCCTTACTAGGGTTAGGGTTTCCCATTTCATGTCATTTAAGGATAATCATCCCCTTATCACATCAAAGATGTGGTTTATCACCACATTGCCCAAGAATATGGTTCATTAGGCAATACATAGCATTACCCTTAATTTGGGCTTCTCAACACATCAAACATCACAGTTTCTCATGAAACCATCCTTAGTTAGGGTTTCACATTAAAATTCACCCTATAAAAGGATTTACATTCAGTGTTTCACAATTAGGGTTTACTATTCATCCCAATTAGGGTTTCATGATCCATTCCCAAAATTAGGGTTTACTATTCATCCCAATTAGGGTTTCATGATCCATTCCCATAATTAGGGTTTACTATTCATCCCAATTAGGGTTTCATGATCCATTCCCATAATTAGGGTTTACTATTCATCGCAATTAGGGTTTCAGATCACATTACTCTTGATTAGGTCTATCCACATCATCACCCTAAATTAGGGTTACAATCATACCTTGGATTAGTGTTTTCAATTATAATTTCCCTAGATTAGGGTTAAGGATCAACAACCTTGTCAATTAGGGTTTAGGTTCATGATTAGGGTTTCATGATCTTATTACTTAAGAATCATACCCTTAATCACCATATGAGTCATACTCATGTATCAACTCTATGTTATCATACCTCTCAACTTGATTAGGTCATATCAACCCTTAATTAAGTTCATACAACTATGACTGACATAGTATATCAAGTCATTTCTCCTATTAGAAATTAGGGTTTCTTTCTTGATTAACACTAACCACATAGGTACTTTTAGGATTTCAACCCTTGTACCTTATTGATTAACATTACTAATCATTATTGGATAATTAGGACTATTATTTCCTTTAATATCCTAATGATTGAACCACTAACAACCTCCATGCAATCTTGAAGTTACATCACCAAACGGTTTTGAAACCGTTTTCCACCAAATGGTTTTGAAACCGTTTGGCCCCAAATGGTTTCAAGAACATTTGGTCTCAAATGGTCTCAAGACCATTTGGGCCAAATCAGTCCCAAAACCGCAAGGGCTAACTAGGTCAATTCTCAATCAAATCGATTTCCAATTGCACCATTGAATGGCCATTGATTATTCAATTGAAAGGTTCATCAATCCAAACCATTAGATCACCATCCATGGGTCAAGGATCAACCTTCAATCCACCAAATGGTTTTGAAACCATTTGGGCTCAAACGGTCTCAAGACCGTTTGCCCCAAAAAGTCTTGAAATCATTAGGACCAATCATAGATTTCTTCAATCAATTCAATTAGGGTTTCCACTTTAAGGATCGTGCAATCATTGGATTAGTTGATTGAGTCCATTGGATCATCATACAACCTTTGATTGAGTTCAGACCTCAAATGGTCAACTGAACCAAACGGTCAACTCATCCATGCGGTTTGGAGTCTAGGGCACCAAACGGTTTTGTGAAACCGTTTGGACCAAAGGTCCAAGACCGTTTGCTCCTGATATTAATTAAGGTGTGTGCTTATGAATAGGTTATCATCTTCAACCTTTAGACTCATGAAAGCTACTGCCATTTCCATGGCAACTCCAACAATCAAGCAAGGTTATTGCAATAATGACAATTAAATCAATTGCAAGTAGAATCAAATACAATGACAAAGATTAAGGGTTAAAGTTATATACTTCAAATCTGATCCCAAGATCCAAATTTCACGGATTCAATGGTTGTTGAAGCTCTAGCAACCTCCCAAGGTCATTTTTCAAGCTTTTGGAGTGAAAGGATCGACTAGGGTTGAAGATGGAGTGAAGAAATGAAGGAATTACATATTGTTTTATGATTTTCAGCTTGAAATCATGAAGAACGAAGATCAAAGGCTTACCAACAGGTTGGGGACGTTCTCCCTGGTGTCCTTAGCCTTCTTGGTCGGTTTTTCAAGCAAGGGGAAGAAAAGGAATCGAAAAAGATCCTTAGGTGGGTTGGAAAAAGGCTCTTTTATAAGAAAATTGATGAAAGAGAAAATGTTTTATTAAAATTCAATTAATTCCAAAAATGGTACCACCTATTCCTCCTTGGTTTGCTTTCATGCAAAGTCAACTCAAAGCCACCGAACTCCCTTCCATTATCCATGGATTAAGGGAAAAGAAATTAAGCACCTTAATCCATTATAATACTAATATATCTTTTTGAGTGGAAATTCTTTTCCTTATAATAAGGTGAGTGGAATTTCACCTCCTTAAGATATTGTCGGCCCTTGCAAACCTCAAGGACGTCCACACACACATCGGAATTCCACCAAATTAATTTTGGTTGAAGGCTCTTGAATTATTTTATTTATTTTTGCATTAATATCTCCATTATGCTTAATACTTAATTATTTTAATATCAAGATTCTCTCTCTTCCAACTTAATTCAAATGAGGCGCCCCTCTCAATTTCTTTGCTTCAATTGATGCCAAGAAACATTAGGGACCTAATTGAAGTGGTAATTTACTTATTGCACCCTAGGTTTTGGGTAATTTGCATTTTACACCAAAACTAGGTTTTCATGCACAAACATTGCGTTATCAGCTCTTTCTTGGAATTCAGGCTATCACAAGCCATACCTCTGCATCATCTTCACTCTCGTCATGTTTTAACATATGAGGAATATATTATCATGCACAATTTGCAAATAGACCCCTCAACTTGGGTAATTTGCACTTTAGTCCAAAATAGGCAAAATATTGATTTCAACAATATTCAAAAAGGACTAAAATTGTAGTATAAATTCCTCTTGAGCCATAATTACTTTTTAAAGACAAAAGCATGCATATAATTACTCTTATTATGCAAAACACCTAGGGTTACTTCATAACCCAGGTCAGGGATGTTACATCCACTGACAAATGATGTTTATTTACAAATTAGAGGACTATATGAAAGTTTCTAATTTTTTAGAACATCTATTGGAATCAAAAGTTTTAAAAAATGCATTTGTGTCTTTTAGGAACAACCTAGGAAAGAAGATCATAGTGGTTTGAGTATTGAGTTGATTCATGTGAGAAATACACCATGAAAGGTCGGGATCAATCAAGGACTATGTTACAAAACTATGGTCAAGCCACTTTTGATGTCTAAATTTTTATGTCTCCTAGATGAATGATCCTCCAAGGTAAGATCTTTATTTCTTGTAAAATATGCTTAGTGGACAAAGTCACAAATCCTCTAACAAAATAATGGTGTAGGATTTTCATGATCTTTTTCTATTTCCCCTTGTGACATGTTGAGGATAATGTGTTATCCATGTGTAACTAGGGAATGAGACACTCCACACACCCCCACATCAACATCGGTATTGAAGAGATACACATGTCATGCATGAATCCATTGAAATGGTGTAGGAATATGAAATCTAGATTCTTGCGGTAAGGATCCATTTCTTGCAATTCTTACCAACAATATGTGTAACCCAATCTTGGAAAGAGTTTGAGACTAGAGTCTAGGACAAAGAGTACTAAGATTTAATTTCATAAGTGACCGAAGAAAAATGTGAACTAAATGAACTAAAGCCTTTTTTCTCTTTACTTTAGTGTGAAGTGACATAGAGTTTCTCTCACCCTTTTTCTAATCCAGAACATATCTTTTATAAAAATTGCCTCAACTATCTCCAACCCACTTCACCTAGATAAGACTTGAACTCTTAGTTGGAACTTTTTCATATAGAGCAATTAATCTTCCACCACTACAACCTAGACCATCTTTAGAAATACAAAGACATTATAAAAGTCTTAAGTATATAACACTTTATTTGAGGGTATCTCAATTTTCAAGAACGCTCAAGTCGGTAGACCTGATCCACAGTTGGACAATGATGGTTGTTGGTCTATTAGAGAGCTAGTTGAGTGGCCTATATCGAGTAGAACTTTAATCCGGGTGCAACAATTTGAACTAGTTTGCGGAAGAAGCTAGAATGAAGTGAAGGACTAGTTTGAGTAGTGGGTTGAGCCAAGTGAAATGGCCTACATTAAAGGTCACAATCAAGGTCAACACCGCTAGTGAAAATGTGTTCAATTGGCTTTCCGATATATTTTTAGTGTTGTTTTTTTATTCTAGGTCTAAAATCCTTATACTAAGGAAAATATTTATCTTTGTCACAATTCCATAGTTCTCTTCATGGCTCACAATTTTAAGAATTCTTGTAAGCTTTTTATATCGTTCCTCATGGCAACACTTAAATCCCTTACGATAAGACGCCACATATATCCACATGCTACTGAAAAAATGAGATCCTCCAAACCCTCCCCTATTTGCCTTTGTAGCATGTGAATGCATGCAAAATATGAATGCAATGAAATTGTGAAATAAGCCATAATTTGTTATTCTTGGGCACATACCTTTTTATTATCATTGATAGTATCTGCAACCCGATCCATATCCCCTTTTGCTCCAGGAGAGCATTTTAGATTAGAGCACGGGTCGGGCAAAGGACTCTAAGAACACAAAGAGGGACATGTATATACTGATGAGTTAACGATCTCATTCTCCTCCTTGTATCATCATTATCAATTCCCTAAACAATCTAGACATAAAACATGGCTTCGGGGAAAGAGCCATCCTTAAGTAGAATCTTTCCTTCCATCACAGGTGCACGACTGTGACGAGACGTTATGTTTTCAATGTTGAATCTGTGCATCACCCTCCTTTTGAATGAACCCCATTCCTTGGATATGAAGGACTTAAGTAGTCTGGTTCGACGATAAAAGGCTAGAATCACTGCTTGCCTAGAAATGGGGTAATTTGATGGGATGCGCTTAAGAAAATCGTTGGAGAGGGCCATTTGGATTCTCAAGTTGTTTTCCATTTGTGACATCTATGAAAGACTAGGGCCCATCTAACATGGCTCAACCTATTAATATGAAGATTTAGTGGGGCCATATGGATTTGACCTAGTAGGGTTCCTGAATTTGAATTGAAACCCCCCATGTTCCAAAATTCACGGACCCTTGCCGTACGGCTGTAAAAGAAGAAGATGAAAAAAAGGTGAAGACGAGATGTACATTAGAATATAGAACGGGTTGGGGGTCATCGGATACGTTTCCCCGCCATTTTGGCAAAGTTACTATTGCTACTATTACCTCCTCCCGTTTAAATCCGAGATCCCGCTTGTGCTTCGAAATTGTGTCCGATTGGGAGGATGCAGAAGCGGGTTCTTCTGGCGCTTTGGACCGCCTGCCTCGTCTCTTCTCGGTAGGGGGCAGCTTTAAAAGCTCCTCTCCGGTCGCAGAGCCTTCACATGGGTGGGGGTGTGCGCTGGGGTTTGCAACTGCGTTGTAGTGTGGACCGGTCCGTGTGGGTGTGGTGACCAGACACCAGCACACGACAAAAGAGACCGCAGATGAGAGAGAATCCCGGTCTACACGTGCCCGTTTCACGCTGCCGAGTAGGACACCACACGGTGCTACCACTGCCTGGCCTGCCGCTTCCCCATCTCTGGTGCCACAGCACGTGCGGTCCCGCAAGTGTTTAGGCGACTCCCGATACTAAAATAATTATCAAGATCTCTGTATATTTTGGCTTGTTTTGATCTCAATGCCTCTCAGACGAGGGGCCAATCAAGATGTGGAGGAGAGAATCTAATCTAAATGCTTTGAGGGGTGACTGCAATTGCACGTGCTGTCTCAGTAGTTTGAATTGTCGTGTAGGGGTTTGATTAGGGCAAAGTAAAAATAATGCAAAGTAGGGACCTTGCATTGTGGAATGTTTTTGGAGTTTGAGGTTTGAAATGAGATCTGGTTTCATCGTGCACCAAAAGGTCGGGGATGAAGTGGTCCTTGTTTCAGGAAACAAGAGTAATGGTCCCTAATTGTTAACAACGGAAGGGTCTAAAAGGTAGAAAGATCGAAAGAAAGGAAGGAAGAAGAGAAAAGGCCGGCCTAGTTACTATAACATTAATTGCTCGTGATGATTCTACCCACTACACACTTTGTCTCAGTTAATAGATACGTTGTGCCCTGATTTGGAAATCTCTAGTGCCACAAAGCGAAATAGGCGCAGCATGTTTTGGGGAGGCCGGCTGGAATCACTCCTAGCAAGGTTGGCAAATTAATTCCTTGCATCTTAAACAGGGAGAGGTTTCCTTAAAAGAGATCGGACACCTCCGTACCTAGACCACCACCCTACGAAGGAAGAACCGATGATTCACATCCTGCTGTAGCTTTTAGTTGGATTGAATCAAATGTAGACCTCACTGCTCCTTGGTCCGTGCTTGCCACTTTGGGGCATGCATGGTCAATGGGCGCGTACGGAATACGAACAAAAGTCACACCAACCTTTTCGCGTGCATGTATTACTTTCACACTTTAGCATTTCTTTACTTCTCACCACCTTTTTTGCGTCCAAATACATACATTTCGTCTACTCACTCTTTTGTCCCAATGTCTCTTTGCAATGCTTATCCATTGAGAGAGCACAAGATGGCCTGTCGAGACTACCTCTGGATATTTTAAAACCAATAAATACTTGATAAATAAAGAAAATGAAGAATTGATTTGTCTAAAAAGGAAGTTAAGAAAATGAATAAATGCTTCATAAATAAAGAACAATGAAGAAATTAACGGTAATCGATGGAGGAGTAATTGATTTGTCTAAAAAGGAAGTTAAGAAAATGAGTAACAAACAAAAAACTTGACATAGAGAAGAAACTCAAAATAGGCCAATGTAGACCTATTTACAATAATCAACACTCATAATATATGAAATATGGGTCCAAGATAAGTCTATCAAATTCAATTTGATCCACAAAGACCTTTTTTTGGTATAGCCATGAAAACACATGGATCATGCAAACATGCACAGTTCGTATAGTGATTTATTTCACCATGAAAACCTTTAGTAGAGGTAAATATATATAGCTATAAAGCTTATGACAAAACATTGAAAGTATCAAAAAAGAAGACCAAGAATTTGGTATAGTCAGCTTGAAATTATTTTTCCTATATCCAACTCCCTGGTGAGTTTCTACTGGGAATTGACCAACCTTTTTTCTAGATAGATCAAGGCACCACACCTTTCATAGATCAAGGTGTTCTCTTTTAGAAAGAGAAAGAAAACATAAGTTGGAGGATAGGAAAACCGTACAACTCTGATTTGTGGGATATGATATAGCACCCAATCTTGAAGAAGGTCACCGCTTTTTCAACGCACGCCCAACAATAACCTTTTATATAAGAAGTATCTCTATAGAGTAGAAGACCACAATTGGAACAAGCAGGGAATAAGGAAATCGTAAACCAATAAACATAACACGTGATAGCTTGGGGAAGTTAATACCGCTGAATGTGGATAGACCTTTCAATGTGGGTGATGACGACACCACTTGTTGAAGATAATGCCACGTATCTGGTTGACGATAGGTTCTCTTATTTGATATTGTTAAATATCGACAAAAAATTCAGGAAGAATGATATCACCAACTCAAGAACTATACATGCTCACCTATTGAACAAGTGGAACAAGTCCCATCCATGCTACATCTCAACTATATAACAGTAGAAGGACACTCTAAATAAGGAGAAGCAAGCTAAGGCTCATACAAATAGGTTCACAACTAGCTCCTGAAAGCTATAGCAACGGTGTAATACATATATAGTAGGATGGTGTTTAGCATGTTAGGAGGAGGATAACACTCAACTATAACATGTTAGTGCGTTAAGGGTTTTCAAAGCCTCTATGTATGTAAATAAGACTTAGGGTATCATTGGGTAGTAGATAGAAATGCTACAAGTTTGCTGAGTATGGAACAACCTATTTTAGTTAGTTAGTTAGTGGGGGACAATGAATAGTTTCTACAACTTTTCATTCAAATTCCTTCTTGGCTAAAGTATGGGGTTCTCAGTCAAACTTATACACTAACATAATAAGATCTTGATCAATGATGTCCTAGCAACTATCTTTCCGTTGAATTGCATTTTGACTGATACATAGTCTGTTTGAACTTTGAACAAGAAAGACCATCTTGAAATCCCTAATTTGTGAAAAATATTTTTAATAAAGTATTATCCATTTAACCCAGTCCTTCCTCTCACTTACTCTTACATGAGCTTGTTGCACCCCAATTATGGGTTGACCAATATGGGGAAAATCCAAAATCATAACCCCAAAATAGACCAAATTAATCAATATAAACCAATAAGGCAAAGAAATGTATAGATGAAAGTTCTAACATCATTCACGCATGAGTTCATAGAAAAAAAATCCACATCTACTCAAATAAGTAATTGTATGTATCTCGTTATAAGTGGCCAAACTCACCGCCTATTTATACAAAGAATATTTCTATTCATATATACACCATGTATATCATATACATGGTATACAAGGCAACATATTAATCATAGATACAAGACACACAAAATGCCCTAACCGGATAAGAGTATTAAGGGAAGACTCTAGGACACCACAAGGACTAAACTCTATCCTACAACTTATGCTCCTCAATGCTAAAATCCTGAATAAAGCCCCTGAGAGAAATAAGGGTCGAGAACCACGACAGTTAAGATAAACTCCGAGCGAGAAATAGAGTATATGCACATCATTCTAAGTATGCAAGTTCTACTATAATTGTTGATATTAAATACATTTTACAGAAATATCTTTGAGTAGTAGAAACAACAATACAAAGCCCGGTTGCAGAACCTTCACATGGATGGAGATCTATTAATGACAAGTAATAATGATGTAAAGCAGGCCCCAACAACTTAAATTGTCCTTTCGCATCTAACTAGGACAAGTAATAATAATGCAAAGCAGCCCCTTGAATTGTGAATGTTTTGTATATCCCCTACCATTCTCACACATCCCCTTCCTTATATAAGATCGATGGTTTAAAAGGAGATTTGGTTTAATCATGCACCAAAAGGTCGGGTCGAAGCGGTCCTTGTTTCAGGAAAAGCAGTAATGATCCCCCATTTTAAACAACGGAAGGGTCTAAAGGGAGAAAGATTAAAAGAAAAGAAAAAGAAGAATATACCGACCTAGTTACTAAATACTAACTAACTTTAATTACGCATTCTTTTAGATACGTTGTGCTCTGATTTGGAAACTGTAGTGTCACAATGCAAAACAGGCTGCATACGCTTTGGGACACCAGCTTGAATGACTCCAAACAAAATGTGAAACCTAGTTCCTTCATCTTAAATAGGGGAGATCTACTTGAAAAGAAATGAGCAGTTACGTACCTTGAACACCACCCTACAAAGGAACCGATGATGTGCACGTCATGCTGTAGCTTTTAGTTGGATCTAATCAAATGTAGACCTCACTGCGCTTGGTCCGTGTTTGCCACTTTGGGGCTGGCAAGCGGTCAATGGGTGCGTACGGCATATACTATACGGCCAAAAGTAACATGCCCACAAAGTAACATTTCCGTACATGTATTAATTTCACTCTTTACCTTTTCTATATAGCGACGCTGAGATTATTGATACATTTACTTCTCGCATACGTTTTTCCTACTCTCTCTTTGTTTTGTCACTCAGTGTTTCTTGCAAGCATTAGATATTAAGAGTCAGCGCAACACAATTTGTCGTGGCATTTTCCAACAGACGTATATAGATAGACGGATTCTTTTTTTATTCAATAGAAAGCCAACATACGGAACTTAACTGCGTTAGTTCTATAACAGATACAATAAGCTGTAGATCTTCGCTCGGGGGCAAGCATGAATAAAACAAAGTAAATGATTATTAGAATACGAGGATATATTTAGGTGGTACTCGATGGAGGAGTTATTTTTTATATAAAAAATGAAGAAGATAAGAAACGATAAGCAAACAAAAATCAGGTATAAAAAGGGAACTCAAAATGGCCCATTGCAGACCTCCATACAATAATCGACACTCTGAATAATTGAAGTACGGAATGAAAACAAGTCTATGAAAGAATATTTGAGCTTAAAAACACGTGGATCAAGAAAACATGCACATATTATCATGGTAGTGTGGTCTACTGGATCAACTCAAACTCAATAGGCTGATCGTGGTTTGCTACACTTACAAAAGCTCTAATAGGAGGTGTAGAGCTCAAAAACTTATAATGAAACTTTAAATATAAGTTTTACAATGTAAAGAGAAAGTTAGAAACAAGGAGACCCAATATTGTTACCACCATCTTGAAATAATTTCTCCTATCACACTCCTTAGTGAGTTCCGACTAGGGAATCAATTGGCTAAACCTTTTCTCCTATAATAGATAAATGCGTGATATCTTTTTTGGATCAAGACAAACCACTCCGTTTTACATATGATCAAGGACACAAAGCTTACAACCTCTAATTCAAGGAATATCATATAGCACCCAACAACAAAGAAGATCGCCACTTTTTCAAAGCTCGTCCAACAATAACCGTTCGTAAGAAATAGCTCAGTCTAGCAGATGATCTAAATTGTAACAAGGTGGGAAGAAGGAAACTATAACTTAATATAAATATCACATGATAGATCACTAGAGAAGAAGACTAGCGTTGGAATAAGGAGGGAAGAAGGAAACAATAACAACACTACTCAATGTAGATAGATGTTTGTATCTCAATGATCATGACATTAATTGATGAAGATAAATCCCCATCCAAGGGTGATGATGCCTTTTCTCATTTAACATTACACACTACTGACAACAACTTCATGCAGACCGATTTCGTAGTTCAAGAACACACCAAGATCATCTATCAATGAAGTGGAGAAGAGACCTTATGGGGTATATATCATTTATATGGTGATTGAAGGACGCTCTTATAATAAGAAACAATATAAGACTCATAAGAATACGTTTACAACTAGCTCCTCAGAGCTATAGCAAAGTATAGTACTTAGTAGTAAGGCACATTAGCTTGTTTGCAGGAGGATAACACTCAATTATAACATACATGTGTTATAGGATTTCTAAAGGCTCTGTGTGTATGGTAACAACTTAGGGTGTCACTAGATAGTAGAAATTAATTATATGTGTTCCTTTAGTGCGAGACTAGCTATTTTAGTTGGTTATTGTAGGGGTCTCTATAATGATCAGTTTTCATCTTCGTCATCTAACTAAGGTCTATTTGATTGATTACATTTTCAACCAGAGTGATTTGTATTTAAGATTAATTAATTATGGTTTTTTATTATGAATTATTAAACCGAATGAAAAACTCTAATCGTGCTTTTATTTTGATTAGGATTTGAGAAGTATATATCCTAGTCCAAAAAAATTAGGGTTTTAGTAGCTTATGAATACAAAAATTGATAAATATAGTGGTATCGTAAATGATTTTTAGTATTTTATATATAATTATTATTTCTTTGAATTTTGGATATACTCTGGATAACTCCAATATATGTGTTCCTGCAAAATTTTAGAATTTTAGAATATTTTCTAATTTATTGGTTGGCCGAGTTTGATGGGAAATATGGTGGCAGAGAGCATGCAGCGGAAACAAACAAATTTTCTACCATATTCCCCTCATAATAGTAGATCGCATCAACAACTATATAATGGAAATGATGGTTTCAAGGATATACTTATTCCTGGAGCAAGTCCAGTGATAATCTCCTCATTGTCTTATGCACCTTACTTCTAGTCACACTTGACAATGTTTGCTACAACTCCTGGTTGATCACCACAGACAACATCCTGACATTGTCCTCCTAGCTGAAAAAACTTGACACCTCTATAGAAGTCCACATGGACCATCTAGAACTCATGTTGTTCTAGAAGAATAGATAGGAAGAAGTTGGCCCTCCACATTGGTGTACTAGCACCAACTTGCTCTCCTACAATTGTTCTCTCTTGCTTCCCTCACTTTATCTGGTAGGACTTGCTTGGGTTATCTCAGTTATCACAACCAAAAAAGACAAAAATTGTTAGAATCAATTGACTTGTGTCTTTAGGAATCCCCAGTACCCCTCTATTTATAGGAGGGTTAGGTTCAGGGTTCCTAGTCTGTGTCGGAGTGGAAGGGACTAGATTCAAGAATTTTCACAACCTACGAGCGGCAAAATAATCGGTTTACAGGTGAACTGATCAGTTCACATGCGAGTCAATTAGTTCAACCCTTGAAATGGTTGCTTCATCATGTTTCCCAATGAAAATTGTATTGATAGTTCATTGATTTCAATCGATTTGATTCCACAATGTCAACCATTGATGGATCCTCGATTTCAAACCCTAAGTGATGGTTTTTTGAATATCAAACCTAGTTCTATTGGGTTCAAAACCCTAAATTGAAGGTATAATTGAATGGTGATTCAGTGTTCCAATTGGTGAATACTTTAGTGGTTAAATTTATAATTGGTCCATGGATTGAAACATTGAGTCGATTGAATGTTGAAGTGCCTTTTTGGTCCATGCGGTTTTTAGAGGGTTTGGTCCAAACAGTCTCAAGACCGTTTGGGTCCAAACGGTCTCAAGACCATTTGAGTCCAAATGGTATTAAGACCGTTTGGGACCAAACAGTCTCAAGACCGTTTGGGACCAAACGATCTCAAACCGTTTGGAGACCCAAAGTGCAAACGGTTTCAATACCTACCTTGTCCAATTGGTTTCAAGTACAACTTGTTCAAATGATTTTCAACCAATTGATGTATGAGAACTAAGATCATTGAGGGTCTAAGTAATCAACTATGTGAAGATCAACATGGTTAATCCATTTGGACATCTCATGTAATTGAAGGTCCAATATGGTGAACCTATTTAAATTCTTAATGCAATTGAAGATTTCAATGGTTAACCCAATTGACCACTTTGTGGAATTAAAAGTTTAATTGGTCAATTCTTTTGAACTCATTATATAATTGATGGTTTAATTGATTAGACCATTTGGATATCTTCTATGATCAAAGGTCAATCAACTATGTGTTTATTAAAGATGTAGACCTATGAGGATTGTGAAGGTTAACCCTAGCTATGTGTACTCAAGTGATGAGTTGACCTAGATTAATCTTGGAGTAGTTAACATCCTAAAGAGAATGAGAGAGATGAATGCTTATATAATTAAGCCCTAATTCTCTCATTATGAGTAAACTAGGTGACAAGGGTTGATCCATAATAATGAGATCATGAAACCCTAATCAATGAGCCTTAACCCTCATTAGAGCAATGCTATGTGTGAAACCCTAATCTAGGGCAAAGTTGAGTGTTATCATAAATCCAGGGTGATGATGTAACCCTAACTGGGTATAATAATGGAGGAAACCCTAATTTAATGGTAATTGTACATCCTAACCCTAATTTGGGTATGAGGTAAGAGAAACCTTACTTGTATGTGAATAGAAAACCTTAATCCTTAAAATGGGGTAAGGTGAATGAAACCCTAAAAATAGGGTAGTGCCACTAATCCTATGTGAAGACCTAGCACTCGGTGATGTGTTGTGAAATCTTAATTTCACATTATACTAAGTGAATCCTTGATATAGAGGGATGATTATATGAAACTCTATTGAAGAATGTTACTATGTGAAATCCATTAATATATGGAATAGGCTATGCGAATCCTCAAATTATAAGTATGGAGAATGTTATTCCTAATAGTGGAATAGTAATTAATGTTATGACAAATGTAACACCTAGAGAGGTTGATGATGGATATCCTTATACTAATAGTCCCTAACCTAAAGGGTGAGTCTATATCATTGGAAATTGTTGCATATCCTATGTGAGTGACTAATGACCAATACTTTACATGATAAATGTGATGAACTGGTGCATAAAGTATTAGGATGGGGAATACCCTAATACAAGCTAAGTGTATAAACCCAAGTAATATAATGGTGTTGAGGGAAGTGATACATCAAGATATGATAGATATCACATCCAACACCCCAATACTGGTATACCTTGATGTGTTATAAGTCTAGTATAATTGGATGAATGACACATGAGATGTGTCATGTCAATGGTTACATTGAGATGTAATTCACTCTGTTGAATGTAGGCTAACATGCCTTATGAAAAGGTTAATCCAAACCTATAAACTATGATGTAATCATATTCTGGAAAAGATGAGAGAGAAACTCATGTTGTGTGTTGATAATTCATTTAATGATGAATGATGAGAATAAATAAGTATGATTGAATACTTATAATTATCCATATGGAATCCTTGCTATGTGATCCCTAATACAGGGTAATGTTATGTGAAACCCTAATACAGGGTAATGCTATGTAAAGTTCTAACACAGAGTAATCCTATGTGAAGTTCAAATACAGACTAATGGGTTATGAATGTAATAAGATAACCCTTGTATTGCATGTACTGATATGTAATTGCATCATGATTACTAATCATGCAGATATGGTGAGATGATGAGCATAGCCATGTATGAGCTATGATGTTCTGTATATTGAAAATGTTCTATAGGCCTTATAAGCCTTCATATGCTTTGTTGATTAGTGAGAGGTAATCTACAATTAATGAGTCATGTGTGTCACATGATGTGTTGATTATCTTAGATTGTTTATGAGCTTCATAAGCCATAATATGCCTTATTGCCTATTAAGGGGTAATAAGAGGTGGTATGAGCTTTGTGGACTATGTTCAATGCTTTGTGTAGCAAGAATTATCATGTCCCTGGGTCAGATGATATGAAGGTATGAAGTTACCTAATAAGTGGTAACAAGTGTTCTATGGTGAGCTATGGGTTCAAATACCCAGATTCTATAATCATGATGATGAACTTGTTAGGAAGTGGAATTGTTCTTGATGAGTCGAGGGATTAAGATCCCAATACTTTGTGAAAAGAGTATGGCTACAGGCCATGACTCCACTATGACAATACCAGACATTAGATATATGAATCTAAGCCTGAAGTAAGTTAATGCTGTGGTGATGATTCTATAGTGAATAAATGTTATACATGTTCTTCATATTCCATAAAGGATAAGTGACATGTTGTTCTTTTAAGTTACAGCTATAATGTTTTTAGATAAGAATAATATTCTAATCAGTTAGACATTGAATTAGCTGCTGTCAATCAAATATGATTCCTATGTGCATATTTATCTTCTTAAGCTGCAATAATATTGTTTCTGGCGGAGAGTTATATCTCTCATTGGGGAAATTTACAATTGTCTCACCCCCGTGGGAATCACATTTTTAGGTAGACGCAGACGAGGAGGCAGGAATCCTTCAGTAGGTGAAGGACAGCAGTAGCAGCACCAGGGGCAACAGTGAAGTCTCAGGTGGAGACACTGCTGTTATGCCTTGTATAGATGTAAATAGAGTCCTATGTGTCGTCTCTGTACTCTTAGGTCCTCAGAGTAGTAGTTAGTGCTTTCGAGATTTTGGCTCAGTGCCTCAAGATTTTATACTGCCTGTGTTTAGCATGACAGGACAGTTAATGCTTGTAACTCACAAAAAGAGATGATACAAGTTATGTACTTTTGAAAAACATAATGTAAATGTGTTACTTTTGTTCTATGTGAGAAAGTTTTTACTTGATGGATCTTTTGATAAAAAGGTTTTAATTTCTAGTGATTTTTGGTAATCCACTGCTTAGTGAACGATTCCACATTAGTTAATTATGTTTTCATGAGTTGTATGCCACAATTAAGTGGTATCAGAGATCTAGGTTTGCTGAGTCTACAAAGACATAGGACTAAGGTTGTAGCATCTGTTTTAAGTGTCTTCCAGTTTATCTGATAGTATCTTCTACTAAAATAGAAGAAGAAGAACTTGAAGATGTTTGGACCACATGAAGAACATGCTGCTGAGGGTAGCATTGCTGCACCAGGAGTGGGTGCATGGGACCAGGCAAGAGGAGAACAAGTGCCTGAGAATTCCCACCTTGACCTAATTAGGATAAAGAATCCTATGTTATGCTCTTGAAGGGCAGGATAGGATAATAGTAATGCATATAGAAGACTGTATATTAGGATTACAACCTAAGTTACCAGTCTTAAATGCATAAACTTTGGGCTTTGAAAGAATTCCTGAGTGATATGGTCATGTTAGAATAGTGGAAATGTGGGAAAGATTATCATATGGATAGAATGTAGACTCTGCCATAAGTTTGGACAAACAGTACATCTGTGATGGTAGTGCCCAAGGAGGGGCAATAAGCTAAGAATTAAGGTAAGACCTCCATAATTTTAGAGACAATTGCCTAAATATTATGAAAATCCAAAAGTTTTTGGTTTCACCAGTGCAATAGATGCCTAGTGCACCAGGGCAGTAGCCACTAAGAGAAGGCAAAAACAGCAACATGAAATAACTGGACACTATCTGTTGAAAACAACCTAATGTGATAAGTGACCTTGAGGGGTAACACTTAAATGAAATATATTCAATCCGATATTTCATTATATGATTCTATGTGTTAAAGATATGAAAGTAGTGGTTTTTGAACTTCCTTTGACTAGTCCTATAAAGACACAAGGGAAATGAGAACTTATATCTTACTCAGTGTTCCTTAGAATGTTTTATAATCTCCTTTATCTGTGTGTTGAAAGATGAGATTTAGAAGTAATGCCTGAAGAAAAATTCAAGAATGGAAAATCATGTGTGTATAATGATATGAAAAGTGAGGAATATGATAGTAAGTAAAGTGCATACTACCTAATCTCAATACTTATATACCCTGGCCAGGTATATGATTATTGAAGATAAGGCAAGTATGAAACTCTTAGATTGTTATCTTTTTTATTACTCTGATCAAGTAGTCATTCTGAAACAATCTAGAGAGTATAATGAAACTAAAAGGAAAAGCTATGTGAACATTCCCAACTAAAAGAAGAGCTATGTGAACATTCTCAACTAAAAGGAAAAGCTACGTGAACATTCCCAACTAAAAGAAGAGCTATGTGAACATTCTCAACTAAAAGGAAAAGCTATGTGAACATTCCCAACTAAAAGAAGAGCTATGCGAACATTCTTAACTAAAAGGAAAAGCTATGTGAACATTCCCAACTAAAAGAAGAGCTATGTGAACATTCTCAACTAAAAGGAAAAGTTATGTGAACATTCCCAACTAAAAGAAGAGCTATGTGAACATTCTTAACTAAAAGGAAAAGCTATGTGAACATTCCCAACTAAAAGAAGAGCTATGTGAACATTCTCAACCAAAAAAAGAGGTATGTGAACATTCTCAATTAAAAGAAGAGCTATGTGAACATTCGCAACTAAAAGGAAAAGCTATGTGAACATTCCCAACTAAAAGAAGAGCTATGTGAACATTCTTAACTAAAAGGAAAAGCTATGTGAACATTCCCAACTAAAAGAAGAGCTATGTGAACATTCTTAACTAAAAGGAAAATCTATGTGAACATTCCCAACTAAAAGAAGAGCTATGTGAACATTCTCAACTAAAAGGTAAAGCTATGTGAACTGTTACGACCCATATCAGGGTTAGTCAATAAATACCTCGAATTACGTGAAACACCTCAATTAGTATTGAGTATCAAATTAAACATCATGGTTAATCAAATAAGTTAATATGTGAATCAATGGTTGAGATTGTAAACTCTGAGACAATTAATGGTAATTGCAGTGTTAATAATTAAGTTAATTAAGTTGAAGTAAGTACACAAGTTACAATTAGAGCTTTGATCCAGTGAAACAATCCATTTAGCATGTTTTGTGCTTTGAGGTTATAGAGAATCCCATGCTTGAAATGTTGCAAGAAGAATCGTCCAAATCGGACCTACGAGGCGCAAGCTGTGACCATTTCAATATCTAGGGTTTAAGTTGCAAATTTTCCAATTATTCTTTTTAGTGGGTCGGTTGCTTTCTTTCCTTTATCTTCGTCTTCCCGATCAATCGAACAGTAACAGCCACAAAAGCGGCACAAGGCTGGGAATCCAGAGAGGGCGATCATGGGTGAGATTGTGGGAAACCTAGCTTGATTCAGTTGTGCCCCTACCTCCGTCCTCCTTCTACTACCTTCCTTTCTTCTTCTTCCTCCCCAGCTTCGCCCTAGCCACCTGCCCTACCAGGCGCCGACCTGCAGCAGCAGTTGCTGGCCGGCTAGCTGCAACTGGCGACCATGGAGCTGGTTAGGGAGCACAAAGCTCCAGGAAAGAGCGGCGCCGAGTTCGACTAAGGACCCTGAGCAAAATCCGTAGCCCTAGCCACGACCAGCAAACCATCCGAGCTCCTCCTTCAACCTGTTTGTGAGAGGAACGGCTACTTGCAGCAGCAGGTCCGAACCAGGACCATTCTGAGCAAAGAACAACATCAAATCAACCACTTTGGGTTCGTCCTAGAGGTTCTGGTGAGATTTCGTAGTTTAAGCCCTAGACTTAGCTTTAGATCGAGCCATATGTAGATTTTCTTTTGGGTAATGAAGCTAGTTGTTGTTTATTAGCATGTCAGTGTCTTGGTCGGCCGAATTAGGTATGATTCGGCCGAGTTTTCTTTATAAGGAAATCAAACAGGGATTCGATCGGCCGAGATTGCAGATTGGTCGGCCGAGTTGTCAGCCGATCGGCCGAGTTGGCTAGACTGATCGGCCGAGTTTCCAGCCAATCGGCCGAGTTTCCAGTTTGGTCGGCCGAGTTTCAGTACTGTGAGTAGTAGTTCATTCAGTAATCATTAATTAACTCAATTTAAATGTTTAATTGCTTCTGTATCAGTTAGTATAACTTCTAAACAGTGTAGTACATAAAATTAGAGTATGTTAGTTTCATTGGAACTTGAAATACTTAATATGCATAGTGAAAATGATGAAATTTCCTGTATTATAGTTGCAATGTATTTACTGATTTCAAAATAGATGTTTAGCATCGAAACTGGATAAATGATACTGAATCATGTTTAATGATGATAAAGGATATATATTTTCTTCATGTGTTATTTAGATTGTGCATTATGCATGAAATGTGATTTTCCTATTTAAATGTTATTTGTTAATCGGTTAATAGACCTAGGTGCCCTAACACCGTAGAACCCCTAAAGGAAGGTCTGTTACTTAGGGGTGAAACTCGTGTTGCAACATCATCCGTGCTTGTGTCACGGACAAACGAGGAAAGAGAGGCAGTGTTCAACAATAATCTGTGCGTGTGTCACGGTGGCACTGGGAAAAAGAAAGAAAACTTGGTTATCTAACACCATTCGTGCGTGTGTCACGAAGGTAACCCTGTGAGACTCTCCGCCTGTGTGCTCAGGTTAAAGGAGGAGTCTGGAGCACACGTGGTTGTGCAGCACACGTGGTTGTGCATTGAGGCCGTGGAGCCTAGGGTCCTGTAGCAGAGCAGGGCTGGCGTCAGACTTAGCATTTCCCGGGTGTGTCGCTAAGTCTTGTACGGTGGGACCGTAGCATGGACTTGTTGCGGATCTTTATATGCAGAGTACACTGCATATATTTAGGGCATAATAATAAAATCAATAAATAATCAAGTAGGTTCGCAGTAAATTTATATAACTGTTCATTTACCTGAAATATCGGTTGATGCTTAAAAATGTGATTATTATCTGTATATCTGCTATGTCAATAGAACTGCCCTGTTTGAATTGTATATCTGTTTATTTTCAGTTAAATAACCTGATGGGTTGTTTAGTGATAGCTAAGTGAAATACTATTCACCGAGCGAGTAGGCTCATACCTCTACTCAAAACATTTTCAGGTTACCATCAGCAGCAGGAAATCAGAAGGATCGATTTATCCTTACGCCTAGTCGATAGAAGGTTCGTAGTTAGTAGTTAGAGGTCTCTTAGTCCTTTCCCCTCGATCTTTGGGACAAGGTGTGAGTGAGAGAGAGAATGTGTATAAAGATGTAAATTATCTGTTATGTTTTATTTTATGTCGGACAATGTAATATGCTGTAGACTCTGTTTATTTTGCTAGTCAGTTAATAAAGATGCTTCCGCAGTTTGTTTAGTTTCTTTTTACAGCATAATTCAGATTATCCTATTTATCTCTTTAAAAAGTTTTAAAAAGCGTAGAGTGGTTGGCTTTGGTGTAAATCCCATTCTGTCGCGTCCTAATCTCATGGTTTGTGGTTAATGTGAGATCGGGGTGTGACAATTTTTGGTACCAGAGCTTTGGTTTGAGTACATAGTTACTCAAGGTCAGGGGACGATAAGAGACCAATAGGATTAAGGTTTAGGTGTCTTTCTTTTATCTGTAATTTTCTAACAGGAAGTGTTCTGTTATATTATTGCAGATAGCAGGAAGAGGATGTGGTCACGAGAATCAAGTAATGAGCTAAGATGAGTCGTTAAGAATCATTAAGGTCAAAGAATAAAGTTATAAGTAAGGCGAATAATGAATGATGTGATTTAGCTCTGGAAGGTCTGAGTGTTTAGATACACTGGCCAGGTGTCTGAATACTTAGATTGACCAGTATCAAGCTACTCTGTCTGTTCTTCTCTGGATGCCCTGGCTAGGTATGCAGAGGAAGGATAGGCTAGAGAGAAAACCCTAGAAATCTTAGGGTTAAGAGATTAGAAATTAATAAAGGAATAAGAGATTACATATAAAATGTGATTCAACTATTGTCTATCATTGTTTATTTGATTTAAAGATCACTAGAAACGCTCTTATATGCATAAATTTAGACTTTCAGTTTGTACAATAAGTATGATTCTTTTATATTGTTGTGACATGAAGTGAATTGTTTAATGTTTGTTTTCTTTGTATTAAAGTAGACCTGAAATTATGTTTAATTGAGTTTGCCCTAAGTGGATATTCTTTCCACATGTTTAATATTAATAGGAGTTGATTAATCTCGAGTAGCTCTTGGCTTCAGGACTACAGGTTCGACCTGGTCCGGCTGGCAGGATGCATTACTGAGATCTAATGACTCCTATTAACAGTAAAATAAGAATAGACTCTGGATGATTTAGACCCGTAATATAGTGAGAATATATATACATTAGGATGTTTTAACTACGATAAGAAGTTTAAATGTTCTTGTTCTTGAGAATTAGGGTTTGAAAAGCATAGACCCTAATTGGCCCAAATTAGGATTTTAATGACATATGAATACAGAATTTGATAAATAGAATGTCTCACTAAATGATTTTTTTTTGTATCTTATGTGTAACTCTGATTTGGCTAAAATTTGAATATGATTTGGATATATAAAATGTGAACAACATTGGAAGATATCAGAATTTTTGAAGAATGTTCTGACCTGTTCATCGGCCGAGTTTCAAACTCGACCGATCACATTTTCAGATTTATATAGCAGTGTTGTAATTGAATTTTATCTTTTTATTGGTATATCCAATTGATCTCAAATTTTTACTATGTTAAAAAAAATACAATTTTAGACACTCTGTTAAATTGGCATGATTTTTGGATGACTTTTGACCCCTGCAGTAAGGGTGTCGGCCGAGTTTGTAACTCAGCCAAACCTGCTGCAGACTGCAATATAGCAGTGCACTGTTTCATTTTTAATTAATTATTGGTAACTTGAAATAATCTGAAATTTTTACTGGAGGTCTGAAACTTCATTAGGTATAACATATAAAATTTCCAGAATGTTTGGAGCTTCTGTTAGCTGTTTAATAAACGAATTACAGAAACCATTGTGAAAACTGAATTTTCAGCTAATGAAATTAAAGTTGAGTGTTGGGTTAATATGCTATTGACCCAAGCAACTCAAATTGATCTATATGATCAATCACACATACACATAATAATGCTATGTTACTGATATGGACCAAAACCTTAGAATGATTAAAGTTGTAGTAGTTTAAAGGATATCATTAGTGATGTAACCTTGAATACTAGTATCTTTGCAAAATAAGACCTTGAGATTTGATCTATGTAAAGTAAGCGGGTAGTGATAGTAATCTAGGGTTTTAAGGTAGTTAATCTGATCGGTACATGAACAACATGAAATGACTTAGAGAAAAGAGTAAAACATAAACCTAAAATGTAATTATAAGAAAGTAGCATAGAATGCGGAGTATTATCCGATATAGGATCTAAAGATAGTTGATGTAGTTCATGTTTTTAAGACATGGTGTCATTATCTTTATGATGTGACAATAGATTAACACCCTGGTAAGGAGAATGTGGTGAATAATGCTTTCAGCAGAAAGTCAAGTTCAACAACTAATGCATTCTCTATGACAGGTTTCAATAGAGACCTGTTAGTAGAAATGTGGAAGTTGAACTTAGGCTTAGGGGTGACAACACAAAGTGATTTGATTGTATGGATGTAAGTTAAGCCTACTTCTTATGATCAAATCAAGGAACTACAAAAGGGTGATAGTGAACTAAGCCAGACCATGCATGACATGATAGGAGGAAAAGAGACTAAAGCTTAAGTTTTTAGATGATAAGGTGTTGTATTAGCATGACATGTTGTGTGTACCTCGAGATAGAGTAAAATTCTTTTAAGGGGAAAAGGCTGAAAGAAAAGATTCTTATGAAAGTGTATGTATTGATGTATGCTATGCTTTCAGGAAACACTAAGATGTATATGAATCCCAAGAAGTTGAAATGGATGGTCATATATGCAGAAGGATGTAGCTGAGTATGTGGTTAAAAGTAGTGTGTATCAGAAGGTTAAAGCTAAACCCTAGAAATCTATAGCTACCTTGTAAATCTTTTTCTATACCTGAATGAGAATGGGAATTTACCACAATGGATTTTGTGATAAGATTTACCCAGGACACCTAGAGGTTGTGATTTGATATGAATGATTGTGGATAGACTAATTTAGTCTGCTCACTTTCTTCATATTAAGTCGACCTGTGATGTCTCGAGACTTGATTAGGATATACATGGATAAAATAATTAGGTTGCTTGGTAATCCAGTTCCAATCATATCACATTGAGTTTAGAAATACACAATTGATAATGGTACGGTTTGGGTATAAACCCAGACAATACAGATGTGGTAAACTATTAGGTGCATGATTTCAAGATAGTAAGATAACATTAAAATATGCAAATAAACCTAGTTGCATGCTTCCTGTTATGTTAATGTGTGTGACTTAACATTTACATGAATTGGCACATTTCTCTGAGATATTATTAGAATTCTCAAGTACTTTTAAATATTTGGGATATGATACATAAATAACTCTTAATTGAGTTATGTGATGCATAAACCAGGAATTTGGTTGATATGCACGTACTTCGAGAAATTTCAGATAATTGATAAATATTACAGATGGTTTCTTATAGGTGAAGTAAATTACACTTATTGGTGTAATAAGATGTTCAATTACATGAAATTCAGTATGTATGTGCCAAAATTGATTGAATTTGGAATATTTATGAACTTTTAATCTGTCTACATGCATGATATAAACATTACTCAGTAATTACAATGATTTGAAATATACTGTTCTGCCAGTTGTAGAATGATACCGTATTGTGATTTGAATTGCAATCAAACAGATGAGATAATGGAAACCCTAAGAGTAGGGTGTTGCCATGTGATTAGTGAATGAGATAACCCTAAGAGTAGGGTGTTGGCATGTGATGAATGAACAAGGCAAATGAAACCCTAAGGACAGGGTGTATGATGAATCAAGTATTTTTTGATATCAATTTTCATTATGAAATGTGATGATGTTTAACAGTTAAATTGCATGATTTTATTTTAGTACCAAATTGACATGCATTCTGTTTATTTAAGAATTTTATTTTGTCTGCATGTATACTATAATAATTTCTCGGTAATTACCATGAATTGAGATACTGTTATAACAATTCTAGAAAGACCATGTATTGTGGTTTGATCTGGAATCAGATCAGATGTGTCCTAGGTTGAAAGATCAGTGCAGATGGTTGATCAGATGATCAAGAAACTCAAAAATCGTGAGATACCTTTAGAGAAGGTTTTGTGGAGAAACCACAACTTAAAGGAAGCCAGATGGGAGTTTTGGGTTAGATATGCGTAACAAATTTCCTTTTCTCTTTTAGGAATTTCGGGACGAAATTCTTATAAGGGAGGGAGATTGTTACGACCCATATCAGGGTTAGTCAATAAATACCTCGAATTACGTGAAACACCTAAATTAGTATTGAGTATCAAATTAAACATCATGGTTAATCAAATAAGTTAATATGTGAATCAATGGTTGAGATTGTAACCTCTGAGGCAATTAATGGTAATTGCAGTGTTAATAATTAAGTTAATTAAGTTGAAGTAAGTACACAAGTTACAATTAGAGCTTTGATCCAGTGAAACAATCCATTTAGCATGTTTTGTGTTTTGAGGTTATAGAGAATCCCATGCTTGAAATGTTGCAAGAAGAATCGTCCAAATCGGACCTATGAGGCGCAAGCTGTGACACTACTACAGAAATAGCATTCAGTGTCGCTTTTCTGGGCGTCGGTTGTTTACGGAAACCGACGCCGATACTATTAGACGTCGGTTATTTATACAAACCGACGTCTATATTTGAAGACCAGCCAGACACGGGTACCGCTTTATATTCAGCGTCGGCTGTTTATAAAAAACCGACGCCTAAAAGCACCCGCGAAATCCAAATTTCGAGCAAAAACATTTTAGGTCATCTTTAGCGTCGGTTTTATAGGTATTCACCGACGCCTATTTAAAATGAAAATTTGTGCAAAAATGTCCCACTTTCAGCGTCGGTTGTGCCAGATAACCGATGCTGATTATGGTTCCCGCCAAAAAATTTAGGGTACAGGTTTTCTAAACGGGCGTCGGTTTTTTACAGACAACCGACGCTAAAGAGTTAGAGGCGTCGGTTTTCTAAATTACCAAATTAATAGACCCGATCACCCAGCTCTTCCCCCTTTCTTCCTGTTTCATCCTGCTGCTCGCCGCTCGCTCTCTGCCCGACGACTCCAGCTGCTGCTCTCTGCCGCTCGCTCTCCGCTGTTGCTCTCCGCCGCTCGATCTCCGCCGCTGCTCTCCGCCGACGTCTCTGCCACTACTGCCACTGCCTCTCCGCCGCCGCATCTCTGCCTGACGACCCCCGCGTCTCCGCCGCTGCTGCCACTGCCCTACGCCGCTGCCGCCTCCACTGCCTACACCGCCGCCTCCACTGCTCAACGTCGCCGCCTCCACTGCTCTTCTTCCTTAACGGAGCTCGCTACCTACAGAGCTACTCCTCTTCTTCCTCCACGAGCTTTCTACTTACAGGTTCGATTTTACTCTGTTATAGGATCCTTCAATGTGTGTTCTTTATAAGGTCAGATTGGTTTCTGAGTTGTTGGTCAATCATTTGGTTATGAGTTTTTATACCTAGTTACACAGCTCATTTTTGCTTCAATCATATTCAACATGTTGTTGTTTTTTATTGCAATTTGGTTCATTTTGTCATTTATATTTGCTTGTAATTTTTCAAAGGAGAACGGTTTAATTTTTCAATCATATTTGATTGTGATTGAGAGAACCCCCTCCCCTACCAAACTGCCAGGTCGTCTTTTCCTATGTCGGATTGTGAGATACAAGGATGCTCAAAACGCAAATCTAATTAAAACATTAACTATTAGCAACTGATGGGTCACTTTCCTATACCAAAAAGGAAACCCAAGAAACATATCCTAAACATAAATAAACACTCTCTCTACGAGTACCTATCTATTTGTTCTCCCAAACAAAAAGGAAAACACCGTTTAATCTGTTTGTAATTAGATTTTACAAGTCCTGAAAGTCGCCTCAACGTAGAATCATCCCTACAACATTATTAAATATATTTTTTAAGATGCAAGACGCGCATAATGTATTGAACACAATCATATATGTCTAATTTCTTAAATAATCAAACTAAATTAGTATTACTACTCCGAATTTCACCAAATCAAGACATAACTATTATGTCACAAAGTATCAATATTAAAATACACTTATTCACCTATATAAGCACCTCAAGGATGGAAATTTCATACCCTCATATATAATATCTTTTTTATCCATCCAAAAATCTTCAAGATCAGATAGAACATTATTATCAAGATCTCAATCAATACTTAATTTTACTTGAACCTCTATAAAGTCATAATGTGGTCATATACGTTCAGCCCTATGGTCCCTCTAACTAAAAAGGGCTTAAAATATGAGTGAAATATATTATAGTTGGGCATGAATTTCTCAATCTCAACCAACAAAAAATTCATCAATGTCATCATCATTCTGATTTTTGCTTTGACCTTGCCCTGAAAGTTGTTCATGTTCTTCTGATAAGTTGTATTGTGGGTGAACCTAGATGACCGACCTCAAAGATGGACCTTCAACTCAAATTTGTTCATGTTCTTCAACTCAAATTTCACAATGTTAATCCTGGGACAAACGACCAACTTCCTTGTTCATTGGCTCATATGGTAGCCAAGGACTGCAAAGATGGACCTTCATCATCCTAAGATGGGGGGTTATGAGGGTTATGAACTTCTAATTTGTGCATATATTTGTCATACACATTTGTGCTTGCATATATGAACAAATCTTTTGCTTGCATATATTTGTCATATCTATTATTGTGTTTGTTGGCGTAGAAACCCGTCCAAGATTTACTCATTAGGAGTAAATCTTGGATAGTCCCCGGTTTGGGACTGTTCTTGAACACCTAATCTCACTTAGGATGTAAGTGTATAATGTGTATTGGGTTTTCGAGAAGATTTCGGTAGCATATCCCCGTTTGTTCTCTAAGTACATATGTACTTAGAGAACAGCGGGGAAATGCTGCCGAAATTTTCTTGAAAACCAAATACACATTATACACTTACTAGTGAGATTAGGTGTTCAAGGATGGGATAGGTGGTACACATTTATTATATATAAGAATGACATCAAATGTATTTGTTGGCCTAGAAACCCATCCAAGATTGACTCATTAGGAGTAAATCTTGGATAGTCCCCGGTTTGGGACTGTTCTTGAACACCTAATCTCACTTAGGATGTAAGTGTATAATGTGTATTGGGTTTTCGAGAAAATTTTGGTAGCATTTCCCCGTTTGTTCTCTAAGTACATATGTACATAGAGAACAGCGGGGAAATGCTGCCGAAATTTTCTTGAAAACCAAATACACATTATACACTTACTAGTGAGATTAGGTGTTCAAGGATGGGATAGGTGGTACACATTTATTATATATAAGAATGACATCAAATGTATTTGTTGGCCTAGAAACCCATCCAAGATTGACTCATTAGGAGTAAATCTTGGATAGTCCCCGGTTTGGGACTGTTCTTGAACACCTAATCTCACTTAGGATGTAAGTGTATAATGTGTATTGGGTTTTCGAGAAAATTTTGGTAGCATTTCCCCGTTTGTTCTCTAAGTACATATGTACTTAGAGAACAGCGGGGAAATGTTGCCGAAATTTTCTTGAAAACCAAATACACATCATACACTTACTAGTGAGATTAGGTGTTCAAGGATGGGATAGGTGGTACACATTTATTATATATAAGAATGACATCAAATGTATATAAGAATGACATTTATTATACGCTTAGGATGTAAGTGTATACCCTAATCTTTTCCTAATATATACTTGTTTCCTAATATATACTTGTTTTCTCTGATCATAGAATGGATAGATCATGGATGTCCATTCGTAATCGTTGCACCCCAGAGTTTATATCTGGTCTTGATCAGTTTATTAGATTTGCCGAGGAACATAGGAAAAAACCTACAGATAGGTTCTACTGTCCATGTAGGCATTGCGGTAACAACTTGAAAGTCAACACTGGTGAGGAAATCAAAAGTCATGTCATGTGCAACGGGATTGTACAAGGCTATACAGAATGGCACTGGCATGGAGAGATTTCAAAATCGAAACCAGTAGATGTCGATAGCAGTGCTTGGGTGGAAGAAGAAATTGCCTCTGATGACGTAAATGTGAACGAACCAGTTCCAGCAGACATCGTTGATGCGATGCTGGATAGTTGTAGGGTAGAGCACACCGATCCACCTCCTATCTTTACAAACATTGTGCATGATGCTGAGATACCGTTATACATAGGTTGTGCTAAGTTTACGAAGCTTAGCGCTGTCTTGAGATTGTATAAGTTGAAAGCTAACAATAGATGGAGCGACAAAAGCTTCACTTCATTGTTGACTTTGTTGAAAGAAATGCTTCCTGAAGGAAACGAGCTTCCAATCTCAACATACCAGGTAAAGAAAATGTTGTGCCCAATGGGAATGGAGGCCAAGAAGATACACGCATGCCCGAATGATTGTGTATTATTTCAAAAGGACTATGTAGATTTGAAAGATTGTCCAAAATGTGGTGCGTCACGGTATAAATTGACGACTTCGGGGGAGTCCAAAACTGGTTCTCCTGCCAAGGTGTTGTGGTATCTACCTATAATATCACGGTTTCAACGCTTGTTTGCAAATCCGAAAGATGCGAGGAATTTGAGGTGGCATGCAGATGTTAAGAAAAATAATGATGGGATCCTACGACATGCGTCTGATTCCCCACAGTGGAAGAAGATTGATCTATTGTACCCTAAATTTGGTGAAGAAGATAGGAATCTAAGACTTGGGCTTTGTACAGATGGGATGAATCCGTACGGGACATTGAGCAGCCAACATAGCACTTGGCCAGTCATGCTTGTTATATACAATCTTCCTCCCTGGATGTGTATGAAAAATAAGTACGTTATGTTGTCATTGTTGATATCGGGTCCTAAACAACCCGGAAATGATATCGATGTTTATCTTGAACCTTTGATTGATGACTTAAAGAAACTTTGGGCTGAAGGTGTGATGACCTATGATGCTTCAGCAAGAGAGACATTTCGTTTGCACGCTATGTTGTTTTGCACTATTAATGACTTTCCAGCATATGGGAATTTGTCTGGATATAGTGTCAAAGGAGCTAAAGCGTGTCCTATATGTGAAGAAAACACTGATTCAATAAGACTAAAACATGGCGGCAAGACTGTATATCTTGGTCATCGAAGGTTTCTTTCAAAATTCCATCCGTATCGTAGGAAGCGCAAAGCATTCAATGGATGGAATGATGAACGAAGTGCACCTAAACCTATACCAGGGGATGTTGTTTATGAAAGAGTAAAAGACATTGTCAATGAATTTGGTAAGAAATCACAATGTAGTATGGCCACACGGAGTGACAATTCTTCATTCAAGAAGAAGTCAATATTTTGGGATCTTCCTTATTGGAGTTCTTTGACAGTCAGGCATTGTATCGATGTAATGGACGTTGAGAAAAATGTATGTGATAGCATCATTGGTACTCTATTAAATATACCAGGTAAGACTAAAGATGGGATAAAATCCAGACTGGACCTACGTGAAATGGGAATAAGGTCAGAATTAACAGAATTACGTGAAATGGGTAATAAAAGAACATACTTACCTCCCGCTTGTTACACGTTGTCTAGAAAGGAGAAGAAAACTTTTTGTGAATGTTTGGTAAATGTTAAGGTGCCACATGGTTACTCATCCAACATCCGTAGATTGGTATCAATGAAAGATCTGAAGTTGATAGGTCTTAAATCTCATGATTGTCACACTCTAATGCAACAAATATTGCCCGTGGCAATTCGATCTATATTGCCGAAGCATGTAAGGTTTGCAATTACCAGACTTTGTTTCTTTTTCAACAGTCTATGCAGCAAAGTTATTGACCCTGATACTCTCGATAATTTGCAAAGAGAAGTGGTTGTTACCCTATGTCAGCTTGAGATGTATTTCCCTCCTTCGTTCTTTGATATCATGGTACATCTTGTTGTCCACTTGACTAGGGAAGTGAAAATGTTGGGACCAGTTTTCTTGCATTGGATGTATCCCTTTGAACGATACATGAGCGTTTTTAAAGGTGATGTTCGAAACCGTTATCGGCCTGAAGGGAGTATTATTGAAGGTTATGTGGCGAGAGAGGTTATGGATTTTTGCAATGACTTTCTCAGTGGTAATAACACTCCTGATAATGACAAGAATATTGAGGAGGGCAAAGGAATTTTGGTATCACGGGTGAAAGTAATCAGCCGTGAGCAGTTGGAACAAGCTCACTTGTATATTTTACACAATATGGATGAAGTGAGTGTTTATATCGAGGAACATACCAATTTCATAAAGAGACAACATCCTCGAGCAAGTTCAATGTGGCTTGCTAGAGAGCATAATAAGACTTTTACTAAGTGGTTTGAAGATAAAGTCTTACATCAACTATGTCAAACACCAAATGATATTACAGAAACTATCAAATGCCTCGCCTTTAAACCAAAACCGAATGTTATGTCTTATGAAGGGTTTGACATTAATGGATTCACATATTACACAAAGCGCCAAGATGATAAGAGTGTCGTCCAAAATAGTGGGGTCACTCTTCAAGCGTCGACTATGTACTTTGCAAGTGCAAAGGATAAGAGTCCACGTGAAGCTAAAATGTCATATTACGGTGTCATTGAGGACATTTGGGAGTTTGACTACATAGATTTCAAAATTCCGCTCTTTAAATGTAATTGGGTTGATAACACCAAAGGAGTTATAGTGGATGAATTGGGTTTCACTTTGGTGAACTTTGAAAAGATTGGCGAGAAGGGTGAACCATTCATATTGGCATCACAGGCGAAACAAATATTCTATATCGATGATCCTGCAAATGATAAATGGTCGGTTGTTCTTCATGGTAAAAGACAGTTCATTGAAGATCCTATAGATGAAGAAGAGTACTATGATAAGTATGATGACTCCAGTCCATTCTTAGTTGGGTTGCCAACTCCACAAAATATTGAAGCTAATGATGACTTATATGTGCGCGGAGATCACAATGAAGGATTGTTAATTGATAAAAGATCACAATTTTAGAGACATGTATGTTTATACAAATGCTAAATGTTTGCCTTTTTCTAGTTAATACAAATGCTAAATGTTTGCCTTTTTCTAGTTAATACAAATGCTAAATGTTTGCCTTTTTCTAGTTAATACAAATGCTAAATGTTTGCCTTTTTCTAGTTAATAGAAATGCTAAATGTTTGCCTTTTTAATGACATTTTCAGATGGCTGACCATGATGAGCATGATGTCCATGATGAGCATGAAGTCCATGATGAGCATGCTGTCCATGACGAGCATGGCGAGGATACTAATGTAAGTTCTAAAAACATATCCTGTATTTCTATAAAATTCATTATCTTCTAGTTATGTCATATATCCTATATTTCTATATTGGGCTAAGTTAGTGTGTTTTATTTTTGTCAAATTTTAGGTTGATGCACCTGTACCCACTGAAGCACTGGAGCAACTTGATGCGCAACACCAGACACTTAACAAGAAAAGGGGCATCACTCTGTTGAAGAAGTTATTAGCGCTAAGTGGTAGTGGATCTAAATTGGTGGTGGAGTTTGATAATGGAGGAAATCCAATTGGAGTGAACCGCAATAATTTTGTGAACTATCTTGGGTGTACCACTCGGAGCCATTGTGGTGTTAAGTATGACAATTGGCATAAAGTTCCTCAAGGGAAAAAAGACTTGATATGGAAGGATTTATGCGTGAGTTATTATTATTTGCAATTCTATTTTGTAGATTACAAATTCTATTATTTGCAATTCTATTTTGGATACTAGTTAATAACATTTCTATTTTACAGAATCTGTTTGCATTGGATGAGAAGTTGCATCGTAAAAATGTGATGCAACGCGCTGGAAAGATGCTTAGGAATTATAGGACAAATCTGAACAGAGAATACATAAAAGAGGGTGATAAGAAGAAGAAGTCAGCCCTTGAACAATGGAACTTCTTGGACAAAGAAGATTGGGACAATTTTGTTGCTTCAAGAAAATCTGAAGAATTCAAGGTATTAGGTGTCACTCCTAATTTAATTAATATACATTGTATTCACCTATTCAAGATTAGCATTTAGTGCTACTAACCAAATCATTAATGTGCATACTAACTAGGCCCGTGACGCACAAAAAGCAAGGCGTGCACTGAATGTGCATGACCACACTATGGGTCCAAAAGGCTATGCAAGCGTTCGCCAAAGACTACAGGCGGAGTCTGCGGCTACTCAGGAGTCTGCTCCTACTCAGGAGTCTGCCACACCCATGCCTCGCCATGATATCTGGATAACTGGCAGGCAAAACAAGAAGGGTGAAATAAAGAAGCCTGTAACTGCTGAGGCGGCTGCAAAAATGGTAAAATACAACTCTTAGAGAAATCGTTTGAATATTGCTTATTTGTGGTGTTAACTTACCAATTTCTATTTATGGTGATTAGCGGGAGCTGCACGAGCAGAGGAAACAAGGCACGTTCATCCCTCAGGGCACAAGGGATGAATTGACAGTTGCTCTGGGTAACCCAGAGCATCCTGGACGTGTTAGAGGTGTCGGCGCTGGTGTTGGCATCAAAGCATTCTTTGGGCCATCCCAGCGCAAACCCAGAGCAGGATTTTCTCAAGAAGAGGTAACCTATTCTTTTTTTAGAATGTTACTGCAAAAGGAAATTCATTAATAAGAAGCTAATGTTTCTTTTATCCATGTATAGGAGAATAAGAGAGTTGAGGATTTAGTTGCTAAGAAGATCAATGATGTAGTTGCTGAGAAGGTCAAGGAAGAATTGCTGCGGTGGCAGGCATCTCAGGATTCCAATACGCCTATGGCGACCCACTCTTCTCCTGATGCACAGACTGCGAGTAATCCTGGAGACCCATCGCCTAGCACGTCTGCTGTAAGTATTGTTTATGACATTGTAGTTAGTCTTTTCAAGTTGTTATGTTTTCAAGATGATATGTATATATGTATAATATTCTTTACGTAAATTTGTAGGCATTGAAGCCATGCCGCTTAAGAATGCAAGACTACGTTGTTGCAGAGGTGCAGGCTTACCCGTCCCTTCCTGGGGCAATGTTTCACGGGACTCCAATGCCACAGGGCTACGTTCGTGTGAGCCCGATACGTGTGTTACCTGATTGGAGAGAAGCTACATTGCCATATCCCCACCCGGATATTGATAGACTTGCTGATGCAGAAGGCGGGGTGATATTGTGGCCCAAATCAGATGTCGTCTACACGACTGAAATTGTAAGATAAATTTACATTGATTTAGACTGTTAATGTGTATATATGATGTCAACTGATCTGAAATTATATGTACAGGTTAAAAAGAAGACACCAGGAGCACCTAGGCCTCCACTTCCACTTCCCGCATTACCCGATTGGGTTCCAACTGACCTAACATACCCGTTAGGTCCTGCTTGTAGGGGAATGGCATGTTGGCTACGGGCACATAATGTACATTGCCCTATAATTATTTCTTTAGATGCAGATTATGCAGGTCAATCATACGATAGCTCTTTATTTATACAAGATATTATTGAGCTGTTTATGTATGATTGGCTGAATACATCAATGATAGAGACATGGATAAGGTGAGATCTTGTTTATACATCCATATACCTTGTGTAAGATCCGGTGATCTGGTTTCTTATATATTAATGCATACGCCTATATGTTTTGCAGCTACCTAGTCGAAGATCATTGCAAACAATTTGCATTTGATCATGTGGGATTTTTGATTCCATCATTGATTAGTTTGGTAGCTAAAGACCCTGATAATGTTCAACAATACTGTATAGATGCTTTTACAATTTTTGGTCAGCAAAAGAAGACGATAATAATAGCTCCATTCAATGTCAAGTAAGTTTACTTTATTTATAATTTGGACTTAAGAAAATTCCATTTTTATTTTGCATTTTGAGTTATTAATTGTTAACTTCTTACTTCTAGCGGTAGACATTGGGAGTTACTAGTTATTGTCCCCGGGACATTCACTGTTTATTATCTAGATCCTGTGGGGAGTACATTGAACACTAAAATTGGACACGTAATGAGAATGCCATTATTCTGGTGAGAAATATTTCATTTTTATATCCGTTAACATCTTTTATTACATTACTATTTACTTATGCAATTTATTGTGTTATATTAACATGTAGGGGTTTAGATGCATTCAAAAAGGCTGGAGGAATGGTCCCAAGGAAAAAGAACCAACCAATAAATTGGCAGAACGTACAAGTAAGTTCCCGACTCGAATATATATATTATTGATGTGAATTGTGCTTAGTTGTATTATTTTGTATGTTTCAATTTATAGTGTGCTACACAAGACAATGGCTGGGCATGCGCATACTATGTGATGCGATTTATGCAGATGATTATCAAATATGCCGCATTGGACATCGATACCATACATGAGGTATTATATATAGTCTCATTAGTTAGTATGCAATATATCAATCTTATATTATTTTTATATTATTACTTATATATATACATCATTCTCTTTGCAGGTGTTTAAAACTGACAACACTACAGGTAAACGTTTAAAAAATATACATGCTCCATATACGATGGAAGCATTAAATGAAGTAAGAGAAGAATGGGCAAAAGCCATACAAGCAGTGGCAACTGTAAGATATAATTGGGATGTTGATAGCGATAATGAATGATACTATGTAAATGAATATTTCTGAATGTTAATACATGTATTTGAATGTTTCTATATGTGTGAATGTGAGAATTGAATTGATGTCTGAATGTATGTACTTGTGTAGAATTTTGCTTGTGACTTTTGCAGGTTTGCGGCCTGTTTGTAGGCTGATATCAATGGATGTCGTAAACCTGCAGTTTAGAAAACTGAACTGCAGGTTCTCATCCTGCTGACCAGCCACAGCAGGCCTACAAACTGATATGAAAAAAAAAATATAAATAGGCGTCGGTTATTTATAGAAAACCGTCAGGAAAGACCTACAGCGTCGGTTTTTTTCAATAAACCGACGCCTGATGTGGCCAAAGCAGTCCTGGAAATGGCGTCGGATATTCCTATCAAACCGACGCCTATTTAACCTATAGGCGTCGGTCTTTTGGTATATAACCGACGCCAAAAGTGTTCGCGCCACAAAAAATGGCGTCATCTAGGGCACTTTATGCGTCGGTTATCTACTAAAAGACCGACGCTATATTCCATATAGGCGTCGGTTGTTTAGTACATAACCGACGCAGAAAGTGCCCTAGATGATGCCGTTTTTTGTGGCGCGAACACTTTTGGCGTCGGTTATATACCAAAAGACCGACGCCTATATGGAATATAGGCGTCGGTTAAAAAACCGACGCCGAAGTGTTCGACCTTTAGCGGCGCCCACATAGGCGTCGGTCAGAAACCGACGCCAAATGGGGTTAAACGACCGACGCAAAAGTCCGTTTCTGTAGTAGTGTGACCATTTCAGTATCTAGGATTTAAGTTGCAAATTTTCCAATTATTCTTTTTAGTGGGTCGGTTGCTTTCTTTCCTTTATCTTCGTCTTCCCGATCAATCGAACAGTAATAGCCGCAAAAGCGGCGCAAGGCTGGGAATCCAGAGAGGGCGATCATGGGTGCGATTGTGGGAAACCTAGCTTGATTCAGCTGTGCCCCTACCTCCGTCCTCCTTCTACTACCTTCCTTTCTTCTTCTTCCTCCCCAGCTTCGCCCTAGCCACCTGCCCTACCAGGCGCCGACCTGCAGCAGCAGTTGCTGGCCGGCTAGCTGCAACTGGCGACCATGGAGCCGGTTAGGGAGCACAAAGCTCCAGGAAAGAGCAGCGCCGAGTTCGACTAAGGACCCTGAGCAAAATCCGTAGCCCTAGCCACGACCAGCAAACCATCCGAGCTCCTCCTTCAACCTGTTTGTGAGAGGAACGGCTACTTGCAGCAGCAGGTCCGAACCAGGACCATTCTGAGCAAAGAACAACATCAAATCAACCACTTTGGGTTCATCCTAGAGGTTCTGGTGAGATTTTTTAGTTTAAGCCCAAGACTTAGCTTTAGATCGAGCCATATGTAGATTTTCTTTTGGGTAATGAAGCTAGTTGTTGTTTATTAGCAGGTCAGTGTCTTGGTCGCCCGAATTAGGTATGATTCGGCTGAGTTTCCTTTATAAGGAAATCAAACAGGGATTCGATCGGCCGAGATTGCAGATTGGTCGGCCGAGTTGTCAGCCGATCAGCCGAGTTGACTAGACTGATCGGCCGAGTTTCCAGCCAATCGGCCGAGTTTCTAGTTTGGTCGGCCGAGTTTCAGTACTGTGAGTAGTAGTTCATTCAGTAATCATTAATTAACTCAATTCAAATGTTTAATTGCTTCTGTATCAGTTAGTATAACTTCTAAACAGTGTAGTACATAAAATTAGAGTATGTTAGTTTCATTGGAACTTGAAATACTTAATATGCATAGTGAAAATGATGAAATTTCCTGTATTATAGTTGCAATGTATTTACTGATTTCAAAATAGATGTTTAGCATCGAAACTGGATAAATGATACTGAATCATGTTTAATGATGATAAAGGATATATATTTTCTTCATGTGTTATTTAGATTGTGCATTATGCATGAAATGTGATTTTCCTGTTTAAATGTTATTTGTTAATCGGTTAATAGACCTAGGTGCCCTAACACCGTAGAACCCCTAAAGGAAGGTCTGTTACTTAGGGGTGAAACTCGTGTTGCAACATCATCCGTGCTTGTGTCATGGACAAACGAGGAAAGAGAGGCAGTGTTCAACAATAATCCGTGCGTGTGTCACGGTGGCACTGGGAAAAAGAAAGAAAACTTGGTTATCTAACACCATTCGTGCGTGTGTCACGAAGGTAACCCTGTGAGACTCTCCGCCTGTGTGCTCATGTTAAAGGAGGAGTCTGGAGCACACGTGGTTGTGCAGCACACGTGGTTGTGCATTGAGGCCGTGGAGCCTAGGGTCCTGTAGCAGAGCAGGGCTGGCGTCAGACTTAGCATTTCCCGGGTGTGTCGCTAAGTCTTGTACGGTGGGACCGTAGCATGGACTTGTTGCGGATCTTTATATGCAGAGTACACTGCATATATTTAGGGCATAATAATAAAATCAATAAATAATCAAGTAGGTTCACAGTAAATTTATATAACTGTTCATTTACCTGAAATACCGGTTGATGCTTAAAAATGTGATTATTATCTGTATATCTGCTATGTCAATAGAACTGCCCTGTTTGAATTGTATATCTGTTTATTTTCAGTTAAATAACCTTATGAGTTGTTTAGTGATAGCTAAGTGAAATACTATTCAGTGAGCGAGTAGGCTCCTACCTCTACTCAAAACATTTTCAGGTTACCATCAGCAGCAGGAAATCAGAAGGATCGATTTATCCGTACGCCTAGTCGATAGAAGGTTCGTAGTTAGTAGTTAGAGGTCTCTTAGTCCTTTCCCCTCGATCTTTGGGACAAGGTGTGAGTGAGAGAGAGAATGTGTATAAAGATGTAAATTATCTGTTATGTTTTATTTTATGTCGGACAATGTAATATGTTGTAGACTCTGTTTATTTTGCTAGTCAGTTAATAAAGATGCTTCCGCAGTTTGTTTAGTTTCTTTTTACAGCATAATTCAGATTATCCTATTTATCTCTTTAAAAAGTTTTAAAAAGCGTAGAGTTGTTGGCTTTGGTGTAAATCCCATCCTGTCGCGTCCTAATCTCGTGGTTTGTGGTTAATGTGAGATCGGGGCGTGACATGAACATTCCCAACTAAAAGAAGAGCTATGTGAACATTCTTAACTAAAAGGAAAATCTATGTGAACATTCCCAACTAAAAGAAGAGCTATGTGAACATTCTCAACCAAAAGAAGAGCTATGTGAACATTCTCAATTAAAAGAAGAGCTATGTGAACATTCTCAACTAAAAGGAAAAGCTATGTGAACATTCCCAATTACATAGAGTTTACTGAGTGAACTTTCCTAAATGAATAAAGGATTGCTGAGTGAATTATCTCTGTTAGATATATATGTTTTTCTTTTGGCAAATATTCTTGAGTAATGATTGAAGTATGTTCTTTTATGCTTCTTCCTTGTCAATAATATGGACATCATATGTTAGGGGTTCATGCTCTGTATAAGTATAAACTTTGATAAGGTTGAATTAGTGAAAGGAACTTTGTGTGAATTACAGATCTATGGTATTTCCATAACATCAAGAAGTTAGGTGGAGACTTGAGGGCATGATTAATGAATAACATGTCCCTCATTTATCCTGGGATTTCGGGGACGAAATCCTTATAAGGGGGGGATAATTTGTAACATCCTTGACCTGGGTTATGTGTTAACCCTAGATGTTTTGCCTAATAAGGATGAGTAAATTCTTAATATTATCTTGGGAAAAGTAATTAGGGCTCATGAGAAACCTATGTTTCAATTTTGGTCTTGTTTGAACAATGTTGAAGCAATGTTTGCTTATTTTGGACTAAAGTGCAAATTACCCAAGTTGAGGGGTTTACTTGTAAATTGCACATGATAAAATGTTCCTCTGATGTTGAGACATCATAAGAATGAATATGATGTAGTGGTATGGTTTTCACAAGCTATGACACCAAGATTAAGCTTGTAAAGCAATCCTTGTGTATTAAAACATGTTTTGGTGTAAAGTGCAATTTACCCAAAATCTAAGGTTCAATATGCAAATTACCACTTCAAAAAGGTCCCTAATATTTCTTGGCATCTTGTAGAGCAAATAAAATGATAGGGGCGCCTCATTTGAATTAAGTTGGAGGAGAGAGAATCTTGATATTAAAATAATCAAGATTTAATCCTAAGTGAAACCCTAATTCAATTTAGGGCAAAAATGTATGTATTAATTATAGGTCCTTCAACCAAAATTAAAATGGTTGGATTCAGATGTGTGTGGATGATCTTAAAGCCTTGCAAAGGCACGAGCATATCCTAAGGAGGTGAAATTCCACTCACCATTATTATAAGAAAAAGAATTTCCACTCAAATATGGATATTCTTATTATAAGGGTTAAGGTGCTTAAATTATATTCCCTTAATTCATGGATAATGGAAGGGATCTCAGTGGGGATATATATGACCTTGTATGCAATAAAACAAGGGGGAAGTGGTGGCAACAATTTTGGAATAAATGGACTATTATAAAAGATATTCTCTCTCATCAATTTTCTTACAAAAGTCCCCTTTCCAAGCCAAAACAAAGGCTTTTTCAGATTTCTTTCTTTCCCCTTGCTTGGAAAACGACCAAGGAGCTGTGGAGGATCAGGAGGACGACCCCCAACCTGTTGGTAAGGTTCTTGACCTCCTTTCACCTTGAATCCATGGTGAAAATTGAAAATTTATGCATGAATTCTTCATATCTCAATCTCCTCTTCAATTCTAACCAATTCTTTTCACTCAAAGCTTGAGGACGACCCTTGGAATAGTGAAAGTAGTTGCATACACCATTTTTTCTGTGATATTGGAGCTTTGGAGCTCAATTGAAGGTGGGTTTTATAACTTGAACCCTTAATTTTATTATTGCAATCAATTCCTTATCAATTGGTGATCATTTCTACATTTCCGAAATTAAGTTTGGTTGATTGATGCAATCTACATGGAAATCACAGTAGATTTCGTGAGTTTGGAGCTTGATGATGATTACATCATCATAAGCACACACCTCCCCAAATATCTAGGGTAAACGGTTTCAATGTTGGGACCAAACGGTTTCACCAAACTGTCCAAACGGTTTGCAAAAATGTTTGGTGGTTTGGGTCCGAAACCGTTTGGGATGGTTGACCATTTGATATGGTTGACCATTTGAAGATATATGCTGTGGTGATTGTATTTTTATCCAATGGTTTCAATTGGTTTGATCTTGAAGGTTTCAATTGTGTATGATTACTTAATTGCAAACCCTAATCGACTAAGTGTTGAATTTCCAATTGATTGAGATAATGATTTGGGTTGATTGACCCAAACGGTTTCAAAACCATTTGGGGATCACCCAAACGGTTTCAAAACCATTTGGGGATCACCCAAACGGTCTCAAGACTGTTTGGGGGTCACCCAAGACCGTTTGGAGGTCTAGGTTTAACTATGGATAAGTGTTTGAAGATCCAAAGATATGGTATCAACCCTAATCGGCTAAGTGCTGATTTTGCAATTAAATAAGTTGATGGTTTGGGTTGATTGACCCAAACAGTTTCAAAACTGTTTGGGAATCACCCAAACGGTCTCAAGACCGTTTGAGGGTCACCCAAGACCATTTGGAGGTCTAGGGTTGAGCATGGTTGGTTATTTGATGATCCAAATATACCAAATTGAATTGCAACTAAGTGTTGATTTGATAATCAATCCAATGGTCCAAAACCCTAATTGGATGTCATGGTTTTTTACGATGGAATGGGTAAATGGTCTCAAGACCGTTTGGAGATCAACCAAACGGTCTAAAGACCATTTGGTGGTCATCCAAGACCGTTTGAGGTCAGGTCATATCATGTGATGACGATAGTTCATTGATTTCAATCGATTTGATTCCACAATGTCAACCATTGATGGATCCTCGATTTCAAACCCTAAGTGATGGTTTCTTGAATATCAAACCTAGTTCTATTGGGTTAAAAACCCTAAATTGAAGGTCTAATTGAATGGTGATTCAGTGGTCCAATTGATGAATACTTCAGTGGTTCAATTTATAATTGGTCCATGGATTGAAACATTGAGTCGATTGAGTGTTGAAGTGCCTTTTTGGTCCATGCGGTTTTGAGAGGGTTTGGACCAAATGGTTTCAAGACCATTTGGGTCCAAACGGTCTCAAGATTGTTCGAGTCCAAATGGTCTGAAGACCGTTGAGACCATTTGGGACCAAATGATCTCAAACCGTTTGGAGATCCAAAGTGCAAACGGTTTCAATACCTACCTTGTCCAATTGGTTTCAAGTAAAACTTGTTCAAATGATTTTCAACCAATTGATGTATGAGAACTAAGATCATTGAGGGTCTAAGTAATTGTAACGACCCTGTCTCCTGGTAACCCCCACTTAAGGGAGACCAAGAGAGCTGAGCCGTTATCTAATAACCTGGATCAAAGGTTCGACAAATAATCAATAATAATTAATAAACTTTACCAACTAAACTAAAAACTTCTATAAAATAAAAGTTTTCTTACCTTTAAAAAACTGGGAATTCTAAACTTCTAACCATGAAGGTACTGATCTAAACTTCTCATTTAATTCCACATATGCCACTTTACTGTTTGTTCTTTTCATTGTACCTAAACGCCGAAAAACAAAACATCGGTCAGCAAGAAGCTGGTATGTGGGGGAAACAGTAATCATGCAAATATGTTAACAACATAATCATTCAATTAATCATTTAACAACCAAGATTATGTTTTAAGCCACACTACTCAATTCTTACCTATCCCCTAACTCTGTGCTATCCCTACAGTGGACTTGTATGCTACCTCTCTTTAGGTAGATTCTTACCCCCATGGACCTACCTTACAGGTAGCCAATACCTAGGGTAATAGAGTCGCATGGCACTACCCAAAGGTAGCCCAATATCTAACTCATAATGACTTGATGGTCCTACCCCATTGGTAGCCATTTACTAAGTCATTTAATGACTTGATGGACCTACCCCATTGGTAGCCATTTACGAGGTCAATCCATAAAGCTACAGAGGGGACTAGGATCTGAGATAGTAGGCACATCTCTTATGTGATAGTCATATTCACATTATAATTTGCATGAATTAAATGCAACCAACAGTTTAATTTAAGTTATCGATAAAACCTCAAAAATCCTCGAGAAACTAATTCGGGATATTCATAGGTGTAACCACATACCTGTACATGTAGATTCAGGTGCAGGAATAATCCAAACAACAATGAGCGTACAAGCATTCAATAAGATCCTAAAACAATTATACAATTCCCTTTTATTACTCATGTCATCAAGATCTATTAAATATAGCTCTCTTCCTAGGGTTTCTAGTCTACTTTTAGGATTTCTATTGCAATTAGGGTTTCCCTTCATCTTTTACTATTTTAAACCCTAATTTAATGCAATTGATTACAAACCCTAGTTATCTCAACATCGAATCCTCAATTTCGGATTAAAGGCATAATTAACCATTAAATAAGTCCATTAAGCCTCTTTTACATTAAAGCTACAATTTTCATCCTTTTAATATATAACAAGATCATTATACACATTTATCATCAATTATGGTCCAATTCAAATATGAACTTGATTTTCCATTAACTCCACCTTTTATTCATGAGAAAACCATAATTACTACATTTAGGGTATTTATCCACAAATTAGGAACTTTAATGCTCGAAATAGCTTATAACCATGTAAACTCAGTTCTATACATGAAATTGAATAATTAAAGCCATTAGTAGTCCTAATTACCAACATTAGGATTTCAAGGCCCACTAAAGCCTATTTATTCACATAAACTCTAAATTAACTAATTTCGTGCAAATTTCATCTTTTTCGATCTTAATGTATCTCTTTATGATTAATAGGTTAATATCAACTTTAACCATCAATTAAACCCTACTAATCACATTAATCGTATTAAAATAGACCTTAATCTTTAATTCACTAAAGTTGATAACTTCTATTACTTTTCAAATTGGAAGAGTAATTAGCCTCTAAATGTATTTTTATTGGATTCCTCTCATTTTTCTGAGCAAAATTCATGTATAATGCGTGCTAATCTGATCTACGTATATTTAGTTACGATATTTGTAAGATTTCACTTACCAGAGCCAATCAGCAAGCACCACGTTGCCTTTTATCATGTAACGTTGCCTGTTGCTTTTGGAAACATAATCGAAAGTCGATTCTGCCCTCGATAAGTGAACTGGTACTTCAATACTCAGAAGGGTATACTCGTCAAGTGGCTAAAGGGTTGTCTTCCTCCTCCCGATACCACAACGGTGCCGACCTGCAGCCCTAGGCGCGTCTCAGGCCCCTCACCCTCGACTCTATCGACCTCCAGATCAGGTTCCTCCGCCCCCGCCGTGCCTCTGCGCATGTGAGGATACTGCGGGAGCGTAGCCACGACGACCGTTTCTGATCCACTAGTTCTGTAACCATGCCCGCCTGCAGCCAACCTGCTGCGTCTCGCAGCCTGCCTTGCACCTCCTCACTGCTCGAAACTCATCAGAACCTCCTCCCTACCTCCGCCACCCTCCATCACATACGACCAAGCCTCAAAAGGTGGCCGAGACAGCCAATGTTGTGAGTGCCTAGTCCGTGCTTCCGGTGGGTTCACAGCCTTCCAACAGGTGTTGTGTGAGGACGGGAGCAAGAAGATGGTGGCTGACCACTCTACGATGGTTTTGGGTGTGTCCTGCTTCCATCAAGTCCACTTAATGGTTCCTTGTTGTCCCATGGTCGCGCCACTCCTTAAACTTAGGGTTTTGAGCAAAAACTAGATGAAGAAGATGGTGGAATGTCTCGGATCTTCTTGGTCTCTAGGCCAAGGGTCCAAGCCTTTTATAGGGACAGATAGCACTGCCCTGGCACATCCCTGCATGAGGAAAACAAGTTCCTCCTCAACCCCGGTCACTAAACTTTCCTTGTTTGAGATATAACTTCTCTCTCTTAATATATTCCTTGTTTATTAGTATTCCTTGGCTAATAAGGAATCTATTTTCCTTAAGGAAATCCGAAAACTATCTCTCCCTTATTCTTCTTATGACTTTTATTTCATTGGTCTTGAATTTATATTCTCCTCAAGTAGGAAATACTTTCTTTTTTTAGTAAAACCACATAATTCCATTAATTATGTATTCACATTATCCTTATTTTGAAATTTTGGTATTTTCTCTTTCTTTCCTCTTCATTGGGACTCCTTGGATCCCAAGAAACTCTATTATTTCGAAATCCTTTTTATTGGATACTCATTATCCTTCTAGATGCATCTAAACGCATTATTCTTCATTACCATGTGTATTTCTCATTAAAATATTTCTTTTTGAGGATTTCTCTTTATTTCTCTTTTATTTTCCTCATTAGTATTCCTTTTATCATTAGGAATCCTTGGAATACGAAATTACACTAAGGATAACTCAATTATACCTCTTTTCACTTGTTTTTCACCTTTTACCATGGTTCTCAATTTCTTTCTTAATAAAGAAATACTTTATTAATATTTTCTTTTCTTATTGCTTTTCTTTGCAAGTTCGAACTCCTTGGAACCCAAGGAACCCATGTGGCACGAAATCCACCTCTAGATTAAGTTCTTTACCTTCTAGAGGTTTCCACATCTTACTTTTCTCGATTTCTTAATTAATTGAATTTCCTTGTTATTGGGCCCAATAGCCAATAAAGCCCACAATACAATCATAAAGGCTATTATAAATGAAATTACATCATTATTTGTCCAATATGTGAGTTTACATTTCTCATCATATGAACCCAAAATTGGGGTTGTAACATCCTTCCCCTCTTATAGGAATTTTGCCCTCAAAATTCCATCAAGCAAACAAACAATTCAGGATAAACCTTTCATATGTCCATCATGGCTCCCATGTGGCCTTACCCTTTCCATAGTGCTTCCTAAGAACCTTTATCATCTCAAACTCTAAGTTTATCTTCATCAAGAAACTTTGAGCTCAGTTTCATGGTGGTCAAACTCAACCTTGCATATCTTTCAAATTCCAGATAGCTCATGGTATCACATCCCCACAAGATGATCTCCTTAATACTCTTAGTGTTTGTAAACCATCCATGTATCATTGTTCCATGAGGGTATGTTATCATCTCTATCCTCATACCTTGTAGCAACGTTCCAACTCACATCATCTTTATCCTTAGTGTATGGCATGCGTACTGTCCTGTCTCTCACTCCCATAACAAGAGGAAATAAGCATTTGGCTGCAGTCCAAATACAGAGTTCTTCCCATTCCAAGAGTAGAGATGGTACATCCCACCTTGCCCGTACACTTTCAAATCCAAGTTGAAACATGCAGCTTATGTCTCAATATCACAAACATCATGATATCCACATTACTTCCATGGAAAACTGGTCTCAAACTTACTTGGTCCAAGCATAATCCTAGGTCATCTCCTCTAGGTCTATAGGGAGCTGACACTTTCGGGGTCATCCCTTTTCCCTTATGAATCATAGAGTGCCCTACTCATCTGCCCTTTGGGTCCCATGAGTTCATGAAGGTGATCAGTCTCCTAACCCATGGCCCTCAGACAATGATAGCTGTTACCTCTCGACCCCATGGTCATGTGCAACTAGGGAATTAGGCAAATCCTTCTCCCATCGGTCTTATCCCTACCTGACCCTAGGACAAACTTAGGATTCTATTATAGTACATGTCTGACTTAGAACCTTGCCAAAGCCTTCATCATCTCTCTCTGCATTCTTGGACTGTCTTTCATCCTTTCACAGGGATCATGGCGACCTGCCTACCTTGGTCAGGCCCCATACCAGTTACCTCCATGGTAACACATCCACTTGCACATAGAGATGAATATCTATGGGTCTATAGGATCATTCTCATGTCATGTACTCTTCACTTAGCTTCTCAAGATCCTATGAAACCTCCTTAGGTTTCCTCATACCAACAAAACTGGTAAATCCCCTACCAAAGGGTCCTTCTCCCAGGATGGGAGGAAAAGTACACCTTTATAACAAAGTTCACAAGCATCCCTAGGGTTTACATTCTCATGAGCATGCCTAAACCAACAACTACTAAGGCACAAGTACACCACCTATTAACTATGCTAGGTCATACTTGTTCTCTTTCCTCAACATTAGATCAACTTAGTTGTGAGGGGTTCATCAAACATATCCTTAACTTAAGGGATTTCCTTTACCTCTGCACATGAGGAGTACCATGCTCGAAACTATAGAGACTCAAATCTCATCATGAGCATCGGGTATACTACTTCCCCTCTTAGGCCTAGGAACCCTACGTTCTCCTTTGGATATCCAACTGCATGCTCAATCTCTTAACCATGAATCAAGCATGTCCAAGATATGTCATGTACTTTCATGATCCTTCTACTCGAGCAACACTTTGGAGTTGAGTCCTCTTCTAGGACAACCAACTAGGTATAAAGCCTCACAACTGGTTACTTAAACCTCCTCAGGGTCTAAAGCACACTTTATCTCATCCAGCAGGTAATCAATTATACCATAGGTACTAGAAGCATCCACTATTCCTCATGTCTCAGAATCTAAGCTTCCAACCTTCTTTCTTGGGTCCTGCTTTCTCTCTCTAGATCTAACTCCACATCCAGCCTCACTTCATGAAGTTGGATCAAGCTTACCAACATATCCCTACCTGGGTGAAGCCTTTGCTCAACTCATGTTTGGCTCAAGATTATCCTTAGCTCTTTATGTTTATCTCATAAGACATCCATCATGATTCCTTGTCTAGGGTTTCATCCTACTGTCAGCACTACTGACGAACTCTGGGTGCAAGCTACACCCTACTTGCACAAGCCCATAGGGTTCTATAGGTTCCTTTCTAACTTCTTCCATGAAGGAGCTATCCTTCGCTCAAACCTGCATGACCCTTCCCAGGGTTGGGTTGCCAAAAGTTCTAGGTCATCAACTTCTCATGGCTCATATGGCATCCAAGGCATATTTATCCAAACACCTGGTCTAATCTCATCATGCCATCTCTCTCTCTCTAACCTTCACTTAGGGTTAGGGATAACATCATCCTCAAAGGATGTGCTAGGTCTCTACTTTAATGGAAATCTCTACCTCCATGACTCACTTTTTCTACTCATCCTCCTGACAAGAAGGTCTAGCCTCAGGTTTCTCCTGAGGGAAATGACAACTTATGTCATACGACCTAAGCATGTATCTATTCTTTAGTTTGTGCTTAATCTATTACGCTTATGTCCATGACATCTTATTTACATGTTTTTTATTAATTTGGTGGAGGATTTCTTAATCCTTATCAACCTTACCCATACCTCAAGAGGGTGAGGAGAAGAGAGGAAACCCTAATCCTTAAGGTTCTTAACAAAATTTGAGTTGAGAAGGGATGAACGAGATGAGAGAGTCCTATAGGTATCTTATTTCGATTCATGCCCTAAGACTTTGGCCAGGCAGTCACACAATCTGGGAGTCCTCGTATTTCGACTAGAGGTGCGGAGGAAAATATTTCCAGCCCCCAGATGTGATCCTTTTCTAGACACCTCAATCTTTCAAACAATCCTCTAATAACTCCCTTGGGTTCTACAGAATTTGTAAAATTTAATAATTATTAAAGATTAAGTGAGGAACCTTCGCTCTGATACCAATTGTAACGACCCCGTCTCCCGGTAACCCCCACTTAAGGGAGACCAAGAGAGCAGAGTTGTTATCTAATAACCTGGATCAAAGGTTCGACAAATAATCAATAATAATTAATAAACTTTACCAACTAAACTGAAAACTTGTATAAAATAAAAGTTTGCTTACCTTTTAAAAACTGGGAATTCTAAACTTCTAACCATGAAGGTACTGATCTAACTAATCCTCCCGTGTACGTTAATTCTCATTTGATTCCACATATGCCACTTTACTGTTTGTTCTTTTCAATGTACCTAAAATGCCGACAAACAAAATGCCGGTCAGCAAGAAGCTGGTGTGTGGGGGAAACAATAATCATGCAAATATGTTAATAGTGTAATCATTCAATTAATCATTTAACAACCAAGATTATGTTTTAAGCCACACTACTCAATCCTTACCTATCCCCTAACTCTGTGCTATCCCTACAATGGACTTGTATGCTACCTCTCTTTAGGTAGATTCTTACCCCCATGGACCTACCTTACAGGTAGCCAATACCTAGGGTAATAGAGTCACATGGCACTACCCAAAGGTAGCCCAATATCTAACTCATAATGACTTGATGGTCCTACCCCATTGGTAGCCATTTACTAAGTCATTTAATGACTTGATTGACCTACCCCATTGGTAGCCATTTACTAGGTCAATCCATAAAGCTACAGAGGGGACTAGGATCTGAGCTAGTAGGCACATCTCTTATGTGATAGTCATATTCACATTATAATTTGCATGAATTATATGCAACCAACAGTTTAATTTAAGTCATCGATAAAACCTCAAAAATCCTCGAGAAACTAATTTAGGATATTCATAGGCGTTACCACATACCTGTACATGTAGATTCAGGTACAGGAATAATCCAAACAACAATGAGCATGCAAGCATTCAATAAGATCCTGAAACAATTATACAATTCCCTTTTATTACTCATGTCATCAAGATCTATTAAATCTAGCTCGCTTCCTAGGGTTTCTAGTCCACTTTTAGGATTTCTATTACAATTAGGGTTTCCCTTCATCTTTTACTATTTTAAACCCTAATTTAATGTAATTGATTACAAACCCTAGTTATCTCAACATCTAATCCTCAGTTTCAGATTAAAGGCATAATTAACCATTAAATAAGTCCATTAAGCCTCTTTTACATTAAAGCTACAATTTTCATCCTTTTTAATATATAACAAGATCATTATACACATTTATCATCAATTATGGTCCAATTCACATATGAACTTGATTTGCCATTAACTCCAACTTTTATTCATGAGAAAACCCTAATTACTACATTTAGGCTATTTATCCACAATTTAGGAACTTTAATGCTCGAAATAGCTTATAACCATATAAACTCAGTTTTATACATGAAATCGAATAATTAAAGCCATTAGTAGTCCTAATTACCAACATTAGGGTTTCAAGGCCCATTAAAGCCTATTTATGCACATAAACTCTAAATTAACTAATTTCATGCAAAATTCATCTTTTTTGATATTAATGTATCTCTTTATGATTAACAAGTTAATATCAACTTTAACCATTAATTAAACCCTACTAATCACATTAATCGTATTAAAATAGGCCTTAATTTTTAATTCACTAAAGTTGATCACTTCTATTACTTTTCAAATTGCAAGCGTAATTAGCCTCTAAATGTATTTTGATTGGATTCCTCTCATTTTTCTGAGCAAAATTCATGTATAATGTGCGCCAATCCAAGCTACATATATTTAGTTACGATATTTATAAGATTTCACTTACCAGAGCCAATCAACAAGCGCCATGTCGCCTTTAATCATGCAACATTGCATGTTGCTTTTGGAAACATAATTGAAAGTCGATTCTGCCCTCGATAAGTGAACTGGTACTTCAATACTCAGAAGGGTATTCTCGTCAAGTGGCTGAAGGGTTGTCTTCCTCCTCCCGATACCATAACGGTGCCGACCTGCAGCCCTAGGAGTGGCTCAGGCCCATCACCCTCGACTCTGTCGACCTCCATATCATTCCTCCGCCCCCGCCGTGCCTCTGCGCACGTGAGGATACTGTGGGAGCGTAGCCACGACGATCGTTTTTGATCCACCAGTTCTGCAACCACGCCAGCCTACAGACAACCTGCTATGTGTCGCGGCCTACCTTGCACCTCCTCACTGCTCGAAACTCATCAGAATCTCCTCCCTGCCTCCACCACCCTCCACTGCATACGACCAAGCCTCAAAAGGTGGCCGAGACAACCAATGTTGTGAGTGCCTAGTCCGTGCTTCCGGCGGGTTTACAGCGTCCCAACAAGTGTTGTGTGAGGATGGGAGCAAGAAGATGGTGGTTGACCACTCTACAATGGTTTTGGGTGCGTCCAGCTTCCATCAAGTCCACTTAATGGTTCCTTGTTGTCCCATGGTCACGCCACTCCTGAAACTTAGGGTTTTGAGCAAAAACTAGGTGAAGAAGATGGTGCAATGTCTCAGATCTTCTTGGGCTTCAGGCCAAGGGTCTAAGCCTTTTATAGGGACAGATAGCACTACCCTAGCACGTCCCTGCACGAGGAAAACAAGTTCCTCCTCAACCCCGGTCACTAAACTTTCCTTGTTTGAGATATAACTTCTCTGTCTTAATATATGCCTTGTTTATTAGTATTCCTTGGCTAATAAGAAACTATTTTCCTTAAGGAAATCTGAAAATTATCTCTCCCTTATTCTTCTTATGACTTATTTCATTGGCCTCGAATTTATATTCTCCTCAAGTAGGAAATACTTTCTTTTTTTTAGCAAAACCACATAATTCCATTAATTATGTATTCCCATTATTCTTATTTTGCAATTTTGGTATTTTCTCTTTCTTTCCTCTTCATTGGGACTCCTTGGATCCCAAGAAACTCTATTATTTCGAAATCTTTTTTATTGGATACTCATTAGTCTTCTAGATGCATCTAAATGCATTATTCTTCATTATCATGTGTATTTCTCATTAAAATATTTCTTTTTGAGGATTTCTCTTTATTTCTCTTTTATTTTCCTCATTAGTATTCCTTTTATCATTAGGAATCCTTGGAATACGAAATTCCACTAAGGGTAACTCAATTATACCTCTTTTGACTTGTTTTTCACATTTTACCATGGTTCTCAATTTCTTTCTTAATAAAGAAATAATTTATTAATCTTTTCTTTTCTTATTGCTTTTCTTTGCAACTTCGAACTCCTTGGAACCCAAGGAACCCATGTGGTACGAAATCCACCTTTGGATTAAGTTCTTTACCTTCTAGAGGTTTCCACATCTTACTTTTCTCGATTTCTTAATTAATTGAATTTCCTTGTTATTGGGCCCAATAGCCAATAAAGCCCACAATAAAATCATCAAGGCTATTGTAAATGAAATTACATCATTATTTGTCCAATATGAGAGTTTACATTTCTCATCATATGAACCCAAAATTGGGGTTGTAACAGTAATCAACTATGTGAAGATCAACATGGTTAATCCATTTGGACATCTCGTGTAATTGATGGTCCAATACGGTGAACCTATTTAAATACTTAATGCAATTGAAGATTTCAATGGTTAACCCAATTGATCACTTTGTGGAATTAAAAGTTTAATTGGTCAATTCTTTTGAACTCATTATATAATTGATGGTTTAATTGATTACACCATTTGGATATCTTCTATGGTCAAAGGTCAATCAACTATGTGTTTATTAAAGATGTAGACCTATGACGATTGTTAAGGTTAACCCTAGCTATGTGTACTCAACTGAAGAGTTGACCTAGATTAATCTTGGAGTAGTTAACATCCTAAAGAGAATGAGAGAGATGGATGCTTATATAATTAAGCCCTAATTCTCTCATTATGAGTAAACTATGTGATAAGGGTTGATCCATAATAATGAGATCATGAAACCCTAATCAATGAGCCTTAACCCTCATTAGAGCAATGCTATGTGTGAAACCCTAATCTAAGGCAAAGCTGAGTGTTGTCATAAATCCAGGGTGATGATGTAACCCTAACCGGGTATAACAATGATGGAAACCCTAATTTAATGGGAATTGTACATCCTAACACTAATTTGGGTTTGAGGTAAGAGAAACCTTACTTGGATGTGAATAGAAAACCTTAATCCTTAAAATGGAGTAAGGTGAATGAAACCCTAATATAGGGTAGTGCCACTAATCCTATGTGAAGACCTAGCACTGGGTGATGTGTTGTGAAATCTTAATTTCACATAATACTAGGTGAATCCTTGATATAGAAGGATGATTATATGAAACTCTATTGAAGAATATTACTATTTGAAATCCATAAATATATGGAATATGCTATGTGAATCCTCAAATTATAAGTATGGAGAAGTCTATTCCTAATAGTGGAATAGTAATTAATGTTATGTCAAATGTAACACCTAGAGAGGTTGATAATGGATATCCTTATACTAATAGTCCCTGACCTAAAGGGTGAGTCTATATCATTGGCAATGGTTACATATCCTAAGTGAGTGACTAATGACCAATACTTTACATGATAAATGTGATGAACCGGTGCATAAAGTATTAGGATGGGGAATACCCTAATACAAACTAAGTGTATAAACCCAAGTAAGATAATGGTGTTGAGGGAAGTGATACATCAAGATATGATAGATATCACATCCAACACCCCAATACTGGTATACCTTGATGTGTTATAAGTCCAGTATAATTGGATGAATGACACATGAGATGTGTCATGTCAATGGTTACATTGAGATGTAATGCACTCTGTTGAATGTAGGCTAAAATGCCTTATGAAAATGTTAATTCAAACATATAAACTATGATATAATCATATTCTGGCAAAGATGAGAGAGAAACTCATGCTGTGTGTTGATAATTCATTTAATGATGAATGATGAGAATAAATAATTATGATTGAATACTTATAATTATCCATATTGAATCCTTGCTATGTGATCCCTAATACAGGGTAATGTTATGTGAAACCCTAATACAGGGTAATGCTATGTAAAGTTCTAACACAGAGTAATCCTATGTGAAGTTCAAATACAGACTAATGGGTTATGAATGTAATAAGATAACCCTTGTATTGCATGGTACTGATATGTAATTGCATCATGATTACTAATCATGCAGATATGTTGAGATGATGAGCATAGCCAGGTATGACCTATGATGTTTTGTATATTGAAAATGTTCTATAGGCCTTATAAGCCTTCATATGATTTGTTGATTAGTGAGAGGTAATCTACAATTAATGAGTCATGTGTGTCACATGATGTGTTGATTATCTTAGATTGTTTATGAGCTTCATAAGCCATAATATGCCTTATTGCCTATTAAGGGGTAATAAGAGGTGGTATGAGCTTTGTGGACTATGTTCAGTGCTTTGTGTAGCAAGAATTATCATGTCCCTGGGTAAGATGATATGAAGGTATGAAGTTACCTAATAAGTGGTAACAAGTGTTCTATGGTGAGTTATGGGTTCAAATACCCAGATTCTATAATCATGATGATGAACTTGTTAGGAAGTGGAATTGTTCTTGATGAGTCGAGGGATTAAGATCCCAATACTTTGTGAAAAGAGAATGGCTACAGGCCATGACTCCACTATGACAATACCAGACATTAGATATATGAATCTAAGCCTGAAGTAAGTTAATGTTGTGGTGATGATTCTATAGTGAATAAATGTTATACATGTTCTTCATATTCCTTAAAGGATAAGTGACATGTTGTTCTTTCAAGTTACAACTGTAATGTTAGATAAGAATAATATTCTAATCAGTTAGACATTGAATTAGCTGCTGTCAATCAAATATGATTCCTATGTGCATATTTATCTTCATAAGCTGCAATAATAATGTTTCTGGTGGAGAGTTATATCTCTCGCTGGGGAAATTTACAATTGTCTCATCCCCATAAAAATCACATTTTTAGGTGGACACAGACGAGGAGGTAGGAATCCTTCAGTAGGTGAAGGACAGCATCAGCAGCAGTAGGGACAGCAGTGAAGTCTCAGGTGGAGACAATGGCTGTTATGCCTTGTATAGATGTAAATAGAGTCCTATTTGTCGTCTCTGCACTCTCAGGTCCTCGATTAGTAGTTAGTGCTTTCGAGATTTTGGCTCAGTGCCTCGAGATTTTATACTTCCTGTGTTTAGCATGACATGACAGCTAATGTTTGTAACTCACAAAAAGAGATGATACAAGTTATGTACTTTTGAAAACATAATGTAAATGTGTTACTTTTTTTCTATGTGAGAAAGTTTTTACTTGATGGATCTTTTGATAAAAAGGATTTAATTTCTAGTGATTTTTGGTAATCCGCTGCTTAGTGAATGCTTCTGCATTAGTTAATTATGTTTTCATGAGTTGTATGCCACAATTAAGTGGTATCAGAGCTCTAGGTTCGCTGAGTCTACAGAGACATAGGACTAAGGTTGTAGCGTCTATTCTAAGTGTCTTCCAGTTTATCTGATAGTATCTTCTGCTCACATAGAAGAAGAAGAACTTGAAGATGTCTGGACCACATGAAGAACATGCTGCTGAAGGCAGCACTGCTGCACCAGGAGTGGGTGCATGGGACCAGGCAAGAGGAGAAAAAGTGCTTGAGAATTCCCACCTTGACCTAATTAGGATAAATAATCCTATGTTATGCTCTTGAAGGGCAGGATAGGACAATAGTAATGCATATAGAAGACTGGATACTAGGATTACAACCTAAGTTACCAGTCTTAAATGCATAAACTTTGGGCTTTGAAAGGATTCCTGAGTGATATGGTCATGTTAGAACAGTGGAAATGTGGGAAAGATTATCATATGGAAAGAATGTAGACTCTAACATAAGTTTGGACAAACAGTACATCTGTGATGGTAGTGCCCAAGGAGGGGCAATAAGATAAGAATTAAGGTAAGATCTCCATAATTTTAGAGACGTTTGCCTAAATATTCTGAAAAGCCAAAAGTTTTTGGTTTCACCAGTGCAATAGATGCCTAGTGCACCAGGGCAGTAGCCACTAAGAGAAGGCAAAAACAGCAACATGAAATAACTGGACACTATGTGTTGAAAACAACCTAATGTGATAAGTGACCTTGAGGGGTAATACTTAAATGAAATATATTCAATCTGATACTTCATATTATGATCTATGTGTTAAAGATATGAAAGTAGTTGTTTTTTAACTTCCTTTGACTAGTCCTATAAGGACACAAGGGAAATGAGAACTTATATCTTACTTAGTGTTTCTTAGAATGTTTTATAATCTCCTTTATCTGTGTGTTGAAAGATGAGATTTAGAAGTAATGCTTGAAGAAAAATTTAAGAATGGAAAATCATGTGTGTATAATGATATGAAAAGTGAGGAATATGATAGTAAGTAAAGTGCATACTACCTAATCTCAATACTTATATACCTTGGCCAGGTATATGATTATTGAAGATAAGGCAAGTATGCAACTCTTATATTGTTATCTTTTTTATTACTCTGATCAAGTAGTCATTCTGAAACAATCTAGAGAGTATAATGAAACTAAAAGAAAAAGCTATGTGAACATTCCCAACTAAAAGAAGATCTATGTGAACATTTTCAACTAAAAGGAAAATCTATGTGAACATTCCCAACTAAAAGAAGAGCTATGTGAACATTCTCAACTAAAAGGAAAAGCTATGTGAACATTCCCAACTAAAAGAAGAGCTATGTGAACATTCTTAACTAAAAGGAAAATCTATGTGAACATTCCCAACTAAAAGAAGAGCTATGTGAACATTCTCAACTAAAAGTAAAAACTATGTGAACATTCCCAACTAAAAGAAGAGCTATGTGAACATTCTTAACTAAAAGGAAAAGCTATGTAAACATTTCCAACTAAAATAACAACTATGTGAACATTCTCAACCAAAAGAAGAGCTATGTGAACATTCTCAATTAAAAGAAGGGCTATGTGAACATTCTCAACTAAAAGGAAAAGCTATGTGAACATTACCAATTACATAGCGTTTGTTGAGTGAACTTTCCTAAATGAATAAAGGATTTCTGAGTGAATTATCTCTGTTATATATATATGTTTTTCTTTTGGAAAATATTCTTGAGTAATGATTGAAGCATGTTCTTTTATGCTTCTTCCTTGTCAATAATATGCACATCATATGTTAGGGGTTCATGCTCTGTATAAGCATAAACTTTGATAAGGTTGAATTAGTGAAGGGAAATTTGTGTGAATTACAGATCTATGGTATTTCCATAACATCAAGAAGTTAGGTGGAGACTTGAGGGCATGATTACTGAATAAAATGTCCCTCATTTTTCCTGGGATTTCGGGGACGAAATCCTTATAGGGGGGATAATTTATAACATCCCTGACCTGGGTTATGTTTTAACCCTAGATGTTTTGCCTAATAAAGATGAGTAAATTCTTAATCTTATCCTGGGAAAAGTAATTAGGGCTCATGAGAAACCTATGTTTCAATTTTCATCTTGTTTGAACATTGTTGAAGCAATGTTTGCTTATTTTGGACTAAAATGCAAATTACCCAAGTTGAGGGGTTTACTTGCAAATTGCACATGATAAAATGTTACTCTGATGTTGAGACATCATAAGAATTAATATGATGTAGTGTTATGGTTTTCACAAGCTTGGACACCAAGATTAAGCTTGTAAAGCAATCCTTGTGTATTAAAACCTATTTTGGTGTAAAGTGCAATTTACCCAAAGTCTAGGGTTCAATATGCAAATTACCACTTCAAAAAGGTCCCTAATGTATCTTGTCATCTTTTAGAGAAAATAAAATGAGAGGGGCGCCTCATTTGAATTAAGTTGTAGGAGAGAGAATCTTGATATTAAAATAATCAAGATTTAATCCTAAGTGAAACCCTAATTCAATTTAGGGGAAAAATGTATGTATTAATTATAGGGCCTTCAAAAAAAATTAAAATGGTTGGATTCATATGTGTGTGGATGATCTTAAAGCCTTGCAAAGGCACGAGCATATCCTAAGGAGGTGAAATTCAACTCACCATTATTATAAGAAAAAGAGTTCCCACTCAAATATGGATATTCTTATTATAAGGGTTAAGGTGCTTAATTTCTTTTCCCTTAATTCAAGGATAATGGAAGGGATCTATGTGGGGATAGAGATTCCCTTTCATGCAAGTAACCAAGGGGGAAGTGGTGGCAACAATTTTGAAATAAATAGACTTTTATAAAATATTTTCTCTCTCATCAATTTTCTTATAAAAGTACCCTTTCCAAGCCAAAACAAAGGCTTTTTCGGATTTCTTTCTTTCCCCTTGCTTGGAAAACGACCAAGGAGCTGTGGAGGAGCAGGAGGACGACCCCCAACCTGTTGGTAAGGTTCTTGACCTCCTTTCACCTTGAATCCATGGTGAAAATCAAAAATTTATGCATGAATTCTTCATATCTCGATCCCCTCTTCAATTCTAACCAATTCTTTTCACTCAAAACTTGAGGACAACCCTTGGAATAGTGAAAGGAGTTGCATCCACCATTGGTTCTGTGAGATTGGAGCTTTGGAGCTCAATTGGAGGTGGGTTTTATAACTTGAACCCTTAATTTTATTATTCCAATCAATTCCTTATCAATTGGTGATCATTTCTACATTTCCGAAATTAAGTTTGGTTGATTGATGCAATCTCCATGGAAATCATAGTAGATTTCATGAGTTTGGAGCTTGATGATAATGACATCATCATAAGCACACACCTCCCCAAATATCTAGGGTAAATGGTTTCAATGTTGGGACCAAACGGTTTCACCAAACCGTTTGGTGACCAAATTGTTTGCAAAAACATATGGTGGTTTGGGTCCCAAACCGTTTGGGATGGTTGGACTGTAGAAAAACAACTAGTTGTAGGAGAGTGTGTTGGTGACTAGTACACTGACAGGAGGGTGCGACTCTTTTTGATTCCTTGTGGGACAAGGAGATCGGAGTTCCAGGTGGTCCGTGTGGACTATTTTAGAGGCGGGAGAATTCTGCCGCTCAAAGGACAACTGTCAATCCTGCCAGTCCCGATGAGACCAGGAGGTGCCAATCCTGGTGTGACCAGGAGTTGCATAGACACCGTCCAAGACCGGAGGTGAAGACCATGCATGTTATGACCCACATCGAGTTTTTCTGGTAAGTACTGTGATTAGTGCATCATCATGTTGATTAAGTTAAATAAGTGTTTGCATAAGTGATTAGTGTTTTGATTAGCTAAGACAAGCTAATTGGCATGTTTTTATGCATTGGGGTTGTAGAGGATCTCACACTTGAAAAGTTCCAAAAGAAATCGTGTTAATCAGACCTTCGAGGCAAGAGTTATGACGTTTTCATGTTCCTTTGGACTTGGATGCAATTTTACCAGAATTTGTTTTCCTTAAACGGGTCGGTTGTTTTTATTTCCTTTATCCTTTCTTATCCTTCACCAGATACAATAGAGAGCAGCCGTAAGTGGCGCCCAAACCACCTAGCCAGACCGATCGCAGTAGAGGGAGAGAAGAGTGCAGGCGATTTTGGGCGATTCACGATCTCTTCACCTCTGACAAGCTAGGGTGCCACTTTCCCTTCTTCTTCCTTCTCTGCCTTCCCCCTCCATCCTAGACCTAGATACTTGCTTGGGAGGCCGACCAGCAGTAGGTGCGGCGCCCGACAACAAGCAGATCATGCGGCCATGATTCGGAGAGAAGCGGGTGCTCTTGCTTCAGCCAGCGGCCAGCCGTGCATCGACAACTCTTTTCCTCACCTTGACCACCAAGATCGGTGCTCATCTAGCAAGGGGCGGTGCCCCTACCTTACAGCAGAAGTAGCAGTTTCACGTAGCAGCATCCATGGGCTACTAGGGTGTGATAAGCAACATCTGGTGACAACTTTAAGCTCTGTTCATGAGGTCCTAGCAGTAATCTGCAGCCATCAAGCCTTGAGCAGCATCTAGCTAGCTCTGTCCGTTTTCAATCTGTGCATGTGTGTATTACTGCTTGATTGCAGAAGGTCCGACCATAAATACCTTGGGTACAAGAGGCACCAAATAGAGGTAGCTTTGACTTCGGCTTGAGGTTCCGATCAGGAATCTGTAGCTTATAGCCTTGATTAGGCACTAAATCGAGTTCCTTTCCAACATGTGTGTGAAGCAGGTTCCTGTCAGAACTGAATCGAGGTAGAAGAAGACTCAGAAATCATATGGAATCTGGTCTCTAGATGCGTTTTCGGACAAATTCAGACATCCCGAATCGACGTGAGTAGGATTTCACTCACTATTTAAGATTTAACTCTACAAAGCAGAATTTTTTGGTAAATTACGCGTTTTTCGCTGATAACAGGCGTTGGGCAGTATTTGGCGTCGTCCAACTTTTTATTTCATAAATCGTTTATTTATGCTTTAATATGATTTGGATTAGAATCTGATGAGTATGGATTAGACCAGTGAATTTATATAGTTCATCGGAACCTAAATTGCTAAGTGTGAATGTTGAAATTAGTAATACACGATCGATAATGGTACGGTTTGGATATAAACCCAGACAATACAAATTTTTGTAAATCATCAGATGCACGACTTCAAAGAAAGTATGATAACATAAAAATATGCAATAAAACCCTAGTTGCATGCTTCCTCTTATGTTAATGTGTGTGAATTTACATTTACATGAATTGGCACATTTCTCTGAGATATTACTAGAAATTCTCAAGTATTGTTAATAATTCGTATTATGATACGTAAGTAACTCTTAATTGAGTTATGAGATGCACAAACTAGGATTAGGGTTAATGTGCACGTTGTTCGAGAAATTTTAGATAATTGATAAATGTTACAGACAATTTCTGAAGTAATTACTCTTATCAGTGCAATAAGATGTTTAATTGCATGAATTCAGTATGTATGTGCCAAATTGACATGAGTCTGGGTTATTTATGAATTTTAAATCTGCCTGCATGCATGATATAATGATTAATCAATATTTATAATGATTTTTAGTATAATGCTCTATCAATTCGAGAATGATATCGTATTGTGATTTGAACTGCAATCAAATAGATGGGGTAACTGAAACCCTAAGGATAGGGTGTTGCCATGTGATAAGTGAATGAGGTAACTGAAACCCTAAGGATAGGGTGTTCAATGATTCAAGTATTTTTATATCAAAATTCTTAATATGAGATGTGGTGATGCTTAACTATTCAATTGCATGATTTTAGTGTATAAAGTGCCAAATTGACATGCATTCTTTTTACTTAAGAATTTTAGTCTGCCTACATGTATAGTATGATGATTATTCAATATTTTATAGTGTTTTGAATATACTACTCTGTCAAATTTAGAATGATATTCATGTTGTGTTGTAAATTTCAAGTAAATAGACTCGGTACCATAGAGATACCAAAGTCCATAACATGTAAGAGAGAGATGCAATGTAGTAAGAGACTTTCTAGAATAATAAAATATTAGATTAAAGGCCCTGACACCGTAGAACCCCTTTGAGAGGTCTATACCGTAAGGGTGAAATGACCTACCTGGCGGTGCGTCCAATAAGGTCGGAGACTCGTGTCCAACACTAACTGGACGTCTCGGTGGCACGATAGTACAGTTTGTAGTGTCCAACACTAACCAGACATCCTGGTGGCACTAGAGAGAAGTTTATTGTATCCAGCACTACCCATACGCCCTGGTGGCACTGAGGTATAGAAAAGTGTGTCCAACACTTACCAGACGTCCTGGTGGCACAGCTTGACTCTCCTCCTGTGTACTCATCTTAGAGGAGGAGTCCAGTTTACGACACCAAAAGGATGTCGAGGCCAGAGAGCCTGAGTCATGTAGCAGACCAGGACAACATTCAGTCTTAGCTATCCCGGGGTGTCGGCTAAGTCTTGTACGGTGGGATCGTAGTTCGCTACGAGTCTTCATATGTAGAGTACACTGCATATGATCAGGGCATAAGATAAAATATGTTGATATAGGTTCACAGAGTTTTTATTTAGTTAAAGAGTTAAGAAAGAGATGAGTTAGCTTCACAGTAGTAGTTCTTTAAGTATTTTCTATTAAATAATTGTATCTACAACTTTGCATCAATTGTTATCATAATGAAATGTTGACAACTTCTGTTGTTTAAATTAAATTTCTTAGACCTGCTCAGTGTAGTATTCCTTACATATTATTCCAAATAATAAACATAAATGAGTTATCTGTGATGGTTGGTGAAATTCTATTCACTGAGCCAGTAGCTCACCAACCTACTGAAACATTTTTCAGGTCAACGTTAGTACGAGGAAGTTGAAGGATCGTATCACTTGAGTACATAGAATGTAGTTAGTAGTTAGTTAGAGGTCTCTTAGTCCTTTCCCCTCGGTCCTTGGGCATGTGGTGGGTTAGAGAGAGAATGTGGTGAAATATGTAATTAGTTTTCAATTATTTGCTGTGTTTTATAGTCTGCATGAGAAATGTAATATGTCATGTAAGCTTGTTTTTATTCTTAGTAAGGTTAATGGAAAGTCGCTTCCGCAATTTATTTATAATTAGATGCTATTCAGTTTTTATGATTTTCATTTAAGTTAATCTAAGTGATCAAGAAAATAAAAAGTTGAGTAGTTTACCAAGGGTGACTCCCCGATGTTCGGGGTCATTAGAGATGGCACGGAGGTCAGGGCATCTCAACAGCTTTGGTATCAGAGCATAGGTTGAGTACATGGTTACTCTAAGTCAAGGTCAGGGGATGACAAGAGACCAATAGGATTAGGACTTAGGTGTCTTCCTTCTAACTACAATTTTGTAACAGGAAGTGTTCTGTTATACTATTGCAGATGGTACGAAGAGGATGTGGTCATGAGAACCAAGTAGAGAGCTGAGGCTGAGTCGTTAGGGACTATTAGGATCGAAACATAGAGTTATAAGTGAGGTAGATAGGAAATGATCTGTCTCTAGCTCTGGGAAGTCTGAGTATTTAGGTACCCTGGCCAGGTATCTGAGTACTTCGATTGACCAGTATCAAGCTACTCTGTCCATTCTTCTCTGGATGCCCTGGCCAGGTATGCAGAGGAAGGATGGGCTAGAGAGAAACCCTAGAAATCTTAGGGTTAAGAAATTGGAAATTAATGTAGGAGTAAGAGATTAAACATAGGATGTGATACAACTCTTGCTTTATATTGCTTATTTGATTAGAAATCACTAGAAATCCTCTTATATGTATGAATTTAGATTTTTAGTTTGTAGAATAAATATGATTCTTTTATATTGTTGTGTGTCATGAAGTGATTTATTTATTGTTTATATTCTTTGTATTTAGTAGACCAAAAGTTATGTTTAAATGAGTTTGTCCTAAGTGGATATTCTTTCCACATGTTTGAGATTAATAGGATTTGGTTAATCTTGAGTAGCTCTTGGCTTCAGGACTACATGTTTGGCCTGGTCTGGCTGGCAGGATGTGTTACTGGGATCTAATGACTCCTATTAATAGTATAATAAGAGTAGACTCTGGATAATTTAGACCCACATCATAGTGAGAATGTAAATACACTAACATGTTGAGATATAAGGGAAAGATTAGAACAACTAAGAATTAGTTGGAACTGTTATCAGAGACCCAATGTTGGGGCCTCATATGGGCAATCCTTAATTTGAAATAAAGGAATACGATATAAGGTTCAGATTAAATTTAATGATTAATATTATATGAATTGTAAATATGATAATATGGAAAAGATATGACAAAAGTATAAGATAGTAAGAATCAACCATGGAATGGATCATGTAATAAAGTAAAATACTTTTATGTACGTCAAAGCAAAGGGAAAATAGAAGAAAAGAGTTAAGTATACAATAAGTACATAGAGATAAAGAGCCTTATGTAAATCTTAAGACCAGGATAAGAAATTTAGTTGAATCAAGAGAAATGTTAGAAATGATGACCTTGATTAAGGAATGAGGATTACATGACATAATTGAGAGTATGGAATGTATACCTTTATTATGAAGTTTAATACATTCATACATACTACCTTTGGATTTAAGTCTCTATAGACTAACAAATTAGTTCCTAAAATAAAGAATAAATGTGTAATTTAGAAAAAGAATGAATCATATATGATGCATAACTACTATGGTAGAGACATCTAAGTGAATGAAATAATGACACACAATATGATGATGAAACCCTAGCAAGGTAAATTGAGAATGCAATTTATCTGAATGTCCAAATAAGATAAAGCAAATTCCAGTGATAAGATAAGGAAGACTTTAGTAAAACTTATGAGATCCAAAGTTTGCATTTCAAACTAAGGGAGCAAGTCACATCACAATAATGTTATGTTACTGATAAGGACCAAACCCTAGAATGTTTAGAGTTGAAGTAGTTCAAGGGATGTCGCTAGTGATTTGATCGCGAATACTAGCATCTTTATAAAATAAGATCATGAGATTCTATGAAAGGTAAGCTAGCACTAATGAAATCTAGGGTTTAAAGGTAGTTAGTCTGAAAGGTAGATAAAAAACATGAAAATGACTCAGAGAAAAGAGTAAGATATGAATTTGAAATGTAACAAATGTTTTTTGAACAAAAGGAGAAATATAATATAAGTGAAGTGTGTTATGAAATAAATTCTTATAGTAGTAACAAGAAGTAAGTAGCATAGAATGAGGAGTATTATCTGACACATGACTTGGAGTTAGCTGTTGTAGTTCATGCTCTTAAGACATGGCGTCACTATATTTATGGTGAGACATACCAGGTTTTTACAGATCATAAGAGCTTGAAATATATCTTCACCTAGAAGGATCTGAATCTTAGACAGCGGAGATGGTTAGAATTGATCAAAGATTATGATGTGACCATAGATTATCATCCTAGTAAAGCGAATGTGGTAGCAGATGCCCTCAGCAGAAAGTCTAGTTCAACAGCTGATGCATTTTCTATGGCATGTTTCAAGAGAGACCTGCTAGTAGAAATGCGGAAGTTGAACTTAGACTTAGGGGTGTCAGAACAGAGTGGTTTGATTGGTCAGATGCAAGTCAAGCCTACTTTTTATGATCAAATCAAGGAACTTCAGCAGAATGATAATGAGTTACAACAGATCATGTAGGATATGACCAAGGGAAAAAGACCAGAGTTTAGGTTTTCAGATGATGGTGTGTTGTATCAGCATGACAGGTTGCGTGTACCTCGAGGCAGTGATTTGAAAGAACAAATTTTTGAGGAAGCATATGCATCGATGTACGCTATGCATCCAGGCAACACTAAGATGTACAAGAATCTCAAGGAGTTGTACTGGTGGTCAGGTATGAAAAATGATGTACCTGAGTACATGGCTAGATGTAGTGTATGCCAGCAGGTTAAGGCTGAGCATCTGAAATCTACATGTACCTTGCAATCTCTCCCTATACTAGAATGGAAATGGGAACACATCATAATGGATTTTGTGATAGGGTTACCTAGAACACCTAAAGGTTGTGACTCGATATGGGTGATTGTGGATAGATTGACTAAGTCAGCTCACTTTCTTCCTCTTAAGTCAACCTTTGATGTCCCAAAGTTGGCTAAGTTATACGTGGATGAAATAGTCAGGTTGCATGGTATTCCAGTTTCAATTATATTTGATAGAGATCCTAAGTTCACATTCATGTTTTGGAATCAGTTGCATCGTGCTTTGGGTACAAAGTTAAGACTCAGTACAACTTTTCACCTGTAGATGGATGGTCAGTCTAAGAGGACAATTCAGACTCTTGAGGATATGCTGAGAGCATGTGTCTTGCATTTCAGTGGAAGTTGGAATGAACACTTGAGCCTTATAGAGTTTGCATACAATAATAGTCATCATTCTTGTCTTAGAATGACCCCATATGAAGCTCTGTATGGAAGACAATGTAGATCACCCATATGTTGATACGAGGTGGGTGAAAAGTAGATTTTTGGATAAGAGATAATGGATTGTACTACTGAAAAAATTACAGTGATAAGAGAACAGTTGAAAACTGCACAGGACAGGCAGAAGAGTTAAGCTGAGAAGAGACATAGACCTCTTGAGTTTGAGGTTGGTGATGAAGTGTATCTGAAGGTTTCACCTTGGAAAGGAGTGTTGAGGTTTGGTAAGAGAGGCAACTAACACCTAGGTTTATGGGCCCATATCCTGTCATTGAAAGAATTGGACCTGTAGCCTACATATTGGATTTTCCATCCGAGTTGGATAATTTACATGATGTGTTTCATGTATCGATGCTGAAGAAGTGTTACCCTGGTATAGAAAAGATAATGTACCTAGAACCTGTACATCTTAGACCTGATGTGTCCTATGTTGAAGGACCAGTATAGATAGTTGATCGGAGAATCAAGAAGCTTTAGAATCACGACATACCATTAGTGAAAGTTTTGTGGAGGAATCATAACCTAGAGGAAGCTATGTGGGAGCTTGAATCTGAGATGGGTAACAAGCTTCCTTTTCTCTTTTAGGAATTTCGGGATGAAATTCTTATAAGGGAGGGAGATTGTTATGACCCACATCGAGTTTATCTGGTAAGTATTGTGATTAGTGCATCATCATGTTGATTAAGTTAAATAAGTGTTTTCATATGTGATTAGTGTTTTGATTAGCTGAGACAAGCTAATTGGTATGTTTTTATTCCTTGGGATTGTATAGGATCTCACACTTGAAAAGTTGCAAAAGAAATCATGTTAATCGGACCTTCGAGGCAAGAGTTATGATGTTTTCATGTTCCTTTGGATTGGATGCAATTTTACCAGAATTTATTTTCCTTAAGTGGGTCGGTTGGTTTTCTTTCCTTTATCCTTTCTTCTCCTTCACCTGATACAATAGAGAGCAGCCGTAAGTGGTGCCCAAACCACCCAGCCAGACTGATCGCAGCAGATGGAGAGAAGAGTGCAGGTGATTTTGGGCGATTCACGATCTCTTCACCTCCAACCAGCTAGGGCGCCACTTTCCCTTCTTCTTCCTCCTCTGCCTTCCCCCTCCATCCTCGACCTAGATACTTGCTTGGGCGGCCGACCAATAGTAGGTGTGGCACCCAACAACAAGCAGATCATGCGGCCACAATTGGGAGAGAAGCGGGTGCTCTTGCTTCGGCCAGCGGCCAGCCGCACATCGATCACTCTTTTCCTCACCTTAACCACCAAGATCGATGCTCATCTAGCAAGGGTCGGTGCCCCTACCTTGCAGCAGCAGAAGCAGTTGCACATAGCAGCGGCCACGGGCTACTAGGGCGTGAGCATCAACATCCGGTGACAACATTAAGGTCCATTCATGAGGTCCTAGCAGCAATTTGCATCCATCAAGCCTTGAGCAGCATCTAGCTAGCTCTGTCCATTTTCAATATGTGCATGCGTGTGTTACTTCTTAATTGCAGAAGGTCCGGTCAGAAATAGCTTGGGTGCAAGAGGCACCAAAGAGAGGTAGCTTTGACTTCGACTTGAGGTTCCGATCAGGAATACGTAGCTTATAGCCTTGATTAGGCACTAAATCGAGTTCCTTTCCAACATGTGTGTGAAGCAGGTTCCTGCCAGAACTGAATCGAGGTAGAAGAAGACTCAGGAATCATCTGGAATCTGGTCTCTAGACGCATTTCTGGATGAATCCGGACATCCTGAATCACTGTGAGTAGGATTTCACTCACTATCTAGGATTTAACTCTGCAAAGCAGAAATTTTTGGTAAATTACGCATTTTTCGCTGATAACAGGCGTTGGGCAGTATTTGGCGTCGCCCAACTTTTTATTTCATAAATCATTTCTTTATGCTTTAATATGATTTGGATTAGCATCTGATCAGTGTGGATTGGACCAGTGAATTTATATAGTTCATCGGAACCTAAATTGCTAAGTGTGAATGTTGAAATTAGTAATACACGATCGATAATGGTACGATTTGGATATAAACCCAGACAATACAATTTTTTGTAAATTATCAGATGCACGACTTCAAAGAAAGTACGATAACATAAAAATATGCAATAAAACCCTAGTTGCGTGCTTCCTCTTATGTTAATGTGTTTGAATTAACATTTACATGAATTGGCACATTTCTCTGAGATATTACTAGAAATTCTCAAGTATTGTTAATCATTCATGTTATGCTACGTAAGTAACTCTTAATTGAGTTATGAGATGCACAAACCAGGATTAGGGTTAATGAGCACATTCTTTGAGAAATTTTAGATAATTGATAAATGTTACAGATAATTTCTCATATGTGAAGTAATTACTCTTATCAGTGAAATAAGATGTTCAATTGCATGAATTCAGTATGTATGTGCCAAATTGACATGAGTTTGGGTTATTTATGAATTGTAAATCTTCCTGCATGCATGATATAAGGATTAATCAATATTTACAATAATTTTGAGTATATTGCTCTATCAGTTCGAGAATGATATCATATTGTGATTTGAACTGCAATCAAATAGATGGGGTAACTAAAACCCTAAGGATAGGGTGTTTCCATGTGATAAGTGAATGAGGTAATTGAAACCCTAAGGATAGGGTGTTCAATGATTCAAGTATTTTGATATCAAAATTCTCAATATGAGATGTGGTGATGCTTAACAGTTCAATTGCATGATTTTAGTGTATAAAGTGTCAAATTGACATGCATTCTATTTATTTAAGAATTTTAGTCTGCCTGCATGTATATTATGATGATTATTCAGTATTTTATAGTGTTTTGAATATACTACCCTATCAAATTTAGAATGATATTCATGTCGTGTTGTAAAGTTCAAGTAAATAGACTCAGTACCATAGAGATACCAAAGTCCAGAACATGTAAGAGAGAGATGCAATGTAGTAAGAGCCTTTCCATAATAATAAAATATTATATTAAGGGCCCTGACACCGTAGAACCCCTTTGAGAGGTGTGTACCCTAGGGGTGAAACAACCTACCTGGCGGTGCGTCTAGTAAGGTCAAAGACTCGTGTCCAACACTAACCGGACATCTCGGTGGCATGAGAGTACAATTTGTAGTGTCCAACACTAACCAGATGTCCTAGTGGCACTAGAGAGCAGTTTACAGTGTCCAACACTAACTAGACGTCCTGGTGGCACTGAGGTATAGAAAAGTGTGTCCAACACTTACCAGACGTCCTGGTGGCACGGCTTGACTCTCTGCCTGTGTACTCAGCTTAGAGGAGGAGTCCAGTTTACGAAACCAAAAGGATGTCGAGGCCAGAGAGCCTGAGTCCTGTAGCAGACCAGGACAACAGTCAGTCTTAGCTATCCTGGGGTGTCTGCTAAATCTTGTACGGTGGGATCGTAGTTCTCTACAAGTCTTCATATGTAGATTACACTGCATATGATCAGGGCATAAGATTAAATATGTTCATATAGGTTCATAGAGTTTTTATTTAGTTAAATAGTTAAGAAAGAGATGATTTAGCTTCACAGTAGTAGTTCTTTAAGTATTTTCTGTTAAATAATTGTATCTACAACTTTCCATCAATTGTTATCATAATGAAATGTTGACATCTTCTATTGTTTAAATTAAATTTCTTAGACTACTCAGTGTAGTATTCCTTACATATTATTCCAAATAATAAACATAAATGAGTTATCTGTGATGGTTGGTGAAATTCTATTCACTGAGCCAGTAGCTCACCAACCTACTAAAACATTTTTTAGCTCAACATCAGTACGAGGAGCTTGAAGGATCGTATCACCTGAGTACATAGAAGGTAGTTAGTAGTTAGTTAGAGGTCTCTTAGTCCTTTCCCCTTGGTCCTTGGGCATGTGGTGGGTTAGAGAGAGAATGTGGTGAAATATGTAATTAGTTTTCAATTATTTGCTGTGTTTTATAGTCTGCATGAGAAATGTAATATGTCATGTAAGCTTGTTTTTATTCTTAGTAAGGTTAATGGAAAGTCGCTTCCACAATTAATTTATAATTAGATGCTATTCAGTTTTTATGGTTTTCATTTAGGTTAATCTAAGTGATCAAGAAAAGAAAAAGTTAAGAGTAGTTTACCAAGGGTGACTCCCCGGTCTTCGGGGTCATTAGAGATGGAATGGAGGTCGGGGAGTCTCAACAGTGCACGCCGTGAGGTAAAGTCACCGAGCAAGCCTCGGGATAAGGTATGCCTCTACAAACCATCCTTCCTACTGTATAGACGTTGACGCATTTCCTTTGTTCTGGGTTAGGGAGAAGAATTTTTTTTGTTTCCATTGCCTTCTCTGTCTCCCCTAAAACCCAACACCTTCATCCATCAACAAGTTGTAAATAGATACAAGGAACTCCTACCCCATGTTCCCTTTCCCTTTAGACCTCTTGTGAAGTCCAAGGATGTTTTTTTAACTTAATTTTGTGATCTATTCATGGACTAATGTCGAGGTGCCTTGTGTGGAACATTTTTGTTACTTCAATTCATAAGCTAGCACAAAGGCAGTTCATGAATTCTATGTAAACTTGACATGGAACTACACTTTTGTTGTTCCTACACAATCCACTAGAATTGTTTTATCTAGCATGTTTGTTGACACCCATCTATCCATCTCTGAGTCTGACCTTGACTCCTACTTGATTGAAGCTAATCCTCTTTTGGCGAACCAATGGTTGTCTCACTACCCCTCACACCGTGACTTGCTTTATCCTAAAGAGTTCTACCAAAGTTTTGAACCTAAGCTTTCTCTCTCTGAAATCCATAATATACCATTTAGGAAGAAGTCTATCCTACCCTCTTCCTCTTTGGATTTACACTCCCACATTCTTATCCTAATTGTAAATTGCAATGTCCACCTTAAGCACAATCAGACAGACATAGCTGAAAACTCTACAGTGGTTGTATATTGTATTCTTAAGGGGATTAGAGTCAAGTGGGCCAGGTATATTCTCCACCATATGACCTATTTTGATTCTAAGAAGAACACCTATGACTCTCAACCTCCATATCCTAAACTTATCTATGGTCTCTTCCATACTCGTACTGAAAAATCACTCTTTCGCAATCTCAACTATCCACAAAGATGCAAAGGAGTGTGCATTAGTGAGACCACGGTTAAGAAGGCTTCTCATGCTATAGACCCTTTACCTATAGAGCTTCCTCCTTCTCCACCCAGCCTCCACCTCCACCTCCTAGACCTACCCGATATATATTCTTGGTTTCTAATGAAACCCTTATGGGATATATTTTGCAACAACAGGCCTACAACATGTAGGTTTAGAACCACCTTCATCAGGATCTTATTCATATCATGGGCAACATGAAACTTTCATGCCCTCAGCCTTATCTGACCTACCAACCCTCCTTCTTATCTACTGACTATTTGATCTATGCATATGATAAATTCTATCAAATTAGCCAATATACACCTTTCACTGCCCACCCTACACCTAGTGCTAGACCTTCTGCTGCTTCCTCATATCCTCACCCTAGGTCACTCAATTGCTTGCCTTCCCCCTAGTCATGCCTCCACCTTGATTGATGATTACTATGGGGTTTCTACACCCAATTTCATGCAAGTAAATGCCTTGTTTGCATGTGGCATGTCATGGGAAGAGAAACATCATAGGTGTCCATCTATGCGCTCCTTTGCTCTTGAGGATGAGGAGATATATTAGGGAGTTGAAGATGATGCTGAGGAGTCTGATGATGAGGGTACTGATGGTGAGGTGGCCGCTTTAGATGATGATGGACCAGGGGATAGAGATGAGGCAACTGCTATTGTGATACCTATGAGTACCCCAACCAAGCCAGTGACAAGGATTACAATCTCGACATGGAGATAAACTTAAAACACCTAGATTTTTAGTTTTAGGTCTATGAGCGTCCATGTGTTTGCATTGTGTACCCTTAACATGTATTATTCATTGGGCATTCATGTTTGATGATACTATTTTTATAATCAGTTGTTTCCTTTGTTTGTTGTTGTTTTCTATTCAGACTAGTTTCATTTGAATAATAATCTTTATCTTTGTAACCCTAACTCTTTACTCTACTACTTTATGAGTCTTAGTGTATGAACATCCATATTTTGATTATGAGTAAATGATTTAGTTTCCTCTACCTAGTTTGTGCTTGGTGCTTGTTTATGCTTCTTATGAGTTGGAAATGACCATCCTAGCTCTTCTACCCCTCCCTTTTTTGAAATGAAAAAGGATAAGAAATATCTTGGCACCATATTGAAATTGCTTTAAAATTACATATTGCTTACTTATTGAAACTATATTGCATATGCATGTAGTGATTTTGTGTTCTTCGTGGAACTAACTTCACATGTCAAGGTAAGCATGTTTTGAGGGGCATCAATTACTTTCATACTTTCATGTATCCCCGTACTTATCAAAGGTATAAAATTGTCAAAATTTCAAGTCCTTTTCAATGTATTAAGGAATGGTTTGTCATCTTCAAAAAGGGGGAGAGTGTTGGCCTAATAGTTATACATTGTCCATATATTGATGATGACTTAACTTTTCCATTCATATGTATCTAACATATCTATTTGAGATTAATTTTAGGTATTAGGTACATGAAGAGGATAACAATTGGCAAACCTTAATTGAAAGGAAACAAGTCAAAATCAATGCAAATGGATTATTCATGGAATAAGTTGTATATCCACTAGAATCATGTTGTAATTCATTTCTATTGAATGTATGACTTGTAAATAAGCTTAGAAAAAATCAAGAGAACTTAATTCCAATGTTTAAACACTTTTAGGGCAACTATCAAAATCATTTATAGACTACCCCGTTGACCGAGTTTGTCCAAGTGACAACTCAGTCAATGGACTATATGGTTCTTGATAAATCTTAGGGTCGGCCGAGTTTTTCCTGGTGACAACTCGACCGACACCCTACACTTGCAAAAAAACTTAAAGTTGTCAGCTGAGTTTCATATAAACTTGACCCACAACTTCAACTTGTTTTGTCATATAGTGTCATCGTTCGAGTTTCCCAAAAGGTAACTCAACCGACAACACTATATAGCAAAGTGGATAAAAGTGTTTATAGCCATTATAGAGTTGCAAAACTTGAAAATATATCTGTGGGAATCCCCAAAATGGCTAGAATTCATTCCTGAGTGTCTCTACTGGCTAGTAGGCAGCCTCAACTATCAAATAGGCCCCCTTAGGATTCATTCCATGGTTATCCAATCACTATGAAGGTCCCAATATTATAGTTGAAAGAGATTTTACTCCAAGAGCCTCCATCCACTCTCATAAGCTTAATCACTTACTACATCCATCAGAGTGAGTAGGAGATTTGTAAGAGTGATAGTCCTACATGTATATCTTGTAAGGCTCTCACTTTCTCCACCTTCAATCTCTCTTTCTACCAGGAATATGAAGATTGTCTCTCTTGGATTAGAGAGGTGAAGAAGAAGTGCCTTGGTGAAAACATCTCCTTGGTGAAGGTGAAGTCAAAGGAAGAAGATTCAAGTCAAGAGTGGGTAAATCCTTGAAGGTGAAAGACTTGTTGTAAGAGTGGGTAAGTCCTTGGAGAATGTCAAAGACTCGTTTCAAGTGTAGGTAAGTCCTTGATTGGGTAAAAGAATCTTGGTCATGAATAGGTAAGTCCTTTGTAAGGCTATTAGCTCCCTTATCATTGAGGGGAATGCTAGGAACCCTTGACCTTGAACAGGAAGGTCTTATATTGTAACTCTTATAATGGAATATAAGGAGTTGGACATGGTTGAAAATCCTGGAGGTTGACCTCTCTAGGTAGTGGACGAACATGTCCTATTTTGGATGTCAAAACCACTATACATAGCTTGTGTTATATTGTGCTTGTTCAATCTCTCTCTCCCTTGCTATGCATGTTTAATTGCACTCAATGATGAGCTTGGCTAAACTTTTGACCACATTCTGGGGTTTTGCTCTTGAAACCATCATGTTTATACTATACTGACTACCATCTAAATTGGTTCAAAAGACACCATATGAGATATGGTATGGGAAGCGTCTCAATGTGCCTTTTATGAAGACTTGGGGTTGTGAAGGTTATGTGAGAAGGTAGTTTCCCCAAAAGTTTGGACCCAAATCTAATAAATGTTATTTTGTTGGATATCCTAAGGAACCAAAGGATATTGTTTTTATTCCCTATCTAACAACAAAGTGTTTGTTTCCTGAGAGGATGCATTCTTAGAAAAGAAATTTATTTCCAAAGGAAACAGTGGGAGGAAACTAGAACTAGAAGAGGTTCAAGACCAATAAGAAAACATTGAACCAGTACATGTACAAGAGGAACAAGAAGAATCACAAGTCATTGTGGAATCTCAAATTCCTCAAGTAACATAGGATCCTTGTAGATCTAAAAGGATACGCCTTGAACTTGACAGATTTGGTTATCTTGTGACTCAGGAAGGCGGTGAGTTGGTTATAGACAATGAGCCAACAACCTTTCTAGAAGCTACTAAGGGACTAGAGTCTAAGAAATGGCTTGAGGCCATGAGTGTCTAAGATGGAATCCTTGTACACCGACAAGGTATAGATCTTGGTGGATCCACTTGAAGGGGTAAAACCCATAGGGTGGAAATGGGTCTTCAAGAAGAAGATTGACATGGATGGTAAAGTACAAGCCTATAATTGTAGATTGGTTGCAAAAGGTTTCAGACAAGTTCAAGGTGTTGACTATGATGAAACCTTTTCTCTAGTTTCATAATTAGTCCATTTGGATCATGCTTGCCATTGTAGCTTATCATGACTATGAGATTTGGTAGATGGATGTTAAAACTACATTCCTTATCAGGAATTTTCTTAAAGATGTCTACATGACACAACCTAAAGGTTTTATAAACCCAAAGGATGAAAATAAACTATGTAAGCTACAAAGGTCAATCTGTGGATTGAAGCAAGCATCTCGTAGCTAAAATCTTTGATTTGATGAAACAGTCATAGAGTTTGTCTTTAGTCAAAATGAAGATAAACCTTTTGTGTACAAGAAAATTAGTGGTAGCATGACTGTATTCCTCATATTGTATGTAGATGACATACTATTGATGGGGAATGAAATACCTACTTTACCAATGGTAAAGACCTGGATTGGGAATACATTCTCAATGAAGGCCATTTGGGAGAAGCATCATATATCTTGGGAATCAAGATCTATAGTGATAGATCTGGAAGGCTTCTTGGATTAAGTCAGAGCACATACATTGAAAAAGTGTTGAAGAGGTTCAACATGGAATACTTAAAGAGAGGAAGCCTTCCCATATCTCATGAAGTGTCCATCTCTAGAGCTCAGTGCCCTAGTTCTTGTGAAGAAAGGGAGCACATGAGTAGGACTCCATATGCATCTACAATTAGATCCATCACGTAAGCATTGCTATGTACATGTCCTAATGTCTCATATGATTTGAGCATGATGAGTAGATATTAGTCTGATCCAGGTGATGCTCACATCATTAAGTACTTGAGAAGAACTAAGGATCAGTTCCTTGTCTACAGTGGAGAGGAAGAGTTGGCGGTAAAGGGTTACACTGATGCAAGCTTCCAAATTGAAAAAGATGATTATTGATCGCAATCAGGATTTGTGTTTGCCTCAACAATAGAGTTGTTAGCTAGAAGAGTTCCAAACAAGAGATAATTGAGGATTCTACAACAAAACCTGAGTATATTGTTGCATCGAATGCAACCAAGGAGGTTGTATGGATCATGAAGTTTGACTCACAATTTGGGGTTGTTCCAAGTGAACCCAGATCGCATTAGCATCCCAAAAATATATGAAGGTGATTCCATCTAATATGAGAGATCGTAAAACAAGGAGATGTAAATATTTGCATAGTACCAACTAAAAGCAATATTGCTAACCCCTTGATAAAAGTACTATCATAGAAGAAGCATGATGGTCATGTTAGATCACTTGGGATTAAACTTGTGAGTGATTGTATCTAAGTAGAAATGGGATTATATTAGTATGTATGCCAAGTGAGCCAATCATATGATGATTGTAATGGCATGACTTGTAGACGATTTGATTAATAATAAAGTCAATCTTCCAATTTATTTTGTTTTATTTAGTTATGAGCTAGTGATGTAACATAATAAATGTCTAAAGAATGATGCTACTCAATAATGTATGTCTTCCTAGATAATGAGATCAAACATTTGTTAAGAGTCTATACATTCTTGCGTAGAGCAGCAACTAAGAACAATGTTGTAGACCCCTTAACAAAGACACTTTCATAGTAGAGGCATGATGGTCATGTTAGATCACTTGGAATAAGATTCATGGGTGATTGTCTCAAAGTGCAAGTGGGAGTCTATTGGTTTGTATGCCCAGAGAGCCGATCATATGATGATTGTAATGACATAACTTGGAAATAATTTAATAAATAATAAAGGCAAGCTTCCAATTTATTCTATTTTATTCAGTTATGAGATAATGATGTAACAATATAAATGTCTACATAATGATATTACTCAATGACATATGTCTTTGGGATGATGACTTGAACAATGGGATCATACAACTATCAAGAGTATATACATTTTTGTTATGTCCCTAGTCGGATTTTTTGTAGAAGGAAGATAGACAATAACAATACTAAATACTAGAGTGTGTATTGGTTGATGATAGAGTCTCATCACCAAACACATAGATACTTGTTAGAGAATAATGTATCAGACAGACCTACCATAAAATTCATATATGGAAACCATAAACGGTAGTCAAAATTAGCACTTATAGTGTTAATGGTGATTATGGTTCTTAGACCTGAAGTCACCACTCATCATATGTAGTTAAGTGTACTTTGAAATCGTCCACTGTAACCTTGAATAAGGGCTTCCATAAAGGTGGTGATCAGATGCACTATGACACATGGGGATGATTATGAGTGATGTAGATGGGATTTGTCCCTCCTATAGGAGTATGATGTCTTGGCCATTTGATTAGTGAGACCAAGAAATGCATTGTGGCATACAACTCTTGAAAACATAATTAACTAATGTAGAAGCATTCACAAAGCAGCGGATTACCAAAAATCACTAGAAATTAAAACCTTTTTATTTAAATATCCATCAAGTAAAAACTTTCTCACATAGAACAAAAGTAACACATTTACATTCTATTTTTCAAAAGTACATAACTTGTATCATCTCTTTCTGTGAGTTACAAGCATTAACTGTCATGTCAAGCTAAACACAGGCAGTATAAAATCTCGAGGCACTAAGACAAAATCTCGAAAGACTAACTACTACTCTGAGGACCTGAGAGTACAGAGACGACACATAGGACTCTATTTACATCTATACAAGGCATAACAACCAGTGTTTCCACCTGAGACTTCACTGCTGTCCCTGCTGCTGCTGCTACTGTCCTTCACCTACTAAAGGATTCCTGCCTCCTCGTCCGCGTCCACCTAAAAATGTGATTCCCACATTGGTGAGACAACTGTAAATTGCCCCAACGAGAGATATAACTCTCCGCCAGAAACATTATTATTGCAGCTTAAGAAGATAAATATGCACATAGGAATCATATTTGATTAACAACAACTAATTCAATGTCTAACTGATTAGAATATTATTCTTATCTAAAAACATTGCAGCTCTCACTTGAAAGAACAACATTTCACTTATCCTTTAAGGAATATGAAGAACATGTATAACATTTATTCACTATAGAATCATCACCACAACATTAACTTACTTCAGGCTTAGATTCATATATCTAATGTATGGTATTGTCATAGTGGAGTCATGTCCTGTAGCCATACTCTTTTCATAAAGTATTGGGATCTTAATCCCTCGACTCATCAAGCACAATTCCACTTCCTAACAAGTTCATCATCATGATTATAGAATCTAAGTATTTGAACCCATAACTCACCATAGAACACTTTTTACCACTTATTAGGTAACTTCATACCTTCATATCATCTGACCCAGGGACATGATAATTCTTGCTACACAAAGCATTGAACATAGTCCACAAAGCTCATACCACCTCTTATTACCCCTTAATAGGCAATAAGGCATATTATGTCTTATGAAGCTCATAAACAATCTAAGCTAATCAGCACATCATGTGACACACATGACTCATTAATTGTAGATTACCTCTCACTAATCAACAAAGCATATGAAGGCTTATAAGGCCTATAGAACATTTTCAATAAACAGAACATCATAGCTCATACCTGGCTATGCTCATCATCTAAACACATTTGCATGATTAGTAATAATGATGTAATTACATATCAGTACCATGCAATACAAGGGTTATCTTATTACATTCATAACCCATTAGTCTGTATTTGAACTTCACATAGGATTACTCTGTGTTAGAACTTTACATAGCATTACCATGTATTAGGGTTTCACATAAGATTACCCTGTATTAGGCATCACATAGCAAGGATTCAATATGGATAATTATAAGTATCCAATCATACTTATTTATTCTCATCATTCATCATTAAATGAATTATCAACACACAACATGAGTTTCTCTCTCATCTTTTCCAGAATATGATTACATCATTGTTTATAGGTTTGGATTAACTTTTTCATAAGGCATGTTAGCCTACATTCAACAGAGTGCATTAGATCTCAATGTAACCATTGACATGACACATCTCATGTGACATTCATCCAGTTATATTGGACTTATAACACATCAAGGTATACCAGTATTGGGGTGTTGGATGTGATATCTATCATATCTTGATGTATCACTTCCCTCAACACCAATATCTTACTAGGGTTTATACACTTAGCTTGTATTAGGGTATTCCCCATCCTAATACTTTATGCACCAGTTCATCACATTTATCATGTAAAGTATTGGTCATTAGTCACTCACTTAGGATATGCAACCGTTGCCAATGATATAGACTCACCCTTTAGTATAAGGATATCCATTATCAACCTCTCTAGGTGTTACATTTGTCATAACATTACTTACTATTCCACTATTAGGAATAGAATTCTCCATACTTATAGTTTGAGGATTCACGTAGCATATTCCAAATATTTATGGATTTCACATAGTAATATTCTTCAATAGAGTTTCATATAATCATCCTTCTATATCAAGATTCACCTAGTATTATGTGAAATTAAGATTTCACAACACATCACCCAGTGCTAGGTCTTCACATAGGATTAGTGGCACTACCCTATATTAGGGTTTCATTCACCTTACTCAATTTTAAGGATTAAGGTTTTCTATTCACATCCAAGTAAGGTTTCTCTTACCTCATACCCAAATTAGGGTTAGGATGTACAATTCCAATTAAATTAGGGTTTCCTTCATTGTTATACCCAGTTAGGGTTACATAATCACCCTAGATGTATGACAACACTCAGCTTTGCCCTAGATTAGGGTTTCACACATAGCATTGCTCTAATGAGGGTTAAGGCTCATTGATTAGGGTTTCACGATCTCATTATTATGGATCAACCCTTATCACATAGTTTACTCATAATGAGAGAATTAGGGCTTAATTATATAAGCAATCATCTCTCTCATTCTCTTTAGGATGTTAACTACTCCAAGATTAATCTAGGTCAACTCTTCACTTGAGTACACATAGCTAGGGTTAACATTCACAATCCTCATAGGTCTACATCTTTAATAAACACATAGTTGATTGACCTTTGATCATAGAAGATATCAAAATGGTCTAATCAATTAAACCATCAACTATATAATGAGTTCAAAATAATTGACCAATTAAACTTTTAATTCCACAAAGTGATCAATTGGGTTAACCATTGAAATCTTCAATTGCATTAAGTATTTAAATAGGTTCACCATATGGGACCTTCAATTACATGAGATGTCCAAATGGATTAACCATGTTGATCTTCACATAGTTGATTACTTAGACCCTAAATGATCTTAGTTCTCATACATCCATTGGTTGAAAATCATTTGAACAAGTTGTACTTGAAACCAATTGGACAAGGTAGGTATTGAAACCGTTTGCACTTTGGGTCTCCAAACGGTGTGAGATCGTTTGGTCCCAAACGGTCTTGATACCATTTGGACTCAAATGGTCTTGAGATCGTTTGGACCCAAATCGTCTTGATATCATTTGGACCCAAACGGTCTTGAGACCGTTTGGTCCAAACCATCTCAAAACTGCATGGACCAAAAAGGCACTTCAACACTCAATCGACTCAATGTTTCAATCCATGGACCAATTATAAATTGAACCACTGAAGTATTCATCAATTGGACCACTGAATCACCATTCAATTATACCTTCAATTTACGGTTTTGAACCCAATATAACTAGGTTTGATATTCAAGAAACCATCACTTAGGGTTTGAAATCGAGGATCCATCAATGGTTGACATTGTGGAATCGAATCGATTGAAATCAATGAACTATCATCATCACATGATACGACCTGACCTCAAATGGTCTTGGATGACCACCAAACGGTATTGAGACCATTTATTTGATCTCCAAATGGTCTTGAGACCATTTTCCCATTCCATCATCAAAAACCATGACATCCAATTAGGGTTTTGGACCATTGGATTGATTATCAAATCAACACTTAGTTGCAATTCAATTTGGTATCTTTGGATCATCAAATAACCAGCCATGCTTAACCCTAGACCTCCAAACGGTCTTGGGTGACACTCAAACGGTCTTGAGACCATTTGGCTGATTCCCAAATGGTTTTGAAACCGTTTGGGTCAATCAACCCAAACCATCAACTAATTCAATAGCAAAATCATCACTTAGCCGATTAGGGTTGATACCATATATTTGGATCTTCAAACACTTAGCCATACTTAACCCTAGACCTCCAAACGGTCTTAGGTAACCCCCAAACTGTCTTGAGACCATTTGGGTGATCCCCAAATGGTTTTGAAACCGTTTGGGTCAATCAACCCAAATCATTATCTCAATCAATTGGAAATTCAACACTTAGTCGATTTGGGTTTGCAATTAAGTAATCATTCACAATTGAAACCTTCAAGATCAAACCAATTGAAACCATTGGATCAAAATACAAGCACCACAGCATATATCTTCAAATGTTCAACCATCTCAAACGGTCAACCATCCCAAATGGTTTGGGACCCAAACCACCAAACGTTTTTGCAAACTGTTTGGTCACCAAACGGTTTGGTGAAACCGTTTGGTCCCAACATTGAAACCGTTTACCCTAGATATTTGGGGAGGTGTGTGCTTATGATGATGTCATCATCATCAAGCTCCAAACTCACAAAATCGACTTTGATTTCCATGGAGACTGCATCAATCAACCAAACTTAATTTCGGAAATGTAGAAATGATCACCAATTGATAAGGAATTGATTGCAATAATAAAATTAAGGGTTCAAGTTATAAAACCCACCTCCAATTGAGATCCAAAGATCCAATCTCACGGAAACAATGGTGGATGCAACTCCTTTCACTATTCCAAGGGTCGTCCTCAAGCTTTGAGTGAAAAGAATTGGTTAGAATTGAAGAGGGGATCGAGAAATGAAGAATTCATGCATAAATTTTCGATTTTCACCATGGATTCAAGGTGAAAGGAGGTCAAGAACCTTACCAACACGTTGGGGGTCGTCCTCCTGATCCTCCACAGCTCCTTAGTCGTTTTCCAAGCAAGGGGAAAGAAAGAAATCCGAAAAAGCCTTTGTTTTGGCTTGGAAAGGGTGCTTTTATAAGAAAATTGATGAGAGAGAAAATCTTTTATAAAAGTCTATTTATTCCAAAATTGTTGCCACCACATCCCCCTTGATTTCTTGCATGCAAGGGAATCTCTATCCCCACAGAGATCCCTTCCATTATCCATGAATTAAGGGAAAAGAAATTAAGCACCTTAACCCTTATAATAAGAATATCCATATTTGAGTGGAAATTCTTTTTCTTATAATAATGGTGAGTGGAATTTCACCTCCTTAGGATATGCCCGTGCCTTTGCAAGGCTTTAAGATCATCCACACACATAAGAATCCAACCATTTTAATTTTGGTTGAAGGCCCTATAATTCATACATACATTTTTTCCCTAAATTGAATTAGGGTTTCACTTAGGATTAAATCTTGATTATTTTAATATCAAGATTCTCTCTCCTCCAACTTAATTCAAATGAGGCGCCCATCTCATTTTATTTTCTCTAAAAGATGCCAAGAAACATTAGGGACCTTGTTTAAGTGGTAATTTGCATATTGAACCCTACATTTTGGTTAAATTGCACTTTACACCAAAACAAGTTTTAATACACAAGGATTGCTTTACAAGTTTAATCTTGGTGTCCAAGCTTGTGAAAACCATACCACTGCATCATATTCATTCTTATGATGTCTCAACATTATAGGAACATTTTATCATGTGAAATTTGCAAGTAAACCCCTCAACTTGGGTAATTTGCACTTTAGTCCAAAATAAGCAAACATTGCTTCAACATTGTTCAAACAAGATCAAAATTGAAACATAGGTTTCTCATGAGCCCTAATTACTTTTCCCAAGATAATATTAAGAATTTACTCATCCTTATTAGGCAAAACATCTAGGGTTAACACATAACCCAGGTTAGCGATGTTACAAATTATCCCCCCCCCCTTATAAGGATTTTGTCCCCGAAATCCCAGGAAAAATGAGGGACATGTTATTCATTAATCATGACCTCAAGTCTCCACTTAACTTCTTGATGTTATGGAAATACCATAGATCTATAATTCACACAAAGTTCCTTTCACTAATTCAACCTTATCAAATTTTATGCTTATTCAGAGCATGAACCCCTAACATATGATGTGCATATTATTGACAAGGAAGAAACATAAAAGAACATACTTCAATCATTACTCAAGAATATTTACCAAAATAAAAACATATATATATCTAATAGAGATAATTCACTCCGCAATCCTTTATTCATTTAGGAAAGTTCACTCAGCAAACTCTATGTAATTGGGAATGTTCACATAGCTTTTCCTTTTAGTTGAGAATGTTCACATAGCTCTTATTTTAATTGAGAATGTTCACATAGATCTTCTTTTGGTTGAGAATGTTCACATAGCTCTTCTTTTAGTTGGGAATGTTCACATAGCTTTTCCTTTTAGTTAACAATGTTCACATAGCTCTTCTTTTAGTTGGGAATGTTCACATAGCTTTTCCTTTTAGTTGAGAATGTTCACATAGTTCTTCTTTTAGTTGGGAATGTTCACATAGCTTTTCCTTTTAGTTAAGAATGTTCACATAGCTCTTCTTTTAGTTGGGAATGTTCACATAGCTTTTCCTTTTAGTTGAGAATGTTCACATAGTGCTTCTTTTAGTTGGGAATGTTCACATAGCTTTTCCTTTTAGTTGAGAATGTTCACATAGCTATTTTTTTAATTGAGAATGTTCACATAGCTGTTCTTTTGGTTGAGAATGTTCACATAGCTCTTCTTTTAGTTGGTAATGTTCACATAGCTTTTCCTTTTAGTTAAGAATGTTCACATAGCTCTTCTTTTAGTTGGGAATGTTCACATAGCTTTTTCGTTTAGTTGAGAATGTTCACATAGCTATTCTTTTAGTTGGGAATGTTCACATAGCTTTTCCTTTTAGTTGAGAATGTTCACATAGCTCTTCTTTTAGTTGGGAATGTTCACATAGCTTTTCCTTTTAGTTGAGAATGTTCACATAGCTCTTCTTTTAGTTGGGAATGTTCACATAGCTTTTCCTTTTAGTTTAGAATGTTCACATAGCTCTTCTTTTAGTTGGGAATGTTCACATAGATTTTCCTTTTAATTTCATTATACTCTCTAGATTGTTTCAGAATGACTACTTGATCAGAGTAATAAAAAAGATAACAATCTAAGAGTTTCATACTTGCCTTATCTTCAATAATCATATAACTGGCCAGGGTATATAAGTATTGAGATTAGGTAGTATGCACTTTACTTACTATCATATTCCTCACGGTTCATATCATTATACACACATGATTTTCCATTCTTGAATTTTTCTTCAGGCATTACTTCTAAATCATAATATGATAGTAACACATAGAATCATAATATGAAGTATCAGATTGAATATATTTCATTTAAGTATTACCCCTCAAGGTCACTTATCACATTAGGTTGTTTTCAACACATAGTGTCCAGTTATTTCATGTTGCTATTTTTTCCTTCTCTTAGTGGCTACTACCTTGGTGCACTAGGCATCTATTGCACGGGTGAAACCAAAAACTTTTGGCTTTTCAGAATATTTAGGCAAATGTCTCTAAAATTATGGAGATCTTACCTAAATTCTTAGCTTATTTCCCCTCCTTGGGCACTACCATCACATATGTATTGTTTGTCCAAACTTATGGAAGAGTCTACATTCTTTCCATATGATAATCTTTCCCATATTTCCACTGTTCTAACATGACCATATCACTCAGGAATCCTTTCAAAGCCCAAAGTTTATGCATTTAAGACTGGTAACTTAGGTTGTAATCCTAGTATCCAGTCTTCTATATGCATTACTATTGTCCTATCCTTCCCCTCAAGAGCATAACATAGGATTATTTATCCTAATTAGGTCAAGGTGGGAATTCTCAGGAACTTGTTCTCCTCTTGCCTGGTCCCATGCACCCACTCCTAGTGTAGCAGTGCTGCCCTCAACAGCATGTTCTTCATGTGGTCCAGACATCTTCAAGTTCTTCTTCTTCTATGTGAGCAGAAGATACTATCAGATAAACTGGAAGACACTTAGAACAAACACTACAACCTTAGTCCCATGTCTCTGTAGACTCAGCGAACCTAGAGCTCTGATACCACTTAATTGTGGCATACAACTCATGAAAACATAATTAACTAATACGGAAGCGTTCACTAAGCAGCGGATAACCAAAAATCACGAGAAATTAAAACTTTTTTATCAAAAGATCCATCAAGTAAAAACTTTCTCACATAGAACAAAAGTAACACATTTACATTCTGTTTTTCAAAAGTACATAACTTGTATGATCTCTTTTTGTGAGTTACAAGCATTAACTGTCCTGTCATGCTAAACACAGGTAGTATAAAATCTCGAGGCACTGAGCCAAAATCTCGAAAGCACTAACTACTACTCCGAGGACCTGAGAGTACAGAGACGACACATAGGACTTTATTTACATCTATGCAAGGCATAACAGCCAGTTTCTCCACCTGAGACTTCACTGCTGTCCTTTATACTATTGTTGTTGTTGTCCTTCACCTACTGAAGGATTCCTACCTCCTCGTCCGCGTCCAACTAAAAATGTGATTCCCACAGGGGTAAGACAATTGTAAATTTCCCCAGCGAGAGATATAACTCTCTGGTAGAAACATTATTATTGCAGCTTAAGAAGATAAATATGCACATAGGAATCATGTTTGATTGACAACAACTAATTCAACGTCTAACTGATTAGAATATTATTCTTATCTAAAAACATTACAGCTATAACTTGAAAGAACAACATGTCACTTATCCTTTAAGGAATATGAAGAACATGTATAACATTTATTCACTATAGAATCATCACCACAACATTAACTTACTTTAGGCTTAGATTCATATATCTAATGTCTGGTATTGTCATAGTGGAGTCATGGCCTGTAGCTATACGCTTTTGACAAAGTATTGGGATCTTAATCCCTCGACTCATGAAGCACAATTCCACTTCCTAACAAGTTCGTCATCATGATTATAGAATCTGGGTATTTGAACCCATAACTCACCATAGAACACTTGTTACCACTTATTAGGTAACTTCATACCTTCATATCATCTGACCCAGGGACATGATAATTTTTGCTACACAAAGCATTGAACATAGTCCACAAAGCTCATACCACCTCTTATTACCCCTTAATAGGCAATAAGGCGTATTATGGATTATGAAGCTCATAAACAATCTAAGATAATCAGCACATCATGTGACACACATGACTCATTAATTGTAGATTACCTCTCACTAATCAACAAAGCATATGAAGGCTTATAAGGCCTATAGAACATTTTCAATATACAGAACATCATAGCTCATACCTGGCTGTGCTCATCATCTCAACATATCTGCATGATTAGTAATCATGATGCAATTAAATATTAGTACCATGCAATACAAGGGTTATCTTATTACATTCATAACCCATTAGTCTGTATTTGAACTTCACATAGGATTACTCTGTGTTAGAACTTTACATAGCATTACCATGTATTAGGGTTTCACATAACATTACCATGTATTAGGGATCACATAGCAATGATTCAATATGGATAATTATAAGTATTCAATCATACTTATTTATTCTCATCATTCATCATTAAATGAATTATCAACACACAACATGAGTTTCTCTCTCATCTTTCCCAGAATATGATTACATCATAGTTTATAGGTTTGGATTAACCTTTTTATAAGGCATGTTAGCCTACATTCAACAGAGTGCATTACATCTCAATGTAACCATTGACATGACACATCTTATGTGTCATTCATCCAATTATACTGGACTTATAACACATCAAGGTATACCAGTATTGGGGTGTTGGATGTGATATCTATCATATCTCGATGTATCACTTCCTCAACACCATTATCTTACTTAGGTTTATACACTTATCTTGTATTAGGGTATTCCCCATCCTAATACTTTATGCACCAGTTCATCACATTTATCATGTAAAGTATTGGTCATTAGTCACTCACTTAGGATATGCAACAATTGTCAATGATATAGACTCACCCTTTAGGTCAGGGACTATTAGTATAAGGATAACCATTATCAACATCTCCAGGTGTTACATTTGTCATAACATTAATTGTTATTCCTCTATTAGGAATAGCATTCTCCATACTTATAATTTTAGGTTTCACATAGCATATTCCATATATTTATGGATTTCACATAGTAATATTCTTCAATAGAGTTTCATATAATCATCCTTCTATATCAAGGATTCACCTAGTATTATGTGAAATTAAGATTTCATAACACATCACCCAGTGCTAGGTCTTCACATAGGATTAGTGGCACTACCCTATATTAGGGTTTCATTCACCTTACCCCATTTTAAGGATTAAGGTTTTCTATTTACATCCAAGTAAGGTTTCTCTTACCTCATACCCAAATTAGGGTTAGGATGTACAATTCCCATTCAATTAGGGTTTCCTTCATTGTTATACCCAGTTAGGGTTACATCATCACCCTGGATTTATGACAACACTCATCTTTGCCCTATATTAGGGTTTCACACATAGCATTGCTCTAATGAGGGTTAAGACTCATTGATTAGGGTTTCATGATCTCATTATTATGGATCAAGCCTTATCACATAGTTTACTCATAATGAGAGAATTAGGGCTTAATTATATAAGCATTCATCTCTCTCATTCTCTTTAGGATGTTAACTACTCCAAGATTAATCTAGGTCAACTCATCACTTGAGTACACATAGCTAGGGTTAACCTTCACAATACTCATAGGTCTACATCTTTAATAAAAACATAGTTTATTGACCTTTGATCATAGAAGATATCCAAATGATATAATCAATTAAACCATCAATTATATAATGAGTTCAAAATAATTGACCAATTAAACTTTTAATTCCACAAAGTGATCAATTGGGTTAACCATGGAAATCTTCAATTGCATTAAGTATTTAAATAGGTTCACCATATTGGACCTTCAATTACATGATATGTCCAAATGGATTAACCTTGTTGATCTTCACATAGTTGATTACTTAGACCCTCAATGATCTTAGTTCTCAAACATCAATTGGTTGAAAATCATTTCAACAAGTTGTACTTGAAACCAATTGGACAAGGTAGGTATTGAAACTGTTTGCACTTTGGGTCTCCAAACGGTTTGAGACCGTTTGGTCCCAAATGGTCTTGAGACCGTTTGGTCAAAACCCTCTCAAAACCACATGGACCAAAAAGGCACTTTAACACTCAATCGACTCAATGTTTGAATCCATGGACCAATTATAAATTGAACCACTGAAGTATTCATCAATTGGACCACTGAATCACCATTCAATTAGACGTTCAATTTAGGGTATTTAACCCAATAGAACTAGGTTTGACATTCAAGAAACCATCACTTAGGGTTTGAAATTGAGGATCCATCAATGGTTGACATTGTGGAATCAAATCGATTGAAATCAATGAACTATCATCATCACATGATATGACCTGACCACAAATGGTCTTGGATTACCACCAAATGGTCTTGAGACCGATTGGTTGATCTCCAAACGGTCTTGAGACCGTTTTCCCATTCCATCATCAAAAATCATGACATCCAATTAGGGTTTTGGACCATTGGATTGATTATCAAATCAACACTTAGTTGCAATTCAATTTGGTATCTTTGGATCATCAAATAACCAACCATGCTCAACCCTAGACCTCCAAACGGTCTTGGGTGACCCCAAATGGTCTTGAGACCGTTTGGGTGATTCCCAAACGGTTTTGAAACCATTTGGGTCAATCAACCCAAACCATCAACTAATTCAATTGCAAAATCAACAGTTAGCTGATTAGGGTTGATACCATATCTTTGGATCTTCAAACACTTATCCATACTTAACCCTAGACCTCCAAATGGTCTTGGGTGACCCCCAAACGGTCTTGAGACCATTTGGGTGATCCCCAAATCATTTTGTAACCGTTTGGGTCAATCAACCCAAATCATTATCTCCATCAATTGGAAATTCAACACTTAGTCGATTAGGGGTTGCAATTAAGTAATCATTCACAATTGAAACCTTCAAGATCAAACCAATTGAAACCATTGGATCAAAATCCAAGCTCCATAGCATATATCTTCAAATGGTAAACCATCTCAAATTATCGGGTAGCACTTGCTCAGGCTCTCTCTCTCGGTTACCAAAACCAGAGAGAACGACAACTTTTCAGAGAAACCGGTGCACCGAGTTGTTGTCCTGAGAAGCCCCCACTACCCCTATATATATAGGAGGGTCATGGGACAAGGTTCTCTATCCCAAGCAATGCGGGGTTAAAGCAGGAGTAGAAGGGTTCGAGATTTTCCACAAAACAACCAACTACGCCACCTAAACCGATCGTTTCAACCTTGAAACAATCTTTTGGTGACCTCAACCGATCGTTTCAACCTGAACCTGTTGTTTTGGACACCTGAGTTGATCGGTTCATCACATGAGCCGATCGGTTTGTTGTGCTAGTCCAACTCAAATTGAATTTCAAATTTGTCTCCGATTAATCAAATATTAATCCTTATCCAAATCAAATTTGTCCAAGTGAAAGAAATTGTATTTGCAAAATCGACTTTCCAAACGATCTCAGTGGGTCACATGAGCCGACTGGTTCAACATTTGAGCCAATCGTCTCATTGCACATGAGTCGATCGTCTCACCTGTTGAGCCGATCGATTCACCAACTTGAGCCGATCAGTTCATCCCATGAGTCGATCGGTTGGAGCAACAGACTTGTGCAAATGAGTCAATCATAGTTTCAATCAATGTGATACTCCAATCAATCAGTCCAACACCTTGAACACTATGATATTGAGCTATTAATCGATTGAGTGTTTAATTGAACTACTAAACTCCTTTAGTAATCAATCTAAACATGGTTTGTGGATAAACTCAACTTCCTGATTAAATCCTATGTGTGTGACCTTGTAGGTCCATTTCACGTTGGCAGTGAAAGTCCATAACACTTATGACTTTACAAGAAAAGAGCGGTGCCTAGTCGCACATCAGTGCTACCCAAGTGAAATAGAAAGTTGGAGAACAACTTTCAATCGTACAATCCGTGAATGGTGTTACAGTGAATGTACAATTCCTTTGTCACTGATATCCCGAATGAACTCAAGGTATGGAACAATCATCCTGTCAACGTTCATTCACTTTCTTTATTTTAGAGTAGATTTGAGGAGATATGTATGATATCAATATCGCATACTGATTCACACATGCATGCACACGCCTATCTCAATCCTACTCATCAAGTGTCCTTGGATATCAAACTCCCTTGGGAGGGACAAATCCCATATCTATCACTCACCCCTCAAAATCCCCATGTGTCAAAGCCACCCAATCATCACCTTTATAACAACCCATGTTTCAGGACTGTGTTTGATGGTCAAAGTGTACCCAACGACATGTGTTGAGTGTAGTGATTTCAGGTCACAGAATCATACTCACCACCATCACTGTGAGAACTGACTGTGACTACCATGTCATGGTTCCATGTGTCAAACTCAAAGTGGGTCTGTCCGGTACACTTGTTCTCTAACAAGTACTTATGTGTTTGGTTTGATATCTCCATATCATGACTAATGAGATTCTGCCATCAACCAACACCACAATCTAGTCTTGTATGTAAGAATGTACAAACTCTTAGCATCTATATGATCTCATCTTTCAGGTCCTGAACCTGAAGGCATACGTCATTGAGTATTGTCATTCTCTAGACATTCAATATGTTCTATCATTATCTCATATGACTGAACCAGAAAGAATTGGAAGCTTGACTTTGATCTTTATCAAATCAATCTTAATGTATCCCACCAATCATCTTATGATTGGCTCTCAGGGCATACATACCAATAGGCTCCCACTTGCACTGTGAGCCAATCACCCTTGAATCATATTCTTAGTGATCTTCAAACATATCCCACATGTTATTGTACTCAAGTGCTGACATAGTGAGTTATGGAAACACCTTCCCAAAGTCAGTATTAACTGCATGACTCTCATCTCTACGTTGTACACCACACATATGAGATGGAGTTGCCGTAAAATGCGATCTAGTATTCCTTTACTAACCTTTAGCCACATTGCATGATCAAGCACTCCTAACTTGTCATCAATGACTAGAATATCTATAAGTTCATCTCATGAACTTCCAGATCCATATAGTATCCATTGTTGTTCTCTAACACACAAATACTCGACATTTCCTTTTAAAACAACTTTATTGGAATGTTTCCAATTATCAACAAACATTCATTTTATATATATACCATATATATTGTGATTAATTTTATGTCATTTTTGGAAGTTCTTATGGTACTTCTCATGTACTCATCAAGTTCTTCTCATGTAACGCTTTATAGTGAAACCTTCCTTATTTCCATAGAACTAGTACTTCTCATGTACTCATCAAGTTCTTATGGTAATTCAATAACCCTTACTGGAACTAGACAGTCATCCACTCATCATGTCCTACATACGAGTTATCAGGATGAGCATATCATATTGTCATATCCTACATACAAGATGATAAATGTACTTTGTTCTTGCCATGTCCATACATGCAATATGATGGGATGATTACATACATGATAGATCCATATCTATTCTTAGTGTTCCCATTCTTCATAAGAATTGGACACTTGGCCTTGGGATACTAACTCCATGTAACATGGACAAGTTTTCTCCCACTGAATCTGTGTATACTGAACCCTTCAGTATTGATTGCCAATATATGCTCTCTCTTTTCAGGTCAAGAGGTTTTCCGAGAACTATCTCTATTGATATCTATTCCTATCACATAGGAAACATCGCTATCTTCCTTAAAGATAATTTCCACTTTAGATTTCCATTCTAGAACATTTCCATTTCACATCAACATGTGGAATGTGAATACGCTCCCACTAAAATATAGATCTCTCTTTATCTTTGACATATCAGTCAAACCCTTTGACTATATCATCAAAGTAAATATCACAGTTCTGAGTTGCTTGTACTCAACCAATCATATTGATTAGTCCATTGTAACTTGTAGACTTCATTTGCATTAATGGATTCATAAACCTTATAGATTGTGTTATGTACACATCCTTGTTTTATTCCTTATAGGAATGAAGTTTTAATATCCATATGCCAAATATCTTAGTCATTAAGTTGCAATTAACAAGCATCATCCTTTTCAAAATGTTATCCATGTGTCTTAACACTTAAGACTCATTTGCACTTATGGATTTTATCCCAATGGGTGCTACCATCAAGTTCATACCTTATAGTTTACATGGAAGTCATTTAGGATGTAATGGTCATAAACCATAACTCAAAATCTGGTTCCTCATATTTATCTAGATGGTTGACTCATCACATGACCAACTCATCACATGACCAACTCATCACATAGATAATTGAGGTGTATCTGTCAAGGATATAAGAACTCACAACTCCTTGTGATTCTTAACATCCTTTATTAGTGTGGGGTATTCTTTATTTAAGAAGAATTTAGTTATTTGATAATCATCCTCTAACTCCTTAGAGTATGACTCCTTCTTGATTTAGACATCACCATGCCTTAATCATGAGCTTACTATGATACGATATCATAATTACTCATAAGGATTTCAAACATTTGGTCCAAGTATTTCATTCATTGATCTCATCAAGAATTAACACTTTACCAAATTCGTATCTCATCTATGATATTCTTGAACACTTCAAGATATTCATATTGGTATTTCTCTAAACACCGTTTGAAGTATTAGCATTAAATCTAATAGGTATGTAAATACATCACATTTATTATACCTAATAGGATAATCATTCTCCCACTACCACTAGTGAAGATTGATTAATCATGTCCAAGAGATTCATGTCTCTTACTGGTCCTCTAACCAAAAGAGTCTAGATTTATCCATCATATGGAAACTAGAAATGAATTTCTCATGATTTATTCTAATTTGATTATTTGAGTTATCAATAACTTTTAGGTATCATTTTATCTTATGCATAACAAGTACCACAAGATAAACAAGGCATTTGCCATAAAGATCATATCTTTAAAATTGAAACATCAACATTATTCATTGCCATTATTGTCATACAATATGCAAAAATAATGTGTTTCTATTTATTGGCAAATATGAAATAGCAGTTCATAACTCTATTACATGCCTTCAAGGCTAAAAATAAACTAAAGTACTATCTATGGCGGCAACACTTGCCCCATTTATTGAGTGCTTTACATTTTATATCTTTGTGTCATATACCTCAAAAAGTGTTACAAGTTTATTTCATGACACCTTTAGGTGGAGACGTCTGTCGCCTCCTTCTTTATTTCTTCCAGATAGAGTGGACAATTCCTTTTCCAATGTCCTATCTTTTGACAATGGTGGCAATTTCCTCTCTTAGTCACACCTCCCTTGGCCTTGAGAGCTGAAGACGCCTTGGGCTCCTGGCTAGCATCAAAACCCTTCTTAGCTTTGCCTTTGCCCTTGTGCCTGGACTTGCCTTTCTTGCTGCTGATCATCATCACAGACTTAGGCTTGTCATTCTTCATCTGTGTCTCGGCTGTCCTCAACATGCATAACAACTCTGTCAACGGCTTGTCAAATTTGTTTATGTTGTAGTTCATCACAAACTGACTATAGGATTCTGGCAACAATTACAGTATCACGTCAGTAGCCAACTCTTGGCACAGGGGAAATCCCAGTCTCGTCAAGTTCTCCACATACCCGATCATCTTGAGCGTGTTAGGACCAAATGAATCTCCTTCTGTCATGACACACTTGAACAGTGCCTTGGAGACATCATACCTTTCTTGCCGTTCTTGATCTTCATACATGTTCTTGAGATGTTGAATCATCTCAATGACACCCATGTTCTCATGTTGTCTCTGCAACTCGTGGTTCATGGAGCACAACATCAAGCACTTTGCATCAAAGGCATCATCAGAATGCTTCTTATAAGCATCCCATTCTGCCTTTGGTGTGGTAGGAGCAGGTTCCTCTGGAACTAGAGTATCCAGTACATAGAGCTTTCGCTCTTGAGTGAGAACAATTCTCAATGCCCTAAACCAGTCGTGGAAGTTAGTCCCATTCAGTTTGTCCTTTTCAAGGATTGATCACAATGAAAAGTGATTGTTGTTTGTTGTCATTTGTTCTACAAAAGGAAATATATGCAATTTAGTCCAAAACTCAATTTTGACTTATTTGATTGATTTGAAAAGTTGACAATATAATTAGGACTTTATTTAATTATCGCTCCCGCTATTTTTGTTCAAATTGATAGCCCTCGCCATCAATTCAGAAGATTGCAGCGAACAACCTTCTAGTGGGTCAAGCTCCATATTTCATCAAGTCATGAGTCAGCTTTGGCTGATCGCCCACAATCTTGACTATTTAGGTAGGCCATCATACCAATTGCATCATATGCAACTCTTTATGAATGAACATGCACAACACCTTGCCATGAACATTCGGTGCCTCTGGTCTTAGACGCTCTAAGAATCACCAATTAAGTCTAACCCAAAAGCCGACACGGTAAACATGCACCCTACGTTGGCAGAACCTACATGTTTACCCTTCACACTTCCACGAGATAGACGGCGCACCACGCTTTGGCGTAACCTACGGTTGGTAGATCAAGTTTTTCATGTGTTCCGCTAATGGAAGGCACAAAAGACTTAATATTTAGATGACAGATTTTGTTTTATAGGTACATATACATATCCAATCACCACAATATATAGTATGTATCATATACATGTTATATCCCACAGAAAACATGTGAAATGATAAAAGCGATGATTATGGCCATCCTAATGTGATTCCTCGAGCCAAGAGGAATCACGGTCATCTAGGTCTACATCACATGCAACATGTCCATGATGAACTCTGTGCTATATCCGTCTGAGTTGATCGACTCATCTCATGAATGACCTGCTCATCTTTCCTAGTCATCTGGGTGCCACCAGCCGATCAGTTGGCTCCTCCAACCGATCAGTTCACCTGGTCATCTTGCATCTCTTCATGGCCTCCACCTGATCATCTCGCTCCTCGAACCGGTCATCTGGAACGCCATCCGATCAATTCATGCCTTGAACTGATAGTCTCAGTTGTCGTTAGGTTGTCCGTCGTTCTATGATATAACAAGAAATAAAAGATCTATCATATTTTACATTTGAATTGGGAAACCTTGAGTTACATTCGGGGGGAGCAAAGGTAGGAATAAAATCTCGAGTTATCTCAAGTTACATCAGGAATAGGAGATAGGGAATCGGTGCACGGACCGAGATGCAAGCAACCACATTCAACCAAGCACACATACATAGGGTTTATTGGCCATAACCATGCTATACATCCACCACAAAACTCATTTAAGGGCGACGCGAATTGAGTGCATTCATATTACATATCATATATGTATATTGGGATTTGTGGATTTAGGATTGGATATGCATAAAGCCAATTTTATCTGCATCATATGCAATAAATAAAGGCGACAAACCAAAATCGATCATATCGATAACCCTAAAGCATAGAGAAGTTGACGTGGCTCTAATACCCCTGTTGGGTTTTAGGGGAGACAGAGAAGGCAGCAAAAACAAAAAAAAAGTCTTCTCCAAAACCCAGAACAAAGGAAATGCGTCAACATCTATACAGTAGGAAGGATGGTTTGTAGAGGCGTACCTTGTCCCGAGGCTTGCTCAGTGACTTTATTATGCGGCTTGCGCGGTCTTCCCCTCCGGGCTTGGATGATGTCTGTGCAGCTCCTGGTCACACCGGGATTGGAACCTCCTGGTCTCACCGAGACTGTTGGGATTGACAACTGTCCTCTGAGCGGCAGAAGTCTCCCACCTCTGAAATAGTCCTCACGGACCACCTGGAACTCTGATCTCCTTGTCCCACAAGGAATCAGAAGGAGTCGCACCCTCCTGTTGGCGTACTAGTCACCAACACACTCTCCTGCAACTAGTTGCTTTTCTATAGTTGTCTTTCCCTTGTTGTGCCTCCCTTATCAAGTAGCACTTGCTTGGGCTCTCTCTCGGTTACCAAAACTAGAGTGAACGACAACTTTGCAGAGCAACTGGTGCATTGAGTTGTTGTCCTGAGAAACCCCCACTACCCCTATATATAGGAGGGTCATGGGATAGGGTTCTCTATCTTGGGCAATGTGGGGTTAAAGTAGGAGTAGAAGGGTTTGAGATTTTCCACAAAACAACCAACTACGCCACCTGAACTGATTGTTTCAACACTAAAATGATCGTTTGGTGACCTCAACCAATCATTTCAATCTGAACCAATCATTTTGGACACCTGAGCTGATCGGTTCATCACATAAGCTGATCAGTTCGTGGTCCTGGTCCAACTCAAATTGACTTTCAAATTTGTCTCTGATTAATCAAATATCAATCCTTCCCCAAATCGAATTTGTACAAGTGAAACAAATTGTATTTGCAAAATCAACTTTCCAAATGATCTCGGTTGGTCACACGAGCCGACTGGTTCAACATTTGAGACGATTGTCTCATTGCACATGAGACGATCGTCAAACCTATTGAGCCAATCGGTTCACCACCCTGAGCCGATCGGTTCATCCCAAGAGCCGATCGGTTGGAGCAACAGACTTGTGCAAATCAGTCAATCATAGTTTCAATCAATGTGATACACCAATCAATCGGTCCAACATGTTGAACACTATGATATTGATCTATCAATCGATTGAGTGTTTAATTGAACTACTAAACTCCTTTAGTAATCAATCTAAACATGGTTTGTGGATAAACTCCTCTTCTAGGTTAAATCCTATGTATGTGACCCTATAGGTCCATTTCACATTGGCAGTGAAAGTCCATAACACTTATGACTTTACAAGCAAAGAGCGGTGCCTAGTCGCACATCAGTGCTACCCAAGTGAAATAGAAAGTTGGAGAATGTAACGCCCAGGGCCCACTGCCCTAGGCTATAGTAGAGTTTCAGGAATGACGACTTGCCCCACAAACCACCACTAGCCTTAACTGTGCACTTTGTCCACACTGACGCGCAAGCCAGGATCAACTTCCCGACTGGCCACCCATCCTAGTACTACTCCAAGCCGAGCACGCTTAACTATGGAGTTCTTTAGTGATGGGCTCCCGGAAAAGGAGGTGCACCTTGGTGTATATGGGTAGTCCAATCATTCCTTTTAAGATCATGTTATCCGAGACCTCAAATCATGGGATGTTACAATCTCCCCCACTTAGACTCTTGACGTCCTCGTCAAGGCTCAACTATATGGCCTCATAATCTGACCCCATTTCAGTGCAAACCCACAATGGCCCATGGACACCCAGCTCCCGTCCACGACTACCAGTGCAAGGGCGGCTCCATCTAATCTCTACGGATAGCCCTTTCCAACTTGCCTAGACCGCACGGCTCAAGACTGGCATGCCACATGCCCATGTGGGCCCCACCTACTGGAGGGATTATGGCTCTGATACCATTTGTAACGCCGGCCCACTACCCAAGGCTCTAGTAGAGTTTCAGGAATGACGACTGGCCCCACAAACCACCACTAGCCTTAACTGCGCACTTTGTCCACACTGACGCGCAAGCCAGGATCAACTTCCCGACTGGTCACCCATCCTAGTACTACTCCAAGCCGACCACGCTTAACTATGGAGTTCTTTAGTGATGGGCTCCCGGAAAAGGAGGTGCACCTTGGTGATATGGGTAGTCCAATCATTCCTTTTAAGATCATGTTATCCGAGACCTCAAATCATGGGATGTTACAGAGAACAACTTTCAATCCTACAATTCGTGAATGGTGTTACAGTGAATGTATAATTCCTTTGTCACTGATATCCCGAATGAACTCAAGGTATGGAACAATCATCCTGTCAACGTTCATTCACTTTCTTGATCTCAGAGTAGATTGGAGGAGATATGAATGACATCAATATCACATACTGACACATGCGTGCGCACGCCTATCTCAATCCTACTCATCAAGTGGCCTTGCATATCAAACTCCCTCAGGAGGGACAAATCCCATATCTATCACTCACCCCTCAAAAGCCCCATGTGTCAAAGCCACCCAATCATCACCTTTATAACAACCCATGTTTCAGGACTGTGTTTGATGATGTCAAAGTGTACCCAACGACATGTGTTGAGTGTAGTGATTTCAGGTCAAAGAATCATACTCACCACCATTACTGTGAGAACTGACTGTGACTACCATGTCATGGTTCCATGTGTCAAACTCACGGTGGGTCTGTCCGGTACACTTGTTCTCTAACAATTACCTATGTGTTTGGCTTGATATCTCCATATCATGACTAATGAGATTCTGTCATTAACGAACACCACAATCTAGTCTTTTGTGTCATTGTTGTCTATCTACCATCCACAAAGACATCCAACTAGGGACATGATAAGAATGTACAAACTCTATCATTATCTCATATGACTGAACCAGAAAGAATTGGAAGCTTGCATTTGATCTTTATCAAATCAATCTTAATGTATACCACCAATGATCCTATGATTGTCTCTCAGGGAATACATACCAATAGAAGGATGATCTATCATACATAAGAATCCTAGGAGTATGATCTACTAGACCCACATACCCACTAGGTGTGGATTACTAGATGAATATTATGTTACTTCGTCATACTTTTATACTCTAGTTAACATAATAATGATATTATGTACTAATCTTATTAGTGTCATAGTTGAGTTACAATACTAAAATAATGAAGCATAAACCTAAAATTAAGATGGTAACATGGAACGCTACATCACTTAGGCACGATGACATTGATTACAAATATGTAAACAGTGAATTGGACTCTTCTTTAACCTTCATTGTATTACATTATTCACTACAATAGTATGATACTAATATCATATACATAAAATATCATGCTATATTAAAATTGTTTATCATACAATTTCTTAAATTAACAATATGACATATTATAGAGAACCTCTTACATGCATACTCACACCGCATACCCACAAGTATTACAAGTACGATTACAGTGACATTCTAAATTATTATTATGTTGGTTTATACTAGTACACATACCCACTAAATTAAATGGGTTTGGGTATAGGTATGAACAAAAACACACACAATACCACCACTTTTACACGTTGAATAATATTTATGACTTAGGAGCTCACATAAACTGCCATGGATCCACTCCTTATTTCTCTAGTAGTTCTTGGTTTCAAATGGATCATAGGGTTGATGGGGTTTAAGTATTATAGGTAATGTTGGAGAAAGTATAAAAAATCATACAAGTGAAGCCATCAACCCACATGTAAAGAAACCCATCAAGTCTCTTGAACCTCCACTCATTGTGGGTCCTATCCATAATGACCTACCAAACTTCTATTCAACCTCCTTCCTCCATCAGGGTGCAACCCCATTTTCACATATTGAGATTCAACTTCATTAATCTATCAAGGCTCAACTCCACTCCACCAATTGAGGTTCAACCTCAATACCATTTATTGATCATCAAACTTAACTCCATTATTGTGTGTGTGTCATGACACAAAAAAACAAGGGTGTATATTATATTAAACATGATCTTTCTCTCTCATAAAATATGAGTCTATCTATTTCACACTAAGTTTACATTTATAAACTAGTGATACAATGTCGATACTCTCAAGTGTACAAGTTCAACTATATTGGAGCTGAGATCATACCCCAGAAGTCATAAAGAACTAAAAAATGATGCTTGTAACATCCCAGGATTTGAGGCCTCGGATAACTTGATCTTAAAAGGAATGATTGGACTACCCATATCACCAAGGTGCACCTCGTTTTCCAGGAAGCACATCACTAAAGAACTCCATAGTTAAGCGTGCTCATCTTGGAGTAGTACTAGGATGGGTGACCAGTCGGGAAGTTGATCCTTGCTTGCACGTCAATGTGGACAAAGTGCACAGTTAAGGCTAGTGGTTGTCTGTGGGGACAATCATCATTCTTGAAACTCTACTAGAGCATTGGGAAATGGGCCTGGGCATTTACAAATGGTATCAGAGCCAATTCCCCTCTAGTAGGTGAGGCCCACATGGGCATGGCATTCAAGTCTTGAGTCATGCGGTCCAGGCATGTAGGAAAGGGTTGTCCATGGTTGACATAGCCACCCTTGTGCTGATATTCTGTGATCAGGAGTTGGGTGTCCATTGGCCATTATGGGTCTGCACTAAAATGGGAAAGAGATTATGAGGCCTTATAGTGAGCCTTGACGAGGACGTCAAGAGTCTAAGTGGAGGAGATTGTAACATCCCAGGATTTGAGGCCTCGGATAAGTTGATATTAAAAGGAATGATTGGGCTACCCATATCACTAAGGTGCACCACATTTTCCGGGAAGCCCATAACTAAATAACTCCATAGTTAAGCGTGCTCAGCTTGGAGTAGTACTAGGATGGGTGACCAGTTGGGAAGTTGATCCTGGCTTGCGCGTCAGTGTGGACAAAGTGCACAGTTAAGCCTAGTGGTGGTCTATGGGGACAATCATCATTCTTGAAACTCTACTAGATCCTTGGGCAGTGGGCCCAGGCATTTACAATGCTTGCTTCGTATTATATAATTTGATGTAAAGATAACATATTGTTGATGCTAAAATTATGACTAGATCTATACTAAGAAAAGTAGTAGAAGATTATATATACATATATATATATAACTCAAGTTAAATGATGGTAGTGTAGAGATACTCATCCATATTAGATCCTTCAACTTACCAATTGGTCCTCCGCTTCACCAAAAGTAAATGCAAACACAAAACTATATACTGATAAATCAGTTGTTGAGATCATCATTACTCACTTATACAGTGAATGCGGGTGAATGTAGAGTTAGTGGATATTGCCTCTCTTGGGTCTCAATGTTAATATCTACATATTCTGGCATGAAAATTAAAAGATCCAATATTTCCCTCCTTTTTTGAGGTCAAGAGAAATCTTCTCTCAATCTAGGGTTCACTGATAGACTGTAGCAATTTCTACTTGTCTAAAGTGACATTTGATAATGAAATACAATTGGATTGAGAAAGTAGCCTATATGTATTGAAACAAAAGTAACATGAAATAAAATGAAGGATCAATAAGTAGTCACCATCATCGAGAGACTAAAGCTAGACCCTAAGTTTTGAGTTGGCTTACAATTCTCTGTGTGTAAATGAGCTTCCAACACTAAGTATAGGCTGTTGGGGTGATCAAAATTGTAGGCTACTAAAGACAGAGTTTATTACATCACATACAATTATGCAACATTTGGGTCTAATAGGGAGTCTGGGTGGTAGGTGTCGCTATTGGGGTGTATAACAGAGGCAGAGTGTAGTGGTATGATAGATCATCATTGACTGTAGGTGAGGTGTTTATGGAAATGTCATGATATTATTTGAAGAGTTTGGATGACAACTTTGGGATAGAATGCAAATAGATGTGAAGTTTTAAGCCCTAGGGACATTGATGGAGGTGCTCTATTTATAGGCATAGAGCCTAGAAAAAGGGTATAAGAGACCTTTGATAGATACACAAGTTGAATTCATATGGGAGGATGTTGGTTTCAATAGTGATACCCTTCAACAGATGAGTTCTTGGATACATCCATGGTTGACTATGAGACTAATGAGCTGATGTGACTGAGTTCTTGGAAAAGTCTTGATTCAAGTGTGAGACCAAATGCTATACATATCCGAGAGATTGGATGAGCCTTAGGTCAATTTTGTGATTGGTGATTTTTGGACTCTACTACTTGTAAGGATCCTTGGTTAGATTGTTGATTGCTTTGGAATTGCTCCTCAATTCTTAAAAACAAACCTAGAGTAGACTAATTGGAATTCAAGACCTTGAAGCATGTATCTTCATATGAGTTACTCGAGATCTGCTGGACCTCACATGGTATTTAAAATTTAGCTATCTGACCATGGAAGAGCCCACTTAGTCAAATAGAAATGATAATGGTGGATTTCATACCTATAATGGGTTCAAGAGGGAAGGTGAATTGAGATAAAACAACTTAAACAAAATTAATGAGACCTTTAAATTATTTCTTATGATTACTAACCAAGTATTTGAGTAAAGGGAGCGAGATATTCAACAATCCACAAGTGAAGGTACTATGCATAGTGGTTTTTCCTCTCAAGGATGTGGCTCCAGCACTACAGAGGTCAACCTCTAGGGTTTCAACCTTAATATAGACCTTATATTCAATTATAAGAGTTACATCAAATGACCACCCTTGTTTTGATCAAGGATAAATATCTTCCCTTTTAGGTCAATGGAACCAACAACCTTACAAAGGTGCTACCTATTAATGACCAAGAATCTTTAGCCTTAGAAAGAACTTTAACACTTTTGCAAGGAGTCTCCAATCTTCACCAAGGATATACCCACTCTTACGATGAGTCTTTATCCTTCAAATCATACCCACTTTTGACATGGATATTATTCCTTTGACTTCACCTTCATCCAGGAGAATCTTTTCACCAGGGCCTTTTTTCCCTTCTTCTCCCACTCCTCTCTTTTCTAAGAGAGACAAACTTCAAATTCATGAGAGAAAGAAATGTTTACATACGAATGTGAGCTTCACAATATGCACATCTAGGACTAGCTCCCTACATACTTTACAAATTTCCTGCTCACTCTAAAGTATGTAGCAAGTGATTGATCTCATGAGAGTGGATGGGGGACTTTTGGGGAACTTTCTCTCTCAACTATAGTATAGGGGCATTTGTAAAACTTGCCTAACCATTGGATGAAGCCCACATGGTCCTATTTATAGCTGAGTATTCTGACTAGACATTGGAACCATTTAGAATGAATTCTATTTGTTTGGGAGAGAGTCCAATAGATCTAGTTCACTTTTTTTCTCTATCCAAGGTTAGTTTTCTGTTTCCACCTATCACACCATTGACAAATATGCATGTCATAGCTCTGCCAATGATAGAAGTAAAAAAGGTTTCACAACCTCACTGGCTAATTTGCCATGATAATATCATCTCAGTCAATGACATTACTTGAGTATTCCAAAAAATGGCTCAAAGGACGAGATATATTCACGACAATCTCGGCTGGTGAAAATGCATATTTTGCATTTAAATCAATCAACTTAAGGTATTATTTTGAGTGATCTAATTAATTATATTACACTTTTGAGAGTAGTTATAAGTCATACAATCATTTCACGTGATAACAAAAATGATATAAGGAAATAAACTATTAATATTCAATCTTGATGTTTTTACATGTATGACTTGGTTTCTTCAAACTAGGGTTTGCAAGTTTAGGCATTTAAAGTGTGTCTATCTAAAATCACTCAAATAGAGACTTTAGATACAAATTGGAGGATGGTTTAGTTATCATTAAAATAATGGAATGGTCAATGTATACCTTTAGTTAATATCTTATCCATTTTTTAAGATGGCAAACTAATTCATAGATGTATTTAAGACATTAAAGTAAAATCATACATTTGGATAAACTTAGGAGTTTCAATAGAAATGAGTTTATATTATCCCCCTCAATTTGACTTTAGTTGATATCTACAATCCCCCTCAATATGTGCTATTTCTGCTAAATAGTTAGATTTCATTACATTTAAGATACTACGTATTCTTCTCGTATATTTCTTCTCCCCTTTACACAATATGTCTTATCCCCCTTTGTCATATCAAAAGTGAATTTTTGAAGAGCTAAAACAACTTGTTTGATAGGGAGAGTATAACAAATGAAATAAGGGGCTTGTCTAAGCAATGTATGTAAAGCAAATCAAAATATACAATTGAACAACCCTAGATGTAGTACTAGCATTGATAAGGGCATGGATATGCACGTGCATAACTCAAACTGATAGAAACACAAATCAAGGATAAAGTTTGAGCATGTAAGGAACAATACACAAGCATATCACATGCTTAATACTATTTGACTAACACTACTAGAACTACATATATAAATACTAGTAGTAGATGATATCCCAATTAGGACTACTAATAGGCTCTAGGTCATAGAAAAATATGCACATGATGAAACAAGATGTAGGTAGATGTGGAGATATATCCATACCAAGGAATATCCAACTAATAATCATGGATGCAAATTTCTGACTAGAAATTATGCATCACTACCAAAAGATGATTACTACCAAAAAACTTAAGATTGCATCAAAACAAGATATATAAAGATTTATGAAGTTGGAGAAAAATGGAGCAAGTTAAAGCATAACCTAGAGTACTAAAGCGGTTATCATCAAAACATGCATCAAAACTCAAAAAAAGTGATTGTAAGGTGTAGGAATATACCACTTGTTGAAAAAGAAACAAGAAGATAGAGTCTCATGCAAATAGAAAATTTAGATCAAGATATATTCATAAAAGAAAGGTAACAAGAGAAGTGTCATACGAATGTGACATTATCTAGTTGAGAGGGAGATTCTCATCCAATATCTACTTTGTGTATTCATTGCACAATACCACCAACTAAATTCTTGGATGGAAATTCTCAATCAATGATAGAAACAAGGAAAGTCCCAAGGAACCTCACTGGCCAAGAATTTCTCAAGGAAATCGTAGTCAGTAAAATATGTTATCCAATGACACACAATTCTAAGAGAACTTATCTAAATGCATAATTCAAAATACAATCCAATAGAAAACATGCAAACAAGTTGTAAATGTAATGTTTCAAGCATTAGGGTTAGTATTTGAGCAAAAACTTAAGAGAATCTAATGTACAAATATTCACCCTTGTTTTAATTGCATTTTATCTTAGTTTTGAATTCATTTTCCCAATTTTATTTAGATGTAGCTTCATCATTTGATGGTTGCATTGGTTTATCCCAGCTAGAAAGACATAAAACATTTGATACTTGGATCAAATAGAATCGATGTATTCAATCACCAATTGATGGTTTCACTGATAAAAAATACATCATTAGCATTGACCGTACAACACAATCCAATTGTCACCCCCTCCCAGGGTGAGTTTTCCCCAACATGAACTTCCATTGGAAAACACATGCAAAAATTTTATTAGTAGTCAACAAATGGAACTCCTATCTACACTCATCTATTGGTGTTAATCTATGTGCATTGGCTACTGAGGAAACCCTGACAGCTTTTTACCAATAGAGAACCTACACCCACATACTAATAGATTTTTTTCCTTCACTTACTGATGGAAAAGTATACTATATCGACCATGGAAGGTAGACTTTGTGATTTGATGGAAACCCTAAGTTTACCTATTGATGACTTTTTCCCCTTTCATCTACCAATGGAAATTCTAAATGACATGAGACCTCTTGTCTTCCTCATGCAACAACATCTTCACCTTTATTGCAGTTGAAAGTTTAACAAAAAGAAACTAGGAGGGTTCCAAACCCTTTCAACCACCTATAAATACAAGCCCACATCTCCATGAACAAGTACCTCTTCTCTAGCCGCCATGATGCCAAAATTTACACTCCATCACAAGAAGATGGCAATTTTAGTCATAGGCTATTTCCCATTCTTGATAGACACATCTCATCCCGTTCCGTATTCCATTAAAGAATGAATGGGGATTGATCTGACAAAGGTTGGGAAAAATCCATCTCTTTCGCTAAACTTTATTGCTTTCATGAAGCCAACCTTAATCGACATCTCTTCCATTTTTATAGATGGAAGATCTGGTTAATCAATGAAATTGGATGCCACTTACCTAGATGCAGTGCTTTATCTCCTTAGTGGTTTCATTGGTTGATGACCACATTCAACAACAATCATTGCTCCATTTTATCTTGGCCTCCTGACCTCAAAAGAGGAAGATCAATGACACCTCTTTCACCATCCTTCCACCTACTGTTTCCTCATCCATATATTATATCTAAGTGAGAAGAATGACAAAGAATAAGTGTCACCCAATGATAGTCTTGGGTGTATTCTACTACTACGTTGGATCAACCCGATCTCTAGGCATAAAGGTTGTTGTCACACACACCAAGCTTCACTTCTTTAACCCATTGAGATGATGGATATCTAGTTCTTTTCTCTTATTTGTTTAAATTCCTCTATGAGGAGTAAGCAGTTCCTTATGATTGGGCATTAGGAGTAGCCTCACTATCCAGTGTTGTTCTTTTACTACATCTATAACTGCTGAAACCTTCTTGCATGTTTAATCCAATCATTTCATGCTTGTTTTTTTGTTTGATCAATAGATTTATATATTTATCATGATCTTGGGTGTATAGAACTTTAAAGCAAGGATCTAGGACGTCGATAGGTTCTTTTTAAACCCTTGATGAGAACTTCAGATAAATGTTCTTAGAGGCAATGGGTATAAGATCTTGAGCTAACATGACGGCGAACCTAGAGTGATAAATGTGTCAATTTAATCCAAATGCTAAAATGGGGATCTAATTGGTTGTGATGTTAATAGTTCATGCATTTTTTAGTGTAGTGAGAGACAAAGTGTAGGCACTTGCCACTCACTCAAGTGTTTCCATTCATCCACAATTTTAGATTTTATTTTACTCTTAAAAATTCTTGCACTTTACTTGTAATCAACCTTCTTATGATAAATACTCTTCCTAGTTTAGTTAACCAATAAATCAATTATCAAAATGTTGTCTTCTAAGTTCAGTCATTAACTATACTACAATGATACCAATTCTCTAACGGGTGGTATTGTTGTACTATTTTTTTGATAAAAGCTAGGGGTTTCATAACTCTAATGAGTTTGAGGGTACAAAATACACGTGTCAAATTTTGGTGATGTTGTTGGGGACAATGGAATTTTTTATTGATTTAATTTAATTCCTATGGTCTAGGATATTTATTTTCCTATTGAAAATATTATAAATCTTCTTGTATATGATTTTAATAAAAATATTCTTGAATCTAATTCTCCTTCAGCCTAATAAACAAATTTTCTACTTTCTAAGCATTCAAATTAAATGGAGTGGTTGTCATAGAGACATGTGCAATATAGCAAATGTGGCTCCTCCAATCGTAATATATGGGGGTGCCCTAAGGAGACCTAACAAGATAAAGCAGTGAGAGTTGTGGTAATCATCACATGTAATGAAAAAACAAATATTACAGAGATAATTATGAGCATCAATTGTGTAAATCAATATCATGATGTGGATGTTTTAAATAAGCAATCATCATGAGGTTGCAATGGGGAGCCATCTTGTGAACATCAATATACTCATAAGGTAGGATTCAATAAGAAATTATGTGGGAGTTATAGGGAAGATCCCCACCCTACATAACACTATTCATTAGAAATGAGTGAAAATATATATGTCATTCAGATGGTGCTAGCTAATTGTTACGGGATGTTAGCTAAGGAAGAAGCCAAAGGTGAAAGATTAGAGGCACATATGGGTCAATTGAAGGAACAACTCTCCTAGACAGATTCCTCAACTAAGGGGCTACCAAATAATTTCCCTAGGATGTGAAAGTAGTCATTGATGATGATTTTGTATGACAACGACAATGATACCATCCTAGTGTTAACAATGCCAGGTTCAGTGGTAATGGCAAAAATTGAGAATATGCAATTAGAGTGTGACATGGACTCTTGTGTCCCATACTTCTTGATGCTTTAGTAAAAAAAATCTTAATAAGAGAATGACCCTTACATGGTAGCATAATGTAAAGCTTTGCTACACTCCCCTTTTGCATGCCCTAATCCAAACATTCCAAATGATCAACCAAATTGGGTTGACTCTACTCTGGAAGATGATAAACCAACTTCAAGTACATACAAATTGCTTCAAAAAGAGCACTATACTCCACCATCACAAATCTTTATCCCACATTAGGGTGAACCATATGAGAATCTCCCAACCATACAAAAAGTATGCATGCCTCCACTATTTGATGATGATGCCAACTTTCTCTAGCTCCTTTGGACAACATTCACAAGATGGGTATACAATGCATGGAGGAACCAAATCATCAAATTGAGTCAAGAGCAGACCCCAATGCCCCCATTTATGCCAATTTTGATTGATAAACTCTATAGGAGGATACACAATCTCATTAAGACCCATACTAGGCTGATTTTACTAGTCAGTTAAGTCCTCCATTGCCAACACCACACATCCTACTTGGAGATCTAGGTGATGAGGAGAAAGTAGAGCTAGATCGTGCAACTGATATGCCATAGTTGCTTTTACAGATGGTGGATTCATCATATACTACCTACATCTTTGGAAAAGGTGATCCACCTTGGGACTTCTTGGATGAGAAATCCTGATGAGACCAGACAAGCACAACTTCTATTATGTGCCTTTCTTCCTTGATCTGTACATAGTGACAACACTTCCTATATTGATGAAGGAAGATTTTTGGATCCTACTAGATTATTTTGAGGTGAAAATAAATATCATTTCAATCACCCCTGAAGCCCCTTTCAACTACTAAAACCACACAATTATTGGGTGCACCATGGAACTCCTTTCCTTAAGGTCCCAACCCTTGTCAACATTCCTTTTAGTTGGACCTTGTTTGAGTTTCCATGACTACCTATATGAGCCATGTGGATATCTTCCCCTCCATTCTTTAATATTTTCTTGGTTATGAGAAAGTTTTTAAGTATGGAGTGGAGAGTGGGTGGCATGTATCTCGATCCACCCAAATCTATCTATTTTAAATTTTATTTTTAACTTTAGGGTGGTGTCCCTACATACATGCATACCACTAGTTAGTTTTTAAACAAAGATCTTTTGTAGCGTAATTAATGGCTTTGTTAAGCAAGATTATATTATAATTCTTGTTTGCATCGATGTATGTTTTATCATTTAACCCCCTTACTCAAAGTGACAACTTATAATGACTAGTTTTTGAAACAAACCAATTTCTATGAATCATGTATGTGGTCTCAAAACCAAAGCATCAGTTTTCTTGGAAAAAATGCCAATCGATTGAGGAACTAAGAAAAATCAAAGCATTGTCCTTTTAACTAACTAGTGCAAAAAATTCATGGAATCATTGCATTTTCCCTTATCATGGCACTATTTGAGCATACTGGGACTAGGAAAACAACCCAGAACACTAAATTGTAAATAAATTTGTGTGTTGATCTGATTCTACCATTTATCTTCCATCTCTTACCTTCCATCCATGAAAAAAAAACATAAAGGTGCCAAACCCTTAAGTTTGGGTGGCACACTCCCTCCCTAGTCTATCCATTTCTTCCATACCTCTCTCTCTCTATATATTAGGTGTGTACCACCAAAAATATAGAAACGACAGCGATGTGTACAACTAGAAAATCTTGTCAATCATTCAAAAAATACAATATGAAGTTGAATAGAGGAGAGATTTACATTTCAATTCCACACCCCTTCTCGCCATTTTCCATCTAGAGACACAATGAACACCTCACTTGAAATCCTTTTATTCACCCCAGTGTTGGACCATATGCATAATTGTTGTTTAGTGGGATTATCTACACTTTCATAAGACTCTTAGAAGTGCTTGGTATTATAGATAGTAATGAGGAAGTATTAATTAGAAGAAAAAATTGAAATGAAGACGTGGATAGATGTGTCTTGTGATCTCTAGAAGTTGGGTCTCTGGGCCATATTATTAGTTAGGAAATAAGTATGATACAAAGGTGAGGCAATTCTCATGGGTTGAAAGTATTCATTTCATGATCGTCTTAGATTTTGTGTTACTCAAGGAAGACACATTTAAGTTTAGGGTTATTTGATGAATGCCTATTGATCCTAGTCTTAGTTACATTTTTAGCTTAGTTTTGTATCCATGTTCCCTATTTAAGTTTAAAAGTTGCTTCTATGTGTTGGTCCTTAATTTTTATTAATTTGTAGGGCTTTGATCCAATTCCTTGGTTTTCATGGCAAGTTTCGGGTTCACACTATACACATCGACATAGGAGATGGTTGTTGAGCTATTTGATTTTTTGATAATTAAACCAATATTTTATTAATATGTCCCTTCATTGGTTTATGGTTGCATTGGTCAACGACTACATCATTGCATCCCTACGATACATGTCAATAGCACCCCAAGTTTTCTACACCTTGAACTGCCATCGGTAGAAAAATGTAGAGTTTCTATTGATATTCAACTAATGGAACTCCCGCATGCACTCATATGCCGATGGAAAACTACATGCATCATCTACTAATGAAAACCCTTGTACTTTCTACTAACAAAGAATCAGTATGATGCATATCATTGGCACGATGAATTCATAAAATAAATTTTTTTCCTATAGTTTAGTCGTTAAAGGGAAATCAACTCGTCCAAAAGTGAACAAATTAGTTCTAGTACACAAAAGGGTCGATCCATTGGAACAACATGTTTACAAATTCCATTTGAACCAATTACTAAGAGTAGTATTTAAAATTGAATTTGTAGAGAGATTCTATAACAAAAGTAGGAATTACAAATAGTAGAACTCAAACTAATTTGATTCAAATTATAAAGAGTAATTGTCCATGTATTTACTTTAACTGATTCAACTCCTAAATTATAATTAATTAGATTAAGACCATACAAATTTGTGTCCTTGTAGAGCACAAATCTCACAAGGGTTGTACTTCCCATAAAAGTGGCATCGCAGTGTTTGTTGATCATGTTTGATTTTCTAGTAAAGCTCTATTAGGGATCTTTTCATGAGTTTATAAGTTTCAATCGATGTTTCAACTCAATGATCTGGGATCTCAGCACCATGAGTTATAACTAAAAATATAAAATGGATAGATCAATAATAAAGCTCCATCGGTTGATCTTGTCAGGTGTCTATGGGTTCATACATCATTGTGATCTGTGATCTCTTCACCCAAAAAATATATAATTGATCTAAATATAAAATGAGTACATAAATTAGAAGAAAACATCTAATTAAAAGAATCTTAGAGTCAAATGCAGTCAAGATAAGATACATTGTATTGGCCTACTCCCCATGCCCTAGTATGAAGATTCTATTAAAACATGATATGCATTACCTCAAGGGAGCATTAATATTAGAATGAGTCATGTAATCAAATTTGTCAACAAAGTGGCAGCTTCCGCGACGAAGATGATGAATCCTTCCATTCCTTCCTGGATTTGTGCACCAAGAGGACGGAGTATTTAGGCTAGCTTGTATATATATTACAAGATGCCTAACACCCAATTTAGTCACCTAGAATATGAAGAGTCGTGATAACTCAAGTTTTAAATTATCAAATACCAACCATAATTCATCGGGTCCCTTTTGAAGTTTAAATGCCTTAATTTGATCAATTTCCAATTGATGCCTTGATATCATTGTGCGTGGTCGAAGGGCTTTGATTACATTCTTTTCCCCATAAAAAAGAGCATGGTCATGGCTTGTTGCTTTTCTTAGGCAACTTACCATGTCATTGTTTGTCTAACTTTGTAAATATAACGAAACTCAATGGTTATTTGACATTATTCTAGGTAACAGAGTAATCTTTCACAATTTAAATTTATTTCCATAATAGGTAATGGAAAAATTATTGCATTCCCCTCCTTTAATTATTTTGAGCACACATCACTTTCTTTGACTCTCATTGTTGTAGATTTACATTATAGGAATTTCGATCCAATTTTGGACCGACCACCGTTTCCAAACCAGTCCAAAAATATAATTTTCATTTGAATAATGAAATTCTATTTCTAACTCAAATTCAAACATTAAATTCCAAGTTTGTCTACAAATGACATGGATGTCTTCTCATAGGATGTATATATATACATACACAGACACACACACACACACACACATATATATATATATATATATATATATATATATATATATATATATATATATATAGACACACACACACACACATATATATATATATATATGGATAAAAGAAATGTATACCCGAGTACATGTCACTTGCATGTATTGATATTCATTTATGGTGACTGTAAAGTGCTATTGAACAATCTTAGCATTATGGATGTGATGTATAATCATTATATAATATGTGTTTCAAAACTCACCACAATCAGATATTAAAAGATCATCCAATTAAAGAGTATGTGTATCTGACTATCAACAATAACTTGTAGAAACTACATAACCTATTGAATGATATATTTATGTATCTCATGATCTATATATGAAATATGGCACTAATTTTCAAATATAACTAATATATATAGTTTTGAATCAATCCACATGGTTGGACTTTATGAACATACTCCACATGTGTCATTTTAATGGTTAATGCACATAAGATACATGTATCGTCTGGTATACACTTCCTAACCTCCACACACACACACACGCACACACACACACACACACACACACACACACACACACACACACACATATATATATATATATATATATATATATATATAGAGAGAGAGAGAGAGAGAGAGAGAGAGGAGAGAGAGAGTCAGGCCAGAATACACTCCAGTATACATATCACACGAATACACTCAAGTGTGTTTGCATATCAAGACTATTTTTTGCCAAATGTAAATCATTGATTTTTACTGTCACACTATAACTAGGCTACATACAAATTTTGAGCCCATTTGGATGAGTGTAAGTCACTCATCCAAGGGCAACAAAATGGACATGCAAAACTAATTTGAAATGCATATTTTTTTGTTGTGTATAACATGAACTATAAATGTCCAAATGTGCTCAAATTTTGCATATGATCTATTCACAAGAAATTTAACAGGATCAATGGATTAGATTTTTGAAAAAAATATTGCATCATTAAAAACTAGTTAAGTGTATTCTAGCCAGACTCTCTCTCTCTCTCTCTCTCTATATATATATATATATATATATATATATATATATATCAGACACTGCTGGAATATCTAAAGACCAATCGACGGATTGGAAAATCCATTTGATCAATTGGTTAAGCCAAAACATTTTATTCTTGTACATAAAGAAATTTCATTTCTAAATCACGTTGAAGCATTAAATTTTGAGTTCCTATGGTGAAACATATGGCCCTTTTGGTGTGGAATATATATATCAGGCACTACAAGGAGTTGTGCAAATATCTTCCTAGAGTATTTTTGGGAGTTATTGATCTTTCGAGTGCATGGGTACAATTGACTTCTTTTTCTACAATAAACGAGAAAGTATAATAAAAACTCTAACTTTGGAGAGAAAATAAAAAATAAAGCAACCAAATCCTAAAACTAGGTGATAACAACAAAATGTTCCCAAGGATGATCTAAATTATGCACTAAAAATGCATGGATATGATTTCATCAAATTGTCGCAAACTCAACCATTTCTGACCCCTAAGAAAAATTAAAAACAATTACCTAAGACTATTGTCATCATGTCCTCCTCTCTTGCCTAGCACTACTTTATCTTTACCACCTTTTATGGACAAGTGACATCGGATTTTGGAAATTACAAAACACAATTTTTGCACATTCTCCAATCAAAACTGTTTCAAAACTTATTTCCATTTCAAGATTTTCAAAGAAACATACCTCGTATTCCTTCTGGTTTTGGTACTCCCCCATATTTTTATGATTTATGTACAAGAACATGGTTTATTGATTGAGTGAATTAGGGTATGTAGATTCAGAGTGAATGGAGACATGGTAGAAGGATATATCTCCTCTATTTGACTGAAGATCTATTTATATTCTTGTTACAATTACGTTGATTGCATTTTTGTGTGTGTATTTGCATCTTTCTATTGGTGGTATTATCCTATTATATACGAGGGATATGTAAGGAGTGGTAAAGGGAAAAGGGTGTGCCACCTGGAATTGGATTTTGACATATTTAGGCTTTGATTATTTTTGGAAAATGAAGAGATAAGAAGATTATTAGAAGAAATATAGAAGTTGATGAACTTGTGCATCTCATATTTTTGAATTTAGTGTGTTGGAAAAATCATAACATCAGTTCAAATATTTCTGTAACAAGAAAAATTTGAGAAATTTCACAAGATATTTAACAAATCAAATGAAGACACATTATGTTTGATTCCCATCTATCCAATATATCTTTCTTTTGTTTCCAAGGAGTAGTGCTACTTAAGGTCCTAGATGGTCACATAATTTCTTACAGTGGCAACTTATGAAAATGTTGCAAGAAATTTACTTCAGTTTAGGATATTAATTGATTAAAAGACATAATTGGCCAACTGGATAATGGCCAAATCACAAGTAAGAAAAGTAACATTTTAAAAAATTTAAGCTAAACTACATAACATGATAAAAAATGTTATAAAAGGAAGATAGATCGGGTGGAATAGGTATGTGCCACCCATCTCCACCCCCCCCCCAAAAAAAATTGCTCATCCTAAGCAAAACTTAGGAAGAGTTTCATTAAGATCACTAGGCGATCTTGGTAACTTGAAGAAGGTCCAACTGAAGGGAATGTTGACAAGAGTTGGGGCCTTAAACAAAGGAGCTTCATGGTACAACCAGTTATTGGATAACCGTGGAATCTCAAAGGGTCTTTGTATTTGATTAAAATGGTATTTCTTTTCACCTCAATATCCTTCTAGTAAGATCCACATATTCTCCTTCCTTAGTAAAGGAAGTGTTGTTGATGTTTGTGAATTAGGGACAAAAGGAACATGATTGGAGTTGTAATCATTTGATGTATTACAGGTTAACTCTTCCATAAAGACCTATGGTGGATCACATTTTTATAGAGAAAATGTGGTATACGATGAGCACTTTTTAAAGTGTTAGATATGGTAGATTAGGTGGAGGATACAGACTAGGTTTCTCCTCATCACCTAGATCTACATGTAGTAGGAGTGGTGTCGACATGAGAGAAATAATCTCAGCTCACTTAACATCATAAACATTTTATATGACTTCATGTCCTCATGAAACATCATGCAATCAATATTATTATCAATTGGGTTAATGGGGTTTCATTATTGACTCATCATGTTGTTCTAGTTCCTCCATTCAAGATGTACCCAAGTCACATGTGGGTTTAGGAGAATTTGGAATGCAAATATCATCATCATAGTTGGACAATGGGATCATGTGAATTGTTTCTAAAGGTGGTGGCTCCCCATATAGACTAGTTGTGTGTGGAATAAAAAATGGATATGGTGAGTATAAGGCTCTTGATAAGGAAGGACTTCTCCATTGAAATTCCTCAATTCATTCTGGGAGGGTACTGCTTCATTATCTAGAATAGGCTCAACCAAACTTGGTTGGTCATTAATAAATCCTAGATCAATGTCAGCAATAGAAGTTGTTGATGGAGCTTCAGAACCTACATCCATACAAGGATAACTCTCTAACTGTGATTTTTCATACCACAATAATAAATACCATAGAGGAGAGGTCAGAATGCAAGTGCACACATCACACGTTGGCTGCAACTCCTTAATATGTGTTATTTCTGCTGGAAATGACATGAGTATGGTATCATCATCATCATCATCATCATCATCGTCATAAAAAAAATCTTTGGATACTCCAACTTACTAGGGGATCTCTCTAATTGACTCTCAAGTCACGTGACTACCTAGGAGAGATGCACCTTCAGTTCAGATGCCATCATCTCTAAGGCATTAAGTTGCTCTTCTGTGGCATCTGAGGCCTCCTATTGAGGGAAAATATTGGTTTTCATAATAAGGTTATTCACCAAACTTCCCATAATATTGTTGGTCATATCCCCCTCTCAAAATAATCTTGTTAATAGGATGACTCCTCATAGAATTACTCACAATAGTTTTGGTTTTAGTCTAATTCGTATCTGCTTGGAATGAGCCTAATATTGTTGAAGTTGTGAGCTCCTACAAGGCTCCTTCAATTATGATGTCAAATTAGGGTGACCCATATATCATGGTAGATGGAGCCACACCTCTCTTATTGTATGATTTGTTGTGGTGACCACTTGTGATGTGCATCTCGGGCCTCTAGTTCAATGTCCATGGATACTCCTTTCTTGACCCATATGACCTCTCTTTGTGTGGCGAGGGCCAATTCTATCCAAAGATTGATTTCTTCCTCATTCTTTCTTTTAATATGATTGCCTGAGAAATAAAGAATTTTAGTATCATGCTTTGTTTCATAATGGAAACAATAAATTAAAAAAACTCTAAGATAAAAAGGAAAAACCTGATCTAGAAAGATTTATGGAACAAAACTAAAAATTACAATTCCAACTAAGATTACAAAAAATAAACTACAAGAATAAATCCTAATTATTCAAAGTAGTGGGGTAAGGAAGAAACTCTGTTATACCCAACAATGGCATCAAAATTTGGTGTGTGTCTTTTGCATAATGAATTCACCAGAGAAATTTATTCCCTAGAGTTTAGCCTTTAAAGTGGAAATCAACTCATCCATAAGTGAACAAGTTAATTATAGTACATAAGGGGGTCAATCCCAAGAAAAAACATATTTAAGAATTTTATTTGAACCAATCGCTAGGAGTTATATTTAAAATTTGATTTGTAGAGAGATTTTGTAACTAAAGTAGGAACTAAAGATGGAAGAAGCGAAATTGATTTAATTGAAATTTTAAGAGACACTAGTGGTTGGGGGTTTACCACCACATATTACACAATTACTTTAAATGATTCAACTCCTTAATTTTTTTAATTAGATCAGGTACAATCATATTTATGTCCTTGCATAGCAAAAATATCACAAGGACCAGACTTCTCACAAACATGTGATCTCGGTATTTGCAATTCATTATAGAATCGTCTAGTAGATCTCTATTAGATATTTCATCAAGAGTTGACAGGTTTCAACCAGTGTTCCTACTTATGGATCTAGGATCTCATCACCATGAGTTGTAACTAATAAGATAAAATGGATAAATCAATCATAGAGCTCCATCCATTGATCTCATCAAGAGTCTTTGGGTTCATACGATGTTGTTATCCATGATGCCTTCACTCAACAAGGTTATAATTGATACAAACATATAATGAGCACATAAATTGGAAGAAAAACATTCAATCAATAGAATCTTAAAGTCAATTACAATTAAGATAAGATAAAGGCTATGTGACTACTTCATATGCCCTAGTATGAAGGTTCTACTCAGTAATGATATCTATAAGCACAAGGGAACATGTAAGAAAGAAAAGAGTCATGTTGCCAAATTTGACAACAAAGTGACATCTTCCATGACAAAGATGACGAATCCTTCCTTCCCTTCCTAGATTTTTCACCCATATGAGGCATTGGGGTAATGGAATATGAGATCCCTTTTTGAGAATGGAGGTTGTCTTGTATTTATAGTACAAGATGCCCATCATTTGGTTCGACTGCCAAAAATATGAATAGCCATGATAAGTCAAGTCTTAAATTGTTAATACCAAGCTTAATTGGTCATCCCTTTTGATGATTAAATGTATTTATTTAATAGATTCTAACTGATACCTTGATATCTTTGTTCTTAGTAAAAGGGATACAGTTACATTCTTTCCTCCATATAAAGAGCATGGTCATGGCTTGTTTCTTTTACTTGACAACTTGTGTTTTTATTGCTTGATCACCTTTGTAAACATAAGGAAACTCAATGTTTATTTATATTTTTATATATTTAAGGAAGTATTCTTTGATTATTTTAACTGCTTACCCTAATAGGAAATGGAGAAATTGTGTGCATTGCCTTCCTTTAATTATTTTGACCGCTCATTAACTTCTTTGACTCTCTTTGCTAAATATTTTCGTTACATGGATTTAGAGAGAATTGTGAACCGGTCACAAGTCTCAAACTAGTCCAAAACTATATTTCTCCTATGAATATTAAAATTTCCTTTGTAGTGGATGTTTAAACATTAAATTATGTGTTTCTATGTCAAATACAGTCATTTTGGTGCGGGATATACATATATATATATATATACATGCATTGTTGAAAGATCTACATGGCAGTTGATTAATTGGAAAATCCAGTCGACTGATTAGAAAATTCAAAATATATTTTTCCTATAGATAAATAAATTTCCTTTCTAACGCATGTTTAAACATTCCAAGTTCGTATGCAAAAGATGTTGCTATTTTGGTGTGGGATATATATATATATATATATATATATATATATATATATATATATGTGTGTGTGTGTGTGTGTGTGTGTGTGTGTGTGTGTGTGTGTGTGTGTGTGTGTGTGTGTGTGTGTGTATGTGTATGTATGTATATATATGCATGTTTAAACATTTTGAGTTCGTATGCGAAAGATATTGCTATTTTGCTATGGGATATATATATATCCTCGAAGGCGTCAAGCATGCACATGTTGTTGTTACCCCAAATGTTGATGAAGTTGTGGAAGTTTTGAGGTGAATGATGATGAAAAAGAGATCAAAATGAATGATGCAAACAACAACATGAAAGTTATCAAGGATGGGATTTCCATCGAAGAACTCAATCAAATAAATGATATATTGGCCATTAATACTTCTAGTACCCCAAGCAGGAAAACAAAAGGTAACAGTGCAAAGCTGAAGTGCATGGTAGACAATGTCTTATCTCCCCGCCAGAGCCTCAATGATGCAGCCCAAGACTCATTTTTGCGGACACACAGGACCCCCCACTAGCTATCAACCTTACCGGGAGCAACTCAGGGTCACCAAGCATGGCTGATTCAGGGAGGATAAATGAAGATGTCGAGAACAAGGAGAATCAGCAACCTACTACTCTTGAGACCAGTGGACATCGTGAGTCCACTGATAACCAACTGATTCTTGTTTAGATGATAAACATAATGTTATGGAATATTAGAAGAGCAAGGAAGAAGGAAGCCCATCGCAACTTCAAAGAACTTATGTCATTTACAAACCTAAGATTGTTGCAATCATCGAACCATGGGTGAGTGGAACTAAAGCTACACAGATCATCACCAAGCTGGGTTTTAACAAATCCTTTAGGGTAGAAACCCAAGGATTTGTAGGTGGTATATGGGTATGTTGGAATAGCTATGACTATATGGTTCATATTGTGAATTACCATCGACAGTTCTTTACTTGTTGTGTCAATAATTCCACCTTAATCACCTTCGTTTATGCTAACCCGCATATGGCCATTCAATCCATTCTGTGGAAACACCTCATTCATATGGGAGAATAGTTCACAAAACCATGGATTATTATAGGAGATTTCAACACCACTTTCAATCCATTAGAGAGAAGTGGAAGTACCCATTATAACCATTCTGAAGCACGTTTGTTCCAAGAGACCCCGACAACAACTGGCCTAGCGGACTTGGGGTTTTTAGGTCCGCGATTCACCTTCAAGATAGGGGCCTTACAACATCGTATTGATAGAGATGTGGCCAACAAGGAGTTCATCCAAAAACATGAGCATTACCGTGTAGAATACCTTCCAAGAATTAAGTCTAATCACAATGCACTTCTTGTGAGATCACGAATTAGGCACACCGGCTCAGCGAGGTTCCTCACAAAATCCAATTAGGCACACAATAAGGAGACCAAATCACTGTTAGAGAATAGCTGGGATAAAGGTATGGACTTCCACATTGCATTCGACAAGGTTAAAGAGCCCTTAGTCAATAGGGACCAGCAACTATCTTCATCCAAAATGAGGAAGAAGACAATACTAATCTGCAACATCAAGCATTTGGAAAAAGACCTTGCTGCCTGCTATAACCCAATCACGGACGGTATATATCTTGATATTAAGGTTGATCTTGACTTGGTACTTAAGGAGGAAGAGGAGGAATGGAAAATGTGGAGTCATATCAATTGGCTTCACAATGACAGTTGTAATTCAAGATTCTATAATACCTATGTGAAGCAACGTTGAAGGCAGAATATCATCACAACACTCAAATCCAATGACAGTGAATGGATCATGGAGACGGACGATCTGAAAGATATGGTGAGAGGTCATTTCCTGAACCTGCTAACAGAATCATATCAAGAAAGACGTACTTCCATCGAATCAATTCCTGGGGATTTCAAGAAATTAACCCCTACACAGAAGAAGTATGTTGCTGCAGAACCATATGAAGACAAATGCCTACATATTTTGAAGGGTTTGAATCCCTACAAAGTGACTGGTCCTGATGGTGTGTCAGCTTTATTCATCTTAAACCATTGGGATATAGTGAAGCAGTCCTTCTTACAGACAACACAGAAAGCCTTAACAGGTGAACCTCTTCCAGTAGAATTGTGCAATGCCACAATGGTTCTGATCCATAAAGTCACGCATCCTACTACCTGTGATCATTTGCGGTCGATTTCCCTGAATAATATTTGTTTGAAATTTATATCTAAGATAATGGTGGAGAGATTGAAAATGTACCTCCCGGCGTGGATTTCCCAAGAACAAAGTGCTTTTATACCTGGGCGGAGGATAACAGACAACATAGGTCTCACACAAGAGATCATTCACATGATGAAAAGGAAAAAGGGCAGCAAATACATGGCCATCAAGATCGATCTATCTAAGGCCTATGATAAACTCACCTGGAGCTTCATTTCTGACACCCTTATGAAACTTGAATTACCTGGAAAAATTACCAACTACATCATGAACCCTATCATCACAAGCGAATGTGAAGTGCTTTGGAATGGTGAAAAAACTTGTCCGTTCAAACCCAGTCGATGGCTCCACCAAGGAGACCCTCTCACTCACTGCATTTTCATTCTCTTCATTGATCATCTAAGCCAAATGATAAAATCACTGGTATAATGTGATGAGTGGAAACCAATCGAATTACCTGGCAACATTACCAACTACATCATGAACCCTATCATCACAAGTGAATGTGAACTTCTTTGGAATGGTGAAAAAACATGTCCATTCAAACCCAGTCGATGGCTCCGCCAAGGAGACCCTCTCACTCACTACATTTTCATTCTCTTCATTGATCATCTAAGTCAAATGATAAAAGCACTGGTATAATGTGATGAGTGGAAACCAATCAAATTAGGAAGGAACGAGATGGAAATATCACATTTATGCTTTGTTGATGACATGATTCTCTCTAGAGAAGCATCATGTGATCAAATGTAGACGATCAAGTGGTGCTTTTGGAGTTTTAAAAAGCCTCAAGTTAGGCCATATCCATTTCTAAAACCCATGTCTTTTATGGAGGTAGTGTGACATGTACTACCAGAACCCGCATTAAGAAAATCTACAAGTTCCAAGAGACCGACAACTTTGGAAGGTACTTAGGAGCACCCATCATCCACAAGCGTGTAACAAAGCATATTTATGATAATCTTCTTGACAAGATTTATAGTAGATTTAATGGCTAGGCTGTGAGGACATTGTCTTTAGTAGGAAGATGCTATTTGGAAAAATCCACTCTTGAAGCTATTCCTACGTACACCATGCAAACTGCCTTTCTTCTTCTTATTCTGTATGATAGGATTAATAGCAGCATACGATGCTTCCTATGCAGAGGAGGTCACAAGAAGAACCACATGTCACTTTTGGCATGGGACAAAGTCACCAGCATCCAAGAGAAGGGACGCTTAGGTATCAAGACTATGAGAGAATGGAATACATATCTAATAGATAAAAATGTCTGGGAGATTTCCAATAACGAGAACACCACCTGGTACAAATTTATGAAGCGAAGATACCAAGAATTTTCAGTAGGGAAAGCCACCAATTTGTCTCAGCTAGCCCAAACCATGCTAAAATGCAAACATCTAATAGAGAACAACTCCTACCTAGTGATCTAGAATGGAAATACCGTTAGGTTTTGGGAAGACGCCTGGTTTGAGGCGGGGGTCATACTCAAACATCAAGCTCTCCACACTATTCTTGAATCCTTAATGGATCTATCAGTGGCAAGTGTCATCATGGGACACAATTTGGAGCACTCATAAGGATGTTGATTTACTACTGATGCTAGAACCCCCTAAGTACACCGGCATGGATAACGTCTGAGTCTGGAATTGCACAACCAATGGTCAATTCACATCCAAGTCTACTTATCATATACTAAGAAGATATAGGGATATTCATATTGAAGGGGAATGTGACACGATTTGGAGCACTCACGTGGCAGCTAAGGTTAAATTCTTCACTTGGATTGCCTCACACAGAGCACTACTTACTAACAGTAGGCGAGTCCAATGCAAGATAGCTACCAGCAGTACCTGTGAAATATGTAATGTAGAGGAGGATTCCTTAGTTCATGCACTGAGGGATTGTCAACAATCTAAGGAAGTGTGGATGCAACTTCATTCAAATCAACCTCCCGAAGAGTTTTTTCAGGAAAGATCACATTAATGGGTCTCGTCTCAGCTGAAACAAGACAACCTGAAGGTGCAATTCTTCATGATAGTTTCGTGGCACTTATGGAAATCACAAAATGCCAAGATCTTTGAAAATATCAGTATACCTACTCATCAGCTGGTACAACACATCAGCCATGATGTTCAGTTGTCATGGGCTAGAGAGAACCAGCCAAGTCTGATGCCTAAAGTACACCATTAGGCCAAACCTCCCCCTGGATATGTTAAACTCAACACATATGCAGCCTGGAGCAGAATTAAATCCACCATTGCAGTGATTGGATGGGATCAGGAAGGCCATTGGATTGGAGCTCACGTGAGGAAGACAACCACTAACTCTGCCTTACATGTCGAGATCGTAGCAGTGGACTTAGCTTTTGAAGTTTCTAGCAGATATGGAGTGGAGAAGATCATTATCGAAACCGATTGCAAACTTCTTGTCGATATGCTTCAATTGAATGTGGAAGAGAACACTAGGTTCACACTCCACCTAGATAGAATCCAACAGAGATGTAAACAACATGCTGACTAGGTAGTCAAATATGAACCAAGAAGCTGCAATAAAGTGGCCGACACATTTGCCAAGTACCACCAAAAACACACTACTGGTTGTTTTAATTACACCAGACCACCAAAATTTCTGTTAACTAGCTTGAAGGATGAGTTGTGTAATGGTAGTAGTACTACCACATTTACTTTTCCAGAAAGTCTTTCTCCTTGTAATATGTTTCCTTATTGGTTTGCACGAGGAGGGCGAGATGAATAAATAGCCTCCTGGATTCTCCAAAAAAAGTGTGAAGTGGAGAGTGAGGTGGATCTCAGTCAAAACGATTTTGTTCCTAAATGTTTTTCTCTTGAATTTCTTTTTGAAATTTCATATTTTTCATATTTATTTTAGTTTTATTAATTTTCTAAATCTACAAAACTACTACAAGATATGTGATGAAGGTTTTTATTGTTACAGAAGGCTATCTACAATGGATTCTTATAACCCAAAAGTAGGCAATTTTTACTACATTATTTTAATAAATTGGTGGACCAATTCATATTATTTATCATGACCTATAATTTTGGTTAATGTAGAATATAGTTTTTTTCTCCCATTTGGCCTGTAAGTAAAACTTGATTATCTTATGGGAAGCAAAATGATAGAAAATCATGATTATTGATTTATTGTACACATGCCTTCTTTGTTGGTATGTATGCCCAGAGAGCTAATCATATGATGATTGTAATAGCATAATATTTAAATGATTTGATTATTAATAAGGGGTAAACTTCCAGTTAGTTCTATTTTGTTCAATTATAATATAATGATGTAACATAATAAATGTCTAGAGAATGATATTACTCAAAGACGTATATCTTCAAGTATGTGACTTGAACAATGAGATCATACATATGTTAAGAGTATATACATTCTCAATATGTCCCTGGTAGGTTGTTATTGTAGAAGCCAGATAGACAACTATAACACATAATACTAGAGTGTATGTTGGTTGATGACATAATCTCATTAGTCATGATATGTGATATCAAACCAAGTACATAGATACATGTTAGAGAATAGTGTATCAAGCAGACCCACCATGATACTAACACATGGAAGCCATTATCATGGCAGTCATAGTCAGCTCCAATAGTGTTGGTGGTTATTGTAGTTCTTAGACCTAAAGTCACTACACTCATCACATGTTGTTTGGTATGATTTGACATCATCAAATGTAATGTTAAATAAGCGTTACTATAAAGGTGATGATTGGGTGACTATGATACATGAGGACTGACTGTGAGTGATGTAGATGGGATTTGTACCTCCTATAGGAGCATGATATCCTAGGCCTCTTGATTAGCGAGACTCAGAAATGTATGGCCATGCACATGTGAGTCAATATGTGATATTGAGATTACATATATCTCAGATAGTCTTCTCTGGTTCAAGGAACAAGATTGAATGTTGATGAGGATGACTCCTCCATGCCTCGAGTTCAATCTAGATAATAGTGACAAAGGAACTATACAAACATTGTAACACTGTAACATAATGAATCTTAGATGTAATATCCATGTAAACATTTTTCCCAAGTTTCCCTTTCATTTCTATCCTTTATGTCGTTTATGTTTAATTAGTGGGATTTATTGTGGTTTATGAACATTTATTCACTAATTGTACCAATATAAGGGTTTATGCATAAATACCTCAGTGAAAGATTAATTACCATAATTAAGTGCTCTAAACCTTAATATAATTTTTTGATATGATTTTAAATCATAAAATGAGTCTAAGTTTCAAATTTGGTTTGATTTGGATGTTGTTTGTGCAAGTTATGCAATTTTAGATACATTCTGAACTTTTATGCAATTTACCCAATTGGGAGGTTTTCTTTGCAAATTATCACCTGAATTGTAATCCTTAGATATTATCTTACAATTCACAAGATTTTGAACCATGGGGCACCTGGTTGCACCTTGGTTTGAAGGTGTTTCTCTCCAAGGGCATTATAGGGATTATCCTCTTTAAAAATGTGCTTATCTTTAAAAGCTATCAACCGATGGGGTTATTTCTTTATTTGAGAAATGGTGGGGGTGGCCTAGAAGGATCCAGGGGATCTTATGACCTAACTTTGATATACAAGAAGTGTCTATGAGCTGTCATCTTGCATGGCCATGAAGCCCTAGCCTAAGGACACATGGAAAGTCCCATAGACACCTCATACTTGCCCCCTTCTTTATAAAGCCATGCCTAACCCTTCCCACCTCCCAATCTGAGAAGCAATCCACTCCTTCTCTTTCCCACTGCTTAGATCATCATCCCTTCTATGTTTGGCCACAAATTTTCTATCCCAAGGTAAAGAGGGTGTCTACCTTGGTGAAGAAGGCTCCTAGGGTTCCAAATTTCTCTATTTAGGATTTCTTAAGCTCCTCCTTGGTGATTTTGACCAAAACTAGTAAGAATCCTCCGTTCCTTTACTATTTTCATGCTGTTAGTATTCCTCCCACCTTTTCCAGGTCGGAACCATGACCTTCCATGGTAAAACTCCACCTAGAACCCTAAAACATCTCATCTCCATTCTCTTTTGCTAGGGTTTGCACCTCTAAAGTGGAGAAGGTGATCTTTGCTCAAGAAAGGAGCTTGGCTTGGAGCAACCATACCTTCTAATCCCGGGATCCTTTTTGTTTGGACCTTATTACCTTCCTATAGGCAAGTTTTGTTATCCTCTTCTCATATATTTCATAGTACATGCTTAAAACTCATGCTTTTATGTTTAAAATCGATGATTTCCATCTCTTTTTACCATATTCTTCTAGGGTTTTGATTTCTTGCTGTTTTACCTTCTCTAGAAGCTCTAGTTTGGTTACCTATGTAACTTCAAACCTGATCTTGGGTCAAATGGTGTTTTCTCCCTCTCCCTCTCTCTTCAATTATCTCGATCGGTTTGATGATGTGGCAATTTCCTATTGGTCAGTATTGAAAAATCCATATCTTCTAAACCGCTTATCCAAATTTGACAAATAAATATGTTTTAGAATTTGAAAATTAATATCTATCTAAAATAATATATTTTGAAGGTCTGATTTCATGGTTTGAAGAAGGGTATTTTTTTAAAACGAATTTAATGTAGAAAATCCATAAAAAATACATATTAATCATCATAACTCCAAAATTAACATAAAAATATGTTTTCTTGATCAAGAGAACTTAATACATTTATTGGTGATGTTTTAAGAGTCTAAATCCGAGTTTTTGTAAAAAGGTCTAAAATTAGTGTTCCTATATATTAATGGGCACTATGTACTCTAATACATATTCATACATTGAAAATAGGCAAACTGGAACTTGGACTCAATTAAAGTGGTGAAAGTTAGTAATTGATATCAGTAAGAGAGGTATGTGCATTCTTACACCCTAAGTTGGGATATTTGCAAACCAAACCCTATATTCCCTAATAAGGCACTATATGAACCCTAATTCCTCTATTCATGATTCTTTTGTTAAATTGCCTCAAAATCAGTAATGATATTCTTTTTCTTGGGTCTTGTACCCCACTGCCATGCTTATTGAATATTATGACTAATCTTTCCATGACTATTTTTCTAGCATGTAAATTTATGTTCTATTTAATTTAAAGTAGCGGTACTTATGTACAACCACCCACAAAGGGCATGTATTTAATCGCCTTGGGGAATATTATTATTCTCCCCTATATAATTGTGTAGGTGACTGGGAATGTCTTATTCTCCCCTCACTTATAGGTTAGAGGTTCGGTAGGTGCCTCAACCCAACTTAGTTAGGTAGACATAATTATCTTACATGCAAATCCTTTTAAATATAATTGTTAATGACAAGTTTCTTTTGAATATAGACTCATACTCTTGTTATCTTCATCTTATGATGAATCCTAGAATGTTCTTATTTGCTTTAATTATCTTGTTATCCTAGACTAGTTTTGTGACACATACCTTGTTTTCTTTCCCCTTTTGTTGGGTGCTTTCCCAACCACCCAGGTGCTGGTGCTAAGCAAGGAGAAGGACAAGTTTGAAGGAATTCATCTCAGGAGTAGATCTCAAGCTATCTAAAAGGATGTCTAGGTTTCTATGGCTAGATCCTTTTCTCTTATCTTTTTCTTTTGGGAACAATCATGTAATGAACAATGATAGCCATGTAATAGACATAGTACTTTTTTTCCACTGCTATTGACATTATATAATGTATCTTGTGCATTCTTATTTACTTGGAATATTATACATGCATCCCTCAATATCTTGTCTTTCTAAAACGTTGGATGTTTTGTACTTCCTTTAAATTTTAGTAAGAAGGTGATCTCGCCTCTTTACATCAAGGTATCAGAGCATTCAGGAAACTATTAGGACATGAAGTTGAATCAAAGGTGTTTAGAATGGATCAGGGTTTTGGGGGCTGGAAATATTTTCCTCCGCACCACTAGCTTGGTTTACGAGAACTCCCATACCCATATGATACCAGCCTGGCCTGAGCTGATACAAATTGCCCAAAATAGTATGCTTTTAGGCAATAGCATTATAGATATTCTTTTCTCATCTATGCTTCTATATTTTTTTTCATCTACAATTCAATTAATCCTGGGAACTTAATGTGTTAACCCTACCTTTCAGGATAGGAGACTTGTTTGATAACAGGAATAAAGGAAAGGAGTCAAACCCTAATGACTCTAATGTGGGAAACACTCCTGTGACTCCTGTAGGCCATAGTGTGGTCAACCCCACTACTCCGGGCACCCCCGACTTCACACCAGAATAAGAGTTGGTAATGCTACGCCAGTTGCTCTCCATCATGATGGGATAGCTCCACACAGTGGTTGCCAATGTCAACAAGTTGAGGGAGTTCACCCTCACTGACTTCATAAAGATGAAGCCACCCTACATCAAGGGTGAAAGTGAACAGAACATGGTGGATAAATCTGATGATTGGGTGTCGGCTTTGGATCGGACCTTCGATGGTATGGCATGCCCTCCTCACCAGAAATTTTAGTTTGTGACGTATGTGCTAGACAGACTGACACGTGTCTGGTGGAGTGGTGTCGCCCGCACTCGATACACCTCTACCATGGAGTGGGACCAGTTCTTGAAGCTCTTTTGGGAGAAGTACATCTGTCCCGCCTTCCTAAGGAAGAAGGAAGTCGAGTTCTATAGCCTTAGGCAGGGAAGCATGAGTGTGGCTAACTACATCCAATAGTTCCTACTTCTGGAATGCTATGCCACTGACCTTGGAGTCGAGAGAAGGGCAACGTTTTTCTTGGAGGGCATGAACTACCAAGTGGGCTGAAGTCTTGTTTCACAACTTCCACTCACCTTCCCGCAGATGGTGGATAAGGCCCTGGCCATTGAGTCCTACCATGGATTCTAGTCCTATGGATATAGTAATGGCTACAACAACAACAAGAGGAAGAACCCTACCCAGAATGAGAATTGTGGATGTGATCGGTGCAATAGATGCTCTCGCCACCATCCTCCAGGGAGATGTCCTTCCAATAATGCACCTACTCGTAGAGACAACTGACCTCCTTCGACCTGCCACGAGTGTGGCCAAGTTGGGCATATCTGACCACTCTGCCCAACAATGAAGGCAGAATATGCATCTACAGAATAATAACAACAACAACCAAAACCTGAGGCGACTTCTAGTGGAGAAGAGGAATGGGAGAGTGTTTGCTCTTAATGCTGAGGAAGCAGGCGAAGATAATGAAATTATTTAAGATACCTTGCATCTTAATATGCATCCTATAAAGGCACTGTTTGATTCTGGCTCATCTATTACCTTCATATCCTGTCAGCTTGCTTCTATGTTAGAAATAGAATCTGATTATATGGATCATATATTATATGTAAAAACCCCTAGTGGTAAGATCTTCTCTTCGTATCTCTGAAATCTGACCATGGACCGTTGTATATCTGGTATAATGTTTCCCTCGAATTTCATCTTGCTCGACATGACTGCCTTTGATGTCATCTTGGGAATGGATTGGTTGAAGAGGTACAAAGCTATTTTGTTTTGTGAAGAATCAAAAGTTAGTTTGTCACATCCTGTTGAGGGAAGATTGTGTGTCAAGGGTAGGAAGAGAGAAGATCAGAAATTTGTTATCTCCGCCATCAAAGATGAAAAGCTAGTCTCACAAGGGTGTAGAGCTTTCTTAGCCTCTATAGTCCTCGAGGCTACACCTCTATCTCTCGACCACATAGATGTGGTGAAGGACTTCCTGGACGTCTTTCCCAAGGAGTTACCTGGTTTGCCACCAACTCAGGAGGTGGGAGTTCTCCATTGAGCTTGTACCTGAAACTTCACCAATATCTAAGTCGCCTTACCGCTTGGCCCCTACTGAGCTTGCCGAACTGGAGAAGTAGCTAGAAGAGCTTCTCAATATGGGCTTCATCCACCCTAGTGTTTCACCTTGGGAGCCCCTATCCTATTCGTGAAGAAGAAGGATGGTTCGATGCAGATGTGTATGGACTATCGCATGCTTAACCAAGTGATGGTGAAGAACAGTTATCCTTTGTCTCGCATTGAAGACTTGTTTGACCAGCTGAGGTCTACCACTGTGTTCTCCAAGATGGATCTGCGAAGTGGCTACTACCAGATGCGCATGAAGGATGATGATGTCCCGAATATGACATTTAGAACTCGCTATGGGCATTATGAATTCATGGTCATGCCTTTCGGCTTGACAAATGCCCCTGCTGCCTTCATGGACTTGATGAACCGAGTGTTTTGCCCATACCTTGAAAAGTTCATGGTGGTGTTTATCAACGATGTTTTGGTTAATTCTGAGACATTAGAACAACATCATGAGCATCTGCGGATTGTACTCAACACATTATGAGAAAATCAACTCTATGCAAAATTCTCAAAGTGTGAGTTCTGGATAAAGGAAGTGATGTTTTTGGGTCATGTGATTTCTGTCGGACATATAGTTGTTGATCCTATAAAGGTAGAAGTTGTGACCAAGTGGAAATCTCAAAAGAATCCCTCAGAGATCTATAGTTTCCTCAGCTTAGCAGGTTACTATCGAAGGTTTATCAAGAACTTCTCTGAGTTGGCCTTGCCTTTAACCAAGTTGATGTGAAAGGAGGTCAAGTTCTCTTGGACACCAGAGTGTGAGAATAGTTTCCTAAAGCTGAAGGAGTGTTTGACTTTTGCTCTCGTTCTTGCCTTGCCTATTGAAGGCATACCCTATGTCATCTACACAGATGCTTCTAAACAAGGCTTAGGGTGTGTTTTGATGCAAAATGGAAAGGTGATCACCTATGCTTCCCGCCAGTTGAAAAAGAATGAATCTAATTGGCCTACACATGATTTAGAGCTTTCTACCATCATTCATGCTCTGAAAATATGGCGACATTATATCTATGGTGTGATGTTTGAAGTTTTCTCCGAGCATAAAAGCTTGAGGTACCTGTTGACACAGAAGGATCTGAATCTACGACAGTGAAGGTGGATGGAATATGTCAAAGATTATGACTTCACCATCACCTATCGTCTTGGTAAAGAAAATGTCATATCTAATGCTTTAAGTCGCAAGAAGGATGTCGTTTGTGCTGCTTTGAGATGTTCGATGTGGGAAAATCTCAAATATGTGACTAGTTGGTGACCTCAACATGTCGATTCAGTGGACAAAGAAAAGTTGTGTGTCCATATGGATAGTATAATTGTTACACCGACTTGACTGAGAAGGTCTCAAAAGTCATTTATGCACAGTTGGAAAGCTCTGAGATGGAAAAGATGAAGGCCTTGACTGAGAAACCGCAATCTGACTTCTTTGTCAGAGTGGATGTTGATGTCTGCTTCAGACAATGGTTGTGGATTCCTTATGTGGGTGATCTAAGACCGAAGGTGCTGAGTGAAGTGCATGGGTCCAAGTACACTATTCATCCTGGCACAACAAAAATGTACTAGGACTTACAGTGAAGCATCTGGTGGAAGAACATGAAGAATGATATAGCTCTGTTCATCACAAAGTACTTGACATGTCAGCAAGTCAAGATCGAACATCAACGACCTGGTGGTCTTCTTCACCGTCTTGAAATTCTAGAATGGAAGTGGGAGAAGATCACAATGGACTTCATTATTGTTTTCCCCAAGTCCAAGAAAGGTTATAATGTTGTTTGGGTGGTTATTGATTGGCTTACAAAATCTGCTCATTTCTTGCCTTTCAAAACCATTTACAAAGTTGCGGATATGGCTCATTTGTATGTTGAGTGGATCGTACGCCTGCATGGAGTACCTAAGGCAATAGTTTTTTATCATGACCCAAAGTTTACTTCTCATTTATGGGGTCTGATTCAGAAGGAGATGGGCACTGACTTGCATTTTGGTACTTCTTACCGCCCGCAGACTGATGGTCAATCTGAGAGAACAGTTTAGATTCTGGAGGACTTGCTTTGTGATTGTTTGATGGATTGGGGTGGTTCATGGGATCGATATCTTCCATTAGCTAAGTTTGCTTGCAACAATAGCTACCAAGCTAGTATTGGTATGCCACCTTTTGAAGCTCTCTACGGTAGACCATGTGTTCACCTTTGCATTGGGATGATGTCGATGAACGTTCTCTAGTGAAGATCGATGACATGCAAATCATGACAGAAAAGGTGCAATCAATAAAGAAACGTATGAAAGATGGTCAAGACTGACAGAATATGTATGCTGACAAGAAAAGGTCTGATATTAACTTCCTAGTGGGTGACTATGCATTTATGAAGATCAAGCCTATCTGTTTTATTGCTAGATCTAAAGTTAAAGGCAAGTTGAGTCCCCACTATCTTGGACCATTTGAAATATTAGATAAGGTTGGAGACTATGCATTATGCTTAGCCTTACTTCCTTCTTATAATAAGATTCATAATGTGTTCCATGTCTCTATGCTGAATAAGTATGTGAAGGACTCTTCTCATGTGCTTACTGTTGAGCCTTTGGAGATACATGAGAATCTAACCTATGAAGAGCTACCTGTGAAGATCCTTGACTCCCGAGTAAAGTAGCTAAAAAACAAAGAGATTGAGCTGGTAAAAGTTTTGTGGAAATATCATGGTCTGGAAGAAACCACTTGGGAGTTGAGAGATGAAATGTTACGTACTCACCCTTCTCTTTTTGCTTGAGATTTCGAGGATGAAATCCTTTTAAAGGGGTGGAGTGTTGTAATATAATGAATCTTAGATGTAATCTCCATGTAAACCTTTTTCCCAAGTTTCCCTTTCATTTCTATCATTTATGTCATTTATGTTTAATTAGTGGAATTTATAGTGGTTTAGTGAACATTTATTCACTAATTGTACCAATATAAGGGTTTATGCACAAATACCTAAGTGAAAGATTAATTACCATAATTCAGTTCTCTAAACCTTAATATAATTTTTTTATATGATTTTAAAACTTAAAATGAGTCTAAGTTTCAAATTTCATTTGATTTGGATGTTGTTTGTGCAAGTTATACAATTTTAGGTACATTCTAGACTTTTATGCAATTTACCCAATTGGGAGGTTTTCTTTGCAAATTATCACCTGAATTTTAATCCTTAGATATTCCCTTACCATTCACGAGATTTTTAACCGTGTGGCACTTGGTTGCACCTTGGTTTGAAGGTGTTTCTCTCCAAGGGCATTATAGGGATTACCCTCTTTATAAATGTGCTTATCTTTAAAAGCAATCAACCAATGGGGTTATTTCTTTGTTTGAAGGATGGTGGGGATGGCGTAGAAGGATCCATAGGCTCTTAAGACTGACCTTTGATATACAAGAAGAATCTATGAGCTGTCCTCTTGCATGGCCATGAAGCCCTAGTCTAAGGACACATGGAAAGTCCCATAAACACCTCATACTTGCCCCTTCTTTATAAAGTCATGCCTACCCCTTCCCACCTCCCAATACAAGAAGAAATCCTCTCCTTCTCTTTCTCACAACATAGAGAATCATCCCTTCTATTTTTTGCCACGAATTTTCTGTCCTACCTACCTTGGTGAAGAAGGCTCCTAGGGTTCCAAATTTCTCTATTTAGGATTTCTTAAGCTCCTCCTTGGTGATTTTGACCAAAACTAGTATGAATCCTCCTTTGCTTCCTTGTTTTCATGCTTTTAGTATTCCTCCCACCTTGTTCCAGGTCTAAACCATGACCTTCCATGGTAAAACTCCACCTAGAACCCTAAAACATCTCATCTCCATGCTCTTTTGCTAGGGTTTGCACCTCTAAAGTGGAGAAGGTGATCTTTGCTCAAGAAAGGAGCTTGCCTTGGAGCAACCAACATTATAATCTTGGGATCCTTTCTATTTGTACCTTCTTACCTTCCTGTAGGCAAGTTTTTTTAACCCCCTTCTCATATATTTCTTAGTACATGCTTAAAACTCATGCTTCTATGTTTAAAATCGATGATTTCCATCTCTTTTTACCATGTTCTTCTAGAGTTTTGGTTTCTTACTATTTTACCTTATCTAGAAGCTCTAGTTTGGTTACCTATGAAACTTAAAACCTGATCTTGGGTCAAATGGTGTTTACTCCCTCTCCCTCTCTCTTCAATTATCTCAATCAGTTTGATGATGTGGCAATTTCCTATTGGTTAGTATTGAAAAATTCATATCTTCTAAACCGCTTATCCAAATATGACAAATAAATATGTTTTGGAATTGGAAAATTAATATATATATAGTAAAAATATTTTTAAGGTCTTATTTTTTGGTTTTACGAAGAGTGCTTTTTGTAAAACGAATTTAATGCATAAAATCCATAAAAATTACATCTTAATCATCATAACTCCAAACTTAACATAAAAATATGTTTTCTTGATCAACAAAACTTAATAAGTGTATTGGTGATGTTTTAAGAGTCTAAATCTGAGTTTTTATAAAAAGGTCTAAAATTAAGGTTTCTATATATTATTGTGCACTATGCACTCTAATACATGTTAATACATTGAAAATAGGCAAAGTGGAACTTGGACACAATTAAAGTGGTGAAAGTTAGTAATTGATATCACTAAGAGAGGTATGTGCATTCTTACACCCTAAGTTGGGATATTTGAAAACCAAACCCTACATTCCCTAATAAGGCACTATATAAACCTGTATTCCTCTATTCATGATTCTTTTGTTAGATTGCCTCAAAATCAGTAATGATATTCATTTTCTTGGGTCTTGTACCCCAAAACTTGCTTATTGAATATTATGACTACTCTTTCCATGACTACATTTCTAGCATGTAGATTTATGTTCTATTTAATTTAAACTAGCGGTACTTACGTACAACCACCCACAAAGGGCATGTATTTAATCAGCTTGGGGAATGTTTTTATTCTCCCCTATAAATTTTGTAGGTGACTGGGAATGTCTTATTCTCCCCTCACCTATAGATTAGAGGTTCGGTAGGTGCCTCTACCCTACTTATTTAGGTAGACATAATTATCATATATGCAAATCCTTTTTAATATAATTGTTAATGGCAAGTTTTTTTTTTAATATAGCCTCATACTCTTGTTATCTTCATCTTATGATGAACCCTAGCATGTTCTTATTTATTTTACTTATCTTGTTATCCTAGACTAGTTTTGTGACACATACCTTGTTTTCTTTCCCCTTTTGTTGGGTGCTTTCCCAACCACCCAGGTGTTGGTGCTGAGCAAGGAGAAGGACATATTTGAAGGAAGTCATCTCAGGAGTATATCTCAAGCTATCTAAAAGGATGTCGAGGTTGCTCTAGATAGATCCTTTTCTCTTATCTGTTTCTTTTGGGAACAATCATGTAATGAACAATGAAAGCCATGTAATATGCTTAGTACTTTTTTTCCGTTGCTATTGACATTTTATAATGTATCTGGTGCATGCTTATTTACTTGGAATATTATACATGCATCCCTTAATATCTTTTTTCTTTCTAAAAAGATGGATGTTTTGTACTTCCTTTAAATTTTAGTAAGGAGGTGATCTTGCCTCTTTACAAACACCATAAACAAATTGTAGTTTGAAGTGGTTCTCCAACTTTCCATTCACTTGGGTAGAACTAATGTGTGACTAGGCATTGATCCTTGCTTGTGATGTCATAAACTGTTATGGACATTCACTGTCAATGTGATATGGGACCTATAGGGTCACATACATAGGTCTTGACCTAGAAGAGGAGTTTGATCTTGAATGATGATTGGATTGATTGCTAAAGTGTTCAAGTATTTAATTCAGGAAACAAATCAACTGACTGGACTCCCAACTGATTGGTTCATGTGATGAAATGACTATTTGGAATGTCAGGTTGATTGCATATTAAATTGGTTGAATTCTGCACGAATCATGGCACCAACTGATTGACTCACTGGGTGAACTGATTGGCTCAGATTGGGTGAGACAACCGGTTTACCCATTGAACCAATTGGCTCGGTCATGCCAACCAAAGGTTCTAGTGGTTTTCCTAAATTTGTCACAAAAGTTGATCGTTTCACTTGCTTAATTAGATTGGTGCAAGAAATATGTTTAGCATTAATTGGAAATGAATCGTCAAACTCATAAGCGATTAGGAACTAGGTGAAATGACTAGTACGCATGTCAAACCGATCAGCTTGCATGTAAATTGACCGGCTCAATTGCAAGACAATCGGTTGGGCACTCGCAGGTTGCGAAAATTCATGATCTTTTGGTCCTTTCCACTCCCACATAGATTGGGAACCCAAAACCTGACCCCTCCTATAAATAGAGGGGTTATGGGCCTTCCCCAAACACAACTCAATTTCTTCTAAAAAGTGTTGCCCTCTCTGGTTGTGGTAACCAATACATAATCTGAGCAAGTCCTACCCTCTAAAGGGAAGGATAGCAAGGGTGAACAATTATGGGAGAGCAAGTTGGTGACTACTATACCAACATGAGGGACAACTCTTTCCCATTTGTTCTAGTAGGATGACATGAGTTTTCATGGTGCAAACCAGGAGGCACAACAGACAAGTTCTAGTGTAACTAGTTTACAATTGTGCATCTACAATGATGAGGATATGTCATTGGACTTTCTCCATGATCAAGTACATCCTCAAGACCGTCCTTTTCATCTTATATCTACTGACCCAATCCACTAGTTAATGGGGGAAAATGGTAGTAAATTTTTTGTTTCCGCTACCTATTCTGTAGCCATATTTCCCTACATTCTTTTACTACTATTTCTCTATGTGAATTAATGAGGTTTTGATCTTTGCAAAACCAACTTATGATAAGACCAAACCAAAATAGAGCTTCTTGAGAACAACTAAATTGAATGGACATCTGAAGAATAAAATAAATTAATAAATATTGGAGAATGCACCTGGGTGAAGGTCTATCATAATTGACCTATTGGGCAGTAAATGGATTTAATAAGGCAATTCTCAGCACCTTAGAAGCCACTTCCAAAATATTAGAAACTTATTTAACAATAATAATTGATGGCATGTGTTTTGTAGTATTACCTAACTATGTTATTGACTGGGGGAACACGATTCTTTTTTACCTCAAAGTGGGAGATATTTATTATTTTACAAATAGAGGGTACACTCAATGAGTCAAATTTCCATTTTACTTACAATATGAGAAAGATTAATAAGTTTACTAAAGAGACTAAAATCTTGTAGTACCAAATTTTAGACCAAACAAGGTTGCTATGATGAGTTTGATTTATGTATCTCGAGGATAGGAAGAATTGTCTTAAAAATGTAAGAGAAACCTACTATACATGAGAAGGATTAAATTGTCTTAAAAATGTAAGACAAACCTACTAAACATGAGAAGGATTCCGTGTAATTAGATAGGGTGGAAGTAAAATGAGGATTTCCTTGTGTTTAAAATAATAAATCAACTACTTCTAGTGACTTTTATGGAACACACTATCATTTCAAATTGAAGAAAATATCTTTTTCTATGCCCAAGGATCAGGAAGTTTTAAGTGCATAGTGGTTCATCACATCCTTATGTATCTAATCTCATGGCTATAAATAATTTCATTTTTATTTATAATGAAGAGAAATGTCTTAGTTGAGAAAGACACTTTGGTGTGCATTAGCACCCTAGAGATCACAATTGTGACCTAGACATACCCCTTCAAGCAGTGCTCTAGATTGGGGGAGGGGTTTGTGGTGATATACAATTTCCTCCCTCTCCACCTACGCCTATTCCTCAACATGCCTTTGAGAATTGGGCCTAGTGGTGGGTGTCTTCTTTTGTTAATTTCCTTTTATTCTCCAAATTGAGGCACCAACCATGACGAGCAGGGGTCATTGATCTAGACTTGAAGCTATTGATGCTTTGTTTGATGGTGGTTGGCACAAACATCTTTCCAACATTCATTCTTTGATACAGCTTGTGGAAAATATGTGAGGCTTGTGGATGTGTTTGTTGTCAGTGTGTGGTGGAGTCAGGCTTCCTTTTCACAACTTTCTTTCTATTGTTGTTTTGCTTCACCTATTTTTGTTTAGTTTATGGTGATTTATTCTGCCAGCAAGTGTCGAGGAGTAGTACCTTTAGTACTTAATCATTAGGCTAAGTTTTGGTAATACTTCCTTTCTTGTGGAGGTTGTCCTTCCATTTTTGTGGATGTGCTCAATTGATTGGTTTTCCCCAATTTTCATTGACCTTAATTGAGGATTACCCTTATCTTTTTCTTTCCACACACATTTGTCAGATGTGTAGTTCTCATGCTATGCTACATATCATAGATATGGCTGAAGGGGACTATGATATTGGTCTTACTTGATTTTGTCTTGACACATGAGGTATCTGCTTTTGTAGATGCAACCGATGATTTTGGTTTGATTTTTCTTAAAAGATACATATGCAAGCTCTTCAGCGAAGAATCTAGTCTAAATAGTGAAATTTGCATCTAATCTTATCTGCTTAGTGTTGCTATATCTTTTCTTCTTTGGCCTCTATGTATGTTTGAGACTCTCTATAATGTCGATGTCATACAAATCTAGATGATGGCAATAGTTTACATTTTAAAAAAAGAATTATCTCTTTATTCTGCATAAATCATGATATTTTATTATATTGTCATAGTTAAAAAATAATAACACCTTTTATCCTTAACTAGATCACAATTCAGGACATATTTGATCAGTCAATTAAAGCCAACAGGTGATCCTAATTTGACGTGTGAAAGGCTCATGAAATATACAAATAAAGCCTAACTACTACTAGAGGGACTGCCAACACAACTTGAACAACTATGATCACCCACACTAGGATAGCCAGTGAATGTACTTGACCAAGACGAGTTCTAACTTTGAGAAATTGAGCATCAAGATACAAGCCTTGGGTCTCAACAGCTATTTTGACTACTCCTAGTCCAGTTTTCCAGACATAAAGAGAACCCTTAAGCCATCAATGATTTGATCAAATGAATTGATATTTAATCAGATTCAAAATATGCAACATCATTATTTGATGAAAGACATTATGAAGTACTCAAATATCAATGATCGTTTACTTTGAATTTCACCAAAGACTCTTTGTAGCACTCATATAAATAAGACCACCCACCTCAGACTCGTCCTCATATTGACTGAGCTCCATAGCAATATCAACAAAACGTCTCTTAAACCCTTCCTCTAGACCATGTATTTATAAATATTACCCCTCACCAATGTTAATAGGGTTCAAATCTCTACCCTATTCACTCAATTCATCCAAGATAGATTCTTGTTATCCACCCTTATACTAGAGACAATGTGCTATTCCACAAACACCTTTCCTATAGACTACCACAAATTGATATATCCTTCGACTACTAGCATACTACCTCGTAAAAGATAGAACAATGGAAAGGCATATGGTTATGATATAGTGGTGTAGAATTTTGTGTGCTTACCATTATTTCTATCCTTGGTATCCTATGATTATGATCTCCCCAATAACATGTAACAAATGTAACTCCCCAAAAACCTTTGACCAATTAAATTACTCAATGCATATCCAAGAGCACATCCAACTAAAACACGAGTGGGTAGTTTATGTCTCACGATCAAAAGTCCCTATTTCTTAATTTTTATTTTTATTTCTTATAATTATCACTTTCATATAGTGTTGGGTTACTTTCACCTTCCATTTGTATTTATCTATCAAAAAATATCTATGTAATTCACAATGGCTACAACCTATTAGTGAACACATTGTGAGAAGATCGATCACGATCCTAAAAGAGGAGGGTGGCATTAACTCTTTTAGTTGCCAAAACATAACATGTATATATAGACAATTAACCTTGAGAGAGGTGTTGACCACTAAATCTACATGTTATGCTCGAATTTCATAGAAGGATGAGTAATAAAAATCTTGACATCTAACTCAGTAGAATCTAATATTTGTGTCTGTGATAATCACTAGGGGATAAGAGGTTTGGTGGGGAAGTAGCTTTGATTTAGATGATTGTTTCTAAATCATCACCAATACCTTACATTTGAATCAACTTATCTGTATTATATTTTACTAGTTCCCATATATTAGATCCAGTTTTACTTCATAAAAATCATTTTATATTCAAATTTAAGTAGCTAATATAAAGATGGTAGCAATTTGTGATTCCCACTGATATCTTGAGAATGATCGTGATCCCACTACATATGAACCTAGTACTATTTCATAGTACTAAGCATTGTGAATTTGGTTTATAAATTTAAGACTTCACTCATGTGACAAAGAAGAAGAAAAAATATGTGATGCAACTGTTGTTCTCATAGCCATAACATACGTGTAAGGTGGCAATGCATTCATACTAAATCTTTCATCTAGGATTTAAAATTAAAATTGATGACTTGTTTAGACGTGATTATTGGTATGACTAATTATTGACCATCTTATTTTATTCCTTTAATGTAAATCCTACACAATAAAAGAGCAACAATCTATTCTTTTTTTCACCACAAAAAAGGATATAGAAAACTTCTTTAACCAATCCATGATTAGAATGACATCAAAGGCATTCATCTCTACTAGGATGAATTCCATCTCAATTGGCTTCCTATATATACACAAGTAAGAATAGGGTGTTTGGAAATGAGAAGATCTAATCTTGTAACTATTCCTTTTACATCCATAAAATGATCAATGTATATTTATCCAATTTTTTCATTGATAAAATCTTAGAAGACATAAGATATGAGAGGATACATGATCAAAAAAATATTTAATATGATGTTAGGTTAAGTATTAAATACTTGCAATCATTTTAATATCATCTTCAACATCTTCATCTGTAATAGGATAGACACATCACATGTTCCTCTCTAACGGAGACAGATGCCCTTGGTTGTTGTTGTTCCTCCATAATTGGTTCCTCCTCAACTATGTTGGTGGGTGAATCATGGATGGTCCTATCTAAAAATAAGGAAAATCAGGCATTATGTTCCCATTCTAAAAAAACTACTTTGATTGGTTGAATTTTACCTCTTTAAAGGACTCCATGTGACCCACTTACCATGAAATTTATTTTAGAGACACCATTTGCAACTCACAGACTTTGATGTGTCTCTCAAATGACTTTTTGTGTTGATGTCGTTTTGTGTGGTGCTTGGAAACCTAAGTATGGTTGGATTGCAGGTACCTTATCCACACATACTGAAACATTAGGTGAATTTGTGAGATAAAGGAATGCCAAACATTTTTGCATAGCCCCTTCAGGAAGAGAGTGCCTCATTGAACCTTCTCTAGCCCAATAGTATAATTATCAAGAAATAATACTTTCTAGACATTGTAGGCTATAGATATGGTACCTTGCCTCAAGAAGTAAAACTCGACATCCTTCCTCTATAAAGCTACTAATGATGCACAATTATCATGTAAATGCATAAGAAACTTCTCCTTGGACACATAATAGTCTTCTTGGTACTCCAAGGACATAGAGTAGATATCCTAGGTATAAAAAATGGTGTTTCAGAACACACAAGTAGGTTATTTAGTAGTATAGGATGGAAATGGACTTTCTAGAAAGGGGAGAAGTGATTATGTCAAAGGTGCACTTCAGGACACCATCAAGTCATCAACATTGTCTAGAAAAATCACATCACTTTTATTAGTGAAGTGGGGAAACTATATTTTGATGAAGTTCATCAAGAGGAATTCCTTTAGCTCAATTACAAATGGGAAAAGGATGTGTTCCCCTGTCAATAAATGGTGAGAGTTGGTGTAGCCAGAACAGTTCTAGATCAAGGGAAATTCCTGTAGGATTCTGAATTGTAGCGTTAAGTGGTATAAAAAAAAAGGACCAACTCGTAGTGGTGACCTGGGGATTATGTAGAGATTACATAATCCATGTGTGGCATCACATAATATTAATTTTATGGCATGGTGAACCCTACACATTCTTCTTGAAACTAGAGGATGACTCATACATGTGAGGACCACCCTTAAGAAAAACCCTAACACATTCATAGGATAAATCCTGAGATAAAAACCCATCTTAAAATAGCACATGACATTACTCAAGTGTAAAGCAAGTAGAAAATTCTAGTAAAATTTATATTTTCTGTATAAAATAATGAGTCTCAAAATTTCAACATAAACAAATAAATACAACACATAAATACACGTAGATTTCTTACCAACATGATCGCATTGCAATCATGTATTGGTGAAACTAAGACTCTCAAATCACACTAACAACAAGCTAACCCATCACGAAACATTACATAACATCACTAAAGAACCAAGAGTCACATAACATAATATTGATCCAAAATATTTGATAGTGAAAGAATAAACATCATATTTATTAACCTCCATATGTAAATTAGAATGAGGTTCACACACAAGAACGTACAACACTGACTACAATCTATTACCTTTATAAGTATCAGGAACCAACAAAGAAAACAACATATAATATATCATATTTTCAATCAATCCATCACTTTGGAAAGAGTATATGGATACTATAGAATGTTCTATGTTACCTTGATTAACTGTTCTTCATATAATCATTTATGTTACTTTACTATTACTAAGTGACACATGCAGTAAAAATGTGAGACTCATAGAGAGTCCCAAAAAGAGGATAGTTCCCATAAAAGATAGGTAAGAATGTGTTTGAAACAAATTATATGGATATATGTAAACAAGATGGGTAATAATGCATTAGACAACATAAATTGACAATTCGATAATGCATACAGAGAAAAAACATCCAATGTAATACGTCTCATTTGTCAATAATAGTCCAATAAGATATCAATTATCTCAAATATAAAACATGCAATTACTTAAAATTCTTGTGAGACTACATTTAGTGATGTATGAAATCATGGCCAAGAAAAATATTATAGCCTGATCGAATTTTTTTACTCTTCTTTGGTTAATCTCTACTATCACCAACCTACAATATTATGACTATGATGTCCCTAATCCCACCTTATAGGATCTCATGAGTATCTGATATCACTAAGATTCCACCATGCCCAAGTTGGTGAGGGTCTATAATATAGGGGCTCATTTGATTGTGACCCAAATAAATATGAGTCATGTTTCCGATACACGTGTCACAACACCTAGCATATAACATAGATGATACTTCCTTTTAACTTTATTAGATTTATATCAAATCCATAAAACTAGTAGAAATTCCATATATGAACATGATATACAACCTCAACTATGGATATATAATAAGAGATTTTACAGTGCTGAGGGTGACCATACCCTATATGAATTCTTGATAACCCACATTTATCAAGAATATGACTCTCACAATTCTTATATCATGCAAGAAGACTCATTTCCCTTCCCTAAGGTTTGAACAATGGGGAAGTTCTATAGTTCCAAGGCTTTCACTGGGTTTTACTCATTACTTAGTCCAACTACTTGTTGTTGACATGCATTTAATATATGGGATAATGTCATGTTTAGTTTGACTCAACTAGAGGTATTTGTTTTATATTCAATATACATAGACATCATAAGAATTAGTTAAAGGCAAAGTAGTAAGCCATGCAAACATGTAATTCAATGAGCCTTATATTACATACATGGAATTTAATATATTTCTCAATCACATTGTACTCACTATTGGTAAGACACATGCCATTAATCATAACATTTCTCACTTGCTGCTTCACATAGTGTTATCATCTAGGATAGATGTGCCTTTATGCCATCGATACTAAAGATATAGCCTTCAACAATGAATCATTATTATGTTTATCAAGACATTTTTCATATTGCTAAATTCATGTAGGATTCAAATTAGATAGGACTATTTTCTTAGTATAAAAGTTCTCATTAGTACCCCTTTAATGATGTCATAACATGTTACACGCATTACCATTTTGATCACAAATTCAATAGATTTGTAAAGAAAAATGTTATATGGTCGATTTCTCAAGGTTCATTAAGCCCAAAATAAAGCAATAGGTTTACATATCTTTGTTTAAGGCCTTCTTAAAGATCATATCATGCATGAAAAAAACTAAACATTAAAACATCAAAAGCATATATGAACATTTAACCCACACATATTCATTTATTAACTCAATCTCCTCATATTTATTCACACTCCAAAAATATAAATAGTTGTATCCATCAACCCTAGCAACCGATCCATGGTATCATCGACAAAGAATCAACCTCAAGTCATTGAACTCAAGGAATTGACCTACTTGCATACATGTAACCTCATCCAAAGATTTATCACATATCATTATATTTTTAATTATCCCCAAACAAGTTCACTTAATATCATATGAAGAAATAAGAAGAGAGTATTGTTCAATATCCTCATGCTGTCAAGGTGCTTCTGAAGGTTATCTTTCATGGTGAACAACATGAGGCATTTCATATCTATGAAATCATCAACATGCTTATGATTAGCTTGTGATTTTGTCCTAGGTACATTCGGAGTTGGTTATTTTGGTAATATGTTTCCCAGACATAGAGATTATGCACATGAGTGTCAACAATTTTACATGCCAAATAACAATTAAGGAAGTTATCCCCATTCAGTTTTTCATTCTAAAGAACCGACCACTATGAGAAATGGTTATCTATGTTTTACATTTGATCTATAAGAAAATATTCGTACAAATTCAACTTTTGATTTAAAAATTAATTGTGTTTGTATAGCTTGGTCATTAACTTATAGTTCTCCCACTAATTTAGTCAAACTAATACCCCTCTCTATTAGACGTGGAAGTTATCATAGGAAATATTCATAGTTGGATGAATCCATGTCTCATTAAGTTATGATTTGAGTGGTTGATCACCAAAAACATATTTGTTTTGGTATGTAACAATTACCATTAGTATTTGATGCAACTCTTATATAGATAGTTGCACAAATTTTTGTCAATATTTCATCATATGACATGTATAATGTAACGACCCCGCCTCCCGGTAACCCCCAATTAAGGAAGACCTAAAGGAAAGAGTCGTTATTCAATTAGCATGATCAAAGGTTCGACAAATAATCAATAATAATTATGAAATTCTACTAACTAAACTAGAATTGGGTATAAAATTAAAACTTTACTTACCTTTGAAAAACCTTGGAAATCTATCTATCCAGAGCTTGAATTAATCTATCTAATCATCCTTGAACTTTATTTCTTATTTCCACAATGTGTCACTTTATTATTTGTTCTTTCAATAGTTGTTCCTAAAACGCCGACAAACAAAATGTTGGTCAGTATATCGAAATATACTGGTATATGGGAACAACCAAAAGTTTGCACATAAGGATAACAATCTAATTACCACAATCAAGTTAATTAACAAGCCAATTTACACTTTTAAGTATGACATTCTCCACCACTTTTGCCCTAACCCTGGCATCCCCACCTTAGGGTTTCCCTTGCCAATGACTTAAGGCCACCTTCTCAATCCTAAGCTTGGTGTCTGGGGGTCACCCCTCATGGTGCCCACTAGTCATGCAATATCATAGGCCACCTTCTCATTCCCGAGCTTGGTGCCTGGGGTCACCACTCAAGGTGTCCATTGGTCTACCCATCTGGGCTTGACCTTTGGCATCATCCATCAGGGTGGCATGTAAGTGTGAGAATACATACTTCTATTATTAATGTGATAATCATAGTGACTTTATAGTTTGCAAGTATGAACATCCAAACTGATAATTTGCATTCAATGTGGTTAACCATCCGGAAAATCCTCGGGAAACTAAGGCGGTTATTCATAATTAACCACATACCTGATCTGCAGATTCAGCAAGCTAGTAACAATTCCAAGAAAGCAAGTAATCCAAGAAGCAGTTCAACAATCACAGAATTCCTAAAAAGATATGTAACCTATTTACTACACTTTACCAAGAATATATCTATTTTAATTGACTTGGATTCACTTTCTAGGGTTTCTAATCTGAATTGAGGTTTTATTAAGGTTTTTTTAATCTTTTTACAACTTTCCTCTTTTATACCCTAGAACAACAGTTCTAAGTGCAAAACCCTAATTACTCACATATTCACATTAAAGCCTTTTTATCATCTTAGGTTCCTTCCGGTTTAACAACTCATAGTTCATTATGACCTAATTCACCTATGAATTCCATTTGTCCTTAGTTCCAACTTTATCCATTAGAAAACCCTAATTATCATATTAAGGGTATCTATCCATGATTAGGAACTTCTATACTCAAAATAGCTTATAACCATGGAAACTCAGTTTTATAATTATATTTTCGGATTTAACCCATTAAAACCCATATTTTCCCAAATTAGGGTTTCTAAACATATTCATGTGCTTAAAACCCTAAAACAAGCATGAAACTTCCTATTTCCCAATTAACTCTCCCTTTTTATTCTTAATTGGTTAATATTTATCAGAATTAGGGTTCCAAACCAAATAAACCCAAAAAGAGTCATTAAATCTGAGTTCCATATCAAATTAGGGTTTTACCATAATTTAATACATCAAAGGTGATAACTTGGTGTACTTTTTAAATTACAAGAAATATCAGGTCCCGGTTATATTTTTATTGGATTCTTCACGTTTTTCTGATCAACTTTCATGTATAGATCACCCTCATATGATATTTCTATACTTAGATACGTATTTTGCAAGATAACTCTTTTTCTGACCAATCAGAAGTGAACACGTGGATTTACTGGATTATGCAGCACACAGGCGGGCAACATATTTGCTAACAGGGAGAGGGGGTGAAATTACCTCAAGGGACAATCCCTTTCAATAGGGATGTGAGGGCAGGGGTGTAATTCCCCCCTTGGTCGTCTTCCACCATCAGATTGTTCTCCTCACAAGCCGCCGGTCAACCAGATGGTTGACTTTGTGCGCTACTGCCTCTCTACGAAAACCAAGGCCACTGGGAGCTCCGCCAAGCTCTCTCGAACTCGAAAGACCTCTTGATTGTGCCGCCTACTCCCCTCTAGCACCCAACCAGCACCGCGCAACCTCGGCTGAAGCAGGTCCTTGGCGGGGGGTCAGGGTCAGGTCAAAACTTCAATTGAAGGTGTGAGAACGACACTTGCACTCCGCCGCAGAGATCAAGCCAAAAAAAAGGGGTGCGGGTTCCCTCCTTCACCATCCCCTATATATAGGGTCGAGGACAGGCTTGCAAGAACAGGGCATTTCCTGTATTGGCGACCAATCTTAGTCGAACCAGGGAGGAATCCCTGCGGTTTCCTCTCCTGAATGCAATGGGAATCATTGCAAGCTCACATCTATCCTATATCTCAAGGAAATCGGAGAGGAAATATCCTCTGAAACTCACAGAATCCTAGTCCCAGTGGGACTTAGACGATGACCGCCTGATGTTGGATTAAGATCCAACGGTCTAAATTGCACGCATTCAAATAAAAAGCAAAATCATTTTCCTATTTCAGAATAAATCCCAAATTTGGCAATAGCTTAAGAAATTCGTATCTCCCAAACCCTTGCTCCTTTTTAGCTCAAATTTCAAAGGCAGGTTTGTCTTGGCATTATCTATTTTTGTACCAAAATTGGGAAACAAAATCCAATGTATGAGAAGCCTTCCTTTTCTCCCAAGTTATCTCATTAATTAATTCAAAATTAATTATTTATCCTTTTCCCTTTGCCATTATCTTGTTATTTTGGGTGCCTTGGACCTCAAGAAATCCCAAAGGCACGGATTCCCATGTTGGGGAAAATCCATTTGCCTTTATCTTCTTTTGAAAGTCAATTTCTCATATTTCCCTTTTATTAATCAATTTCTTTTCCTTTTTAATTCTCTTTTTAAGGATTTCTCTTTATCTCTCTTTTATTTTCCTATTGGAATTCCTTTTAACATAGTAAACCTTGGGATACGAAAATCCACCAAGGATAACTCAATTATACCTCTTTTCACATATTTTCCGCATTTTATCATTATTGTCAATTTCTTTTTTAATAAGGAAATACTTAATTGGTCTTTTCTTTTCTTATTGCATTCTCTTTGCAACTTTGGACTCCTTGGGACCCAAGGAACCCAAGAGGCATGAAATCCAAATTTGGATTGTATTCTTTTGCCTTCTGGAGGTTTCCACAATTTTCTTTTCTCAAAAACTTAATTATTCATTTACTAATTGAATTTCCTTGTTATCGGGCCCAATAGCCAATAAAGCCCACAACACAATCATCAAGGCTATTGTAAATGAAATCCATGCATTCAATCAAAAGGCATCATTATTTGTTCACTTATATTTAATATGAGAAATTACATTTCTCAGTAAATGAACCCAAAATTGGGGTTGTAACATATACCATATTTTTTCCTATAGGTGTTTAATATTACTAGGATCACATAGTTAATTCCATCCCAAAGTCCAAAAGACTAAGTGATGCACCATTATTTGGAAGACTTAAATGTGTGTTGCACATGGGAAGGCATATTAAACTTTATATTTTATTGAGGGACTTTATATAATTTTCATATATGTCCAATCACTAGCATCTATACATTATTATAAATATGAATATTATAATGATCATCACATCTGTCAAAATAGGATATGTCAACTAGCATAACAACTTCAACTAATAAGAGATTTTGAACAAACAACCAAATGATCCACATATAGCACAAACTCTAATATTACATTTAGGTACATTGCATTCAGTAGGCTAAAATATCAAGCCATCAGATGAATTATCTATTCAAGCAATTCTTTAGTTGTTTATTGATTCCTTGCTTTGTCTTGATTAAGAACCCTCCAAGGACCCACCTCATTGATGTATTGTTCAATTCATTTCCCCTTCTTATTTATTGCCCATTGGTGATGCCACTGCGTTCACCTAATCTACTTGCATGAATTAAATACATGGATAATGTAACGAGAACATATGTTGGACATTCTATATACATTTTACAAGTATTGGTTCATCATTGAAAATAACAACAACGTGTTGTAGACACCATTCACGCATCACATACAACCTAATTTCCATATTGAAATCCACCAAAAAATGATTTAAAGGGCTCACATTGGTTTACATAATATATATATATACATATCATATATGATAAAGATGGTTATCATGGATGTACATTGCACAAGTTTTTCGATGATAGTGGCAACAATTAAGAAACCAATACCAATGAGAAATGAGTATGAAGCAATTTTAACCACTATAGAGTTTTTAGGAAGGAGGCATGTTGAAATAATACAAATTATATAGAAAAACCTTCAGCCACATATCTGTAATATCCATCAAACTTTGGTATATTGAAGGAAAGAAGGAATATTTAATGTACCTTAGCATTTTCTTCTTATCCAACAACAAGACACATCCAACTCGATGTCTATCCCACACTTAAGGGTCTAGATTCAATGTAATTGTATTGCAATGATGCATTTGTCCTTGCACAACATTAGAGAGAGAAGTCATCCTTCTTGATTATGATTCTTACCATCCAAGCCTACACACAAGTACTGCGGACTCTAAATCATCCACAAAGATCAAGGTAAGTCTTGGGGCACCACCTTGGATTCCAACAAGAAGTGTAATGAACTTGTTGATGGTCTAGTATCTCTCTCTGCTTTCTTTCTCATATCACAAGGTGTTATACTTGGGATTTGTTTTCTATCATTAAGGGAAAGTTTCATGGCCAATTTGTGTGTTGTACCATGGACGTCCATGACTTTACATTTGGCAATCATGGGTTACATTTTCATGAGTGTTGTTCCATGGACATCCACAATTTTATATAGGGTAATCATATGTAACTTTTTTGTGAGATCCAAATATTGGTGCTACTTGTAATTGCAACCTAATCATAAAATAGGAAAAACCTAGACAACAATCTAGTCAATTGACAAGGAAGTGAGTTGATCAGATGAACGATGTCGATATGTGTAAATTGCAATTTAGTCGATCCTATGAAAACTTAGTCAATTTTGTTGTGTATCCAAATCATTGATTGATTGTTTAGTCAATACATTCATACTCATACACTCTTTCCTAACCCATTCACAAGTTCATCAATAAAGCTTGAATCATTTGGAATATCTATACAATGGCAATTACTAGATTAGTTGGTAGACAATAGATTGATTAATTTGACCAGCAATTAGTTTATCAACTAATGTATCACTTGATCAGTTGGATCAGAGTACAACCTATACATTTTTTCAAACATTCTAAATATAGTTGCAATTGGAAACTTCTATTCTCTTGTGTATCCTTATTTGTGTGAAGCCATATGTTCCAAATTATGTTGGCACTAATGTCATTGACTTCACAAGCAATGATCGTAAGAACACATCATTCATACCCAAATAATTGGAAACGTTTGAGAAACACTTCAACATGTAAGTGGCCAATGTTACCATTATCAAATAATTTGTTTGTCAAAATTATATAGATTGAATTCAGACATGGAGTAGTCTTCTATGTTTCTTGAATGAAGTATACGATTGAGATTTAGTTGGTTCAATATCATATAGTTACTAACATGATCAAGTCCATACATTTTATAGTCTCACTAACCAAATGGAAAGGATATCACTGCAATATGAGGGTCAAATTCTATCTACATTACTCACAATAACACAAAGTACCACAACACACCCAATCCCCACTTGTATGAAACCTCTTATTTGAAGTCTCATTTGGTAGTGTTATAGCACACATAACAACATGTTATCATTTAAACCGTGCTTCTAGAGAGAGAAAGGTAGGGAGCTCTATTCCATCTCTTCTTTGGGGGAAGCCATGGTGGGTGCCACCAGGGACAGGGTGGTCTCCCCCACCTCATCATATGCTGCTGGGGCATGGAGGGAGCCGACAACAAACGTCACGATCGGAAGATGTTGGTTAGAAGCGGTTGTCAAACCGATCGTCGTCAGACCCAATTTGACCATGGTGTCTATGCTGGAGGACCCTAGAGCACCCTCTTTTAGGTCGGATGATGAGAGACCTTGGATGAAGATGCTTGCACGGATGGTGGAGGAGATGGATACATTCTGCAAGTACTCAATCATTGTGCAAGTGATGGGAGCGAAGTGCCTGATCCACCAGCTGTATGGATGGATGCTGTAAAGTTGGTTGCCCAAGGGGGAACTTCAATGCTTGCCTCTAGTGGGGGGGTTGTTCCTAGCCAGGTTAACCTATGAGGAGGATATGAGGGTCACGCTCGCGTGCGGCCCGTGGTTCTTCGATCACAAACTGGTGTTGACAAGGCGGTGGACACTGGAGGTTGACATCCATAGAGTGGCACTCACTTTGGCCCCGGTGTGGGTGACACTACCGGATGTGGTAGTCCACTAGTCGAGGAGGGCTATCACCATCATCAGTTGTGGGATCATGGAGCCAAAGGTCATCTATTTCCATAGTGAGGGTAGGTGCGTTGGTGATTCTCATGTCTGCCTTGAGATCAAAGCAGATTGCAAACCCCCAACGGTGGTCATGGTTGAAATGTCAGATGGAAAAGAGCTAGAATTCAAGGTCATCTACAACGCTCAGCATAATAGGTGCGAAGGATGTAGGGTGTTTGGCCACTCGGGTGGGTGCTTCCCGGAGGCTCGTGAGGTCTTCAAGGAACCACCACTGGATAGAGGAAGGGAACAACAATACCAGCAGATCCCCAGAGCAAGGAACCATAAGAGTAGAAGAAGGACCGACATGGTAGCTACTGAGGCCGTGGTGGAGATGACTCAGACTATGACGATTCTGGATAAGGGTGGCAATGTGTAGTTTGATGTTAAAGTGGTCAACCAAGTAGTGGTCAGACAGGACGAGGATAGGGCGGTACCTGAGGAGGAGCTTAGGGATGAGACAATTCAGGAGAGGGCCTATGGGGAGGGAAGTGGGCTCACAAAATAGGTGGATGTCCAGGGAGTTGGAGCTTCGATGGGTGGTTGGAGAATCTGGATATTGAAGAGTTGTTTGATGAAATTTTAGGGACAACAAGAAGGAGAAGATTGTAGCAGACCAAGGCGAGTACAAGGGGGAGAAGGACATCAACCAGAGTGAACACTCATGGATGGGGTGGGTACAACAAAGCTTAAGATGTCAGTCCTCACATGGAATGTGAGGGGGGCTTCGAGGTTGAAGGTGATTATGGTGGCAGGAGCAACACTGGTGTTCGTCATGGAAACAAGGATCAGGAGACAGTATACAGATAAGATGGTTGGCATTTTCCCGATTGGATGGGGAGTCGATTTGAATTTGGAGCAGGTTGAAGCTGGCAGGATTACGTTGGGTTGGGATAGGGAGATGTGGGATGTGCATGTTATTTTCACTTCAAACCAAGTTATGATTGCAAGTTGTATCAACAATGGGGGGTTCCATTGTGTGATTATAGGGGTATATGGGCACAATGATGAAGGAAGACGGAGGAAATGATGGGATACCATCAGATAAACCATGCAACATCCGGTCCCTCACTTGGTGATCGGTGATTTCAACCATGTCAGGAAGGTAGGGGAGAAATTTGGGGGGCTACCTATCCCGGATTCGGTTATGGGAAGGTTCAATGATGCAGTGGATGCGTCTAGACTTATTGAGATAAATATGTGGGGGGGATCACAACCTGGCAGAATAGAAGGAGTCTGGAGCATAGGATGTTTAGTCAACTTAACAGGGGGTTGGCAAACTCGATTTGGTTGGACGCCTTCCAAGAGGCTCACATCTCTTTGGGAGGACACCTGAATAGTGACCAATCATGGATGTTGGTGTCGTTGGTGGATAGGGGGAAGAAGAGCAGACCCTTTAGGTTCTTGAATTTTTGGGTAGACTGGCCTAGGTTCTTTAAAGTGGTCAGGGAGGTGTGGAAGGTCAAGGTGTTGGGTAATCCGATCTTTTGCGTTGTGGAGAAGCTCAAAAGCACACAGAAAGCTCTTAAGGGGTGGCCTGAGGATCTTATTAACCTTCCCAATATGGTCAGCCAAGCACAAGAGGAGTATAAAGAGGCTTCTCGGTAGCTAAGGCTGCATCCTAAGGACACTGGGAAGATGAAGGAGGAAGAAGAGTAGGCGGCCAAGCTGCTATGATTTGAGAAGGTAGAAGAAATATATCATTGGTAGAAAAGCAGATTGAGATGGATAAAGGATGGGGATAGGAACACTAAGGTCTACCACAATGCCACAAAGAAGAACCATATGAAGGAATGTATACACTGCTTGATTAAGGAGGATGGGTCAGCTACAAGGGGGCCAAGGGAGGTGGTTGATGAGGCGATTAGCTATTTTAGGAACTTGTATAATAAAGAGCACAACGTCCAGTAGGGTGTATTGCCCAATGTGAGAGTTAATGATGAGATGAACAGAGATTTGTGTGGTCTGGTGATAGAATAGGAAATTAGACAGGTTGTCTTCTTGATTGGCCCATCCAAGGCTCCGGGGCCCGATGGGTTTAACGGGATGTTCTTCCAGAAATGTTGGGAAATCGTGAAAGAGGATGTGTGCAGGATTGTGCGTAGGTTCATGGTGGGTGGGATGATGCTCAAGCAGGTCAAACACTCATTTATTAAGATGATCCCCAAGAAGAGTTTGGCATCCTCCATGGTAGATTTCTACCCTATCGCTTGTTGTTTGGTTTTGTATAAAATCTTCACCAAACCCCTAGCTAGGCGGTAGAAGAGAATTCTTCCTAAGATAATCTCTCCCAATCAGATGGCCTTCATTCAAGGAAGGGCCATCGAGGATGGGGCACTACTGGCCTCTGAGTTCCTAAACCAGTTCAGCCACAAAGACTCATCAAGGAAGGGGTGCTTTAAGTTCGATATCACAAAGGCGTATGATCATGTTGAGTGCCCATCTCTATGGAAGATTATGGAGGCAATGGGTTTCTCTAACATATGGATAAAGTTGATGGGATAGTGTGTTGAATCCACCTCATTCTCGGTGCTTGTAAATGGAGTTCCTCAGGGGCTCTTCACAGCCTCTAATGGGACTAAGGCAGGGTGACCCCCTTTCACCCATGTTGTTTTTCATTGTCATGGAGGCATTATCATATGCCATTACACAGGCAGAGAGTGAGGGTAAACTAAAAGTATTCAAGATCAAGAGCACAACTATCATCTCACATATTGTGTTTGCAGATGACGACATGATTTTTATAGCAGGACATTGTAAGTATCTCAAGCAAGTGAGGAGGATCCTAAAGGGGGTTGGCCGTATGACTGGTTTTTATATCAGTGATATCAAGTCTAAAGTGTTCTTATCACGCTCCTGTGACTCCAGGCGCGGTAGGCTAAAGGTGGTCGTAGGGATCTCGGGAGGTAGTTTTCCCATGAAGTACTTGGGGATTCTGACATTAGGAGGAAAAGTGAGAGGCGGGGACTATGGGGAGTCTGGTGGATGATCTTTGGTCCCATATCGAGATGTGGGCGGGTTTGTCCATCTCCATGGTGGGGAGGTTGGTTCTTTGCAACTCTGTTCTGGCGGAGTAAATTAGATTTTAGTGCAAACAATTTGAACTTCCTCTCTTTATCATTGAGAAACTTTGAAGCATGGTGAGTAGTTTTTTGTTGGGGGGTGGGCAAGACGCACGGTGTATCTTGGGATACCTTAATAAGGAAGAGGAGACATGGTGGTATGGGTGTGATAGACTCGGGCACGTTGACTGATATTGCTACCCTACAGCGCATTCATAGGTTCACTACGCAACCTGATTCGGTGTGGACAAGATGGATGAGGAGCAGACATGGTGGGTCACTGGAAGTGGTGGCTGAGGGGTTCAATTTGATGGTGTGGAAGAGGATGACGCAGGATTTTCTTTCGATCAAGCACATGTATCAGTTGAAACCAGGGGGGAATGGGAGTGCATGGGGGTTAATCCTTGGGTGAAGAAGGCATGTGGACCTCATGTTCCTTGGGTGGAGGTGGTTTGGAACAAGAGGTAGACTCCCAAATGGGGCTACTATCTATATAGATCTGCTCTTGGATGACTCCCTATTGCTGATAGACTTAATGCATGGGGCTTGGGAATTAATCCAGTTTTATGCCTTTGTAAACTGGATATGGAGTCTCATGAGCATTTGTTCTTCAACTGCCTTTTCTCAAAATACATGTGGTGTAGGTTATCGTTGAAGAATGGGTGGGGCACCAGGCCTCCATAGAAGCTGAAGGATGGTCTGAACTAGATTAGACTGATTACCCATAAAAAAAAATTATGAGGGCTTTTGGTGTGGTGGGTGTTGCCATGGTGGTCTTATGTATATGGAAAGAAAGAAATTCGAGAACCCATAATGGGCGTGAAAAGGAGGAGTTTGAGATTTTTGATGTTCTGTCTGATAGACTCAGCCTTGTTATTACGGCCAAACCTGAGATTTATAAAGGTTTGGACCTCATAGTCATAGAAAAGTGGGGTTTTTGTAGTTAACCCACCCTCTGTACAGTATAGGTTTACCTATACACTCTTTTGGTTAATTATATTTTTTTTGTTTAAGTCAGGAGATCATCTATTCATCCCACTCTCCTCTTATAGGCATAGTTAAAGTGTTAAGTATATAGTGTTCAGATTGCGAATTAAATGTGGTAGTACTACTACCATTACATTTATCAATATGGAGCCATTTGTAGATTTGCTTTGGTGGCCTGGTATACTGAAATGGTCCCCTTTTATTTCTAATGTGATATTTAGCAAGTTTGTCTACTGCTCTGTTGCAAGTCCTTCAAACATACATTAACGTCCAGTTCTCATTGCAGCAAGATAATGTTGACAATCATGAATGATGTGTGCACACTTTGGGTGATAAACAGGTCTACCGTGCAAGGTTGTCACAGCCTTCTTGCAATCAGTTTCAATGTCCATGGATCGCAGTTCTGCCTTCTTCATGGCGAGGTATAGAGTTAGTAGTTCTGCATGCAGCGCTGATGTAATTTGTGATAACCATATCAAACCAATTATCCAGTTGCCACATGCATCTCAAACAACCAAGGTTGAAGCACTCTTCCTATGAATAACTACAACATCCTCGTTCATCTTCAATCTCCCAGCGGTCGGGCACTACCAGGTTTCTTCACATTATTTAACAGCCTTTCCGATGGATTGACTGCCATCTTCCTGCCAAGCCTTCTCAGAAGCATCTGCCTCCATAATGGTGTATCTGATGATGTGCTCAGTGGGTTTGTTGCTCTTTTCAAATAGGTGTTGGTTCCTACAGCTCCAAATATACCAACAAGCTATCATAAATTGGCCTTGTTGCTCGCCTTTCATCGTCATACCCAACTTGGTCCAACTGCAGATATTTGTATCAAAGAATGTGGGAGGTAGTCACCCATGGAATAGACTGTCCCAGACATGTTTTACAAATCTACAGTCTCGCACGGCATGAATGGTCGTTTCTTCCTCCTCCTGGCATCTCCCGCATAGGGGTTCCATGCACATATGGCACTGGACTCGTTTATGGTTTGTGAGTAGAGATCCGTCCATAAGTAGCCACATAAAATGTTTGACTCTGGCCGCCACTTTAGTTTTCCATAGAATTTCCCACTCACCATCGACCTTAACATCCCTTGATGCTCTGAGGATTTTATATGCAGACCTAGTCGAATACTTCCCGTATGTAGCTACTTTCTACACTCAGATGTTTTCGGTTCCTTGAAGGACAGGGGTGCTTTGGTTAAGATATGTGTGACACTGGTGCCCGGAAGCTAGTGTTCAAGGAACTCCACGTCCCAGTTTCCATCCAGTGTTAACACACTACTAACCTAAAGGTCGGCTAGTTCAATCAGTATTTGTCTTAATACAATATCTTCCAAGTTGACATCCTCATGACACCAATAGTCTTTCCAGAAGTTAGTTTGTCTGCCATTCAAGATCTCTTTGTACGAGTTCGCTTCCATGAACTCCTTGCCCTTGTGTACGACTTTTTCCAAACTAGAGAGGTTTGGGAGATTCCCATTATCATATCTATCATACTTGGCCTTAATGAAATGGCACCAGATGGTGTCCCTTCCAGTAGTGACCTCCCAGTTGTTCTTCATCAGAAGCGCCATGTTCCATTCCCTTATGGTGTGGATGCCCAATCCCCCAACGTCCTTCTTTCTTGTCACCTTGTTCCATTCAACTAGAGGTACGGGATGTGTTTTATGGTTGCCACCCCATATAAATTTTTTGATGCTACTGTCAATCCGATCGCACAGATTCAATGGAAGTTGTACAGTCTACATTGAATAAGTAGGGATTTCGGAAAGGGTAGATCTAACAAGACAACATTGTCCAGCAAATGAAAGGCTTTTGGCATCCCAGCTATTGATGTGGATGTCTACTTTCTCCAGGATATCAGCATATGTACGTTTGTTAACTTTCGAATGAATGATGGGAATGCTTAGGTATCTTACTAGGTCATTTGTTTCTTTGAATGACCCAATTCATATCACCTTTCTCTGGGAACACTCGCGGAAAATAAGACTTATGTTTTCTTAATAGATATGGATTGGCCCGAAGCTACTTCAAATTTCTTGAAACATTGTTTTATTGTTCGCATTTGTTTGCCAGAAGCTTTGCTGAAATGGATTAAGTCATCCGCAAAGCATAGATGAGAAAGCTTGATTCCGCTCCTTCCAATTGTCATAGGGGTCCATTTCTTCCTGTTAACAAGGTCTTCAATCATTTGACTCAATCGTTCAATACACAAGACAAAAATATAGGGAGACAAGGGGTCCCCTTGGCATAATCCCCTACTAGCTTCGAACGTGCTTGTAAGGGATCCATTCCACAAAATTGAACATTCACCCGTGGTGATAGAGTTCATGATGTAATTGGTGATGTCCTATGGCAAATAGAGTTTTCGAATTGTGTCGCTTATGAACTCCCATGATAGCCTATCATAAGATTTGGATAGATCTATTTTGATTGCCATATACTTTGCCCCCTTTTTCCTCATCATCAAGTGAATGACTTCTTGTGTCATAGTTATATTATCTATGATGTGTCTGGCCGGTACAAAGATGCTTTGTGATGGTCCTATCCATGATGGCATATATCCTTTTAGCATCTCTATGACTATATTAGATATAAGCTTATGACAGATTTTGTTCAGAGAGATAGGTCATAGCTGCTCGCAGGATTCAGGATTTGAAACTTTGACGATTAGGACAATCATGGAATCACACAGATCAGTACTCAGTGCACGCCCAACTAATGCATTTGTTAAAGTATTCATCACTGACCCTTTAATAAACATCTAGTTTTTAGGAGAAAAAGGTTGTTGACTCCGTCCGGTTCAGCTGCCTTGTATGGATTCATACTCTTAAGTATGTTTAGTGTCTCAACTTTGCTTGGGACTGCCTCCGCCTATCTTTTTTGGTTTTGATTGAGTTCCATGAAGGACCCAGGAGTCTCTAAGATGAGATCTCTCCGTGTGCTAACAGTTTCTATGAGTAGCCTCTTGAAATGGTTGCAAACTAGATTCTGGATTTCTGGCTCATTAGTTATCCGTGCTCCCTCTTCATTCTTGAGTTTAGCAATGATGTTGAATCTTCTCTGTTGATTGATGTAGGTGTGGTAGTATTTTGAGTTTGCATCGCCATTCTTTAGCCAATTCAAATGACTATTTTGTCGGAGCTCTTCTTCTTCGATCTGTAGGATGTCATTAAGCTCGGCCTGCATATTAATGTATATTTCATCAGTAATAGAATTATAAGAGTGGGCAAGCTCCTTCTCTAGGTTACCAATGTTGCATAAGAGGTGATTCTTTTTCTTTCTCTGGGCTTGTGTAGCATCTCGATCCCAACGTGAGATCTCCCCCTTTGATGACCTAAGTGCTTCATTGAAATCCATGTTGTTCTGTCAGTTGGATTGCAGTAGTTTCTTGAAATTGTTATCATGCAACCATTCTGCCTTAACAACGAAGCGGTGATGTCTGGCATGGTTAGTTATATTTTACTTGATCCAAAAAAAACATGTTATCATTTTACTGATTTCACATCTAAGGATCACAATCTCCATTGTCACATTTAGATGTGACTATGACATCCATGAGATGCCTTCATGTGTTATTATCAATCCGGAGTTGTCATGTACAATTTGTTCTATAACAACTACCAATGTGTCTGACTTGATATCCAATATCATGACTAATGAGACATGCTCATTAGTCTTTATATATTGAAGCTTAGTGTATCATTGTTGTCCTATAATATCTACAATAATATTTTACTACATATATCAAATGATTGTTTACTATTAGTATACAAATGATCTCATATTTAGGTTCTCAGACAAAACATATGTCATGTAGTCAATACATTTTTAGAATAAGATTACATTTAGTTATTATCTCAATACTAGAACTAATATGATAAGTGGATTTGTCTTCTAATGATTTCAAAATAATGTACAATGTGTCCCATTACAATCTTGACATAACGACTCTCAATGAATATGACAGATAACTTTTCCTAATGGATTTTTAGAAGATAACAAGATAATAACTACCGCTATCTTCTTGAAGGAGGTGATGAGTTGTGGTGACATGGAGTGGAATGAAAGATAAAGGTAGTAAAATGAAATGGAAGAATTTTGTAGATGAACCACAAATGAAGTATTTCCTTCATACATTCTTGGGAATCAAGATTAGACAGTTAGAAAGTATAAAACATGGCACCATGGTAGTAGGAGAATATGAGACATAGTTTATTGTACTGAATTTCTTCATTTTGATTACATGTTCTCTGTAATGTTGGGAAGTATAGGATTTTTGGTCATGTTTAAACAATGAGACAAAAAAGGTGCTAGTGGTAAACATAAGTGACACAGAGAACTTTAAAGATACCATAGAGGTGGTGATATATTGAGGAATCAATAAGTTCTACAAGATATTTTCATGGTAGTGTGAGATATGAAGATTACCAAAGAGTAGGACTGAGATATGTGGATCTATGGAGGAAATGGTTTTTATATAAGGTGGTAGGGTATAGGTTGCTATGAAAGACTAGGTTTGTGACTGAGTGACATGATTTCTCCATATTCTAGGGGCATGATTCACCCAGGAAAATTGACATGTCCACCCAGATGGCACAACAAAGAAGACCCTCTAGTTTGTCAATATCAGTAACAGATCCATACAGACTTAGAATAAACACCATAAATGTAAGTGCAAATCACAAACTAGAAAAATTTGGGTAAACAATCTAAGGAAATTCACTTTGAAAATTGGGACAGTCCCAAATAGATTTTCCTGACCTCTAGTGTGGAATGAATCAAATATGATAGTCTCAATATCAGTTTCTACAATGATAATCTATTGTTGGAGGACTAGGTTATGAATTAGCTTCTAGTTTATTAGGGGAAGAACGTACTAGTAGTAATGGTTGACATGGATAGTGTGGCAAAGGGAGTGACACATGACATTTATTTCTTATAACACCTTTTGAATGAGTATTGTCTCTTCAAGTGTTATCACAAATGTTAAATTTCTTTTAAAAATACACATTTTGGTTCTAATAGCTCCTAGAGTTATGCATTCTTACATATAAAATTTTCTAGCTTGAATTTTTCAACTCACTATACATAATATATCATTCAATTTGTCATTATGAGTATCTCTAGGAGAACCAATGGTTTTAATATAAGTGTGTCCCAGATGTCCATTGAGGTTTTGTAGGTACACTAATGTTTAAATCCCATACGTTAATATATTAGTTTCTCCAATATTATCCTAGGTATGCATTGTCTTGAGACATACCAAGTCTGATTTGACTATTGGAACAAAGAAGCTTCAATTTGGTAAGATGTGTTTTCAGTGACTTTGCTAGATACAAGAACGTTTTACTTACTTGTCTTGTATAAAATTCAATATCCAATAAGATATTTGGAAAGGGATGGAAAGCTTATCTAGAACATGTGGTTTACACAAAGGAAGAAATGGGGAAGATCAATATAGAAGATGTGCTAGTGGTGTAACACTTCCAAGATGTATTTCTAGATGAGTTTTCTGGCATACTTGCATAGCAAGTCTAGAGTTGCAGATGAAACTTATGTAATGTGTCACACATTAAAAGTACCAACCTATTAGATGAAAGTAATAAAGTTGAGCTAATTACAAGAATATTTATATATGTATTAATCTAGTTGAGTTCATATCCTTTAGCATATCAAATGCTCTTTGTAAAGAAGAAGTATAGTAATATGTGTTTGTGCATAGATTATATTTATGGACTAGTTTACCGTCTAGTATAAGTATAATTTCCCAAGGATTTATGATTGTTTGATGAGTATATGGAGAAACCATATTATTAAAAATAAGCAATCAGATCTATAAATCAACACCTAAGGATGAATTCAACATGCATACCCAAGTCAAACTTTACAACATGGTATTGGCATCACTAGTTTGTAATTTCTCCATTTTAATTGACAAGTCCCATGAAACTATAGTGAATGTGATAAACCTTGTATTAGATGCATTTGGACAAGTTTATAGTGGTATTCATGATAAATGTTATTCTTTTAATAAGTTGTCAAGAAACATAAGAAGCAACTAAGAATATATTTGCACTTAAACATATACGTCGAGTTCAAAACATTGACTTGTAATTGGTTGAAGTTTGTTCATTTCATGCATGATATCATGACAAGGAGTCATAACCAATCCTATGAAAGAAGGATTTATACATTAGTGGGAATAGCCAAAGACTCCTATTGGAGTTACTTTCTACGATTTAGATGGACACTATAGTAGGCTCATTATGAACTTTAGTGTGATACAAATACCTCGTACGCACTTGATGAGAAAATGTTTTCCAAATTTCTGGATATAAACATGTGATATTAGTTTTCCAACATTGGAAGAAAGATTGACATCAACACATGTTCATGTTAATGTTCTTATAGAAAGTGATAAATGTTATATTGGGTGCTTTCCAATGCATCCAGAAGAGGGTTAGGATGTGGTACTCATGTGTGATAGATAATTTGTATCAGATGCATCTAGACAACTAAAGAAGAATGAAAAAAAAATCTACACACAATCTTGAGCTGGCAGAAGTTGCACATGCTTTCAAGACATGATGTAAGTTCCTCTACTATGAGTCATTTACTTATTTACAAGTCACAAAATCTTGAGTACATATTCACACAGAACAAACTCAACCTGATTATCATACATGGTTAATACTGACTAAAGATTATGCAATCACGATTGACTATCACCTAGTGAAGTTAACATGGTAGCAAATGTTTTGATAAGACAATATTCATCATTGTAGAAATGTTCCTACGTCTAGTGAAAATGGAAATTGCCAATAAAAATGTAATACCAAAGTCTATGCCTAAACTTGCTTTTTTCTTGATCTCTTTCAATATGATAATATGATACTTTTGTATGTTATAATACTTGAATTTTTTTGACAATAAGATGTCAAATGTTTCTATTAAGTATTTGAGTCAAATCAACTATAATAAGATCTTGAATGTGTCATAGGGCTGAGATGAATAAACTATAAGTTTAATTTGGTTAGAGAGTCATTAGACTCTAGTTTGATTTTCCATATGATATGTCATATGTGATAGTATGAAGATAAAGAAGATAACAAATATGCATTCGTCTAGTATTAAATAAAATATGATACCTTATAGATAATGGATAAAAATATATGTTTAAGAAATAATAAGTATGTTTGTATGTGGAGTTAATTGGACTTAGATTCCTATTTGTTGGAGTTGGGCCAATAATTTCCAAGATTCATAGAGGTGGGACTGGCCTTTGGGTTTTTAGAAGCTCCACCGGTCAAAGTGGGAAAAATAGATGGAGAAAAGTTGACCAACTTGTTAGATATTGCACCCTAATGTTTGATGAACTTCTTGACAAGTTAGACATACTTGTCAAGATCTGTGTCCATTTTCTTGCTCTGGGCTATGAGACCTATTTGATGTAACCCCATCAATCCAAGTAGTCATCTCACTTGTATAGATATTTGGGCGTCTTGCCAAGGTTTGTTTCAATTTCTGTTAAGTGGTGTTCTTGTCATTTATTCTGGGTATATATCTATATTTCATCCTAAATCACTACCACAAATATATTTTAATTTTTTAAGAGGCAAAAATACCTCAAATATATGTATAAAACACTTCCTAGGTATCTTAGTTGTAGAAATGCTGCATGGTGATGGGAGGTGACTACATCATTGTTGTAGTAGTGTAGTTAGAGTCCATGCACACTCAGGAACTTATAGGAGAGATCGTATCATTATATTTGCATTGTGTTTCTTTCTTATGAATCATATAATGGTTGATTTTTCTATAGATCATGATGTACTAACAAAATATGCTTGATATAGTATGATGTGAGAAAAATATGTTGGATATATAAAATATTATAAACTAGATATCAATGTTGCATCTTGTTAAAAGAATGTGAAACATATAGTTTTCTATAATGTGGATTGATTTGAGTTTTGTGTATATGCTTGAGCTGTGTTTTACTAATGTGAAAAAGGTTTTATCAAGATTTGTTAGTGAGTCTAGCTCATTTTATTCCTCAACATCACTACTTGGGTAAACACTTGGGTGGTGGGGGCTGCAAAAGATGAGAGAGATGAATCTTGAGTTAGGTATGTTCAAACAAGTTTGATTTATTGTAGACACATGTTAGACATATCTTCTAATTTTAAATTAAGATATTCAATAGAGTGACACCAAAATAATGCAAATCATCCATGAAATGATAGAGTGCAAAATATAGAGTCCAAATGCTTAGATATTACTTTTTATATGAGAATAACACAAGCTATTGTTGGCTAAATTGGACATTATCATACCCTTTGTTTTGATGATGACAAACATTTCATTCTTGTGGATCTAACATGCTACTTGAATATTTTAGGGTTTAAGGAAATAAGGAACTCAAACTAAGTGGATAATTGAAGATCAATATAAATTGAAGATCAATGTGCTTAAATGTTTATATTTTCACGATTGTACACAATGCAAATACTTGTACAACAAAATAATGTACAAGTACTTAGATGTTTATATAAATCAAGAGTTAGAGCTTCTCTATCCACTCACAACCCTTAGCTAGGATCCCCATAGAGATTATAGTCATTATCATCCATTAGAACATACATTTAAAAGGTGGTTTAAATACCTGAAACAGTACCCATCCCGGTCAAGAAACTAGATGACTGAGACACCCTTAGTCGAAGATGTTCTCAACTGAGAATCACCATGTTCGATCACTTAGATCACTGGTCAAAAATTTAAATATCTATGCTCTAAAGTGTGTTTCGGTCGAGTATATAGTCGACCGACCAAACCTTGGTCCAAAGCATATGACCGTGAGACCATGTAGTTGGAAGTTGGAAATAGACGTCGGTACACATTTGCATTCAACCCAGTCTTGGTCAAAGAAGAGATCGACCAATACATGTTCGGTTGACAAACTTGTTGGCTAAACTGGGTTCTAGATTGTTGTTCCAATATTGAACAATTCAGCCATTGTTATCCAACAACTTTCTACCTAACAGCTAGTTAAGCACCAATAACACTGTAAAGACTCCCTAAAACGTCCCTAAACACTTGGAAACAATTCCTATAAATAGGATAGGCCTTAGGACACCTAAATCACATAAGCTACACTTGATTATCCATTCTAGTGAGCAACAAAGCTGAGAAACACTTGCTATCTTCTTCTTTAATCTCTAAATTCGTGTCATATAGCCATAGCCTCTTAGCTACCATCTAAGAAATGTCCATCTAAGTGGTTAGGAGGTTTAAATCTTGATATCGGATCGAAGCATTGTACTTCATTAGTTAAGTATTTTCTTTCTTCCAATATATTTCCCTTGTATTGCATTTGTTCTCCTTGACTACTCCTAGTATAGGAGGTTGTATGACAGAGGTTGTTATGAGCTACTTCATGGAAAAGCAAGTTGCCGCAAGGTTCCTTGAGGTTACTTCAAGAAGGTTGCTTCAAAGGAGGTTGAAGCTACTTCTAGGTGAAGGATACCTCAAGGTGGTGGAGCTACTTCAAGGTGGTGAAGTCTGCTCCAAGGTTGCATGAGATTACTTCAAGAAGGCATCTTCAAAGGAGGTTGGAGCTACTTCTAGGTGAAGGCTATCTCAAGGTGGTGGAGCTACTTAAAGGTGGTGGAGGATGCTCCAAGGGCTTGAGATTACTTCAAGAAGTTTGCTTCAAGGAGGTTGAGGCTACTTTAAGGAAGGTGATTGTATTTAGTTTACATCCTTGCGAGGTAAATAAAATAAATCACTTTCAAAATCCCAATTGGAAATTTTGAATTCTAATTGCGTTGGAGGGAGACATGTGTGTATATAAAATAAGTCTTGCTATTGGTGGCCTACAAAGGTGGATATTTTATGTTGGACATGTATCCTTAAAGATTTTGCAACCAAAATGGTCAGGAATGAAAAAGGATGTATGAAACTAATCATGTTTTATACCTTTCGGGTTTGATACTTTTGGGTTCTTAGCATCATAGTATGTGGAGCTTATCAAAAGGTTCCAAACATTATATCTAGTAAAGTTATGAAACTTGGATCTATGGGGGCATTGTTTTTATAGTTTTTCTTTTCCATCCAAAATGGGCCGATGGTGTAGCCTGTTGCCCATATGCCTTCTATTTTATTGGAATTGTTTTTATCAATAATAATCAAAGAAAGATATTAGGATAAGTTGAAAATATATGATATATGATTTAGTTAATCCATTATGTTCATTAATTCAATACTCACTTATGTAAAATGCAATAATTAACTCACTAACATCAAACACTCAATTATTAATTATGTATCCATATAAAAAACATAAATGCCTACATTGATCATATATGAATATTTATTCAAAACAACTTATTATCACAATTAAATCACTAGGTGCATATTAGTGAAGTATGTAGCATGTATTACATGTTTAAGAGCTTTATTTACATATTTAGTCATGTTTTTGTTAATAAGTTGAGTTCAGTTGTACTAGTTTTGATATGTGGTTATCACATGTAATTTCACTAATGTACTATAAATAGTACTAAGAATATACATGCTAGGGGTTAGTTCATTATAACTTAGGGTTTGTTTAGATCAACATAAGTGAGCTTGTACAAATTGATGGTTAGTTTTGATATATCCAACATATCATCACATTGTATATGAGTTGTCCATTATATCTGCATTATATGTTCATTATGGTACAGGTAGGTGCATCATGATATATATATATATATATATATATATATATATATATATATATATATATATATATATATATCTTGTTCGTCCATTTCTAAATATCCAATCATTCTAAATATGGTTCATGAGATTAGTGTTCTCTAGAGTCAATATAGGTAGATTTTACTATATTATAGAACACCTCTCAAAGTTGATTCATGCTCGAAATCAGATTATCATTTTTTCATATATGTACTATAAAGGAAAGTATTGATATTTTTTCTTTGGGTGATAAGGGTGGATCCCCTATCATATCTCACTCCTTAGAAGTATGGTATCAAAGTAAAGGAAGTCCATTAATATGACAAATTTAATTTTATATCCATTAGCTTGTTCAACTCTCCCATAAGTTACTTTTAGGACCTTACATTATATAAACTCTCTATATTAAATTTCTACCCTAGGATATACCAATTGTTTCATGTTAGGATGGTAGAAAGAAATAAATTGTGATGAGGTACCAATGACCATCCTGAGTATGCTAACTCTAATGATATAGGACACCAAGCACTTTCCCCTAGGATATAAATGAGGTGCCTATGTGGCCCTTGTGTGGTGATAAAATCTGAATAAAGTGGAATGGTGAGATGAGGATGACAAATTATTAGAATATTAAGAGGTTGCAATTTATGACTTTGTTCTCATGTTGATTTTGGTGCCATATTTATGTGTCACGTCATATAGTTCCTCCATGGATCCCTAGCTAGCTACCCAACTTCTGACATGCTAATCAATTCTCATAACCCTAGTTGAGAGGTCTAAGTAACTAGTTTAGATGAATTTACTTCACTTAGCATGGGGCTTTCTAAAGGCTAGAATGTGAGTGATGGGAGGCCTAAAACCTCACTTCCACCCCCATTACTAACCTCATCCCCTAATCATCATAAGCCCATCTAAACTAGGAACCTAGGCTTGTTTGGACTAATTGAATTGCATCTAAACCCCAACCCAATTGAGCCTCGTAGGGGTAGTAAGATGTGTTAGGCACTAGTTCCCCTATACACAACATAGCATATTCATGGCTAGTTCAACATCCCAAACACCATATAAATTTGTTACAAGGGAAGGTATACTAAAACTCGTGTATGAGATTGCAAATAAATACCTAGATATTATAATTCTCATAACTATTATATTATTCTCACCACTCATAACTTAGTCCCAACTTGAGGTAGATCAATAACTTGGTTGTTGAGAATAAGATCTTCATCTCCAAACTCAAGTAGTGTACCCCCAAGCATGCACCTTTACATGGATGGTAATCATATCTAGGCTCACATGCCACCATATCCCAAGTAAAACCCTTATGAGGACTAAGGTCAAGTGGTTCACCTACGAGATGGGCACCCCATCCATGAGTATTGGAACCCACCACATGTTGAATAGAGATTTGAATGGTTGAAATTGAGTACAAACTCGAGAGAATGGGTGCACAATAAGCATGTCCCCCCTCTTTTTTGGTTTGACCAATGAAAAAAATTCCAAATAGATGAATCGGGAATCCTCTAGAAGGCTAGGGGGAACCAGTCACATGCCCTTTCAATTTATCACTTCAATTAGTAAATGAAATTCCAATCAAACGCACCTAGAATCCTCTTAATGGTAGGACTCCCACTTGGTGTGTGCCCTGTTGTCAACTAGTTGCCTCTTGCTTTAGGGAAGGCTCCACTTATAATCCTAACCACATGTAACCCTCTGGACACTATTACTATAGTCTTCTAGTTGCCTTTTAAAGAGGTTGGCACGTTGTGACAATTATCTGCAAGGCTGATCACTAGAGAATTTAGTTGGCGATCTATTTTCAAGATCTAGATGGGAAACTTGGTCGGATCATTGGGATATAATTTTGTGTGTTTAAGCCCCGTGAAGGGAGGTTATCCTTAGGGTCCAAAGAGGAATCTGTCCCCCTCAAGTGGAAAATTAGAACCTCTCCAAAAATCTAGATTTTCTATTTCCAACCTCTAAATCCAAGTAGGTTAACAACCATGAATATATTTCTTTCCTCCCCCTTTCCATCCCCTAGGTGAGTTATGTAATGAGAACCTATGGTTTATATCACATAATTACATATAGTGTCTCTTCATATGTTTTATTTCACCATTATGTATAAGCTCCGTTTACTTAATGAAAATTAGTTAACCTTGTCGAGATTCACAATTCTAAAATGACGTTGTCAAGTGCCTAACACCTTCTCACATGTAGCCTGATGCCCATATAGTAACTCGATGCCTATATAGGCATGGTTTGACCTCGTTCCTTTTCCACTCACTTTATGAAGCATTTTGCGATTTTCCTCATTTTCTTTATAAACATGTTGGAGATTCCAGTTTTCTTTTCATGACCCGTCCATTGGCATCTAGCCATTAATTTGGGAGTCATATTTGCACTAAAACCATGATGGCAACTCTACTGGGGATTTCAATAGATAGTCATATGGAGATATTAGAGAGGTTTTATTTTCTTTTTTGGGGTCACACACCACTCGAGCACCTCTATGTAACCAACTTTCTTTTTCTTCTCTAAAATTTTCTCTTTTCACAACAAAGTCTTTCAACTCCAGAGACGTGTGTGCACCTTCTATGCGTCCAGTGAAGTCATGACCTTTTTTGTTATTTTCTTCCATTTTCTCTGCATGAGATCAGAATTTCTAGACCTAGGAAATGGGTTGCATGCCATCTATGCTCCTGGCATGGTGTTTCCTTTTTTGTATATGCCTTTATCATGTGGGTGTCATTTTTTTGGATACCTATTTTAGAATGTAGTACCTCATGTCGTAGGGGGTGATTGGGTTCACAATTAGAATCGTTACTCGGTGAGCATGTGGGTCTATCCCCAAGGATCATTGGTTGTCTACAAATTTAAGGAGTTCCCACAACCCATAATTTCCCCTATTTTCATATGTTTTTAGGAAATCATGAGAGGGGGTGACAAATACAGATGATAAAATATCTAGGCTAAAGGGGAGTTAGTTCTACGAATAAGATAACCTAGAATCAATGGTGTCCATAATTGATTTAATTTCATCTTAAAAGTGGCATGTACTGAATACATTTCTCCCCTCTTATATCCTTCAAATCACCTTCTTTGAAACATCCAAGTTTTATTGGTGTCTTTTTTCCTCCTTTATTTTCTTTTAATTTTTGTTGTTGTAGTTTACTATTTTTTAACCCTCTTAAGAATATATCTAAAATAAGAAAAAATCTTAGACATCCCATCAAGAGTGATCTCCATACCTACAAGTTATAAACGAACAACAACAACAACATGATTGTCCATTATGTTGCTTTTTGAAAGTTTATGTAGGGCCCACCATGTGTTGAGATTTAATTCTTGCTTTGAATGTTGCTCACATGCTTGGTTTAAGAAAATGCATGTATCAAATAACATCAATGTTCTACATTGTTTCTTTTCCATCCAATATCATGTAATTTTTTACGCCCTTGCATCACCATATTATTGTAAAAAATGAGTTTTAGGCAATAAACTTGAACATGTGACACTTTACACTCTCCCCTTCCTATGGTTACAAATAGTGAAATGCAACACTCACGCTACTTGGAGTGAAGGAAAGTAGGACATTAGTAGTGGCAAGGACCTTGTGCATGAGGGATGATCCTTACATCTAAAGATGCCCAGTCGCTCATAGGAATTGTAGATTACAATTACTCTGATCAAGAGGTATATTGAGGAATATACTCTAGTCTAGTGAACTCATAGACCTACATAGGAATGAAATATATTGTACCCATAGACGAGCTAAGGACATCCACTTCATGTACTAGAGGTAAAAATGTAGAGAGGTAAGTGGCATATTTATTAAACTCTTGAGGTATAAACTAGGGATACATTAGTTATATGAAATATATACACAGAGTGTAATCATTCCCTTTTTTAAAACCTAAGGTAGTATCAAAATTCCACCAAACCTTTGACTCCTTGATAGAATCCTTTTCTAGAAACCCAAGATAGCATCAAAATGTTGTTGAAGTTTCAAATCCTTGGTAAACCCATTTTTTAAAACCCAAAACATAATCAAAATGATGTTGAACTTTTGACACTTTTATTTTCTCTTTTCAAAAACTCAATATAGCGTCAAAATGTCACTAATTTTTTTACTTCTAGGTAAAACCCCTATTCAAAACCCAAGATAATGACAAAATGTTGTCGAGCTTGTGACTCCTTGGTAAAACCCTCATTTCAAAACCAAATATAGCAATGAAATTCTAATGGATTTTTGATCCCTTGGTAAGAACTTTCTTTTATAAGCCCAAAATAGCACAAAAATGATGCCAAATTTTGACCCATTGCTATAAAAATTTAAAAAAAAACATCTAAATAAAGTCTTAAAAAGGTATTATCTTAGTAAAACAAAATTTTGTAGAACATATGATAATGTAAATGTTTTTTCGGATTTTCAACCCCTTGGTGAAACTTATTTTGGAGACCCAAGCTACATCAAGCATTTCTTAAGGCATTGATCTTGGAAAACCCAAATTCTCAAACCCCACATACATTGGGGATCTTCTGCCTTTTGGTAAAGGCTTTTTTAAAACCCAATCTACATCAATCCCTTGTAAGGTATTTATCTTGGTAAACCTGAGATTCGAAAACACAATCAGTTTATAGATTTCACCTTCCACCTATCCAAGATATATTTTCTAAAACCCAAGATAGTGTCAATACTATGCCTAAATTTCTAATCCATGGTAATAAGCTAGACTTTTAGAAACCCAATAATATTGGAAATTATAACTTTCCTCTTTCAATAAAATCTATCAATAAATTTTAGTTGTTTCATGCTTTTATAAGATATTGATCTTGATGAACAAACTTTACAAACCATAGAAATTGATGGAGAAGATCTACTGAAATTTTTATCATGTTTTCGTGCTATAATTTCACTAGAAGATATGAAACTACAAAACACTTAAATTCCTTTAGATGGACACATATAGCCCATGTGATTGTTGATGAGCACAAGCCTACCTAGAAACCCAAAAAGATACTGATGCGACTCGTCTTACAACTTGATAGAACATATAAGTGCATAGTCAAAATAAGTTGTAAGGCCCAACTTTCTACAAAGAATAGATGATCAAATTCTCTTGACATGTTTTCATGTATTGATGATATAATAGAGAACTACTTACCCTACATTCATGAACCATGTTGAGGAAGATTTAGTAATACTAATTTTGACCTATGAACACGCCCATTTGAGTCCCTTGGATAAATGTGAAAATATTTTTCTTCGACATACCAATTATGAGAATGGATGGAAGTAGACCAAACCTAATTCCTCAAAAGGAAATCTCACCATATGAATAAGCCATCTACATATATGGATCACTTAATTAAAGCATACTGGTTTCTAGACATGAGAGGATGTACCCCCTTCTATATCTATGTAAGTATGATCCATCGCTATTAGAAGTCCCATGTAGTAATCCATAAGGAAAATTATCTAAGACATTTGATAGGATAATATCCTGGCCACCCATAAAGGAAATTATTTACTATTTGATCAAAATTTTCATCCCAACCAACCTCTTATGAAGAAGTAGGGAGTCTCCTTCTTTTATTTTCTTTTGTTTTGTCCCTTTTAACAAATAATGACATGAATAGAATCCAATATGGTGATGTTTTCATGCAAGGGAAAAAATTTATAGGTGTGATTCCTTGATTTGGGCATTTTGACATTATTCCCCACTTGTAATGCAAGGTGCAATTTTAAACATTGTAATATTCTACACTCTATTTCAAAGGCCCTTCATGTTTTACATATGACATCTTGACTAGCCTTGTACATTAGAACACTTATGAGCATAGAATAATTGGTACTTTCACCATGGGGCCTAAAAGTGGTAGTCTGCCTCTCAAACAAAAGTTGTATTGTCTCTATTGACGCATTCTTCTGGTGCATCTAATAAAATCATGTCTAGAGCTAATTCTCATTTAATGGCCCCATGATGTTGATGAGTTAGTCATCTATTATGAATGCTAGAGATTCTAAATACACTAGGACCAAGGCCAATGTTCCTGCCACATGACCCTCTATGAATTGTTCATTCTTCAACAACATTGAGCAGTATCCTCTACGACCCCTACAATCATGATTGCACTAATTAACCCTAAGATTGAAAAATAAAAGGGATAGATTCCCCTTCTAGAAGATAACATAGATACCTTGGACAGTGAAGAAGCCTATGGCACTGTTTTTGTGTACCATATTTAGATATTGGGTTCCTTCAATGAGTGGCATTATTGAATGTTGTCTTAACTCATGAATTACCCTTTTTTATGCCCATGATGAGCACATTATTTCTCGGGTGTCCCATTCCTCTATCATTCATATAGTATTTATTCTTGGCTCCTCCCATGTTGCCAACATCTTAACCGGAAAATAAAGGATTCAAGATTTAGATACCAGAAAAGGATGTAGTAAAATGCCCTCTAAGAAACATTGGACCTCCCAAGAAAAGGAAGTGGAAGTACCCCATTAGTCTGCAATCAAAAGTTGATCCTCCCTTATAAAAAACACAATGTCCACATCTGTACATGCATTTCTTCTGATACCAATAGGCTTGCCCACAAGTTGGGATGTTGGTAGTGACACATCCAAGGTTTTACGGTTTCCCATGTTGATGGCTCTAACACCATTTAGAGCCAGATATGATCACACTAGTAATACTATAAAAGCATATGAAAGATATAAATGGCCAAAAGGTGGGAATCAAGAAATCTTGGGACTTCTTCGACTTCTAAGAGGTGTTCCATCCCAAGAAATTTGAGGTCCTTAATTTCTCAATATACATATGGTGTGGTCATCCAAATATCAATTCTTGTATGTACATCTCAGAATTGGTCAAAATGTAAGATAGTGATAATCTAATACTTGTGATTTTATAAAGGTCACTTGAATTACCAACTCTAAAATGGTGCAACCAACATAAACGAGAGACAATGAAGTGTATGGATGACTTAGCCAACTAATTTATTGAGCAGTATGCACGGAACAATGACTACATAATAAATATGGACAAACTCTAAGCCCCTTAGACAAAAGGATAAGGAATCTTTTTCTCAGATTGTTGGAACATGGATAGATTTTATGGATAAGATTGACAACAAGATGGCTGACAAGGAATATATATGGTCATAAAATTTCCCTTGTCGTTGCTATCAACCATGTTGACATTCCACTCATACAAATCAATTGTTGATCTTATCCAATCTGGTACTTATATAAAAATTGCAATCAACAAAGGGATTTACAATAACATCAAGCTCACCATCACCATTGTCATAAAGTCTAGAAGTACAGTGGGTGTGACATTTGTGGCTCTAGTTGTCAACATCATTACAGCTCTAGAATGTCAATAAGAAATAGAAAGATAGAACAAACCACATTTTTATAGTGACCTCCCCTATGTGGGAAATTTTGAAAAACAACAATAACAACAACTAGTTAAGGCACAACAAGGTGGTAGTACCCACCACCAAATAAATATGGTGGATGGTAGCATCCCCATCTGGTCTAACACTAGTAAAATAGCTAATGCCTCCAACCACAATGGTCTCAACTCCAACACCGACCAACCATGCACCAAAAATAGCTCTAAGGACCCTCTGGAGGGTATGATTCTGAAGACATTCAACATGACAAGTTCCACACAAGTTCACTCCATTGAAGTGCAGCTACTCCAAAAATCTAGTCAGTTCTCAAATTTCTAATGCAACAACTGTTGGTATGCCCTGAGAGCCAATCATGGGATGATTGGTGGGATACATTAAGATTGATTTGATAAACATAAAAGGCAAGCTTCCAATTCATTCTGGTTCAGTCATATGAGATAGTGATAGAACATATTGAATGTCTAGAGAATGACAGTACTCAATGACGTATGCTTTCAGGTTGAGGACCTGAACGATGAGATCATACAGATGCTAAGAGTTTGTACATTCTTGTTATGTCCCTAGTCGGATGTCATTGTGGAAGGTAGATAGACAGCAATGACATACAAGACTGGATTGTGGTGTTGGTTGATGACAGAATCTCATTAGTCATGATATAGAGATATCAAACCAAACACATAGGTACTTGTTAGAGAACAAGTGTACCGGACAGACCCACCGTGAGTTTGACACATGGAACCATGAGATGGTAGTCACAGTCAGTACTCACAGTGATGGTGGTGAGTGTGATTCTTAGACCTGAAATCACTGCACTCAACACATGTCGTTGGGCACACTTTGACATCATCAAACGCAGTCCTGAAACATGGGTTGTTATAAAGGTGATGATTGGGTGGCTTTGACACATGGGGCTTTTGAGGGGTGAGTGATAGATATGGGATTTGTCCCTCCTGAGGGAGTTTGATATCCAAGGCCACTTGATGAGTAGGATTGAGATAGGCGTGCGCACGCATGTGTGAATCAGTATGTGATATTGATGTCATACATATCTCCTTCAATCTACTCTGAGATCAAGAAAGTGAATGAACGTTGACAGGATGACAGTTCCATGCCTTGAGTTCATTCGGGATATCAGTGACAAAGGAATTATACATTCACTGTAACACCATTCACGGATTGTAGGATGAAAGTTGTTCTCCAACTTTCTACTTTCACATGGGTAGCAATGATGTGTGACTAGGCACCGCTCTTTGCTTGTGAAGTCATAAGTGTTATGGACTTCCACTGCCAACGTGAAATGGACCTGCAGGGTCACACACATAGGATTTAATCTGGAAGAGGAGTTTTGTCCACAAAGCAATGTTTAGATTGATTACTAAAGGAGTTTAGTAGTTCAATTAAACACTCAATTAGTCGATAGCTCAATATCATATGGTTCAAGGTGTTGGACGCATTGATTGGAGTATCGGATTGATTGAAATCGCAATTGACTGATTTTGCCCAACCTGTGCTCCCAACCGATCGGCTCATGTGATGAACCGGTCGGCTGAGGTGATGAACCGGTCGGCTGGAGTGTCCAGGCCGATCGGCTCATGCCCAGGTTGAAATGACCGGTTCAAGGGTTGAACCGATCGGCTCAACTGGTGCAACCGACCAGTTGGGAAAGTCATGTCGGAAAGAATTTTCCTTTGGTTTCAAATTGCCCAATTCGATTGGGAATAACATTGGTATACGATACCAATTGAGAACGAAACAAGGAAAGTCTTTTTGACCGGATTAGGACCATGAACCGATCGGTTCAGGGCACCAACCGATCGGTTGGAGTGCCTCAAACGATCGGCTCAGGTCCAACTGATCGGCTCAATGGCCGAACCGATCGGTTCAGTTGTGAACCGATCATTTCAAGTTGCGAACCGGTTGCTTTTTGTGGAAAATTCTCGAACCCTTCTACTCCTGCTTTAGTCCCGTATTGCCGGGCACAGAGAACCCTGTCCCATGACCCGCCTATATATATAGGGGTATTGGGGGCTTCTCAAAGTACAACTCAATGCAAGCCGGTTGCTTTGCGAAGTTGTCGTTCTCTCTGGTTTTGGTAACCATGAGAGAGCCCGAGCAAGTGCTTCCCGCAAAGGGAGGTGCAGCAAGGGAAGGACAACTGCAGTTGCAACTGGCAGCAGGAGAGTGTGTTGGCGACTAGTACGTCAACAGGAGGGTGCGACTCCTTCCACTTCCTTGTGGGACAAGGAGAGTGGAGTTCCAGGTGGTCCGTGTGGACTACTATAGAGGCGGGAGGACACTGCCGCTTAGGAGGACAACTGTCATCCGACAGTCCGGTAGGAGGAGGATTCGTCAGTCCCGGTGCGACCAGGAGCTGCACAGACACCGTCCAAGACCGGAGTTGAAGACCGTGCATTGCGCGAGGTATTGTCACCGAGCAAGCCTCGGGACAAGGTATGATTCCACAAACCATCCTTTCCTATTATATAGACGTTGACGCGTTTCCTCGGTATGGGTTGGGGAGAAAATTTTTGTTGCCGCTGCCTTCTCTGTCTCCCCTAAAACCCTAACAGTGGTATCAGAGCCACTTCAACTGCTCTATATTTTAGGAATATCGATATGATCGATTTTGGTTTGTCGCCTTTATTTATTGCATGCGATGCGAATAATATCGGCTTTATGCATGTCCAATCCTAAATCCACAAATCCCAAATTACATATATGATATGTATTATTAATGCACTCGATACGCGTCGCCCTTAAACGAGTTTTGTGGTGGATGTGTGTAGCGTGATTATGGCCTATAAACCCCTATCTGTGTGTGGTTGTTTGTGGTTGCTTGCATCTCGGTCTGCGCACTAATCTTCCCTCTCTTATTCCCGATGTAACTCGAAATAATTCGAGATTCTTTCCTACCTTTGCTCCCCCCAAATGTAACTCGGGGTTTCTTCTTTTATAGCATTGTAATAAATAGGATAGATCTTTTATTTCCTGTTATGTCAAAGACCGGAGGACATCAAGACGACAGCTGAAACGATCGGTTCAAGGAGTGAACTGATCGGTTGACGTTCCAAATGGTCGGTTCAAGGAGTGAACCGATCGGTTGATGACCGGTTCGAGGAGCGAGACGAGCGGGTGGCGGACATGACGAGATGCACGACGACCAGGTGAACCGATCGGTTGGAGGAGCCAACCGATTGGCTGGTGGCACCCAGACGACCGGCTGGAGAGTACAGATCATTCATGAGATGAGTTGATCAACTCGGAAGGCAAGGCACAAAAGTTCATCTTGTACAGGTTGCATATGATGTAGACCTAGATGACTGTGATTCCTCTTGGCTCGAGGAATCACATTAGGATGGCCATAATCATCGCTTTTTATCATTTGTGCATGTTTTCTGTGGGATATAGCATGTATATGATACGTACTATGTATTGTGGTGATTGGATATGTATATGTATATAAAACCAAATCCCTCATTAAAATATTAAGTCTTATATGCCTTCCATTAGCGGCACACATGAAAAGCTCGATCGACCAAGCATAGGTTACGCCAAAGCGTGGTGCGCCGTCTATCTTGTGGAAGTGTGAAGGGTAGACATGTAGGTTCTGCCAAAGCAGGGTGCATGTTCTATCGTGTCGGCTTTTGGGTTAGACTTAACTGGTGATTCTTAGAGCGTCTAGGCCCAGAGGCAAGGAATGTTCATGGCAATGAGTTGTGCATGTTCATTCAACAAGAGTTGCATATGATGCAATTGGCAAAAGTTGCCTACCTGAGAGATCTAAGTTGTGGGCGATCAGCCAAAGCTGACTCATGACTTAGAGGATTTCAGGATCTTGCCCACTAGAAGGTTGCACGCTGCAATCTTATGAATTGATGGTGAGGGCTATCAATTTGAACTAAAATAGTGGGAGCGATAATTAATTAAAGGCCTAATTATATCGTCAATTTTTCAAATCAATCAAATAAGTCAAAAATAAGTTTTGGACTAAAATTGCACATATTTCTTTTTGTTAATATAAATGGTTAATCAACAAATCACTTTATTTGCGATCGGTCTTTGAGACCAACAAATCAAATGGGAATAATTCCACAATTGGTTAGGATGATGATGAGAAGTGTTCTCAATCAAAGAGCGAAAGCTCTAAGCCCTAGTTATACCAGAACCAGATGAACTCGATCCCACCACATCAATGGCTGAAAGTATGCTTATGGAAGCATACTGAGAAAGACATTGATAAGGAGTGCTTGACGTTGTGTTCTCTGAACTGTGAGTTGCAGAGACAACATGAGACATATGATGTCTTTAAGACACTGTCCTAGTATGTCATGACAGAAGGAGATCCAGTAAGGGATTTACACACTCAATGTGATTGGGTATGTGGAAAACCTGACTGAGAAGGATTCCCTCTGAGCCAAGGGTTGGCTATTGGTATGATACTGCAAATGTTGCGAGAATCATACAATTCATGATAAGCTACAACATGAACAAATTTGACAAGCGTTGACAGAGTTGTTAGACATGTTGAGGATAGTAGAGGCAAAGATGAAGAAAGACAAACCATAGTCTTTGATGTGATCAAAGAAAAGGTAAGTCTTAAGGGCAAGGACAAGGGCAAAGCAAAGAAGTGTTCTGATGCTAGCCAGCAATCCAAGCCGTCTTCAGCCTCAAGGCACGTGGGGAAAGGGTGTATGAGGGATTGCCCTCTATATCTGGAAGAACAAAAGAAGATGAAGGAGGGGATGGAAATCTCCACCTAAGGTATCATGAAATGAACCGCTTCTTTATATGAGGTATATGATACCTAGATATGGATATGTCATATATGATATGCAATATCCACAAAGAAGTGATGGCCTTTGTGAAAGGACCAAGAAAGAAATACCCACATTGGAGCAAGTGTTGATGCCATAGATAGGAGTATCTTTCAGTTTATTTCAGCCTAAAGGGCACGAAATAGAGTTGAGAACTGCTATTTCATATATTGCCAATAGATAGAAACACTTTATTATTGCATATTGTGTGACAATGATGGCAATTAATAAAGTTGATGTTTCAATCTCAAAGATATGATCTTTGTGGCAATGCCTTGTTTATCTTGTGATACATGATATGCATAAGATAAAATGATACCTAAAGTTATTGATAACTCAAACAATCAAATTAGCATCAATCATGAGAAATTCATTTCTAGTTTCCATATGATGGATAAATCTAGACTCTTTTGGTTAGAGAACCAGTAAGAGACATGAATCTCTTGTACATGATTAATCAATCTTCACTGATGGTAGTGGGAGAATGACTATCCTATTAGGTATAATACATGTGATGTATTCACATACCTATTGGGACAAATGCTAATACTTCAAATGGTGTTTAGAGAAATACCAATATGAATATCTTGAAGTGTTCAAGATTATCATAGATGAAGTACAAATTTGGTAAAGTATTAATTCTTGATGAAATCAAAGAATGAAATACTTGGACCAAATGTTTGAGATCCTTATGAGTGATTATGATAGTGTATCATAGTGAACTCATGATTAAGGCATGGTGATGTCTAAATCAAGAAGGAATCATACTCTAAGGAGTTAGAGAATGATTATCGAATAACTGAATTCTTCTTAATAAAAGAATACCCCACACTAATAAAGGAAATTAAGAATCACAAGGGTTGTGAGTTCTCATATCCTTAACAGATACACCTCACTTATCTATATGATGAGTTGTTCATGTGATGAGTCAACTATCTAGATGAATATGAGGAACCGAATCTTGAGTTATGGTTTAAGACCATTACATCCTAAATGACATCCATGTGAACCATAAGGTATGACCTTGATGGTAGCACTCATTGGATCATATCCATAAGTGCAAATAAGTCTTAAGTGTTAAGACACATAGATAACATTTTGAGAAGGATGATGCTTTTTTATTGCAACTTAATGACTGAGACATTTGGCATATGGATACTAAAACCGCATTCCTATGAGGAATAAAACAAGAATGTGTATGTGACACAACCTATAAGGTTTATGAATCCACTAATGCAAATGAAGCCTATAAGTTACAATGGACTAATCAATGTGATTGATTGAGTATAAGCAACTCAGAATTGGATCTTTACTTTGATGATATAGTCAAAGGGTTTGACTGACATGTCAAAGATAAAGAAGGGATCTGTGATTTAGTGGGAGTGTATTCACATTTCACATGTTGATGTGAAATGGAATTGTTCTAGAATGGAAATCCAAAAGTGGAAATTATCTTTAAGGAAGATAGAGATGTTTCCTATGTGATAGGAATAGAGATCTATAGATATAGTTCTCGAAAATCTCTTGACCTGGAAAGAGAAAGCATACATTGGAAATCTATACTGAAGGGTTCAGTATGCACAGATTAAGTGGGAGAAAACTTGTCCATGTTATATGGATATTAGTATCCCAAAGGCCAAGTGTCCAATTCTTATGAAGAATGGGAACACTAAGAATAGATATGGATCTATCATGTATGTAATCATCCCATTGTCTTGCATGTATGACATGGCAAGAATAAAATGCATTCATCATTTTGTATGCATGACATGACAATATGATGTGCTCATCCTGATAACTCGTATGTGGGACATGACGAGTGGATGTCTGTCTACTTCCAGTAAGGGTTACTGGAATACCATGAGAGATTGATAAGTACTTATGAAGTACTAGTTCCATGGAGATAAGGAAGAGTTTGATGTAAAGAGTTGCATTGATGCGAACTTTCGAAAGGACAGAAAATTAATCGCAAAATATACATAGGATGTATAAAAGTGAAAGTTGGTTGATAATTGGAAATGTTCCAATAAAACTATTTAAAAGGAAATGCCGAGTATCTATGTGTTAGAGAACAGCAATAGATACTATATGGATCTGGAAGTTCATGAGATGAACTTATATTCCACTCATTGATGACAAGTCAGGAATCCTTGATCATACAATGTGGCTTAAGGTTATCAAAGGAATACTAGATCGCATATTACGGCAACTCCATCTCATACGTGCGACGTACAGTGAAGAGATGAGAGACATGCAATTTATACTGACTTTGGAAAGGTGTTTCCATTACTCACTATGTTGGCACTAGAGCACAGTGACATGTGGGACATGTTTGAAGATCACTATGAATATGATTCAAGAGTGATTGGCTCGCAGTGCAAGTGGGAGTCTGTTGGTATGTATGCCCTGAGAGCCAGTCATGGGATGATTGGTGGGATACATTAAGATTGATTTGATAAACATCAAAGGCAAGCTTCCAATTCATTCTGGTTCAGTCATATGAGATAGTGATAGAACAAATTGAATGTCTAGAGAATGACAGTACTCAATGACGTATGCTTTCAGGTTGAGGACCTGAACGATGAGATCATACGGATGCTAAGAGTTTGTACATTCTTGTTATGTCCCTAGTCGGATGTCATTGTGGAAGGTAGATAGACAGCAATGACACACAAGAATGGATTGTGGTGTTGGTTGATGACAGAATCTCATTAGTCATGATATAGAGATATCAAACCAAACACATAGGTACTTGTTAGAGAACAAGTGTACCGGACAGACCCACCGTGAGTTTGACACATGGAACCATGAGATGGTAGTCACAGTCAGTACTCACAGTGATGGTGGTGAGTTTGATTCTTAGACCTGAAATCACTGCACTCAACACATGTCGTTGGGCACACTTTGACATCATCAAACGCAGTCCTGAAACATGGGTTGTTATAAAGGTGATGATTGGGTGGCTTTGACACATGGGGCTTTTGAGGGGTGAGTGATAGATATGGGATTTGTCCCTCCTGAGGGAGTTTGATATCCAAGGCCACTTGATGAGTAGGATTGAGATAGGCGTGCGCACGCATGTGTGAATCAGTATGTGATATTGATGTCATACATATCTCCTTCAATCTACTCTGAGATCAAGAAAGTGAATGAACTTTGACATGATGACAGTTCCATGCCTTGAGTTCATTCGGGATATCAGTGACAAAGGAATTATACATTCACTGTAACACCATTCACGGATTGTAGGATGAAAGTTGTTCTCCAACTTTCTACTTTCACTTGGGTAGCAATGATGTGTGACTAGGCACCGCTCTTTGCTTGTGAAGTCATAAGTGTTATGGACTTTCACTGCCAACGTGAAATGGACCTGCAGGGTCACACACATAGGATTTAATCTGGAAGAGGAGTTTTGTCCACAAAGCAATGTTTAGATTGATTACTAAAGGAGTTTAGTAGTTCAATTAAACACTCAATCAGTCGATAGCTCAATATCATATGGTTCAAGGTGTTGGACGCATTGATTGGAGTATCGGATTGATTGAAATCGCAATTGACTGATTTTGCCCAACCTGTGCTCCCAACCGATCGGCTCATGTGATGAACTGGTCGGCTGAGGTGCTGAACCGGTCGGCTCGAGTGTCCAGGCCGATCGGCTCATGCCCAGGTTGAAACGACCGGTTCAAGGGTTGAACCGATCAGCTCAACTGGTGCAACCGACCAGTTGGGAAAGTCATGTCGGCAAGAATTTTCCTTTGGTTTCAAATTGCCCAATTCGATTGGGAATAACATTGGTATATGATACCAATTGAGAACGAAACAAGGAAAGTCTTTTTGAGCCGGATTAGGACCATGAACCGATCGGTTCAGGGCACCAACCGATCGGTTGGAGTGCCCCAAATGATCGGCTTAGGTCCAACCGATCGGCTCAATGGCCGAACCGATCGGTTCAGTTGTGAACCGATCATTTCAAGTTGCGAACCGGTTGCTTTTTGTGGAAAATTCTCGAACCCTTCTACTCCTGCTTTAGTCCCGTATTGCCGGGCACAGAGAACCCTGTCCCATGACCCGCCTATATATATAGGGGTATTGGGGGCTTCTCAAAGTACAACTCAATGCAAGCCGGTTGCTTTGCGAAGTTGTCGTTCTCTCTGGTTTTGGTAACCATGAGAGAGCCCGAGCAAGTGCTTCCCGCAAAGGGAGGTGCAGCAAGGGAAGGACAACTGCAGTTGCAACTAGCAGCAGGAGAGTGTGTTGGCGACTAGTACGTCAACAGGAGGGTGCGACTCCTTCCACTTCCTTGTGGGACAAGGAGAGTGGAGTTCCAGGTGGTCCGTGTGGACTACTACAGAGGCGGGAGGACACTGCCGCTTAGGAGGACAACTGTCATCCGACAGTCCAGTAGGAGGAGGAGTCATCAGTCCCGGTGCGACCAGGAGCTGCACAGACACCGTCCAAGACCGGAGTTGAAGACCGCGCATTGTGCGAGGTATTGTCGCCGAGCAAGCCTCGGGACAAGGTATGATTCCACAAACCATCCTTTCCTATTATATAGACGTTGACGTGTTTCCTCGGTATGGGTTGGGGAGAAAATTTTTGTTTCCGCTGCCTTCTCTGTCTCCCCTAAAACCCTAACAACAACTACTTTTAAACTATTTCGACTATTTTTTGTCAAACAACATTCTATCAGTATAATCGCTCCCCAAGACACCTCATACGGGTGTCAAGCCTTCATGTATGCCTTTCAAGACCTCATTGATGATTGTATGCTTGACTGACTTGTGACCTTCGTGTAGTACACACTTATACAGTGATTTAAGACACCTCAGACGTATTGCAGGCCTTCAAGCATGTCTTTCAAGCCCAAATTGATGATGACACACTTGACTTTCTCATGCACCTTGTGTTGTATACATTATCACAATTATAAAGGAAGAGCTCACTGATATCACACTATTAACCAAATCCCGAACTACGATGAAGACTTTGAACATCCAAGTTCCACATGATGAATGGGGAAATAAGAGTACACCTTATCCTCTAGAGATACATGGGATACTTACGTTGGACGTACTAGACCTATATCTTCAAGATCATGATTTGGATTCTCAAAAGAATGTATATAAGTACCTTAATATACTTTATAGCCTACATATAACAAATTCTATGGATGAAGTATGTGGAGAAATATAAATCACTAGTACATATACCATCTTTAGCATCGATTAAATTAGACCTATAACGTCGATTTTTTTACTGACACCTAAGTGGGTGATACTACAACTAAGGACCTATTATGTCGATTTTTAGGGTAAGATAAACTTGATGAGATAGAGCCAAGGTTTGTTCCTATGAAAACTAAAACTGAAGACACAAAGTGATATCCACAACTATTATAAGATTATTTTGGTATTATAATCATTGATTTAGCAAAAAGAATCTGACAACATATATCTTTATGTCGTCAGATTGTTTTAGAAGAACTAATGCCAAAGAGAAATATCACGGTTGAAGTAGTTAAAATGATGTATGGAGGCTTGGTATCATGGTCATGCTATGAAAAATGGCCACATTGAAGGCTGGGTAGCACGGTCATTATGGGTAACACAGCCGTGGTGAGGGATGGGCAGCACGATTGTGTTGTGTGGCATGGTCATTTTGACTAATAAGAATAGATGTAACATTGATTTCTTTACAAAATTGATGATACAGTTCTACATCATCAAATTTTTTAAAGCAACTGACATCGCATGTGTTTTATTATAGTAGGTCTATAGACATGATGTTCAATTTTTCTACAAGATGCAAAACTTGCAGTTCATTAGAACTATAAGTTCCATCCTATGTTCATCTTAACAACATGACAATATATCTACAAGGCTTGCAATAACAAGAACATGACAATAGTCCACATCCACACTATTCATTCAGAGACATGCATTTCCAATCTCACCATCACTTAATTCTATTATCATTCCATTCTCATTCACATACACAATCCGGAAAACACACATGTAATTTCATTCTCATAACATGTACAAAAGAAATTCTCATTGCATTCATTCCTCTTTACATTCATTCACACACATGAATATATACACACATATTTCACATATGCAATAACAATTATGCATTAAAACTAAAGTTGCAAAAAAGTGATAACCATCACATGTATATAGAAATAATGACATCACCTCAATTGGACCTTTGATATATGTTTTACAAACCACTCATATAAGTTTGTTTAGCACAACCATAATACAATATAGGTCTGAAAATTATCTAACCTTGAGATGTGATGTATGGGCATGACATGATGGAATACTTAGAAATGGTTTAATAGTTCTCTATCTATAATTGGATAGCCATATACATGCATTATGATAATGTGAAATAGCTGGATAATCTCATAATGAACCCTTAATAAAGTTTACATCCTAATATGAGAAAGTGAAATGAGATAATATTCATGATAAACATTAAATGTAGTTGTAGTTAACAAAAGGAATATGTGGTGATTAGATTTGTCTTCTTCAAGGTACGCTTTACCTCTTACTTAGCCTACTATATAGTATGGTTATATTAAGTGTGTACAAAATACTTGGCATATTATATTGAATGAAATAATTATTCTTGTATGCTATCTTGCTTGATTATATATATATATATATATATATATATAGACTTGAACAAATGAAACATCATATATTTGTTCCATTATATCTAAGCACTTCAACTCTTTAGTAGTAGAGTCCTACAAAAGTAAATTACTTCAACTCTTTGGTAGTAAAGTACTTGATAGTGATCCAACTCCTTGGTAATTGATTACATTCTATAATATTCCAACTCTTTGGTAGTCAATCATAAGGTTTTAATGCATTTAGCTCTCAGGTAGTATATGCGTGGATGATATAATGGAAAATATAACTAAAAGATATGTTCTCTTTTGATAATATGCATCATGTTCAAGTATGATTTTGTTATCTTTTGTTACTGTCAAGTATTAGTTTTATCTTACCATAGGTTAGGACCTTCCCTAGAGGGGTGAGATCACAAATCAGTTTGAGAATTGTAGTAACCTTGAATGTCACCTAAAGTTTTAGAGATTGAGTATACAAATCATGAAAGCACATATATTGAGTACAATTCTTTGAACCCAATTATTCCATCTCTTAGGGACATAAAGAAAAGTCACTAAGGAAGTGGTTGACAGAGTGTGACCAAGCCCATAGGGGAAGGTCACTATGAATACCAAGCCCATTAGGGAAGGTCAGCATGATCCCAATGAAGGGACATGAAGTGAATAATTTGAACTATAATAGATGGAGGAAATACAGGTTAAATAATTTATATATTAAATAATATGCTTGAATATTATTAGAGAAAGCCTCCAGATAAATTTCTAATAAAATTATGACATCTCAGTAAAACCTTGGAAAGGGTAGAGCCCTAAGTCAACCCTAAGGTCAAGTAGGGATGATTAAAGGTAAATAAGACCTATGAGGTCAGGAGGTGATCATGCCCTAAGTGCATAAGACTGTGGGATCATGAGATAATCCTTCATGTGTACCCAAGGCCCATGGGGTCAGGCGATTGGCCACCATCATGAGTTCATGATGCCCAAGGCGTCAATGTGAGAGGCACTCCATAAGTGCATGAGACCCTTGAGGGTTAAGAGGAGATCACTCCAAAGATACTTGTACCCCTAGAGACCTTAAGGGAATAAATAATACATGATATGTAGATATAAGGAATACAAGAAGTCACACAATTATGTTGGATAAAATCTTATGGGGAGTTGTATATAAACTCAATAACTATGAGGAAATCCCTTTTACCTATGAGTGCATGAAATTTAAAAAGAAAAAAAGGTTGTTGAATCATGTTGATAATGGTTCAAATCTAAAATTGTAAATTAGAAGATAATGTGAGCATACACCATGTATTCTCTTGGAATGGGATGAACTTTATATTTGAACGACAACCAAATGCTTATTTTATCATGTTATGAGTGAGAAAGATTGGGTAGACACATGTTATGCTTAAAAATTTGACATATGAGAATGAATACCTTGAGTTGGGTTTAATGACTTAATATGGGGTTGTGAGGTGTTACCTCACCCTTATGTGGAAAAAAATCAATAAAAGTTTGAAAAACTAGGTGAAAAGGTAACCACCTAGTGAAAGTGAAATCACAAGTGAAAAATGTAATCACTAAGTGATTTATTATGTAATGGATGAGGTTGTGAAAATACCCTAGAATTGAATTTGGGTTCCAATTTTAGTAATATAAGATATTTGCACATCAATAAAGGTTGTTATAGATAATATAGATAAAATATATCCAAGGAAGATTGCTAGACCTTATGTTTAAGGATAGTATGAGTTATCATTCACCTTAACCTAATTTGGCTTGAATTTTGGGGACAAAATTATTTTTAAAGAGGGGTGAATATAAGATCCTCAAATTTTTGCAAATTTGAATTCACTAAATATAAGGGTTAAACTGATGAGCAAATTATCTAATTTCATAGAATAAAAATGTTATCTTTGTGGTATGGGTTCAACCCATGACCCAAGTGAAGCCATGAGACTATTTGTTTTGCAATTAGGTCCTTGTGGTAGAAATTTAGGAAACAAGTGATATCATGCATAAATAAATGATAGTGACTTTGCAAATTGTTAGATAAGTCAAATTTTGGTAATAGGCAAGTTACCAAAATATTTTAAGATATTTATGATTTAGATAATTAATGGAATAATTATCTAATCTTGGCTTGTAACACATGTTTTGAGTATCAAATAAGTATAATTTGATCTGATTCTTGTAACACTTGAAGATATAGAAAAATATTATAACTCTAGAATTTGAGATAAAAAGGACTTTCCATGTGACATGGATAATTGATTTAAAGAAATACTTGAAGAGAGAGAAAAGGGTATCTAGAAGCATCCTTTTGACACCAAACTTGGCTCAATACAAGATTATTGGATTATAGAGAAAGTACCCAACTTTGGGACCAATCAAAGTAAAATGAGAGAGAGAGAGATAAATATGTTACTTAAGTTTCCATAATCAAGATTTACAAATGGATCCCTAAGATAAAAAAATAAGGAAATAATATTTTTGTCATGACAAATACTCGGATAATTTTATGGGATAGATAATCCAAATATAGGATTATGGAAGAAAATCTAGAAGGTTTTAAGATATTTTATGACCTAGGTAATTTATTTGGTAATTATATAGATTTGTCTTAGAAATAAAGTTTCAGATAAATAAGAGAATAATTAAGGAGTTATCCTTTTATCTATGGTGAGATTTGGTAGGGAAAGGAGTTATCTTGGAAGGTAAATATATATTTTTTTAATATGGGGTTTTATCCAAAGAAAGGTTACCCATTTGAGAGGATAGTTTCCCTTTCCAGCAACCACAGGTTTTCCCACAAACCCTGATCCTCAACCTAGCCTATAGAAATTCACAAAGATGCAACCTCTACTCCTTTTTCCTATATACGTCATACAAAGCACAAATACAAAATGGGGATATGGTGTCGGTTATTTTTCCAAGGAAAATTGAAGGTAGTATCTATAATGTCAGTTATAAGTAGACAACCTCTATGGATTAACCAGGTGAGAAAACATAGGCTACACTTTATTTTCGCCATCGGTATCTTATCAAACAAACTAACTCTATATATCACCCACGAATAGAATTTTGTATAGAATTGTGGGCATTTCATTTGGCTCCAAAAAAACCCTATGTAGTTGGTTCTAATTAAAACAACTGACGGGATAAAGTGATACGCACGCCATCTATCTCACGGGAAACAATTGGTCTTTCTCGATGGTTGTTTTGGTTGCGACGAGGAATATGTTCACTCCATGCAAACCATGAAAATATTTCTCACCCCCACTTCCTATTTCTTGCCTATTTTTTTATAAGAAATTGACAATGTACGTATCATTGGATTGTGGGGTTAGGTGGCAGCTTGTCAACAACACCCGACAAGAATTTTGTATGTATACGGGTGGTTTTTATCTTGTAACTGACGAGAAAAATTTCTAAGTCATCGGTTAATATGACAACTGACAGGATGAGTGTTACTTAACTCCGTGAGAAACCCTTTCTCGCTCTCCCCCTACCTGTGTTTCTCTGTAAAGAAATACTGGTCTAACGATTTACGATTGCTCTCACCCACCATAGCTACACGCCGCCAGAGCTTCCTCTATCGGTTCCTTCCTCTGCTACTACTTCCTCCTCCAGTCGGTGTTGTCATCACCACTCCTCCAGCCTCCTCACCACTACTGCTCCTGCTTCACTGCTTCTTCTTCCTCCTCCAGTAGGTGTGCTCTGTCGCCACCACAACTATTGTTGCTTGTAACCAGTGGCCTCTCCTCTAATGCCAACAGACACACCAACATCCTCCAATGCAAACCTCCTCCAATGCCAGGCTATTCTGACATAGGTGGCATCTCTTCCTTGAAAAACTTTTGACCCTAGTTCTCCATTTCTCTTTCCCCTCTCCTCCTTCCTCCTCTCTCCTCCTTCCACTATTGTATGATTCTTCTCAATAATGAGAAGAAATTGTGAAGGTCAAGGGAAGGAGGAGAGACAATGAAGAAGGAGTGGGGAAAGGGAGATTGATAAAAAATCAAAATTGTTAAGTTGTGATGATATTGAATTAATGGAGATTAATTTCAATTTGTAGTGACATACTAAATATCAAAATTGTGATGAAAAATAATTTGATTGTGATGAATTTTATGATTGTGATAAAAAGTAATTAGATTGTGATGAATTATATGATTCTGATGAATGCATATATGTAACCATGTATTTAATGATGATGCATTCTAAACTACACAATCAAATAAGTATTTAATGATGATCTTGTCTATGTTGTAATGATTACGCTTCTATGAAAAATGACTCTAAATTAATTTGATATGACAATGATGTTTATGTTGACTCTAAATTAACTCTAAATTTGTGAATAAACCCAAATTTGTAAATTAATTCTTAATTTTTGAATAAACCTTAATTTGTGAATAAGCCCTAATTTATGAATATACCCTAATTTGTGAACAAACCCTAATTTGGGCTAGAAACCCATCCAAGATTTACTCATTAAGAGTAAACCTTGGATAGTCCCCGGTTTGGGACTGTACTTGAGCACTTCATCTCACTTAGCGTGTAAGTATATAATGTGTGTTCGATTTCAATAAATTTTGACAACATTTCCCTTTTATTATCTAAGTACATATGTAGGCGGGTATTTTCCCATCTACATCACTATACTTAGAGAATTATGGGGAAATGTTGACAAAATTTAAATGCATTAAACACTTACTAGTGATATGAAGTGCTCAAGAATGGGATAGGTGGTACACATTGATGAAGTGCTCAATTATTCAAACATTTTTTTCTTAAAACATTTTTTCTTAAAATTAACTTACTAGCAAGAACATGATGAGTTACTCATCTTCAATCTGATCATATAGAAATGGATCGATCATGGATGTCATAACCAAATTGTTGCACTCTGGAGTTTATTAATGGTCTTGATGAGTTTGTATGGTTTGAAGAGGAACAGAGAAAACAACCTGGTGATCAGTTATATTACCCCTATAGGAGTTATAGCAACAACCTAAAGGTTGACATTGTTGACCAGATCAAAGATCATGTCATGTGTAATGGGATTGTACATGGCTATACACAATGGTACTATCATCGAGAGATTCCTATTAAGAGATTGGAAGATGTGGGTAGTGGTAGTTTTGTCCAAGAAGAAATGACTGGCGATATTGATGAGAGGGAACCAATTCCAACATGCATGATTGATGCGATGCTAGACACTTGCGGGGTAAATGTTACAGACCCACCTCCCTTATTTAGAAACATTGTGCACGATGTTGAGAAACCATATACTTAGGTTGTACTAATTTTACAAAGTTGAGCTTTGTGTTGAGATTGTATACTCTGAAGGCTAACAATAGATGGAGCGATAAAAGCTTCACTTCTCTGTTGTCTTTGTTGAAAGATATTCTCCCTGAAGGCAAACGAGCTTCCCATCTCAACATATGCATCGAAAAGGATGTTGTGCCCATTGGATGTGGAGACTAAGAAGATACAAGCCTGCCCCAATGACTGCATGTTGTTTTAAAAGGACTATATCAATCTAAAAGAATGTCATAAATTTGAGGCATGTAGGTACAAAAGGACGACATTAGTTAAGACCAAAATCGAGTCTCTTGCCAAGGTGATGTGGTATCTATATATAATACCCTAGTTTCAACACTTGTTTTCTAATGTTGTATATACACAAAATTTATCTTTGCATGCAGAGGTAAAGAAAAACAATGATGGTATGCTACGACATGTGTTTGATTCCCCACAATGGAAGAAGATTGACTCATTATATCATGAATTTGGCTAAGAAACCAGGAATTTAAGACTTAGACTTTGTACTTAAGGGATGAATCTATATCAAACATTAAGCCACCAACATAGTACTTGGCTTGTCATTATTGTTGTATACAATCTTCCTCTGTAGTTGTGCATGAAGAATAAGTATGTCATGTTGTAGTTGCTGATATTGGGCCCCAAACAACCTGGCAATGATATATATGTTTATGTTGAACCTCTGATTGATGACCTAAAGAAACTATGGGGAGACGGTGTGATGACTTATGATGCTCTGTGCTGAGAGATGTTTAATTTACGCGCTATGTTATTTTGCACTATTAATGATTGTCCTGCTTATGGGAACTTGTATGGCTACAATGTAAAAGGATCCAAGGCATGTCCTATATGAGAGGAAAATACATATTTTATCATATTAAAGCATGGTGGTAAGACTATATATCTTGGCCATTGAAGGTTTCTGTCATAGGTGCATCCTTATCAAAAGTTGCACAAAAATTCAATGGCTCAACTGAGGAACGAAGTGCCCCTAAACCTATGTTAGGGGAGGGTGTTTATGCAAGAGTAAACAACATTATAAATCATTTTGGTAAGAGATTGTATAATACCCCCACAGGTGAAAAGTTTTTATTCAAAAAGAGATCAATATTTTGGGATCTTCCTTATTGGAGTTCTTTGATAGTTCGACATTGTATTGATGTCATGCATGTTGAGAAAAGTGTTTGTGGTTGCATTATTGGTACTCTATTTGAATATACATGGTAAGACTAAAGATGTTATCAAAACCAGAATAGACCTATGTGAAATCGGTATAAGGAAAGAATTAACAAAAGAAGCTACTAAAGGTTGCCGCACATATGTACCTCTTGCTTGTTACACCTTGTCTACAAAGGAGAAGAGAACTTTTTGTGAGTGCTTGCATAATGTTAAGGTACCATAGGGATACTCATCCAGTATATGTAGATTGGTATCAATGAAGGATCTCAAGTTGATAGTTCTTAAATCTCATGATTTTCACACTCTCATGCAACATATATTGTTTATGGCTATTCAATCTATCCTTCCTAAACATGTAAGGTTTGCAATCACTAGGCTGTTCTTCTTCTTTAACACTCAATGCAGAAAAGTGATTGATTTTGAGATTCTAGACAAGTTGCAAAAAATAAGTGGTCGTTACCCTGTGTCAACTTGAGCAATATTTTCCTCCTTTATTCTTTGATATCATGGTACATCTAGTTGTCCATTTGACTAGGGAAGTGAAAATGTTGCGTCTAGTTTTCTTGCATTGGATGTATCCTTTTGAGCAGTACATGAGTGTTTATAAAGGTGATGTTAAGAATCATTGTCGCCTCAAAGAGAGTATCATTGAGGGCTATATTGCTAGGGAGGATATGTACTTTTGCAAGGACTTTTTGAGTTTCAATGAAACTAATGCCGTGAACCCTGATGTTTATTCTAGCGAAGGTATTTTGGGAGAACAATAGATAAATATCGGTTGTGAGCAGTGGGAACAAGCAAACTTGTATATTTTACACAACATTGATGATGTGGGTATTTATATCACCAAATACACCAACAAGCTCAAGAGAAGTTATCCCTGAGCCAGTTCAATGTGGCTTGCTAGAAAGCATAATTGAACATTTATTAGGTGGTTTGAAATGGAAGTATTTAATCAACTATCTCAAACATGAAATAATGTTACAGAAACTATCAAATGGTTCGTGTATAAGCCAAAGATCCATGTTACATCTTACGAATGGTTTGACATAAATGGATTTTCATAGTACACAAAACATCAAGATGATAAAAGTGTTGTCCAAAATAGTGGGGTCACCCTTCAGGCATCTTCATTATATTTTTCTAGTGTCAAGGATAAGAGTCTACGTGAAGGAAAGATGTCTTATTACGATGTCATTGAAGACATATGGGAAATTGACTACACAGATTTTAGAGTTACATTATTTAGGTGTAAATGGGTTGATAACAATAAAGGAGTTGTAGTTGACAAACTCGGTTACACAATAGTGAATTTTGAGTGACAAACTCGGTTACACAATAGTGAAAAACAATTATTACATATCAATGATCTTGCAAAAGAAAATTGGTCTATCGTTCCTCATTTGAAAAGATAGTTCATTTTAGACCCTATTGATGAATAAGAGTACTATGACAAGTTTGATGACTCTAGTCCATTTTCTATTGGCTTACCAAGTGTAAATGTTGAGGTACCAAGTGTAAATGTTGAATCTAACACTGATGAATATACATGTGAAGATGCATAGAAGGGATATCAATTTAAGGTATACTGCTCTTGGGTGATCTTACTTTTTCTTCATTATGTAGCATGTCTATTTGTTCATATGTGATTTGACTTTTTATAGTGTTGACTTTTTACATGTGAACTAACTTTTTTCATTTGTTAACTTTTTGATTTTATAGATGGCATCTGACTAGTAGCAAAGTGATCACGAGCGTGAGGATGTTGAGCATACTGACCAGTGTGTTAATGGTACTCTCCCTTCGAAATGTAAGGGAGTTAGAGGGATAACTATGATGAAAGATGAAACAAATGGGCAAGGGAGGAAGGGCGGCGTTGAATTCAATGAAGCAGGCATGCCACTTACTAAAGAGTTTTTCAGCTGTTGTGGGGTCCTTGCTCAAAGCAAAGTTCCTTCCCTTGTTGAGGAATGGACAAGAGAGTATGGTCCAAAAAAGCTCATTTAGAGGGAATTAGAGGTGAGATAAATGAAGTTATGTTTTCTAGCCTTTTTCCTATTCTTTCTTTTAACATTGCTAAACAATATTGAATGTTGAACCTTTTTAGGACCAGTATGAAATTTATGAAAAGAGGCATCGCAAGTCTGTTATGCAACTCATAGAGAGAAGACATAGAGATTGGCAGACAATAATCATAAGAGACTATGTCTTTGGAGATAAGAAGGAACTCTAGCTTAAATTGAACTATATTAATCATGATGATTGGAAAAAGTTTGTTCAGATGAGAACAATAGATGCATTCCATGTTTTGAATTAGTTACATTTTTATGATTTCTTATAGTTACTTAACAATATCAGTTGTATGAATTAATCAGGTCCTTCACGTTGTTCAAAAAGAGAGGCATGACAAGAATGTACACAACCACCGGTAGGGTTTAGGTGGTTATTAGAAACACTGCCTATTGAGAGAGCTTCTACAACTAGAGAAAGAGGTACCACGACAACAAGAGCAAGGGAAAGATGGACAGAAAGAGAAAGAACAAGGACAAGAGCAAGGGCAACAACAAGGGTCTTCTACTTCTACTCCTTCTACTACTGAGTTTTCTAGTGCTTCTGGATGGGTACCTCGATATATTGAGTGGATAGATGCGAGGAGAAATAAATATGTAGAAATCCCCATCCAAGAAACATAGGAGGAGGCAAATAAAATGGTAAATTTCTTAGTTTCATAATAGTTGAATGTGTTCTTTTTTCAATGGAATGTTAAGTTTTAATGATTAGTCTAATTTTGATGATAATTAGTTGGAGTTGGCTTCCAAAGCAAAGGAGGGAAAGTTCACCCTCAGGGACACATGATGAATTGATAGTTTCTCTAGGGATAGAAGAGCATCCTGGACTTGTTAGGGGTGTTGGAGTATGGTATGGGATAAAATATTTTTTGGCAGATCCCATCATAAGCAAAAACAAGTCAAGAAAGGGGAAGTGAATGTTGAGTATGTGTAGAGAATTGTAGATGCAGCCTTGGAGAAATATATAGCTTCTCAGGCCACACAGAAACCAGCTTCTCTAGCAGTCATAGAACTGATTCATCACTCACCCATAAAGTGCATTGGGAGTCAGCCTTTGGACCCGTACAACACAGTCTGGGTAAGATTCAATTCAAGTCAATTTATTTTTCCTTGTGATAATTAATCCTTCAAGTCAATATTTATGTTTGTCAAAATAAATTTTGTATTTCATAAAATTGTAGATGGCTAAAAAATGTCATCTTGCCATTGATGAACCAACAAGAAACATCATGGTAGATGTTGAGGCTTCTATTGCGGATGTGGTTCATGGTATTGCCCTTATCGCTAATCACTATCGTGTGAGAATCATATGTGTCTTTCCAGGAATTAGGGACATACCTCTCCCATACGACCACACAGATGCCACCACAGTCAAAGAGGTAGATGATGGCTTTACTGGGTGGCTCAAATGACTCGTTATATTTGTTCAAGTATGATAAATGTATATTGGAACTTAAATGAAATAATAGAAGGCTAATATTATAATGCATGCATGCATCCTACAATAGCTAAGAAGCCCCCTAAAGTTTCAAAGCCTCTGCCCCGTCATTTTATTTCACATGAGTTGTTTGAATCCTTAGGCCCTAACTAGGAAGCATTTACATGATGGTTAGACACTATGGACCAAATAGATACCATTGTGATCGGCCTTGGAGAGGATATGGCAGGTGTACAATGGGACAATGTTATAGTGTTGATATATGTTTCTGAGGTATTTAAGTATGATTGACTGAACACATTAGTGACAGAACTTTGGATACGGTGAGCATGAATATCCCATCATATGTGAAAATTATATAATTATTTTCTACATACAATCTGAGTATTGGTTATATAATATATTCTAGTCGTTCGCATTATGTGGCTCATGACTTCGGAATAGAATATGTGGGATTTATAATGTGATCATTGATTAATGAAGTAGTTAGAGATCTGAGTGGTGTCAAAGAATGTGTAACTACTATGATGTAGTATTTTGGTGCTTCCAAGAATGTGATCTTAGCTCCTTTCAATGTTAAGTAAGTTTTTGGATTTGTTGTTTATATGTCTAACCTATGAATACAATTTTGTTGTGAGATTTAATTTTTATTTTATTATCCGTCTATTCACTCAGAGGTATGCACGGAAATTGTTAGTGATTGTTCCTGAGACTTGGAGGGTGTATGTCTTTGATTCTTTAGGGAAAAATAGTCACCAAATGTGGGACACCCAATAAAATTGGTGATTCATTCGTAAGCATAGTTTCTCGGTGTCCATTCTCTTTGTTAATGTTTGTATCATAATGATAGTTTAATAATGCAACATATATGTTAATTTAACTTATAGGGGTGTGAAAGCATTCCGTGTGGCAGAAGGAAGGTAGATTAGAAAAAGAGATCAGTAACTTGGATGAGTGTTGGTGTGTAGTCTTCTCATTCCAATTGCATAATATCACCAACTCTACTTGATTACATTTATTAATGTAATTGCAAATCTACAGGCTCCTATATAGACAATGGTTTGGCATGCGCATATTACGTGATGTTGTATATACTGGTGATTCTCAATCACACAAAACAAATCAAATGTATAGAGAATGTAAGTTAGTAGTCTTGGATCATATTAATGAAGTAGTCCCATTACAAACAATCAAATCTAATTACAAGTCTCATTCTCTTCACAATTTTTGAGAAGATTGAACCCTATACATTGGAGCAGTTGAATGACCTACGTGAACAATGGGCAGTCTGCTTCACCGGAAATGTGGATTTGAATGAAAAAATTGATGGTTGATTGATATTTTTTGGTAGTTCGAACTTTGATGTCATATTTTTATATGTATTTTGTAAGTGTGAATTGAATGTTGATATGTAACATTGTGACTTAAAATCTGAGATGACAGTTGATGTTGATATGTGTTTTGTGAGTGTGAATTGAATGTTAAGTGCATATGTGTGTGTCAATTTGAATGTGATATATGAGGAAAAGAATGATGTTTTTTTTGTCCATATATGTGTGAATTTGAAGTATGGATGAGATGGAAATAATTGAGTTGTGAGTTCATGGATTTGTGTACAATTTGAATTGGAAAAAAATGATACAATGTGGCTAGTATAATTTTATCTTTTTCTTGCACTTGTGTTGGCATGTTGTTAAACTATGATGCTTGAAGAGAGAATGTTCTTTAGAACTTTAAGTTCTAAAGAACAAGATTCCAGACACACTACCAGGATGGACACCAAGTCTGCAAGCCTGTTATCTAAAAAACATACACATTTATCATTGATTATTTGGGAATAACTGACTACATAGACATTCTCTGTCATTTATGTATAAGCAACCGACGATATACACTCAAAATTTTACTGCCCATTCATTGATAAAACTGACATCAGGTAATTCAGCGTCAGTTATTTCTCATCATGCCACCGACGAGTAAATGTTAAGATGTCAGTTGTTTGTCTAAAAACCAATGAGAAAGTTCAAAGTAGACCACAATACATCGCCCGCTGTGAGTTACATCATCAGTTGTTCCCCAATAAAAAATTGTTGACATAAATGTTGTTTCATTGGTTTTCTTAAACAACAAAAAGTGTTTGAGTTTTACCGCCACCCACTTGGTATTTGGTTCAAAATCGATGCAGAAGGCTAAAAATAACCGACATGATATCCCATTTTTATAGTAGTGAAGCCTTCATCCATCACAGATCCAAGAATTGAACATATTTTTACCCCCATACAAGAAAACAACACTTGAAGTCATCGCACCATCCCATGTATCTTTGCATCCACCTCCAAACAAGGAAGCTTTGGTCGAGTTGGTGGGCGAACCGTTGGGGGAAAAAAAGTTTTGTAGAGACCCCTAGCATTTAAATCATGCAATCACCACACCCTAGGTGTCTAGATATGGCCTTCTTCCTCCCTTCTTGGTCTATTATCTATCCTTCAAACACCATGTGAAGGAGACCTAGTTTCCTCGAGCTCTAACCATTGCTGACCGAACCCATGGCCTATCCTCGTCTGATGACGGTAGGGAGAGCCTTTCCAATATCCTTCAGTTCTCCCAAGCTTCGGAGCAAGGGAGTCGACATCATGGTTGGCTCAGCCATGGCATGGTACTGCTGCATCATTTGGAAGATGAAGATTTAATGCCTTTGGACCAAAACACCCCATGATGAGAGATAACCCAAGTTACTATGCATGGGGCAATGGTTTCTGTTCACCCAAATATAACATGGCCCCAGGAAATAGATATATACAAAGTAGTTTGTCTACATGACAATTTGTTATTGGTTGAGTTATATTTATCTTGCAAATAATGTAGTTAATTATTAATATATCAAAATATATTCAAATTATATATCAAATTGATCAAAAAATGAGTAGAATCCATATCAAATATAATTGAATGATTGGTTCTGATTTTAGTTTTAAAAGTATATTGGAAACATGATTATGAGATGATTAATAAATGGAAATGATAGATCTAGTAACTATGATATTAAATATAGTGAAAACATTTACTTTAACGTGTAAACTGATATTGTTAAATATAATGCAAATCTAAGGTGATGATGATAACAATGATGATAATTAGGGTTTATGCACCAATAATTATAGATGTGTAGAATTAGTTATGAATCCAAAGTATACCTTGTTATGATCTTAAAGCACATGATCCAATCTAAATGTTCATAATAACCTAATATGTCAACCTAATGTGAATCTAAGTCCTTGATATAGTTTTGATAATAGTAACCATGAGTAAGGTTCTTAGTCATGAATTTGATAATTAGGGTTTAGAACCTAATCTACTTTGTCATTGTGATCTTGAGTCAGATAATCTGATAAAGTTTCTCTTAATGACATAAAATTATTAAATTGATAATATGGATTTAACTGAATGTCTGAGATGGGTTTGGTAAAATGACCTACAGTGGTGTGTCGGATAAACTGAATGGAAGGGTGAATGTGTGGGTTACAAGAAGTTTGTCGCTAGCAAGATGAATTTGCTTAGCTAAGGCAACTCTATTGGCTATGTCCACCTATATCATGTAGACAGTTGTACTCCCTCTTCATATCACTGATAAGATAGACAACATTATAAGAATTCATTTGGGGGTGCTAATAAGGCTCATCAACTGGCGTTGGTAGCATGCGATAAAGTCATTTGTTGTAAAGAGGATGAAGGGATGGAAGTGAAAACTATGCGAGACTATAATCAAGCCTTGATCCTAAAACATGCCTAGTATTTTAGCAGCAAGTAGGAATCGTTGTGGTGCCAGGGCATAAGTGAAAAAATTTCCAAGGAAAATACCAAAAGTGTTGGTCACTACTCCATACTCAGAAGAGTTGATGTTGCTGGAAAGAAATTCATAGAAGAAAACTCATGCATGATCCCTATGAAAGTACATAGTACATGGTTCTGGGAGGACAAATGGTGGAGAAATGGTCCTATTTTAAAGGAAAAAAACTTTGAAGACCATCCTCAATGAGCTTCTAGTTTCTAAGGTCAGTTCCCTTTTAAACTTGAACGAGGTGTGGGGTTGGGATTTCCTAAGTGAGTGGCTACCGATTAACACTGTTAAAGAGATCGAGAAATAGGATATTCATGTAGAGGTTGATGAAGAAGACATTAGAGTTTCGAACCAATCCAAACATGGTTGCTTCACCTAAAAACGGCCTACTACAAGTTGAGAGAGGGTAAAGGCACCTGTGTTGAAGGGAAGTGGCCCTTAGTCTGGAGATTACAAACTAATGAATGCATAAAAGTATTTTTATGGCTCTTGATGCATGACACGCTGATGACCAAATATAGAGGATGCAAAGAAATATGACCAATAACAGTTCATGCCCAAGGTGTAACTAGGATACAAAATCGTCTATACATGCTTTGTGTGATTGTAAATATGCCAAAGATGTGTGGGATTGGTTACTCACTTACACAAAAACAAAATCGTCATTTTAGAGTCCCAGGGTAGTCAAAGAATGGTGTTGGGGATACCTCGAGCAAGATGATGAGTTTAAAATAACATTTCTAGTTGCATGTTGGAGCATTTGGAGGAATAGGAACAAGCATGTCTTTGAGAATATGAACTCCCACCCTGTTCAAAAAGAAAATTTGATTAGAAGAGAAGTAGATTTTCTTATGGAAATATTTACCACCCAAAGTCCATAAAAAAATTTTATTCCAGAGTGAAAATGGGTTCCACCAACATCTGAAGAAGTCAAATTCAATATTGATGCCTTGGTGAAACGACGACATGTTGCTTGTGCACTGGTTGCAAGGGATGCCCCTAGAAAATGGATGGGGGCGCAGCAGAAATGTTGGACATAGAGGATGTAATTGAGTCTAAACTCCATGGGATTATGCTAGCCATGAAGGTTGTAGGTCATAATAATATTCAGCAGCTTACTATAGAATTTGATTTGCTTACGACAGGGAAAATGGTAGATGAACATCTATAGGTGAACCCGAGATACACAAAAATTATCTGTAATATTAAAAGACTAAATAAGCTAAAGTGGAGGGTGTCTTACTCAAGTAGGGATATCAATGGATTTGTTGACTGTTTGGCTAAGTACCATCTAAAAAACCCTATAGAATACATGCATTATATGGTTCCTTCCTCTGAGGTCAATGGCCTCATTCTTAAAGAACTTTGTAATGGTAGTAGTACTACCATGTTTTCGATTCCATGTTTGATTAGTGATTATACTGTGAAGTTTGATTTTTCTTGCCAGGGGAGGGCGGGATGAATAAGAGAGCCTCCTGACATTAGGCAAAAAAAAGATGGTTTTTTAACTCTAATGAATCATGATGCATTGGAAGTATGGTTTGTACCCTTATTTCTAATCTAAAAACTGAGACAACTCTAAATCCTAGTTTAGGACATATGTTAGATTAATATGCCTTGAATATGATTGGTGACACTTTAGAGTATGCATACATGTAGATTATGTTGGTTGATTATGTTGAATGCTTGGATGCTTGAATACATGCTTGAAGTACATGTTACATGGTTTTGTGTGAAAATGAGGTACGTGGTTGCTTATAAATAGTTTCCCTTTTCAAATTCTAATGTTTTTTAAGCTTCACAGATGTGTTGCCATTAACCTTCTTGGTTGTTTATTTACTTCCTAAAAACTATAAGGCCCTATGTGTATCACCTTATATGATCATAAATTTCTCAAACCCAAGATGCTATCTCTAGAGGGTTGGATGTTTCAAAAGAAAGACACTATAGATATTACCCCCAGTGAGAGGGCATTCCATAAAAATCACCCCTAGTAAGAGGGTATGCCATAGATATCAACCCCGGTGGGAGGGTATTCCATAAAATTAACCCCTAGTGAGAGGGTATGCCATAGAGAGTATCCCCAGTAAGAGGGTATACCATAGAGATTGAGCAATTATAGGTTGAGAAGTTATAACAAAAAATACTTGTTCATTTATTTAATGGTAATTGCTAAAATGGTTGTTATGTTGTTGCACCTACATGTGCATATTTTGGTTGCATCACGTACACAATATAGAAATATTCAGACTGCATTTTGGATTGTCAGTGTTTTAGGCAATTGCAACATTTTGAAGATATGAGGACATGGTGAATCAGATGAAATGAAATGAAGACATTAAAGGAATATAAGTGAGATGCTTCTTCTCATGTGTAATATCTTCTCTTGTAAAGTTCATGTAACTCCTTAGAGGAGAAAAATAATACATCTAGTAAACAATTTTTTTTGAAATAATAGATTATTTCACATTATTTGTTATTTACTAAATTTGGATCTTGGGAGTGTAGGTATTCACTCTCGACTTTACGGTCCTTTCTTAGCTGGGTGACACTGAAAAGTGAGGTTGTTACAATAAGTGTAGTATTTTTAGGCTTGATATTTGACAAGCTTGTTGAAAAGTAACTATCCATCTTATGAGATGTAATAGAGTTTCCACAAAACTAATACCAAAGGGAACAAGAGGCTAGAACAAGTGTAGAAAGCTCTAGACCAATGTGTTCCTATGTTGTAATTAAGATCCCACAACATCGTCAAAGTGTGTTTTCCAATTTTAAAATAAGCTTTAATATCCAATCCATGTGCATACAATGGAATGCACATGAAGAAGCATAATCTCATTGGGAAAGAGTTATACCAATGATTACTCGAAGCATAATGCTTAGTGGGAATGAATCTCCAAAAATACATCAAAAAGACAGGTGTGTTGAAGAACATGAAGCATCATGGAGATAAACATATCCTAGAAAATACATATCTTAAAAATATCCTAGAAAATACATATCTTCTCTCTTATACTCTTTATCCTCATACTCCCTCTTCATACATTCACTTTCTCCCTCTTGATACTCCCTCTCTCTTCTATCCCATGTGCACACCAATTATGAAATGAACATGTAGTTGTTGTAGAAAAGAAACAATACCCCCCTGCACATGAAAAGGGATGCACACATGAGTGGGGTAGGGGGATTTTTCAAAGGATAGTCATTATATATTTTGAAGGTTGACAAAAATATCTGCCTTGGTAGATAATCGTCATACTATTGGGGTTTCACCCCCTGAAAAGAAATGGTCTATGACATTTTGAGTGGGAGATCAAACATGGAATTTGTAAAAATATGGTGTAAGCAATAAATTTTGGGAGATTTAGAAAGTTTTGTGGTGCCTTAGCCAGTTGGATGCTCCCAATAAATATATTAAATGGAAGGAAATGAATAAATAAATAGTATATGTACTTAACATCTTGAATCATGTGGATGATGTTGGTAATGGGGTGCTCTACTAGATGGATAGGGTTGTCAGGGCAGTAGGTGGTACTGGTCATATTCTGGGTTGATGTAGAAGGTGCATAGTGGCAAAGAAGTGGGTGGACGAAGCTTGGTTGTTGTGATGTTATTTGTTGTAGCTAGAAACAAACCTAAGGATGGAGCAGTTGTGGTTGCTTGCAATGGGGGCCCTATTTTAGCTATTGTTGTGGTTGGGTGCATTTATGGGTTTCTATTGGTGGTGATGGTGGCAGCGGCCTACTTTTTCCTCAATGGTGGTGTGGCTTCAGGCTATTTGTGGTGATGACAGGTGCAACTCACTACCATTTCTAGTGTTATTGATGCGTGGAAACTAGAAACCACTATTGCCACTGGCGACACATGACAGTGTGTGGTCTCTACATGTGGATGGAGATTTATGGGTGGCAATGTATATGTTGGAGGTAGGGAGGTCACGGGGAATAAATGACTATATCAGACTCAAGGAAGAATATATAAATGTTGGTGATGGTTGGGACAAAGAGAGCCAACATAGGAAAAAAATTATAAAGAAGGAAGAAGGGAGGAGACGGCCCTCGAGGCTAGGATGATGCCTGGAGGGCGGACAAGTAAAGAAGAGATGGCGGCCACCTTCAAGTGGTGTCTCTCTCTTGTTCTCTCCTCTCTAGCTTTTCCTAAGAGCATCCTTATCTAATATTAGATGGAAAATAAGATCATATTGTGTTGTATTTTATGGTGAGAGATGGAAGAATCCTATCATATATATAGGAAAGGAGGGTTGTATAAGGAAGTTGAATCAAATCGTAATAGGCCAACAAAAATAGGTCCATATAATAAATAATTCTATTAACTAATAACATTGTCTAATATCTAGAAATTTGTTGAGTGCATATTCATCATAGCTTTAGTTGCATCATCAACATAGTTTTACCCTCATTTCCATTTTTACTATAGAATTGGCTTGAATTTAAGATATCTTTATTTTATGTTAATTTGTAAGATTTGATCCAAATTATTGGTTTTCTTGGTAGAATTGAATTTCATATCTCATGCACCAGCGTAGAGATGGTGGCCCCGCCAGCTGACTGGTGGGCAAAAGGAATTTTTTATAAATGGACAAGACTTTTTTTGACATGTCCCTTCGTTGGTTGATGATTCCATATGTTGATAATTCATAGGTGCATCCCCTACCACACATGTCGATACCCCCCCAGGTTGGGCTTAAATCTTGGTAAAATATCACTCACTTTGTTCTTTCTTTAGTTAACAATTGATGGAAGCCCAAAATTTATCAACCGATAGAACACCTACTTGTTGTCGATGACGATCTAGAGCACATGTCCAATGTCGAGATTTATGTGCTTGCCTACAAAATATTTCCTTGTGATGGAACTTCTAGCTCATCAACCAATGGAAGCACCTATCGATGGTCAACTTCTGATGAAGTCTAGCACTCACCTTTAGATGAAAATCTGAGACACCTATCTTCAGATAGAAGCCATGTGTGCCTCAACTTATGAAAGTCCAGTGTGTATCTTCTATTGGATATACTGACTCTACCTTTTGATCAAATCCTAACTCTTCCTTACGATGGAAAGGTTGACTCTACCTTCAAACAAAAAGGTGACTCTGTCTACTGATGGGAAACCTATTCATGCCTAGTGATGGAACTTCTGGCCTCCAAATTGACAAAACTCCTTACTTCATCTTCTGAAGGATCTCCTACCTTTTTATCTTCCTATGGAAACACTAAATGTCATAAGACCCTTCATAGACCTCATGCTATTATCTCTTCATGTCCATGATGGCTAAAGGCTTAACTACAAGTTGGTCCTGCACCTATACATATAAAGACACAGTCAACAAGGCCCCATGATTCCTCCAGGATACCAAAATCCATAATCATCATGCATATTCATGTTTCATTGGTGGTGTCCATATGTTGACATCCCATCAATTGACAGAACTTATACCTCCACTAAGGATCCAAGGTCTTGACTTCAAAAGACATTAGACCGAGCACATCCTCGGCCATCAATTGATCATCCCTCTCCACCTACTTTGTTTCCATTGAAGTAGATCCTATTAAAAGGAATGAAGACTGAAAACATCCAATTCACCTCCTATGAACGTCAGTGAGTTGTTTTTTGTTGCTTACTAGATATCTCAATCTTCAAGTTTGAAGACGTGCTTCCACACACCACAACTGCAATTTCAACTTTTACTATTTTTGACACCACATTTGTACTCAATCAGCAGAAATTCATGATTAATGTTAATTGTCTAGATAATGATGGAGTTCTTTCCCATTTTCCACATTTATCCACATTTTATCTATTTTCAGCATATTGTATCCATTTTTCCACATTTTCCAACATTATCCACATTTTATCTTTTTTAACATTTTCCATATTTTCCCCCTTTTTCATTCATTCATTCATTTTCACCTGCTTTCACCCAGTTCCAAGACTTTTGTAAAGAAAAACTAATATCTAGAATTATGTGCAATTTTCCCATTTTTTTATAGGACTTTCTCATAAATCTCCCAGTTAAATTATCCTAATGAAATATTCCTTTTCCACCATAGATAATTCAATTTCCATTTGCCTCATCAAAAAATATGTATGTTTTAGAAAATAATGAAGGATAAGCTAGAATAATGGCATTTCTCTCTCCTTCACTATTGTATTAAGTTTTATTTGAAATCTACCTTATCCAAGATTTTCTCGAGAGCATTCCCAAAATATTATAAAATAAAAAATTGCATTATAAAGCTCATGCCACCCACTAGATCGGAGCAGTATGCTAGTGACATGTGGCGGGTTGCCTTGATCCTCGCACCCCGCCTCACGGTGCATTGACGTGATCAATCGCCTCTTCCAAAAATTACAATTGGATACTCTGAACCCTAAAATCCAGCTATAAATATACTCCCACACTCTATGTATTCAGGTCCCCTTTTGTCTCTCATATATCCAGAGAGCGAACTACCTCCCTCTTTTATTTTTTTCATGTGATCAAAAGATCCTTCCTTTAGCACATATTTCTATGTTAACACCAATAATCTATTGAATAATTATTTCTTTCTCTTATCTATTATACTCTTAACTGCTAATATTTGCACATATTTTTGAAGATCTAGTTCTTTCTCTGAATCTTTCTCTCTCTCTCTTCCTATGTGTTGGCCCCAACCTTCAATGATGGATCTCCATTGTACGATCCCCTGAGGCGATGAGGACAACAATACACCTAAAAGTTAGGACCTTTGGTATTATGATGGAAAAGACACAACCATCTCCAACCCTAAAGGTTCATATCTTAAAAATATCATGTTTTCTGCCATTTTCTCTAAGAATAACCTTGATCATTATCTTCTTAGTCTGATTTGTCCAAAAAGGTTGCATTATCATTATTGGAAGATATGGTGGTGCTAAGACCTTCCCCATTCATAACAAGATAATCGAGTTCAATCTCTAAAATCATGCATACCTTTGTTACCCTCCCTTGTCTGGAATCAAAATCAGATTTTTTATTTTTGTCACTGATTTAAGCATCACTCTCCAATTTTCCTTATTTTACAAATAAAATTGGGTGGAGACTCTGAGAACCTTATCAATTTATTGTTTTATTTTCATTTCTTTGTTGTTTTACGATTGTAGGATCATGTGATTCTTTGAGTCAGGTACAATAGTTTGATGACTCCATTGGGGATTACCAAATGATTCTAATTTTTTTTAATCATATTATGCTTTATAGACCAATTGAGGTTTTTGTGTTTCCATTTGTTTTTATTTTGTTATCTCTATTTTCTCCAAAATCTAAGGTTTTCCCCCAAAAAAATGATAGCAGATCAGAGAGATGTGTTTCCTAAAAAACTTTGCAGTGGAAGAGTCTGATATGGTAGAGAAAAAAGAAAGGATTTTATCATTGTTTTGAAGTTTTCATGATAATGAAGAAAGTTGAATCATATGTTCCACTATTGGAAAAAAAATATCTTTGGTATCATCTTTCTATTTTTTTCGAACAATACGACAACTGCCACATTTTCTGACGATCGTCACTTTTAGTGTTAGCCTCTGCTTTCCTTCTAAAGTTTTCTTCTACTTCCATTTTAGGGCCTCCTCTACTTTCCTCATTGTCTCTTCTTTTATCTCTTCCCTTTCCTTTTTATTTATTTTAAAAAGTATTTTAAAATAATAATAAAGAAAGAGAGGAAAGGATGAGATGTCTTTTTTATGATAAATATCTTTCTCTTTATTAGTAATTGCATGATTTTTTCATTATACGCTTATCATTTGTCTTTCATTCATTATTATCATTGTGTGCTTATTTCAGAAGATATTAAAAGCTTACACTTACACAATGTACCCCTACAAACCATGCATCACAAAATCAGTGTCAAAACTCATGTTGGATCCTTAGAAGTGGTGTGGGGTGTTACTAAAGGTACCATCATAGATTTAAGGTGGACGTCTAAAGGCCTTGAGGAAACACCCTCTCCTAGCACTCACAATTGACTATGGTCATTGTAGTCATGAGAGGCATATTGGAAGATGTATCAATATCTGATGAACATGAGTTATCCCATGATGAGCATCATCATGCCTTAGAGAAGATAAATCCCAAGCCCTCCTGTACTTGTCATACTTCAGCAAGGACATAAAATCACATCTACACTCGTGGGATAAAAGTGGGACTTTGTCTTCTACATATACATCTTGTGGTTGCTTTTTTTGGCAAATTGTCGCATACTTTGCTAATTCTAAGATTGGTAAAATATTTAACCTTTAAAATTTTAGTCTTCATTCAAAAATTGAACGTTGTTTTCTAACATCTTCATGTTTAAAAAAATCTTATCAAAACAACAATCTTAAATCATCCATATTATCAAAACAACAATCTCAAAGTAACAATCTCCAATGATCTCAAAGGACCCTTGTGATTTCAAATTACATCAATCATCAACAATATTTGATCTAGGATCTTTTAAGACTCAAAAATCATTGGTTGATCTCCAAAAAACTCAAATGATCTCTCTCATCCAATAATATTCATTCATATTCTTAATCGAACAATCTTTCCCAAAAAATCCTGATAAATTATATATTAACTGTTCCAAAATAAAAATCAACAATCTTTCAAAATAAGAAAAGAGAAAAGTTTTTTCAGAAAATAAAGAAAAATCTTTTCAAAAACAAAAGAAAACTTTTCATAAATGAAAATAAAATTCTTTCTAAAGTAAAATATTTTTAAACAAATAAAAAGAAAAACTTTTTCAAAATTAAGAAGAAAAGTCCTTTCAAAAACACAAAATAAGAAAAGTATTTTCAAAAAATGAAGAAGATATTTAAAAAAGGAAGAAAAAACTTTACATAAATAAAATGATTGTTTTTAGATAAAAATAATCCTTTAAAAAGTAGAAAAAAATATAGAAAATCCTTTCAAAATGAACAATCCTTTAATAAATGAACAAGCTTAAATATTTTCAAAAAAGGAAAAATTTAACAGAAGTTTAAAAGTCTTTTGAAAAGTTGGAAAATGTTCTCAAAAGTCAAATAAAAGAAAGAAAAACCATTTCAAACTCAGAAAGTCTTTTCAAAGATCTTCTAACTTGATTCATGTCAAAACGTTGTCTGATTGTGATCTCTTCTCATGAGCCACCACTCACGCCTTAAACCTTTGATATCTTCTGAAAAGATATTGAAATACCATTCAATACTATGAATAATCTTCAATCTCCATCTTCAACAACACATGACATAAAGTGTCATCCTTTTTAGGAAGCTTATCCAGAATACCTTGACCTTCTTGAACTAAATTTCCAAACCTTCAGCCTTGTGTTGAAAGGTTGCTTGATTTTACCTAGGAGTTGTGTGCTCTTACGATCAAATTACATCAAGATTTTAACCATTCTTTCTACCCTTGAACTACACATGCGCACGTTTACCCGACAACATAATTCCTTGAAGGGCCTCTACTCAACTCGATCCTTTCAAGACAAAGATCCAATGTTATAGAGTAAGGCTACCCAATCCTCAAGTCTTGGATATAACTACCAAATCATGATTGAAGATATCAACTCATGCCCCAAACATACCAACTCCATTTGACCTAAAGGGTTTCACATCATGACTGAGATTTCATATAGTAGGACATGGTCCACTCATGTTTGCCTACCCTATATAGTCCTCGACTATGACCTAAAATTGGGCCATCACTGAGCTTTAAGTTACATATCTATACGGTCCTGGACCATGACCTATAGTTGGGCCAATACCCCACTTTCACTTTCACATATTTATACATTCTCGGACCACAACCTAAAATTCACATCAATAAGGTCCTTGACCAAGACCTAAGGCTAGAACATCACCCCATTTATACCTAATTTCATACGATCGTGGACCATGACCTAAAATTGGACCAACACACCCCTTCACTTTCAGTATTTCTCTCATAAAAGTTTTCCTAAGGAGAGAGGAGTCTCACACACCAATATCTAGCCATAGTCTCTGCCTCAAAAGGGTCACCTTATCCCTAGATATCAGGTTTACTTTGGGATTACTTCTCTCATAAAATCTTTCATGAGGTGAGAGGAATCTCACACACTGTACCATCCACAAACTTTGGCCCTAAGAGGGTCACCTTGCCCCTGGATCCCCTTTTCCTTGTAGTTGCTTCTCTCATAAAATATCCCTTGAGGAGAGAGAAATATCACACACACACACACATCTAGACACAATTATTGACCCCAACAAGGTAACTTTGTCCTTGGATATCCCTTCACCTTATTAGTATTTTTCTCATAAAATCTCCTCAGATGAGAGAGGAATCTCACACACCCAAATCTAGCCATAGACTATGGCCTCGAAAGGCCCTTTTCCTTGCGAGAACTTCTCTCATAAAATTTCCCCTAAGGAGAGGGAAATTGTAAACACTCACATCCAACTACAGTATTTGGCTCCAAAAGGGTCACTTTGTCCTTGGATATCCCTTTTCCTTGTGAGTATTTCTTTGATAATATTTGCCATGAGGAGAGAGGAATCTCACACACCACATACAACCACAATCTCTAGACCTAAGAGGGCCACCTTATACTTGGATATCCATTTCCTTATGAAGCATTTCTCACATAAAATCTCCTATTAGGAGAGAGAAACCTCACACATTAGCCTCTAGCATAGTCTCCAGTCCTAAGTGGCCACCTTGTCTGTGGAAACCATCCGAACTTACCCTCTACAACCAACAACAACAATTTGCATGTTTTATCATAGTGCTACTGGAATATGCCACAACAATACGGGAAAAATCCCCCATATCATTCAATCTAGTGGCACGACACTCCCTTCATATTATTGGATATAACAATCTACATTGATACATGAACGATTCCTTTCACACAAAGGGTGAACTTTCATTTTTGCCATGATCTTTGTCCCCTACAAGGGGCATGTTACCTTTCACTAATCACGATTTTTTTGACACCCTTTTCCATGCAAAGGGAAGGTTCTTTTGAACCCTACTGGGAATGTTGGGGGCGTAAAAGCATGGATGTCATATGTTGAAGCTTCTTTCCTAATTCTAGGGGATATTTTTTTACAACCATGTTTCTTGCCTCTTCATCTTAATGCTACACAAGGGGTAGTTTCCCCATTGGTCACTTTATCATAGTAACTAGTCATTCTACACTTAACATAGACGAGGACATCACAAAAGTCTTAGTAAATAGAACGCTCATTGATAGTTTTGGAAAGAGCTTCTTGAGATGACAAGCATCAATGGACAATCCAACATTGGTGTGGTGACAAAGACACTGGTTGAAGACTGCATGATGAACCAAAGGCTCAAGTCAACACAAGATATATCCAACCATAACAATGGGTTGATGAACCACATGTCATAGAGACACTCAAGTTCATCGATAAATAGGGCTCAGTCAAAGCCATAGATGCAAGTGTTCACCTTTGCAGGTCAGAATAACTATCATCACATACAACTAACATGGTGAACAAATGCACCATCTTGTATGACTCTTGCTAAGGTTATACCAGTGCAAGAATGATATAACTAAGATTCATCAATAGGAGACATCTATGACATACAATCACTCCACAGAACATCCAAGAAGATGATTAGATAGAAGAATCTAGTGAAAAATCAGTATTCATTATTTATTAAGGCAGAAGGACAAAAGCTAGAAAAGGTCAGAAGACTACAATTCCAGCATAGAAGAAGCAACCTTATGAAGTCAATCATATGATGCACCCTCCACCACCACCTTGGAACTATCCTCTAGTTCTAGGACCATAGGGGTTCCCACCTCATCTAAGATTGGTGAAACATTAACAATTGCAGTTAGCTCAGAATTGATATGTTGTTGATCACAAACAAAATTCTTGTAGAAAATGAGAGATATAGAGGTCAAGATAGTAGAAATCAACACCTTTAGATGTCACCACTAGAATATAAAAAAAGCTTGGTTTCCAAAGCATGAAGAAAGATGATATAGTTTTAGAAGCAAATATTACTCCCACTGTTGTCAAAAAGAACATACCAATGCAAAAACCTTTAAGAGAAGGTTCATTCCTTAGGGGTCTCTATCAGTAAGGATCTCCCATAAGTCAAGCACCTTGTGAAATTTCCAGCCATGAAGGAGCATTCTAATTTTTTTCCAAAGTACAATCCCAATGTAAATTAGGATTATCACCGCAACTCGGGACACAATACTAACGCATGTCTAGCCCTCAAGCACAGCATTCAAGACCTAATTGATGCATGTTTGGTCTAAGAGGACACCCTAACAAATGCAACCACTCTAGATCTTGGCGTCCTAGATCTAGATGCAACCACAAAATTGATTGAATCACTTCTCAAGCCAGACCACAATAGGAACAAACCAACATATCTAGTTGCATAATTGATTAAATATCCCCTTGAGCTAGAGCTCTACAAAGGAGCATCAAGAGACATATTTGTCACAAGCCCAAAAGCATCTGGGAGTCATGAAGTATTTATCAAACCATTTTTACTTAAAAAAATTCAAAATTGAATAACAAACTTAAGGTTTAAGATCATAATAAGATAGTCAACCAAAATTTAAAAATTTAAAAAAAATCAAATTAATAAAAAAATCCACTTAATCTACTTAAGTGCATGGATGTGTCCCCCCATGAATACTAAAGAAGAAGGTTCATAGATCCATAGGGCCTAGGATGAAAGGAACACATCCTTTATCATGATGCCTCAATGGTTCAAAAACCTAATCACAACCATAAAAATCACTCGATCAATGAAATCATCTAAAACTAAAATTGAAGGATGACATTACATCTTAAAACCAATAAATGTCCTCTTCTATGTCTTCTTAAATGAGAACCCGAGAGGAGAGTTGAAGAGGCCCACAAAGTTAGGACATCCTAAAAACAAATTGTAAATGAGCTTTATTGTTTAAACAAGACAGCAACCTATTCATGGGACTTATCAAAGATAAGTAGACTAGAGGATAAGGGGATTTAGATACCTTGTTGTATTGTTCAACATCTCACTATCTTCCATGATGATCTAGCATGTGAACCATAAATGGGGAACCTTCGCTAGGAAACTCCCATTAATCTACAATTCAAGTTCCCATACTAAGGCTATGAGCACCAATGTCCACAACATCAAAGGACTAACAAAATATACATTAATTGTGAATCCCAAAGGGCACATAAACTTAGATATATGCTTGTGGTGAATTACTTCTTCTAAAATGACTAAGACCAATAAGCATGACATCCATGACCAATGGAGTGTATGAACTTTCTTTTTAGAGTCAAAACCTCCAATTCTAAGGTTATGAGCATCCATGTCCATGGACCTAAATTCATAAATGATCATGATGAATAATTAAGTCCAAAGGACACTCAAAAATGTGGATACATGCTTGTGACAAATTTCATACATCAAGAAGTGTCAAGAATAATCCCATAGGGGTGTCTCTGATGCCTGGATCCTTAACCCAACTGAGTAGGTAATTGGCGCTCAAATGCTTACTACATGGCACAACTTTAATCATACAAGCATGAATTCAAGATCTAGTGGAGGATCAAATCCACCTTAAATGAATTTTCCCCTAGTAGTATGTCAGGCTATGATCATCTTGAGGGAATAACCAACCTACACATAGAATACATGTGACAAGCTTAAATATGCTTGGGGTTTCAAATCACCTTAAACCCCAATATTAGAAAGTAGAAAATAGGGTGATAAGGGTAGTTGTCATTTGCCATTAGATTAGATACAATGATTACATTACCACCCCTCACATCTCATGATGGGACCTTTGACTAAAATGGATTACCACCAATTCACCAAAGGGGTCTGAGTCTAAGAGGTCTCGATGTTGACTAGTGGCCTAAGCCAAAAAAACATTCAACGTTTAGATCTTAACATCTGCCATTTTATATAGCAACATTAAAATCCACAAACTATGACACCTTCAATCACAAATTGAATCAAAAATCAATTTCAAAACAACTTCTTGTCGTCCATCATGATCACATTAATGTCAATAGAAAAATATGAAACCTTTGAAACAAAACAATAGGGAAAAATTATACCACCATAATTCAATCATGATAACCCCTTACCTTGCCAAAAATGAATGAAGAAGGGAAATTTCATATGATAGCGCCTCACTATGTGTTGCTATCATATATAAGTTCATCATCAAGAAGGTATCCTTTGGTCATAACGACATATCTCCACCAATAGAGTATGTCAGGAAACCTTTGATAGAAAATTATAGGAAACAAATACATGATCTGCTCAGTACAAAGACAAAGATTGGCCCAAATCTAGCTCCAGTAATACATGTGTACATCTCCAGAGAAAGAGTTCAACCAGTTGCACCATCCCCTTAGATACTAAAGACCATACTTGCATTCCAAAATAGATCTACAACCCATGAACATGTTTTAATTACTAATAAAGCCACAGAGAAGCTTCAAAACCCTACCTTCCATGAAAGACACATTGATTAGTTTTCATAGGGTCATTGAAGACCTATCGAAAACACAACATAGTGTCTGCCACTCACCAAAGTAGATTTGATGATATATTTCCAAACCATTACCATGATCAGTGATTTTGCAACGACATTCCTTCCCTTTAGAATAGTTGAAGTGGAGAATTTCAAAAGTCCATACAACCTACATTAAACTTCATAGATAATGTTTGACCCACAGTTCATCAATCATGTGATTGGTGGAAGAACCCTTACTTGAGATTTTACCTCAATTCAAAAGCCATACACTTTTCTATGCATCATCAACCATGACACTTCTACATGTGGTTGCTTCAAATACTTGTATGGTCCTCGATCATGACCTAAATTTGAACCAAACCCATGATCACATTTCAATATCCTTTTTTGGTCTTGGACTATGACCTAGAACTAGGTCAATTGCACACTTATCTTCCAATCTTTTTTGGGTCTTGGACCATGATCCAAATTTGGACCAATCATAAGCTTTATTTGCCAATCTCTTGGGTCATGTATCAAGACCTTAAACTAGCCCACAAGCCCTATCCTAAAGAGGCACCTTTCCTTCCAAGCATAATTATCTATATTTTGGTAGGCATCTAAGGCTAAATCCCTATACTAAAATATGCATCTATGATTAAGCCCTATTCTGAATGGGCATACATCGACCGACTCTGGCAATTTGATAAGTCCTATCCTAAACATGAATCCACATTCAATCCATATACTAAATAGGTATCTCCTTGAACTCAAGTTCTACATTCAAGTAGGAACACCCCACAGATCTCTACACTCAATTGGTCACTCCTTGAAAAATACCTATCAAAAGATAGACAACTCGATGAAATTCCTACATACAGTAGGCAAGTCCTACTCTTAGCATGCTAATAATCTTGTATTCAAGATATTATCTAGGGAGAAAACACTTTCTATGATACAATCACTGGTCATAAGGGCCACCTTAAATATGGAAACTTTTCTGGTGCCCAACATTATTGAGCACATTTGGAGAACTAGAAATGCTTTAGGGAGCATTCAACTAACAAGTGCAATCACTAGTCGTGAAGGCTACCTCAAGTCTAGAAATTTTTTTGGTACCCAATCTTGTCCATCTTGAGAATTGTTGAAGATCTAGAGTAGATGAGACTATACTTCTAAAGGTCCTATCATGCAACCTGGAACTCTTTGGATGACATGGTAATGATCTATTGATCTCTACATCTGGTAGGATATTTTCAATGATCGTGTTTCTTGCCATATCCATATCTATCGATCTTATTTTTAGGAATTGATGTGAGACTTATATCTTCTTATCTAATCAGACTCGGTATTACTTCAAGAACAAACCACTCATGGTGGTGACGTAGTTTAAAGGAAGGTATCATATCAAGTGATAACTAGAGAGTCAGGGATAATTTCCCATCGACACTCTAGGGGACGGATGGTAAACTAGTGGAGGAATATGTTGTGGAGGCCATCTTATCACTGGATGATCACATGATGCATGATCTTAACTTTTTTAAAACTCTTCCCGCAAACTTTATCCTATGGAATTTTGAATGTTCTAAGGAACATATGAGTAACCATATATAGTCAATGGTTGTAAAGGCCACATTAAACACGAGATGTGTATGGTTCCCAATCTTTTTCATCCTCAACACATTTAACTAGAAAAACCAAGACGATGTTTTCAAATATCCTAACTAGCAACCCAAAACTCTTTAAATGGATAGATGATTCTCTAAGTAGTAGACAATTGACTTATACATCCACTGGTCGTGAAGGCTACCTTAAATATGAAAATATGTCTAATGCCCAACATTATCCATCTTGAGTACTTTTGAAAAATTAGAAACATTCTAGAGAGAGGACAAAGACTCAATATAGTAACTGGTTGTAAAGGGCATCTTAAATTTAAAAGTTTGTCTGATACCCCATCTATGGTCCTATCTCATGACCTAAAATTGAACTGATAGTGCCTTCATTTTCAAATCTTTTTTGAGTCCTGGATCATGCTTTAAAATTGAACCAATTTTGTGCGTGTATATCTAAATGCTTGTATGGTCCTGGATCATGACATGAAATTGAACCAATCCCATACTCATATTTTTACATATGGGTCATATTGAACCACACTAGCATTTCCATATATTGTTAAGGTCAAGATCATGACCTCAAATTGAACAAATCATGTCCTAAACTGATGCCAATATTTCTGATCCCTACATCTAGTAGGAGCTTTTAGATGACCACATATGCTATCATTATCATATTTAATGATCCTTTCTCAATGGGGATGTAGTTCTAAAGAACATGAACCAAACAAAGTGAGAAATAGAGAGTTAGGAATAATCAATTGTCGACAATCTAGGGTAACAAATGATGGACCAAGCAAGGAACATGTCATGGAGACAACCTTATTGATGGATGGCCACATGATGCCCAATTTCACATGCTATTAACTTTCTCCTATGAGATCACACATGCTCTAGGGAGCAGAATATCATCTAGCATAGTCACTGACCATATAGGTCACCTTATAATAAGAAACTTGTCTAGTGTCCCAATCTTCAATCTTGATCAATCAAAGCCCTATTATAAATAGGAAAACCCATGTGATTTTACCTTTCTGGGGTAGTGGTCCTAGCCCTAATTTGGTACGCTCCTCCATTCACTCAAAAAAATAAAGAGAAAACCTAAACTAAGATGTGTACATAGAGAACAGAGATGATGACTAATTTTTAAGATCTTCAAATTTAAGTAGTTTTATAACTATAAATGATTACATACTCTTGCTTTTAATTACTTCTTGCAAACCACCATTATATCCACTTTTCACATCCACCTTTTTTTTACTAAGGTGTGAATTAGTGACACAATCAGACGTGTATTGATTTAAGAACTAAAGCACTAATTAGAGTCACTTTTGTAGTCAATAAACCTCTTAAGGATCATCAGAACTCTAGTAGAATGAATGATTAGTCAGACATAGGTAAGTGCTTAACTCAAAGGTTACCCTTCTCTGGAGAGTATTCACATGCAATCTTATTTTTGTTATGAATGGCTATTTATTGACTCATCCTTAGAAGAAAAAGACAGCACTTGTCCTTTCTACCCTCTACAAGGTTTGACAGAACATCTTTGATGAGTCCAACCTTTTTTGCTTTTTGTGACCAAAAATGGGGTTCATACATGGCTCAAGACTATGGTTCTCACTCTTATCTAAAACTTTACCTTAAGAGGGACAAATTGTTGAAACCCTATTTTGCTCACTCAATAGAAATTTATGATTCATGTTAATTGTATAGCTAATGATACAGTTCATTCCATTTTTAAATTTATCCACATTCCACATTTTCCACTTTTTATCTATTTTTCCACATATATCCAGATTTTTCAACATCACCCACATTTACCACAATTAATCATTTTTCACCTTTTTCCATATTTCCCCACATCTTTTGTCTTTCAATTCATTCATTTTCACCCACCTTTACTCAGTTCGGGGCTTTTTGTAAAGAAAACCTATTATATGGACTTAAGTGCAATTCTTCCATTATTCTCACTTTTTATAAGCCATTCTCATAAATTTCCTTATTGAATTATCCTATATAAGTTATTCCCTTTCCCAATAGAGAATTTAATAACTTGTTTACTCATCAGAAAATACACATCTTTTGGATAATAATGAAGGATAATCCTGAATTAATCTTTTCTCTCTCCTTCATTATTTTATTGACTTTTATTGAAATTTTGTCTTACCATAATTTTCTCCAGAACATTCCAAATTTCCATAAAATCATAAAATAGCATGAGCCACCACGCAAGTTGCTTTGATCTGCGGGCCACGCCTTGAGGTGTGTCGGTGCAAACTACCTCATCTTTCAGAATGTTCCAATTAGAAACTCTAAAATTCACCTATAAATAGACTCCCACACCCTCCATATTCTGAGACCCTTTCATCTCCCCTAAATCCAAAGAGTAACACCTTCCCCAATCATAATAGGATCACCGAGTCTGATCTCTAAAATCATGCATATCTTTCTTATCCACCATTAGGTGGAGTCAAAATTGGACATTTTTGTGTTTTTCCATTGATTTAAACATTGGTCTTCAGTTTTCCTAGTTTTATGAATAAAATTGGATGGCAACTCGGAGTACCTTATTGAATTACTATTTTCTTTTGTTCTTTGTTGTTTCACGATCATAGGATCATGTGATTTTTGGTCCATGTACAACAATTGTGACAATTTCCTTCTCTATATCTTTCCCTATTGTATTTGATATCATTGTTGTGATGAGCGAGTAGTCCTCTCTCTTGGGTATGTAAGTAGCATTTTCACCCAACTTTGTTCTCTTGTTTTATCTACTATCATATGAGTTTTTATATGTTTATAATCAAGCATTTTATGCTTATACACTTTCTTTGATCGTCAAGTTTACATGTTTATCAGAACTTGGGTGTAGAGAACTTTGAGCCCAAGATCTAGGATATCGATTGATTCTTGTAAAATTCATGATAAGAATTTCAAATATTTTCCAAGCGATATGTGCATGATCTCTAGGTAACGTGATTGCGGGCTTGAAATGATATATATCTAGGTTTTAATCCTAGCATCTAAAGGAGGGTTTTCCTGGCATGAACATTTGAATTTTCATGCTTAATATGATGTCGTAAGCGAGTGAATATCAGGTAGTGGTGGTGAAACCCATTCTACCCTAGTATCTTTGTTCATTGATTAATCAAAATTCTTAATCTAGTTTTTATTATTACAGTCTCAGTGTTGTCAAACAAGAACCCACCTTTTATGATAAACACTAGTTCTTGCATGGTTACCTCGATCAAGTAATTCTTAAACAAGTTGTATCCTATAGGTTCGATCATGAACTATACTACAATAAGATCTGTCCACTTGTGAATGGTGATTATTGTGTGCAATCTATGTAAAAATCTTGAGACATTTCTCTAGGTCAATATGCCTATGCATTAAAATACATATCAATTTTTGGCACTGTTTTTTGGGACAATGAAATTTTCTGATCAATTTAACTAACTTGGACCAATTAGAATTTTTGGTTTACAATAGACATATTGCATATCTTCTTGAATTCAGCTCCACCTTGGCAATCTTGCTTGTGGTCATCAAAGTTCCTCAAGAATCATATCTAGTATATGTGACGCTCATTTAGTGCCATTTACAAACTAGACTTTGACCCTAAGATCAAAATAACCTACCACTGACTCCCTCTCGAATGGCAAGACAAGATGGACAATGAAGAGATTGAGCACAGAGTGTAGGTCACACTCAACGCACAAAGAGAGAGGCACATGGCTGAATAAAAGATGTTGTAAAAGCATATCTATGAGTAGAAAAAGAATTAGAATGACAAAGAGAGTTATGAGAGTTCTCTATACCTTAAGTTGTAGATATTAGAAACCCCATTGTCCAACCTACAATCAAAGCACATTACTTTGAAATCAAGACACAATGATGATGACAATGCAAAACAAAATTTTTGCAGGACAAGATAGTGAGAATACACATGACCATTTACAAAAGTTCATAGATCTCTATCAACTAAGTAAGCAACATGGTGTATCGAAGGAATCATGAAGCTAAATCTATTCTACTATTCCATCACTGACAGAGCTAGGGTGTGGTACAATTCCCTAGATAATCACATTATTACCGCTTGGGAAGAACTATAGGATAAGTTCCTAGAGAGTTCTTTTCACCCTCACTCACTTACCAAATATGAGGGCAAGTTACCTAGTTTGAGCTACACCCATTCAGAACCCTCTTTGAATCTTGGGAACAATTCAAAGAGCTATTGTCCAAATGCCCTCATCACGGCATTCCCCCTTCAAATCTTATCAAGAAATTCTAATGGGGAGTCCATGATGACATTAAACATTTTCTTGATGTTGCTCCCAATGGAGACTACATGCAGTAGAGATTCAAGGATTCATAAAGGTTGTCAGTAGGGGAGCAGAGTACCAAGTTGAATTGGGTTCATAACACAAGAGAGGAGTTCTCAATGTCACTATGGTTGACAACAAGTCTGATCTAAAGGTGATTGCTAAATCATTGAAGACTCTTTCTATTGAATAAGAAAACCTTGAGTCTTCCCTCCAGAGGTATGGGCAAGGAGGCTATATTGTTTCTGAGCAAAGGCATCCCAAGACGTCTGCAAAGTTTGCACTGTATAAGGATCTACCAAGCCATTTTGAACATGCACCGGTCTCAATTCAAAAGCAACCAAGTCATTGAATAAGTCAATGTTGTCAGCTCCATTCCAGGATAGTTCTACTATGACCCAAATCAAATGAGAAATTATCCCAACTTCCCATATGGAAACCCATACAAAATAATGCATGCATATTAGCTCAAGAAAGGACCCAACAAAATTCATGTTTGAGGTCCTCCTAGTCTCTAAAAAAATTAGAACTATTGACAAGGCAATTTTAATCTTAAACAATAAAGCAACAACTTCAGCCAAGGCAAAAACTATCATCCAGGGTAGCAACCTTACAATAATCAAGGACAACTTCTTATAGGATAGGGAAATCAATAGAACATGGCTTCTTTTAGCGATCTAGGTCGTTAGACACCATTGAGAAGATACTAGCAAGTTAGTAAGCACACAATAAGTTCATGGAAGCTCAACTTGTGTAGATTTCCACAACCATTCTCCCTTTAGTGGGTTCATTCATTGGTCAACCTGAGAACAACTCTAAGCATTAAGAGGATCAGTTGAAGGATTTGATCAGACATTTTGGATTTGTTAAACTAGAACCACTAGCCCTAGTCAACAACAATGCACTAGTTCTATAAAATTACAACGATGAAAAAATCACACCGATTGTTGCATATGTAGAACTAGTGACTGAAATGCCACGACAAAGTGATACATTTTCTCCTAAAATGAGCAGTGTACCCAATACTGAGAAGGCACCATAAACTATACCCACTACACCTTCTATCCTAGCGGTGCCTATATAGAAACCCCATGTCCCGTACCAAAGTCGTCTAGACCATACATAACTAGGCTCAAGATTCATGAAGTCAAGGAAGCAATGAAGAAGCTACATGTTGACATTGTCTTCCTTGAATCTCTATCATAAATCCCCTCGTAGACCCAAATTGTCCAAATCTCTCCTCACCTGCAAGTACCTAACAAGTTTGAGATCATGAAACTAAAATGAATGACTTTAGACATTATCCAGAGCAAGATGTCTAAAAAACTAGAAGATTTGGATCTTTTGGCATCTCTTGCTTTGTTGGTGTCTCTGCATGCCAAAATGGTTTACCTAATCTAGGGGCAAGCATTTCTATCATTCCCTATATATTGTATAAAATACTAGGCTTAACCACCGAAATTCATGCCACGACATCGTGATTCAACTTGTTGACTCTTCCATGGCCACCCCTGTGGGGATCCTAGAAGATATACCTATGATATTGGTTGTCCCTTGAACCGATAGATTCTTAACCAATGTTGAAGCAAGAATCTTGACATCAAGGCTTGGGACAAACACAATGGAATTCAAGGTTTTTGAATGTTTAAAGGGACCTTCTTTCCTAGAACAATGCTTCCTCAATGAATACCCTGACAAGATGGCACAACTACATCAGGAGATGCCCATTTTTTAATACCCTCTTGAGACAATGCTCATCGGACCTAATGCCCATGAATTGAATGATGAATAGGTGGAACATATTCTTTTTCACCTGTAGAATGCTAAAGACAACCCTGAAGTTGAATCTTAATAGCTTAAATCTGCCTCCATCATAGAAGAAGAAGAATAGAAGGATCTTACCAAACCAGAGATGAAGCCTCTACCCAAGGGGTTAAAATATGTTTTCTTAGATGAGAGGAAGGTATGCCAAGTTATCATAAAATCATATCTCATAGTTGACAAAGAAGACTGGTTGTTCACATAATTGAAGAAGAGGAAGAAGGCATCAGGTTATGAAATGACTGACCTAACTGGAGTGATTTAAGCCCTTTGAATGCATTGAATCAATATTGTTGACAACTACAAGCCCTCCATCAATCCTCAACATGCAGTAAATTTGATTTTTATGGAGGTCATGCACAAAGAGGTAATAAAGATACTACTTTTTGGGATCATAATCCCATCTCTGATTCACAATGGGTGAGTTTGATGCAAGTGGTGTCAAAGAAGGGATTCACTACAGTCATTCTACACAAAGATAATGATATTATCCCCACCCACACTGTAACCATGAGGTGCATATGCATAAACTACTATAAGCTCAATAATGCTACATGGAAGGACCACTTCCCACTTATTTTCTTCATAAACTCTTAGATAGAGTTGCATACCAGGAATTATTCTATTTTTTAATGGATACTCTAGCTTCTACTAGATTCCTATTCACTCTAGTAATCAGGAAAACTACTTTTACATGTCCCTTTGGCACATAGGCCTTCCATCAAATTCCATTCAGACTATGCAATTCCCCTACCACTTTCTAGCATTAAATGTCCCCTATCTTTTCTGGCCTTACAGAGACATAATGGAAAACTTCATGGACAATTTCTCAGTCTATGGAAATTATTTTGATGTGTGTCTATGTCATATTTCCCTAGTTTTGGAATGTTGTTAAGAAGAACAATTGGTGCTTAATTGGAAAAAATGCCACTTCGTGGTGAAGGTGGGCATTGTTCTAGGACATCGATTCAGCTGCAAAGGCATCTAGGTTGACAAGGCAAAGATAGAAGTGATCACTAAGCTATCTCCTCCAACAACTGTCAAAGAAGTTTAGTCATTTTTGGGACATGTTGGATTCATTAGGAGTTTCATTCGCAACTTCAACAAGATCACCAAACATCTAATGAAAATTTTCCATATGGATGTGCACTTCATCTCTGACTCTTAACTATATGAAGAGCTTCAACACTATGAAAGAGCCCCTCATCACTACCCCATCCTTCATGCCCTAGATTGGTCTCTTCCCTTTAAGATCATGTGTGATGCTAGTGACTATGTAGTAGGTGTAGTTCTAAGGTAATCTGTTGACAAGAAACATCATGCCATATACTATGCCAACAAGACACGAGACAACGCATAGAATAATTATGCAACCACTGAGAAGGAGCTTCTCTCTATTGTCTACATCTTTGTCAACTTTCACTCCTATCTAATAGATTTTCAAGTGATTGTCTACATTTATCACATTACTATCAAGTATTAATGTCAAAGAAGGATGCAAAGCTCAGGATGATAAGATAGATCCTTTTTCTACAAGAGTTTGATCTAGAAATCAAGGATAAGAAGGGGGTAGAAAATTGTTGTTATGATCATTTTAGTCGATTGCACACCCAAGACAATGACATTGTCCCTATTAATGATTATTTCTCTGATGACCATTTGCTAAAGGTATCGACATTTACCCTGTGGTATGCTGATTTTGTGAATTACCTAGTTGTAGGAGTTCTTCATCCAAATTGAATAGGAAATGAAAATAAGAAGTTTATTTTTGACATCCTCCATTACTATTGGTATGGGTCTGATCTAATTAGATTGTGTTCATATTGTGACACCCCACCACACTAAACAAGATTACTCAAAACAAAACATATGACCAACATCTAATCATCCATAATTATTAGAAAAGAGGGTAAACTAAAATCCATTTCAACATTTCCATTACGTTAAGAAAACTTACATAAAGGTTCAACAACATGTTTCACATCACATACCATACCAAGTATTTACATGCTTGTCCAGTGGCATTAGCCACAACATGTATACAAGAGAGATGTTCCACATATGCATGCCATATACAAAACATAGGCACACTGCCAAAACTCAAGTCGTTCTACATATCATCTACAAAACATCCCATGCTCATACATGAGAGTACATGGATGACTCTAGGACCCTACAACAACTATCCAACCTTCTGCTTCTACTGCTCTCCAAGTTTCTCTTCCTCAACACCATGATCCCGACCACGCCGTTGATGACCACCTAAGAAGATGTGGTGACCTATGAGGTGAGACCCATGTCCCAGCGAGAGATATAACTCTCCACCAACAATTATTCATTAAAAGAAGTCATATTTTTAAGCAGGGTAAATAGATTGAGAATATTAAACATATTAAGCCAATTAAATAGATATGCCTAGCAATAGGTAAAACTAGATAGTACATCAATGGAAAGATAAGACTATCATCTATTAAACATTAATTTCTCTTATCGCATTACATAATAACTAAGAAGTATAAGAAAGAAGGCAAGGGTTAACATTCAATGTGAGTCATGTTTAACCCTAAGAAGATATACTACACGGATGTATTGTGTATTTTATTAAGATCTGAGGAGTTTTAGCTATACCACTCAGACTCTAAATGACCACTACTAAGTCAAAATTAGTGTCATACAATATCTAGGAGAGCTAAAATCCTAAGACCATGTCCACCCTCGGTCAGTAGGAGTCGGCCACAATGACATATATAGTCAAGCTGCAAAATAGCTTAGTTTGCCCTTGGTATATAGGTAACAACACTAGTAACCAGTGTATCATAACCCAAAACATATGAGGTACAACCACATTTATCCTCAATCACATCATATATATTGAATTATAATGATCTTATATATGATATCAATTGTTCTCCTTCCAAGGTATGATCACAACCATCCTTGTGAACATGCATATACTCAATAGTATATGACTCTGAGCTTCCACTAAAGGAGAAATCGTTTAACCATCCAGCAAATCTTGACAAAGGAATGGATCTATGGCAGAAGGACCTACATGATTAGGGTTTCACTTGATTAGTTAATGTCAATTGGGTGATTTTAGGTTCCATCAATCAAGTTACATGCAAATCCTAAAAGAGTTCTACAAAATATGGGTAGATTGCAACTTTAGAAGATATAAAACATATGAAACATAAAGCTTATCATATCATCACATGGTACTATTCATTGCCATACATGAGTCCACACTCATCAACATACTATAACATGATACAAGTCCTTGTCACATCATGAAGAGGGTAACACCTTACTAAGAGTTCAACCATTCCCAAGGTCATAAGACCATATAAATTGTTCCCTAAAAGAACATCATTATATTTCCAAATCTCATCATTCCATAACCATACATGTGACACATAAGTTTGATATACCATTACCAAAGAGCTATGATATTCATATGACAACTAAATACGGTTACAAAAAAATAAAGAGAGAAAGTATTCCATTAGCATACTAATCACACAAGAAGCTATGTATTATCATCCCTTATGTGGATTAGGGTTAGATTCGATGAGACTAGTTGGATTAATAGTACCAAACATCATTTTACAAAAACCTTAGGTTTGTATTCATTCGAGGGAAAAGGTAAGACTATTAGATCATGTGTAACCAAGCACCAACAAGGCAGGGTTATTGAATCAAAACATCATCACTCATAAACAGGAAACATAGAGACCATGGACAAAACTCCTCATCGACCACATAAGGTAGGCCCCTCTTTGGTGAATGCAGAAATCGAGGGTTCACCACTTTGGAGACTGCTAAGGTTAGCCACTTCAGTGACCATTATGGTCAGCAATCTTTAATGACTACCAAAGATCAGAAACATCAACCATCACAAGGCTTAGATCATGTTGGCCACCGGAGAGAATATAAAGCATTGGAGATCGACTGAAATCACCACTCATAGTGTCAATGCAAGATTAAAATCCTTGGTGACAAATCATGAGTCTAGAACATTGACGACTACATAGCATCAAGCTTGTTGACCATGTAAGAAAAATATTGGCGACCACTATGTAATCAAAACTTGGCAACCCATGAAGAGAGAGAAATCTTAGGCACCATGGAGAGATTAAGAACTCATCAACCACAAGGATCCAAATAGATTGGTCATCATCAAGAATATGAAAGGTCATCAAGTTGCATCACTAGAAAGAAGATTAACTCAAAACCCTGATTTAGCAACCATCATGAAAGAGAGTAAAAACCAATATTTCCACAAGTATGCAAGGACCAAAACTTCCATCACTAAAGAAGGATTTGTGTACAAGGAATTAGGGTTCATCCAAGAATATATACTACTCAAGCATCATCATGTAAACATAAACCCTAGATACAAGATACTATCGTTCTGCTTGTAATAACATTTTAGGGCAAGGTCATGTGCATGCAAGGTAAAAGTAAGCAATAATCATGGAGAAAGTTATATACCTCACCTCATGGAAGATGGAGAAACTCCAAACAGAAAGGTGGATCAAAGGAAAGAGGGTAGAAACCTTATCTTGAATGCTCTACTTTGGCCAAGCTAGCTCCTCCACCAAAAAAAGGCAAAACCTAGGTAGAAAATGCAAGAAAGGGGTGTTCTTCAAGCTCTAGAACAAGCTCTGTCATGGAATACCATGGGTTCAGACAAGAAGAGAATGAGGGTATAAAAATAAGAAAAAAGAAGATAAAGGGGAGGATGTCACTTACCAAGACCAAGAGGAAGAACAAGATAGCACCAAACATTCACAAGAAGGGTAGATCTAAACCCTAGGTCCACAAGCAAGGTGGATCATCACCTTCTCCTTATTTGGCACCTCCTTATCCACCAATCACAAGGGGTATGATATCTAAGAGAGAGAATAGAGAAAGAGGGTTAAAAGTTTTTGGTTGCATGAGAGGAGGGAATTATATATGGCTTAGGGTTGGAGAGAAAGAGAGAGAGAGAGAGAGAGAGAGAAATGGGGTAGGTGTCAAGAAAAACATGCCATGTGTCCAAGGTTAAAACATATCAACCATGCAAGAATCTTGTCCATGAAACTGAGTCAAACACAAACTAGGAAACCTCTCCAAGAAAAGTAATCGACCAAGAGGCACCAGAAAATCAAACAACTACTGAAGACTTTTGGCGAACAACATGGATCAGAAATTCAATCGGTCGCTCACCCTAGGAAAGCTTGGCGACCAAGATGAGTGGGGAACCTCATAGACTTTCAACCCTAGGTATCACAAGGAAACATCATCAACCACCAAAAATTAGAGACAAATGAAAACTTGGCAATTGCCAAAACAAGGGCTCATTGGTCAACACACTACAAGGTCAACCATCAACTTAGGGCATCCATGCAAACCCTAATCTCAACATGAGATGTCACCACATCAAACTAAGGTGTGACAAGGCACCATAAATCTCAAATATAGAAAACATGATCGCAAAACATATGAGGCACAAAAATAATGTGATAAATTTCAAGAAAAATCCAATACATGGGTAAATTGCAATTAGGTTCAAAACAAGCACATATATGCATAACTAGCTCAAATAGTGTCCAAACTGGACCAAACTTGAAACATAAGCTTGTCACATGATAAAAAATCACACCAAAAGGTTTGACTAAGGGTTTAAGAATCTAATTATGATAAAAAAGCATGTTCAACCAAAAATCAAGGTCAGGGGTCTTATACATACGACCTCTACTGCAAGTGCATCTTCAAGGAGGAAGCCCATCTATTCTTGAATAGTATCCCTCTGGTCCAACTCAAGGTCATATGAGTTCCAAAAAGAGTGCATTCAAGGCCCTTCAATGTGTGTCCTTTAGGCCCTCTATCTTCAAAGTTACCCATAAATTTGTCAAATCTTATGACTAGTTCCAGAGATCAAATAATATTTCCAAGAGGGATGAGATACCATTAAATAAATGGCAAGAATTTGAGGTATTTGACATTTGGGATGTGCACTACATGGGTCCATTCCCCTCCTATTTTGGCTTCTCCTACATCTTGTTTGATAATGATTATATTTCAAAATGGTTCAAATCTATTCCCACCATTTCTAGTGACTCCAAGTCAGTCATCAAGCAATTCCAGGGCATCATATTTTCATGCTTTTGAGTCCCTTGTACTGTCACTATTTATGGAGGATCTCACTTACTCAAGCACAACCTTGAATCTCTCCTTTGAAATTATGGTGTCTCCCACAATGTGGATACTCCATACCTTCCTTAGACGAATGTTCTAGTGGAGTTTTCCCACCATCAAATCAAATCCATTCTCGACTACACATTAAAAGGGAAAAGACAAATTTGGGATTTCAAGATAAATGACACACTCTAGGATTATAAAACTTCTTATAAGACCCCCCCTAGGAACTACACCCTGTAGACTAATTTATTGGAGATCTTGTCACCTAGCATTTGAGCTTCAGCACATGGCTATATGGGCAATAAGATAATTCAACTTCAACCTCCATGCAAGAAAAGATAACTTCAGCTGCAACAACTAGAAGAGCTACAATTGACATCTGAGAATGCACACATTTACAAGGAGCGGACAAAGATGTGTCACGATGGCCACCTGAAGAGGAAATATCTATAGATCAAAGATCAAGTATTATTGCAAAATTCCCATCACTATCTTTTCTAGGAAAGCTAAGGACTAATGGTCGGGGCATCCATCATCAGGCACATCTTCCCACATGGAGCTATTACAATTTGGAGTGAGAATACTAGTGAATTCAAATTTAATGGCCAACATCTCAAATGCTACTTTATAGTGAATGATATGAAGATTAACCAACATCTATCCCACCTCCCCCTGCATATCATGATTGAGATTTAGGCATCTAGCCATCTCATGTTTAATAAAGGAGTTTCTCAGGAGGAAACCTAAGTATTACTTTCATATTTAGTTGTTTTTCCATTTTACTACATATTTGTGTTTAATTAGTTAGTGCATTTCATGGCAAGATCATCATTTCTAACCATTTTTATTGTAGGTAAATAACTTTTGCTTAATGAAGAGCAACCACATCTCATGGTCCAAACAATAGTGATCTTCCCCTTCATCTTGTATTTAGTGTTTTTTTAGGATGAGAAAATATCTAAGTTCTTGGTGGAGGGTGGGTGGTACATATTCTACTCTCTACCCACACCTATTTGTTTGTAACTTATGATCTCATCATTGCATTTATGCATTGCATTTAGTTTAAGTTTTTTCTCATTTTTAGAGTAACTAAACCCATTATGCAACCAGTTTGGATTCACTTTTTCTATTTGCATATATGCATGTTACCATCACTTAACTTCCCTTACTAGAATAAACACCTCACAATCATCATTTGTTTAACCAACCAATGGCTAGAAATCATCCCATGTGGCTGAGGAACCCAAACACCATGTTTTCATGGAAAATATGGCAAGTATTTGAGGAATTGAGAGAGATCAAACACATCATTATTCCAACTACCTAGTGTAAAAAATTTAGAAAATCATCGCTTTTCCCCTTATCATGTCACTATTTGAGCATAGTGGGAGTAAGAGAATAATCATGTGCACTGAGTTGTAAATCAAGTTGCATGTTGATCTGACCCCTCTTCTACACTTCTTCCATATTGTTACCTTCTATCCATCCAAAAGAAAATAAAAAGCCCTAAAAAGTGCCAAACTCTAAGTTCAAGGTGGAACACCCTCTCCCTATTGTATTCAATTCTTCCATTCCCCTCTCTGTGTAATAGGGGTGTACTGCCAAAAAGAAGATGTCAATATGAACAGAAAGAAATAAAAAATGTTATAATATATGTATTTGCATAAATAAATGCAATCTAAAGTCGAATAGAGGAGAATTCACATATTCCTTCTGCAACCCCCTTCTCTACATTTTCCATCTATAGACACAATTAATGTCACATTTGGATATCCTTTTCATGCACCCGAGTGTAAGATAATATGCATACATGTTGTTATGCAGGATTCTCTAAACTTTTATGAAAACTCATTGATGTCTTGGGTATAAGGGATAGTGGTGAGTAAGTACCTTGTGGAATGATCATGATGTGAAAGTGAGAAAACTACATGGGTTGAAAGTATGCAGTTGGCAATTGCTTCAGATTTTATGTTAATCGAGTACAAGCAATGTTTAAGTTTGAGGTTATTTGATCAAAGCATAGTCATCCTAGTTTCAGTTGCACTTTCAAATTTGTTTTGCACTCGTTTCCATCATTTTACTATATAACTAGCTTACATTTAAGCTTTATAAGTTTTATGTTAATTTGTAGGATTTTGATCAAAATCCAAGGTTTCATGGTAGGTCTGAACTTCATATCTCATGTACCAACATAGGTGATAGTGGTCCAACTAACTGACTAGTGGGCCAAGAATAAATGGACCAGATTTTCATTGATGTATCTCTTCATCGATTGAGGATTCCATCGTGTAATACTTCATAAGCACAACCCCTAGGACATACACCAATATCCCCCCAAGGTGGGTGGGTTTGCATCTTCCTAAAATGTTGTATGCTCGCTCAGTTTTCCATTCCTTTAGTGACAACTGATGGAATCCCATCATTCTCTCATGAAGCCAACACACATGTCTACTGTTGGGATTCCTACGCTTACCTCCTAATGTTGCCTTATAATGGAACTTCTATATCATCATCTGATGGATTTCCAACACCAACCTATCGATGGCCATAATTTGATGAAAGTCCAATGCTTACCTTTTGATAGAACTCTACTGCACATGTCTTCTAATGGAGTCCTATGTGCCTCAACTGATAGAATTACAACATCTATCTTCATATGGAAAGGTTGACTTTTTCTTCTAATGGAAATGTACTTACTGATGGGAAGCTTGTTCATGCCAATCGATGGAGCTTTTCTACTATCAATTGATGGAACTTCTGACTCGGTATTTTGATGGGTCTCATGTCACTTCATCTACTGATGAAAACATTAAATGTCGTAAGACCCTTCATCTACCTCATGTCATTGTCTCTTTGCCTCCATGACACCCCTAGCCTTAATGTAAGGTTATTGAGGTGGGTTCCAAACCTTAGACACTGCTTATAAATACATGGTCACAACCACCAAAGAAACAATCCACCCCCTAAAACTATTAGGCTATTGCAATTCATAATCATCATTCATGTTCATTTTCCATTAGTGGTTTCCATCAATTGATGATCCATAAACTGATAAAACTTCTACCTCCACCAAGGATCCAAGGTCCTGACATCAAAAGATGCTAGACTAAGGGCATCCTCCTCCACCGATACATCATCCTCTCCACCTACTTTGCTTCCATTTTAACATATTGTACCACAAGGAAAGAAGATAGATAACTTCTAATTCACCTCTGACAAACATCAAGGAGTTGTTCTTTTTGCTTTCCCCTTGCTTCTGTATACAATTTTGAATACGTGCTTCTGCACACCATGGCGGTGATATTAACTTCTACTATGATAATTGCCTTCTCTCTCTCTTTCCCTCTTGTACTTTATATAGCTACTTTGATGAGCATGTAGTCCTCTCGATAGGGTGTGTGGAGTAGCTCTGCTAATCCACTTTGTTCTCTTGTTGCATCTATTGTTTTATTAATCATTATTATTTAGAATTAATCAGTGTATGCTTGTACTCTTACTTGATAATCAAGTTTACATGTTTACCTGATCTTGGGTGTAGAGAACTTCAAACCAAGGATCTAGGATGTTGATTGATTCTTATTAAACCCTTTATGAAAAATTTCAATAGATGTTTTTCGAGGGAATAAATTCATATTCCCTATGTCATGTGACAGTAGACTTGGTGTGATATGTCTGAGTTTTAATCCTAACAACGAAAGTGGGTTTTCCCTAGCCTCAACATATGTATTTTAATTCTTAATTTGATGTAGTGAGAGAGTGAATGTCAAGTAGCAGTGGTGAAACCCATTCCACCCTAGTGTTTCCATCCACTGATTAATCAACCCTTAATATATTTTCTTCTATTGCAATCTTAGTGTAATCAAACAACAACCCACTTTTTTGATAAATACTAGTTCTTTCCTGGTTACCTTGATCAAATAATTCTTAAAAAAAATATCCTTTGGGTATCCTGAACTATACTATAATAATATCTATCCAATTATTGGTGGTGATTATTGTAAGTAGACTAGGTAAAAATGAAGGAACTTTTCTCGTATGTGAATTTATGTGTGCATTAATACATAGATAACAATGACTTTACATCTTAGTGATTATCAACTAATGGTTTATATCTTCACAAACTCATTCTGTTCAATAAGAGTGTTGATGTTGAATGCATATGTTTGTGTTGGAACATGATACATCATACTAGCCATACATAGAATTAGCATTTTCAATATCATTTTTATCAAACAGTGTATTATGTCTTCACTCTTGTAGGAATTTTCCTTAAATTTAAACATTTTAAAGAAAAATTAACTATTGTTGGCTTTTGAAACATTAAACGATATTGTTATTAACATGTTATTGATTCGTATGTGTGTGTGTTTGTGTACATTGAGGGGGGGAAAGCGTCTAACCAAATGTGTAAAGAATTTATGTGCATGTTGCAATTTACTAGAATTTGGAAGTATCCATAGGTTTCTAATGTTATTTATGAGATATCACTAACAAGAACAAAATAATAGGAAATGCATCATTATGATTTACTTGTGTAATATTAAAACATGAAGATGGAGGTATTATATAACTCTAATTTATATAAACCACACAAATTATAAAGGAAGTTGTATTCAAAAGGTTGAATCATGAAATTCTTCTTTAATAGATCCTAAAATTAAGACTACGCATAAGTGGCTTCCCACACTTAGGTCTAGAATACTTATTTTTGAGAAATTGCATGGGTTGAAAGTATGTATTTGGAAACTATTTCAGATTTTGTGTTACTCAACGAAAAGTGACATTTAAGTTTGGGGTTATTTGATGAAATCATAGTCATCCTAGTTTTAGTTGCATTTTCAGATCAATTTCGCACTCATTTCCATCATTTTTACTGTAGAACTAGCTTACATTTAAGCTTTATAAAATTTATATTAATTTGTAGAATTTTGATCCACAGCCTTGGCTTTCATTGTAGGTGCAACTTCATATCTCATGTACCAACATAGGTGATAGTGGTCCAACTAATAGACTAGTGGGAACAAGAATAAATGGACTAGATTTTCATTGATATGTCTCTTTATCGGTTGAGTATCCCGTCGTGATGTACTTCATAGGCATAACCCCTATGACACACACCAATATCCCCCCTCTCGAGGTGGGTCCGTTTGCACCTTCCTAAAATATTGTATGCTCACTCACTTCTCTATTATGTCGGTGACAACTGATGGATGCCAATCATTCTTTAATTAAATGTGCATTGTCTAGTGATGAAGATCCAACACACATGTCTATCATTGGAATTCCTATTCTTGTCTACTAATGGTTGCCCTCCGATGGAACTTCTAGCTCATCATTTGATGGATTTCCAACACCCGTCTACTGATGGTCATCTTTTCATGGAACTCTAACTCTCACCTTTAGATGAAACTCTAGTTCACTTGTTTTTTTATGGATGTCCTATGTGCCTCAACTTATAAAATTCTAGCATTTATCTTCTGATGGAAAGGTTGACTCTACCTTTCATTACAAAGGATGCTCTGCCTACCGATGGGAAGCCTGTTCATGCCAACCAATGGAACTTTTAGCCCCCCAAACCATGGAATTTTAGACTCAGTCTTCTAATGTTTCTCTATCCATTTCATCTAATGATGAAAACACTAAATGGCGTAAGACCCTTCGTCTATCCCATGCCATTGTCTCTTTGCTTGGATGATGTCTGAAGCCTTAATGTAAAGTGAATGAGGTGGGTTTCAAACCCTAGTCTCCATCTATAAATACAAGGCCACAACCACCAAAGAAACAATATGCCCTGTGACATTGTCAAACTTTCACAATCCATACTCATCATTCATCTTCATTTTCCATTGGTGGTCTCCAATAGTTGATGACTCATCAACTGACAAAACTTTTACCTCCACCGTGGATCCAAGGTCTTGACTCTAAAAGAAGCTAGACCAAGGACATCCTCCTGCATCGATCTGTCATCCCTCTTCACCTACTTTGCTTCCATTTTAGCATATCCTACCACAAGGAAAGAAGACTGATAACTTCTAATTCACATCTGACAAACATCAAGGGGTTGTTCTTGTTGCTTTCTTGTTGCCTATATTTACAAATTTGAATACATGCTTCTGCACACCATGGTTGTGATATTAAATTCTACAGTGATGATGGCCTTCTCTCTCTCTCTTTCCCTCTTATACTTTATATAATGATTTGATGAGCGAGTAGTCCTCTCAATAGGGTGTGTGGAGTAGCTCTGCTAACCAATTTTATTATCTTAATTAATCTACTATATATTTTATGAACCATTATTGTTTAGAAGTAATACTCTTACTTGATAATCAAGTTTACATGTTTACCAAATCTTGGGTGTTGAGAACTTAGGATTTATGATGTTGATTGATTCATATTAAACCCTTTATGAAAGTTCCAGATATATGTTTTTTGAGGTGATAGACGCAAGATTTTTCCGTAATGTAATAGTGGGCTTGGAGTGATATATGTCTGTGTTTTAATCCTAACACTAAAAGGGGGTTTTACCTAGCCTCAACATTTGTATTTTCATTTTTAATTTGATGTAGTGAGAGAGTGACTGTCAAGTAGTGGTGGTGAAACCCATTCCAACCTAGTGATTCCATCCGCTGATTAATCAACCCTTAATCTGGTTTCTTCTATTATAATCTTAGTGTAATCATACGACAACCCACCTTTTGTGACAGATACTAGTTAGTGTATGATTACCTTGATCAAATAATTCTTAAACAATTTGTCCTTTGGGTATCATGTACTATACTATAATAAGATTCATCCATTGGTGGTGGTTATTATTGTATGTAGACTAGGTAAAAATAAAAGGGGATTTTCTCTAGGTGATTTTTTGTGTAAAATAACACACAAATCACAATGACTTCAGATCTTAGTGATTATCAACTAATGGTTTATATCTTCACAAAATCATTGTGTTCTATAAGGGTGTTGATGTTTTTTGTGTCGGAATGGTATACATCATACTACACATACATAGAATTAGCATTCTCAATATCATTGTTGTCTAATATTATAATAATCTTCATTACTTTACTTGGAGGAATTTTCTCAAAATATTATACAGTTTAAAGCAAAATTAACTATTGGAAACTTTTGAAACATTATTAACATGTTATTGATTTGTGTGTGTGTGTGTCTGTGTAAATTGAGGGGGGCAAAGTTGTTGGATCTGGGGCTCCATAGGGGGGTGAATAGAGCTTCAAAACTAGCACAATAATAGTTATACCTTCAAATTTTATCAATTGAAACCAAATGCTAAAAGTGAATTTGAAGTCCTATCTAAACAAGCATAGCAAGGATGAGAGAGATTAAAACATGCACTTGGACAAGGTGTTTAGAGTGGTTCGAATCTCCAAACTAGGAGACTGTTAGTCCACTACCTAGAGAGGTTGACCTCTAGGACTTTGTAACTCATGCATACTTATATTCCATTATAAGACATACAAGATGACATTCTTACACCCAAGGGCTTACCTATCCAAGAGCTAGTCATCTACCTCACCACAGGTCTTACCCACTCTTACAAGAAGCTCAATTCCTTATCCTAGGACATATCCTCCTTGCAACAAGTCTTCATCCTTGAGGATTTACCCACTCATCTCCTTGGATCTTCCACCTTGCCCTTCTCCTTCACTTGGAAAAGATCTTCATGCATTCTTCAGTCTTGAATAAGACGAACAACTGCTCCTTCACTCAAAGAAGATCACTTCAGCCTTTGCTCATGGAGAAAAGGGATTGGGAAGTAGAGAGATGGAGAGTGTTACAATGTAACAATAAGGTAGCTCTCTTACAACATGCATAACTCACTCATAATCACAAAATTCTTTGTAAAAGATAGAGAGAGAAAGGGGTTCAAAGGGGTTTTGCACACTCGACTATATCAAGGACCAAGTATAACATGGATGAGAAACCTTGGAATGAACTCTAAGGGGTCCTATTTATAGCTGGGTGTGTTCCTTACAGTGTGGGATCACTTAAGAAAGAGAAATAGTCATTTTACAACTTGCAATAGACATATTTTTTATTCTAACAACTCTTCAACGATTGGAATCACTTTTTCTACATTTTCCTTATAGTGTATTCATTCAAGTTTCAATAAAGGTAACTCGATCGATCCACTATCTGAAAAAAACAATTTTCAAATGATCAGTCGAGTTTGTCCTGGGGTAACTCGATCGATTCACCAAAATTGACTTCGGACAGAAAGTTGGTCGGACGAGTTCTGTGAGTGTGTAACTCGACTGATCCAAATCATTTCCAAAATCCATCATGGATCGGTCAAGTTTCAAACTCGACCGATAAAGTTGTTGTGATAAATTTTCCAAAATGATTTTTCAGTGATCAAACAATGGAATTAAGTGTCCTTCGATTTTTCCTCATCTTAGTTACAAGTCATATCATCAATACAAATGATTACAAAAATATTTTAAGGTGATTTAGAGTGTTTTCCCAAATTGCACATTTGCATTGCTTTTGACTTGAACTTCGACAAGCTAGGGCTTGATGAATTTGATCCTTTTCATGTACCTAATACCTGAAATTTATCAAAATATGGACAATGTATAACTCTCAAGTCAACATTCTCCCCCTTTTTGACAATGACAAACCATTTCTCAACATATTGAAAAGGATATGTAAATTTATACCTTATCCTTGTGAATTGCAAGGGGATTCATAATTTGAACAATGTGAACTTCTCTCCCTCAATCTATAATCACTCTTACATGCATAGTTAGCCTTTCTACAAAAAGCTATATAACATGTATACTATATGGTTCTTTAGCAAGTCACATAAATAAAAAATATACTTAGACAAGAAAGGATCATATAGGTAGTGAAAACAATATGGTTGAGCTTCAAAACATCTCAAACTTCTGTCCCCCTTTTGGCATTAATAAAAAGTAAGGGGGTGGAAGAGCATAAAAATAGGTCTTCTCCAAGCACAACCAAAAACATGTAATCACACGTAGCACAAACCAAAATTAGAGACGAGAATAGAGAGAAGCAAGCGACCTTTATCATAATTATAATATGGAAAGCATACCAATTACTCATATGATAGAGCATACACAGAGTTATGATACATATGATTAATATTACAACACATAAGCATGTTCTCAAAACAAGTACAAACCAGTGATGAAAGGAACATGATGATAGAAACCATACAGCTCAGATAATGTGACCAAATTTCATTTCTACAAAATATTCTAGAAACATATATACAATCAGCATCTAAAGAATAAAGACTAAAACATCAATGCATCTAAGGTATCTAAGTCTAATGGGTCATCATCAGCATCATCCTCAGGCTCGCAGTCCTCATCATCATAACAAGGTGCAACAGAGACAACATCAGCTTCATCACCAGAGGCACCAAAAAAACCATCATCAGAACCATCATTAGGGCCATCATCCTCAGTGGCCTCCTCATCATCAACATCTTCCTCATTAGCCTGGTTAGGCACCTCCTCATCAGCAGAATGACTAAAACTATGACTGGTCCACATGTCGTTCTGTTCATCCCAAGACATGCCAAGATCATGTAGCTCCTTGGCCTGAGGGAAAGAGGGAGGAAAAGTGTCAATGCTAGAAAGTAGGGTAGCAAGGGGGCCAACAAGTAAAGGAAGCAATCTAGGGGTAGGTACTGGTCCACCAAAAACAGAGGATGTGGTAGTGGAAGCCGCAGGTGGAGGGGTCAGGTAGAAGTGATTGTATGCATAGGAAGCATAGTCACCTCCTGGATATGGCTAGTAGGAGAGTTAAGGGTGGATGAGAGATAGTTTCATGGTGGACATGATTTGGCAGAGGTCCTAATGCAGGTGCTCATGAAACTGTACGTTGTACGCCTATTGATGCACCATGTAACCTAGGAGGGATTCATTGAATACATGGAACGAGGCATAAGCAAGTCATGATGGTTGTGGAGGTGGAGGTTCCTGGGTGGAGGTGAGTCTCCATGTGTGGTGGAAGAGGATGTAGGTAAACAGTTTTTCTTGATTGTGGTCTCGCTGATAGAAACTCCTTTTTTTAGAGGGTTTGTGATGAAGATCATGAAAAAGAGACTTCTCAATCACAAAGGTGAAAAGACCACATATCAGGGTTGGGTAGGGTGGGTGGGTACCTCGGGTATTCTTCCCAGAGTCAAAGCAGGTCATGTGGCGGAGAATGTATCTAGACCACTTGACTCCTATGTTCTTCAAAAAATAGTACATAATCATTGCAATATTCTCTACAATTTCATTTTGATACATTTTGGGGTGAACATTCAGTTAATTACTAGAGAGAGTATGTGGTTTTTGAGATCTAAGGAAGAGGATGGTATGGTGGACTTATTCCTATAGGGTGTTTGAAGCTTCTTCAAGAACTTATGAATATATGGGAGATTAATATCATAGTTCTTGTAAAGAGACTCAGGGTCAAGCAATTCAAAATACTTAGGATAATCTTTCCTCTGTGTGTTGGTAACCTCAGTATCATTGAAGAAGATGTTCAAGGTATCTTCTAAGATAGTGAATGTCACGCCCCAATCACACAATTTCCACAAATCATGAGATTAGGGCATGACTAAGAGGAATTCACTTAATACAAATACACCCTTAACTTTTTCTTTTCTTAATCACTTAAAATTAATTTAAAGGAAAATCTTATGACTTGGAATAAATTGAAATCTTACTAAACTGTGGAAGCAACTACTATTTACATTACTAGATAGATAAAGCAGATTTACATGTCATATTACATTTTTCATGCAGAAAATAAAGCATGATAGATAAATGAAATCTAAACTACATATTATATTCATTCTCTCACTACCACACCACATGCCCAAGGATCGAGGGGAAAGGACTAAGAGACCTCTAACCAACTATGAACTACCTTCTAAGTACTTGGGTGATACGATCCTTCAACTTTCTCGTGCTGACGCTCACCTGAAAAAATGTTTCATTAGGTTGGTGAGCTACTGGCTCAGTGAATAGAATATCACCCAACCATCGTAGATAACTCATTTCTATTTATTAATTGGAATAAAATTCAAGATAATACTATACTGAGAAAATCTAAACAATATAATTTAAATGACAGGAGATGTCAACATTTCATTCCGATAACAACTGTTGCAAAGCTCTAGATAAGATTAAATAACAGAGAATACTAAAATTTCATTTTCAAGGACAACTGTTGTGAAACTAACTCAAATATTTATTAACTCTTTAACTTATAGAAACTATGTCAACCTATACGAACACATTTTATCTGATGCCCTGATGATATGCAGTGTACTCTACATATGAAGACTCGTAGTGAACTACGATCCCACCGTACAAGACTTAGCCAACAGCCTGGGATAGCTAAGTATGACTACTCTCCTAGTCTGCAACAGGAAAATTGGCTCTCTGGCCTTAGAACTCCTATGGTGCCATAAACTAGACTCCTCCTCTAACCTGAGCACACAGGCGGAGAGTTTGAGATGCTCTGTGGGCCTCATCTTTGTACGCTCTGTGGGTACCTCTGGGTTACCACTGGAATCTTCGATTCATGTTGGGTAACCTATCTTCTCTTAGGAGACTTCCTCAAGGGCTTCCGCTCCCCGCACGCTCTGTGGGTGCGTTATGACCCCCATATACTAGACGCACCACCAGGGTAGGTCATTTCATCCCTAAGGCACAGACCTCTCATAGGGATTTTACAGTGTTAGGGCCCTTAAATCTATTATTTTATTATTCTATAAAAGCTCTTACTACATTACATCTTTCCCTTACTTATTCTTGTCTTTGGTATCTCTATGGTACTGATTCTATTTATTTGGAACTTATAAATACAACATGTATATCATTTCTAACTTGGCAGTGTAATATGCTCAAACACTATAATTTACTAAGAAATCAACATATTGTACTTGTAGGCAGATTTAAATAAATGGAATACTTGTCAATTTGGCACATACATACTGAAATCATGCAATCAAACATCTTAATATACTTATCAGGGTTGATTACTCAACATAAGAGAAATCATCAGTAGCACTTGTAAATTATCTGAAATTCCTAGAAAAATGTGCACATCAACCCTAATCTTCTGTTGTGCATCACTTAACCGAATGATGAGTTAATTACTTATCATGACACTAATTATTGATAATAACTGAGAATTTCTTATGATATCCTTGAGAAACATGTCAATTTGTAGAATTATTAATAAATTCACATTAAATATGAATGGGAGTGTGCAACTAGGTTTCTATTGAACCCTTTCATCTCATTGTCATTTCTTTGAAATCGAGCATCTATTAGCTTACTAAAAATGTGCAGCATGGGTTTATACCCAAACTGTACCATTACTAGTCGTGTGCTACTGATCCCAACTTTTAAACTGAGCAAATTAGGTTTTAATCAATCGTGTGATTTCACTAATCTAAATCACTGTCATCAATCAACTAACTAGCATCGTGCAAGTGTAACTAAGAAATTCATGCAATTTAGAAATTAAGAGACACTGGCACTGCCCGGCACCTAGGTAAACGTTGTTACCCACGCATAACACATATCAAACCAAAATCATCCAATTATTGGAGTTAAATCATGCTTAGTGAGTGAAATTCTACTTACTGTGGGTGAGGTGACCGCAATTGACTTGAAATGCATCTAGAGGCCAGTTCTTGGGCGTCAACAGGTCTTCTTCTTCCTTGGAATTGTTCTGGAACAACCTGATGTACGCAGCAGGTGCACACGCTCACACACAAGAAGTAGGGCTCAGCTAAATCAGCACTGCTCGTGGCTTGTTGACTACGGATTGAAGATCTGGACCCTTGGCCGAACTCAAGGATGTGTTTTTTCATGGTGTTTATCGGGAAAAACTACCCATGGCTGGACATGCTGCTGTAAGCAGCAGCTTCTTCACCTCACGTACAGGTTGAAGAGAAGCTTGCTAGGTGTTGTTGTGTCTATTGACTATGAATTCAAGAAGGGACCTCAAGGATGGAGCCAAGGGCGTTGATTTCTTGCTGCTCCTTGTGCTCAAATGGTCCCTGGATGTTGCTTTGTGCAATTGTGGCTGATGCAAGGTAGGGTGTCGCCCCTACTAAATAGAGATGCATGTGGTGCAATAGGGGTGGGATGATGCAGTTTCCTGACTTAGGCTCTTGGTCGGAGTCGAGGGCAGCATTTGGTGTTGCATCTCGCACCCTAGGTGACCCCTGGTTGTCATTGTAGTTGTTGTTGCTTGTTGGGGCACCGCCCCTAGAAGGTTGGGTGCTACTGCTAGGGCAAGGAATAGAGGAGGAAGAAGGGCGAAGGAAGGAGAAGAAGGAGAGGGTGGCGCTGTTGGTCGGAGCCTAAGGAGCCAAGAAATTGTCTGCCATTCACCCCCCTACTGCTGTTCTATCAGGCACTGCTTCTGTCAGTTCTAGAAAATGATCGGGTGAAGAAGAAAGGATAAGGGAGAAAGGGAAAAGGGAAAAAAATTTATAGCTAAGTAATGGATAAATTGCATTGTAGGTCCAAAGAACATAAAAACATCATAACTTTTGCCTCGTAGGTCCAATTCATATGATTTCTTTTGCAAAGTTTCAAGTGTGAAATCCTCTACAACCTCAAGGTGAGAAATCATGTCAATTAGACTATAACACTAGATCAAAACACTAATTGCATATGTGAGTACTTAACTCAACTTGATCAACTTAATGATATACTAAGCGATGTGCTTACTGGTTAATTATGGAGTGGGTCATAACAATCTCCCTCCCTTATAAGAATTTCATCCCGAAATTCCTAAAAGAGAAAAGGAAAATTGTTATGCATATCTGACTCAAGCTCCCATGTGGCTTCCGCTAAGTTGTGGTTCCTCCACAAAACCTTCACTAATGGTATCTCATGATTCTTGAGCTTCTTGATCCTCCGATCAACTATCTGAATAAGTCCTTCAACATAGGACACATCTGATCTGAGTTGTACAGGTTCTGGATCTACTATCTTCTCTGTACCAGGGTAACACTTTTTCAACATTGATACATGAAACACATCATGTAGATTAGCCAACTCAGATGGAAAATCAAACATGTAGGCTATTGGTCCAATCCTCTCAATGACAGGATATGGGCCCATAAACCTAGGAGTCAATTTGCCTCTCTTACCAAACCTCAACACTCCTTTCCATGGTGAAACTTTCAGATACACTTCATCCCCAACCTCAAACTCAAGAGGTCTATGTCTCTTCTCAGCGTAACTCTTCTGCCTATCCTGTGCAGCTTTCAACTATTCTCTGATCACTGTAATCTTTTCAATAGTCAAATCCACTATATCTAGTCTAAGAATCTCTTTTTCACCCACCTCATACCAACATATGGGTGATCTACACTTTTTGCCATACAGAGCTTCATACGGGGCCATACCAAGATTGGAATGGTGACTATTATTGTAAGCAAACTCTACAAGGCTCAAGTTTTCTTCCCAACTTCCATTGAAATGCAAGATACATGCTCTCAACATGTCCTCAAGAGTCTGAATGGTCCTCTCTAATTAACCATCCATCTGTGGGTGAAAAGATGTATTAAACCTCAACTTTGTGCCCAAAGCACGATGCAACTGATTCCAAAACTAGGATGTGAACTTAGGATCTCTATCTGATATTATTGAAACTGGGATACCATGCTGCCTGACTATCTCATCCACGTATATCTTAGCCAACTTCGGGACATCAAAGGTTGACTTAACAGGAAGAAAGTGAGAAGACTTAGTTAGTGTATCCACAATCACCCATATCGAGTCACAACCTCTAGGTGTCCTGGGCAAACCTACTACAAAATCCATTATGATATGTTCCCACTTCCACTCTGATATAGGAAGAGATTGCAAGGTACATGCAGGTTTCTGATGATCAGCCTTAACATGCTGGCACACACTACATCTAGCCACATACTCAGCTACATCCTTCTTCATACCTGACCACCAGTACAACTCCTTGAGATTCATGTACATCTTAGTATTGCCTGGAAGCATAGCGTACATTGATGCATGTGCTTCCTCAAGAATATGTTCTTTCAAATCACTATCTCTAGGTACACACAACCTGTCATGCTGATACAACAAACCATCATTTGAAAACTTGAACTATGATCTCTTTCCCTTTGTCATATCTTGCATGATTTGTTGTAACTCACTGTCACTCTACTGAAGTTCCTTGATCTGATCATAAAAGGTAGGATTGACTTGCATTTGTGCAATCAAACCACTCTGCTCTATCAACCCTAAGTCTAAGTTCAACTTCTGCATCTCTACTAGCAGGCCTCTCTTGAAACATACCATAGAGAATGCACCAGTTGTTGAACCTGACTTCCTGTTGAGGGCATCTGCTACCACATTCACTTTACCAGGATGATAATCTATCGCCACATCATAATCCTTGATCAATTCTAACCATCTTCATTGTCTAAGATTCAGATCCTTCTAAGTGAAAATATATTTCAAACTCTTATGATCTGTAAACACCTGGCATGCCTCACCATAAAGATAGCTACGCCATGTCTTAAGAGCATGAACTATAGAAGACTACTCCAAATCATGTGTCAGGTAATTATCCTCATTCTTCTTAAGTTGTCTAGATGCATAAGCTACTACTTTTCCTTCCTGCATCAACACACAACCTAAGCCTCTCCTTGAAGCATCACAAAACATTGTATAGCCTTTATCTACCTTGGGTAGGATCAACACTAGTGTTGTAGTCAACTTCTTCTTTAAAATCTAAAAACTCTTCTCACAATTGTCTGACCAGACAAACGGTGCATTCTTTCTCATTAAGCGTGTCAGAGGTGACATTATAACACTAAAGTTTTGAATGAACCTCCTGTAGTAACCTGCCAATCCTAAGAAGCTTCTGATCTCAGTAGGAATCTTAGGCTGCTCCCACTGTAGAACAGACTCGACTTTCTTAGGGTCAACACTTACTCCATCTCCTGAGATGACATGTCCAAGAAAAGACACCTCAACTAACCAGAACTCACACATACTGAACTTAGCATATAATTGGTGTTGTATCAACAACTGTAATGCTATCCACAGATGCTGCTCATATTTCTCATCATCTCTGGAGTAGATCAAAATGTCATATATGAAAACTACTATAAACTGATCCAAAAATGGATTGAAAATCCAGTTCATCATATCCATGAAAGTTGTTGGGGTATTAGTCAATCCAAACGACATGACTAGAAACTCATAATGCCCATATCTTATTCTGAAAGCTAACTTGGGAAAATCTGAAGCCTTTATCCTCAACTGATGATATCCATATCTCAAGTCTATTTTAGAAAAGATCATCACTCCATGCAACTGATCAAACAGATCATCTATCCTTAGCAGTGGGTACTTGTTCTTGATGGTGATCTTATTCAATTGTATGTCATCTATACATAACCTCATAGTACCATCTTTCTTTTTCACAACCATAACTGGAGCTCCCCATGGTGAAGAACTAGGTCGAATGAAACCCTTATCCAGTAATTCTTGTAACTGAATCTTGAGTTCCTTTAACTCTGCATGTGCCATTATGTAGGCTGGTAGCGCTATAGGGTGACTACCTAGAAACACTTGGATCTCAAAGTCTATCTCTCTTTTAGGAGGTATACTTGACAACTCATCTGGAAAAACATCTGGGAACTCACATACTACTGGCACATCCCATAGACTGGTTGTGTTCTTTTCTGCTCTAGTATCTACTACATGTGCTAAGAATGCTTCACAGCCTTTCTGCAACATCTTATCAACTACAGCGGCTGATATGATACATGTAGGCAAAACCTTCCTATCACCGGTAAAGACACAAGAAAATCCACCATGTTGAAAGACATCCTCTTCTTCCAACAGTCGAGCTGAACTAGATACGTCTCTAGGCAATCCATACCCAATATAACTTGAAAAGAGTTAATATCTAGGGGTATAAGATTAACCGTGATGGTGTAAGCACCAAAATTCAACAAACATCTGAGATAAAACTCTGTCAGCACTGTCAGTTCACCTAACGGAACCCTCAATAACAACTCAACTGTTAACTCCTGGGTTAACAGGTAAAGCTCACAAGCTAAAGAACTTTGTATAAACGAGTGAGTAGCACACAGATCTATCAAAACTGTAACTGAAATGCTATTAAAGAAAAGCATTTCTCCTGTAATCACTCAAGAAGAAACAATACCTTCTTGTGGTGTCAAACAGAAGAAGCGTCCTGAAGCTCTTCCTCTCCCATGATATCCTCGTTGTCCTTCCCTAGCACTAGGTGCTACACCACCTCAGTAACCTGAAGCTACAGAGGAACTGGGTCCTCCATCTGGATCCTATCTCAGAACATTCTGATATTGTGACTGAGAACCCTATGATGTTGACTGTTGTAACTGGGGGCAATTCCTCTTTGAAATGTTCCATCTGTCTGCATTGATGACATCCTTGAAACTCTATTCCCCAACACTATCCAGAGTGTGGTCTTCCGCAGATATCACATGCTCGCATCTCTCGCCTCGGTGGACCTGTCACTGAAACTGATGATCCAGAAGACCTAGTTGTGGTGTCCATGTAGACTGTGTACTCCATCTTCTGGAATTTGGTCTTCCTCCACTTGATGAAAAACTAGATCCTTGTCTACCAAAATAGCCAAGTCTTCATACTATCTTTGAAAAGAAACCACCACCTCCTCTATATCCACCACTACTTTGTCCCCTTCGAATAAAGTCTCCAGATCTTTTCTTACTCTCAGACTGCTTATCAGCATTAACTAACTCTTCTACACGTCTCGCTGCTTCCACAAATTCCCCAAAGTTTTCTCTATCTCTTCGACCAATGGCTGAAATGGTGTGTCTAATCTATGATCTTAATCCTTCTTGAAATCTTCTGCACTTTCTTACATTATCAGGAACAAGTTGCAGATAGAAATTTGCCAACCTTGTGATATGTGTCTCGTATTCACCAATTGTCATACTTCCTTGTCTGATATTTTGTAGATGTCTTATCTTCTCACTTAGAAAAGTAGGTGGGTAGTACTTAAGATGAAATGCATCAATGAAATCCTTCCAAGTCAGTATTGTGTCCCTCCTTTTATCTTCCACTCCACGCCACCAGAGCTCTGCATCACCTTTAAGCAAATAAATTGTGTGATTGATTTGTCTTTCCTCAGATAGCTCCATTAGATGGAACACTTTCTCTAATTGTCTCAGCCATTCATCTGCTACTGTAGGGTCCATAGTTCCATTGAACTCAGTACCTCTAAGATCCTTAACCAGCTCATAGTATCTCATCAGATCCTTACTACTCGAGGTAGAAGCTCGCCTCTCCATCTTATACTTTTCCCTAGACTCAAGAAACATTTTGTACATCCTTGATGCCTCATCCACATCATCTCCACCACCTGGACCCATCACTTGAGTGTCAGGTCCAATGTGGCTCTCAACTTGGTCCTCTTCCTACCATCTGCAATAGTATAATAGAACACTTCCTGTTAGAAAATTGCAGTTAGTAGGAAGACACCTAAGTCCTAATCCTATTGGTCTCTTATCGTCCCCTGACCTTGACTTAGAGTAACTACGTACTCAACCTATGCTTTGATACCAAAATATTTGTCACGCCCCGATCGCACAATTTCCACAAATCATGAGATTAGGGCATGACTATGAGGATTTCACTTAATACAAATACACCCTTAACTTTTTCTTTTCTTAATCACTTAAAATTAATTTAAAGGAAAATCTTATGACTTGGAATAAACTGAAATCTTACTAAACTGCGGAAGCAACTACTATTTACATTACTAGATAGATAAAGCATATTTACCTGTCATATTACATTTTTCATGTGGAAAATAAAGAACGACAAATAACTGAAATCTAAACTACATATTATATTCATTCTCTCACTACCACACCACATGCCCAAGGACCAAGGGGAAAGGACTAAGAGACATCTAACCAACTACGAACTACCTTCTAAGTACTTGGGTGATACGATCCTTCAGCTTCCTCATGCTGACGCTAACCTGAAAAAATGTTTCAGTAGGTTGGTGAGATATTGGCTCAGTGAATAGAATTTCATCCAACCATCACAGATAACTCATTTATGTTTATTAATTGGAATAAAATTCAAGATAATACTATATTAAGCAGATCTAAACAATATAATTTAAACGACAGGAGATGTCAACATTTTATTAAGATAACAACTGTTGTAAAGTTGTAGATGCGATTAAATAATAGAGAATACTAAAATTTCATTTAAAGGACAACTACTGTGAAACTAACTCAAATCTTTCTTAACTCTTTAACTTATAGAAACTCTGTGAACCTATATGAACATATTTTATCTTATGCCCTGATCATATGCAGTGTACTCTACATATGAAGACTCATAGCGAACTATGATCCCACCATACAAGACTTAGCCGGCACCCCGGGATAGCAAAGTCTGACTACTCTCCCGGTCTGCAATAGGAAAACTAGCTCTCTGGCCTCGGCACTCCTATGGTGCCATAAACTGGACTCCTCCTCTAACCTGAGCACACAGGCAGAGAGTCTGAGATGCTCTGTGGGCCTCATCTTGGTACGCTCTATGGGTACCTCTGGGTTACCACTGGGATCTCCAGTTCATGTTGGCTAACCTATCTTCTCTTAGGAGACTTCCTCAAGGGATTCGTCTCCCCACACACTTTGTGGGTGTGTTCCAACCCCCGTATACTGGACACACCACCTGGGTAGGTTGTTTCATCCCTAAGGCACAGGCCTCTCATAGGGATTCTATGGTGTTAGGGCCCTTAAATCTATTATTTTATTATTTTAGAAAATCTCTTACTACATTACATCTCTCTCTTACTTATTCTTGGCTTTGGTATCTCTATGGTATTGAGTCTATTTATCTGAAACTTATAAATACAACATGTATATCATTTCTAACTTGGCAGTGCAATATGCTCAAACACTGTAATTTACTGAGAAATCAACATACTATACTTACAGGCAGATTTAAATAAATAGAATACTTGTCAATTTGGCACATACATATTGAAATCATGCAATTAAACATCTTAATATAATGATAAGGGTTGATTACTCAACATATGAGAAATCATCAGTAGCACTTGTAAATTATCTAAAATTCCTAGAAAAATGTGCACATCAACTCTAATCCTGAGTTGTGCATCACTTAACCCAATTATGAGTTAATTACTTATCATGACACGAATTATTGATAATAACTGAGAATTTCTTATGATATCCTTGAGAAACGTGTCGATTCGTATAATTATTAATAAATTCACATTAAATATGACAGGGAGTGTGCAACTAGGTTTCTATTGAACCCTTTCATCTCATTGTCATTTCTTTGAAATTGAGCATCTATTAATTTACTAAAAATGTGCAACCTAGGTTTATACCCAAACTGTATTGTTATTAGTCGTGTGCTACTGATCCCAACTTTAAAATGAGCAAATTAGGTTTTAATCAATCGTGTGATTTCACTAATCTAAATCACACTCATCAATCAACTAACTAGTGTCGTGCAAGCATAACTAAGAAATTCATGCAATTTAGAAATTAAGTGATGTTGGCACTGCCCGGCACCTGGGGTAAACACTGTTACCAGTGCATAGCACAAATCAAACCGAAATCATTCAATTATTGGAGTTAAATTGTTCTTAGTGAATGAAATTCTACTTACTTCGGGTGAGGTGACCGCAATTGACTTGAAATGTGTCCAGGGGCCAGTTCCCGCGCATCAGCAAGTCTTCTTCTTCCTTGGAACTGTTCTGGAACAACCTGCTTCACACAGCAAGTGCACACTCTCACACACAGGAAGCAGGGCTCAGCTAAATCGACGATGCTCGTGGCTTGTTGACTACGGATTGATGATCTGGACCCTTGGCCGAACTCAAAGCTACATTTTTTCGTGGTGTTTCTCGGGCAAAACTGCCCTTGGCCAGACCTGTTGCTGCAAGCAACATCTTCTTCACCTCACATATAGGTTGAAGAGAAGCTTGCTAGGTGTTGATGTGTCTATTGACTATGAATTCGAGCAGGGGCCTCAAGGACGGAGTTAAGGGCGTCGATTTCGTGCTGCTCCTCATGCTCAAACGGTCCCTGGTTGTTGCTTCTTGCAGTTGTGGCTGCTGCAAGGTGGGGCGTCGCCCCTGCTAAATAGAGGTGCAGGTGGTGCAATAGGGGTGGGATGTTGTAGTTTCCTGCCTTAGGCTCTTGGTCAGAGTCGAGGGCAGCATTTGGTGTTGCACTCGCACCCCTAGGTGGCCCCTGGTCGTCATTGCAGCAATTGCTGCTGCTTGTTGGGGTGCCTCCCCTAGAAGGTTGGGCGCTGCTTCTAGGGCAAGTAATAGAGGAGGAAGAAGAGCGGAGGAAGGAGAGGGTGGCGCTGCTGATCAGAGCCTAAGGAACCAAGAAATCGCCCGTCGTTCACCCCCCTACTGCTATTCTATCGGGTGCCGCTTCTATTGGTTCTGGAAAATGATCAGGTGAAGAAGAAAGGATAAGGGAGTAAGGGAAAATGGAAAAGAAGTTATAGCCAATTAATGGATAAATTGCACTATAGGTCCAAAGAACATAAAAACATCATAACTTTTTCCTCGTAGGTCCAATTCATATGATTTCTTTTGCAAATTTTCAAGCATGAAATCCTCTATAACCGCAAGGCAAGAAATCATGCTAATTAGACTATAACACTAGATAAAAGCACTAATTGCATATGTGAGTACTTAACTCAACTTAATGATGTACTAAGCGTTGTGCTTACTGGTTAATCATGGAGTGGGTCATAATAATGAATTTCTTTCTAGAAATTATAGAAGTGAGAATAACTTGAGCATTAGGAGGGGGTATAAGAGAGTCGTAGTTCCATGAAAGATTGGCATAAAATTCATGGACCGCTTTGCTACTTGTAATGGAATTATGAAAGCACTAGTGTTCTACACTCAGGGCAGCTTGGTCATAGTTGTAGAGTAACTTATCTACCTCATCTATGACCTTTTGTTTACACAGACGAGGATCAAACAAAATATGGAAGGGGAAAGGGTTCTTAGAAAGGATCTCCTTATACATGTTTAGAGCATTGAAATTGAAGGTGTCGTCATAAGGAATGAGGTGTGAGTTGGAGGATGATGATGGAGCTCCAGCAAGTGCTTCCCTCTTTGTTCTATTTGATTCCATGAAGGAGAAATGAATAAGATTGAGTGTTTGAACAAGAGAAGAAACACCACCAAGGTTCATCTAACCACCCAGGGCAGCGAGGATAGAGGCAAGGATGGTCGAAAGGGAGCATGCTAGGGCTAGGAAAGGGAAGGGTGAACCTAGGGTTGAGGTTTTATGGGAGCTGGAGTAAGAATCAGTCGACTTTTCTCTAGTTGAGAGGGAGAATAGTCAGTTGAAACCTATTTAAGATGAGGTCCAACCCGGCCATCGATCGAGTTCTAAGAGAGGAAATCTCAATCGAATTTCTTTTTGCATAAGCCCTTGCCCATGGATCGTTCAAGTTGGCAACTCGATCGAGGTCAACCTGTCCCAACTTTAGAAATTTTAGATTCTTGCCTTTTAGATTCTAATTAAATTTATTTTTCTAGTACATTTTGCATATTAGACATATTAAGGCACATTTCACTCATCGTAGGTTACTATCTTGTGATAAAATAGTCATTTGTGAAAGATACCCAAAACAAGTGAAATTAAGGCATAAGAACATGAAATTTTAGAACTTTAGCAAGAAAAGGTGATCATGACATGAGAAAATCATATAGGATAGATAAAAACTAGCTAGATGATGTATCAATATCATCAAAAGCAGTTATGAGCAATTTATATCTAATAAAATTAAATTTCTCTCCAGCTAGAGGTTTTGTAAAAAATCTGCCAACTAATTTTCTGTGTCCACATGCGTGATATAAATATCCTCCTTAGCCATGTGATCATGAAGAAAATGATGACGAACATCTATGTTCTTGACTCAACTATGCAATATAGGATTCTAAGGTAAATTGATTGCACTAGTATTATCACAAACAATAGGATAAGTAGAAACAGATAGATTAAAAGTCTTGGAGAATTTGCTTCATCCATAGGACATGGGCACAAAAACTCCCAACTTCAGTGTATTCAGCCTCAATAGTTGATAGATCCACTATGATTTATTTCTTGAAGATCCAAGACACCAAGCATGGTCCTAGGAGGAAGCAAGTGCCACTTGTGCATTTTCTATCAATTAAACATCTTGTGTAATCAGCATCACTATAAGAAGTAAGACTGAAGTCCCTCGAATTAGGACAGCATAATCCAAAATTTTGGGTTTTGGTTAAGTACCTCAAAATCCTCTTAACCGCTATAAGATGTGATTTCCTAGGACTTGATTGAAAGTGAGCACACAAGGCAACAGTAAACATTATGTCATGTCTAGAGGTAATTAAAAAGAGTAAACTTCTAATCATACCTCTATAGAGCTTCTCATCCACTTTCTCACATTCTTCATCACGGTCTAATTTGGCGGTGTTGGACATGGGTGTGCCCATCGGCTTCATGTTTTCCATCCCAAAGTGCTTGAGCACTTCATTTGTGTATTTGCTTTGGTTGATGAAGTTCCCATATTTAGTTTTCTTGATTTGAAAGCTGAGAAAGAATGTAAGCTCACCCATCATGCTCATATCAAACTCACTCTACATAAGATCACTAAACTCCTTGCAAAGATCAAGATTAGTTCTGCCAAAAATGATATCATCAACATAAATTTGAATGATAAGAAAATTGTTAGAAGTGTGCTTTAGAAACAAGGTAGAATCTACATTGCCCATGATATAGCCATGATCTAACAAAAAGTTCTTTAGTTTCTCATACCAAGCTCAAGGTGCTTGTTTGATACCATAGAGAGATTTTTGCAACAAATAAACATGGTTAGGAAGGTTATCATATTCAAAGCCCATGGGTTATGTAACATACACTTCCTCCTCAATTGTACCATTTAAAAATGCACTTTTAACATCCATTTGATATAGAAGGAAATTCTTGTAACTGGAAAAGGCAAGCAACATTCTAATTGACTCAAGTCTATTTACAAGTGTGTATGTTTCATAAAAATCTATACCTTCTTGTTGATTGTAGCATTGATCCACTAACCTTGATTTGTTTCTTACCACCTTGTCACTTTTATCCAGCTTGTTGTGGTAGATCCACTTGGTGCTAATGATCTTTCTAACACATGGTCTTGGCATGAGAGTCCACACTTTGTTCTTTTCACATTGCTCTAGTTCTTCCTGGATGGCTAGGATCTACTCTTCATCCCCAAGAGCTTCTTTGACATTCTTTGGCTCGAGTTGTGAGATGAAGGCATTGTTGGGTTGTTCTTTGTTGCAGGAAGCCCGAATCTTCACTCTTTCAAAGAGGTCACCTATGATGAGCTCTTTAGGATGATCCTTAACAAAGTGGGGGTTGGATCCTTCTTTTCTTCATCTATCTCTTCTTCTTGAGTGGCCACCTCTTTTCCCTTTTGAGTGATATTGAGTGTTTTTAAGATAGGAATTAATTCATATGCAACATCATCATTAGCAATGTCCTTGAAAACATAGGGGTTAGTCTCAATAAATTTGACACTAATAGATTCTTCTACTTTATATAGATCAATGTTATACACTCTATAAGCCTTGCTAGTAGTGTTATAGCCAAGAAAGAAAGCCTTGTACGATTTCGAATCAAACTTGTCAAGAGAAGCTTCCGCATTCAAAACAAAACAAGGACACCCAAAAATGTGAAAGTACTCAATGGAAGGCTTCCTACCACACCATAGCTCATAGGGGTTTTTCTTTAAAGAAGGATGTGTGAAAACCCAATTTTGCACAAAACATGAAGTACTAATGGATTCGGCCCAAAAAATCTTTGGAGTATCATACTCTAGAAGCATGGTCCTAGCAATTTCATGTAGTGACATGTTCTTCCTCTCTACAACCCCATTTTGTTGTGGTGTTCAAGGTGAAAAACAGTTATGTGCATATCTAGACTCTTCACAAGATTGTTCAAACATATCATTTTCAAATTCTCCCCCATGATCATTACAGGTAGAAACAATGCAACAAGAAGATTCATTTTCATCTCATTTGAAAAATCTAGAGAAAATATCAAGAGTATCACTCTTAGAAATGAGAAAGAAGGTTCAAGTATATCGAGAAAAATCATCAGGATTAACCATAGTGAGAATGAGACCGATTAGTAGTAATATTGTAGTTATTGTGTTGTACTACCACATGTTTAATAAGAAACCTCTCAATAAGGATAGAGTTTTTTTACCCCTTTCATGATACTAACAAGACAATACTTGGAACCACAAAACAATTGAGCTCTCATAGTCCAAATAGATCAATATGAAGAAGTTCAAGAGCTCTCTTGGTACTAAGGACTCCTTTGGATTTGAAGGAGGATTTGGTTTGCTTTCCTTGTGTACAAAGTTGGAATTCCTTATCCTTTTCAACATCCAATTTGGGAAGTTCCTTGACCAAGTCCTTTTTGCTCAACTTCTTCAATTGATGCATATTTTTATGACCTAGCCAATGATGCCAAAGAGAAATATTATTCGAATTGACTACAATGCATCTACCAACAACAAGATTAATAAAGTCAAGCAAAATTACATAAAGATTACCATTCCTAGTTCCCTTATATATGACATTGTAAGTGAGGGAATCTAGCAACAAGCATTCGAAAGAAGTAAACATCACAAGGTAACCATTATATATCACATAATTGACTAACACTTATTAAATTATGATGTAGGTCATCAAGAAAGAGAACATTCTTGATTTATAAGGATTCAACCGCATCACCCTCACCTTTTACTTTACCTTTATTATTGTCCTTGAAATTAATTGATCCTCCTTTTTTCTTTGTGAAATTGTTGAAATGGCTTATATCACCTGTCATGTACTTTGAGTAACCACTATCAACAATCCATTTTCTTTTTTTCATGTAAGAAAGGAGAAGTTCAGTTCCCAACTCAAACTTTGGGATTCAGTGTTAGCTGGGGGATCCACTTCATCTTTGGGTTGGTCCCTTTAGGCTTGTATGGACAATAACTAGAATATTGATGATCATTCTTGTAATGAGAACAAATAATACGTTTCTTTGAGCCAGAAGACTCTCAATGGAAGAAAGGGGGTTTCTTACTCTTTTTATTACCTTTGGCCTTACTTTTACCCTTAGGAGCTCCCCCTACAAATCACAAACCACTAGTACCATTTTGTTTGGTGGGTGATCAAGTATTTCATTTAGGGAGTTCTTCCCTCTGAGGAATTTCTACAAAGAGGCTCCAAGTATATGATTGTCATCAGTAAGAGAGATAACAGTAGCAGACAAATTAGCAAGATCATCTTCAGCATGTAAAAGGTCGGCCTCTAGACAGAGGTCTTTAGTTAAATATGAATCTTTTTTCAAGAGTCATATAAGCAACATCATTTGTAGGTAAAATAGGTCTAGAAGATAAATCATTTACTTGAGAAAGCAATATAGCATTTTTAGTTTTAAGTGATTGAATTTCTTTGAGATAAACATCTCTCTCATCTGTACGGGCATCACCAATAAGCTTAAGTTCAAAACTTTTAGTTTTAAGCAACTCAAGCTCATCAAGGCAATTTTTGTTCTTTTCCTTAAAACTAGTGATGTTCTTAAGGTAGATCCCATTCTCAACTTCAGCTCCATTGTACTACAACTCAAGATCAATAAATTGGCCTTTCAAAGAATCAATGCTCTCAAGATGAATTTTCTCATTTTGCTCAACAATCATCAATAATTTTACCCAATCTCTTCTTTTTAGATTTACATTTAAAATAAGAAGAATGGGTAGCATTAAACATATCAATAAGAGTTTCTTTAGCTAACTCATGCAAACTTACCTCACTTACCTTACTTACCTTGCCAATGTCTTCACTTATGGAAGCCATGAGTGCAAGGTGGCCTTCTCCATCTTCATCGGAGCTTGAGCCACTAGAGGATGATGCTTCTCTTGTGGCATGAGTTGCATCTTTATTCCTCCTCTCCTTCTTGTCCTTCCTCTTATATTTGCTATCTTTCTTGTAGTCTTCCTCCTTCTTGGAGCTGCTCTTGTGGTGTGACCTTCTAGCCTTAGGACATTCACTCTTGTAGTGTCTTTTTTTACCACACTTGTAGCACCTTGGAGTAGATGAGGAAGATTACTTCCCTTTGTAATGCTTTACCTTAGAGAAGTTGACTTCATGCTCACTAGGGCCATCATATCACTAGAAGAGGGGGGAGAGGTCGACAATGAAGTTGTTGTTGAAGAATAAGAGCTTCTACTTGAGCCTTGAAAACATTGTCTTTGATCATTCTTGACTCATTTTTCTTCTTTCTTTGCTTCTTCTTCTTGCTTGTCAAGTCTTGGCTCATGAGCTTGTAGGTTACCAATAAGCTCTTCATTTGGAAGATTACCAAGACTTCTAACTTCTTCAATGGAGGTCACCTTTGACTCCATTTCTTGGGAAGAGACCTTAGAATCTTTGAGTTGATTGCTCCTCTATCCAAAGTATGTCCCAAAGTGGTAAGGTCATTGATGATGTTGAGTCTTGAATATATCTTGGATACTCCTTCTTTCTTCCCTATCTTGAATTGCTCTAGGAGGCTGACCGGCCTAAATCGTGCGTCTAAAAGTGGAGGCGGATTTGAGGTAGTCGAGCTTTTGCATTTATAAACCTGAATCCTTCTAGGCCCCCGCAACTTTGTTTACGGGGTCGAAGTAGATATACGGGGTCAAACACAGGGACAAGGGGGGTAGTGTTGAGAACCCAGAATCGACACGCTACACTCTGACAGGTATAAAGAGATGATAAATTCCCCAGAAGGGAAGTAGTAAGGTGTCACGAACAAAACAAGAAAACTATCTCCAAGTGGAGTTACTAGAAGCATTTAAGGTTTTAGCCATTTAGAAGTTTTTAGAGGTTTTCTTGCAACAGAAACAGAAGGATAGAACTATGGCTAGAGCAAGGTACGAAGGATAAGACTACAGCATAACAAGCGGCACTGGTAACATCTTGCACCCCTCCTCTCAGAGCGGATACCTCTAACCAAGCCTCGGCACCCCTCTCGAGGTTGATGGGCTCAAAGTTAGAGTGGAATGTTACTGAAACGACTCCGTTCCAGGCACTCTCGTACTCCATAATCGGACCAAACACTAGAGCCACAACACAACTCTCGAAGTTGTTGCGACGGGAAAACACGATTCGGTAGCTAAGCGAAATGTGATCCAAACATGCAAGCTAGAGTTCAGATATCAAACATAGCAGTCATCCAACATATTGTACCAAGCACAGAGCAGTAAGTAATTAAGCTCTTCTATTTCCATAGACAAATTACAGGGTCTTAATTACAATGCATAAGTAAAGAATTAAATGACAGAAAATAAAGATAGGTGTCACCTTCTTGATGTAGAAGGACGACAGACTACTACAGCTCTCCAGCCCGATATCGGTCAGGGGCCTAGCCCGATACAGCCGTGTCGGGCGGCACACCCTCTCGAGCGGCACGCCTGACGGGCAACTGTATCGCTCAAGGATCCTGGCCGATACGCTCATGTCGGTCGATGGACCCTCTCGGGCGGCCCGTATGACAGGCGAAGCATATCGGGTTCGATATCGTGTCGGGCGTGGAACTACGCATTCTACTGTCGGGCATGGGTGTCGGGCACTCGTGTCGCGTATCTACATCGGCCGATATCGGCCCTCGGTGTCGCCCGGTATAGTCCTAGGTGAACCAGTCCCCTCCCTCTCGGGATGAGGAAGAGCTCACCTAGTGTCGCCCGGTACGAGCACCGGGACACGATACGTCTTCTCTCGCGATTCTCCTCGAAGATAGATCAAGTTCCCTACTGTCCGCCTTGTCTGAATTGTCTTTTTAGCTTCCTGTAGCTCTTATTTATAGTCGGCGAGTGGGGGAACTTATGGTGCTCGAAGCGCCACGTGCCCTCCTTAATTGCGGGTCGGTGGACGGTCGATACTCGTATCGCTTGGCGCAGGGTTGTCGGTCGTTGGTCACGTGACAGGCAACGGTGCCTGCCGGAGGGTGGCTGTGTCACCTAACATACTTGGGTTGTCGTGGAGACTATGGCTCCCTGTCGGGTAAGAGGCGTGTCGTCTGTCAGTTCTTCCTTGCGCGGCACCCCTTTGTCACGCGTCGTGGTGTCGTTCTACCCTACCGGGCAGGGCGTATATCGGGCGTCAGGAAGGCCGGGGCAGACTTGGACTTATTTAGTGGGTCGGGACGGCCTTATTGCACCAAAACGAGGAGAAACTCTGCAAAAGATGGAAATATAGGATTAAGAGCATTGCTTGGCCAATTATTGCGAAAGTGCATACAAAAAAGGAGGAAAATAGCTAAAAATGGCAGTTTTGATAACAGAAAAACAGTCTAAAATATCACAAAAATTGGTGTTATCAACTCCCCCAAACTTAACATTTTGATTGTCCTCAATCAATATTTAAACTTTATTTTGTGATTCTTCGTCTTGTTTGGTACAGCTTCCAGGCCAAGAGATAAAGCAAGTATAGTAATGCCTTTAGAGATAATGTTGTCTCATTACGAACAAAAGACCTTGCGTTTCCTGCCTTATTATTTTAGTAGAATTTTTTTCTTACAGCTTCAGCGAGACTTTAGTGTATGATTCTGAAGTTAGCTTACACACCAAACAGCTTTATTTTTGGGGCAGAAAATTGTGTAAAGGGTAGGCTAAGGCTTTTTGGTTTTTCATCTTTGTTTTCCATCAGTCCATCCAGGTAAGGGTCCGTTAGCGGGCAAGTGGTCCCTACAGTCCAAGCCAGTTGGCTTTAGAGCAGTGATTTCACATCCTACGTACCACTGCCCCGGATCTACCATGCCTAAAGATGGGTACTTTTGGGAAACAAGCGGGTATATATATTTTTTTTTTCTTTCCTTTTATTGGGCACAACTCTCGTGCTTTTATTCACACTCATAAGGTTTCTCTCTCTTTTTGGGATTTTCATTGGGTAAAGGGGAAACAAAGAGATTTTTGCTGTTTGGGCAGCTTTTTCCTTCTCCATACTCGTCTCTTAGCTATTTGTGAGATTATTATATTTTGTGAAATTTTTGGCATGGAAAAACATAATCTTCTGTTCGTTTGAAGCAGCATTATCGGAAAGATATAACGGAACTTGTATCTCGTTAAGCACAAAGAAAACTAACTTTGCAAGCAGTTGCATCATGTTTTTACTAATATAGACTTTGTACATATGCATGGGAACAAAATAAGCAAATTTTTTCAAAAAAAAAAAATTTAATTGAGCAAGGGTACGAAAACATGATATAGGAGGAGAACAAAATGGCACAAGAGAATTTTTATACCTCCTTCACTGGCACATGGGTACCCCCCCCCCAGACTTACTCCGCACTTTGTCCCAGAGTAGCGAAGAAAACAGGGTGAGTTCATGTTAGCTCAGTGAAGGTTAACTAGCGGGTTCGCCTGTGCCTTGGAGAAGCTGCAATATGCTTCTTTGCTGCAGCCTCCTTCTTTTCTCATTTGGAAACAGCTAGAACAAGTGCAAAGCTCTCAAGATGGAAGCTTGAGAGCTCTTGAAAACACTTGTGGCTGCTTCCTCCTCGAGAAGATGGAACCGGAATGCCCAGATTCCATCCGGAAGTCACCCGCAAAAGACTCGTGTTGTCTCTGTAGATGGTCCTAAACTATCACAGAAGACAGACTATTATAAGAAAGTGACCTTCCTCTGAAGCTACCATATCAAGAAAAATTCTCCCGCTCTCTATCTGCGGTAGTCGACGGCTAGCTGCCTTGGGGATTTTACATTTCTGCTCGATAGTTGTTGGTTCCGTTCGACTGGAGGTTTGCCCTGTGTGACCCGTCCCTGTTATCAAGTCAAATGATCATCTAAATGTTAGGTCGGAAAAGACAGGAATCACGATAAGACTTATTTCAAAATTCGGGTATCGTCCATCAAGAGGAAGCTCAAGACGATATAGGGTTGGACGATACAAGGAGGGTTGTGCGGCACACCCACCGCCCGACATGGATGTATCGGGTGATAAGGTCGCCAAAGACCAAAAGCCCGTTAGGACGTCACAAAATCGGGCGATAAGGCGTATCGGGAAAACACTACCGGGCGTTATTTTCATGCTTAACTGCATTGGGCGATACAAAATCGACTAGGCTCGTAAAACCCGATAAGCAGCGCGATATGAAAACTCGTGTCGGGCGATAAGTATGTCGGGCGATACCTTTGCTCATAGGAGCCATCGCCCGATACAAGAGTGAAGGCAGGTTGGCCGACACACGAGCAAGGGTTGATTACTGCATGCATTACAAGTGGCTAAAAGAGAAGTGAGTCAGCCCGACATGCCGAGCCCACCTTGCTATATATAGCAAGCTCGGCTGGGGGTAAAACAGGCATTTCTGGGGCGGGCGTCGGCCGACGAGTCAGGCAATTCCCGAGACGATGGTCACGTCAGCTAAAATAGGGCATTTATTCCCATCCACGATACGATGGTTGCTCGGGAATACCATCCGCCACGGCCCTTGCAGTGCCCCAGAAACTACAGCCTGATACAAGCGTGACTGCGCGCCAACTGAGTTGCTGCCCGACAGGACTTAAAACAGGCGGCCGAAAACCAAAGCTAGGATAAAGAAGAACATCATTGGTTTAGGGTTAAGTCCCCGACCTCAGAAAGTATGACAGCGGTGGCCCATAAAACAGAGGAGTCGGTGTGCTCGGTGCGTGCACCGGCTCGGGCCTTATTACAATTCCTACTCTACGAAAGAAAGAAAAACTCGGGCTGCCTCCCGAGGAGTGCTGAAGTTTGCGTCGCTAGCTCGAACAGTGTAGGATCATCTTGTTCAGCTCTCGATTGTACCCATATCTTGCAGACTGGTCTATGCTCTCCTGACAAATGCTTCATCTTCATAGAACCTTTTCACCCTGTGCCCATTTACTTGAAAGGCCCTGGTCGGATCGTCTTTATCATAGAGCTCCATCATTCCTGATGGGTATATTTTTGACACTATGAACGGTCCAGACCACCTCGTTTGTAACTTCCCAGGGAAAAGACGAATACAGGACTTGAATAACAAGACCTTATCCCCTTTTCTTACATCTTTTCTCCTGAGGTGGGCATCATGCCACAATTTTGTCCTCTGTTTGTAGATTTTTGCATTTTTGTAGGTGTTCATTCTCAGCTCTTCGAGCTCTTGAAGCTTCATAAACCTTTTTTTCCTACTTTGTCGAGGTCCATATTTAGGAACTTGATTTCCCAAAGGGCCTTGTGTTCCAACTCCAAAGGCAGGTGGCAGGACTTTCCGTAGATGAGACGGTAGGGGGTGGTTCCAATGGGTGTTTTGTAAGCAGTACGGTAGGCCCAAAGTGCGTCGTCAAGCTTCATGGACCAGTCTTTCCTCGTTCGGTTGACAGTTTTCTCCAAGATCTGCTTGATTTGCCTGTTGGAAACCTCTACCTACCCTGACGTCTGTGGGTGGTAGGGTGTAGCGATCGTGTGCCTCACTTCGTACTTGCGCAAAAGTGCTTCAAACTGTCTTTCTCCAAAGTGCGACCCTCCATCGCTTATCACAGTGTGCGGTACACCGAAACGAGGGAAGATTGTCTTCTCGAAGATCTTGATAACCGACTTGGCGTCGCAGGTTTGGGTGGCTACTGCTTCCACCCACTTCGATACATAATCTACTGCCACGAGTATGTATTGATACCCCTGAGATGGGGGAAACGGTCCCATGTAGTCGATCCCCCACACGTCAAATATTTCTACTTCGATCCAGCTTGCCATTGGCATTTCATTCCTCCGCCCTATGTTTCCTGTAAACTGGCACTCCTTGCAAACCTTCACAAATTATGCAGCGTCTTTAAACAAGGTGGGCCAGTAGAAACCTGACTGTAGCACTTTTGCAGCTGTTCTCTCGCTACCCAGGTGTCCACCGTAGGGGGAGGCGTGGCATTCCTTCAGGATGTCTGCGGTTTCTTCCTCTGGGATGCACCGCCTGTATAAGTTGTCAGCGCATCTTCTGAACAGGAGAGGATCATCCCAGTAGTAGTTTTTGGCATCCACAAATAGCTTCTTTTTATGATTGTACGTGATGTCAGGAGGTAGTTCTCCGCAGGCAAGATAATTGCAAATGTCTGTAAACCAGGGTAAACTTTCTTCTTGAGCTTCTGCCAACATCAGAGCTTCGTCAGCATAGTCGTCATTGATTTGAGGCCCTCTCTCTCTCTCAGTCACGATCCTTGATAGGTGGTCTGCGACCACATTCTCTGCGCCCTTCGTGTCGATAATTTCATGGTCAAACTCTTGGAGCAATAAGGCCTACCTCAACAGTCTGGGATTTACGTCTTTCTTTTGCATTAAGTATTTTATTGCCCCGTAATCTGTGTATACCTTGACCTTTGCTCCGACGAGATACAACCTGAATTTATCAAACGTGAAGACGATCGCGAGCATCTCCTTCTCAGTTTTTGTGTAGCTTACTTGAGCCTCGTCCAACGTGCGACTAGCGTAGCAAATCACATGGTGCTTTTTGTCTTTCTTTTGCCCCAGGACTGCTCCAACCGTGTAGTTGCTAGCATCGCACATCAGCTCAAAAGGTAAACCCCATTCTGGCGCTTGAAGGATAGGTGGTGATATCAAAGCATTTTAAGGGCCTGAAAAGCACTTAGACAACCGTTAGAGAAAACAAATTCAGCGTCTTTTACCAGAAGATTGGACAGCGGTTTGGAAATCTTTGAGAAGTCCTTGATGAATCTTCGGTAATATCTCACGTGCCCGAGGAAGCTCCTCACCCCCGTCACGGATCTTGTTGGAGGAAGCTTGGATATTGCTTCAACCTTGCTTACGTCCACCTCGATCCCACGCTTCGAGATCTTATGCCCTAGAACGATGCCCTCCCGCACCATGAAATGGCACTTCTCCCAGTTTAGAACTAGGTTGTTCTCCTCGCACCTTTGAAGGACCAATGACAGATTCTTCAGACAGCTATCGAAGTCCTTCCCATAGATGGAAAAGTCATTCATGAAAACTTCTACGATGTCTTCTAGAAAATCTGAGAACATCGATATCATGCATCGTTGAAAGGTGGCGGGGGCATTGCAGAGTCCGAAGGGCATCCTTCAGAAGGCATAAGTGTCGTAAAGGCAGGTGAATGTTGTTTTCTCTTAATCGTCGGGCAAGATGGGTACCTGGTAAAAACTTGAAAAGCCATCAAGAAAACAAAAGAAATCATGATGCGCTAACCTTTCGAGAACTTGGTCAATAAAAGGTAGCGGAAAATGATCCTTCTTTGTAGCCTGATTTAGCTTTCGGTAATCTATTCACATCCGCCAGCCGGTGACGGTCCTTACCGCCACCTCATCTCCCTTCTCACCCTTAACCACTGTCATTCCGTCCTTTTTGGGCACTATGTGGATCGGACTTACCCAATTGCTATCGCTGATTGGGTAAATGATCCCCGCATCCCTAAGCTTTATTACCTCTTTCTTGATGACCTCCTTGAGCAGAGGCTTGGCAGATTCATCCAAGTTGATGCGATGTATGCACAGGGCAGGGCTAAGGCATTTGATATCATCTACTGAATATCTTATAGCCCTCCTATGGAGCCTTAACTCCTCAAGGAGTCGATCCAGCTGGTCACTTGAAAGATCGGCATTTATGATGACGGGGTTTCTATGCTCTTCATCTAAGAACTCGTACTTCAAGCCTTCGGGCAATGCTTTTAACTCTGTCTTTGGTCTGGGTGCCTTCTCTTGAGGCTCCTCCTCGAGAGAGGCATACTTCGCAGATTCCACCACTGTATCCTCTTCTTGCAAATCTTCATCAGAAAGGTTGAAGAGGTTGAGTTGCTTCGCGACCTCAGGATCTTCGAGGTCGGGATCTTGACAGTTTATAGCCCTCAAGAGGGGGTCTACTGTCTGGATATCTTCCTGTACTTCCTCGCAAAATTTATTGTAGCTATCTGTGAAACATGCTGATTCAGATAGGGACGGGCTCTTCATGATCTCCTTCAGCTTGAAGTCGATATAATCGTTTCCGACCCTAAAGGTGATCATCCCCTTGGAAACATCAATCAGCGCTCTCCCTGTCGCCAAGAAGAGGCGACCGAAGATGATCGGGCAACGGGGGTCTTCAGCTGTGTCGATGACGACTATATCGCAAGGGATGAAGAAGTCGCCAACCCTGATCGGCACATCTTTGATAATGCTGATGGGTCTCTTAAAGGTGTGATCCGCCAGTTCAATCTGCATGTTGGTTCGAACCATGTCGGTCAAGCCCACCCTTTGCATGAAACTCAGGGGCATGAGGCTTATGCTTGCCCCCAAGTCTGCTAGACCTTTACGCTCGATGTTGTCTCCGATGGTGAACGGGATTATGAAAGCTCTGGGATCTCTTCTCTTATTTGGCATGTCGGGCTTTATGAAGGATGAGGAAGCGGATGCTAGGTGCACGGTCTCAATCCTTCCTCCTCCCCTTTTCTTCATTATAAGGTCCTTGAGGAACTTAGCGTAAATCGACATCTCCTCCAAGGCGTCAAGGAGGGGGACTTCAAGATGCAGTTTCCTGATCGAGTCCATGAACCTTTTGTGATGCCTTTTTAGATTTGCCTTGATCAGCTTATGCGGAAACGACAGCCTTGGAGCATAAGGATTCCTCCCACCAGGTAGCTCATCAGAAGGCTTCCGTGCAGGCTCTTGAGCTTCTTCTTGTCCACCTTCGCCCTCTGTTGGAATGATACTCTCCGACCTCGGTTCAGATTCTGGTTCGGCATCAGCTGTGCGCTCCACCATCTTCCCAGACCTCAGTACTGCCATTCTGGCAGTTTCTGGATATGAGAGTGTCTTTCCCGCAGGGTTCTTTATCAGAGCTGCCATTTGGGCCAATCGTTGGTCGACTTCCCATTGGCGCATCCGCAGACTTGCCATCTGGTGTTGCATGGAATTCTGAGCTCCAGGGCTGGGAAGTGCACCCTGCACCAACCGGTTGATGATAGAGTCTTGCCTTTTTATGAAAGCATGCAACTGGCCAACCAGGATGGGCTGGTGTGAAATCTCATATCGGCCTTGATGTTCACCTTCAAACAGAGATTGCTCACAACGAGACATGGCTTCAGATCTCGAAGGAATAGGTCACCGCTATTTAGAGTTCATGAAATGGCACGAGAAATCAAGCTTAGAAGATAGATTTATTAATTTCAAGCAAAGAATAACAGTAAAGAAAAAAAGAAAAAGAAAAAGAGTGTTATCAAACTCATTGCTAAGCTTGAGGCACAAGAGTGTAGTTAGTGGATTCGGATTCGTCAACAGTGCCATTTTGCCTTGTCCCCGGCAACAGCGCCAAAAAGTTGACCGGCCTAAATCGTGCGTCCAAAAGTGGAGGCGGATTTGAGGTAGTCGAGGTTTTACATTTATAAACTCAAATCCTTCTAGGCCCCCGCAACTTTGTTTACGGGGTCGAACACAGGGACAAGGGGGGTAGTGTTGAGAACCCAGAATCGACACGCTTCACTCCGACAGGTATAAAGAGATGATAAATTCCCCAGAAGGGAAGCAGTAAGGTGTCACAAACAAAATAAGAAAACTATCTCCAAGTGGAGTTACTAGAAGCATTTAAGGTTTTAGCCATTTAGTAGTTTTTAGAGGTTTTCTTGCAACAGAAACAGAAGGATAGAACTATGGCTAGAGCAAGGTACGAAGGATAAGACTACAGCATAACAAGGGGCACAGGTAACATCCTGCACCCCTCCTCTCAGAGCGGATACCTCTAACCAAGCCTCGGCACCCCTCTCGAGGTTGCTGGGCTCAAAGTTAGAGTGGAATGTTACTGAAACGACTCCGTTCCAGGCACTCTCGTACTCCATAATCGAACCAAACATTAGAGCCACAATACAACTCTCGAAGTTGTTGCGACGGGAAAACACGATTCGGTAGCTAAGCGAAACGCGATCCAAACATGCAAGCTAGAGTTCAGATATCAAACATAGCAGTCATCCAACATATTGTACCAAGCACAGAGCAGCAAGTAATTAAGCTCTTCTATTTCCATAGACAAATTAAAGGGTCTTAATTACAATGCATAAGTAAAGAATTAAATGACAGAAAATAAAGATAGGTGTCACCTTCTTGATGTAGAAGGACGACAGACTACTACAGATCTCCAGCCCGATATCGGTCAGGGGTCTATCCCAATACAGCCGTGTCGGGCGGCACACCCTCTCGAGCGGCACGCCTGACGGGCAACTGTATCGCTCAAGAATCCTGGCCGATACGCTCATGTCGGTCGATGGACCCTCTCAGGCGGCACGTATGACGGGCGAAGCGTATCGGGTTCGATATCGTGTCGGGCGTGGAACTATGCGTTCTACTATCGGGCATGGGTGTCAGGCACTCGTGTCGCGTATCTACATAGGCCGATATCGGTCCTCGGTGTCGCCTGGTACAATCCTAGGTGAACCAGTCCCCTCCCTCTCGGGATGAGGAAGAGCTCACCTAGTGTCGCCCGGTACGAGCACCGGGACACGATACGTCTTCTCTCGCGATTCTCCTCAAAGATAGCTCAAGTTCCCTACTGTCTGCCTTGTCTGAACTGTCTTTTCAGCTTCCTGTAGCTCTTATTTATAGTCGGCGAGTGGGAGAACTTATGGTGCTTGAAGCGCCATGTGTCCTCCTTAATTGCGGGTCGGTAGACGGTCGATACTCGTATCACTCGGCGCAGGGTTGTCGACCGTTGGTCACGTGACGGGCAACGGTGCCTGCCGGTGGGTGGCTGTGTCGCCTGACATACTTTGGTTGTCGTGGAGACTATGGCTCCCTGTCGGGTAAGAGGTGTGTCGTCCGTCAGTTCTTCCTTGCGCGGCACCCCTTTATCGCGTGTTGTGGTGGTGTTCTACCCTACCGGGCATGGTGTATATCAGGCGTCAGGAAGGTCGGGGCAGACTTGGACTTATTTAGTGGGCCGGGACGGCCTTATTGCACCAAAACGAGGAGAAACTCTACAAAAGATGGAAATATAGGATTAAGAGCATTGCTTGGCCAATTCTTGTGAAAGTGCATACAAAAAGAGAGGAAAATAGCTAAAAATGGCAGTTTTGATAACAGAACATTAGTCTAAAATATCAAAAAAATTGGTGTTATCAGAGGCTATTTGACATGTAGATCTTTGCCTCCTTCACTTGCTTTATGCCTTCATAAGTGATGCACAACTTGTCCCATATCTCATAGGTTGTGTCCCATGAGGAGATGCGGTTGAACTCGGGAGGAGTGAGGGCAGCATAGAGGATGCTAAAAGCTTTGGAATTGAGCTATGCCGCCTTTAGATCTGCTTCTTCTCAAGTAGCTACAACTCCGTATGACTCCTCATAGGGTGAAATCATCACTTTCTACATGTCAAAATTCATTCCTTGAATGTAAAATTACATCTGCCACTTCTAATAGAGGAAGTTGGCACCGTCGAAGATCGGGGGTGCATGGAGAATCCTCCCTCTAGGTTGAGGGAATTGAGTAAGTTCTCACACATCTTCTCATCTCGTAGGAGATTTTTTGGAGAATATTCTTGCTCTGATACCACTTGTTGGATCTAGGGCTCTAGAGAGGGTGAATAGAGCTTCAAAACTTGCACAAGAATAGTCAGACCTTCAAATTATATTAATTGAAACCAAATGCTAAAAGTGAATTTGAATTCCTATCTAAACAATCATAGAATAGATCATAGATATTGAAACATAAACTTGGATAAGGTCTTTAAAGTGGTTCCAAACTCCAAAAGGACTTTGCAACCCATGTATACTTATATTCCATTATAAGACATACAAGATGACCTACTTACACTAAAGGACTTACCTATCTAAGATCTAGTCTTCTACCTCACCACATGTCTTACCCACTCTTGCAAGCAGCTCGATTCCTTCTCCTATGACATCTCTTCCCTAAAACAAGTCTTCAGCCTTGAGGATTTATCCACTCAACTCCTTAGATCTTCTGTCTTGTCCTTCTCCTTCACTTGGAGAAGATCTTCACACCTTTTTTAGACTTAAAGAAGAAGAAGAACTCCTCCATCACTCGGTGAAGATCACTTCATCATTTGCTCATGGAGAAAGGGGATTGGGAAATAGAGAGATGGAGAGCTTTATAAAGTAAAAATGAGGTAGCTCTCATACAACATGCCTGAAACACTCATAATCACAAAATGTTTTGTAAATGAGACAGAGAAAGGGGCTTAAAAGGGTTTTGCACACTCAACTACAGCAAGGACCAAGGATAGCATGAATGAGAAATTGTGGAATGAACTCTAAGGGGGGCTATTTATAGTTGGGGTGTTCCTTTGAGTGTGGGGTCACTTAAGAATGAGAAATAGTCATTTTACAACTTGCAACAAACATATTTTTTATTCTAACAACTCTCCAACTGTTGGAATCACTTTTTCTGCATTTTTCATATAGTGTATTTGGTCGAGTTTCAATAAAGGTAACTCGACCGATCTAAAATCCGACAAAGCCAAATTTCAAATGATCGAATGAGTTTTTCCTAGGGTAACTCAACCGATTCACCAAAATCAACTTTGGGCAGAAAGTTTGTCGGTCGAGTTCTGTGAGTGTGCAACTCGACCGATCTAGATCATTCCCAAAATCCATCACGGATTGGTCGAGTTTCAAACTTGACCATAAAGTTGATGTGATGAATTTTCCAAAATAATTTTTAAGTGATCAAATGATGGAATTAAGCGTCCCTAATTTTTTTTCTCATCTTAGTTATAAGTCATATCATTAATACAAATGATTAAAAAATGTTATAAGGTGATTTGGAGTATTTTCCCAAATTGCACATTTGCATTGCTTTTGACTTGAACTTCGACAAGATAGGGCATGATGAATTTGATCCTTTTCATGTACCTAATACTTGGAATTTATCTCAAACCAACATATTAGATACATATGAATGGAATAATTAAATCATTATCAAAATATGGATAATGTATAAATCTCAAGTCAACAAAAGCGTCTAACCAAATGTGTAAACAATTTCTATGCATCTTGCACTTTACTCTAATTGGAAGTATTCATTTGTTATTTGTCCATATGTAATTCAGCATATATGTGTAACTATGGGTCCTTAATTCCATAAGTTTCTAATATTATTTGTAAGGTATCACTTACAAGAACTTAATGATGGGAAATGCATCATTCTGATTGACTTGTGTAATCTTAAAACATAATATGGAGTTTATATATAACTCTGATTTCTATAAGATGTACAAATAATAAAGAAATTGTATTGAAAAGGTTGAATCATGGAAATTTTCTATGATACATCCTAAAATTAAGACTAGACATAAGTGGTTTCCTACATTTAGGTGTAGAAGTCTTCTTGGTGAGTTCATAAAGACATTCAAGTAACTCTTTAAAGTAGTCATTTTTAAGGGATTTTTTTCATGGCTAAAAATCTTATTGTTGTGTTTTCCTCCCTTAATAATTTTGTGTCGCATACAATTTCACAATTTAATATGAATTGTGTTTAATCCATTACTGACAATATAAATAAAAAATAAATCTATTTATTCTCTAGAATACTATACCTTTAAAAAAAGGTATATCTTGTAATGATGTGTAAATATGAGATATATAAATAAAATTACATAACAATTTCCTTGTTTATATTCATTATCAAATTATATATATATATATAGAAATATAATATACATAACATGGTGGATTTGATGTTTGATATATATCAATAGTTAACAAGTGTTACCTAGATTCATTTAATCTCGTAAAAGAGCAATCACATCTTATTTCTATGTACGAGTCTTGTAAGTGACTATTTTTTCAAAGCCTACTTCAGGCAACATTAGGTGTTGAAACTGCATTTTGAAAGTTAAAACTTCATTGAATAACTCAATTAAAAAATATTTTAGTAAGGTATTTGTCAACAACTTGTTTATTATACACATTTAGTGCCTGTAATACATACCCATTAAACATAGGATTGTAAATATGGTTTCGTTTCATAATATAAGTATATATTGAATTACCTTTCTTTCCATGATCAATGGTCAACTTCCATTTTAATTTGTTTCTTTTGTTGGTTGGAGGTGGGGCAAACTAAGAAATGATTCTCCTTTGATTGTATAAGAGTGTGATTGATGAAAATATTCAATTGGTAGAAATAGCCTTAGTTTTGGCATGGCTTTCTTCTTCACTTGAACTATTAATAGCTTCTTATCGTATTATACAAATAAATAAATGTACTTGTTCAATTAGAAAAAGCAAAGTTCAAACGTAACACAATAAAACTATGATGCCAAACTCTTACACTTTGGGTTATTAAGTTTACTTATATAGCACTTAAATCATTTATAGTAGTAGACTTTTTTTGAAGTCTTTTGGAATGGAAAGGAAACAACTTACCAGAGAAAATAGTTTACAATTCACTTCAACACTTATACACAGTTATGCATTTGAAAGCCATACTAGTTATATAACAATCCAATAAAAATTGATAAATAATATCAAGATAAAATGAATGGAACTCTAAAAAAATTATCTCATTTCAAAGGAAACAAGGCTAAAAAGGAATCTTGAGCACGCTTCTGTTGAAATGTTGTCTATTTTGTACAATCGGTACAACATATTATTAGTGGAGAAAAGAGGCTGAATTTAGAATGTTGCGACGAAGAGATAAAATTTATTATAGCACTATAATAGCACCCTTCATAGAATCAAAGTAAATGGGATTAAGAAGCTAGTGGTTGCCTGCACATCTCTCTCAAGGAGAGAGTACAAATATAGAATGATATGAGAGGAAGGCTCTATTGAGAAACCTAACCAAACTAGGGAGGAGACATCCATTAAAGGCCACTTTGAGGAATACATTGGTAGTTAAAGCCTCCATGGAATGTCAAGGAAGAATAGCAAGAGAAACATTCATGTAGCATACCATAACTTGATATCTTGATCTTATAAACCCTAATTTTAGGAATCATATATATGGGCTTAGTTATTTATAAACCACCCAATGAGGTGCAAGTTATACTTGGATATACCTCATCTTACACTAATTTATATAAAATGCATAAAAATGTGTAGCTTAGGTGTAAACCCAAACTAGGTAAACTCATAGTTGGAACATGACTTAGACTTACATACCATAAAGTGTTGATTGATAGGGATTTTCAAGATACTACACCTAGACCTAAAAGATGTCTGATAATGTAGTTGATGACTAATGATGGCTAGAACTAGACCCTAAACTGTAGACGACTAGCTCTAACATGTACTTATTTGGTACAACAATCAGTACACTAATTAGTACATGAATGAAATCAGGTGTTATTGTGGCTTAATACAACTTTCTACACACTGAGGTGGATCTAATACTCTGATATGACCCGACATATAAGATTGACTTTATAATGTGTATAACATCTGTCACATAGTTCATTAGCATACCCATACTATTTTGATAGGTTTAATAATAATAATATGCAACATACCTAAACAATGTAGGTTGAAATAGGATCACTACTATAGAAATGGCTTATAACATCACATTTACATGTGTCGGTTGTATATAAGAAACTGACGCCTAAACCCTACAGCGTCGGTTGAATACAAAAATCAACATCTATCTGTATAGAGCGGCCAGACACGGGTATCGCTTTTTATTTAGCATCGATTCCTCAATAAGCAACTGACGCCTAAAATCGACCGCCAAATCTGAATTTTCCTGTGAAAAAAAATTACCTCTAAAATTTAACATACGACGTCGATTATTAACAAATCAACTGACAACTAAAGGTTTTTTGCGAGACAGAAATTGGGCCCATTTTTATTATCAGTTTTCTTGCAATAACCAATGTCGATGTGTTTTCACATGTTGTCCCCGTGAAAACTTTCACCCCCTTTTAGCAACGGTTTTCTACGACAACCGACGATTATGGTCATAATTCAAGAACATTTTTTTGTTGGTATATGTAGATAAACGTCAAGTTTTCTAGTTGAAACTGACGACTATCATTGAACATAGGTGTCAGTTTGTTTGTGATGACCAACGCCTATTGTTATAAGCGTCGGTTGTTTTTAATAACCGGCGCCTATTGTTAACTTAATAGCACCCGTGCAAAGCAGACTCTTCCCCTTTCTCTCTATTTCATTGTCGACTTTGCTTAGGTCTAGCGATTTGTGTGAATCCTGCCACTGCTCGCCGTCGCTGCTACTGTGCTCGCCGCTCCCTTCTCGCATGTTCACCGTCTCCGTCCCTTCTCCCTGCTCCCCGCTGTTGCCGCTCCCTACTCCCTAGTCGCCACCACCGTTGTCGCTCATCTTCTTCCTCAAAAGGTACCCTTCTTCCTCCTCTTCTGCTTCTGCACCTATTATCTGCTTCACGGTTATTAACACTCCCCCACACATCATGAGCCCCAATCTGAATGGTTGATGTAGATTATTGGACTATGTGTTCATCATGTGTTGTTGACTCCATATATGATGACAATGCTTGACCTAATTCAGCTCATAATTCTTAACCTAACCCTATTGCAAGTAAGAGATGTTGGTACATAGCCTCTTGTGTGATTAATATAATGATAGAGTAATTTCTCTCTCTATGTTGTTGTAACCCTAAGTTGATGTCACATGAACATCGTGTCTTTTAAATAATGTTGTATTAATCTTATGTATCACACATATGATGACGAGCCTGGATGAGGTATGGGGAGATCATGATGTTCTTGCAGGAAATAATGTGAATAGTCTTCCTAATGAGTTTTGTTACAAATATCTGTATATTAGGTTAAGGACATGTTTCTGTTGTGACATGTTGAGATTTTTGCTATGTTGTTATGGATGTCCACAAGTGTTTTTATAAGAAAATTGTGTTTTGAATGGGGTTGTGAACAAGGGACTGGTGTTATATTTTGTTGGCCTAGAAACCCATCTAAGATTTACTCATTAGGAGTAAATCTGGGATAGTCCTCAGTTTGGGAATGTTCTTGAACACCTAATCTCACTTAGGATGTAAGTATATAATGTGTATTTGGTTTTCAAGAAAATTTTGGTAGCATTTCCCCGTTTGTTCTCTAAGTACATATGTACTTGGAGAACAGTGGGGAAATGCTACCGAAATTTTGTTGAAAACCCAATACACATTATACACTTACTAGTGAGATTAGGTGTTCAAGAATGGGATAGGTGGTACACATTTATTATATATAAGACCTTAAACCCTAAAGTTTTAACCATAAACCCTAATCTTTTAACCCTAGACCCTAATCTTGTTCTAATATATATTTGTTTTCTCTTTGATCATAGAATGGATAGATCATGGATGTCCATTCCAAATCGCTGCACCACAGAGTTTATTTCTGGTCTTGATCAGTTTATTAGATTTTTTTAGGAACATAGGAAACAACCTGGAGATAGGTTCTACTATCCATGTATGCATTGCGGTAACAACTTGAAAGTCAGCACTGGTGACGAAATCAAAATTCATCTCATGTGCAACGGGATTGTACAAGGCTACATAATGGCACTGGCATGGAGAGATTTCAAACCTAAAATCAGTGGATGTCAATAGCAGTTCTTGTGTGGAAGAAGAAATTGCCTCTAATGACGTAGATGTGAACGAACCAGTTCCAGTAGACATCATTGATGCGATGTTGGATAGTTGTGGGGTAGAGCACACCGATCCACCTCCCATGTTTAGAAACATTGTGCATGATGCTGAGATACCGTTATACACAGGTTGTAAGTTTACGAAGCTTAGTATTATGTTGAGATTGTATAAGATGAAAGCTAACAATACACTCTAATGTAATAAATATTTCCCGTGGAAATTCGATATATATTTCTAAAGCATGTAAGGTTTGCAATCACCAGACTTTATTTCTTTTTCAACAGTCTGTGCAACAAAGTTATTGACCTTGATACTCTCGATAAATTGCAAAGAGAAGTGGTTGTTACCCTATGTCATCTTGAAATGTATTTTCCTCCTTCATTCTTTGATATCATGGTACATCTTGTTGTCCACTTGACTAGGGAAGTGAAAATGTTGGGACCAGTTTTCTTGCATTGGATGTATCCCTTTGAACGATACATGAGAATTTTTAAAGGTGATGTTCGAAACCGTTATCGGCCTGAAGGGAGTATTATCGAGGGTTATGTGGCGAGAGAGATTATGGATTTTTGCAAAGACTTTTTGAGTGCTAATGACGCTCCTATTAATGACAAGAATATTGAGGAGAATTTTGGCAAAGAAATTTTGGGATCACGGATGAAAGTAATCAGCCGTGAGCAGTTGGAACAAGGTCACTTGTATATTTTACACAACGTCGATGAAGTGAGTGTTTATATCGAGGAACATACCAATTTCATTAAGAGACAATATCCTTGAGCCAATTCAAAGTGGCTTGCTAGAGAGCATAACAAGACATTTATTAAGTGGTTTGAAGATAAAGTCTTACATCAACTATCTCAAACACTAGATAATCTTACTGAAACTATCAAATGCCTCACCTTTAAACCAAAATTTAATGTTATGTCTTATGAAGGGTTTGACATAAATGGATTCTCATATTACACAAAGCATCAAGATGATAAGAGTGTCATTCAAAATAGTGGGGTCACCCTTAAGCGTCTTCATTGTTTTTTGCAAGTGCAAAGGATAAGAGTCCACGTGAAGCTAAAATGTCATATTACGGTGTCATTGAAGACATATGGGAGTTTGTCTACATATATTTCAGAATTCTTCTTTTTAAATTTAATTGGGTTGATAACACCAAAGGAGTTATAGTTGATGAATTGGGTTTCACATTAGTGAACTTTGAAAAGATTGGAAAGAAGGGTGAACCATTCATATTGACATCACAGGTGAAACAAGTATTTTATATCGATGATCCTGCAAATGATAAATGGTCGGTTGTTCTTCATGGTAAAAGATAGTTTATTGAATATTCCTATAGATGAAGAACAATACTATGATAAGTATGATAACTCCAGTCCATTCTCAGTTGGGTTGCCAATACCACCAAATATTGAAGATAATGATGACTTATATGTGCACGAAGATCACAATGAAGGATTGTTAATTGATAAAAGATCGCAATATTAGAGGCATGCATGTTTATATTTTTTATATGTTTTATTTTTCTGAATGTGAACTTTACAATGTGAATGTGAACTTTACAATGTGAATTACTTTACAATGTGAATGTGAACTTTCAGATGGTTGAGCATTCTCATGATGACCATACTGATGATTACCATGAGGGTGAGGACGTCAATGTGCCGCCTCACAATGTAAGTTTTAAAAATGTATCACTGAGGTTTCTATCTATATGTTCATTATAGTTATATCCTATAAGTGTGTTTTTTTGTCAAATTTTAGGTTGGTGATGTACCCCCTGAAGAAATTGGGGCACTTGATGAGCGGCAAAAAAATTGAGAAAGTGAAGGGAATCACAATGATGAACAAGTTACTACAGCAAAGGGGCAATGGACCCAAACTGGCTTTGGATTTTGATCATGCAGGAAATCCAATTGGAGTGAACCGCAACTCATTTATTTCATATCTTGGGGTTCTTACTCGCAACCATTGTAGTCCTAACGTAGAATCCTGGCATAAAGTTCCTAAGGGGAAGAAAGACTTAGTATGGAAGGAACTATGTGTGAGTTATTATTATTTACAATTCTATTTTTGTAGATTACTAATTTTTAGGATACTAGTTAATAGCAATTCTATTTTGCAGAGCATATTTGATCTGGATGAAAAGTTGCATCATAAATGTGTGATGCAACTCTGTGGGAGGGTCCTAAGGAACTATAGGACCAATCTCACCTGAGATTACATATGCAATGCTGAGAAGAGGTTTTTGATTGATTTCCTATTCTAGATATTGATCACTATTTGACTAACTCTACACTAATAATTTGTGTTTGTATTCTCTTTAAAAAATAAATTTAGGAATAAGACAACAACAGAACAATAGAACTACCTAGACCCCAGAGATTAGGAGGAGTTTGTTGCCCAAAGAAAAACAAATGAATTCAAGGTATTAAGCGCCATTCCCAATTTAATTAATATATATTCTTATGTATGCACCTATTCAAGATTAACCTTTAGTGTTACTAACCAAATCAATATGTTTATTAACTAGGCTATCGGTGATGCTCAACGAGCAAGGCATGCACTGAATGTACACGACCACACAATGGGTCCAAGAGGATATGCAGGCATTTTCCAAAGACTATAGGTTGAGTTTACTGCTCAGCCTACTGCTACTCAGGAGACAGCAGAGTCCTCTACTACTGCTCCTGCACCTCTGCCTTGCCATGCTATGTGGATAGCTGGGAGGCAAAATAAGAAGGGAGTATAATGAAGCCCACAACTACTAAGGCGGCTGCAAAAATGGTAAAAATTAACTCTTAGAGCAATTGATCGCTATTGATTATTGTTATGTTTACTTACCAATTTTTGTTGATGGCGATTAGCGGGAGCTGCACGAGCAGAGGAAGGAAGGCAAGTTCATCCCTCAGGGAACAAGTGATGAACTAACAGTTTCTCTGGGTAACCCAGAGCATCCTGGACATGTTAGGGGTGCAGACGCTGGTGTGGGCATCAAAGTGTTCTTTGGGCCATCCCAGCACAAACATGTCCCAAAAGTGGGACTTTCACAAGTTGAGGTAACCTATTCTTTTTTTAGAATGTTATTGCGAAAGGGAATTCAATAATCGATAGCTAGCATTTCTTTTATCCATGTATAGGTGGATGAATTAATTGAGAGGAAAGTCCAAGAAGTAATGGTGAAGTGGCATACATCTCAGACGGCCACTCAGACGGTACATGTGACATGTCGCGCTTCTATTACTCCTACTATAGAGGTTGGGAGTAATCATGTAGACCCACCACCTAGCACATCCTCTGTAAGTATTTTTATGACATAGTAGCTAGTCTTTTCAAGATGATATGTTTGTGTATATATGCATATAACATTCTTTACATAAATTTGTAGGGGTTGAAGCCATACCGACTAAAAAGTCAAGAATATGTTGTTGTAGAGGTACAAGCTTACCCAACCCTTCTAGGGGACATATGTCACAAGACTCCAGTACCAGTTGGTGCAGTTTGTGTGACCCCGATACGTGTACTCCCCGATTAGAGGGATCTTCCACTGCCATATGCCCACCCGAATGTTGAAACGCTTGGTGAGACAGAAGGCGGAGTGATACTATGGCCCAAAGTGGATGTCATCTATACTAATATTGTATGGTAAATTTACATTACGTTAATTTATTAGTGTGTATATATGAGTCAATTGATCTGAAATTATATATACAGGTCAAAAAGACGACACCCGCAACATCTCGGCCTCCACCTCCACCTCCTCAACTACCAAGTTGGCTTCCAAGGGACCTACACGCCTCGTTAGGTCCTAATTGTAGGGGTATGGTAGTATGGATCTACGAACATGATCGAAATTGCCCTATAAATGTTATAATTCCGGAGGATGTTGCAGGTCAATCATACAATAACAATCAATTTATACAAGTTTTGCATACGTATTAATGAATAGGTATTAATACAGGTCAATCATACGAAAACAAGATATTTATACAAGATATTTTGGAGTTGTTTCATTATGATTGGCTGAACACATCTATGATAGAGTTGTGAATATGGTGAGATCTTTTTTATACATTTGTATACCTTATTTTATATATGGTGATCTGGTTTCTTATATATAATACATATGTAATACATGTTTTGCAACCACTTACACATGATATGTACAGATTTTACATTTTCCCATGTGAGATTTTTTGTTCCATTTTTTATTAGTCTTGTACATACAAACCCTTCTTCAGTTACTTCATACTGCTATGCTGCTTTTGAATATTTTGGTAAAAATAAGAAGACGGTGATCATAGCTCCATTCAATGTCGAGTAAGTTTACTTTGCTTATAATTTGGACTTAAGAAAAATACATTTTTATTGTGGATTTTGAGTTATTAATTTTTAACTTTCTTGCCTATAGTGGTAGGCATTGGGAGTTACTAGTTATTGTCCCCAAGAAGTTCACTATTTATTATCTAGATCCTGTGGGGAACGAATTGAATACATTATATGGACACACAATGAAAAGGCCATTATTTCTGTGAGAAATATTTCATATTTTTATATCTGTTAACATATGTTATTACATTACTATTTAATTATGCAATTTAATGTTTTACATTAACATGTAGGGCTTTACAAGAGTTTAAAAAAGCTAGAGGAAAGGTCCCCAGGAAAAAGAATCAGCCACTAATTTGGGAGAATGTGAAAGTAATTTCCTGACTCCAATGTATATATTATTTATGTGAATTGTACTTATTTGTATTTTTGAATATTTTATATGTTTCAAATGTATAGTGTGTTACACAAGACAACGGCTGGTTATGTGCCTACTAGGTGATGTGATTTATAGATCTAATCATCAAATATGTCACAATGGAAATTGATACTATACATAAGGTATTATATATAGTCTCATTAGATAATATGAAATATATCAATCTTATTACATATTATTAATTATATATACGTCATTCTCTTTGTAAGTGTTTAAAACTGACTTCAGTATAGGTGGAAAGTTATTAGATGTGCATACTCCCTATACGAGGGAGGAATTATATGTTGTAAGAGAAGAATGGGAAAAAGCCCTACAAGTAGTGGGAATTTTTAAATATAATTGGGTATCTGATGACAATGATGACGATGATGAATAAAGAATGATATTTCTAATCTTTGTTCTCATAATTATTTTTTTGTGAATGTGAATGACTTTTTTTGAATTGTCATATGTGTGAATGTGAATGACTTTTTTTGAATTGTCATATGTGTGAATGTGAATGACTTTTTCTGATCAATACATAAATGTCTGAATGTGAAAAAATATGAAATGAATGGAACTGAATGTGAATGTAAATGACTTTGTAGGTTTCTACATGTATCTGATCAATACATGTGTCTGAATGTGAATGACTTTATAGGTTTGTGGCCTATTGTTGGATGATATCAATGGATGTTGTAAACCTATAGTTCAGAACTGAACTGCAGGTTCTGCATCCTGCTGACCAGCCATACAGTAGGCATGTAAACTGATAAGAAAAAAAAATCAGAACATAGGCGTTGGTTATTTGTATAAAACTGACACCAAAGACATACGGCATCGATTATTAGCAAAACATCGACGTCTTTGTGCCCTTGTTGGCTTGGTGGCGGGAATGGTAATGGCATCAGTTTTTGTTTAATAATCGACGTCTTTAACCATGATATAGTGTCCGTTTTCTTTAATAATTGACGTTCATAGTTCCCTTACTAGCACGTTTTCGGTGGCGAGAAGGGTTATGACGTCGGTTTTTATTTAATAATTGACGTCTTTAACCATGATATAGTGTCAGTTTTATTTAATAACCGACGCCTATAGTTCCCTTGTTGGCGCATTTTTAGTGGCGGGAAGGGTTATGGCGTCGGTTAGAAACCGACGTTGCAGGTGTCCACTTTTAGCGGTGCCCACTTGAGTGTCGCTTGGAAACCGATGCTAAAGGCTCTAAATAACTGATGCCAAAGGCCTTTTCTGTAGTAGTGGATTGAATCATGTAGTTATGTTTCAGTTAGATGTTTTATACATTCAATGATGATAATGTTTCCCTTATTGAAGTTAGTGATGGATTTCATGGTGTTAATGAAATAATCAAGTAAAATGTTGAATTTAGTGAAAGATAATTTAAGATGACTTCTATCTTGAGAGGATAAGGTCAATACGACTCTGGTTACTAAATTTCTAAGATTAATGATAAAATATAACAATAAATGTTATGATAATAAGAAGAAACTGTAGATGAAAGATAATCTTAAAATTAGGGTTGTAAATGGGTACGGGTAGACCCGCGGACCCACAAATCTGGACCCTTAAAAAACATGTCATGGGTCTAATTTTTTATACCCGCATACCGTTGGACTCGTATACCCTTGGACCCGCATATAAGTAGGTCCAATAATGGGTATGTTGGGACCCAGACCCGCTAGACCCGTGTACCCACTATACATGAGTAACTACTTAAATAATATGTTATATATATTATACATTAGTAGTCTAACTAATATAATTCTTGAGATTATGTCCTACTCTAACCACAATAAGGTTGAGACTAGTCATACAATTAATAATTAATTATTCTAGTTACAATAATTAACATTATATGTGAACTTAAAATCAAAATGTCTACTATTTTACATTACTTTCTACATAAGTTAAACGTTATGATGATGACTACAAATATATAAATAATTAACTCAATTAATGTTAATGTATAAAACATAGCATTATCTAATATAACTATTGCATGTTAATATAATATATAATAACAATATCTTGTTATATTAAAATATATAGAACATAATAATTTCTCTTACATAAAGAATATGATATTTTATATAACCGCTTACCCACATATCCGCACTGCATACCCGCTATTATTGTGGGTACGGGTATGGTGCAGGTCCAGGTTTTGTATTATGCGGATCTAGAACTGGAACCGGACCCGCTAAATTAGATGGGTATGGGAATGGGTATGACTATACCTCCCATACCTGCACCGTTTACACCCCTACTTAAAATATAAATACAACTAAAAACTTGTGATCTCCATGGTTGAATTATTTAGAAGATCTCGTTTCAACCTAATTGGAAGTGTTTGCTAGTATAATTTAAGAAAAGAGACAATATACAAATTCTAATTTCAATCTTCAACCAAACTCTATTTTAAATTGCAAATTAAGAGTATAGGCTCCTATCTCATGGCTTGTGTGTATTGTGCTTCAGTTAGAGCCATCAGATTGGATCTTGCGGCTCTACAATCGCCTACTACCTCAAATCCAGGACCCCAGAGACTCCTGACAACAAATGTTATCTTCTTTTATTGTTATCTCTTTTTGCTCCCCATATATTCCCTCATTTTCATTTCCCTTGGACTCCCTTCTAGTTTCCACATTGATTGATCCCCTAATCCGCCCCAACATTATTGTAACCAAGAAAATCCCAAATCTCACTCTCCTAGGTTCTCCGCTCAAAGAACTAAAGGTGTCCCTCTTGATGCACAATAAAACCAAAATCCACTTGAATTCCTACATCCTCCCAACACTCCTGTTCTCTCCTTAATTTCATCTAGATCTGTCATGATATCTTCTCTTGAGTCCATCTACCATCAAAGTATTGGTTTTGCTCCTCTATAATTAATGAGTAGATCGCTCCTAAGTCCCACTTATTACAATGTGAGATAGGGATTCCAACAAACAATTCTAAGAGCATCCCATTCCAACCAATATGTTTGGTGATTGTAGGGAAACCCAAGGGGATGCACGCATAATTAACTTTTATTTAGCCATAAGGTTTTTCTGTTACTTCCACTCTCATGTTGCTACGGTTGTCATTTTGATTGTGTTTGTATCTAAATTAAGAATCAAAGATTCCTCTAAGTAAATTGATGAAGTGTTGTTGTTGTAAATACATTTATATCCATGTAATATATTCTTTTGTTCGTATTAAATGTTTAATGTCCAAATATTAAGTTAGTCATCACAAACGTAAACATCTTGCTAACAAATAAGCTATCATGATTATATACTATATAAAGATAGTAACATTAGAAATATTATACAATGAAAATATGTCTAAGCATGTTATATGTATTGTTCTCAATATCTTTTGAAAGAGAGAAACAAATTTTTTTGGTACCCTTGTAATTATTTCACAAATAATCCTCAAGGTACAATGGATCGACAGTAATTTTTTCTAATGAACCATGCTCTGCTTGTCTTCATCGTTGTAAAAACACTTGCAAGTTTACTTTCACAATATTAGGTGGATGCATAGACATGGTATCTTTTTCCCATTCAAGTCATTAACATTCCTTTGTATTCTAATAGCTTTACGTGGAGGGGTGCAAGCCTTTATCACACGCATGACCAAAATATCGATATTTCCCCCTTTCCTAGTGCCTTAATAGGTTGAACCCAACACTTAAAAAACAACACGTGATGGAATTCTAAACCAAGGACAAACTCTATCGGCTGAATGAGTTGTATGTGGCCTTAGCCTTCCTTGGTGCAATGCGCTTGAGTTTTGAACTTACAACCTCCTGACTGTCAATCCAAGCCGCCACTAAGATCGACAGATCGAAACATATGCTAGCATAACAGATACAAGACACCCCTTATATATTAATTGTTAAACCCCAGTGCCGCTTCTTCTGACACCTAGTTGGGGAAGAATACCCTTTGAGTTAAAATCTATCAGCTGATACTAGGAATGAGCGATTGGAGAGGGTAAATTGACATCAAACTTGTAGCGCTGATGGTTAACTGATAATATGCACGTACATAGTCGACAAGTTTATAAGATATGGGCACAACGTCAGAGTGACGTGACAATACTAGAATTAAATTTACACTTATTTGGGGGTAAGAAAAAGGTTAAATGCTGTCCGGGGCATTAAATGAAGACAGACTCGCCCATTCCTGAAACAATTAAAAGCATATGAGAGGTTATAAAGGTAAAACTACGGCGTTCACTTGTTCAATACCACTCAAGAGGGTTCTTGTTCAAATTTCGTAGATGTTGGTGCGCTGCGTAAGCTCAGTGGTACGACTTTGTTGGCCACATCAACTACCATAATTAATGGGCATACACGGTATGATTTTTAGCATTTAATTCAAGACGTGTTAACCATATAATGAGTTTGATTGACTAGACTAGGTAACATGGTTACTTTAAGGTGTCTCCATTACGGAAGCAGGTGTTGAGATTCATGCTTCCACAAATAGCACGTTATAGTGTAACGTTAGCTCAACTAGGGGGGAGACCATTGTGTTGTTCCATCCTAACTGAGTCTAACAAATAAAATAGTAAGTATTGTGGGGAACCAAAATAATGTTCATGATAGAATCGAGCTATCTAATAATGACATGCTAATTTCACGCTCGCGAGGGGTCGACCATTGACCGATTCAACCGTTGACGCTAACATGACGTCACAAATAAAAATTATTAAAAATTAGGAGAACAAATATGAACCATATAGCAAGATCGCCATGACATTTATGTTATGTTTAACGAAGCAAAGACAAAAGGGATACTATATTTGTTACAATCCTAATTTTTGGGTTCAATTGGTGAGAAATATAATTTCTCATAATAAAGATATTTGAACATATATTGATATAATTTATTTTGAATAAATAGATTTCGTTTACAATAGCCTTGATGGTTGTTTTGTGGGCTTTATTGGCTATTGTGCCCAATAACAAGGAAATAAAGAAAGAAAATTCAATTATTAAATTAGTAAATGAATAATTGAGTTTTTTTAGAAAAGAATGAGGTAGAAACCTCTAGAGGGAAAAGGAATGTAATCCAAGGATGAATTTCGTGCCCCTTAGGTTCCTTGGGTTCCAAGGAGTCCAAAATTGAAAAGATAATGCAATATGAAAGGAAAAGATCAATTAAGTATTTCTTTATTAAGAAAGAAATTGAAAGCAATGATAAAATGTGAGAAATAAGTGGAAAGATGTATAATTGAGTTATCCTTTGTGGATTTTTGTATCTAAAGGATTCCTAATGTTAAAAGGAATTCCAATAAGGAAAATAAAAAAGAGATAAAGAGAAATCCTCAAAAAGAGATAGTTTAATAAAGAAAAAGTAAGATAATGAGAAAAAGGATGAAAGATAAGGAAAGAGGCTAAGGTATATCCCCAAGATGGGATTTTGAGCCATTAAGGTTCCTTGAGGGTCAAGAAACTCAGAATAATAATTTTATTGCAAGGAAAAGAGAAAATATGTGAGAAATATATATATAATTAAGTGATATCTTGCACCTAAAGAAAAGACATGATTTCTTTTAGATAATGAGCCCAATTTCGGCAGAGAGGTAGATAAAGTTATTATTAAGTTTCCCTCAAAGTTTGGGATTAATTGGACACTCAGTTTGGGAGATATGATTTTTGGAATATTTCCTAATGTGAAGAGGATAACATTAAATGTCATGAATTTCCAATTTGTTTGTAAATGATTTTCTTGGCGCGTGGAATCTGGGTCGTCATATCTGAAATCTGACGGTGGCTGCTTGTCACCTACCTCAGCCAAGAAAGGAAAACAGAGCTCCGTTTTGTTAAATTTCCACTCGATTTTCTTGCAACTCAGTGGGTGTGTGGGACTAGAGATCTCTCCACTAGATCCGAAGACGGAAAATGTGTTGAATCATCCTAAGTTTTAGTATCTTTCGGCGAGTAATTTGAAAATCCCTAATCGCATGGTGCTCCCTGACCGACCTGAGGAACCAGATCTATAAAAGGGGGGCTACCAACCCCTCTACAAGATCAAAAAGCCGTTGGCTAGGTGCGACACGACCTCAAATTCTCTCCTCCACCTATAATTTCCTTTCTGATCTCGACCCCATAGCAGTTTGTGACCAGCGGCTTCCCTGGAGATGGGTCTTGCGGCCACGACGACGCTGACCACCACTGATGAATCGGAAGATGTCAGGAAGTTCACCGGAGTGAGGCGAAGGAAGAGAGATCCTTTCCTACCAAAGGGAGGGATGGGATCACGGGGTCAACGTTTGGGTTGACCACGGCTGGGAGCCGACTCGCGAACAGAGAGGTCGCAAGGTAGAAGATGAAGTAGTGGTAAAAGTCCACGCTACCCCTGAGTCCAATGCAGGAAGGGAGGGACAGATGGGTCTTTTAACCCTATTCCTCTGCCTCCACCTTGCTAGGACGAGCTGCAGAGTTGGCGGCTGGCCATTGGCCCATTTAGTCTGTGTGGATAAAAGGTAAAAGGTCATTTTTCCTACTTGGCACGTTCTGATAAGCCCAAAATGATTTATTTTGTGAAATTTGTACGAAATCGTAGGATTTTCCAATGGGTACGTATAATATATCAATTTTGATCAGAAAAATACGAGGAACACATTAAAATTGGTTTGAGAACCTGAAACTGTTCATATTTGCAAAAGTATCTTAATCTAATGAAAAGTTCTTATGTATTAGATTAAGAAACCCTAATTGAACATATTGGTTAAGTTCATAGTGTTTAATTGATGAAATTGAGTAATTACAACCTGTAAAATAGGTAATGATGAACTTGAACCAGATCTAGATGTTTCTTGCATGTTTTAGGGTTTTATTCTAAATAAGAATGATTGAACACTTAGAAACCCTAATTATTTTTAGAAATTGGGTTTAATGTATTAATCATGCTATTTTGGGATATAATAACCTGTGGAGAATAATAAGAAGGATTGAACTTGTTTTAAGATGATAGCATGCATGTTTTAGGGTTTTGCGCCTAGAACTGCTGTTTTAGGGTTTTGTGGAAAAATGAGGAAAGTTGTAAAAGATCTAAAAAAGAACTCTAATGAAACCCTAATGCGGATTAGAAGCCCTAGAAAGTGAATCCAAGTCAATTAAAAAGAAATATTCTTGGTAAAGTGTAGTAAATAGGTTACGTATGCTTTTCAGGAATTCTGTGATTGTTGAACTGCTTCTTGGATTACTTGCTTGCTTGGAATCGTTATAAGCTTGTTGAATCTAAAAATTAGGTATGTGGTTAATTATGATTAATCGCATTAGTTTCCCGAGGGTTCCCGAATGTTTCCTCGCATTGAATGCAATCTAAACAGTTTGGATGTTCATACTGTAATTATAAAGTCACTATGGCTATCACAGTTATATATACATGTGAATTCTCACACCTACATGCCACCCTGATGGAAGATGCCATAAAGGTCAGGCCCAGGAGGGTAGACCAATGGGCACCATGAGAGGTGACCTCAGACACCAAGCTCAGGACTGAGAAGGTGGTCTATGATGCATGACTATGGATCACCATGAGAGGTGACTCCCAGGCACCAAGCTCGGGATTGAGAAGGTGGCCTTAAGTCAATGGCAAAAGAGAAACCCTAGAGGGGTATGCCAGGGTTAGGGAAAAAGCGGTGTAGAATGACACATGAAAAATGTAAAGTGGCTTGTTAAATAATTTGATTGTGATTATTAAATTGTTAGCCATATTTGCAAAAATTTTGGTTGTCCCCACATACCAGTATATTTCGATATACTAACCGCCGTGTTGTTTGTCGGCGTTTTAGGAACAACAATTGAAAGAACAAATAGTAAAGTGACACATTGTGGAAATAAGAAATAAAGTACACGGAGGATTAGATAGAATAATTCAAGCTCTGGATAGATAGATTTCCAAAGTTTTCAAAGGTAAGTAAAGTTTAATTTTTATACCAAATTCTAGTTAGTTAGTAGAATTTCATTATTATTATTGATTATTTGTTGAACCTTTGATCCTGTTAATTGAATAACGGTCTTGACCTTTGATAATCGTCGTTTTGCAATATCAATCACTAAGATGGTTAATCCTAGATTTTAAACCTTTTTTACTTCCAGTTTTAAGGGTAGTATAGAAGGGTCGATCCCACAGGACAACTTTTTTAGAGATTGTTCTTAGAACCCAAAGTTTGAAGAACTTTATTATTTGTTTTTGGTATTTTTCTTTAGATTAAAGCAGAAAGTAAAAGTCAAGTTGGGGGTTTGATTGATTACACTAATGCAAGAAGAAATGCACTCAACAAGAATAAATGTGCACAAGGAAACATTAAGATGATAATTAACACAAGCAAAACTATATGAATGAAAGACTAAGAATTAAAGAAAACAAAGGATGCAGTGATTAAATCAAGAGATGGAAATTGAGGCTCGTAGGGGTTTTCACCACCTTAACCTAGGCGATAACAACTAACTCTTAAATGACGATTCGATATAGGTTTGCGAGTTTAAAAACTCACAAGAGATAAACTCCACATGAGCCCATTGGTCTTGGTGCTCATGCTTCCTAGTTTATCATCCTAAAAGACGAAAATCCATGGTCATATCAAAACGTCTATGTAATCGATTTTATTGTTCTAAATCTGGATTTCCATGGTCATTTCCATCCAGATTAACATGCGATCTGAAGATCAACTGTTAATTAAAATCGATTACCATCTAGTCGTTTAAGAAGAAGTCATTAAAACTATGGCTAAGGGGTTATTCCCCTTGCCTTGATAAAAGTCTACTCACTCATAGAGAAAGAGGAGATGGAGGAACAAAGTACTGAAGCCATAGTCTAGCCCAAAAATCAGGAGATTAATCCTTATGCTAGAGACAATGAAATGGCTTAGTTCTTTGTTCCTTGCTCCAGAATTAAAGAACGGAGAAAAGAAGATTAAGACTAAGGCAGAATGAAGAGACAAGAACAAGTATGAAAGAACTATGATTGAACTAAAATCTACTTTATTGCATAATAAGAAGATGATTACAAGACTAATTGCTTCAGAATCTCAATACAAAGAAATCCAAGATGCCCCAGGAGGAGGAAATGCCCCTCCTTTTATAGGAGAAGGAGGCACTTTTACAATTAGGTTGAGGGTTTTTTAGGCTGGCGGCTGGGATTTTGGGCTGTTTGTACGCCGCCAACCGACCGGTTCAGCTACGAACCGATCGGCTGGAAGGTTCTGGAGTGTGGTAGCCAATCGATCGGCTGCCAACCCTAATTAGGGTAGCGGCGCAGTCCAACCCGCTCGGTGTCGTTTCTTCTCATCAATGGAGCATCAGCCGAGTGGTTGGTTTAGTAATCAGGCGATCTCGGGCAGTCGTCTGATGAGAATAATGATCGACGCTTGAAGGCAAATCGAGCGTTTTACTTTCTCAAATGATCGGGTCGACAAGGTGAGACGATCGATTGACAACACCAGTCGATCGGCTCAGGTCCTGAAACTGCAATAAAATGCACATGATTGTCAGATTTATGATAAAAATGAGAAAATATAAATTTGTGCAATTTCAAGCAATGAATGGAGTATTTCTATGTGACAAGCTTAATAATTCGCAGAAAAGATGTGCTGAAATAGCACACATCAAAATACCGCGGACTTAAAGTTTTGCTTGTCGTCAAGCAATTAAAAAATCAGAATGATTCAAAAAAAAATTTGAAATAACAAGTTCATCCTCCCTAGATTAGCAATTCTTCTATCCTTTTCATGGCCAAGCGACCCATCTCCTAGAACCACAAATTGCAAGCACTGTGTTTCTCAAGAAAACATTTTTCATAACTAAAATTTTTAAACTCATACTTTGTAAAGACAGTCTTGATCTAACTTGCGCTTCGACATTTTTTTTTCATTGGGTTGATTGTTGCACGGGAATAGAGAATTTGAGGTGTGACGGAAAAATCCCTCCTCTATTCGACTTGGGATATAATTTTTTCATGGACTTGTGATTACATTGACCACAATTTTTTTGTGTGCCTTTTTTGGCATCTTTTGATGGTACGCCCCTTTGTGGGGTATGGAAGAAGGGCATGCCACCCCGGACTTAGGGTTTGGCGTGCGATTTATTTTTCCCATGCAACAAAAAACTTTTTTTTAATGTCGTTTCATAAGATAGAAGAGACATGTAGCTACATTATATAAGAGTAAAAACAATTAAGTTAGTCTACTGCTAAAATTAAGAAAATCTGTATTTGATTCTATTTGATACTCTAAGGCTTGCCACCGTTTCCAAAAATTGCTATCATGATCATAGGGAACTTGATATTGCAAAGTTTTTTGAAATAAATTTGATAATGCAATTGATTTTGAAGATAAAGTACAACATTCGGCCGACTAGATAAAGGCCTTATGTTTGAAAGTAAACAAAGCAAACAAATAAAAAATGCAGAAAGAAATGTTGAAAATGGAAGATAAAGGGTGGATCACGTACCACCCACCCCCACCCCAGACTTAGAAATTTGCTCTACCCGAGCAAACTCTAAGAGCGAGATGGACGGAAGAGTCACTGCGGTGGAGGGTGCTGCTGGTGGGAGGAGTAGTAGTTTGCCCAATAAGGAGAATCATGGCCTGGATAACGTTGTTGTGCTCCGTACTCATCATAAGTTGGTCGACTAGGGGCATAGTGACCACAATCCACATGCCAAGACTCTTGCGAATACTGCATCAGGTACATGTGATTGAGCTGGTGGCCCTGTTTGTACTGCTCTTACTTAATCTCATCCAGCTGAGTCTGGATCTCGTAGAAGTCGTAAGGACCGAAGTCGTCATCTGGTCATTGCCTGGTGTGACGTCTGGAAGGTGGCGGTGGCGGTCCAGTGTCATCATCGTGTGCCTCTAAAGAGAGGCTCCTCCTATGAGGCTTTGGCTCGGGGAAGGTGTCTGGATCTGGATGCTCCAGGTAGAATCTCTGGATATGGCCTGGTAAATCAGTCAACTCGTAGACGTAGTTTGCTGCTGCAAACCACAAATGTAACGGGAGCTGGAGGACCACCTGAGTGTCTTTGAACAAAAGGTAATAAACGCCCTCGGTGCCCAAACGGATAAACCTACTATTCTTCAAATAGTGAGTGTTGATGAGATGATTTTTGAGCTCAAGTGGAGGAAAGGCGATGTGGGTGTAGCCCAAAAAGATGGCGAGTTGGGTAACATAGTGGCCAATGCGAAAAGAAGAGGAAGTGGCTCGGCTAGCTTGGGTACCAAAATGCTCAATGATAGCATTGCCCCAGTTGAAAGGTTCTTCATGTAAAAGACACCAAAGGGCATAAAGCTCTACCTAAGTAATTACGCCCTGAGTACCTTCCCGATTGAAAATGGTGCAAGACAAAATACGGTGAAGGTAACGGACCACCGGGTTGTGAATGCAGGAGGCCTTGGGCCCACTAGGAAGACGGGGAAGAAGCCTGGTAATCTCTGCCCAAAACTTATCTCTGTCGTAATGGTCTGGGTAGGAGTCATGAGACCGCGCCATACATTGTTCCAGCCAATAGTCATCCCTGCCGTCGAGGATAAAAGAAGTGATTTGCTTGGCGGATGATTCCAGATTTTCCCCAAAAATCTGGTATTTACAACTCGATTTTCCGAAAGAATAGTGTAACATGTGGAAAGTGCTCAAAAACTCGAGGGTAAGATCACAGTAGACGGAGGTGACATGGTAGGGAAAGACAAGGATGTGGTTTCTGTGGAGGATATCGTCGACGGCGTCACGGATGCCCAAAGCATCAAGGGTTGTGTCGCACGCCCAACGAGGCAAGGAAACACCAATTGAGAACATATCCTCATAACACCGGCGGTGTTCAGTGCTAGTGAACTGGTCGTAGCTACTCGGAATAGGTGCTATACGGGGTGAACGGGGGGTGGTCGAATATGGATCATTGGCTTCCTTCTGAGTTCCCTCCATCTCGCGGAGAAGCTCATACGCCTCGTCAATGTCCCGAAGCATCTCCTTGACTAACTCAGGAGAAGACTCACCAGTAGGAGAGGGCGTGTAGAAATGGATTCCGGGATGAGAACTGGAACGGCGAGGAGGATCCCTGGAAGAGGATGCAGGGGCCTTGCCTTTTCCCTTGCGAAAGCGGCTAAACATTACTGCTGCAGAGAGGAAACGATCGTCTGGAGTTGCCAACTGATTGTCTGGAGTTGCCAACCGATCGTCCGGTAATCTGAAACGGGCATTTCGGCGTCTGAGACGGGTGTCTTGTTGAGCAGGTATGGTGGTGACGTGAACGACGTCGGTCAACCAACCGATCGTCGGGTCGCTGAAATGGGCATTTTGGCCCCTAAGACGGGCAACTGGATACACCAACATACGGCTGAGTCTAGATCTGAGCACTCAGCCGATCTGGCTGACGGTCGTCGTTGAGGAGCTGGGATGGCTTCCATCGGTCGTCTGGAGAGCAAGACGGGCGGCGGTATATTCAGGCGGGCGGCTGAAAACTGATGGTGCGGAAAAGCCCGACGGCCAGCTCAGGTGAGAGCGGGCGGTCCGAAAGCCAAACGGCCGGCTCAGGTGAGACGTCCGGCTGAGAAACTATGATCAGAGAGGCGGCAAGCTCAACCGATCGAGTGAACAGTGAGGGAGGCGGCTAGGGTAAGCGAGGAGATGGGGGAGCGATCTTGCGTCCGGAGTGTTATATAGAGTAATGGATCAACGAGTCGATCGGTTGGACAGCAAACCGATCGGCTGGTCTGCCTCGGGCGCTAACATAAACTGTAAAGGACAGAGGCTGCATTCAAGGTTTACGGAATGGTCGGCGGACGAGTCGAGCGTCTGGAAATCCAACCGGTCATTTCACGGTCTCAAACTGAGCGTCTGGTAATGAGAACCAATCGGCTCGACAGAAGGAGCAAGGAAAAACAGAACGGAAAAACAAAAACAAGAAAACAAACAAGAAGGGGATATAGTGTTTGGTTGCCTCCAAACTAGCACCTTATTTTACGTCGTGGCTCGACCAAGATCAGATTAATTGGAATCTGGGGGAGGTGAAGGGTCAATGAGGTTCAGATCCTATAAGGGTGGAAATTTGGTTGAGTCAAAAGTGACAACATCTTCAGTGGTGATATATCTTTTAAGACGGTGCCCATTGACCTTAAACTCACCCAAAACTTTATCCCAGAGAAGAAAAGCGCCATGTGGATAAGCACACTTGACAATGTAGGGGTCATACCATCTCGACTTGAGTTTTCCAGGGAAAATTCATAATCTTGAATTAAAAACTAAAACTTGATCCCCTTCTCTAATGTCTTTGCGCTTGATGTGACCATCATGCCACATTTTGGTTCGATCCTTGTAGATTTTTGCGTTTTCATAGGCACTCATCCTAAGTTCATCAAGCTCATTCATTTGGAGAAAATGTTTCCCTCCAGCCATGGAAAGGTCAAAATTCAAACTTTTGATGGCTCAGCTTGCTTTTTGCTCTAGTTCTATTGGTAAGTGACATGACTTACCGTAGATCAGTCTAAAAGGGTGGTGTCAATGGGTGTTTTGTAGGCAGTACGATATGCCCACAGGGCGTCATTGATTTTTAACACCCAATCTTTCCTAGTTCGTCCAAAAGTTTTTTCTAAAATGGATTTGATTTATCTGTTGGATACTTCTACCTGCCCACTGATCTGAGGATGGTAAGGAGTGGCGACTTTGTGATAAACCCCATATTTTTTCAAAAGATCCTCAAAACGTTTCTCCAAAAAATGGGATCCCCCGTCAGAAATGACGGTGCGAGGGACTCCAAATCTAGGAAAAATGACATCTTTAAAGAGTCTCTTAACAGGTTTAGAGTCACATGTTTTAGTAGGTATGGCTTCAACCCACTTTGACACGTAATTGACTGCGATTAAAATGTAAGTAAACCCATAAGAAGGAAATGGGCCCATATAGTCGATTCCCCAGACATCAAAAATCTCTAATTCCTGCCAAGAGGTGAGAGGCATTTGGTCACGCTTGGATATATTACCCGTCCTTTGACGTTGGTCACATGAAAGCACATAATCATACGAGTTTTTGAAGATGGTGGGCCAAAAGAATCCACATTGTAGGACCTTTCTAGCCATTTTTTGGGAACTCATGTGACCACCATAGGGGCCAGAGTGACATTGTTCCAAAATGGTGATGCTTTCTTCGTGGGATACACAACGACGATATAAACCATCGGCGCAAAGTCGAAACAAATAAGGTTCATCCCAATAATAATTTTTCACATCATGTAAAAACTTAGCTTTAGAGTGTCCCGTATACTCGGGGTGCAATACACCTGCATCTAAATAGTTTACAAAATCAACAAACCAAGGAAATTGGGAGTCTACCTTGAGCAATTGGTCATCGGGTATGGATTCATTTATTGGGTTTTCATCAATGGGGTTATAGCTAAGTCTACTGAGGTGGTCAGCCACGACATTTTCAGATCCCTTTTTGTCTAGGATTTCTAGATCAAATTCATGCAATAACAAAATCCATCGTATAAGTCTAGGCTTGGCATCTTTCTTGGTCATGAGGTAGCGAATGGCTGCATGATCAGTGTAAACAACTACCTTTGAACCAACAAGATATGAGCAAAATTTATCGAAATCATAGACAATGGCTAGCATTTCTTTTTCAGTTACGGTGTAATTTGCTGAGTCTCATCTAAGGTCTTGGATGCATAATAAATGACATGGTGTTTTTTGTCAATTCGTTGTCCTAAAATGGCGCCTACAACAAAATCACTAGCATCGCACATGATTTCAAAGGGTAAGGTCCAGTCGGGAGCACAGATGATAGGAGTGGTGGTGAGAGCCTTTTTCAAACATAGAAAGCTCTCCATGCATGTCGTATCGAAATGGAAAGGCACCTCCTTTTGAAGAAGATTGGTGAGAGGTTTTGTGATTTTGGAAAAATCACGGATGAATCGCCGATAGAAACCGGCATGTCCTAAGAAGGCTCGTATGTCTTTGACTGAGGTTGGGGGAGGTAGCTTGGTGATGACCTCAATCTTAGCTTGGTCAACTTCAATGCCATGGTTGCTCACCTTATGGCCTAGAACAATACCCTCCTTGACCATGAAGTGACACTTCTCCCAATTAAGGACTAAGTGTGATTCAATACATCTATCAAGGACAAGGGAGAGGTTTTGAAGGTAGGAATCAAAACTGTCTCCATAGACAGATAAATCGTCCATGAACACTTCCATGACAGTTCCAGTTAACCCTGAAAAAATGACAGACATACATCTTTGAAAAGTGGTTGGTGCATTGCACAGGCCAAAGGGCATTCATCTAAAAGTGTATGTACCAAAAGGGCATATGAAAGTGGTCTTCTCTTGGTCTTCAGGATGAATGGGAATCTGATAAAAACCCGAGTAGCCATCTAAATAGCAAAAGTATTGTTGATGAGCTAAACGTTCAAGAACTTGATCGAAGAAGGGGAGAGGGAAGTGGTCTTTCCTAGTTTCTTTGTTGAGTTTCCTATAGTCAATGCACATCCTCCACCCTGTGACGGTACGGGTGGGGATGAGCTCATTCTTCTCATTCCTAATGATTGTAGTCCCACCCTTTTTGGGGATGACCTGGACAGGGTTGACCCAAGGAGAGTCAGAGATGGGGTAGATGATTCCTGCAGTCAAAAGTTTAATTACTTCAAGACGGACAACTTCCTTCATGTTTGGGTTGAGTTTCCTTTGCGGGTATCGGGAAGGTTTACTATTTTCAATCATTGGGATTTTGTGGATGCAAATGGATTGATCTATCCCAACTAAATCTATCATTTTGTACCCTAAAGCTATTTTTCGTTTCCTAAGTTCTCTCATAAGCATGTTTTCTTGTTCAATGGTAAGGTCTGAATTGATGATGACAGGGCATAATTGTTGTTCATCTAGAAATACATATTTCAGGCATATGGGGAGAGTCTTCATTTCCAGGGCCTTTGGCGGTTCAGGTCGTTCTTCTATGGTGGAGATCATTTTAAGGTCTTCAATCTCAGCACATGGGATTTCCTCAAAGTTGTCCAAATGAATCTTGAGTTGATTTGACGGTTCATTATCAAAATCACATTTGGTGGGGATGGTGAGAATAGTGTGTAGGGGATCATCAACTAATTCTCATTCTTGCCTTAATTGGGTTAATTCATCAATGCAATCAAGGAGGTAGACTTCTTCCTCAAGACTAGGTCCCCTCATGCTTTCAAACACCCTAAACTGTAGGGTTTGCTTCCCTAGCCTTAACAAAATGGTACCAGCTTCAACATCAATTAAGGCACGAGAAGTGGCTAAGAAGGGACGTCCGAAAATGAGAGGGTAGCGTAAATATTCCTTGATATCCATGATCACAAAATCACAAGGGACGTATGCATCATTTCCAACTTTAACTGGAATGTCTTCTATGATTCCCATGCATTTAGTTGTGGATGAGTCTGCCAGTTGGATGGTCATGGTTGTGGGTAACACGTCATTGAATCCTAGTCTTTTGCAAAGACTATATGGCATGATGGATATACTGGCTCCTAAATCTGCTAGGCCTTTTCTACAAGCATTGTCACCCAAGTAGCATCCTATTCCAAAAGAACTTGGATCCTTCTATTTTTTAGGCATCTTACTTAGGATAATGTCTGATGTGGTCCTAGCAAGTTTAACAGTCTCGTATTCTTTAGTAACATACTTCCTAGTCAAGAGAGATTTCATGTACTTGGACCAGGCGGGCATGTCTGCCAAAGCATCAAGGAAGGGAATGTCGACATGTATTTTTTTCATAGCATCCCTAAATTTCATGAAGCGGGCATCAAGTCTTGTTTGTTTGAGGCAGGCTTGATAGGGAGGTCGGGGTTTGTAAACTGGTTCTTCATCTTCCACTTGAGGGGTTTCAGGAACGGATGGTTTGGGTGTGGCTTCGGGTTCGATAACTACCATGTCCTCATCCTCAAATTCTAGAGGTGGGTCTAAAGATTTTCCTGGAGGGGGAAGGGTGTGCACCTTTCCCGAACGAGTAGAGACAACCTTGAGTTGTTTAGGATGTTTGGGGTTGTTTTCAGGCTGCCCTGCAAAGGTCCCAGTAGGAGGTTTTTGTTGGGTAAACAGACGGGCCAACTGTGCGTCAGTTGCCTTTTGATGGGCTTGTATGGCCACGAGGGTTTGTTCTATGCTAGCCAGGCTAGGATGACTTGGGGAGGAGGAGGGGGGCATTTTGAGGTGGCTGGGGAGGTTGAGGTTGGTTTAGATTTTGGGGTGGAAGGTTTAGGTTTTGGAATTGTTGGTAGTGTTGTCGATTTTGGTGATTTCCAAAATTTCTTTGATTGTTGTATGGGAATCCAGGTGGTGGTCGATTGTTACTTTGAGGGTAGGGAGGCCTTTCTTGAAGTTGGTTAGAGTTCTCGGCACCTGAAGGATTCCCGTATTGAAAACCAGGGTGGTTTCTAGGTTGGTTGGGATTGTAGTAACCTTGGCCTGGTATTGTATGAATCGAATTGAGGTCTTCTGGTTGTTGTCCTACTTCAGGTTGCATGGGCATGTTGTAGAGATATTGACAGTGGAGGGTGGTATGGTCGTGTCCTTGGCAAATACCACAAAGGGAATCCATGGCTTTTAGTTGTTGGTGTGATTCCCTAAGGGTGACCAAGGATGACTCTAACCGGTCTTGTTTTAAGGCAATTAATTTTAGGCTTTCTGCTATGCTTTGGATATCATTATTAACTTCTGCCTTGGCTACCTTAGGATTCCGCCAATCCCTCTTCTAGCCCTTGTTTCGGAAGCCTGTTTAACTACCTCCCATGCGCTAGTCAAACTTTGATGCATGAAATTTCCTCCATATGAGGAATCGAGAAAGAATTTGGTATCATCATCAACACCATGATAGAAAATCTGTATGAGTTGGGCTTGAGAGATATCATGGTGGGGGCACTTCCTAAGTAAGTCTTTGAACCTTTTCCAGACTTCACCTAAAGACTCTCCTGGGGACATAGAAAAATGAGTTATTTGACCCCTAAGTTCATAGGTGAGAGACGGGGGGTAAAATTTCTCCAGGAACTTGCTTTGTAGAACTTCCCATGTTGTGACATGTTCATCGCTCTCCATGGTGTTGTACCAGCTACTAGCTTGGTCAGAGAGGGAATACTTAAACAACCTAAGGCGAATGGCATCTTCAGAGACACACAGGAGTTTTTTCAAAGAACAAAGGTCAATGAACCTTTGAAGATGATCTTGGCAACTTTCCCCATTGTTGCCTGAAAAAGGGTTGGCTTGCATCATGGTGATCCATTGTGTTCGGATTTTGAATTGTGGAGCAATAATATTGGGGGGTATAACCGGATGTTGCGCATAGGCTGTTTTGGGAACAGAAAAGTCTTTTAATTGTTTTTGCCTTTCGGCTTCCCTCCTATCGGCTTCTATGGTTTCTTGCTCGACCCTAAAGGCTGCACACAAAGCGGCTTCTCTTTCCGCTTGTTCGGCTTGGATGAGATCTCTTTGAGCTGTGAGAGCTTGGTCGATCCTACGGGCAACTTCGTCTTCATTCATTCTCACTAGATTTTGACGGTTTAGACGATGAAAGGTCCTTTCTATTTCTGGATCAAACGGTTGGAAATCGTCGTTCGGGCGTCGCATGCACAATTAAAGCAGTTATTCGTGTGTAGAAAAAACGTACTGCCAGAATGGAAACTTGACGAAAAGAGGAGTACACTTCCGGAATGTTACTCGGAAGGCATGAAAAAAGGAAAAAAAAGTTTTTCAAAATTGTTTTGGGGTTCGAAAAAACAATCTGTTGTCCCTGGTAACGGTGCCAAATTGATAATCGTCATTTTGCAATATCAATCATTAAGATGGTTAATCCTAGAGTTTAAACCTTTTTTACTTTCGATTTTAAGGGTAGTATAGAAGGGTCGATCCCATAGGACAACTTTTTTAGAGATTGTTCTTAGAACCCAAAATTTGAAGAACTTTATTATTTTTTTTTTGGTATTTTTCTTTAGATTAAAGCAGAAAGTAAAAGTCAAGTTGGGGGTTTGATTGATTACACTAATGCAAGAAGAAATGCACTCAACAAGAATAAACATGCACAAGGAAAAATTAAGATGATTGTTAACACAAGCAAAACTATATGAATGAAAGACTAAGAATTAAATAAAACAAAGGATGCGGTGATTAAATCAAGAGATGGAAATTGAGGCTCGTAGGGGTTTTCACCACCTTAGCCTAGGCGATAACAACTAATTCTTAAACTACGATTCGATGAAGGTTTGCGAGTTTAAAAACTCATAAGAGATAAACTCCACATGAGCCCATTGGTCTTGGTGCTCATGCTTCCTAGTTTATCATCCTAAAAGACGAAAATCAATGGTCATATCAAAACGTCTATGTAATCGATTTTATTGTTCTAAATCTGGATTTCTATGGTCATTTCCATCCAGATTAACATGCGATTTGAAGATCAACCATTAATTAAAATCGATTACCATCTAGTCATTTAAGAAGAAGTCGTTAAAACCATGGCTAAGGGGTTATTCCCCTTGCCTCGATAGAAGTCTACTCACTCATTGAGAAAGAGGAGACGGAGGAACAAAGTACTGAAGCCATATTCTAGCCCAAAAATCAGGAGATTAATCCTTATGCTAGAGACAATGAAATGGTTTAGTTCTTTGTTCCTTGCTCCAGAATTAAAGAACGGAGAAAAGAAGATTAAGACTAAGGCGGAATGAAGAGACAAGAACAAGTACGAAAGAACTATGATTGAACTAAAATCTACTATATTGCATAATAAGAAGATGATTACAAGACTAATTGCTTCAGAATCCCAATACAAAGAAATCCAAGATGCCCCAGGAGGAGGAAATGCCCCTCCTTTTATAGGAGAAGAAGGAGGCACTTTTACAATTAGGTTGAGGGTTTTTTAGGCTGGCGGCTGGGATTTTGGGCTGTCTGCACGCCGCCAACTGACCGGTTCAGCTACGAACCGATCGGTTGGAAGGTTCTGGAGTGCGGCAGCCAATCGATCAGCTTCTGACCCTAATTAGGGTGGCAGCGCAGTCCAACCCACTCGGTGTCATTTCTTCTCATCAATGGAGCATCAGCCGAGCGGTTGGTTTCGGAATCGGGCAATCTCGGGCAGTCGTCTGATGAGAATAATGATCGACGCTTGAAGGCAAATCGAGCATTTTACTTTCCCAAATGATCGGGTCAACAAGGTGAGACGATCGGTTGACAACATCATTCGATCGGCTCAGGTCCTGAAACTGCAATAAAATGCACATGATTGTCAGATTTATGATAAAAATGAGAAAATATAAATTTGTGCAATTTCAAGCGATGATTGGAGTATTTCTATGTGACAAGCTTAATAATTCACAGAAAAGATGTGCTGAAATAGCACGCATCAACCTTCGGGTCTCCCTTAATTGGGGGTGATTGGGAGGCGGGGTCGTTACAATTGGTATCAGAGCATAGGTTCCTCACTTAATCTTTAATAATTATTAAATTTTACAAATTCTATAGAACCAAGGGAGTTATTAGAGGATTGTCTGAAAGATTGATGTGTCTAGAAAAGGATCATGTCCGGGGGCTGGAAATATTTTCCTCTGCACCGCTAGTCGGAATATGAGGACTCCTGGATTGTGTGACTGCCTGGCCGATGTCTTAGGATATGATTTGAAATAAGATACCTTTAGGACTCTCTCATCTTGTTCATCCCTTCTCAACTCAAATTCTATTAAGGACATTAAGGATTAGGGTTTCCTCTCTCCTCCTCACCCTCTTGAGGTATGGGTAAGGTTAATAAGGTCTAAGGAATCCTCCACCAAATTAATGAAAAGCATGTAAATAAGATGTCATGGACATAAGATTAATAGATTAAGCACAAACTAAAAAATAGATACATGCTTAGGTCGTATGACACGAGTTGTCATTGCCCTCAGGAGAGACCTGAGTATAGACCTCCTTGGTAAGAGGATGAGTAGAGAGAGTTAGTATTGGAGGTAGAGACCTCCATTAAAAGTAGAGACCTAGCACATCCTTCGAGGATGATGTTAACCCTAACCCTAAGTGAAGGTTAGAGAGAGAGATGACACGAAGAGTTAGATGTCATGGGAGACCAGGTGTTTGGATAGACATGCCTTGGGATGCCATATGAGCCAGGAGAGGTTAGATGACCCAGTGCTTTTAGCGACCCAACCCTGGAAAGGGTCGTGCATGTTAGGGTGAAGGATGGCTCCTTCATGGATGAAGTTAGAAGAGAACCTATAGAAACCCTATGGGCTTATGCAAGTAGGGGATAACATGCACCCAGAGTACGTCAGTAGTACGACAGTAGGTTGAAACCTTGGCCAGTAAGTACGATGGATAGCTTATGAGGTAAGCATAAATAACTAAGGATAACCTCGAGTAAACATAAGTTAAACATAGGCATCACCCATGTAGAAGTATGCTTGTAAGCTTGATCCAACTTCATGTAGTGAGGCTGGATGTGGAGTTAGATCTAGAGAGAGAAAGTAGGACCCAAGAAAGAAGGTTGGAAGCTTAGATTTTGAGACATGAGGAATAGTAGGGAGTTTAGGATGATGCGACCTAAGTGGATGATAGTGGTTGCCTTATGCTTGATCCCTGGAGGCTGATGATATCTTGGTTGCCTTTAGAGGAACCAAACCCTAGAGAAAGGATGATGCTTCTAGTGCCTATGGTATAAGTGGTTACATGATGGATGAGATAAAGAGTACTTTAGACCCTGAGGAGGTTTAAGTAACCAGTTGTGAGGCTTTATACCTAGTTGGTTGTCGTGAAAGAGGACTCAACTCCGAAGTGTTTGTCAAGTAGAAGGATCATGGAAGTACATGACATACCTTGGACATGCTTGATTCGTGGTTAAGAGATTGAGCATGCAGTCGGACACCCAGAGGTGAACCTAGGGTTCCTAGGCCTAAGAGGGGAAGCAGTGTATCCGATGCTCATGATGAGATTTGAGTCTCTATAGTTTCGAGCATGGTACTCCTCATGTGTAGAGGTAAAGGAAATCCCTTAAGTTAAGGGTATGTTTGATGAACCCCTCACAACTAATTTGGTCTAATGTTGAGGATGAAAACAAGTATGACCTAGCATGGTTTCGTAGGTGTCTGCTTGTGCCTTAGTAGCTTGCTAGGGATAAGCATGCTCATGTGGATGTATACCCTAAACATAAGGGCATTGGTGACTGTTGTTATCAAGGTATAGTTTCCTCCCATCCTGGGAGAGGGACCCTTTTGTAGGGTGTATACCAGTTTTGTTAAGGTTTCAGAGGATCTTGAGAAGCTAAGTGAAGAGTACATGGCATGAGAATGAACCTATAGACCCATAGATAACCATCTCTATGTGCATGTGGAGGTTTACCATGGAGGTAACTGGTATGGGGCATGACCAAGGTAGGCAGGTCACCATGATCCATGAGAAAGGATGAAAGACAACCCAAGAATGCAGAGAGAGATGATGAAGGATTGGGTAAGGTTCTAAGTTGAACATGTACTATGATATAATCCTAAGTCTATCCTAGGATCAGGTAGGGATAAGACTGATGGAAGTAGGAGTTGCCTAATTCCCTAGTTGCACATGACCATAGGGTCGGCAGGTAATAGCTATCATTGTCTGAAGGCCATGGGTTAGGAGATTGATCACCTTCATGAACTCATGAGACCCAAAGGACAGATGAGTAGGGCACTCTCTGGATGCATAAAGGAAAACGGGATGACCCCAAAAGTGTCGGCACCCTATAGACCTAGAGGAGATGACTAAGGATTGTGCTTGGACCAAATAAGTTCGAGACCAGTTTTCCATGGAAGTAATGTGGATATCAAGATGATGGCACGTTTCAACTTAGATTTGAAGGTGTACTGGTAATGTGGATTGTACCATCTCTACTCTTGGAATAGGAAGAACTATGTATTTGGATGGCCGCCAAATGCTTATTTCTTCTTGTTATGGGAGTGACAGATAGGACAGTACGCATGCCATACACCAAGGGTAAAGATGACGTGAGTTGGAACGTTGCTCTAAGAAATGAGGACAGAGATGATAATGTGTCCTGGTGGAGTGAATGATGCATGGACAGGTACAAACGATAAAAGTATTAAGATAATCACCTTGTAAGGATGTTCCTAGTAGAAGCTTTATGGAATTTGCAAGATATACAAGGTTGAGTTTGATCGCTAGGTGGATGAGCTCAGAGTTTCTTGATGAAGATAAAACTAGAGTTTGAGATGAGATGATAAGTATAATACATGGAGGTGTATGACCTCAACAATACTTAACACCTAAGGATAAGAAGTGGTAATGAATACTCTGGTTGATATATAGCTACCTAGTTTAGCTGGAAGCTAGAAGAAGTTGAGGTTATCAGGCTGACCTTCAGTTGAGAAAAAGAGATAAGTTTGGCTAACACCCAGATGTATCAATAGCGGTTAATCAAGTAAATGATTGTTTGGTTATCCAGTCAAGTCTGTGATATAATGAAAGGATGGTTGTCGAACCTCAGATGTACTTCTTTGGAAAGGAAAGTGATGAAACCCTGGTGAGAGTGGTTTAGGGTTTCTGAGGTATCGATCTTGAGGAATCATGACATACCGGAGATCATGGTTTTAAGATCACCAAACATCGTGATACTACAAAGATAGTAAGTGATAGTAGCACTTTGGCTGCTTGATGTGAGTTGCATGTAGCATGTGGCCATGCAAGACAAGGGTGAAGGACAAACACCAGTAACCTTGTGTTTTGACTTAGAGGTTAAAGAATCCTTGAGAGGGAATGGGAGTTCACCCACTATGGATGGTGGTAAGTCTCCCCTTGACCAAGAAGGTCAAGATGCAATATGGGTAATGGTAGATCACCTTACCTAGATGACATGAGAAAGAAAGGAGTATTGTCAAGAGACAGATTTTGTTGAACTACATAAGGGAGAGAGATGGTCCAATTACACCATGATGCGAGTTCAAAATTTTTGAGTATGACCTAAAGGTTCACTTCCATGAGGTGGAAGTAGAAACATGTAGAACTCGATGTTAGTACCGCTTATCACCCCTAACTAATAGTTGGTATGATCCAGACTAGTGGGTCTGAGGTGAGCAAGTGAGCTTGCTCAGGGTGATGCAAAGAGACAGTTCTTAAGATGTGATGTTAACCACCATAGCCTTTATCGGGATGAAAGAAGTTCTATAAGGAGGTTGTGTCGGTCACTACTTCATTAAGATGATGTTAGTGAAGGAGGCCTCGCGAAGGTCAGAAAAGAACCATAGTGTGTGCAGATGAAGTCACTTTGATCGTGCAATGGCTGAGAGAGAGCCCAGTAGTGACAGGAGTCATGAGCGGATGCAAAGCAGACTGACATGCAGTACACAGTGGGAGAATATGTGATGTGAAAATCCGACCCCTCTAAGCTACAGGTGAGAAAGTTGAGTCCCCGATATATGGGTCCATTTGAGATGGATTGGTGGAGATGGTTGTGTTTAGCCTTGCCCCTCAGGATAACATGATGAGTAATGTGTTCCATGAGTCCGATCTAGAGCACTATGTGAGGTACCCAAGCCATGCGATGAGCCTTGAACCTATTCAGCTTTTCAGAGGCTGAAATGTCCTGAGTCACCTATGAAGGTACAATATACCAAGGTAAGAAAGAATTCAGATGAAAGAATATGAGATGATGAATGTTCTTGGGAAGCACCATGGAAAGGGTGAAGCCACATGGGATCCCTAATGGACGTATGAAAGGCTTATCCTGAACCGTTTGTTTGCTTGATGGAATTTTGAGGACAAAATTCCTATAAGAGGGGAAGGATGTTACAACCCCAATTTTTGGGTTCAATTGGTGAGAAATGTAATTTCTCATAATAAAGATATTTGAACATATATTGATATAATTTATTTTGAATAAATGGATTTCGTTTACAATAGCCTTGATGGTTGTTTTGTGGGCTTTATTGGCTATTGGGCCCAATAACAAGGAAATAAAGAAAGAAATTTCAATTATTAAATTAGTAAATGAATAATTGATTTTTTTTTAGAAAAGAATAAGGTAGAAACCTCTAGAGGGCAAAGGAATGTAATCCAAGGATGAATTTCGTGCCCCTTAGGTTCCTTGGGTTCCAAGGAGTCCAAAATTGAAAAGATAATGCAATATGAAAGGAAAAGATCAATTAAGTATTTCTTTATTAAAAAAGAAATTGAAAGCAATGATAAAATGTGGGAAATAAGTGGAAAGAGGTATAATTGAGTTATCCTTTGTGGATTTTTGTATCCAAAGGATTCCTAATGTTAAAAGGAATTCCAATAAGGAAAATAAAAGAGAGATAAAGAGAAATCCTCAAAAAGAGATAGTTTAATAAAGAAAAAGTAAGATAATGAGAAAAAGGATGAAAGATAAGGAAAGAGGCTAAGGTATATCCCCAAGATGAGATTTCGAGCCATTAAGGTTCCTTGAGGGTCAAGGAACTCAGAATAATAATTTTATTGCAAGGAAAAGAGAAAATATGTGAGAAATATATATATAATTAAGTGATATCTTGCACCTAAACAAAAGGCATGATTTCTTTTAGATAATGAGCCTAATTTCGGCAGAGAGGTAGATAAAGTTATTATTAAGTTTCCCTCAAAGTTTGGGATTAATTGGACACTCGGTTTGGGAGATATGATTTTTGGAATATTTCCTAATGTGAAGAGGATAACATTAAATGTCACGAATTTCCAATTTGTTTGTAAATGATTTTCTTGGCGCGTGGAATCTGGGTCGTCAGATCTGAAATCTGACGGTGGCTGTTTGTCACCTACCTCAGCCAAGAAAGGAAAACAGAGCTCCGTTTTGTTAAATTTCCACTCGATTTTCTTGCAACTCAGTGGGTGTGTGGGACTAGAGATCTCTCCAGTAGATCTGAAGATGGAAAACATGTTGAATCATCCTAAGTTTTAGTATCTTTCGGCGAGTAATTTGAAAATCCCTAATCGTGTGGTGCTCCCCGACCGACCTGAGGAACCAGATCTATAAAAAGGGGGCTACCAACCCCTCTGCAAGATCAAAAGGCTATTGCCTAGGTGCTACACGACCTCAAATTCTCTCCTCCGCCTATAATTTCCTTTCTGATCTCGACCCCATAGCAGTTTGTGACCAGTGGCTTCCCTGGAGATGGGTCTTGCGGCCACGACGACGCTAACCACCACTGATGAATCGGAAGATGTCAGGAAGTTCACTGGAGTGAGGCGAAGGAAGAGAGATCCTTTCCTACCAAAGGGAGGGATGGGATCACAGGGTCAACTTCTGGGTTGACCACGGCAGGGAGCCAACTCGCGAATAGAGAGGTCGCAAGGTAGAAGATGAAGTAGCGGGAAAAGTCCACGCTACCCCTGAGTCCAATGCAGGAAGGGAGGGACAGATGGGTCTTTTAACCCTATTCCTCCGCCTCCACCTTGCTAGGACGAGCTGTAGAGTTGGTGGCTGGCCATTGGCCCATTTAGTCCGCGTGGATAAAAGGTAAAAGGTCCTTTTTCCTACTTGGCACGTTCTGATAGGCCCAAAATGATTTATTTTGTGAAATTTGTAAGAAATCGTAGGATTTTCCAATGGGTACATATAATATATCAATTTTGATCAGAAAAATACAAGGAACACATTAAAATTGGTTTGAGAACCTGAAACTATTCATATTTGCAAAAGTATCTTAATCTAATGAAAAGTGCTTATGTATTAGATTAAGAAACCCCAATTGAACATATTGGTTAAGTTCATAGTGTTTAATTGATGAAATTGAGTAATTACAACCTATAAAATAGCTAATGATGAACTTGAACCAGATCTAGATGTTTCTTGCATGTTTTAGGGTTTTATTCTAAATAAGAATGATTGAACACTTAGAAACCCTAATTATGTTTAGAAATTGGGTTTAATGTCTTAATCATGCTATTTTGGGATATAATAACCTGTGGAGAATAATAAGAAGGATTGAACTTGTTTAAGATGATATCATGCATGTTTTAGGGTTTTACACCTAGAACTGTTGTTTTAGGGTTTTGTGGATACAAATGAGGAAAGTTGTAAAAGATCTAAAAAGAACTCTAATGAAACCCTAATGTGGATTAGAAGCCCTAGAAAGTGAATCCAAGTCAATTAAAAAGAAATATTCTTGGTAAAGTGTAGTGAATAGGTTACGTATGCTTTTCAAGAATTCTGTGATTGTTGAACTACTTCTTGGATTACTTACTTGCTTGGAATCGTTATAAGCTTGTTGAATCTAAAAATTAGGTATGTGGTTAATTATGATTAATCGCATTAGTTTCCCAAGGGTTCCTGAATGTTTCCTCGCATTGAATGCAATCTAAATAGTTTGGATGCTCATACTACAATTATAAAGTCACTATGGCTATCACAGTTATATATACATGTGAATTCTCGCACCTACATGCCACCCTGATGGAAGATGCCATAAAGGTCAGGCCCAGGAGGGTAGACCAATGGGCACCATAAGAGGTGACCTCAGACACCAAGCTCAGGAATGAGAAGGTGGTCTATGATGCATGACTATGGAGCACCATGAGAGGTGACTCCCAGGCACCAAGCTCGGGATTGAGAAGGTGGCCTTAAGTCAATGGCAAAAGAGAAACCCTAGAGGGGTATGCCAGGGTTAGGGCAAAAGTGGTGGAGAATGACACATTGAAAATGTAAAGTGGCTTATTAAATAATTTGATTGTGATTATTAAATTGTTAGCCATATTTGCAAAATGTTTGGTTGTCCCCATATACTAGTATATTTTGATATACTGACCGTCGTTTTGTTTGTCAGTGTTTTAGGAACAACAATTGAAAGAACAAATAGTAAAGTGACACATTGTGGAAATAAGAAATAAAGTACAAGGAGGATTAGATAGAATAATTCGAGCTCTGGATAGATAAATTTCCAAAGTTTTCAAAGGTAAGTAAAGTTTAATTTTTATACCAAATTCCGGTTAGTTAGTAGAATTTCATAATTATTATTGATTATTTGTTGAACCTTTGATCTTGTTAATTGAATAACGGTCTTGACCTTCGGGTCTCCCTTAATTGGGGGTTATCGGGAGGCGGGTCGTTACAATATTTTACTTGTTTTGTTATGTTGTTGCACTGCTTTGAACCACTTACTGCTCCAAGTAAACTATTCTAGTAAATCTATATTGATTGAAAATCAGGTAAGTGTTAAAGTGCCTAACAACAAAACCATATATGAAAAATCAATCAATATATTAGTCTTTGTAACAGCCTCAACAGGATCATGACGAGACAAATAAGTACATTCTAAAATAAGAGGAAGCTTACATAAACAACAAAATTAAAATATAGCAATAATTGATGTTTGAGGATGTAATAGGGATGTCACCTACTAGTCGTTGGCAATAGAATGAAATCACTATATTGATTCATCAATGCATGGAGATCAATACCACCATAGGATGATACAATTGTTGCATTGATCCCAAGTTCAAACATTCTAGAACCTCATTCAATATTAATGACTTTCAAAATAGAAAGATGCTCATTAAACAACAACAACAACAACAACAACAATTGTTGGTATGTATGCCCGGAGAGCCAATCATGGGATGATTGGTGGGATACATTAAGATTGATTTGATAAACATAAAATGCAAGCTTCTAATTCTTTCTGATTCAGTCATATGAGATAATGATAGAACAGATTGAATGTCTAGAAAATGGCAGTACTCAATGATGTATGCTTTCAGGTTGAGGATCTGAATGATGAGATCATACGGATGCTAAGAGTTTGTACATTCTTATTATGTCCCTAGTTGGATGTCATTATGGAAGGTAGATAGACAAAAATGACACACAAGACTAGATTGTGGTGTTGGTTGATGATAGAATCTTTTTAGTCATGATATGGAGATATCAAACCAAACACATAAGTACTTGTTAGAGAACAAGTGTACCGGACAGACCCACCATGAGTTTGACACATGGAACCATGACATGGTAGTCACAGTCAGTTCTCACAGTGATGGTGGTGAGTGTGATTCTTTGACCTGAAATCACTACACTCAACACATGTCGTTGGGTACACTTTGACATCATCAAACGCAGTCCTGAAACATGGGTTGTTATAAAGGTGATGATTGGGTGGCTTTGACACATGGGGCTTTTGAGGGGTGAGTGATAGATATGGGATTTTTCCCTCCTAATAGACTTTGATATCCATGGCCACTTTATGAGTAGGATTGAGATAGGCATGCGCACGCATGTGTGAATCAGTATGTGATATTGATGCCATACATATCTCCTCCAATCTACTCTAAGATAAAGAAAGTGAATGAACGTTCACAAGATGACTGCTCCATGCCTTGAGTTCATTCGGGATATCAGTGACAAAGGAATTATACATTCATTGTAACACCATTCACGGATTGTAGGATTGAAAGTTGTTCTCCAACTTTCCTTTTCACTTGGGTAGCACGGATGTGTGACTAGGCACCTCTCTTTGCTTGTGAAGTAATAAGTGTTATGGACTTTCACTGCCAACATGAAATGGGCCTGCAGGGTCACACACATAGGATTTAACCTGGAATAGGAATTTATCCACAAATGATGTTTAGATTGATTACTAAAGAATTTTAGTATTTCAATTAAACGCTCAATCAATTAATAGCTCATTATCATAGTGTTCAAAGTGTTGGAGCGATTGATTAGAGTATCGGATTGATTGAAACTGCAATTGACTAATTTTGCACAGTCTGCACTCCCAACCGATCGGCTCATATGATGAACCGATCGGCTCAGCTTGGTGAACCAATCGGCTCAGCTTGGTGAACCGATCGGCTCAACTTGGTGAGTCAATCGGCTCAGGACAGGCTGAACCGACCAGTTCAAGGGTTGAATCGATAGGCTCAACTGGTCCAACCGAGCGAGTTGGGAAAGTCAAGTTGGCAAGAAATTTCTCTTCGTTTCACTTGTCCAATTTGATTGGAACAAGGATTGGTATTTGGATCAATTCGAAACAAAAGAGGAAAATTCAATCGGGAACTAACTAGGGTAGTGAACCGACCGGTTCAGAAGTGAACCGATCGGCTCAGGTGCCCCAACCGACCGATTCAGGTGTGAACCGATCGGCTCAGATCCCCAACCGATCGCTTCATGCTTGAAACAACCGGTTTAGTTGGCACAGTTGGTTGTTTTGTAGAAATTCTAGACTCTTCTACTCCTGCTTTAATCATGCATTGCCCGGGGTAAAGAACCTTGTCCCATGACCATCCTATATATAGGGGTATTGGGGGCTTCTCAGGTACAACAACTCAAATACTAGTTGCTCTGTAAAGTTTTCATTCTCTCTAGTTGTGGTAACTAGGAGAGCCCGAGCAAGTGCTACCCGATAAGGGAGGCACAGCAAGGGAAAGACAACGGTAGAAAGGAGATTGGTGGTAGGAGAGTGTGTCAGTGACTTGTATGTCGACAGGAGGGTATGACTCCTTCTGGTGCCTTGTGCGATAAGGCTATCGGAGTTCTAGGTAGTCCGTGTGGACTATTGTAGAGGCGGGAGACTTTTGCCGCTCAGAGGACATCTGTCAATCCTGACAATCCCGGTGAGACTAGGAGCTACACAGACACCATCCAATACCGGAGGTGAAGATCGCACAAGCCATGAGGTAACATTGTCGAGAAAGCCTCGGGACAAGGTATGTCTCTACAAACCATCTTTCCTACTGTATAGACGTTGACGCAATTCCTTTATACTGGGTTTGGGGAGAAGAATTTTTTTGTTTCCGCTACCTTCTCTGATTCCCCATAACCCAACAGTGGTATCAGAGCCATGTCAACTGCTCTATACTTTAGGATTATTGATGTGATCGATTTCGATTTGTCGCCTTTATTTATTGCATACGATGTGAATAAAATTGGTTTTGCATGTCCAATCCTAAATCCAAAAATCCCAATATACATATATGATATGTAATATGAATGCACTCAATACACGTCGCCCTTAAACGAGTTTTGTGGTGGATGTATAGTGTGGTTATGGCCAATAAACCCTATGTTTGTGTATGGTTGAATGTAGTTGCTTGCATCTCGGTCTGCGCACCGATTCCCTACCTCCATTTCTTGATGTAACTCAAGATAACTCGAGATTTCTTTCCTACCTCTACTCCCCTCTGAATGTAACTCGGGGTTTCTCCATTCAAATGTAAAATACGATAGATATTTTATTTCCTATTTGTCAAAGAACTATAGACAACTTGATGACAACTGAGACGATCAGTTCAAGGCATGAACCGATCAATTGGCATTCCAAACGACCGGTTCGAGGAACGAGATGAGCGGGTGGTGGCCCTGAGGAGATGCACGACGACCAGACGAACCGATCGATTGGAGGAGCCAATCGATCGGCTAGTTGCATCCAACCGACTAGCCTGGTGGTGAGCCGATCAATCATGGAGATGAGTTGATCAAACCCAGTAAAGGCAAAGCACAGAGTTCAGCTTGTACAGGTTGCATGTGATGTAGCCCTAGATGACCGCGATTCCTCTTGGCTCGAGGAATCACCTTAGGATGGCCATAATCATCACTTTTATCGTTTCACATGTTTTCTGTGGGATATAGCATGTATATGATATGTACTATATATTGTGGTGATTGGATATGTATATATACCTATAAAAACCAAATCCCTCATTAAATATTAAAGTTTTAGATGCCTTCCAAATGTGACACACGTGAAAAGCTTGATCGGCCAAGTGTTGGCACGCCCTAGAGTGGTGCACCATCTATCTCGTGGAAGCGTGAAGGATGAATATGTGGGTCTGCCCTAGCAGGGTGCATATTCATCATGTTGGCTTTGAGTCGGACTTAACATGGTGACCTAGATAGGATCTAGCACCTTGAGGCATGGAGGTGATCATGGCAAGGAGTTGCATATGACATCTTTCAAGAGTTACATATGATGCAATTGGAAAGAGTTAGGCCACCTGGAAGATCTAAGTTGTGGGTAACAGCCCTAGCTAGTCCATGACTCTGAGGATTTCAAGATCTTGCCCACTAGAATATTATACGTTGCAATCTTCTAAATTGATGGTGAGGGCTATCAATTTGAACAAAAATAGTGGGAGCGATAATTAATTAAAGTACTAATTATATCGTTAACTTTTCAAATTCATCAAATAAGTCAAAACTAAATTTTGGACTAAATTGCATATATTTCTGTTTGTAGTACAAATGGCAACAAACAACAATCACTTTTCATTGTGATCGGTCCTTGAAAAGGACAAGCTGAATGGGACTAACTTCCACAACTGGTTTAAGACATTGAGAATTGTTCTCACTCAAGAGCAAAAGCTCTATGTCCTGGATACTCCAACTCCAGAGGAACCTGCTCTTACCGCACCAAAGGCAGAAATGGATGCTTATAAAAAGCATTCTGAAGATGCCATTAATGCAAAGTGATTGATGTTGTGCTCCATGAACCACGAGTTGCAGAGACAACATGAGAACATGGGTGTCATTGAGATGATTCAGCATCTCAAGAACATGTACGAAGATCAAGCATGACAAGAGAGATATGATGTCTCCAGGGTATTGTTCAAGTGTGTCATGATAGAAGGAGATCTAGTTGGTCCTCACACACTCAAAATGATTGGGTATGTGGAGAACCTGACAAGATTGGGATTTCCCCTGAGCCAAGAGTTGGCTACTGACGTGATACTGCAATCATTGCCAGAATCCTATAGTCAGTTTGTGATGAACTACAACATGAACAACTTTGACAAGCCATTGACATAGTTGTTGGGCATGTTGAGGATAGTCGAGGTGCAAATGAAGAAGGACAAGCCTAAATATGTGATGATGATCAGCAACAAGAAAGGTAAGTCCAAGCACAAGGGAAAGGGCAAGGATAATAAAGGTTTTGATGCTAGCCAGCAGCCCAAGTCGTCTTCAACTCTCAAAGCCAAGGGAGGCATGACCAAGAGAGGCAATTGTCACCATTGTCAAAATCTAGGACATTGGAAAAGGAATTTTCCTCTCTATCTGGAAGAACTAAAGAAAAAGGAGGCGACGAACATCTCCACCTGAAGGTATCATGAAATAAACTTGTAACATTTTTTAGGTATATGATACCAAGATATAAAGTGTAAAGCACCCAATAAATGGGGCAAGTGTTTCCGCCATATATAGGAGTACTTTAGTTTACTTTCAGCCTTGAAGTCATGTAATAGAGTTATGAACTGCTATTTCATATTTTCCAATGGATAGAAATACCTTAATTTTTGCATATTGTATGACAATGATGGAAATTAATAAAGTTGATGTTTCAATCTTTGTGGAAATGCCTTGTTTATCTTGTGGTACTTGGTATGCATAAGATAAAATGATACCTAAAAGTTATTGATAACTCAAACAATCAAATTAGCATAAATCATGAGAAATTCATTTCTAGTTTCTATATGATGGATAAGTCTAGACTCTTTTTGGTTAGACAATCAGTAAGAGACATGAATCTCTTAGACATGATCAATCTTCACTAGTCATAGTGGGAGATTGATTATCATATTAGGTATAATACATGTGATGTATTTACATACCTATTGGACTTAATTCTAGTACTTCAAATAGTGTTTAGAGAAATACCAATATGAATATTTTGAAGTGTTCAAGAATATCATAGATGAAGTACGAATTTGGTAAAGTGTTAATTATTGATGAGATCAATGAATGAAATACTTGAACAAAATGTTTGAGATCCTTATGAGTGATTATGATAGTTATCATAGTGAGCTCGTGATTGAGGCATGGTGATGTATAAATCAAAAGGAGTCATAATCTAAGGAGTTAGAGGATGATTATCAAATAACTAATTTCTTCTTAAAATAAAGAATACCCCACACTAATAAAGGACATTAAGAATCACAAGGAGTTGTGAGTTCTTATATCCTTGACAGATACACCTCGATTATCTATATGATGAGTTGGTCATATGATGAGTCAACAATCTAGATGATATTGAGGAACCGGATTTTGAGTTATGTTTTATGACCATTACATCCTAAATGACTTCCATGTGAACCATAAGGTATGACCTTGATGGTAGCACCCATTGGGATGAAATCCATAAGTGTGAATGAGTCTTAAGCGTTAAGACACATGGATGACATTTTGAGAAGGATGATGCTTGTTGATTGTAACTTAATGACTAAGAGATTTGGCATACAGATACTAAAACTGCATGACTAAGAGATTTGGCATACAGATACTAAAACTGCATTCCTATGAGGAATAAAACAAGGATGTGTACGTGACACAACCTATAAGGTTTATGAATCCATTAATGCAAATGAAGTCTATAAGTTACAATGGACTAATCAATGTGATTGATTGAGTACAAGTAACTCAGAACTGTGATATTTACCTTGATAATATAGTCAAAGGGTTTGATTGATATGTCAAAGATAAAGAAGGGATCTGTAATTTAGTGGGAGCATATTCACATTCCACATGTTGATGTGAAATGGAAATGTTCTAGACTGGAAATCCAAAGTGGAAATTATCTTTAGGGAAGATAGAGATGTTTCCTATATAATAGGAATAGAGATCTATAAAGATAGTTCTTGAAATCCTCTTGACCTGAAATGAGAAAGCATACATTGGCAATCTATATTGAAGCATTCAGTGTGCACAGATTCAGTGGAAGAAAACTTGTCCATGTTACATGGAGTTAGTATCCCAAGGCCAAGTGTCCAATTCTTATGAAGAATGGGAACACTAAGAATAGATATGGATCTATCATGTATGTAATCATCCCATTATCTTGCATGTATGGTCATAGCAAGAATAAAATGCATTCATCATCTTGTATGTAGGACATGACAATATGATGTGCTCATCCTGATAACTCGTATGTGGGGCATGACGAGTGGATTTCTGTCTAGTTCCAGTAAGGGTTACTAGAATACCATAAGAACTTGATAAGTACTTGAGAAGTACTAGTTCTATGGAAATAAGGAAGGTTTCACTGTAAAGAGTTACACAGATGCGAACCTCCAAAAAGGATAGAAAATTAATCACAAAATATATATGAGATATACAAAAGTGAATGTTTATTGATAAATGGAAATGTTCTAATAAAGCCATTTAAAAGGAAAAGCTGAGTATCTGTGTGTTAGAGAACATTAGTGGATACTATATGGATCTGAAAGTTCATGAGATGAACTTATAGATATTCTGGTCATTAATGACAAATAAGGAGTGCTTGGTCATGCAATGTGGCTAAAGGTTAGCAAAGGAATACTAGATCACATATTACGACAACTCCATCTCATACGTGTGATGTACACTGAAGAGATGAGAGACATGTAATTACTATCGACTTTGGCAAGGTGTTTCCATAACTCACTGCGTAAGCACTAGAGCATAGTAACATGTGGGACATGTTTGAATATCACTATGAATATGATTCAAGGGTGATTGGCTCACATTGCAAGTGGGAGTTTGTTGGTATGTATGCCCTGAGAGCCAATCATGGGATGATTGGTGGGATACTTTAAGATTGATTTGATAAACATCAAAGGCAATCTTCCAATTATTTCTGGTTCAGTCATATGAGATAATGATAGAACATATTGAATGTCTAGAGAATGACAATACTCAATGACGTATGCTTTCAGGTTGAGGACCTGAACGATGAGATCATACAGATGCTAAGATTTTGTACATTCTTATTATGTCCCTAGTAATATGTTATTGTGGAAGGTAGATAGACAAAAATGGCACATAAGACTAGATTGTGGTGTTGGTCGATGACAAAATCTCGTTAGTCATGATATGGAGATATCAAACCAAACACATAGGTACTTGTTAGAGAACAAGTGTATCGGACAGACCCACTGTGAGTTTGACACATGGAACTATGACATGGTAGTCACAGTCAGTTCTCACAGTGATGGTGGTGAGTGTGATTCTTTGACCTGAAATCACTACAATTAACACATGTCTTTGGGTACACTTTGACGTCATCAAATGCAGTCTTGAAACATGGGTTGTTATAAAGGTGATGATTGGGTGGCTTTGACACATGGGGCTTTTGAGGGGTGAGTGATAGATATGGGATTTGTCCCTCCTAAGAGATTTTGATATCCATGGCCACTTGATGAGTAGGATGGAGATAGACATGTGCACGCATGCATGAATCAGTATGTGATATTGATGTCATACATATCTCCTCCAATCTACTCTGAGATCAAGAAAGTGAATGAACGTTGACAGGATGATTGTTCCATGCCATGAGTTCATTCCAGATATCAGTGACAAAGGAATTATACATTCGCTGTAACACTATTCACGGATTGTAGGATTGAAAGTTGTTCTCCAACTTTCCTTTTCACTTAGGTAGCACTGATGTGTGACTAGGCACCGCTCTTTGGTTGTGAAGTCATAAGTGTTATGGACTTTCACTGCCAATGTGAAATGGGCATGCAGGGTCACACACATAGGATTTAACCTGGAAGATGAGTTTATCCACAAATGATGTTTAGATTGATTACTAAAGGATTTTCATAGTTAATTAAATGCTCAATCAATTAATAGCTCAGTATCATAGTGCTCAAAGTGTTGGACCGATTGATTAGAGTATCAGATTGATTGAAACTGCAATTGACTGATTTTGCGCAGTCTGCACTCCCAACCGATCGGCTCAGCTTGGCGAACCGATCGACTCAGCTTGGTGAGTCAATTGACTCAGGACAGGCTGAACCGACCGGTTCAAGGGTTGAACCGATTGGCTCAACTGGTCCAACTGAGGGAGTTGGGAAAGTCAGGTTGGCAAGAAATTTCTCTTCATTTCACTTGTCCAATTTGATTGGAACAAGGATTGGTATTTGGATCAATTCGAAACAAAAGAGGAAAAGTCAATCGAGAACTAACTAGGGCAATGAACCGACCAGTTCATAAGTGAATCGATCGGCTCAGGTACCCCGACCGACCGGTTCAGGTGTGAACCGATCGTATCATGTCCCCAACTGATCGATTCATGCTTGAAACAATCAGTTCAGCTGGTGCAGTTAGTTGTTTTGTAGAATTCTAGACCCTTCTACTCCTGCTTTAATCTCGCATTGCTCGGGGTAGAGAACCCTATACCATGACCATCATATATATAGGGGTATTGGGGGCTTCTCAAGTACAACAACTCAGAATAGCAGTTGCTCTATGAAGTTGTCGTTCTCTCTGGTTGTGGTAACCAGGAGCACCCGAGCAAGTGCTACCCGATAAGGGAGGCACAACAAGGGAAAGACAATTGTAGAAAGGTGACTGGTGGCAGGAGAGTGTGTCGGTGACTAGTACGTCGATAGGATGGTACGACTCCTTTCGGTGCCTTATGCGACAAGGTGATCGGAATTCCTGGTGGTCCGTGTAGACTACTATAGAGGCAAGAGACTTCTGCCGCTCGGAGGACAACTGTCAATCCTGACAATCTCGGTGAGACTAGGAGCTCCACAGACACCATCCAAGATCGGAGGTGAAGACCATGCAAGCCACGAGGTAACGTCACCGAGAAAGCCTCAGGACAAGGTATGTCTCTACAAACCATCTTTCCTACTGTATAGACGTTGATGTGATTCCTTTATACTTGGTTCGGGGAGAAGAATTTTTTTTGTTTTCGCTGCCTTGTCTAATTCCCCATAACCCAATAGTGGTATCAGAGCCACGTCAACTGCTCTATACTTTAGGATTATCGATGTGATCTATTTTGGTTTGTCACCTTTATTTATTGCATACTATGCGAATAAAATTGGCTTTATGCATGTCCAATCCTACATCCATAAATCCCAATATACATATATGATATGTAATATGAATGCACTCGTTACGCGTCGCCCTTAAACGAGTTTTGTGGTAGTTGTATAGTGTGGTTATGGCCAATAAATCCTATGTATGTCTATGGTTTAATGTGGTTGCTTGCATCGTGGTCTGCGCATTGATTCCCTACCTCATTTTCTTGATGTAACTCGAGATAACTCAAGATTTATTTCCTACCTCTACTCCCCCCGAATGTAACTCAGGGTTTCTCCATTCAAATGTAAAATAGGATAGATCTTTTATTTCCTATTTTGTCAAAGAACGGCGGACAACCTGACGACAACTGAGACGATTAGTTCAAGGCGTGAACCGATAGGTTGGCGTTCTAGACGACCAGTTCGAGGAACGATATGAGTGGGTGGTGGCCCTGAGGAGATGCACGATGACCAGATGAACCGATTGCTTGGAGGAGCCAATCGATCCGCTAGTGGCACCCAACCGACCGGCCTGATGGAAAGCCGATCAATCATGGAGATGAGTTGATCAAACCCAGTAAAGGCAAAGCACAGAGTTCATGTTGTACAGGTTGCATGTGATGTAGACCTAGATGACCGTGATTCCTCTTGGCTCGAGGAATCACATTAGGATGGCCATAATCATTTCTTTTATCGTTTCACATGTTTTCTGTGGGATATAGCATTTATATGATACATACTATATATTGTGGTGATTGGATATGTATATGTACCTATAAAAACCAAATCCCTCATTAAATATTAAAGTTTTAGATGCCTTCCAAATGAGAAACACGTGAAAAGATTGATCGGCCAAGTGTGGGCATGCCCTAGCATGGTGCACCGTCTATCTTGTGGAAGCATTAAGGATGAATATGTGGGTCTACCCTAGCATGGTGCATATTCATCGTGTTGGCTTTGGGTCAGACTTAACAAGGTGACCTAGATAGGATCTAGCACCTTGAGGCATGGAGGTGATCATGGCAAGGAGTTGCATATTACATCTTTCAAGAGTTTCATTTGATGCAATTGGTAAGAGTTGCCTACTTGGAAGATCTAAGTTGTGGGTGACAGCCCTAGCTGGTCCATGACTCAAAGGATTTCAGGATCTTGCCCACTAGAAGATTGTACGCTGCAATCTTCCAAATTGATGGTGAGGGTTTCAATTTGAACAAAAATAGTGGGAGCGATAATTAATTAAAGTCCTAATTATATCGTTAAATTTCAAATCAATCAAATAAGTCAAAACTAAATTTTGGAATAAATTGCATATATTTCCTTTTGTAGTATAAATGGCAACAAACAACAATCACTTTTCATTACGATCGGTCCTTAAAAAGGACAAGCTGAATGGGACTAACTTCCACGACTGGTTAAGGACATTGAGAATTGTTCTCACTCAAGAGCGAAAGCTCTATGTCCTGGATACTCTAGCTCCAGAGGAACCTGCTCTTACCGCACCAAAGGCAGAAAGGGATGCTTATAAAAAGCATTCTAAAGATGACATTGATCCAAAGTACTTGATGTTGTTCTCCATGAACCATGAGTTGTAGAGACAACATGAGAACATGGGTGTCATTGAGATGATTCAGCATCTCAAGAACATGTATGAAGATCAAGCACGGCAAGAGAGATATGATGTCTCTAGGGCGTTGTTCAAGTGTGTCATGAGAGAAGGATATCCATTTGGTCCTCACACGCTCAAAATGATTGGGTATGTAGAGAACCTGACAAGACTAGGATTTCCCCTGAGCAACCAGTTGGATACTGACGTGATACTACAATCATTGTCAGAATCCTATAGTCAGTTTCTGATGAACTACAACATGAACAACTTTGACAAGCCATTGACAGAGTTGTTGGGCATGTTGAGGACAGTCGAGGCACAAATGAATAAGGACAAGCCTAAATTTGTGATGATGATCAACAACAAGAAAGGCAAGTCCAAACACAAGGGCAAGGGAAAGGCTAAGAAAGGTTCTGATGCTAGCCAGCAGCCCAAGTCATCTTCAACTCTCAAAGCCAAGGGAGTCGTGACCAAGAGAGGCAATTGTCACCATTGTCAAAAGCTAGGACATTGGAAAAGGAATTGTCCTCTCTATCTGGAAGAACCATAGAAGAAGGAGGCGACAGACGTCTCCACCTGAAGGTGTCATGAAATAAACTTATAACATTTTTTAGGTATATGATACCAAGATATAGAGTGTAAAGCACCCAATAAATGGGGCAAGTGTTGCTGCCATAGATAGGAGTACTTTAGTTTATTTTCAGCCTTGAAGGCATGTAATAGAGTTATGAACTGCTATTTCATATTTGCCAATGGATAGAAACACCTTAATTTTTGCATATTGTATGACAATGATGGCAATTAATAAAGTTGATGTTTCAATCTTTGTGGCAATGCCTTGTTTATCTTGTGGTACTTGGTATGCATACGATAAAATGATACCTAAAAGTTATTGATAACTCAAACAATCAAATTAGCATAAATCATGAGAAATTCATTTCTAGTTTCCATATGATGGATAAGTCTAGACTCTTTTTGGTTAGAGAACCAGTAAGAGACATGAATCTCTTGGACATGATCAATCTTCACTAGTCATAGTGGGAGATTGATTATCTTATTAGGTATAATACATGTGATGTATTTACATACCTATTGGACTTAATGCTAGTACTTCAAACAATGTTTAGAGAAATAACAATATGAATATTTTGAAGTGTTCAAGAATATCATAGATGAAGTACAAATTTGGTAAAGTGTTAATTCTTGATGAGATCAATGAATGAAATACTTGAACCAAATGTTTGAGATCCTTATGAGTGATTATGATAGTGTATCATAGTGAGCTCGTGATTAAGGCATGGTGATGTCTAAATCAAAAGGAGTCATACTCTAAGGAGTTATAGGATGATTATCAAATAACTAATTTCTTCTTAAAATAAAAAATACCCCACACTAATAAAGGACATTAAGAATCACAAGGAGTTGTGAGTTCTTATATCCTTGACAGATACACCTTGATTATCTATATGATGATTTGGTCATATGATGAGTCAACAATCTAGATGATATTGAGAAACTGGATTTTGAGTTATGGTTTATGACCATTACATCCTAAATAACTTCCATGTGAACTATAAGGTATGACCTTGATGGTAGCACCCATTGGGATGAAATCCATAAGTGAGAATGACTCTTAAGCATTAAGACACATGGATGACATTTTTCGAAGGATGATGCTTGTTGATTGCAACTTAATGACTCATAGATTTGTCATACGGATACTAACACCACATTCCTATGAGGAATAAAACAAGGATGTGTATGTGACACAACCTATAAGGTTTATGAATCCATTAATGCAAATGAAGTCCATAAGTTACAATGGACTAATCAATGTGATTGATTGAGTACAAGAAACTCAGAACTGTGATCTTTACTTTGATAATATAGTCAAAGGGTTTGATTGATATGTCAAAGATAAAGAAGGGATCTATGATTTAGTGGGAGCATATTCACATTCCACATGTTGATATGTTGATGTGAAATGAAAATGTTCTAGACTAGAAATCTAAAGTGGAAATTATCTTTAGGGAAGATAGAGACGTTTCCTATGTAATAGGAATAGAGATCTATAAAGATAGTTCTCAAAAACCTCTTGACCTGAAAAGAGAAAGCATACATTGGCAATCTATACTGAAGGGTTTAGTGTGCACAGATTCAGTGGGAGAAAACTTGTCCATGTTACATGGAGTTAGTATCCCAAGGCCAAGTGTCCAATTCTTATGAAGAATGGTAACACTAAGAATAGATATGGATTTATCATGTATGTAATCATCCCATTATCTTACATGTATGGTCATAGCAAGAATAAAATACATTCATCATCTTGTATGTAGGACATGACAATATGATGTGCTCACCTTGATAACTCGTATGTGGGACATGACGAGTGGATGTCTGTCTAGTTCCAGTAAGGGTTACTGGAATACCATAAGAACTTGATAAGTACTTGAGAAGTACTAGTTCTATGAAAATAAGGAAGGGTTCACTGTAAAGAGTTACACTGATGTGAACTTCCGAAAAGGATAGAAAATTAGTCGCAAAATATATATGAGATATATAAAAGTGAATGTTTGTTGATAAATGGAAACGTTCTAATAAATTCGTTTAAAAGGAAAAGTTGAGTATCCGTGTGTTAGAGAACATTAGTGGATACTATATGGATCTGAAAGTTCATGAGATGAACTTATAAATATTCTGGTCATTGATGACAAATAAGGAGTGCTTGGTCATGCAATGTGGCTAAAGGTTATCAAAGGAATACTAGATCACATATTACGACAACTCCATCTCATATGTATGATGTACAGTGAAGAGATGAGAGACATGCAGTTAATACCGACTTTGGCAAGGGGTTGCCATAACTCACTGCGTAAGCACTAGAGCATAGTAACATGTGGGACATGTTTGAATATCACTATGAATATGATTTGAGGGTGATTGGCTCACAGTGCAAGTGGGAGTCTGTTGGTATGTATGCCCTAAGAGCCAATCATGGGATGATTGGTAGGATACATTAAGATTGATTTGATAAACATCAAAGGCAAGCTTCCAATTCTTTTTGGTTCAGTCATATGAGATAATGATAGAACAAATTGAATGTCTAGAGAATGACAATACTCAATGATGTATGCTTTTAGGTTGAGGACCTGAACGATGAGATCATACAGATGCTAAGAGTTTGTATATTCTTATTATGTCCCTAGTCAGATGTCATTGTGGAAGGTAGATAGACAACAATGACACACACGACTAGATTGTGGTGTTAGTTGATGATAGAATCTCATTAGTCATGATATGGAGATATCAAACCAAAGACATAGGTACTTGTTAGAGAACAAATGTACCGGACAGACCCACCATGAGTTTGACACATGGAACCATGACATGGTAGTCACAGTCAGTTCTCACAGTGATGGTGGTGAGTGTGATTCTTTGACCTGAAATCACTACACTCAACACATGTCATTGGGTACACTTTGACATCATCAAACACAGTCATGAAACATGGGTTGTTATAAAGGTGATGATTGGGTAGCTTTGACACATGGGGCTTTTGAGGGGTGAGTGATAGATATGGGATTTATCCCTCCTAAGAGATTTTGATATCCATGGCAACTTGATGAGTAGGATTGATATAGGCGTGCATGCATGTGTGAATCGTTATGTGATATTGATGTCATACATATCTCCTCCAATCTACTCTGAGATCAAGAAAGTGAATGAACGTTGACAGGATGATTGTTCCATGCCTTGAGTTCATTCGGGATATCAGTGACAAAGGAATTATACATACGATGTAACACCATTCACAGATTGCAGGATTGAAAGTTGTTCTCCAACTTTCCTTTTCACTTGGGTAGCATTGATGTGCGACTAAGCACCGCTCTTTGCTTGTGAAGTCATCAGTGTTATGGACTTTTACTGCCAACGTGAAATGGGCCTGCAGGGTCACACACATAGGATTTAACCTGGAAGAGGAGTTTATCCACAAATGATGTTTAGCTTGATTACTAAAGGATTTTAGTAGTTCAATTAAACGCTCAATCAATTAATAGCTCAGTATCGTAGTGTTCAAAGTGTTGGACCGATTGATTAGAGTATCAAATTGATTGAAACTGCAATTGACTGATTTTGTGCAGTCTACATTCCCAACCGATCGGCTCATATGATGAACCGATCAGCTCAGCTTGGTGAACCAATCGGTTCAGGTTGGTGAGTCAATCGGCTCAGGACAGGCTGAACCGACCAGTTCAAGGGTTGAACAGATTAGCTCAACTAGTCCAACCGAGCGAGTTGGGAAAGTCAGATTGGCAAGATATTTCTCTTCGTTTCACTTATCCAATTTGATTGGAACAAGGATTGGTATTTGGATCAATTCGAAACAAAAGAGGAAAAGTCAATCAAGAACTGACCAGGGCAGTGAACCTACCGGTTCAGAAGTGAAGCGATCGGCTCAGGTGCGTGCTCCAACTGACTGGTTCAGGTGTGAACCGATCGGCTCAGGTCCCCAACTGATCGGTTCATGCTTGAAACGATCGGTTCAGCTGGTGCAGTTGGTTGTTTTGTAGAAATTTCGGACCCTTCTACTCCTGCTTTAATACCGCATTGTCTAGGGTAGAGAACCCTATCCCATGACCATCATATATATAGGGGTATTGGGGGCTTCTTAGGTACAATAACTCAGAACACCAGTTGCTCTATAAAGTTTTCGTTCTCTCTGGTTGTGGTAACCAGGAGAGTTCGAGCAAGTGCTACCCGATAAGGGAGGCACAACAAGGGAAAGACAATTGCAGAAAGGTGACTGGTGGCAGGAGAGTGTGTCGGTGACTAGTACACTGACAGGAGGGTACAAATCCTTCTGGTGCCTTGTGCGACAAGGTGATCAGAGTTCCAAGTGGTTCGTGTGGACTACTGCAGAGGCAGGAGACTTCTGCTGCTCGAAGGACGACTGTCAATCCCGACAATCCCGGTGAGACCAGGAGTTGCACAGACATCGTTCAAGACTGGAGGTGAAGACCACACAAGCCACGAGGTAGCGTCGTCAAGCAAGCTTCGGGACAAGGTATGTCTCTACAAACCATCTTTCCTACTGTATAGACATTGACGCGATTCCTTTATACTGGGTTCGGGGAGAAGATTTTTTTTCCACTGCCTTCTATGATTCCCCATAACCCAATAGTGGTATCAGAGCCACGTCAACTGCTCTATACTTTAGGATTATCGATGTGATCGATTTTGGTTTGTCGCCTTTATTTATTGCATACGATATGAATAAAATTGGCTTTATGCATGTCCAATCCTAAATCCACAAATCCCAATATACATATATGATATGTAATATGAATGCACTCGATACGAGTCACCCTTAAACGAGTTTTGTGGTGGATGTATAGCGTGGTTATGGTCAATAAATCCTATGTCTATGCATGGTTGAATGTGGTTGCTTGCATCTCGGTCTGCGCACTGATTCCCTACCTCCTTTTCTTGATGTAACTCAAGATAACTCAAGATTTCTTTCCTACCTCTACTCCCCCCGAATGTAACTTGGGGTTTCTCCATTCAAATATAAAATAGGATAGATCTTTTATTTCCTATTTTTCCAAAGAAGGCGGACAACCTGACGACAACTGAGACGATCGGTTCAAGGAATGAACCGATCGATTGGCATTCCAAACGACCGGTTCGAGGAACGAGATGAGCTGGTGGTGGCCCCGAGGAGATGTGCGGCGACCAGATGAACCGATCGGTTGGAGGAGCCAATTTATCGGCTGGTGGCACCCAAACGAACGGCCTGATGGCAAGCCGATCAATCATGGAGATGAGTTGATCAAACCCAGTAAAGGCAAAGCACAGAGTTCATCTTGTACAAGTTGCATGTGATGTAGACCTGGATGACTATGATTCCTCTTGGCTCGAGGAATCACATTAGGATGGTCATAATCATTACTTTTATCGTTTAGCATGTTTTATGTGGGATATAGCATGTATATGATACATACTATATATTGTGGTGATTGGATATGTATATGTACCTATAAAAACCAAATCCCTCATTAAATATTAAAGTTTTAGATGCCTTCCAAATGCAACACACGTGAAAATATTGATTGTCCAAGTATGGGCACGCCCTAGCGTGGTGCACCGTCTATCTCGTAGAAGCGTGAAGGATGAATATGTGGGTCTGCCCTAGCAGGGTGCATATTCATCGTGTTGGATTTGGGTCGGACTTAACAAGGTGACCTAAATAGGATCTAGCACCTTGAGGCATGGAGGTGATCATGGCAAGGAGTTGCATATGATGCAATTGGCAAGAGTTGCCTACCTGGAAGATCTAAGTTGTGGGTGACAAACCTAGCTAGTCCATGACTCAGAGGATTTCAGGATCTTTCCCACTAGAAGATAGTACGTTGTAATCTTCCGAATTGATGGTGAGGGCTATCCATTTGAACAAAAATAGTGGGAGCGATAATTAATTAAAGTCCTAATTATATCATTAACTTTTCAAACCAATCAAAAAAGTCAAAATCAAATTTTGGACTAAATTGCATATATTTCCTTTTGTAGTACAAATGGCAACAAACAACAATCACTTTTCATTGTGATCGGTCCTTGAAAAGGACAAGCTGAATGGGACTAACTTCCATGACTGGTTTAGGACATTGAAAATTGTTCTCACTGAAGAGCAAAAGCTCTATGTCTTGGATACTCCAGCTCCAGAGGAACCTGCTCTTACCGCACCAAAGGCATAAATGGATGCTTATAAAAAGCGTTCTGAAGATGCCATTGATGCAAAGTGCTTGATGTTGTGCTCCACGAACCACGAGTTGCAGAGACAACATGAGAACATGAGTGTCATTGAGATGATTCAACATCTCAAGAACATGTATGAAGATCAAGTACGGCAAGAGAGATATGATGTCTCCAGGGCGTTGTTCAAGTGTGTCATGATAGAAGGAGATCCAGTTGGTCCTCACATGCTCAAAATGATTGGGTATGTGGAGAACCTGACAAGAATGGGATTTCCCCTGAGCCAAGAGTTGGCTACTGACGCGATACTGCAACCATTGCCAGAATCCTATAGTCAGTTTGTGATGAACTACAACATGAACAACTTTGACAAGCCATTGATAGAGTTGTTGGGCATGTTGAGGATAGCCGAGGCACTAATGAAGATGGACAAGCCTAAATCTATGATGATGATTAGCAACAAGAAAGGCAAGTCCAAACACAAGGGCAAGGGCAAGGCTAAGAAAGGTTCTGATGCTAGCCAGCAGCCCAAGTCGTCTTCAACTCTCAAAGCCAAGGGAGGTGTGACCAAGAGAGGCAATTGTCACCATTGTCAAAAGCCAGGACATTGGAAAAGGAATTGTCCTCTCTATCTGGAAGAACTAAATAAGAAGGAGGCGACGGACGTCTCCACCTGAAGGTGTCATGAAATAAACTTGTACCATTTTTGAGGTATATGATACCAAGATATAGAGTGTAAAGCACCCAATAAATGGGGCAAGTGTTTCTGCCATAGATAGGAGTACTTTAGTTTATTTTCAGCCTTGAAGGCATGAAATAGAGTTATGAACTGCTATTTCATATTTGCCAATGGATAGAAACACCTTAATTTTTGCATGTTATATGACAATGATGGCAATTAATAAAGTTGATGTTTCAATCTTTGTGGCAATGCCTTGTTTATCTTGTGGTACTTGGTATGCATAAGATAAAATGATACCTAAAATTTATTAATAACTCAAATGATCAAATTAGCATAAATAATGAGAAATTCATTTCTAGCTTCCATATGATGGATAAGTCTAGACTCTTTTTGGTTAGAGAACCAGTAAGAGGCATGAATCTCTTGGACATGATCAATCTTTACTAGTCATAGTGGGAGATTGATTATCCTATTAGGTATAATACATGTGATGTGTTTACATACCTATTGGACTTAATGCTAGTACTTCAAACAATGTTTAGAGAAATACCAATATGAATATTTTGAAGTGTTCAAGAATATCATAGATGAAGTATAAATTTTGTAAAGTGTTAATTCTTGATGAGATCAATGAATGAAATACTTGAACCAAATGTTTGAGATCCTTATGAGTGATTATGATAGTGTATCATAGTGAGCTCATGATGAAGGCATGGTGATGTCTAAATCAAAAGGAGTCATACTCTAAAGAGTTAGAGGATGATTATCAAATAACTAATTTCTTCTTAAAATAAAGAATACCCCACACTAATAAAGGACATTAAGAATCACAAGGAGTTGTGAGTTCTTATATCCTTGACAGATACACCTCGATTATCTATATGATGAGTTGGTCATATGATGAGTCAAAAATCTAGATGATATTGAGGAACCAGATTTCGAGTTATGGTATATGACCATTACATCCTAAATGACTTCCATGTGAACCATAAGGTATGACCTTGATGGTAGCACCCATTGGGATGAAATCCATAAGTGTGAATGAGTCTTAAGCATTAAGATACATGGATGACGTTTTGAGAAGGATGATGCTTGTTGATTGCAACTTAATGACTAAGAGATTTGGCATATGGATACTAAAACCGCATTCCTATGAGGAATAAAACAAGAATATACGTGACACAACCTATAAGGTTTATGAATCCATTAATGCAAATGAAGTCTATAAGTTACAATGGACTAATGAATGTGATTGATTGAGTACAAGCAACTCAGAACTGTGATCTTTACTTTGATAATATAGTCAAAGGGTTTAATTGATATGTCAAAGATAAAGAAGGGATCTGTGATTTAGTGGGAGCATATTCACATTCCACATGTTGATGTGAAATGGAAATGTTCTAGACTGGAAATCCAAAGTGGAAATTATCTTTAGGGAAGATAGAGACGTTTCCTATGTAATAAGAATAGAGATCTATAGAGATAGTTCTTGAAAACCTCTTGACCTAAAAAGAGAAAGCATACATTGGCAATATATACTGAAGGGTTCAGTGTGCACAGATTCAATGGGAGAAAACTTGTCCATGTTACATGGAGTTAGTATCCCAAGGCCAAGTGTCCAATTCTTATGAAGAATGGGAACACTAAGAATAGATATGGATCTATCATGTATGTAATCATCCCATCATCTTGCATGTATGGTCATAGCAAGAATAAAATGCATTCATCATCTTGTATGTAGGAAATGACAATATGATGTGCTCATCCTGATAACTCATATGTGGGACATGACAAGTGGATGTCTGTCTAGTTCTAGTAAGGGTTACTAGAATACCATAAGAACTTGATAAGTACTTGAGAAGTACTAGTTCTATGGAAATAAGGAAGGGTTCACTGTAAAGAGTTACACTGCTGGAGACTTCCGAAAAGGACAGAAAATTAATCGCAAAATATATATGAGATATATAAAAGTGAATGTTTGTTGATAAATGGAAACGTTCTAATAAAGCCATTTAAAAGGAAAAGACGAGTATCTGTGTGTTATAGAACATTAGTGGATACTATATGAATCTGAAAGTTCATGAGATGAACTTATAGATATTCTAGTCATTGATGCCAAATAAGGAGTGCTTGGTCATGCAATGTGGCTAAAGGTTAGCAAAGGAATACTAGATCACATATTACGGCAACTCCATCTCATACGTATGATGTACAATGAAGATATGAGAGACATGTAGTTAATATTGACTTTGGCAAGGTGTTGTTGTGGCATCCAACTCACAAAAACAATATTTACTTAAGCGGAAGTGAATAATTTGCAGCGGATTACTGAAAATCACTAAAAATTAAAACTTTTTACAAAGAGATCCACACATAAGAAACCTCTTTCATAAAGAACCAAATTATACATTTACATCATGGTTCATAAGTACATAAATTGTATCATCTTTTCTCGAGGATTACAACATCAGCTGCCCTAGTAAAATTATATACAGACAACATAAGAACCTCGAGGCATCAAGCCAAAAATCTCATATCGGTTCATTAAAACACTAACTATAAACTCCGAGGACCTAAGAGTACAAAGACGACACATAGGACTACTATCTATACAAAACTTGGAAGCCATTGCCTCCACCTGAGTTATCACTGTTGTCCCTGTTGCTGCTGCTGCTTTTCCCTTACTATAGGGTTCCTACTTCTTATTCTGCGTTTACCTAAAAAGTTGGATCCCTCGAGGGTGAGACAATTGTAAATTGCCCCAGTGGGAAATATAACTCTCCGCCAAGACATTGTTATAGCAGTTTATTATAATAAAACTGGGCAGGAGTTCTTATGGATTAACATCAATATTAATCATTGAATGAACAGAGTAACATAATCTCCTTTCCTAAGGAGAGCATTACATTTATCCATGACAGAATCATAATTCATCCTTCTACTTGCAATGAGTATAAAGAGATATGAATAACATTTATCAACTAGAGATTCATAAAAGAAATGTAATATCAGCCAATGAATTTCCGTATTCAATCCTTAAGCAAACATGCTATACGGCTGATTACATTTTACAATCACACTTATGCCCTGAGGAGATGAGGTCTACCGCTCATACTCCAACTAACCATTGTGGAGTCAAAATCGGTGCCATACAAGGTCAATGGTAGAGCCGACTACCAAGACCTCCCTTATCTTGGTCAGTACGAGATCAAATGTAGGACATCTTGTGTCTCTGCTAAATAGCTTTCTAGGGTATACTGGAAACTTCACTATTAGAATTACAGTGGTGTGTTGCACTCTCTTCGCAATCGTGAGATTTCTTGTTTATCTCCATCGATCCGGCATTAATATTATTGGGAGATGTGTACTGCATCTGTCCCAATCATCGGGAGATTCTTGGTACATCCATCCCGGTACAATAATGAAGGATTGAGAGGTTTAATGTTTACCTTTCCTCAATTCCCTCATTAGGACGTCAGGATAAATTCGCCCATTGCCCCCACATATTCAAAATATGCATTCCGAATTTTGCCGCGGAGCACCCATTTCACCATCCAACAAGTTCTGATATTGGTGGTTATATGGCTAGGGCTCTACATGATATGATTTCACTTGATTAATTAAGTACATTAGCATATTCTTTTAGCATAAGTCAAGTTCTCAAACATAACTTATTCAGACAAATGTTATAAAGAAACATGTACTATCTTCATCAATCATTTCTCAGTCTTTATAAGACATTGGGATCTCAGTCCCTCATTTCATTTCTTTGAAAGTTCCCATCCCTCAACAACATCATTATTGTACTTATCAATTTTGGGCATTCATACCCTTAATTCATCACTATCACTGTTACCTCTTGTTAGGTAACTATTACCTCCAGGTCCTCAGACTGAGGTATACATAATACTTGTTATACAAGTATCTCACATGGCTCACAAGGCCTATTAATTGTTTTATCACATTTCACTAGGCAACAACTTACTCATGGAATTCATAAGGTCCATTCACATTTTGTTACTTTTACTAAGCAACAACAACATTAGGCACATAAGGCCATTCAACATATTTATTATATGAATGACATAGCTCAAATCTGGCTATGTTCATCATCTCATGATGTCTACATGATTAATAGACATGATAACAGTCATGTAAATCATCTATCACATTATATTAAACAATAGTACACCACCATCCTTTATCAGGAGTAGGGTTATCTATCAAATAGGGCTTTTCATTCCCTTTACTCAAAATTAGGGTTAGGGTTTCCCATCTTACATTAATTAGGGTTTCATGCTCACATTATTAGTTCAACCCTAACATATTTCTCCACACCTCTTGAAGCATTCAAAGATATCATAAGTATTTGCTTATGATCACTATTCTCATCATATATCATTAATGATCATCAATTCAAGGTATGAGTTCATTTCTCATCCTTATCATGGTATGATTACATCATACTCATTGATTTGACTTAACCCCATTCTCAAGGTATATTAGTCAACATTTATCAAAGTACATTGAGTTCATTACATCTTTATTGTAACAATTACATATCACATACTCCATGTGTTTCTTATCCAAGAATATTGGATTACAACTTCAACAAGGTATGTCTACACTGAAATGCTGAATGTGATATCTATCATGTCTTGATGTATCACTTTCTTCTCATTTCCGTCTTTCTTAAGTTAATCTACTAACCTTGTATTAAGGTATTTCCCTCTTAATACTTTATCCACTAACTTGTCACTTTCATCATATGGTGCACAGATTACACCTTAAATTTGTTCCACTATCTTTAATGATGTGGACTTATCCAATGGTTAGGCAGTGTTGAATATAGGATAAACCATTATCCATCACTTTAGATATTTCAACTCTTAGGATGTTATCCACATCATTATTTAGTATAGCATACTTCATTCCTAAAAGTTTCATATCCTCATCATTGTAAGGTGTATAGGGTTGTTACACATGCATGAAATGAGATATATAATGATCTAGGCATCATCTTGTCCCTTAGACCCTTACTCATTATAGTATCAACATTATCATTCATATAGTTCATCAACTTTACCCTTGATTGTAATAACCACATCCTACTTTATTATATTGGCCATTATACCATCACTATGGTTGCATATATCATTATATGGCATCACCCTGGATTTAAGTTTCTCATAATATCATTACATCAAGGTCTTACATAACATCATTCTAATTTAGGGATTTTCATGGCATTACTCTAGATCAGGGTTTCTCATTCAATAACCCACAATTAGGGTTTACTATTCATTCCAACTAAGGTTTCTCATAACACCACTCTCAATTAGGGTTTCTCATGGATTCACCCTCAATTAGGGTTTCACATGGATTCACCCTCAATTAGGGTTTCACATGGTTTCACCTTCAATTAGGGTTTCTCATGAAATTACCCAGAATTTGGATTTCCCATATTATCATCCTAGTTTAGAGTCACAACATTACCCTTGATTTGGGTTATATCTAATATTGCCCTAGATTTAGGTTAGAGCTCAACAACCTCCTTGATTAGGGTTTCATATTAAGGATCATACCCTAATTACTTAATCATTCATGTTGAAGGTGTTGAGACTTATCCATTCCATGATTATCATTCATGTAGGAAGTCCTCTCTCTCTCATCCTCTATAAGATAATACTACTTCAGGTTTGATTAGACTAAATCAACTTAACTTGAAAGAAGAATTGACACTTAATCCATTATGTCATTTCTTTCATAACCATTAAAGATTAATTATCCAAAGGGTACTAATCACCATGTCTCATTAAGGGTATAATTATTATAATCACCCTTGGTTCACATCATGTAATGTTCAATTAAATAATTGACCCGTACTCACTTTAAGTGTTCATTCGGTTTGGTTGATTAACTTCCAAACGATCTTAGTCTCTTAAACTTGAAACGGTCTTGACCAATTAGACCTCAAACGGTCTTGGTCTAAGGGTTTGAAACCATTTGGTAAAGGTGGTGCTTGAAACCGTTTGCTAAAGCAAGTACTTGAAACCGTTTGCTAAAGCAAGTACTTGAAACCGTTTGCTAAAGCACTCATGAGATCGATTGGGCCTCAAACGGTTTGGGATTGTTTGGTCCCAAAAGGCCTTGAGACCGTTTGGTCCAAACCTTCTCAAAACCGATTGGACCAAAGATGGTCTCAACCACTCAAATTGATTTAGGGTTTCCAAGATTGATTCCTTCATTGATTGAATTCATATGATCACTCATCAATTGAACCTAACACCATACTTCTATTGATCTTAATAGACCATCCTTCAACTTATTTAACCCTCAATTAATCACCAATTAGGGTTTTGAATCAATTGGATTAGAGATTGAAATCGATGAACCTTCAATATTAGTCATTGTATTATTAATTACTTTGAAACTATTGGACCATCATTCAAATTGGACATGACCTAACCTCAAACGGTCTTGAGGTCGTTTGGATGGCCTCCAAACGGTCTTGAGACTGTTTGCCCATCCCATCATCAAAATCCATGACATCCAATTAGGGTTTGGATCATTGGATTGATCATCAAATCAACACTTAATTGCAAATCAGTTTGGTATCTTTGGATCTTCAAATACCCAACCATGCTCAACCCTAGACCTCCAAATGGTCTTGGGTGATCCTCAAACGGTCTTGAGACTGTTTGGGTGATTCCCAAACGGTTTTGAAACCGTTTGGGCTAATCAACCCAAAGTTCCAAATCAATCAATTCCAAAATCAACACTTAACCCGATTAGGGTTTGGTGATTGATGGTCCTTCAACTAATGAACCAATTGAAACTAATCAATTACATTTAGTAGGTCATTAACCATCAAAATTATCAACAATTTTCCAAATGGTCAACCTTGGTCAACAGCCTCAAACGGTTTTGAAACCGTTTGCCCTTAAACGGTTTTGAAACCGTTTGCTCCCAAACAGTTTGGGGAACCATTTGAGCAACTATATGTAAACCGTTTGCCTTTGATATTTGGTGAGGTGTATGCTTATGATGATGTCATCATCATCAAGCTCTAAACTCAAGAAACCTTCTATGATTTTCATGGTGGTTTCGTCAATCAACCAAAACAAATTTCGGAAATATGAAAAGGATCATTAATTGATAAGGAATTGATTGAAATAACAATATTAAGGGTTCAAGTTATAAAACCCGCCTCCAATTGAGCTCCAAATCTCCAAACTCATGGAAAAAATGGTGTATGAAGCTTTTTCAACTCCCCCTAGGCTCGTCCTCAAGCTTTTGGTTGAAAAGATTGGCTAGGATTGAAGAGGAGATCGAAATAAGAAGAAATCAATGATTTATTTTCGATTTCCACCATGGAACCAAGGTAAAAAGGGGTCAAGAACCTTACCAACAGGTTGGGGGTCGTCCTCCTGATCCTCCCTAGCTCCCTTGGTCGGTTTCCAAGCAAGGAGAATAAGTGGAAACGGAAAAGCCTTTCATTTGGCTTGGGAAGGGTCTTTTTATAAAAATTTAATGAGAGAGAAAATGCCTTATTAAAAATCATTTAATTCCAAACTTTTGCCACCACTTCCTCCTTGGTTTCGTGCATACAAAGGAGTCTCTATCCCCACAAATCTCCCTTCCATTATCCAAGAATTAAGGGAAAAGAAATTAAGCACCTTAACCCTTATAATAAGAATATCCATATTTGAGTGGAAATTCTTTTTCTTATAATAATGGTGAGTGGAATTTTCACCTCCTTGGGATATTTCGTGATCCTTGCAAAGCTCAAGGATGTCCACACACATCTGAATCCAACCATATTAATTTTAGTTGAAGTCCCTTCAATTATTTTATTTATTTTTGCATTGAATTGAATTAGGGTTTCAATTAGGCTTAAATCTTGATTATTTTAATATCAAGATTCTCTCTCCTCCAACTTAATTCTAATGAGGCACCCCTCTCATTTTATTTGCTCTAAATGATGTCAAGAAACATTAGGGACCTTATTGAAGTGGTAATTTTTATATTGAACCCTAGGTTTTTGGTAAATTGCACTTTACACCAAAACTAGGTTTTAATGCACATACATGGTTTTATCATCTCTTTCTTGGTACTCAGGCTTTCATAAGCAATTCATCTGCATCATCTTCATTCCTATGATGCTTCAACATATGAGGAACATATTATTATGTAACATTTGCAAGTTAACCCCTTAACTTGGGTAATTTGCACATTAGTCCAAAATAAGCAAACATTGCTTCAACATTATTCAAATAGGACCAAAATTGAAACATAAGCTCCTATTGAGCGTTAATTACTTTTCACCAAATAAAATTAAGGGTTTAATTATATTTCTTAAGCAAAACTTCTAGGGTTAAGGCATAACCCATGTTAGAGATGTTATAGTTGCCATAACTCACTGCGTAAGCACTAGAGCATAGCAACATGTGGGACATGTTTGAAGATCACTATGAATATGATTCAAGGGTGATTGGCTCACAGTGCAAGTGGGAGTCTGTTGGTATGTATGTCCTGAGAGCCAATCATGGGATGATTCGTGGGATACATTAAGATTGATTTGATAAAAATCAAAGGCAAGCTTCCAATTCATTCTGGTTCAGTCATATGAGATAATGATAGAATAGATCGAATGTCTAGAGAATGACAATACTCAATGACGTATGCTTTCAGGTTGAGGACCTGAACGATGAGATCATACAGATGCTAAGAGTTTTTACATTCTTATTATGTCCCTAGTCAGATGTCATTGTGGAAGGTTGATAGACAACAATGACACACAAGACTAGATTGTGGTGTTGGTTGATGATAGAATCTCGTTAGTCATGATATGGAGATATTAAACCAAACACATAGGTACTTGTTAGAGAACAAGTGTACCAGACAGACCCACCGTGAGTTTGACACATGGAACCATGACATGGTAGTTGTAACATCCCTGACCTGGGTTATGAGTTAACCCTAGGTGTTTTGCCTAAATATGTAATTAAATCTTTGTGATTAACTATGAGCATGTAATTAAGTTCTCAGAAACATATATCTCAATATTTGCTCCTTTTTATTTAAAGTAGTAGCATTGTTTTGATATACAGAGACCTATGTGCAATTTACCCAGTTAAAAGGGTTAGCTTGCAATTTGCACTTGATGAGATGTTCCTCTGATGTTGAGACATCATGAGAAATCTTTTTAGCAAAGTTTGAGGGATTTCCCAAGCTAAGGCACCAAGGTGCAGCTGTGGAAGCAATCCCGGTGCTTGAAACCCTAGTTTGGGGTAAAATGCAATTTACCCAAATTAAGGGATAAAAATTGTAAAATATGTCATCTAATGTATCTTTTAGACTCTTGCCATCATTTAGAGAAGAAATGATGAGGAAGTCACCTCAATTGAATTATCAAGTTATGAGATATACCTTGTGAGTGAATAATCAGGGTATATGTGCAATGTTTCTCTATGTATGTACCTCATTATTAGCTTGCTCCCCTTTACCTTCTTTTCCTAAGACCTTAAGAGAAGGTTTGTCCTTAGAATAAAGAGGAAGGGACGATCAAGTAAAGAAGGAGGGACCTAGTTGGAATTATGGACAACTTATGTATTAATATTGAAAATCCTACCCCATGTATATAAGCTCTCCTTCCCTTAGTTGCAAGGGAACTTACCCTTCGTTCCCTTACTGTTTCATTTCACCAAAGACGACCAAGGACTGCCTTGGAGCTAAGGAGGACGAACAAGGGGTGCAAGGTAGGTTTAAACCCCTCTTCTTGCCTAATTCCATGGTTAGAATTCGAATTCAAGGTCAGCTTCATGGCTAATTCTCGAAACCCTATCTTTCTAGCCATCTCTTTTCATCCTTCCTTGGAGTTTTCACCTTGGCCAACCTGTAAGAATTCAAGGACGTCATTAGAGCTTGGAGCTTGAAAGCTTGGAGCTCAAGAAGCAAGCTTTAGGCGGGTTTTATAACTCTAAACCCATGCTTTACTATATGCATCCTTTATATGCGGTTAGATAATAGTCCTTCATGTTCCTTACTGTTCTTTGCTATTTTACAAGAAAACCCATGGGATATTCGTACTGTTCTTGAGCTAGGAGATGAAGGCGTGATTTCCAAGAAAAACCCACCACTTTTATTTTCCTTAAACGGTCCTAACAGTTTGCTCTCTCGGACTCAAGACCGCGAGGTGAGCAAACGGTCTCGAGACCGCGACAGGGCAAACGGTCTCAAGACCGTTTGGACCCGTTGACCGAGCGTGGACCGTATAAGAAATCTGTTCCTAATTATATAGGCTAATTACCCTCAACATTTGGGAGACTAACTCCAAAGGAATCGGGAGATATGACCTTTTTAAGTCACAACTTTAAATGAATTAATTGCTGATTTTCAAACGGTCTGAAATTGCCTTTTTGGGCAAACGGTCTCAAGACCGTGTAAGGTCGTTGACTAAGCATTGACCGTATGAGATTACTGTTCAAAATTATGTTAATTAACAACTCACCAAGTTTGATGGTCTAATTCCAAACGGGATAAGAGTTGAAGGGTGAATACTAGGGCTAACCCTAGGTAAAATCAGTACTGAATTTATGGTGACCTAATTAGGGTTTTTAGGGTTGATTGACCTAAACGGTCTCAAGACCGTTTGGGGGTCACCAAACGGTCTCAAGACCGCGAGGGCAATCAACCAAGACCGTTTGGAGGTCTGGGGTCAAGATTTGTTGACCAATTGAAGGTACTTTTACACCAATGTACATTGCAATTAAATATTGATATAATCATCAACTCAATTTGTTCAACCTTGATGAATTTCCACTAGAATCCAAAAATTGGATGGGCAAACGGTCTCAAGACCGTTTGGAACTCATCCAAATGGTCTCAAGACCGAGAGGACAATCACCCAAGACCGTTTGAAGGTCTAGGGTTGAGTAATTTGACCAATTGAGGACCCAATTGCAAATAAGTTATCAATTTAATCAAAATTCTGTTTTGTGGTTCAATCATGGTTCAACCCCTATCAAATCACCTTATACTTTGATGAAATCTTGGGCAAACGGTCTTAAGACCATGTGGGGTCCACCCACATTACCTCAAGACCGTTTGGGCCAAGTTTGGGCCCATTTGGAGCTCAATTGAAGGGTTCAACCTTGTGTTGATGCACATTGTTGAGTGTTGATGGGTGAACATTGATAGACCCTAATTGAATCGATTTCAATCCTACTTGGTCAACAATTGAGGGTCAATTGGTTGACCAATTGGTCAAGCATAATCTTGATTAACCCAATCCATAGGTGGTCAACATAGATTGGACCTTTTGAAGGCTTCAACATCGTTTGACATTATTGGTTGCACCTTTGAGCCTTGTTGAAGGACCAAGCGGCTGAGACCATGAGAGCCTCGCGGTCTCAAGACCGTGAGAGGGCTCGCGGTCTCAAGACCGTGAGGGGTCTCACGGTCTCAAGACCGAGAGGAGGCTCGTGGTCTCAAGACCGTGAAGGGCCTCGCGGTCCTGAGGTCAAACTAGCTAAACGGTCAACACCTCTTCGCGGACTCAACATCAAATTGATCTTCGCGGTCTCAACATTAACTTGAACCAATGGAAGGCTTCGCGGTCTTGAACCCCTTGAAGAGGCTCGCGGTCTTGAAGCCTAAGGGGGCTCGCGGTCTTGGAGTTAGAAGGAGGCTCGCGGTCTTGGAAAGTCAAAGTGGGCAAACGGTCAACACTTTCAACCGATCTAAATTCAATTGATGATTAATGATTGAAATCAATCAATGTGATTCAAGGTTGACTTCATTAAATAAAATGATGATATAAATGGTTCAATGTTGCCCTAATCAAACCCTAATGACAACCAAGGATATTAAGGGGTTATTTGACTAAGGTTTTGACCATAATGATGATCAATGGGGTGAATTACCAATATACCCCTGAAGGGTCAATTAAGTTATACCTTGCTCAATTCAAACCCTAATTACATGAGAATGATGTTTTTAGTCATAATGACTCTATCCAACTTGATCTAGTCTAATGTTACCATCAACCATTAGTATGATGATAGAGAGAGTACTCTAGAGAGAGAAAGTACCCTAGAGAGAGAAAGTAACTCTAATCACATAATGATGATGTTTTTGGCTATGTTAGCCTATGATGCCTCAATCCAACCTGTTTTAGAGTGATGTTGACATCACCTAACATTATGATGAGAGAGAAAGTACTTCTAGAGAGAGAAAGTACTTCTAGAGAGAGAAAGTACCCTTTTTAAGTAGAAACTCAAGTAAAGCATCTCCAATGCACATAAGTGAGCATAATTAGGGTATGGTCCACCCGTGTGAGGACATAGAAACCCTAATTATAATAAATGATGAACTCTTAACTAATCTAAGAGCATCAATGAAGATGTTACTCATACATGATGATGTTATGAGTTTAATTCACCTTGATGTGAATAGTAAACCCTAATTCAAGGGTGATGACATGTAATGTGAATAGTAAACCCTAATTCAAGGGTAAATGGCATGCTTTTGAGCAATAAACTCTATTTGATTTAAATTAAAGATTTAACTCTTATGACAAGAGTAGGAAGTACATTCCTTATTGTTGCATTACCTTTATCAGATGTATTAACCATGCAGGCTCTGATATGAAGGTAATCATATCCAGGTATGGATGTTGATGTTATATTCATTAAAGGCATGTTGTTAGCCTTATGCATAAGTAAAGTAATCTGATGCCTTGCCAGTGGCATCCTATGCTGATAATGGGCTATGAGAGCCATGAATACCATCAAGGTCATGCCTTAGAGATGACTTGTGATGAGGATAATGAGAAATAATGATTGATATGAGTTAGGCCGGATACATTTAGTATTCTTCTTTTATAGCTGCTATGCTACTGTTATTGTTTGAAGAACAATGTATGCTGTTAAAGAATACTGAATGTACCTAACTAATCAAGTATAATGTAGAGCCCTGATCATAGATCCATCATTGTCAGAAATTAAGTGATGGTGAAACAGGTTTTCCTTAGGGAACTCCTGGAGCACATACTTTTGAGTATGTGGGGTACATGGATGTGTAGAACCTTACATCCTAGTGTAGGAAAGTGATGTAGATGTGGAATCCATCCATCCTTCACTATAGTTCCATACCGTATCAGTGGTAGGTAAACATGAAACCTCCTGATGACGAAGAAAGCACAGATATCCGTATCAGTGGTAGGTAAATATGAAACCTCCTGATGACGAAGAGAGTACAGAACGCCACTGTGACTCTAGAATAGTGAAGGACCAGTTTACCCTGGTGAGTTATAGTAGTAGAGACACGAGATGTCCTACAAGTGATCCTCTTACTGACTGAGGAAGGTGAAGGTCATGAGAATCCGGCTCTCTTAATGACCTATGTATGATACTGATGCGGCTTCTCAGCGATCAGTTGGAGTATGAGTGGTAAGCCTCATCTCCACGGGGCATAATGTTGTTTGTAAAACATAATCAACCATGTAGTATAACTTGTTAGAGATGACTTCAAGTTAGTTGATTGATGTTACATTGCAATAATGTTGATATTCTCCATATCTCCAAAATTGTAGAGATCTTGTTATACCTGCAACTGTTATAGAATGCCTTGAAGGCTTTACTGTTTAAAATAATCTTTGATGTTATAATAAAGCTTCTGGCGAAGAGTTATAACTCTCGCTGGGACAATTATGTATAATTGTCTCACCCCGTAGGCTTCAACTTTTTAGGTGGACGTCAGAGACGAAGGAACCAACCTACAGGAGACCAGTCTCAGCAGCAGCAGCACCAGGGGCAGCAGTAATCTCAGGTGGAGTTTTTTCCTGCCATGTGGTGTAGTTAGAGTCAGTCCTATGTGTCCTCTGTACTCTCAGGTCTTGGAGTCTTTTGTTTAGTGATCTTGAGATTTTGTATCTTGATGTATATAATTACTCAAGAAGTAATTATCCTGAGATGTAAACAGTTTACCTCACTTTATGAAAGAAGCTTTTATGGATCCAAGCTCTTGTCTCGAAAAGCTTTAATTTTCCGTGATTTTTGTCTTCCGCTGATTACCGATTCGCTTCCGCTAAGTTTTAATCGTGTTTATGTCATGGTTTGGAGATCAGAGCCCACAACTAGTGGTATCAGAGCTCCAGGTTCAGTTGAGTCTACAGAGGCATAGGACTTAGGATGTTGAGTCTACCTTTAGTACTCCTTCCTCATCTAATAGAATCTTCTGTTCCTCAGGAGAAGAAGATACATAAGAATGTCAGAACATCGTGATGAGCATGTGGCAGAAAGTAGTGCTAGTGCACCTCGAGGCGGTGCAAGAGTTCCGAGAATAGAACAACCTGCACCTGAGTTGCCAAGAGAGCCACCCCAGTTCGACCCAGCTGACATGAGTGATCCAGCTGTACAGACGATGTTCGGGCAGTTCATGACTACCATGACACATATAACCGATAGGATGCCCATTCCTACACCTAGGGCACCTGTCCAGCCTGAAGCACAAGGTATCGGTAAGACATTCGAACGACTTCGTCGTGTCGGAGCTACCGAGTACTTCGGAACTGCCGACCCTGCAGATGCTGATTTATGGTTGACAGAGTTGGAGAAGGCTTTCAGGATTCTTATGATTCCAGAAGCTAAGAAGGTTAGACATGCTGTCTATCTTCTCAAAGGCAGTGCTGGTCACTGGTGGAACATGGAAGAGCAGAAGAGACCTGGAGTAGAGTTCTCATGGGAAGAGTTTCATCAGGAATTTATCAATAGATATTTTCCAAAGACCTTCCTAGATGAGAAGATCTCTCAGTTTGAAAAACTAAGGCAGGGTATCATGAACATTAGTGAATATGAAGCTAAGTTCATGGAGTTGTTGCGGTTCTTTCTGCACATGGCTGCTACGGATGAGGAAAGAATCAGAAGATTCGAAAAGGGTTTGAATTCTGATATGTCAACCCCCGTGTCTGCCTTAGAAAACAGAGAGAGATTCTCTACCTTCGTTGAGTCAGTCCGAAGGATAGAGAGATCTGTATTTGAGAAAAGACAAACCCATAAAAGATATCCACAGTTCCAGGGTTCTTCATCTAGGGATTCCAAGAAACCTAGATTCTCTGCACCTAACCCCCCACCACCCAGATCGAGTTTTCAAACTCAATGGACACCAAGCAGAGGTAGAGGACAGAGTCAACCACTTCAAGGGACACACAGTTCTGCATCAGTGTCAGTTACTGGACCACCCAGACCACAACAACAGGAGAGGAGTTGCTACAACTGTGGTAAGGTGGGACACTTGATGAAGGATTGCCGTTCTAGGCCTGTCGGTGTGACACAACAACCCCCGAGACAGAATCAACAGGGATCTCAGAATAGACAACATCAAGGAGCAGCTCGAGGACGTGGACAAGCGTCTCAAGCTGGATCATCAGCACCACCTCAACACCAGGCGACTGCGAGGTTCTATGCTATGAACCCACCTGAGGCAGTGGTCAATCCACGGGTAGTGGCAGGTCAGATGAAACTTTTATATTCTGATATGTCTATATCCTATGATGTATCTGTTCTGATTGATCCGGGTGCTACGCACTCTTTCATCACTCGTGAAATGATTCGTAACTGCAATGTGACTGTTAGTCATAGAGCAGATAGTTTGTTGTTAGAGACTCCGTTGAGTGGGTCTGCCGTTTTGCAGGAGGTATGTTCTCCCTGCATCCTTTTCTTTTCTGACCATCACATTCAAGTGGATCTTATACCACTTGATATGCAGGGATTTGATATAATCCTTGGGATGGATACCTTAGAAAGGTATAGAGTTGTCTTGGATTGTGAGTCCAAGTTGGCTGTGTTTGCTGATGAAAGCAACACATGGATCTTTCAAGGTGAAAGAAAGATTCTGCCCACCTGTCTTGTGTCAGCTATGGTTGCTGATAAGCTGTTGAGGCAAGGATGTTATGCATTCTTAGCCCATGTGGTAGATGTTACCAAGGAAAGTTCCAATCCTGCTGAAGTTCCCATAGTCAGGGAATTCGAGGATGTGTTTCCTGAAGAACTTCCTGGTATACCACCACCTCGGGAAATTGATTTTGAAATTAATCTGATCCCAGATACGAAACCCATAGCTCAAACTCCGTATAGGATGGCGCCTGCCGAGATGGCAGAACTCAAGAAACAGCTTCAAGAGCTACTTGAGAGAGGTTTTATCCGACCGAGTACTTCACCTTGGGGTGCTCCGGTCTTGTTTGTTAAAGAAGAAAGATATAAGTCTTGTGAAAGTCCTATGGAACCATCGTGGTATTGAAGAAGCCACTTGGGAGTTAGAGGATGAGATGAGAAGGAAGTATCCTGCCCTTTTCTCTTAGTATGTTTTATCAATTTCAGGGACAAAATCCTTGTAAGGGGTGGATAATTTGTAACATCCCTAACCTGGGTTATGAGTTAACCCTAGGTGTTTTGCCTAAATATGTAATTAAATCATTGTGATTAACTATGAGCATGTAATTAAGTTCTCAGAAACATATATCTCAGTATTTGCTCCTTTTTATTTAAAGTAGTAGCATTGTTTTGATATACAGGGACCTATGTGCAATTTACCCAGTTAAAAGGGTTAGCTTGCAATTTGCACATGATGAGATGTTCCTCTGATGTTGAGACATCATGAGAAATCTTTTTAGCAAAGTTTGAGGGATTTCCCAAGCTAAGGCACCAAGGTGCAGCTGTGGAAGCAATCCCGGTGCTTGAAACCCTAGTTTGGGGTAAAATGCAATTTACCCAAATTAAGGGATACAAATTGTAAAATATGTCATCTAATGTATCTTTTAGACTCTTGCCATCATTTATAGAAGAAATGATGAGGAAGTCACCTCAATTGAATTATCAAGTTATGAGATATACCTTGTGAGTGAATAATCAGGGTATATGTGCAATGTTTCTCTATGTATGTACCTCATTATTAGCTTGCTCCCCTTTACCTTCTTTTCCTAAGACCTTAAGAGAAGGTTTGTCCTTAGAATAAAGAGGAAGGGACGATCAAGTAAAGAAGGAGGGACCTAGTTGGAATTATGGACAACTTATGTATTAATATTGAAAATCCTACCCCATGTATATAAGCTCTCCTTCCCTTAGTTGCAAGGGAACTTACCCTTCGTTCCCTTACTGTTTAATTTCACCAAAGACGACCAAGGACTGCCTTGGAGCTAAGGAGGATGAACAAGGGGTGCAAGGTAGGTTTAAACCCCTCTTCTTGCCTAATTCCATGGTTAGAATTCGAATTCAAGGTCAGCTTCATGGCTAATTCTCGAAACCCTGTCTTTCTAGCCGTCTCTTTTCATCCTTCCTTGGAGTTTTCACCTTGGCCAACCTGTAAGAAATCAAGGACGCCATTAGAGCTTGGAGCTTGAAATCTTGGAGCTCAAGAAGCAAGCTTTAGGCGGGTTTTATAACTCTAAACCCATGCTTTACTATATGCATCCTTTATATGCGGTTAGATGATAGTCCTTCATGTTCCTTACTGTTCTTTGCTATTTTACAAGCAAACCCATGGGATATTTGTACTGTTCTTGAGCTAGGAGATGAAGGCGTGATTTCCAAGAAAAACCCACCGCTTTTCTTTTCCTTAAACGGTCCTAACAGTTTGCTCTCTCGGACTCAAGACCGCGAGGTGAGCAAACGGTCTCGAGACCGCGACAGGGAAAACGGTCTCAAGACCATATGTCCCCGTTGGCCGAGCGTGGACCGTATAAGAAATCTGTTCCTAATTATATAGGCTAATTACCCTAAAAATGTGGGAGACTAACTCCAAAGGAATCGGGAGATATGACCTTTTTAAGTCACAACTTTAAATGAATTAATTGCTGATTTTCAAACGGTCTGAAATTGCCTTTTTGGGCAAACGGTCTCAAGACCGTGTAAGGTCGTTGACTAAGCGTTGACCGTATGAGATTACTGTTCAAAATTATGTTAATTAACAACTCACCAAGTTTGATGGTCTAATTCCAAACGGGCTAAGAGTTGAAGGGTGAATACTAGGGCTAACCCTAGGTAAAATCAGTACTGAATTTATGGTGACCTAATTAGGGTTTTTAGGGTTGATTGACCTAAACGGTCTCAAGACCGTTTGGGGGTCACCAAACGGTCTCAAGACCACGAGGGCAATAAACCAAGACCGTTTGGAGGTCTGGGGTCAAGATTTGTTGACCAATTGAAGGTACTTTTACACCAATGTACATTGCAATTAAATATTGATATAATCATCAACTCAATTTGTTCAACCTTGATGAATTTCCACTAGAATCCAAAAATTGGATGGGCAAACGGTCTCAAGACCGTTTGGAACTCATCCAAACGGTCTCAAGACCGAGAGGACAATCACCCAAGACCGTTTGAAGGTCTAGGGTTGAGTAATTTGACCAATTGAGGACCCAATTGCAAATAAGTTATCAATTTAATCAAAATTCTGTTTTGTGGTTCAATCATGGTTCAACCCCTATCAAATCACCTTAGACTTTGATGAAATCTTGGGCAAACGGTCTTAAGACCATGTGGGGTCCACCCACATTACCTCAAGACCGTTTGGGCCAAGTTTGGGCCCATTTGGAGCTCAATTGAAGGGTTCAACCTTGTGTTGATGCACATTGTTGAGTGTTGATGGGTGAACATTGATAGACCCTAATTGAATCGATTTCAATCCTACTTGGTCAACAATTGAGGGTCAATTGGTTGACCAATTGGTCAACCATAATCTTGATTAACCCAATCCATAGGTGGTCAACATAGATTGGACCTTTTGAAGGCTTCAACATCGTTTGACATTATTGGTTGCACCTTTGAGCCTTGTTGAAGGACCAAGCGGCTGAGACCATGAGAGCCTCGCGGTCTCAAGACCGTGAGAGGGCTCGCGGTCTCAAGACCGTGAGGGGGCTCACGGTCTCAAGACCGAGAGGAGGCTCACGGTCTCAAGACCGCGAAGGGCCTCGCGGTCCTGAGGTCAAACTAGCTAAACGGTCAACACCTCTTTGCGGACTCAACATCAAATTGATCTTCGCGGTCTCAACATTAACTTGAACCAATGGAAGGCTTCGCGGTCTTGAACCCCTTGAAGAGGCTCGCGGTCTTGAAGCCTAAGGGGGCTCGCGGTCTTGGAGTTAGAAGGAGGCTCGCGGTCTTGGAAAGTCAAAGTGGGCAAACGGTCAACACTTTCAACCGATCTAAATTCAATTGATGATTAATGATTGAAATCAATCAATGTGATTCAAGGTTGACTTCATTAAATCAAATGATGATATAAATGGTTCAATGTTGCCCTAATCAAACCCTAATGACAACCTAGGATATTAAGGGGTTATTTGACTAAGGTTTTGACCATAATGATGATCAATGGGGTGAATTACCAATATACCCCTGAAGGGTCAATTAAGGTATACCTTGCTCAATTCAAACCCTAATTACATGAGAATGATGTTTTTAGTCATAATGACTCTATCCAACTTGATCTAGTATAATGTTACCATCAACCATTAGTATGATGATAGAGAGAGTACTCTAGAGAGAGAAAGTACCCTAGAGAGAGAAAGTAACTCTAATCACATAATGATGATGTTTTTGGCTATGTTAGCCTATGATGCCTCAATCCAACCTGTTTTAGAGTGATGTTGACATCACCTAACATTATGATGAGAGAGAAAGTACTTCTAGAGAGAGAAAGTACTTCTAGAGAGAGAAAGTACCCTTTTTAAGTAGAAACTCAAGTAAAGCATCTCCAATGCACATAAGTGAGCATAATTAGGGTATGGTCCACCCGTGTGAGGACATCGAAACCCTAATTATAATAAATGATGAACTCTTAACTAATCTAAGAGCATCAATGAAGATGTTACTCATACATGATGATGTTATGAGTTTAATTCACCTTGATGTGAATAGTAAACCCTAATTCAAGGGTGATGACATGTAATGTGAATAGTAAACCCTAATTCAAGGGTAAATGGCATGCTTTTGAGCAATAAACTCTATTTGATTTAAATTAAAGATTTAACTCTTATGACAAGAGTAGGAAGTACATTCCTTATTGTTGCATTACCTTTATCAGATGTATTAACCATGCAGGTTCTGATATGAAGGTAATCATATCCAGGTATGGATGTTGATGTTATATTCATTAAAGGCATGTTGTTAGCCTTATGAATAAGTAAAGTAATCTGATGCCTTGCCAGTGGCATCCTATGCTGATAATGGGCTATGAGAGCCATGAATACCATCAAGGTCATGCCTTAGAGATGACTTGTGATGAGGATAATGAGAAATAATGATTGATATGAGTTAGGCCGGTTACATTTAGTATTCTTCTTTTATAGCTGCTATGCTACTGTTATTGTTTGAAGAATAATGTATGCTATTAAAGAATACTGAATGTACCTAACTAATCAAGTATAATGTAGAGCCCTGATCATAGATCCATCATTGTCAGAAATTAAGTGATGGTGAAACAGGTTTTCCTTAGGGAACTCCTGGAGCACATACTTTTGAGTATGTGGGGTACATGGATGTGTAGAACCTTACATCCTAATGTAGGAAAGTGATGTAGATGTGGAATCCATCCATCCTTCACTATAGTTCCATACCGTATCAGTGGTAGGTAAACATGAAACCTCCTGATGACGAAGAAAGCACATATATCCGTATCAGTAGTAGGTAAATATGAAACCTCCTGATGACGAAGAGAGTACAGAACGCCACTGTGACTTTAGAATAGCGAAGGACCAGTTTACCCTGGTGAGTTATAGTAGTAGAGACACGAGATGTCCTACAAGTGATCCTCTTACTGACTGAGGAAGGTGAAGGTCATGAGAATCTGGCTCTCTTAATGACCTATGTATGATACTGATGCGGCTTCTCAGTGATCAGTTGGAGTATGAGTGGTAAGCCTCATCTCCACGGGGCATAATGTTGTTTGTAAAACATAATCAACCATGTAGTATAACTTGTTAGAGATGACTCCAAGTTAGTTGATTGATGTTACATTGCAATAATGTTGATATTCTCCATATCTCCAAAATTGTAGAGATCTTGTTATACCTGCAACTGTTATAGAATGCCTTGAAGGCTTTACTGTTTAAAATAATCTTTGATGTTATAATAAAGCTTCTGGCGAAGAGTTATAACTCTCGCTGGGACAATTATGTATAATTGTCTCACCCCGTAGGCTTCAACTTTTTAGGTGGACGTCGGAGACGAAGGAACCAACCTACAGGTGACCAGTCTCAGCAGCAGCAGCACCAGGGGCAGCAGTAATCTCAGGTGGAGTTTTGTCCTGCCATGTGGTGTAGTTAGAGTCAGTCCTATGTGTCCTCTGTACTCTCAGGTCTTGGAGTCTTTTGTTTAGTGATCTTGAGATTTTATATCTTGATGTATATAATTACTCAAGAAGTAATTATCCTGAGATGTAAACAGTTTACCTCACTTTATGAAAGAAGCTTTTATGGATCCAAGCTCTTGTCTCGAAAAGCTTTAATTTTCCGTGATTTTTGTCTTCCGCTGATTACCGATTCACTTCCGCTAAGTTTTAATCGTGTTTATGTCATGGTTTGGAGATCAGAGCCCACAGTAGTCATAGTCAGTTCTCACAGTGATGGTGGTGAGTGTGATTCTTTGACCTAAAATCACTACACTCAAGACATGTCGTTGGGTACACTTTGACATCATCAAACGCAGTCCTGAAACATGGGTTGTTATAAAGGTGATGATTGGGTGACTTTGACACATGGGGCTTTTGAGGGGTGAGTGATAGATATGGGATTTGTCCCTCCTGAGAGATTTTGATATCCATGGCCACTTGATGAGTAGGATTGAGATAGGCGTGCGCATGCATATGTGAATCAGTATGTGATATTGATGTCATACATATCTCCTCCAATCTACTCTGAGATCAAGAAAATGAATGAACGTTGACAGGATGACTGTTCCATGCCTTGAGTTCATTCGGGATATCAGTGACAAAGGAATTATACATTCACTGTAACACCATTCACGGATTGTAGAATTGAAAGTTATTCTCCAACTTTACTTTTCACTTGGGTAGCACTGATGTGCGACTAGGCACCACTCTTTACGTGTGAAGTCATAAGTGTTATGGACTTTCACTGCCAACGTGAAATGGGCGTATAGGGTCACACACATGGGATTTAACCTGGAAGAGGATTTTATCCACAAATGATGTTTAGATTGATTACTAAAGGATTTTAGTAGTTTAATTAAACACTCAATCAATTAATAGCTCAGTATCATAGTGTTCAAAGTATTGGACCAATTGATTAGAGTATCGAATTGATTGAAACTGTAATTGACCGATTTTGTGCAGTCTGCACTCCCAACTGATCGGCTCATATGATGAATCGATCGGCTCAGCTTGGTGAACCGATCAGCTCATGTTGGTGAGTCAATCGGCTCATGACAGGCTAAACTGGCCGGTTCAAGGGTTGAACTAATCGGTCCAACTGAGTGAGTTGGAAAAGTCAGGTTGGCAAGAAATTTCTCTTTGTTTCACTTGTCCAATTTGATTGGAACAAGGATTGGTATTTGAATCAATTCGAAACAAAAGAGGAAAAGTCAATCAGGAACTGACCAATGCAGTGAACCGACCGGTTCAGAAGTGAATCGATCGGCTCAGGTGCCCCAACTGACCGGTTTAGGTGTGAACTGATCGGCTCAGGTCCCCAACCGATCGGTTCATGCTTGAAACGATCGGTTCAGCTGGCGCAGTTGGTTGTTTTGTAGAAATTCCAGACCCTTCTACTCCTACTTTAATCCCACATTTCCCGAGGTAGAGAACTATGTCGTTCTCTCTGGTTGTGGTAACCAGGAGAGCCCGAGCAGAAAGGCGACTGGTGACAGGAGAGTGTGTCGGTGACTAGTACATCGACAGGAGGGCACGACTCTTTCCGATGCCTTGTGCGACAAGGAGATCGGAGTTCCAGGTGGTCCGTGTGGACTACTGTAGAGGCGGGAGACTTGCTCGGAGGACAACTGTTAATCCCGACAATCCCGGTGAGACCAGAAGCTGCACAAACACCGTCCAAGACCGGAGGTGAAGATCGCGCAAGCCGCGAGGTAACGTCGTTGAGCAAGACTCGGGACAAGGTATGTCTATGCAAATCATCTTTCCTTTTGTATAGACGTCGACGCAATTCCTTTATACTGGGTTCGGGGAGAAGATTTTTTTTTTCCCGCTGCCTTCTCTGATTCCCCATAACCCAACAACAACAACAATGTGTTAAATGAAATCAACATCAACTATTCAAGGTTCATCTTGTCACTAATGGTATTCATGGATTTGTTAGTTGTAGCAAGACCAATCATCCACCTTCATTGGTAGCCAGCTAGGAGGGAAGAAAAGAGGCATGACAGAACGACCGACAAGTGAGAAATAAATATGGAACATCCTCAGTGATTTTAAAAGCAATGATTAGTACCTTCAACACGACTACTGAAACCATCACTTGTCTCATGTACCTTCGCTAGGGTACAATTGTCTCTAGTTCATAGAGCCCATGGTCAATTTACATGTCTCTATTTCAAATGGTTGGGGGGGGGGGAGTTAGTTGGTTATGACATTCATATTGTAAATAGTACATCTATGGACGTACATAAATCACTACCTTTGAAGACTTTTGACCGACAACTTAGCCAACCACTTTAGTTCGATTTTCATTCTTGGGTGAAACAAGAATTCTTTTAGGCGAGCTAAGTACCACCATGATGGAATTATTTATCATTACATCTCAAGGATTTTGATCAAATATTTTGAGTTTCAATAAGAAATTCTTTTTTAGATGTGAGCGTGTGTGTACGTTCAAGAGATCCTTGATCTATCAAGATGTGCAAACCTAGACCACGACATGATTAGGAACACCGTTTTTTTCTTCTTCTTCTTCTAGATGTGTGTCTTCGTATGATGATGAAATTAAGTCCTTCTAAGAAGGACAAAATATTGAAGGAAGCATCCTTGGAATATTCGAACTCAGGTAACAGTCTGTGTGTATCACAACGAATGGGAAATAAATAAGACCATGAGGTGAGGAAATATACGAGTTAAATAATTCTTAATAACTACGCTACTCTGGTGCAAATGGGACCTCTATCCATTTTGATATCGGTTGCCACAACACAAAGTTATCGCCCCTCGAGGCCTCAAAATCCAAACCAAACGCCATTTGAAAAACTACAAGGAAGGCGGGAGACATTATCCATTTAGGTGTTCGAAATATAATGATAGTATAATGATAATGTGGCTGGAATCTGCCGTAGACTAAAAAAAAAACCCATGCATGGAGATGCGTGACACAGATAGAGAGAGACTGAGAGAGAACGAGCATCATCTTTTATAAAATAATAGTAAACCACAATTGTATACAGTAATTACAGCAGCATCATGTTCCACTAATAAGAAATAAAAACGCATGGAGCTGAGCAGTCAGTGGTCAGCAGCAGTGTCTCGTGCGGCGGTCGCTGTTAACATAGCAGCTGATTACCCCCGCCATTATTTGTTTATAACATCCGATAGACACAAACACAGGGGCGAGCGAGCGAGCGAGGGAGCGCGAGGGGACCTGATCAAGCAGACCAACCCTAATCTTAAACACGATCTCCGAGCACGGCCGAACAGGTGGAGAGGGAGAGTAAATCTATAATAAATAATAAAGGGGAGAGAGAGAGAAGAGGGTCCGTCGCCGTTTTTGCCAATAGGAACAGCAACAAGCTCAGCTCTCCCAGCTACAGAGCTACTACACCCTACGGACTCCAGGTACAGGTACAGAGAGAGAGAGAGAGAGAGAGGTTCCTCCCGGAGTCCGAGCTGGAGCTGCTGTTGCCTGAGAGGGACCCAGAACCCGTCCTTTGTTTTTAGTTCCGGAGGGGCTCGCTCGACTCTGAGCCGAACCTCTCACTCACTCACTCACCGTCCGCCCTCCTCCTTCCATGCATTGACCCACTTTCAGAGGGTTGAACAGGAGTGAGAAGGTGTCTCTTTGTGTTTTATGCGAGAGAGGAGAGAGAGAGAGAGAGAGACATAGAGGGGTAGAGATAGAGACCGAGAGCAAGGCAGGGAGCTCTCTTATTTGAGCTGAAGCAGATCCAGATCTCTCCCCCTCGGCCCGCTTTCACACTTACCCCTGCTACTAGGTAGTTTCCACCCCGTGGAACCAGATGGAGCAGTAGCTGGCTCGGTGGGTGGGGTGGCGGCGGAAGGGGGGCAAGAGCGGCGGCGGTGTGTGTGTTTCTTCTAGCTGGAAGCTGAGCCAGCTCTTCGTTCTTCTTCTCTACTCGTCTTCTCTAGCTAGCTGTTAACTGGGAGTGAAGGCAAAGGGGTTGAGAAAAGCTAGAAAGGGTTGCTGGAGGGGGTGTCTGTCTCCAGTTTAGTGAACCGCGCGCAAAGAAAAGAGCAAACAACTGTAAAGAGGGACAAGGAGGAGGGAAAGGAGGAGAATAGGAAGAAAGACGAACAAGAAAGAAGGATACCAGGAAGAAGAAGAAAGAAGCAGAAGAAGAAAAGGACCACTGCCAGGAGTATACACAAAGCAGCTCCCCAGATTCGAACTATTCCCGTCTCCTCTGCTCCTGCTCTGCGTAAGTGTAAATACCTACTACAGCAGCAGTAGGACCAAATCCAAGACTTGTGTATTTAATTTTTCCGAAATCTTTGCAGCGCCGGGTTTGAAGGGAGAGAGGTAGGAAGGGACTGCCACAAGCATTTAACAGTGGCTATAGCTATTTCCTGCTCCCCTTCCTCCTTTCTTCCCTCGTTTGTCTTGTTTTATGTTTTTAGGTTTTTTCTTGGCTTTATGTTTTTCTTCCATCTCTTGTCTGATCATGGCGGTGGTGGTGATGGTATAGTAGTCTGTTGGGCGGGAAGGGGTGGCAAATGAAGCTCTGTTTGCAGAGTGAGCAGCACCTGCTCCTCCTGCTCTTCAGCAGTGATGACCACCACTTCTGTGTAGAAATTAAATGAATGACTCCACCGAGCAGTAGCAGGAGTAGCTAGCTAGCTCTGGTGGTGGTGCATCACGGCCACCACCAAACCCGATCCTTTCTGCTACTACGACCACCACCGCCACAGCTGATCAGTTTTCAGTAGTCTACTTATTCCACGATTGCAGTACGATTTTACATGAGCTCACACTCCTTCCCTTCCCCCTCCTTCTCCCCTGCCTTTTCTTAACAGAAAAGAGGAAAACAGCAGACGGTGAAGCGAAAAAGAAAGGCGCGACTTTCACAAGGATTTGAAGCTAGCTGTGTGACCGGTGGCAACAGCTGCTATCTTTCCGACCGGCTATTTCCGCGATCAACCGCAACTGTTACACGATGGACGCTTACGAGGCAACGAAGATCGTCTTCTCCAGGATCCAAGCCATGGACCCAGAGAACGCCGCCAAGATCATGGGTCTCCTCCTCATCCAAGACCATGGCGAGAAGGAGATGATACGCCTAGCTTTCGGCCCTGAGGCGCTGGTCCAGTCCGTCGTCCTCAAGGCACGGAAAGACCTCGGCCTCCTCCCACCAACGCCTTCCACTCCGTCCTCCCCATCTCCATTCTCCCGCCAGAACTCCGCATCCTCCCGCCTGGGCAATGGAGGCGGCCTGCCGTCTCCGTCATCATGGGCGGCGACCTCCGTCTTCTCCCGCAGCAGCAGCGTCAACGGGAACGGGTCTAGCCTGCTCAGCAGCAACGGGGTCATGGACGACCTCTCCGCCGACGAGATGATGGGAGGCTCCGTTGGCAACGGCGGTAACTTGGGCGGGCCGCCTTCACCGGCGCCCTTCTACGGCAACGGGGACCTGATGGACGATTTCCAACTCCAAGACCAGCTGTCCTTCCTCAACGACCCATCAATAGGCGCCGGCACGGGCTCGTCCCCGAATTCATCCCTCCACGGTCTCATGGGTGTCAACCACAACGGTGCAAACGGCGCCGACCTCTTCTACTCCGACCTCAGCTCCGAGTGCCGCAGCCCCAGCAGTAACGGCGGCAACGGAGCGGACATGCTGTTCCCTTACGGCGCATGGGGGATGAGCAACGGCCACCACCGGAGCAGGAGCTGCTCCATGACTGACTTGTACCTCAACTCCGACGCCGCGGGTGGGTTCGGCGGGTGGAAGCCCTGCCTGTACTACGCCCGCGGGTACTGCAAGAACGGGAGCAGCTGCAGGTTCCAGCACTGCATGAGCGACGACTCCGCCGCCGCCGTCGCGGCAGCCATAGCAGGTGGAAAGATGGACGCCGTCGTCGAGCAGCAGTGCCAGGAGCTTCTCATGCGTTCCAAGAGTCAGCAGCAGCGTATCGGTGCATCTCAACTCATGGCCTCCGCGGCGCCCTTTCCCTATGCTTCCTCACCCACTTCGGCAAACAAGTGCATGAACTTCCTCCTCCAACAACAGCAGCAACAGCAGCAGAGCGAGAACCAGAGGGCCGCTGCAGCCGCGGCCGCCGCGGCGCTGATGCTCGGCGGTGGAGGTGGGGACGATATGCAGCAGCACAAGTTCTTCGGCGGCCGGTCTAGGATGATGGCCGACTACGCTGCCGGGATGGCTAACCCGGGTTCCAGACAGATCTACTTGACGTTTCCGGCGGACAGCACGTTCCGGGAGGAGGATGTTTCCAACTATTTCAGCATCTACGGGCCCGTGCAGGATGTAAGGATCCCGTACCAGCAGAAGCGCATGTTTGGGTTCGTGACTTTTGTGTATCCGGAGACGGTGAAGATCATTCTGGCGAAAGGAAACCCCCATTTCGTGTGCGATGCCAGAGTCCTCGTCAAGCCATACAAGGAGAAGGGCAAGATTCCCGACAAGTAAGCCAGCTGCAAGATTCTACTGTTACACACGCTACCGCATTGTGTTCTTCTTGTTCAGGAAGGATTCCTTGCTTCCTTACTTCTTGCTTGTATATCATGGTGTTATCATTGACTTTACTCTGTGCGTTGTTTCTACAGGAAGCACCAGCAGCAGCAGCAACTTGATCGAGGCGATTTCTCTGGATGTACCACCCCAACTGGCCTTGATTCCCGGGACCCCTATGACCTCCAGCAGCTAGGTAACAGAGGAACTATTCATCAATAGTGTCTTTGATTCGTTCTGTTTTCCTCTCGTATAATTGATCCATCTGTATAGTTCTATGACACTGATGTTTGCACTATCTGATTCAAATATTAGGTTCAAGGATGCTGTTCAACCAGGAGGCTCTGCTCCGTCGGAAGCTGGAGGAGCAGCAAGCCGCCGAGCTCCAACAAGCAATCGAGCTTCAGAGCCGCCGTTTCATGGGCCTCCAGCTGCTTGATCTCAAAAACAGCAGCAGCAGGTCACTCTCTTTGCCCGTCACCTGCCCAAGCCCCATCAATACAGGTCCTCCAACACCCATCCCCATTATCACCACCGTCGCACCACCACCTGCTGCCATTACTGCTCCCCCGTCCCAAGATGGCTCGCCGACGGGAACAGCAACACCGGAAGGTAAATATCTCTCTCTCCTCTGGGTGCTGCCCCTTTCTTTTACAAGTACCAGCAACAGTACGTGATTCGTTGCAAATTTCCATGTTTGAATGACAAAAACATCTGTTTGAGTTCTTTCGACTCCTTCCGTCCGTGTTTAACATCTGCCGCGCTTTCCAATTGTAGATAAATGCCCGAGCCCTATAGCTACTGAACTGGCGCAGCAGGGCTCAGTCAACCCTACTACTATCACTGCAGCTACTACTACCGTCTCTGCAGCTGCAGCTACTGCCGCCGCTGGTAAGGAGGAATCCGCACCAGCGGCAGCGACTGCAGCAGCAGCAGCAGCTGGGAAAGGGTGCCACGACGGAGATGCCGACTTCCAAGAAAGGTAAACTGCCCTTTTCGCTTTTCTTTTTCGTACTTATTACACATCCTCGTCCCCTCCACTCACTTGTGTCTCTCCCAGTTAGTTATTAATCCTGCTGCTTTACTCATTTAAGTATAATCCAAAAAATCATTAATGGGTCGATTCTTCCCCGGCTCTGTAGCTTACCTAATGCTTTCAAAGCTGTAAAAGCATGTATGGCGAGGGGAAAGGCGCCATTTTGTGCTCGTGGGTGGGCTGGCATATGTTGCATTTGCCTTGAGCTCTGCTCCCCCCAAAAACTTGCATTTAATTTCAAATTTGAAGTTTTACCACTGAGCACAAAAATCTACCTTGGTTACCGTATTCATTAATCCATAATGAAGTTGTTTATGATTATATCTTTCTTCTCCTCAGCGCGGAGCACAACCTTCCAGACAGCCCCTTCGCTTCTCCGACCAAGTCATCCTTCACCGGCGCAGGGGAGCACTTCTCCGAGGCATCTGATGCGGCTAACGGCGTCAACTCCCCTTCCCGCCTGCTTGCCAATGGCGGAATGAACGGCGGGAACCACCTAATAGGAAACTCGCCCTCCATGTTCTCCCCAACTCTGGACATCCGCTCCTACAAGTCGTGCTTCCTTCAGATACCAAGGTAAAAAAAAAATGAAATTTGAATCTGACAGTATTTTTATTTTATTTTACATGTTGGGTAAACAAACAGGATCCGGTACTAGTAGAGAAGTTTGTGCTTGACATTGGTTTCTGGTGCATGTCAGGTTCTCTTCTGGCCACGGAGCAGTAGGGCTGTGACAAGGGCCCCCTCAACTAGGCTGGACTTGCAGGTCCGGCGCCCTGTTTTCTGGTAAAGAGAATCCAAGATCCAAACTTTTTAGATTTTCTTTTTCCAATCTTTTTCTCTCTATGTAGTTTCAGGTTAATATATATAATTTAAAAACGTCATGTTTTCGATTGTAAAGCGACTTTCTTGTGGCCATTCAGAATTTTCCCTCGTCCTAATTTACTGTCCTTGGGCGTTCATGATTGCAGGAACAGGGCAAAGGCTATAATAAAAATTCTCCCCACCAAAAAAAGACACAAAAGAAAGAAAGAAAAGTAACAGAAAGGTAAAGGTAAATAAGAAGTGTAATGACATATGATATGAAGAAGAAAACAAGTAGGATTGCAGCCATGAGTCAGTCAGTGGTAGTAGCAAAAAGCAGCAGCAGCAGCAGTAGAGAAGAAGAAGAGACAACAGCAATAGTAGTAGGTGTTAGATTTTAGCTTTCTTTTCTTTGTTCCTCCTCCACTTTCCTTTTTTACAGTCACCAGAGGAGAAGAAAGAAAATCGAACTCACGGGAGTCCCTCACCCCAACAACAGACAAAGTGGAAAGAGGAGAGGATTGATGTGATGATGGCAAAGATCACCAACGTGATACAAGGCAGAGTGGGGGCGGCTGGGGGTGCTAGGGAGGATGATGAACTGAGAAACATGACTACAGCCAAAAGATAAACAGTACACAGAGTTTTCCATTACAGGAGAGAGTTTGTTATGTTATGTATGTGTGTATACAACTGAGAGGTTTGTATTGTGTTAGTAACTGTATCATTTTACCATCTAGGTAGAGAAGTACGTTTGTAACATCCACCATCTTTGTTGTCTGTCAACGAGCCCCACGTCCCCCAATCTCAGTCCTTCTTAGTACAGTAACTCAGAATTTACCTCCACACAGTATGTGTCATGTAATTTGTAGTCCATCAACAGCAGAAAGACAAACAGCATCTGTGGGCAATAACTGTTCTTTCTATCTCTCTAGTCCCCATAGAGTCTCATCCGTCAGTCAAGTGTTTGACTACTTTCTTTTTTTATTTTTACCCCTTTCACCTCTTGGTTTTACCTAATTATATATAATTAATTATATAAACAAGACGAAGAATAGAGGAGCAGGAGTATCAGTGTCTCTCCTCCCTAATGATCAATCATCAGCTCTACACTGGAGTGGGAAAGTGGAGTAGGAAGCAGCGCGCGTGTGCAGGGCTCAGCAGGAGGCCATCACAGCCCAAGGTGGAAGAAAAGAAGGGGAAAAAGGAAAAGGACTGATGAGCAAAGCATCATACCCAACTTACTCTCTTTTTCTTTTACAGAACAAATCAACAAATTTCTTCCACTTTTTTTTTTCTCTTCTTTTTATTATATAAGCCAGATCCCCACCATATGATATGATATGATATTGATCAGTCTTATTGGGTTTCTGTGGTTTTTTTTTTTTACTTTGTTTCTACACTACTTTCAACTCATGTCATGTTGTTGAATGGAACTGATCAACTTGCAATACAATACAAATCCAAAAGCATCTTTTCTCTTATCTTATGTGGTGATATATTTATATTTCCTGTCCCCTTCTCCACTACTTCCCTGTCATACTGGCATATTGATAGCTAATGCATGACAGATTTACTTTTTATATGTATGCATAGCGTGGGGTCACGTGGGGATGACACAGCATGTGGGCTCCACTTGCTCCGGCAATATCTACATGGTCGGATTCTGTGGTGCCTTCCCGCTCAGCTGATGACAATGGGCGTTGGGGGCCCACCCGTTCAGTTGCATATGTGCATGATCTCTCTCTTTCTCTCTGCTTGGGGGTTTCTGAGCCGGCCATCTTTATTATTGAGGAAAGATGATAATCAAAGGATACAACAACAATCAAGTTGCACAGTCGGGGTGGACGTCACGTGACAGTGTCCATCTTTTCTTATGTGTTTCCGAAATCGCCCTTGAAACGCATCAAACCAGCCGGCAGTGCTGATGGGAATGTGAAGCCTTAATAATAGTACCTTCTTGTTTGGGGCATCTCTCCTCGTTCGTTTGTTGGTCTTGTTTGACTTGCTGCCTCTCTTCCCCCATGCAAGTGCAACCCGCGGAGGAGACTTGCATGAACAACTTACAGCCAGTTCAGCAACAGATAAAGCTGGGCTGGCTTTCTCAACAACCCCTAGAGCAGAAAAGAAGGTGTAGGGGTCGGATGGTAAAAAAAACAAACCAACCAGTTTAGAGTTTGGGAGTCGCCCAATTGGGATGGTGAAACAACTCTCTGTTTGAGGTACTTAATGCGGAAAACTCTGTCTGTCTCTGTTGGTGAAGCTTGACATAGAAGCATTACACACAAAAGTACCACCTCACTCTTGATTCTTGAACTCTATGTTGTGTCTTTGATAAGCTGCTATTCTCTATTTTCTGTTGATGCCACCTTCTACTCAACTTGGTTTGAGGTGCAACTTCCTTGGTTTGAGGTGTGGGAGGCAACTGGAATCTTAAAAAGCACGGAAGCACTAGGGCTCTTTGGCAAGGCGTCCCAAGTTGGGTTTTGTTTGTTGCGCACTTATCCAAACAACAATATACATGCTAGGGAAAGGAAAGGGTAAAAAAGCAGCAAGGCCTTCGTGGGAACAACGCAAGCCATTTAAAACTAGACAAGCTGCGTTCCCCCCGTTTCTATGTTGTCCGAGGAGGAAACGATGGTTGGTGTTGTTCATGAAGAATGAAAGACACTTGAGTGCAAAAGTGAGTGCTGACCGAGTTTCGTAACCTTATCAAACACACCCACTGGGCATGGCAGCTGTTTTTACACTCCCGTCTTCTTTTCAAAAGAGGTGGAGAAGACAAAGACGTCCTGTGCTAAAATACACACATCACCACCTCCTTGTTTGGAGAATCGTCAACCCGCGGTGTTGTTAGGCGGCTGCATGTGGGGGCTTTTCTGTCACTTGCTGCAGAGGCGACGCTGCCTAGAAGGATCCAACCGAACAGAAGGAAAAAAGAACAAAGCAACCAACTAAAAAACACAGACAGATCCTGCATGCACGCTTGCCATATATTTTTCTTTTCCAAGACTGCAGAGACTATATATATATATTGTACAACTTTGGATTGGGGAGAGGAATAGAGGATGATCCGAGATTGAAGGATCCAGATGCTCCTGTTTTCTTTTTTAATATTAGTCTAGGAAACTCTCCAGTGGTATGTGGACGATCTCTGAGTTTTGACGAGGACAGGAAGGGGGCCCTTCTTCATTTATCATCATCTCTCATCAATTATTGCCCGGCCCTGTGATGCGGGGTAACCGTGTTTTTCTTCTGAAATCATCATCAGCAATGGACTGATGATTAACATGACGTGGACTAAGTGATAATGACGACTGTAAAGTGAAAAGGACAGAGGGCGATGCATGCTTTAGCAACTACCACGCATGGCCATTTATCCACATCATCCAATAAGCCCATCCTTTTCTTTCCCTTTGCTTCCCTTCATGATGACACATCTGTAACAAACCCAACCAAGTATGTTCCACAAAGATTTTGGCCTTTAATTTCATAGACTACCCGCAAAAGATTCTCACCTTGTCCGCCCCTACTTCCCGCAAAAGGCAGTGCTTTACCTACACATGTGTACCAACCTAAAAATTAATGGAGTTTCTTTTTCTCTTCCAGCCTTCAAAAACCAATGTCTTTCAGCAGAACTCCAAATTCAACTCAAGGAATTAGAATTCACAATAACCACCCTATTGACACTCCAACTATTGGGCTACGTCTGTCACATGGTGAAGTATAGAGAAAGATGGTGAAATAAAAAATATTGTTTGTTTTCCATTGTGATAGGAAAGGGGGAATATTCCATGGTGAAATTTAGTTTGTTTTAGTCCACATAGAAAATCATGGTAATTCATGGTGGACAAATATTTCTTCCCAGACTTCACTACTTATTCAGACACATACACAAAAATACTTTCTAATAAACGTGTTTTTCACTTGTGTATGGTGTTTTTTTATTTTTTTTTTCTCATATCCATTTCTATATCCATGTAAAAATAACATTTTCTAAGTTTTTCTTCATTTCTATCTCTATCACCATGCACATGTTATCAAACAACATATTTTAACAATTTCTACATACCATCACCATCATCATCATCCCTTTCCCCATCCCGTCCCCTTCCCCATCACCATCAATGTTTTCACTGAAAAACCACTAGAGGGGGCGGGGGTGAATAGGGTTTTATGATTATTTTAATAATAATTCAACCAAAGCAAGCAACCACAAAGATATTGGACAAGGGGACAAGGATTTAGAGTGGTTCCAACCTTAGCAAATACTAAGGCAGTCAATCCACTACCCGGTTGCTTACCCAACCGGGATTTTGAAAGTATTAAATTTTATTACCTCGCATGGATATTACATAAAATTGCAATACTTTTACCAAACCCTTCGGACAACCTTCACCTTGAAGTAGTTGCACCAACCTTGAAGCAACCTTCTTGAAGTAACTTCAAGCTCCCCCTTGAAGTAGCCTTCCTCTTGAAGTAGCTTCTCGTTGCAACAACCTTCTAGAAGTAGTCCAAAGTCCACCTTCTCCACCGAGAAGACCCTTCTCCACCTGAGAAGTCAAACCCTCTCCAATCCGCAGCCTCCAACCCTAGGAGTAGCAAGGAGAGTACAAAAGATATAAAGGAACAAGAGGGAAAAATAGAAATTACAATACCACATGTAGCACAAGGCTTGATTTCCTATATCAAGCGTTTTGATCTCCTAACCAATGTATATGGAAGTGTAGGTGTTGTGGATAGGAGATGCTAGCCTATAGGATACAAATTTAGAGCAATGGAAATGTATAGCCAATGTAGGAATTGCTCAATTGCTCACAAGAATGAATTGTCAATTGCAAGTATGAATGCTCAAGTGTAGCACAAGTGTGCTTTGGGTGTCCTATGGCTTGTTCTATTTATAGGAATGGCCTATGGATGCTTAAGGACGTTCTAGACACTTTCTAGGGGGTTCTAAGTGCTCAACTAGCCATTAGGTATCCATTAGTTGCACTAACGACGACTAGTTAATTAATCCTGAAAAGTGCAGACAGAGACATTATCGGTTGAAGACTTGTCGACCGAGAGTCCTTCTCAGTTGAAGTCTTGTCGACTGAGGGACTGTCTGGAGCAAGTGTGTATAACGTTCTGATTCAACTCCCAACTACCTTGTCTGCTGTGTCTAACGACTACTTGGGTCTTTCTCAGTCAAAGAGTTTGTCGACCGAGAGTGTCTCGGTCGAGAAGTTTGTCGACCGAGATTGACCCTGGTTCAATGTTTTAAACTAAGTACTGAGTGTGTGTATGAGTGTGCAGTTATGACACTATTGTAGGGGATGACCTATCTAAGTGTTGTGATTTGTTAGGGAAGATCTAACGCTTGATTTACATGATGTCTAAGTACTTGTACATTATATCTTGTACAAGATTTTACATTTGATTACAATCATGAATTAAAGCAATTTTTGAGCATATAGATCTTCCAAATAGTTTTTCATCCACCTAATTCCCGCAACACTCACGTAGCACGTTAGATTCACAAGAATGAAATGTTTGTCATCATCGAAATAAAGGGATTATACTAATATCAATTTAGCCAACAATCTCCCCCTTTTGAAGATGACAAACATTTCTTAAATATAAAATAAGGAAATATAAATCATATGAGTTTCATACCTGAAGTTTACCTTTTGTAGCCATTCTTGTTTTTGCAAGTGTGTGTTGGCCGAGATATTATGAAACTCATTTTATTTTATATTTTTGATTTTATATTATTTCTCCCCCTTTGTCATTTCAAAAAGATATCCAAGATAATCATTTAGTATGACTTTTTATTTCTCCCCCTTAATTTGATAATTAGATGCTCCCCCTTAATAAGATATTCAGTTTTAAAAGCAAGGGATGCAAATCACTTATTGTCAAATTTAACCACAATTTATTTCTCAATCATTTGCAAAGGATGTTAAGCCTTGAAATGATATGAGATTCTCTTAAGTTCATGGCATATGTGTATTGATTTCTCATCCATTTTTTAAGGGATGTTAAGCCCTAAAAATGACATGAGAATCCTTTAAGCTTATAGTAGAATACATGTATGTATCTCTAACCAAATACACGGGATGTTAAGCCCAAATTTGTTTAGAGAATTCCATTAAGAGCAAGATATATGTCATATTCATGAATATTGTAAATTTCTTTGTTTTTCATAACCAAAACTACTTTTAAGGATACTAAGGTCATAACAAACTTCAAATGATGTTTACAAAGTTTTGTAAGCTTCTTAATCTTATAATGAAGATAGTTTGTGTGAGCTCCCCCTTACTCTTATAGTCAAGATAATTTAAGGATTCTAAGGTCACAATCAATATTAGATCATAATAAGTTGACTTTTTATGCACTTAAATTATGTTTTCAATATGATAAACACATTTTGAATCAAGATACTAAGATTAAGTGCAGTAAAATGATGTACAAATAAGCATTTTGTCAAGCTTATTTTAGGTCGATCTTAACTTCGACCATAGCGCCCCTTGGTCAAACTTGATTTCAACCAAGAGGCAATTTCTGCAGATTTCCAATTTGAACAATTATATGTGAAGTATAATTTCTGTAGATTTTCAATTTAAAATGTATTTTTGCCATGAAGTTTTACTGTTTATGCAAAATGGCATCTTCATATGAGCTGAATCACAAAGATAAAAAACAATATCCATTCATGGTTTGTATATATGGATCAAAGATTATTGTAGACAAACCAATGAAAACATAATGATTATGGCACAATAATTATGATAGAACAGTAGAAGTATAACCACAATACAATGATCAATATACAATAATTATGACCATTTAAATTTTAATACACATGGTTCCTACATGAATAGACCAAGAAATACTTAGGATAAACCATGCAGACTATGATAAAACAGTAATTTCCTTGATTATACCAATCATGGTGCATAATTTTCAATTTAAAACCATGTAAACCAAAATAATCTCATTCATGATTTATGGGTTTTTAATTTTAAGACAAACCATGAACAGGCTTAAGAAACTTTTTCAATCAATGAATAAGGTTTGTTAAAAAACCAGTCTTCATATAATACTTTTGCAATATGTTTAAGGATTTCATAATGTTATACCTTAAATCATGATACAAAAAGATCAATATGTCTTGTTTCAAAGATGGCCTCCAAGATTTATTCTTGATTTTGCATATTAAATCAATCATTAATAACAAATTGATAGCAAACTAAATTAATTGAAAATAGGTTCAACAGAACTTGATTCGGTCGAACTGTTTGTCGACCAAATTTATCTCGGTCGACTATTTCTCGACCGATAATGTTGCTATTTGTACAGGTTTTATCAGATTTATTGTAAACTTGAAAATAGTAACTTGCTCGGTCGACTATTTCTCGACCGATAATGTTCTCGGTCGAATAGTTTCTCAACCGAAAAAGTTTCTGTACTGTTTTAGAATTGTTTTCAGTAATTGTTTCCAAGTAAATCAAGAATATGAAAGTTAAAGCTTGACTGTGTTGAGATATGACATTTGTATATCAAGAATTAGTTTAGGTCAAATCTCAACTAGTCAAATTCAAACATCTAAGTTTTAGGAACCCAAGCTAGATCATCATTTCTTTTCTTGTATGGGCATGAAAAAGAGTAGTGTCCAAGACGCAAGCAATAATGACAACTAATAGAGTCAATCTCATTTTTCTTTCTAGGAGTTGAATTATTCTTGGGTACATACATGGATTGATTCTTTAGCACTTGTGTCCTTCTCCAACTAGGTTTTTGATAAGATTTTCCCTTAGTCTTATAACCTAGTCCTCTTCTTCCAATTTGTCGATAAGAATCATTTAAGATATTATCAAGAATATTATTGTTACTCAAGCTATTCACTTTTTGTTGTAACTTCATAATCTCATCTAATTTCTTCTTGATATATAATTTTTCTTGATCTAGATTAGATAACAAAGAATCTCTTTCTTTCGCAATAATATCATAATCTAGATGTGTACACAAAACATGTTGTTTTTGAAGATCATTTACTTGAGTTTGCAAGTTTAACTTTTCGAGGGAAAGAAGATTTCAATTTGCTTCTATAGATTTTAGCTTAACATCATAATCTTCAATTTTAGATGTGAGAGCAAAAAGTTTAGCATTTAACTCATCATTTACTTTATTTGATTTCTTAAATTTCTTCTTGCACTCAATATATTTCTAATGTGTATCTTGAAGACTAGCAATTAGATCTTCTTTTGGTAGATCAAAAAGACTTACCTCATCTTCTTCTTCTTCATTTGTTGTAGCAATAAGACATTCTACTTCTTATTTTCCATCATCACTATCATCACTTGAATCATCCCATGCAGCTTTATATGCTCTTTCTTTCTTTCTTTTTGTGAGATGATTTCTTCCCTTTCTTGAGTTTTGGACATTCACCTTTCATGTGTCCCTTTTTGCCACATTCAAAGCACATGGAAGAAGAAACACTAGAAGTTTTGTTAGTTTTAAAACTTTTATTGTAACATCCCTGACCTTAGTTATGAATTAACCCTAGGTGTTTTGCCTAATTATGTGATTAAATCTTTGTGATTAACTCTGAGCATGTAATTAAGTTTCTCAGAAACAAATATTTCAATATTTGCTCCTTTTATTTAAAGTTGTAGCATTGTTTCGTTATACAGGGACCTATGTGAAATTTACCCAGTTGAAAGGGTTAACTTGCAATTTGCACATGTTGAGATGTTTCTCTGATGTTGAGACATCATGAGAATCTTTTTGGCAAAGTATGAGGGATTTCCCAAGCTTGGGCACCAAGGTGCTGCTGTGGAAGCAATCCCGGTGCTTGAAACCCTAATTTGGGGTAAAATGCAAATTACCCAAATGAAGGGATGCAAATTGTAAAATATGTCATCTAAAGTATCTTTTTAGACTCTTGCCATAATTTAGAGAAGAAATGATGAGGAAGTCATCTCAATTGAATTATCAGGTTATGAAATATACCTTGTGATTGAATAATCAGGGTATAAGTGCAATAACTCTTTATGTATGTACCTTATTATTAGATTGTTCTTCTTTGCCTTCTTTTTCTAGACCTTAAGATAAGGTTTGTCCTTATAATAAATAGGAAGGGACGAGCAAGTAATGAAGGAAGGAATTAATTGGAATTATGGGGAAACTTATGGGCCTTTAATGAAACATCACCCAAGTATATGTATACTTCACCTCTTAAGCAAAGGAACTTTTCCTTCGTGCATATCACTGTTTCCTCTTTGCTTGGCCGACTAAGGACTGTCTTGGAGCTCAAGGGGAACGACCAAGGGTGCAAGGTAGGTTTGAACCCCTCTTCTTGCCTAATTTCATGGTTAGAACTCGAATTCAAGGTCAATTTGGTGGCTAATTCTCAAAACCCTATCTTTCTAGCCATCTCTTTTCGTCTTTCCTTGGAGTTTTCACCTTGGCCAACCTGTGGGAACTCAAGGACGCCATTAGAGATTGGAGCATGAAAGCTTGGAGCTCAAGGAGCAAGCTTTAGGCGGGTTTTATAACTCTAAACCCATGCTTTACTATGTACATCTCTTATATGCGGTTAGATGATAGTTCTTCATGTTTCCCTACTTTTCCCTGTTATTTTGCAAGCAAATCCATGGGATATTCATACTGTTCTTGAGCTAGGAGATGAAGGCGTGATTTCCAAGAAAAACCCACCACTTTTCACTTCCTTAAACGGTCTCACCAGTTTGCTCTCTCGGTCTCAAGACCGCGAGGTGAGCAAACGGTCTCGAGACCGCGATAGGGCAAACGGTCTCCAAGACCGTTTGTCCCCGTTGACCGAGCGTGGACCGTATAAGAAATATGTTCCTAATTATATAGGATAATTACCCTCAAAATGTGGGAGGCTAACTCCAAGGGAATCGGGAGATATGACCTTTTTAAGTAACAACTTTAAATGAATTTATTCCCGATTCTCAAACGGTCTGAAATTGCCTTTTTGGGCAAACGGTCTCAAGACCGTGTAAGGTCGTTGACCAGGCGTTGACCGTATGATATTACTGTTCAAAATAATGTTAATTAACAACTCACCAAGTTTGATGGTCTAATTCCAAACGGGCTAAGAGTTGAAGGGTGAATACTAGGGCTAACCCTAGATGAAATCAGTACTGAAATTATGGTGACCTAATTAGGGTTTTTAGGGTTGATTGACCTAAACGGTCTCAAGACCGTTTAGGGGCCACCCAAACGGTCTCAAGACCGTGAGGGCAATCAACCATGACCGTTTGGAGGTCTGGGGTCAAGATTAGTTGACCAATTTAAGGTATAATTACACCAAATTACGTTGCAATTAAATATTGATATAATCATCAACTCAAATTGCTCAACCTTGATGAATTTCTACTAGAATCCAAAATTGGATGGACAAACGGTCTCAAGACCGTTTGGAATTCATCCAAACGGTCTCAAGACCGAGAGGACAATCACCCAAGACCGTTTGAAGGTCTAGGGTTAAGTAATTTGACCAATTGAGGACCCAATTGCAAATAAGTTATCAATTTAATCAAAATTCTGTTTGTGGATCAATCATGGTTCAACCCATATCAAATCACCTTGGACTTTGATGAAATCTTGGTCAAACGATCTCAAGACCATGTGGGGTCCACCCACATGACCTCAAGACCGTTTAGGCCAAGTTTGGGCCCAATTGGAGCTCAATTGAAGGGTTCAACCTTGTGTTGAGTCACATTGTTGAGTGTTGATGGGTGAACATTGATAGACCCTAATTGAATCGATTTCAATCCTAATTGGTCAACAATTGAGGGTCAATTGAATAACCAATTGGTTAAGAATAACCTTAGTTGACTCAATCCATAGGTGATCAACAGAGCTTTGACCTTTTGAGGGCTTCAACATCGGTTGACATCATTGAGTGTATCTTTGTTTTTGTTGATGGACCAAACGGTTGAGACCATGTGAGAGGGCTCGCGGTCTCAAGACCGTGAGAGGGCTCGTGGTCTCAAGACCGTGAGGGGGCTCACGGTATCAAGACCGCGAGGGGCCTCGCGGTCCTGAGGTCAAAGTGGGCAAACGGTCAACATCTCTTCGCGGTCTTGATATCAACTTGGCCCTCGCGGTCTTAACATCAGGTTGAGCTTCGCGGTCTTGGAGTCTAAGGAGGCTCGCGGTCTTGGAGTTAGAAGAGGGCTCGTGGTCTTGAAAAGTCAAAATTGTCTAAACGGTCAACACTTTCAAACGATCTCAACTCAATTGAAGAATGATGGTTGAAGGTCAATCAATGTGATTCAAGGTTGACTTCATTCAACCAATTGATGATATAAATGGTTCAATGTTGCCCTAATCAAACCCTAATGATAACCTAGGATATTAAGTGGCTAATTGACTAGGATTTTGACCATGATGACGATCAATGGGGTGAATTACTAAAATACCCCTAAAGGGTAAATTGAGTAATACCTTGACCAAATCAAACCCTAATCACATGATGGTGATGATTTAGCTATGTTAGCTTATGATGACCCAATCCAACCTGATTTAGAGTGATGTTGACATCACCTAATAGTATGAGGAGAGAGAAAGTACTTCTAGAGAGAGAGAGTACTTCTAGAGAGAGAAAGTACCCTTTTTAAGTAGAAACTCAACTAAAGCATCTCCAATGCACATGAGTGAGCATAATTAGGGTATGATCCACCTGTGTGAGGTCATAGAAACCCTAATTATGATAAATGATGAACCTTTAACTAATATGAGAGCATCAGTGATGATGTTACTCATACATAATGATGATATGAGTTCAATTTACCCTAATGTGAATAGTAAACCCTAATTCAAGGGTGATGACATGTGATGTGAATAGTAAACCCTAATTCAAGGGTAATGACTTGCATTTGAGTATTAAACTCCAATTGATGAGAATTAGAGATTTAACTCTTATAGCAAGAGTGGGAAGTATATTTCCTTATGTTGTATTACCTTTATCAGTTGTATTAATCATGCAGGTTCTGATGTGAAGGTAATCATATCCAAGTATGGATGTTGATGTTATATTCATTCAAGGCATGTTGTTAGCCTTATGAATGATTAAAGTAATTTGATGCCTTGTCAATGGCATCCTATGATGATAATGGGCTGTGAGAGCCATGAATACCATCAAGGTCATGCCTTAGAGATGACTTGTGATGAGGATAATGAGAAATGATAATTGATATGAGTTAGGCCTGTTACATTTAGTATTCTCCTTTTATAGCTGTTATGCTACTGTTATTGTTTGAAGAACAATGTATGCTGTTAAAGAATACTGAATGTACCTAACTAATCAAGTATAATGTAGAGCCCTGATCATAGATCCATCATTGTCAGAGATTAAATGATGGTGAAACATGTTTTCCTCAGGGAACTCCTGGAGCACATACTTTTGAGTATGTGGGGAACATGGATGTGTAGAACCTTACATCCTAGTGTAGGAAAGTGATGTAGATGTGTAATCCATCCATCCTTCACTATATTTCCATACCGTATCAGTGGTAGGTAAACATGAAACCTCCTGATGACGAAGAAAGCACAGATATCCGTATCAGTGGTAGGTAAATATGAAACCTCCTGATGACGAAGAGAGTACAGAATGCCACTGTGACTCTAGAATAGCGAAGGACCAGTTTACCCTGGTGAGCTATAGTAGTAGAGACACGAGATGTCCTACAAGTGATCCTCTTACTGACTGAGGAAGGTGAAGGTCATGAGAATCCGGCTCTCTTAATGACCTATGTATGATACTGATGTGACTTCTCAGCGATCAGTTGGAGTATGAGTGGTATGCCTCATCTCCACATGGCATAATGTTGTTTGTAAAACATAATCAACCATGTAGTATAACTTGTTAGAGATGACTCCAAGTTAGTTGATTGATGTTACATTGCAATAGTGTTTATATTCTCCATATCTCCTAAATGGTAGAGATCTTGTTATACCTGCAACTATTATAGAATACTTTGAAGGCTTTACTGCTTAAGATATTCTTTGATGTTATAATAAATCTTCTGGCGAAGAGTTATAACTCTCGCTGGGACAATTATGTATAATTGTCTCACCCCGTAGACTTCAACTTTTTAGGTGGACATCGGAGACGAAGGAACCAGCCTACAGGTATCCAGTCTCAGCAGCAGCAGCACCAGGAGCAGTAGTAGAATCTCAGGTGGAGATTTGTCCTGCCATGTGGTGTAGTTAGAGTCAGTCCTATGTGTCCTCTGTATTCTCAGGTCTTGGAGTCTTGTGTTATGTGATCTTGAGATTTTGTATCTTGATGTAGATAATTACTCAAGAAGTAATTATCCTGAGATGTAAACAGTTTATCTCACTTTATGAAAGAAGCTTTTATGGATTCAAGCTCTTGTCTCGAAAAGTTTTAATTTCCCGTGATTTTTGTCTTCCGCTGATTACCGATTCGCTTCCGCTAAGTTTTAATCGTGTTTATGTCATGGTTTGGAGATCAGAGCCCACAATTAGTGGTATCAGAGCTCTAGGTCAGCTGAGTCTACAGAGGCATAGGACTTAGGATATCGAGTCTACCTTTAGTACTCCTTCCTTATCTAATAGAATCTTCTGCTCCTCAGGAGAAGAAGATACATAAGAATGTCAGAACATCACGATGAGTACGTGGCAGAGAGTAGTGCTAGTGCACCTCGAGGCGGTGCAAGACATCTGAGAATAGAACAACATGCACCTGAGTCACCAAGAGAGCCACCCCAGTTCGACCCAGCTGACATGAGTAATCCAGCTGTACAGACGATGTTCGGGCAGTTCATGACTTCCATGACACACATAACTGATAGGATGCCCATTCCTGCACCTAGGGCACCTGTCCAGCCTGAAGCACAAGGTATCGGTAAGACATTCGAATGACTTCATCGTGTCAGAGCTACCGAGTACTTCGGGACTGCCGACCCTGCAGATGCTGACTTATGGTTGACAGAGTTGGAGAAGGATTTTAGGATTCTTATGATTCCGGAAGCTGAGAAGGTTATACATGCTGTCTATCTTCTCAAAGGCAGTGCTGGTCACTGGTGGAACATGGAAGAGCAGAAGAGGCCCGGAGTAGAGTTCTCATGGGAAGAGTTTCGTCGGGAATTTATCAAAAGATATTTTCCAAAGACTTTCCTAGATGAGAAGATCTCTCAGTTCGAGAAACTAAGGCAGGGTATGATGAAAATTAGCGAATATGAAGCTAAGTTCATGGAGTTGCTGTGGTTCTGTCCGCACATGGCTGCTACGGATGAGGAAAGAATCAGAAGATTCGAGAAGGGTTTGAATTCTGATATGTCAACCCCTGTATCTACCTTAGAGAACTGAGAGAGATTCTCTACCTTCGTTGAGTCAGTCCGAAGGATAGAGAGATCTGTGGTTGAGAAAAGACAAACCCATAAAAGATATCCACAGTTCCAGGGTTCTTCATCTAGGGATTCCAAGAAACCTATATTCTCTGCACCTAACCCTCCACCACCCAGATCGAGTTTTCAAACTCAATGGACACCAAGCAGAGGTAGAGTACAGAGTCAACCGCTTCAAGGGACGCACAGTTCTGCATCAGTGTCAGTTACTGGACCACCCAGACCACAACAATAGGAGAAGAGTTGCTACAACTGTGGTAAGGTGGGACACTTGATGAAGGATTGCCGTTCTAGGCCTGTCGGTGTGATACAACAACCCCCGAGACAGAATCAACAGGGATCCCAGAATAGACAACATCAAGGAGCAGCTTGAGGACGTGGACAAGCGTCTCAAGCTGGATCATCAGCACCACCTCAACACCAGGCGACTGCAAGGTTCTATGCTATGAACCCACCTGAAGCAGTGGTCAACCCACGGGTAGTGGCAGGTCAGATGAAACTTTTATATTCTGATATGTCTACATCCTGTGTTGTATCTGTTCTGATTGATCCGGGTGCTACGCACTCTTTCATCACTCGTGAAGTGATTCGTAACTGCAATGTGACTATTAGTCATAGGGCAGATAGTTTGTTGTTGGAGACTCCATTGAGTGGGTCTGCCGTTTTGCAGGAGGTATGTTCTCCCTGCATCCTCTTCTTTTCTGACCATCGCATTCAAGTGGATCTTATACCACTTGATATGCAGGGATTTGATATAATCCTCGGGATGGATACCTTAGAAAGGTATAGAGTTGTCTTGGATTGTGAGTCCAAGTTGGCTGTGTTTGCTGATAAAAGCAACACATGGATCTTTCAAGGAGAAAGAAAGATTCTGCCCACCTGTCTTGTATCAGCTATGGTTGCTGATAAGCTGTTGAGGCAAGGATGTTATGCATTCATGGCCCATGTGGTAGATGTTACCAAGGAAAGTTCTAATCCTACTGAAGTTCCTATAGTCAGGGAATTCGAAGATGTGTTTCCTGAAGAACTTCCTGGTATACCACCACCCCGGGAGATTGATTTTGAAATCAATCTGATCCCAAATACGAAACCCATAGCTCAGACTCCGTATAGAATGGCGCCTGCCGAGATGGCAGAACTCAAGAAACAGCTTCAAGAGTTACTTGAGAGAGGTTTTATCCGACCGAGTACTTCACCTTGGAGTGCTCCGGTTTTGTTTGTTAAAAAGAAAGATGGGTCAATGCGGTTATGCATCGACTACAGACAACTAAATAAAGTAACAATAAAGAATAAGTATCCTCTGCCGAGGATTGATGATCTCTTTGACCAGTTGCGTGGTGCAATAGTCTTTTCAAAGATAGACTTGAGGTCTGGATATCATCAACTCCGTATTAAGGATAGTGACATATCCAAGTCTGCCTTTAGGACAAGATATGGTCACTATGAGTTCACGATTATGTCGTTTGGACTAACCAATGCACTAGCTGCATTTATGGAACTCATGAATAGAGTTTTTCGACCTTTCCTTGATCAGTGTGTTGTCGTCTTCATAGATGACATTCTGATTTATAGTAAGGATGCTCAGCAACATGAGAAGCATCTTCGCCAAGCTTTGACCTTTTTAAGAGAACATAAGCTGTACGCTAAGTATAGCAAGTGTGAGTTCTGGCTGCCGGAGGTATCTTTTCTTGGACATGTGATATCCGCCTCGGGAATTCGTGTTGACCCTACAAAGGTAGAATCTGTTCTACAATGGGAACAACTGAAGACACCGACGGAGATTCGAAGTTTCTTGGGGTTATCTGGCTATTATCGAAGGTTCATTAAGAACTTTAGTTCTATAGCTTTACCTTTGACCAAGTTAACCCAGAAAGATGTTCCTTTTTCTTGGAGTGATAAGTGTCAACAGTCTTTCCAGTTGCTGAAGGAGAGATTGACAAGTGCACCTGTGCTAGTGCTACCTGAACAAGGAAAAGGATATGTAGTCTTCTGTGATGCTTCCAAAAATGGACTAGGATGTGTGTTGATGCAGGATAAACAAGTGATTTCTTTTGCTTCCCAACAGCTTAGGAAACACGAGGAGAATTATCCAACACACGATCTGGAGTTAGCTGCTGTGGTTCATGCTTTGAAGATCTGGAGGCATTATCTCTACGGAGAGACATTCCAGATTTTCACAGACCACAAAAACCTTAAGTATATCTTCTCTCAGCATGAGCTCAACATGAGGCAACGTCGCTGGATGGAGTTAATCAAGGACTACGACTGTACAATTGATTACCATCCAGGCAAGGCCAATGTTGTTGCAGATGCCTTGAGTAGGAAATCAGCAACATCAACCATGAACAGAGCACAAATAAACTCTTTAGTATGCTCTAGGAGAGATATGCTTATCTCCTTAAGGCAAGACAATGTACAGTTGAAAGTGTCATTGTTAGCCAGATTTTTGGCTGAGATGCATATTAAACCTACCCTAAGAGAGCATATTAAAGAAGCACAGCTAGGTGATGCTGCAGTTCAGCAGATTAGATCTGAGTATGAAAATGAGAAGCAAGATGGTTTTCATGACTCAGAAGATCAAGTAGCTTGTTATAATGGAAGGATGATAGTGCCAGATGTGGACAACTTGAGAAAGTTAGTCCTGGAAGAAGCCCATTCTTCCATGTATGCTATGCATCCAGGGAGCACCAAGATGTATCGGAATTTGAAAGGTCTGTATTGGTGTCCTGGGATGAAAAAGGACGTTGCAGAGTTTGTTCTGAGGTGTCCTGTGTGTCAGCAAGTTAAAGCTGAACACCAGAAGCCTGCAGGGACAATGCAACCTTTACCCATACCACAGTGGAAGTGGGACCATGTGACCATGGACTTTGTTGTTGGCCTACCCAGGACAAGCAAAGGACATGATTCCATTTGGGTAATTGTTGATAGGTTAACTAAGACAGCACATTTCTTGCCTGTCAAGACAACCTATCCTGCTGAAAGGTTATCAGAGTTGTATGTTCAAGAGATAGTGCGTTTGCACGGAGTTCCTGTCACAATAATTTCTGACAGAGGTCCTCAGTTTACAAGTCATTTTTGGGAACAATTGCACAGAGCCTTAGGCACCAAGCTAAGGTTTAGTACGGCCTTTCATCCACAGACTGATGGACAGTCAGAAAGGACCATACAAACCCTAGAAGACCTGTTGAGAGCATGTGTTATCTAGTTCACCGGAAGTTGGGATCTACACCTAAGCTTGATAGAGTTTGCCTATAACAATAGCTATCAACATAGTATTGATATGGAACCTTATGAAGCCTTATATGGTAGACGTTGTAGATCACCTCTGTGTTGGTTTGAGACTGGTGAACGTCAGTTGTTGGGTCCTGACCTTGTGCAACAGACCACAGAAAAGATTAAAGTAATACAACATAAGATTAAGACTGCTCAGGATAGGCAGAAATCTTATGCTGACAAACGTCGTAGACCCTTAGAGTTCCAGGTTGGAGACAGAGTGTATCTCAAGGTCTCACCTTGGAAAGGGGTCCTTCGTTTTGGAAGGAAAGGGAAGTTAGCTCCTAGATATATGGGGCCTTATCCAATCATCGAACGGATTGGAAAGGTAGCATATAAACTAGAGCTGCCCCTAGAGTTACAGAGGTTACACCCTGTGTTTCACATTTCTATGTTGAAGAAATGTCACCCAGACACCGAGTTAGTTCTACAACCCATGGAAGTAGAATTGAATGATGATATGTCCTATGAGGAGGGACCAATGTCAATCCTTGATAAAAGAATTAAAAAGTTAAAGAAGAAAGATATAAGTCTTGTGAAAGTCCTCTGGAACCATCGTGGTGTTGAAGAAGCCACTTGGGAGTTAGAGGATGAGATGAGAAGGAAGTATCCTGCCCTTTTCTCTTAGTATGTTTTATCGATTTCGGGGACGAAATCCTTGTAAGGGGTGGATAATTTGTAACATACCTGACCTGGGTTATGAGTTAACCCTAGGTTGTTTTCCTAATTATGTGATTAAATCTTTGTGATTAACTCTGAGCATGTAATTAAGTTTCTCAGAAACAAATATTTCAGTATTTGCTCCTTTTATTTAAAGTTGTAGCATTGTTTTGTTATACAGGGACCTATGTGCAATTTACCCAGTTGAAAGGGTTAACTTGCAATTTGCACATGTTGAGACGTTCCTATGATGTTGAGACATCATGAGAATCTTTTTGGCAAAGTATGAGGGATTTCCCAAGCTTGGGCACCAAGGTGCAGCTGTGGAAGCAATCCCGGTGCTTGAAACCCTAATTTGGGGTAAAATGCAAATTACCCAAATGAAGGGATGCAAATTGTAAAATATGTCATCTAAAGTATCGTTTTAGACTCTTGCCATAATTTAGAGAAGAAATGATGAGGAAGTCATCTCAATTGAATTATCAGGTTATGAAATATACCTTGTGATTGAATAATCAGGGTATAAGTGCAATAACTCTTTATGTATGTACCTTATTATTAGATTGTTCTTCTTTGCCTTCTTTTTCTAGACCTTAAGATAAGGTTTGTCCTTATAATAAAGAGGAAGGGACGAGCAAGTAATGAAGGAAGGACTTAATTGGAATTATGGGGAAACTTATGGGCCTTTAATGAAACATCACCCAAGTATATGTATACTTCACCTCTTAAGCAAAGGAACTTTTCCTTCGTGCATATCACTATTTCCTCTTTGCTTGGCCGACTAAGGACTGTCTTGGAGCTCAAGGGGAACGACCAAGGGTGCAAGGTAGGTTTGAACCCCTCTTCTTGCCTAATTCCATGGTTAGAACTCGAATTCAAGGTCAATTTGGTGGCTAATTCTCGAAACCCTATCTTTCTAGCCATCTCTTTTCGTCTTTCCTTGGAGTTTTCACCTTGGCCAACCTATGGGAACTCAAGGACGCCATTAGAGCTTGGAGCATGAAAGCTTGGAGCTCAAGGAGCAAGCTTTAGGCGGGTTTTATAACTCTAAACCCATGCTTTACTATATACATCTCTTATATGCGGTTAGATGATAGTTCTTCATGTTTCCCTACTTTTCCCTGTTATTTTGCAAGAAAATCCATGGGATATTCGTACTGTTCTTGAGCTAGGCGATGAAGGCATGATTTCCAAGAAAAACCCACCGCTTTTCACTTCCTTAAACGGTCTCACCAGTTTGCTCTCTCGGTCTCAAGACCGCGAGGTGAGCAAACGGTCTCGAGACCGCGACAGGGCAAACAGTCTCCAAGACCGTTTGTCCCCGTTGACCGAGCGTGGACCGTATATGCAATCTGTTCCTAATTATATAGGATAATTACCCTCAAAATTTGGGAGGCTAACTCCAAGGGAATCGGGATATATGACCTTTTTAAGTAACAACTTTAAATGAATTTATTCCCGATTCTCAAACGGTCTGAAATTGCCTTTTTGGGAAAACGGTCTCAAGACCGTGTAAGGTCGTTTACCAGACGTTGACCGTATGATATTACTGTTAAAAATAATGTTAATTAACAACTCACCAAGTTTGATGGTCTAATTCCAAACGGGCTAAGAGTTGAAGGGTGAATACTAGGGTTAACCCTAGATGAAATCAGTACTGAAATTATGGTGACCTAATTAGGGTTTTTAGGGTTGATTGACCTAAACGGTCTCAAGACCGTTTAGGGGCCACCCAAACGGTCTCAAGACCGTGAGGGCAATCAACCATGACCGTTTGGAGGTCTGGGGTCAAGATTAGTTGACCAATTTAAGGTATAATTACACCAAATTACGTTGCAATTAAATATTGATATAATCATCAACTCAAATTGCTCAACCTTGATGAATTTCTACTAGAATCCAAAATTGGATGGACAAACGGTCTCAAGACCATTTGGAATTCATCCAAACGGTCTCAAGACCGAGAGGACAATCACCCAAGACCGTTTGAAGGTCTAGGGTTAAGTAATTTGACCAATTGAGGACCCAATTGCAAATAAGTTATCAATTTAATCAAAATTCTATTTGTGGATCAATCATGGTTCAACCCATATCAAATCACCTTGGACTTTGATGAAATATTGGTCAAACGATCTCAAGACCATGTGGGGTCCACCCACATGACCTCAAGACCGTTTAGGCCAAGTTTGGGTCCAATTGGAGCTCAATTGAAGGGTTCAACCTTGTGTTGAGTCACATTGTTGAGTGTTGATGGGTGAACATTGATAGACCCTAATTGAATCGATTTCAATCCTAATTGGTCAACAATTGAGGGTCAATTGAATAACCAATTGGTTAAGAATAACCTTAGTTGACCCAATCCATAGGTGGTCAACAGAGCTTTGACCTTTTAAGGGCTTCAACATCGGTTGACATCATTGAGTGTATCTTTGTTTTTGTTGATGGACCAAACGGTTGAGACCATGTGAGAGGGCTCGCGGTCTCAAGACTGTGAGAGGGCTCGCGATCTCAAGACCGTGAGGGGGCTCACGGTCTCAAGACCGCGAGGGGCCTCGCGGTCCTGAGGTCAAAGTGGGCAAACGGTCAACATCTCTTCGCGGTTTTGATATCAACTTGGCCCTCGCGGTCTTAACATCAGGTTGAGCTTCGCGGTCTTGAACCATTTGAAGAGCTTCGCGGTCTTGGAGTCTAAGGAGGCTCGCGGTCTTGAGTAGGCTCGCGGTCTTGGAGTTAGAAGAGGGCTCGTGGTCTTGAAAAGTCAAAATTGGCTAAACGGTCAACACTTTCAAACGATCTCAACTCAATTGAAGAATGATGGTTGAAGGTCAATCAATGTGATTCAAGGTTGACTTCATTCAATCAATTGATGATATAAATGGTTCAATGTTGCCCTAATAAAACCCTAATGATAACCTAGGATATTAAGTGGATAATTGACTAGGATTTTGACCATGATGATGATCAATGGGGTGAATTACCAAAATACCCCTAAAGGGTAAATTGAGTAATACCTTGACCAAATCAAACCCTAATCACATGATGGTGATGATTTAGCTATGTTAGCTTATGATGACCCAATCCAACCTGATTTAGAGTGATGTTGACATCACCTAATTGTATGAGGAGAGAGAAAGTACTTCTAGAGAGAGAGTACTTCTAGAGAGAGAAAGTACCCTTTTTAAGTAGAAACTCAACTAAAGCATCTCCAATGCACATGAGTGAGCATAATTAGGGTATGATCCACCTGTGTGAGGTCATAGAAACCCTAATTATGATAAATGATGAACCTTTAACTAATCTGAGAGCATCAGTGATGATGTTACTCATACATAATGATGATATGAGTTCAATTTACCCTAATGTGAATAGTAAACCCTAATTCAAGGGTGATGACATGTGATGTGAATAGTAAACCCTAATTCAAGGGTAATGACTTGCATTTGAGTATTAAACTCCAATTGATGAGAATTAGAGATTTAACTCTTATAGCAAGAGTGGGAAGTATATTTCCTTATGTTGTATTACCTTTATCAGTTGTATTAATCATGCAGGTTCTGATGTGAAGGTAATCATATCCAAGTATGGATGTTGATGTTATATTCATTCAAGGCATGTTGTTAGCCTTATGAATGATTAAAGTAATTTGATGCCTTGTCAATGGCATCCTATGATGATAATGGACTGTGAGAGCCATGAATACCATCAAGGTCATGCCTTAGAGATGACTTGTGATGAGGATAATGAGAAATGATGATTGATATGAGTTAGGCATGTTACATTTAGTATTCTCCTTTTATAGCTGTTATGCTATTGTTATTGTTTGAAGAACAATGTATGCTGTTAAAGAATACTGAATGTACCTAACTAATCAAGTATAATGTAGAGCCCTGATCATAGATCCATCATTGTCAGAGATTAAATGATGGTGAAACAGGTTTTCCTCAGGGAACTCCTGGAGCACATACTTTTGAGTATGTGGGGAACATGGATGTGTAGAACCTTACATCCTAGTGTAGGAAAGTGATGTAGATGTGTAATCCATCCATCCTTCACTATATTTCCATACCGTATCAGTGGTAGGTAAACATGAAACCTCCTGATGACGAAGAAAGCACAGATATCCGTATCAGTGGTAGGTAAATATGAAACCTCCTGATGACGAAGAGAGTACAGAACGCCACTGTGACTCTAGAATAGCGAAGGACCAGTTTACCCTGGTGAGCTATAGTAGTAGAGACACGAGATGTCCTACAAGTGATCCTCTTACTAACTGAGGAAGGTGAAGGTCATGAGAATCCGACTCTCTTGATGACCTATGTATGATACTGATGTGACTTCTCAGCGATCAGTTGGAGTATGAGTGGTATGCCTCATCTCCACAGGGCATAATGTTGTTTGTAAAACATAATCAACCATGTAGTATAACTTGTTAGAGATGACTCCAAGTTAGTTGATTGATGTTACATTGCAATAGTATTTATATTCTCCATATCTCCTAAATGGTAGAGATCTTGTTATACCTGCAACTGTTATAGAATACTTTGAAGGCTTTACTGCTTAAGATATTCTTTGATGTTATAATAAAGCTTCTGGCGAAGAGTTATAACTCTCACTGGGACAATTATGTATAATTGTCTCACCCCGTAGACTTCAACTTTTTAGGTGGACATCGGAGACGAAGGAACCAGCCTACAGGTGTCCAGTCTCAGCAACAGCAGCACCAGGAGCAGTAGTAGAATCTCAGGTGGAGATTTGTCCTGCCATGTGGTGTAGTTAGAGTCAGTCCTATGTGTCCTCTGTACTCTCAGGTCTTGGAGTCTTGTGTTATGTGATCTTGAGATTTTGTATCTTGATGTAGATAATTACTCAAGAAGTAATTATCCTGAGATGTAAACAGTTTATCTCACTTTATGAAAGAAGCTTTTATGGATTCAAGCTCTTGTCTCGAAAAGTTTTAATTTCCCGTGATTTTTGTCTTCCGCTGATTACCGATTCGCTTCCACTAAGTTTTAATCGTGTTTATGTCATGGTTTGGAGATCAGAGCCCACATTTATACTGCTTACCGTTTACAATGAGAGTTTCTTCTTCACTATCATCTTCACTCGTGTCATGACTAATCTTGGTTTATGCTTTGAATGCAATGTCCTTCTTTTTCCCTTGTTGAAGTTCACGTTCTCATCTTTCTTCCTCTTCAAAAGTTGCCTCATGTGCTTCTAGGTTTCCAATGAGTTGCTCCATCCTTAGTCGGGTGAGGTCATTTGCTTCTTCAATGGCAGTCACTTTGGGCTTATACTTGGGAGGAAGAGATCTAAGAATCTTTGACACCTGGTCTTCCTCACTAATCAATTTGCCTAAAGCATTCAAACCATTTACAATAGAAGAGAATTTTGCATATATTTCACTAATAGATTCATTTTGATCCATACAAAATTGTTCAAATTTCTGTTTAAGCATTCCGATTTTAGAATTTTTAACTTGAACAGTTCCTTCATATGTTATAGACAATCTATGCCATATCTCATAAGTTGTTTCACAATTTGATATTCTATTAAACTCACCAACGGAAATTGAGCAATAAAGTATACTTACAACTTTTGCATTCATTTGGGCAGACTTTACCGTATTGACATCCCAATTTGCATACTCCGTTTGAGGAGGTTCATAAGGAGTTGATACCATTCTCCATAAGTCCCAACTGATTCTTTCGAAGTAAAATTGCATCCTCCTCTTCCAGTAAGTGTAGTTAGTTCCATCAAAAGCTGGAGGTCTAGCCACGAGTGTTCCTTCCAAGTTGAGGTTGTTGAGAAACCCGTCACCCATTCTTCAAGACTTTATTAGAGTTCCTTGAAGCCCTGCTCTGATACCAATTGAAAAACCACTAGGGGGGGTGAATAGGGTTTTATGATTATTTTAATAATAATTCAACCAAAGCAAGCAACCACAAAGATATTGGACAAGGGGACAATGATTTAGAGTGGTTCCAACCTTAGCAAATACTAAGGCAGTCAATCCACTACCCGGTTGCTTACCCAACGGGGATTTTGAAAGTATTAAATTTTATTACCACGCAAAGATATTACATAAAATTACAATACTTTCACCAAACCCTTCGGACAACCTTCACCTTGAAGTAGTTGCACCAACCTTGAAGCAACCTTCTTGAAGTAACTTCAAGCTCCCCCTTGAAGTAGCCTTCCTCTTGAAGTAGATTCCCATTGCAACAACCTTCTAGAAGTAGTCCAAAGTCAACCTTCTCCACCTGAGAAGTCAAACCCTCTCCAATCCGCAACCTCCAACCCTAGGAGTAGCAAGGAGAGTACAAAAGATATAAAGGAACAAGTAGGAAAAATAGAAATTACAATACCACTTGTAGCACAAGGCTTGATTTCCTATATCAAGCGTTTTGATCTCCTAACCAATGTATATGGAAGTGTAGGTGTTGTGGATAGAAGATGCTAGCCTATAGGACACGAATTTAGAGCAATGGAAATGTATAGCCAATGTAGGAGTTGCTCAATTGCTCACAAGAATGAATTGTCAATTGCAAGTATGAATGCTCAAGTGTAGCACAAGTGTGATTTGGGTGTCCAATGGATTGTCCTATTTATAGGAATGACCTATGGATGCTTAAGTACGTTCTAGACACTTTCTAGGGGGTTCTAAGTGCTCAACTAGCCGTTAGGTATCCATTAGTTGCACTAACAACGGCTAGTTAATTAATCCTGAAAAGTGCAGAAAGAGACATTCTCGGTCGAAGTCTTGTCGACCCAGAGTCCTTCTCGGTCGAAGTCTTGTCGACCGAGGGACTGTCTGGAGCAAGTGTGTATAACGTTTTGATTCAACTCCCAACTAACTTGTCTGCTGTGTCTAACGGCTACTTGGGTCTTTCTCGGTCGAAGAGTTTGTCGACCGAGAGTGTCTCGGTCGAGAAGTTTGTCGACCGAGATTGACCCTGGTTCAATGTTTTAAACTAAGTACTGAGTGTGTGTATGAGTGTGCAGTTATGACACTATTGTAGGGGATGACCTATCTAAGTGTTGTGATTTGTTAGGAAAGATCTAACGCTTGATTTACATGATGTCTAAGTAATTGTACATTATATCTTGTACAAGATTTTACATTTGATTACAATCATGAATTAAAGCAATTTTTGAGCATATAGATCTTCCAAGTAGTTTGTCATCCACCTAATTCCTGCAACACTCACGTAGCACGTTAGATTCACAAGAATGAAATGTTTATCATCATCGAAACAAAGGAATTATACTAATGTCAATTTAGCCAACATTCACCATGTTCCAAACACAACCTTAGTCATTATGAGAGGTCTGATAACTTATTTTTATATTTTCTCCTAGTTTAGTCACTCTAGTTTTTGCAGTTATCATAGATTTCACCTAATTTAAGCTATTTGTGTCTGGTTCAAGGCGAACATGTGGCTTTTTTTTATAACTTGCAGAGATTGTCCTGGATTTCGTAATCTAAGTAATTTTTCTCACAAAGTCGAACAACTTCACAACATTACTATGATTTTTTTCTCTTCTTTGCAAAACCACCTAAATTCATGCCGGTTTTCATCAAAAAGGGATTTTCCCCTTAAAAAATAACAATCTAGGTCGCATTCAAGTGATTAATGTATGAAACTCACAACAATTCTTCACATGCCCCACCAAGCAAGTCATTCCTCTCAAAATTCATGTACAAGCAAGCGATTGCCTTTTCAGATTCCACAACAATTTCAAGTTGAATTTTCTTGAATGGATGATATTTCCTCCTCAACAACATCATGTTGATTCAAGTCAAACATGTGATATTTTTGAACTCTCAAACTAACATTCTTTTCATCAACCTTTAAAAATGAATAGAAGAGTTATAATTAAACTTTTCAATATGATAATTAAACTTTGGGAAGGTCAAGATTGGGAAAAGAGACGTAGCAATTTTGAAATTAAATACCAAAAGACTAATTTATTATCCAAATTATATGTAAGGAACCCAACTTTTAAATCAAGTCATTTTACTAATTTCAAACCCCAATCTAATAATTTTCTACGTCTATACCTTGACCAATGACTCAAATTTTGTGATGGTTGGAGAAGTCTAGAATAGCAAATTAAACTTTTAGATCTAAATATTAATTATAAATTGATATAGTAAAAAATATAGGTCAATTTTTTCCAATTCTTGGATCACTCATGCAATGTGCAAGGAGTGGAATTTGATAGGGGATAATCAAATAAGATGAATAATCTCAATATCAAATACCAACATAATTTTTTTGAATTGAATATGACAAATATATTTAATTAGTATGTTTAAGATAGCAAAAGATAGCAACTGGAAAAATATTTCTTACTATATAATTTTTAAGACTATAAACTTGACACGAGGGTGTAAAGATTACATGAGGCAGAACTTAAAAAACAACTCCACGGCGTAGAGGATAATTTGGCTACTTCAACTATATCTCCTAAGAAACATCAACTACCAAAAGTATGTCGTAGTCATCGTGGTCATCCTTCTAAAGACCTCTAAACAGTTGGAAGCAAATCCCACAAAAATAGAAAATGTGGAAATCAATTAGTAAACACTTATCAATGTGTTGAATAGTGGATTGAACAATAAAAAGAAAAATATGAAAAATAATATGTAAAGGCTCACAATAATAGAGAGACAACAAATCATACAAATAGATGACCTAAAGAATACTGATGCCACAAAGGTATTTTATTCAAACACTATAATCAACGAGGATGAAGTTCTTGCCTTTTAAACATTTCTACAATCATAGTAAATTAAAACAATTGCTTGTTGATTATAACAAAGAGTACTATAATTTAAAAATTAGAATTGGAAGCAATAAAAATCAAACCAAGGATAGGATGATTAGAACCTTAATTCCCAAAAAATATAGTGCTACAAAATGAATGAAACCTCTACACATGGCATGACTAATAAACCTTAGTGCCTGATAGAGGAATAAAACCCAATACCTATATATCACACATGCAGTAGGGGAACAAACCTAGTGCCTAAAAAGTTTGATGTCTCTCCATCTATTTATGACTAGTCAAATCACACAAGAAAGACCGAGTAGGGAAGACCACCAGTTCAATCATATCCAAATAATATTTATGTACCAAAAAATGATGTGATCTTCCCTAGCATAATAAGTGGCTCGTAAATAAAGATCCAACAACTTTCATGCTTGATGATAGATAATAACTAACAAAAAAGATCTATTAATAATATTCTTTAAACGTTATACAATTGAGAATTCAAGTAACATGCTTCATTAAGAAGATTAGGGTTTTAAGCCATCCATAGATCAATAGAGAGGAAAACATGTGTTTGCCCAATTATCATTAAAAGAGGATGCAACATACCTGATAAACAGACCTAGTAATATATGAGGTCAAACCCTAGATCCATGTTATATTGTATAATATATATTAAAGGTTTAGATTAATTAGGGTTGAACTTCCATAAATAAAAAAACCCTATAGATGATCTTTTATTATCATTGTATTGGGTTACAAAAACTATCCCATTCTTTAGGTATTATTTTTATGATTTTAAAGCACATATAATTATATTTTTCTCCAAACAACAAAACATGATCAGAAGGTCGAGAAAATAATCTTCTTGTCACGGGGAAGACCTTCCATTGAGTTGATCATCTTTTGTTAGTCTCCTTGAGATACAAAATAAGAAATAAGGTGGCTGAAGTTCTGAGGAGCCTTTTGCCATTATTGCCTCATAGAAGAGACGTACGATCCAAAGGGGAGAAAAAAGTGAGTGAAGGTACAAATTTGTTTGAGATCAAAAGCACTGAGGGAGGTCAGTTCGATAACTAGTGAAAGAACTCATAAAAACACCCAGTCATTGTGTGGGTTAGATCATACACAAATAACATGGGAAAAAGAAACACACCATAAAAGTTACAATTGTTGTTGCCGTCTGCTTCACCAAGGTCCATTTAAGTGGTATAGTAGGTCTAGAAGATGTCTTTAGGGAAAAAGAAGGTCATCGACATTGAGGTGGTAAGGGAACACAACTTGAATTTGGGAAACTAGTGGCAAATTGACCAAGAAAGAAGTCTCAAACTATGTTTTTGGGGTTTCATGGAGGTTACTGATGGATATTTATGATTAGGAGTCATGACTAGGCTAGGACACTGAATGGGGTTTCGAAACAGGGTAAAGGAGAAATCTAAAACTATTTAGAACACTTGCAAATAAAAAACCTAGCACTATTAGGGTTCCCCAAAAATGATGTTTTGAGAGGAATATGAGGACAAGGAAATCTCAAGCCGAAGTGGAGAAGAGAAAGGGATCGGGAGAAGGAAAGAAGATGAATCTAAGTAGACTATAGAGTCCTTCTTGCTTCTAGATTCAAGGAAGAAGAATTGTCAAGAGTCATGTGATGCATATCTAATGGCTCAGATAGAGCATGTGTATAAATAAGACAAAGACCTAGTGTAAAAAAGGAACTTAGGAAAAATCCAAGAAATAACAGATGTGCATGGAACCATATAATAAATCAATTAAAATATAATATCTGAGCAAGAGGAAATCAAACTATATCTATACTCTGTAATTAACTTAGGATAATAATAATTATCCAATTGGGAAACTTTACATCTTAATTAATCAAGATCCAACAAATCCTATTATGAGATTAGATTTAGTTTTTAAGGATTATTAGTATGGGTTCTAATAAAATTAATTTTTAATACCATTATCTCAATATTCATTATATATGTCAACATTTATCATCCACATTTATTAATTAAAGTCATAGTGTCCTTAAGTTCTTACCATATTTGTTATATTAAACTATTATTGCACAAAGTATCCTTCATTAATTAGTATCCCATTATTTCAATTTATTCAATATTATATTATATAAATCACAATACTTACCTCAACTTACATTAGAAGTTCAATTAGTATTCCATTATATGTATTAATCCGATTATATTCCACATTAAATATTTGTTCACATCAATTCATATAGACTACAAAAATAAGCACATTCAAGTCATTATGTATGGATTAATGAAAAATGTAGCAGGTACGCCATATTTAATGAGATTACTTACATATTTAAACTTGATTAAGTTATTAGATCAATTTTGTGCTTATTAATATATCTTTTATGGTTATAACACATAATGTCACTAACACATCATATATGATACTAAGAATGTATATGTATTAGGGTCACTCAACTCCAACTTAGACTACATGTCAACATGGTTGTTATATATACAAAAAACATCTTGATTATGTACATAGTTTAGGGTTAGGTTTTATATATCCATATAATCATCTCAGTAGGGTTTGTAGAAACTTAGGGTTTGTAGAAACCAAGCCATGGTAGGGGTCATATGTATTCATAGTTAGGGTCTATATTTAAGTTACTCATATTATGTGCATTACATTATTAGGGTACCGTCAAGTGTATTTGGGTATATCTCCAACCTTCTCTGGTCATTCCTATATATCTAAGCATACTAACATCCTATCCATGAGATTGGGGTTTCTAAAATAACAAAGGCATATTTTAATATGGTACATGACTCCAACTTTAAAGAGGATTTATTCCCCAAACCAATAAGATACTTCCCTACACCCCAATATAAAGTCAAATATTTTAAGATTAAACGACCAATCCTTGCATGTTGGCAGATCGACATGGGCAGTGAAACTTGTAGTTCTTTTAAAAAGGTTTAACCTAATAAATGAAACAAAGCCAAAGCTACATGGATGGGCCTAAATAATCCACATGTAGCAAAATATATTGCATATCATCAAGATATTAAGCAACATGAAAAAGGGAAACATAACTATATAGTTAGGTTAACTAAAATCATAAGGGTTTCCTTCATCGTTATCTTGTTAAACTTCTTCATTGTCAATGGCATTAAGATGTCCTACATGCCTCTCATTAGGTCGTCTACCATTGTTGTATTGTTACCATTACCCGTATGTCGTATTGATACTCAAACTCTATGAAACTGAGTGCAATGAGGTTTGATATAACTAAGCTCTCCACAATGATGGCATATTATTGGACCTTCAAGCTTAGGAGGACAGTTACCATTGGGATGCTTCTTGTGGTATTTAGAACATCTATCACTCTTTGAGTCTTCACTAGAGGACTTCCTTTTATGAATAGTATTTGCTTGATAACCATGCTAAACTTCTATAGAAAGAGCTTTATCGATCACCTGAGAAAAATTCAGGGGTAATTGAGGAATCAACATGTGTCAAACATTATAGCACAAGCCTTCTAGAAAGATACTAGCACGTCACTTGTCAGTCATACCATTAGCATAATTCTCTAGGTGGAGAAACATCTGCATGCACTCAACCACAATCATGAAATTCTGACATAGATTTTAGAAATCTGACTCCTTTCTCAATGTAGCAGAAGATACATACTTCTCTCAAAATAAGGGGGCTAGGAACTGATCCCACATCATGGAAGAACTTCACAAGTCTTAACCATGTTGTTTGACCAATGTTAAGTTGGTCCATTGAGCACATAAGTAATAAAAAAAACCTTTTTGATGCTCTGGAAAAGCCATGCCATCAAAAGTCCATTTAGTGGAAAGAATACAATCATCAACCTTTTCCACCATGTGAACTTCATTCTCACCCTGAAAGTATGTAGGGTGCATCTTTAGAAAACCAGAGTGAGCATAGCTTGTCTGGGGTAACAATAAAGCTAAATTTCCCCATGAGGGCTCAGGAAAGTATTTATTGAAGTAGAATTAGCTCTTTGTTAAGGGGAATATCCAATCACAGGACAATTGAAGCTGATGTCAAGGTAGAATGCACCACTATGGGTTAACTCTCATCTTTAAAATGAGTTTAAGACAATGAAGTCACAATAGGAGGATCCATCCTGGGCATTCCATACTTTGGGTCGTGAGGTTTCTCGAGTCCCTGATAGGTTATCCACAATGGAGTTATCTCCAATCATATTGATGTGCATGCATAAGGCAAGGGTACACTGAGACACATCCTCACATTTAAGGAGATTACTCAAATCCAAAACACAATCAATCTTTAATCAATCATATCCCTAAAAATGGGAAAAAATTACAACCGATTTGAACTTCACAACATGTCCAAGCACATTTACATAAAAGCCCCACATCATTCATTATTTCTTATATCAAACGAGGTTTCTTTCACAATTGCTCTGTTGACTCAGCCACAACATATATACAACAAGATTTATCCACCTATACATCATATTGACACATAAGAAAGCTTATCAAAATCTCAAGTCAATTAAAACATCATATACAAAACTTTCCTTCATGGACTTGAGAGTACAACTAAAACTCTAGGACACACTAGACATCTAATAACCTTCTTCCAAGATTCTCAAATATAACTCCTCCTCGTATCCACAGGTCTGTTGCCGCTGATAAAAACCATCTAAAAAGATGTGGTCAACTACAAGGTGAGACTCATTTCCCAACAACTCTCAACAATGCTTATTGCTCACAACAAAATATAGAGTTAAACATGTATAACATGTAATGTAATAGGATTTAAAAGCCAGATATAAAAGCTTTACAGAGAATAGTCATAATTAGAGTCTTAATAGATAGGTTGACATTATTAATAACATATAAGGTGTAGCTATCATCATAATATAACTATCATCATCATATCTAATAGCATAAATATATCCTAATAGCATAAGCATATCTTAACAACATCAACATTTCTTAACAACATAAACATTGCTTAACAACATAAAACATATCTCAACATAATCAACAAATCCACTTCCCTTATTGCATTATTCATCATCTATATATGAAATGAGCAAACAAGGGTTATCATCCAATGTGAGTCGTTGGATAACTTTAATTAGACATTCTTTATGGATAGATTGCATCTTTTATTAAGCCCTAGAGAGTTTTATGTACACCACTCAAACATCCAAATGACCACTACAAAGTCACAATCAGTTCCGTACAAGATCTTGGAGAGCTAAAATCTTAAGATCTCTTCACACTCGGTCAGTACGACACTAGAATGTGATGGTGTGATAAAGACAATTAGTCAAGCTACAATCAGCATAGTCCACCCTTGGTACACATGTAACGACACTAGAAATCAAGGTATTCAAAACCCTACCATCTGAGGTACAACAATAGTTGTCCTCAATCACATCACATATACATATACACTAGAAATTGTCTCAACCTCTCTCAATCTGAGGTACGATCACATCCATCCTCCAAACCTTGGGATTAGGATGTCAAGGATATATTATCTTGTACTTGCATATACTCAACAATATACCACTTCATCCTTCCCTTCTGGGTTACTCATTTTACCATCCAACAAGTCCTGACACTGGAATGGTTCTACAACACATGTCACTACATTATTAGGACTTCACTTAAATAATTCAATTGAGTGAATTAAGTCTTCATCAACCAAGTTTGACATACAAAACCTAATTCATCTCTACAAATCATTGGTACATAACAAATCCATAAGATATAAAATGTACAAAATATATTTACTATTACAACATCACTGGGTACTAGTTGTTGCCTTTCCATGAGATATATTCTTTATCACACCATCACATGATATTAATCCTTGTCACTCATTGAGAGGATTACACCTTCTCTAGGGCTAAGGTCACGCCCGAAGGTCATTTATACTAGAATTATACTACTTTCTAAGGTACATCATTATCCTTCCATGCCCTATAGAGGGCTCCACATATCATCAACACTCTCATTACCTTTAGACCCACCATCAGGGTTTATTAATCATATGAATGGTTATGACATTCTCAAGGGTGGCATAACAAAGTTACCTTTAGTAATATGAAGTGTGTCTATTCATTATTTCAATATTAGAGGAAAGTAGATATATCAAACCACTACTACTAAACTTACTATAAGATTGACTCAACAATTGTAGTTAGGGTTTGTATCATAAATCTGTATTTATAGATAAGCCATCAATTCATTATCACATTTAGGCAACACATAGAAAAACCATCATTTCATTTGTATACTAAGGTATACATTAGGGCAAACCATCGCTTCATTTACTTACTTGAGTAGCCCCTTGATTCTTTTACTCATGTAGAAATACCATTGGTTAATTCATATACTTAGTTAAAAGCATAACTTATTATACTCATAAATCCCATCAGATTCTTGATGTACTTTAGATAATAAGAAGACCATCAAATTATTGAAACACCTAGCTTAAATAGTGACCATAGGATCATGTAAACACCTAGCCAAAAACATGATCATCTGATCATTGAAACACATAGTCAAAATCAAGACTGTCAGATCATTTATGGATTCAACCGTGAAAAATACAATCAAATTATTATAGTAGTTTGTCAAAAACATGGTCATCAGATCATTGAGACACTTAGTCAAAATCAAGACCATCAAATCATTGATGGATACAACCATGAACAAAACCATTGAATTATTACAGTATTTAGTCAAAATCACGACCTTCGGATCTTTAGTGAACTCAATCTAAAACAATACCATTAGTTCATTGGTGGACTTAGCTAAACCAAAGACATTGAATCTTTATGGTACTTAGCCATAATCATAGTAATCAAAACATTAGTGGGTAGAAAAACCATCAAATTGAGTGTTAGATAAATCATCATTCTATTCACCTAGTAAACCCATTGGTTTATTAAGATACATAGCCAACAACTAGGCCATCGATTCATTTGGACACTTAACCGTAAGAGAACCATCTCCTTTGGAGGGTTAGTCAAAAATTAGTTCATATATCTAGTATGCCCATCAGTTTGTGGATGGGTACACAAAGACCATCGATTGATTACTTAACCCTAAGTTCATCTAAGTGAAGCCATCATTATTTTATCCTTGATAAGTCCATCAGATTGTGGACAACAAGTTCAACAACTTTTATTCTTAACATAAACATTAGGGTATTAACTTACTTATCTAATGGTTTACTTACCAGCTAAAACTAGGAATTAAATACTAAGTAAAGACCATCGGTTAGAGATCCAAAAGGGTCATCACTAAGAAAAAAACATAATCTCCTTTACTTAAGTAAACCCATTGCTACAAGGATAAGGAAAAACCACCAGATTATAGTCTAATTATTACTATCAAATCAACACCAAGTAACTCCATCGATTTCTATGCTAAGAGAGAAATCAATTGTTTACACTAAGTAAAAACCATCTTTTCTTGCCTCTAAAACCAAGGTAGTTCACATACATAATAAAAGGAACGTTAGAATGATATAAGGACAACATAACAACAAAAAAATATAGTGCATGTAAAGTAGTGCACATATGATCATTTTCACCATAACACCAAGTTTTAGGACAAGATCTATATGGATCAAGTTGAAAGAAAGCAAGAAATGGGAGGAAATTTATATAACTTACCTCTTAGATGGAGGTGCACCTCCAAATAGCAAGGTGACTCAAGAAAACCCTAGCTTTTCCCTTCCAAAGTTCCAAAGTATCTCCTTCCTTCAAGATCAAGGTTGATCAAGGTCAAAAGAGAGGAGGAAAGGGTCTCTTTAGCCACAAGCACGACCTTCCATCAAGAAACTCTAGAGTTCCACCCATGGATGAGGAGAGAAGGAAGAGAATGACACAAAACCATATTAGAGAAGAAGATCTTACTTGGTTAGGTAAGAAACTTGGTTAGGAACTTTTGATCATCCTTAAAGAAGCCTGATCCAACCTCTAAGGCAACATGCATGCGTGATCTCTACATGCTTCGACCTTCATGAGCTTCTCCTTCAAAAAACGATGGAATAGGGCCTCTTTTAGAGAAAATAACGAGATATGGGAGGAAAAAGGTTCGTTAGTGGGAGTGGTGGAGGGTATATATATCCAGGGAGAGTGAAACGCGTCAAAAGGTTGAAAAACTAGCTTGGCATGTGTCGAAACTTAAATTCCATCCTTATCCATGCATGTCAGAGTTTCCATTAGATATTTACTTGATTATCCATCATTTCATGCTATATAAAGTTCATCAATAAGTAATATTAGAGAACCCATCAGATCTTTCCCATGTATCATCCGAAAACCATCGGATTCTAGGGTTTACTTAGCCATTTTGCCAACCATCCATTGGACTGTGCACTTCAACTAGGGTTTCCATCAGATTATGGAACTCAAGGGGAGGTCATTGGATCTTACTTATCAAGGGTAAACCATCGAATCATTACTCACAAGGTGGAACCATTAAATTCCTTTCATAATTAGAAAAATCATGACATAGGTGTGAAACCCTAGGTTCTCAACCCTAGAAGGATGGAACAAACAATCTGATCACACATCTAGGCATCCATATGTGCAACTATATAAAAAATATGAAAGGTAGTTTGAATAACAATATGAATATGTGAAAATTATAGTTAAAACCCTAGAATTGGGTAAATTGCATAATTGCCCTTACAAACACATAAATTGCAAAACTTAATCAAACAATGTCCAAATTGGACCAAACTTGAAACATAGAATAATACCATGATATAAAAACACATTTTATATTTTGATTAAGGTTTTAAGAACCCACTTAATATAGGCAAGCATGTTTAGCGATGCAAATATATTTAGTCATTTTACATACATGCTTTCCCTTAGTTTTGTGCATGTATTTTTTATTTTCATGAGATTTTATGCACAAAATCTTATGAATAGCATGTTTAATTTAAATGCATCAATTTATGTATTTTTATAAAATTTTAATCAAATTTCATAAATCCAAGGACTAAGACACGTTTTTGGCTATGTTTCAGGTGCACATCAAGCATACATACTCGATACTACCGAGTCCATACTCGGTAGTACCTATTTCACATCAATAAAAGCAACCAAGTAAGACACACATACTCGATACTACCGACACTCAACTCGATAGTACCGAATCACCATTAATAGAATCCTTGATGAATCACAAAAACTCGATACACCAGCATAAAAGTTGGTAGTACTGTGATATCATCAGACGCACGACCCCCTTGAAGAGTCGGTACTATCAACTCAACTCGATAGTACCGAGAGAGCACACATTTGAAGAACCCTAGTGACTCGGTACTGCTGAGTTACAACTCGGTACTACCGAGACTATCTACACAGGTAAGATCAAGAGCAACGATCTAATCTGATGGCTGGTATTATTTCATGGGAAATAGTCATGCTATGACTACATGGGAGGACGACCAAACCTAATTATCACACTGTAGTCTATTACGCAAGACCAGAGAGATAGAGGAGAAGAGACCAGGACTGAAGGCCACATCCAGGGGAAATTCCAACAATTCCCATGGACCATTTTGCTGTCGAGAGACAGCAGAACACCCGTGCATCAAATGGGATTCTCTAGAGTTGCTTTTATCTAGGGGTTAACATAGTTTATTCGATGTTTTTCACATTTTCCCTCTTCTCTGTCATGTTTTTGACTACAGAAACCATGCAGAGCTAAACCCCTTGTTCCTTAGGACCCAGGAGTAGCTTGGGGATGCACTGTATCTAAATTCTATTGTTGATATAGATATTCTCTTACTATTTGAATATGAATCTATGGAAATTGAATGACCTTATTGTGCATGATCACCACAGTTAGTGTCTCAGATCCTTAACTACTTCTGAAAAGGGGATTAAGGGTTAAACACACATAGATTCACCCATTTATCGACATCCCTTGAGAAAGGTAGGGCATAAACGAGAGGAGATTACCCAGAGTTTAACCGAAAGCACCTAACTAATGGATCAATTACTATGAGAATGGAATTGACTTTAGATTAGGTAGGGGAATTACACTACAAAAGCGGGTAGTTTCTAACTACATGCTCCTTATTCAAATTTAAGAGGAAATTTGTACCAGTAATAAGAAGGCAAATACAATGTCACCAATGGTGAAACTGTGTTCTAAGGAATTCATCATCATAAAACTAAACCAATTTTATTCTCCATTTTTAATTTCTTGTTTCTGTTCAAAACAACCAACCCAATCAATTTTCACCGACCTAGCTGATCAAACTGCAGTTAGTACTAGTCTCTGGACAGCCATTTCCCTGAGTTCGACTCAGGCCTCACATGACCTATATTACAAGATGCACACACTTACATTTTGCACGCATAGTTAAGTCGTGTAATTTAGCCATTAAGCTAGGTCAGGGTCTTACAACCATAAACCCCTAATAGGGATTTCATCCCCAAAATCCAAAGCAAACAAAGATGGGTACTCCTATACATCTCACCCTCTAACCTCCACTTGGTTTTTATAACCCATGGTGATGTCATAACACATTCACTAAGGTTAAGTTCTTCCTCAACCTCTATACATGTTATCTGGGATCAACATCCCAACACAAAATCTTTCATATAAGAAACATCCTCCATATAACTCAGTCTTCATTGGTTGTATCATCTGTTCTGTGTTAGGGTGACACTTCCTCTACATGGAACATATAAAATATTGTGCAACATGTGAAACTATTATATTGACTCCAGCTCATAACTCTAATGACTTATAGCAGCTATTAGTAAGTGCCTTATATCTATTTTAGACTTGGGTTTAACTATTGCTAAGTCATCATAACTTTCTCTGAAATATATTATACTAACTCAACACCCAAATGTCAACACTTACCTAGTTTTTATCAATAAAAGGGTGACCTGCATCACCTTCCGTATATATAATCTTATATGATGCTATATCTAGCTCTTACATTGAATAATGTCTCCAAACCTTCAAGGTTAAAACTACTGCAACTAATTACATGTCATTGGTTGGATAATTCTCCTTGTCCCTTTTAAGCTGTCATGAAGCATGATGAATCATCCTATCCTGCATCAGCACACATCCCAAGTCATTCTTAGGAGTTTCATGGAAATGACATAGCCTCTCCCTTTCCATGCCAATTCTAACACTAGAACACTTGTTAACTTCTCCTTTAGCAACTAAAAAGAATGTTGTCACATGTCATCCCCAACAAAAGGAACATCCCTCCTAGTCAAATTGTTCAAGGGTAGAGCAACAATGCTGAAGTTTGAAATGAACCTCATGTTGTATCCTGCTAGGTTTGTGAAGCTTTAGATCTACATTGATGTCTTTGGCTACTCCCATTCCAGCACTGAGCTTTAGATCTACATTGATGTCTTTGGCTACTCCCATTCCAGCATTGACTCTCTTCCTTGGAATCTCTAAGAATACACTTTGCAGATATAACATAACTCAGGAAAGACACTTTGGTCAAACAAAACCCATACTTATTTGTCTTTATCATACAAATAGTGTTGTCTCTACAACTCCCATGCCTAACGAAGATATTGTTCATGATGTTGACTGTCTCTAGAGTATATCAAGGTGTCATCTTCCACGATCCTCAACTAATGATATCTTGACCTCAAATCTATCTTGGAAAACACCATATCACCTTTCATCTAATCAGACCATTCATCTATCTTTGGAAAAATATATTTATTATCAACTGTAACCTTGTTTGATTGTCAGTAATTCATACATAACATTATAGAATCGTCCTCTTTCCTCTCAAACAACACTGGAGGATAAAAAACTAACTCACTCTAGGGAGGGTAGAACACCAGGAAACTCATCCGCAGAATGTATTTAAACCCACGTGCCACTGATTCATCTTGGATACTAGGACTCATCACCTTGGTATCCACTATATGTACTTAAGAAAACCTCACACCCTTATCTTAGCAATTTCTCTGCCACTAGCCAACTCAAAACATGTAGCACAAATCTTTCTAGCTTTCTAGAAAGCCCCAAAAAGGCATTCCCATCACCAAACATCATGATCTTGGAACTATAGTCCAAAGCAACCATGTGCTACACCAAGATATCCACTCTTAGGATTACATTGAATCCACGCATACCAAGTGGCATGAGGTCTATTTGAAACTGTGTATTAAGAAAGAAGAAACACAAGAGGAATACTCCCCTTGCAACACAACAGTACCATCTAAAAGGGGTAGCTAGCAAGGGGTTATCGGTACCATCATTAACATGTAAGTTACAACTTTTATGTATCATTTACCTTTTTCATCTGGGTTCTTTGGAATCTGCATAGGAACTAACATAACTAAGGTACTTTATTTCTCTTTTTGGTTGACTATATATCATTCTTGAATGTGTCGTCTCATATTTTCATATTTTTTATTTATCTACCAAGGGGTACCTCGTTATATTTCAAATTTTCTTTTCATTTATTATGGATAATATCCATTTAATCTTCTTCACATGTCATGATATCTTTTCCTTAACACCTTCTTAATTATACACATAGATTGTCTGAGATTAACTTAGACTTCACTTTGTTCATTTGTCATTGTTCTTATTTATTATCTCATGTTCACACTTATCATTGGAGTTCTTCTATTCTTATGTAAATCTCACACCTCAAATCATTCTAGTAACACAAATTTATCTTCCTTTATCTCATTACTTCTTAAATATCAATTTTAAGAACTTTTTAACTTAGTTACATTCAGATTTAAACTTCAAGGTGTCATATATTTCTCTTTAAATCACCAATCATCCATACTTTGATGAGTTATGATATGATTTTCATTTTTCCTTAGGGTAAGGTTAAGACATATTCACCATGATTTCTTATTTATTATGCTCTTTAGATTGTTTCCAAATAACTACTTGATCAGAGTAATCGGAAAGATAACAATAAAAAGGTTCCGTACTTACCTTTTCTTAAATTATTGAATACATGGCCAAGGCATCCAAGTACCGAGTTCAGGAAGCATGCATCATATTCATTACTTAGTAATCATCCTAGTCCTAATTCCTAGTCTCCCTATAGACTCAGTGAACCTAAAGTTTTGATACCACAAACTGAGACACATCATCACACTAAATGAGATTACTCAAAACTAAATCACAATGGATTGCTAATCAATCACATCCTAAAAAGGGAAAAAATAAAATCAATTTGAACTTCACAAACATGTCTAAAAACATTTACATAAATGAGCAACATTTTTTATTATTTCATATATCAAACCAGGTTTCTTTTACAATTGCTCTGTGGCCTCAGCCACAACATAAATACAACAATAGTTATCCACATATACATCATGCTCACACATAAGAAAGCTTATATAAAGCTCAAGTCGATTAAAGCATCATATAAAAAACATTCCATCCCATACATGAGAGTACATGGATGACTCTAGGACACACTAGACATCTAATAACCTTCTTCCAAGATTCTCATACATAACTCCTCCTTGCTGCCACATGTATGTTTCTACTGCTGACGACCACCTAAAAAGATGTGGTGACCCACGAGGTGAGACCCATGTCACAACGAGAGATATAACTCTCAACAACATTTATTTCTCATACAAAATAATAGAATTAAATGCGTGAAGCATGTAATGTAATAGGATTGAAAGCTCGATATAAAAGCTTTATTGAGAATAGTCATAATCAAAATCTTAATTGAAAGGTTCACATTATTAATTATAGATAAGGTGTAGCTATCATCATCTTCATATCTAATAACATAAGTATATCTTAACAAAATAAGCATATCTTAACAACATAAACATATCTTAACAACATAAACATTGCTTAGCAACATAAAACACATCTTAACAACATTGGCATATCTACTTCCCTTATTGCATTACTCATCATCTATATGTGAAAGGAGAAAGCAAGCATTATATTTCAATGTGATTCATTGTATAACTTTAATTAGATATGCTATATGGCGGATTACATCTTTTACTAAGCCCTAGGGAGTTTGAGGTATACCACTCAAACATCCAACTGACCACTACAAAGTCACAGTTAGTTCTATATAAGATCTAGGAGATCCAGAATCCTAAGATATCATCACCCTCGGTCAGTACGAGTCTACCACAATGACATATTAGTCAAGCTGCAATCATCCTACTCTACCCTTGGTACACAAGTAATGATACTAGAAATTAGGGTATTCAAAACCCTATCATCCTAGGTACAACCACAACTGTCCTCAATCACATCACATGTACATGTACATATAACCAAGACACAGTCTCACCACTCTCAATATGATGCATGGATGCAACCATCCTCCAAACCTTGGGATCAAGATGTCAAGGATATATTCTCTTGTACCTGCATATACTCACCAGTATATGACTTTGGGCTTCCCTTCCAGGTTACCAATTTTTCCATCCAAGAAGTCCTGCCACTAGAATGGTTCTATGGCGCATGGCACTACATGATTAGGGTTTTACTTGAATAATTACTGCCAATTGAGTGAATTAAGTCTACATCAACCAAATTTGACATACAAACCCTAATTCATCTCTACAAAACATTGGTACGTAACAACTCCAGAAGATATAGAACATATGAAATATATTTTCTATTACAACATCATTGGGTACTATTTGTTTCCATCCATGAGACTATATTCTTTATCAGACCATCACATGATATTAATCCTTATCACTCATGAAGAGGATTACACCTTCACTAGGGCTCAGGTCATGCCCAAAGGTCATTTAGACCAGAAAAATACTAGTTTCTCAGGTACATCATTATCCTTTCATGCCCTACATAGGGCTCACCATATCGTCAACACTCTCATTACCTTTAGATGCATCATTAATGTTTATTAATCATACAAATGGTTATGCCATTCTCAAGGGTGACATAATAAAGTTACCTTTAGTAATATGAAGTGTCTCTATTCATTATTTCAATATTAGAGGAAATGATATGGCTATATCAAACCAAGCACATAAATACATGTTAGGGAACAATTGTATCGAACAGACCCACCTTGAGAGTGACACATGGAAACCATCACATGGTAGTCATAGTCATCTCTGATAGTGAAGGTGGTGATTGTGATTCTTAGACCTAAAATCACTACACTCATCACGTGTCGTTGGGTACACTTTGACATCATCAAACACAGTCTTGAAACATGAGTTGTTATAACAATGATGATTGGGTGACTTTGATACATGGAGATAGATTGTGATTGATAGAGATGAGATTTTTACTTCCTACTAGAGTGTGATATCCTGGCCACTTGATAAGCTAGACTGAGAAATGCATGTGCATGCACACGTGAATCAATATTTTATATTGAGGCCACATTATCTCAGAAAGTTTGATCTTGGTTCAAGAAACATGAGATGAACATTGAGAGGATGATGATTCTATGCCTCGAGTTCACTCTGGATATCAGAGATAAAGGAATTATACAATCACTGCAACACCTTACAATTGTAGGTTGTAGTTGTTCTCCAACTTTGGATTCACTTGAGTAGCATTGATGTGCGACTAGGCACTACTCTTTACTTGTGATGTTATAAGCTAGTTATGGACATTCACTGCCAATGTGACATGGGACCTATAGGGTCACACACAAAGGAACTCATTTAAAAGAGGAGTTTAATCTTGAATGATGACTGGATTGATTACTAAAACATTTAGGTATTCAATTAACACAACAGATCAGCTGACTACACCCCAATCATTCGTCTCATAGGGTGAGACAACCGTTTGGTGCACCAGACAATCATCTCAACCATTAAGACGGCCATTTTGGTTGTCAAACTGAACAAAAGTGAAATTGGTCGAGTTTTGCTCAAACTGAGGTGTGAACCGATTGGTTCAATTTGTTGAACTGACCGGTTTGGCTCAGCTCACCAGATGATCGTATGGGTGAGCGAGATGACCATCTCACACACATGAGATTGCTCAGTTAGTTCGGAGGAAGGTTTTAGATACTTTCCAAAATCATTTCAATTGCATAATACTTGTGGTGCAAGGAAATTAAGGTTTAGCATTAATGGGAAATGAATTGCCAATTTTATATGCGATTGGGAAACTACGAAACTATCATCTCATAGTGTGAGACAACTATCTCATAGTGCCAGAAGACATTATGGTTCACCAGACAACTGTCTCATAGTTTGCAGGTTGTAAATATTCAAGATCTTCAAGTTCCTTCCACTCCCACACAGATCCCGAACTAACTGAGAACACTGGCCCTAACCTCACTTATAAATAGAGGGGTAGTGGGGGCTTCCTAGAACACAACAATAAAACAAAAACTAAGAATTGGTTATTCTGACAATTGTTGTCCTCTATGGTTGTGGTAACCAAGAGAGCCCAAGCAAGTCCTACCTGACTAGGGAAGGATTGTGACGAGAGAGAACAACTAAGGATCATTGTTGTGGGAGAGGAAGTTGGTGACTTGTATGCCAACATGAGGGATAACACCTTCCTATCTATTCTAGTAGGATAATCAGAGCTCTAGTTGGTCTGTGTGGACTACTGTAGAGGAAGGAATCCTTTGACTGCTACTAGGGGAGCAATGTCAACCTATAGTTCTAGGTGAGCATGCATGATTTGTTGTAGAAGCTGTCGTGCTTGTTGTTCCTACTGAAGACCAGGAGCTGCACGACCACCATCCAATAGAAAATAGAAGGTTGTTACAACTAAAATGAGTTTTATTCGCTGGACTTACTCTAGGACCACATATAACTCGTTAAACCGTCCTTCCTATTTCATAGTAGTTGACGCGATCTTGCTGTTATGGGAATACAAATAGATAATTTTTTTGTTTCTGCTGCTATACTCTATGCCCATATTTCCTAACAGTGCTATCAGAGCCACTTCAATTTACTATGTTTTAAGATAATCAATATGATCATATTTTTAGTTTTATCATTTATTTATTGCATACAATGCACATATTTAAACGTTCTCATATGCATATCTGATCAAAGATCACATAATCCCAAACTAATATATATATATATATATATATATATATATATATATATATATATATATATATATATATATATATATATATATATGCAATTTACACACATCCCCTCCCAATATCTATGTGTGGTTGGATGGTATGATCCTATTCCTATTTATCTCGGTCTGCATACCGAGCCTCTACTTCCTTATTCCCAATGTAAAGTTAATTCTTTCCTACCTTTTCTCCCCTCAAATGTAAGTTGAGGTTTCTCCTTATCATGTAAGTAATTGGTAATAGATTAGTTTTATTTCTTGCAATGACAAAGAAGATGATCATCGCCAAAAAGGAGGACCAGTTCGTGAGACAAGTTGACTGTCTGAAGGACCATGGAGGATAGAACAAAGGACTCAGACAACCGCCTGGTGGACCCAACCAACTATTTTGGAACGAGTCCAAACATCGGTTGGACATGAGGCTAGATGACCATCCTAGAAGGCCCAACTAAGTATCTGGAAGGTGTCCAGACATTAGTTGGATAAGAGGACCAATTGACCAACTAAGAGGCGAGATGACTGGTTCAAGGGTTGAACCGATCTACCTAGATTGGCAAGCATAGATCTACACCAACAACAGGTTCATACATGTAATGTGATGATTGACCTAGGTGGTAGTAATTCCTTGTGGCTCCTAGGAATTACAGTAGACATGGCCATAACCATCACTTTTTGTTTTATATTGCATTTTATGTTGTATAATATATCATGCACATGATACATACTATATATGTGGCGATTGGATACAATATATGTATATATATGACATATATATCCCTCAATAAAACATATTAAGTATAAGATGCTTTCCAATAGACATACACATGAAAAAGTTTTTTTGACTAAGTGTAGGTTACGCCTTCGCATGGTGCGCCATCTACCTCATGGAAGTGTGATGGTAGTAATGTAGGTTCCACCTTTGCGGGGTGCATTATTATCGTATTGGCTATTGGGTCAGGCTTAACTGTTGATTCTTATAACATTTAAGATAGAAGCATACAAATGATTATGGTAAGGAGTTCGTATATCATCTATCTAGAATTGCATAAGATGCAATTGGAAAAATTTTCCTACCTTGATGGTTGACTATGTATGCTGATGTTGGTTGGGTCATAGTTGAATCATCTTGGATCTAGCTCATTAGAAAATTAATTTTCTATAATTTTCAAAATTTATATTTGAGGATTATCAACTGAACAAAATAATGAGAATGATAATTAATTAAAGACCTAATTATTATCTCCCAAATTTTAATCAAATCTAATAAAAGTGAGTTTTGAGAAAATTGCAAATTCTTTTGTAAAATCAAATGGAAACAAACAACAATAACTTTTCCTTGTGATTGGTCCTTGAGAAAGACAAATGAAATGGGAACAACTTCCACGAATGTTTCAGGATGCTGAGAATCATTCTCACACAAGAGTGCAACCTCTATGTCCTAGAAACACCAGAACTAAATGAACCCCTTCTGACTGCACTAAGGGCCGACAAGGATGCTTTCAAGAAGCATACAAAAGATGACATGGATGTCAAATGTCTGATGTTATGCTCCATGAATTATGATTTGTAGAGGCAGCATGAGAACATGGATGTAATTGAGATGGTTACATATCTCAAGAACATGTTCCAAGATCAGGCAAGACAAGAGAGATATGATGTCTCCAAGGCACTTTTCAAATCTAACATGACAAAAGGAGATGCAGTAGGTCCTCATGGGCTCAATCGTATTGGGTATGTGGAGAACCCAGATAGACTGGGGTTTCCCTTGGGTCAAGAGTGGTCAGTGACGTGATTCTACATTCTCTGCCAAAATCTTAAAGTCAGTTTTTCATGTACTACGACATGAATGACATTGACAAATCATTGACAAAGTTCTTGGACATGTTGAGAATAGCTGAGGGATAGATGAAGAAAGACAAGCCCAAGTCTGTGTTGGTGATAAGAAAGACAAATGGGAAGTATAAAGGCAAAGGCAAAGCTAAGAAGAGTTCTAAGGATATCCAGAAGCTGAAATCTTCAAATGTCAAAGCAAATGGAGGAGTGAAGAAAAGAGGAAAATGTCACCATTGTCACCAGCATGGACATTTGAAAAGAAATTGCCCACTCTAGTTAGAGGAACTAAAGAAGAAGAAGGAAGGCACCAATGCATCCACTTTAGGTATAAACGTTATAAGATAAATTTGGTTACTTCTACTTGGTATATGATACCAAACATATATCTAACATACTTGATGTGCATGATCTGAAAAGAAGTAAAAGCCCTCATGGAAGGAAACAAATGGACAAAGGCAAAGCAAGTGTTGTGGAAGCTTTATTCTACATTTAAATTAGTCTTAGCCTAATGGGCATGTAATAGAGTTAGTAGAATTGCTATTTCCTTATGCCAAAAAAATATAAGCATTTACTTTAAGAATCTTGTATGAAATATTAATGCTTGTGTTTCAAAAGATATGATCTTGCATGGCAATGCCCAAATATCTAATGATTTTATTTTAAAAGAATCTTGGGATAAAATCTATAAAGTTAATACCAAAGGATTGTAATTGATAACTCAAGAATTATTATTAGCAATAGTCATCTTGGATGTATATATAAGAAATGCATATCTAGAATACATATTGATGTTAATCTGGACTCCCTTGGTTGTTAAACTTAAGGAATATGCAATTATTTCTTGTGCATAATGTGACATAACATCCTTCATTAGATGTAGTTGGAGGATAAGCCTTCCATCAGACCTCATACATATGATGCATGAAGATCTTATGGAATAAATGCTATAAATAATTACTCATACTTTGTTTCATTTACTGGTAATATGATGATATGTACTTAGTTAAATAGAAATATAAATCACTTGAAGTTCTCAAGAAGATTGTAAATGAAGTATGGCTTTGATGAAAGTATTATGAAACCTTGATAGGATCAAATGTTGAAATACTTCACATCAACACCTTGAGAACCTTCAAGAAAGAACTGTGATAATGTAACACAAGTCAAATACAGCTGAGCATGATGATGTGTTAGAGAGAAGAAATATACCATGATGAGTCATGATATAATTATCAATGAATCTAATCTTCTTATATCCTCATAAATATATCAAGATATCACTTAATGATGTACCCTTTGAATGGTTAATAAGGCATCATATATGATATGATTTGGGAATGTCCCTATATGTCTAAAGGATTGAAACCACATTAAGAAAGTAGTTTCTTGAAAAGGTTTATCCACAAACCATAACTATTGAATGTTACTATTAATCACAATCCAATAACAAAATATTTTTTGATAGGTAAGTGAGTTCCCAAATAATTAGTGGGACTAAAAGTAGAACTCAAAATGTTCGAGGACAACAAAGAGCTATAATGATAACTAAGAGAATCACAAGATTTTGTGGAGCCTCAATCTTGTCACGTGACATAGAATAAAATAGTTCTAGTAGAATACATATGAAATTGGAGGATTGTGAATCCAATGACTCATACAGGTTGGTCATAACAGGATGAGCCAACTAATCAACTAGAAGCTATTAAGTACCATAATTTGAGTAACAACTCAAGGGCATTGTGGAATCCATGTAAAATAGCAAGGTATGACCTTGATAGTACTACCTGAAGGGGTAAGACCCAAAAGGTGAAGTTGGGGTCTTAATTTAAAAGACCCACATGGATAACATAAAAGAAAAATTGGTTGAATATTTTTTTTCAAATTAGTTCAAGTTGTTGAACGTGATAGAAATTCATAGATTAAAAAGACCTTATAACAAAAGTGGGGCTTGGGCGCTGCCCTAGGTTTGTCCCACAGCCTCTGGCGATCCAACATACAATCCACTCCAACCTTCATGGAGAGGGGACCTCTCCCCTCTCACCACTGGTGAGATGGCCTTGACTGAGAAGATGACGAATAACACCAGTGAGAAGATTTCTTTTGATAAGTAGCTGGATACCACCATCGCCAAGAAAGCCTAGAACCAAGTCCTAGGGGGTTCAAACACCTTTGAAAAGCATGACTTTACTCCTTCTAAAAAGAAATATAGTAAATGCTTCATCACCATCGATGATTATACCTATGAATCCATGGAGAAGTGTTGAGAGCACAAAACTATCCTATACGTCATGGGTAAGCGACCCTACTATTTTCATATGTTAGCATAGATGTGAGGGTATGGATATGAAAGGGAGGTTTTGATCTCTTCTCCAAACCAGACAAGTTCTTCCTTCTGAGATTCAATTTTTCTGATGATAAACAAAGCATAATGAACAGAGGTACTAGATGGTTTGATAATATATTGGTTGTTGTCAAGGATTATAAAATAGGGGATGATCTTTAGAAGGACTTCTTTTGCACTATCCCTATCTAGATCAATATCCCTAGCATGGGAAGGAATTGCTCCCCTAGAGCTTTGGGCATCGTCACCAACGATGTTAGTAAACTTTTGAGGATTAATTATAAATCAACAGGTAAAGAGACTCTAGGGGAAGCACGTGCCTTAGTTGAGGTTGATGTTGATGAAGAGAAACCTAAAGAGATCTGGGTAGACATGCCCAAAAGGGAACCTTCGGCGAACAAAGTCCATTGTGAATATGTAACACCCATGACCTGGGTTTTGGGATAACCCTAGAATTTTTGCCTAAGTAAGTTGCTTGGAACCTCATCTTAATCATTTGAAAAGTAATTAAGACTTAAGTAGAGTTTAATTCTTGAGTTTGATCTTGTTTGCAAATTGTTTGTGCTTTATATGATAGTTTTGGTGCAAATTGCAATTTACCCAAAATGTGGGGTTGATGAGCAAATTATCACCTATAGAGTGTCCCTTATCTCTCTTAGCATCATATATATAAGAGATAAAGGAGGGGGCACCTTGTTTGAGTCTTGGTTGAGTGATAGCACTCTTTTCGATGGTGAATGAACCAAAGAGTGATGAGTGTCTTGAACATTAGATGGGGTTAAGTCGAGTTATGAAGTGTATATGGGAGTGCATATTGGCTTGGAATCCATAGGGGAGGTCCCATATCATTTTAGGAACTTTTTGGAAGTATTCATATCAGGCTAAGTAACTCAAGTAGGTGAAGCATATTTATTTTGGATTTCCTTGGAAAGTTGTATTGATTTACATGAAAATTGATACTGGGTTGTGACATCATGTCAAGCAAGATACCCAATGGCCGATATCTTATCTTTGGATTGTCCACATGAGTCTTGCATGTTGAGATAATTATGTATGCATGGAGTCACCATGTATGGACACGTGTCACCTAAGTGCATATGGTGGTGACACCTCACATACACTCTCTCTTTAACCTCAACTATATAATCCTCTCTTTTCACCTACTAGTGAAACCTTTTGATTCTCATATCATCCATCACTTGGTGGACGAACATAGAAGCTTGAGTAACAGGAAGGAGTTTAAGCATCAAGCCTAAGGTGAAGTCATGGTCATCTTCAACCTTGGGTGGACTATGCTTCTCAGAGCATGGTTCCTTTCTTTCTTTTCTTATTCACCAAGTTCCTAACTATGGTATCTTCTTTCATATAGAAATATTGTGATAGAGTCTTGGACTTTTGATAAGTCATCTTCAACCTTGGAAATGTGAAGATTTTAAGCTTTAAGGTATTGTGTTGATCTTGAGGTGGGTTATATATCTTGAACTCAACTCTATTGTTATTCACCTTCAATCATGCAATACTTGATGATGCCTTTTCAATTTTGACTTTCGTTGGTCGAATAATGATTCTATGAGATCTAATGGATATATGGAGATGTTGTACATGAACTAGAGTGTTAGTGGACAAAGATTTGAAACCTTAAGATGATGGAATCTCCCAAGTACAAATTGATATTGGTTTAGGAAACTCTAACCTGATATGGGGTTATGTGAGGAGAACTAAATACACATGGAGTCCTAACTCATTACTGTAAGGCCCCTGAACTTTCTTAAAGTGTTGAATAATCTAAATTACCATAACTGAGTGCTTATAACCCTAATATAACCTTTTCATTTTCTTGGAATTCATTATACAATCTTAATTTCAAATTTGGTCCAATTTGGACATCGTTTGAGCAAGTTATGCAATTTTATGTTCATTTTGAATTGTTTTGCAATTTACACAATTGGGGGGTTTTCTTTGAAATTTTTCACATTCAGTATGTTCTTTTGATGTTATCTTATCATTCTTGAGATTTTTGATCCATGGGGCTCCTTGTTGAACCTTGGTTTGAAGGTGTTTTCTTCAAGGGTATTTTAGGATTTACTCCTTTATGGATGACCTACATTTAGGAGCTATCAACTAATGCTTTATTTGTTTTGCTTGGAAATTCAAGAAAAAAGGTATAATAAGCTCTGTATGTTCTATGGGGAAGCTGCTTGTGTGGCTTCTTGTATATTCTTAATAGTTTGAAGCCACGAGCATTTGGAAATATACTAGAACTTCAACTTTTTCTTTTTCTTTATCTTAAAGTTTTATATACCTCTCCCTAAGAACCCGAACGAACCATTTTCTCTCTATCACTTCCCTCCTTATATGAACCTCATTCTCCCTTTGTTCTTTTGTGATGTTCATATCCAAGGAAGAAGAAAGTGAGGATCTTCTTGGAAAAAACATCTACGGTTGCAATTGACTTCCTTTAGGGGTTTCTAAAGCTCCTTCCTAGTGAACTTGACCAAAAAGTGTAAGTATTCCCTTATTTCCTCCATTTATTTATATTTTATTATTCCTCCTATATTCCTCTAGGTCATAACCTTTATGTTTCATGATGTAAGTGGCTCTAGAACTCAAGAATCTACCTTTCTTGCTTCTTCTTCTAGGGTTTTGCTTTTTTGCGGAGAGAAGTGCCTACTTGGCCAAGTTCATACCAGAAACTAGGGTTTTATTGCCTTATTTGCTCAAGCTTATTTCTGTTTGGAATATGACTTACTCTATAGAGGCGAGTTTTATAACATTCTTCACTTATATGTCTTTCTAGAAGCTTGTTAGTTCATGTTTATGCTCTAATGTGACGATCTATGCATAAAGAAACCATGCATGTTTAGGGTTACCGATTTTTTTATGGTGTTCCCTATTCAGTTACAGTTCTATATGAACTTTTAAACACGTGTACGCCCTTTCTAAGGTATAATATTATCTATGATAGATTGATAGCAACAACCTATGGTGCTAAGCACAAAACAATTGATGGTCCAAATTAGGGTTTTCAAGCTATTTCCTTCCCTACCACACAATCGATGGTGATACCATTCAACAACCAATGGTGTTTCTATTTTGGCAACTGATGGTAGTGATCAAGGGTGTCAAAGTTATGGTGACAACCTATGGTCACCCACTTAGGTCTGGTTTTTGCTCAATTATATGTTTAATTATCATCCACTAAGTATTCTAATGATGTTATCAATCCATGATGACATTAGCTTAATATTTGATGGTGTTAAATGAATATATTGCTGATCTAACAACCAATCATGACCTAATGATCACAATTAATGGTGGATCAGGTCATCACCACATATGATGAGTTAAGAATGTAAATGTAGATTTGACTAAACCTTAAACCAATGGTTCCTTGGTTCAATTGATCTAATGGTTAAACCTATACTTCAATTGATAACCTTGAACAATGAACCTGATCCAACGAATAATATTGGATGCTTCAACATCCAATGGATTAGAATGAATCCCATGGTATTATATGTGGGTCCTAGTGATGATAATTTGATGGTTCGATACCATTAATTTGTAGTCTTACCTTTGCCATCATATATTTATATTTGATAAATCACTATAAGAAGTGGATGTGTAACTCCCATGTGAAATAGCTTGTTATATCTAACCTTAATGTAATTAGATGATGTTGATTTGTTATAATAAAACCTCTTGAATGATTAATATGATAATGTATTACACTCTTATTGTGTTGAAACCAAAATGTAGTACTATTTGAATATCATAGTGCCTTGCCAAGATATTATCTATGAACACATATGTGCTAATGATCTTTTGAGCCTTGTTTAAGGCATGAAATGATGACAATAACCTTAATGTGAATAACGTGATGGTCTTAATGAACTTTGGGCTTGTTTGAAGCCATGATTGAGGTGAAATCCTCTTCATGTTCCAATAAGGGTTAAAATCTTGGAACTTGTGATAAGATATTGGTATCTTGTAATAGTATGATGATAAGTGTGGTCCATTAATTTGCAATGAATGATAGCATGTGGTAATGTGATTAAGATTTATACCTAAACTGTTTTATATCTTTTGAAGTTGTTATACATTGACGTGGAATATTATCACACTAAAAAATTCACTCGGGGTTGAAATCCCCGAGCTTTACAAAAACCGTGTGCAATAATACCACCCGCATGCGGACGTGTCTTATCGCAGTATAGTTGAGGATTGAATCCCAAGAGACAACATTTTTAAGAATCATCATTATTCAAATCTAGCTCAAGTAAGACTAATATTTAGAATGATTGGTTGATTTGAGGTTAATTAAACTAATTGCAAGAAAGTAAATAGCAGAATTAAAGTTGGATCTAGATTAATGATATGGAATCACTGGGATGGTCCCAGGTTTCACCACCACTACACATGCAAACACATCCTAACATCAAACATCCAGGCAAGATATAACCATCCAAATGGAGCTGCTACAAAACCCCCATACAGGCGTTAGGCTTGCGTAAGCATCACCTTAGGTATCAGATGTCTCGTCACCATCCAGATCACTCACCTATGGCTCCGAAGATACAGAAATCCAAATGAAGCCGTGGGCCCCCTATACAGGCGTTAGGCACACAGAAGCGTCACCGTGGGATAGATTGCTCATCCCCTCATGGATCATACACTTACTACTTCAAGGAATCCTATCAGAAGTTCTCATCAAGGAGTCAACTGTGCTAATCAACAAGCAAGCATGTGATTAATCTACAAGCAAACATCGATGATTACCAAAGAAGATACAAAATCCAACTAAGGCTGTGGCCCTCCCTAAGGGATGTTTAGGCCATAGAAGCGTCACCATAGGCTAGATGGCTCGTCCCCTCACGGATCATACACTTACAACCTCAAGGAATCCCATTCTATTTCTAGTTTGGGAGTCAACCTCATTAATCGACATTCTACCCTACGTATAGAAGTTCTCACAACATAGAGAAAGACATGATGAAAGCAAGCAAGTAACCAATCTACAAACATTAACGACTAACAACAAAATGAAAAGTTATATACATTGCCATGGAATATATAACATGAGTACATGCTTGCATGGGCAGCGGGGCTAGTCCCTGCACCCCAGTGAAAAGGAACTACTCGCTCATGATGCGAAAAATAAGAAGAACAATGGAGAGGGAAGATTCCACCATGAGCATGATGCAGAAGGTAGTCATAGCTCGGTGAAGGTGATGTGGTCTTCTACGTCATGTCAGAGCAGATCTGGATGAGGAACGAGGGATGCCAAGACAGACCAGGTAGTCTTTCTCACTCCTCCTTCCTTCTCTTCTTGGTCTCCTCGATCGTAGTAGTAGCAGAAAGTGAAGTGGCTATGGCATGGATGTATGTGACCAAACTTGTGTTCAGGAAGCTTGTCGGCGTCCTGGATCTGATGCCCCCAATGAGGACCCTACTGGTCCTATTTATAGGCTCGGATGGGGTCTTGACGTTTTGGACCCTGTTGCAATGTTCTCAGTTTGCTTTGACGGTTTGGGGACTTTTACCAAATGGTCTTGAGATATTTTCCTCCAAACGGTATGGGTATCTCAGTCTCAAATGATCTTGTGCTTTAGAGGAGCAAACGGTCTGCAACAACTGGTTTTGCAGATTGATCAATGACCAAACAGTCTTGGAGTTCTGCCTCCATACGCTCTTTACTTCTCAATCGGTCTCGTGTGCCAACTGGTAATCGGTCTCGTTTCCTGATGATCTTTGTGTGAAGTGATCCAAACGGTCTTGTAGTTCGATGGCTTCCAATCAGTTTTAGAGACTGATCACCGCCAAACGGTCTCGGTTACTGCAATCTCTACGTACACGGTTTGCGTTGTTTCACATTCTGTTTCTTTCATCCAAACGATCTTCACTTCAAACGGTTTGGTGCCCCAAACGGTTTTGGTTTACAAACATTCTTGGAGTTCTGTCGGTCTACTGGGTCACACACTTGACTTCCAAACGGTCTTGCATGATCATTCTTCACATTCTTGAGTTATCAGTACTCCTCCAACTGGTCTCGGTGTCATACTCTTCACAGTTTGATGCCTTAACGGTCTTGCAGATCAAAGGCTTCCAACCAGTCTTCATTTTCTGCTGGCCTAATGTTCACGAGATTGATAGGTCTCTTAACGATTTGAAGACTGAAAGGTCTCTCACAGTTTGGGGATCGGACGCCCATGTGGTCTTGCCGTCATGCGGTCTCGCCTACCTCTCGGTCTTGAACTGCATAGCGGCAATGAAGGTTAGGTCTTGTCTTCCAAACGGTCTTGGGAAGATCGATTAGACAGATCGCTAGGGCAGAGGCAGCGGGCATCAAGGGACCATTAGGATGGTTCGCTAATGCAGACCGCTATGGTGGCTACACTAGAGTTGTAGTTGGAACTGGAGATGCTTGCGGTGGTGGTCGGAGTCGTCGCTGCAGGTGATGAATGTGGTGCACGAGGACTTGAGGTGGAGGAAGGCGATGTCGTCGTGGGTGTTGTAGATTAATGGAGGAGAGGGAGACGACGGAGCAAGGGACATGGCTGTTGATGCAGGCAGCAGGTGGACTAGAATGAGAGGAGCAGGTGGCGTTTTAGGTGGTCGCAAGGAAGGAAGACAATGCTATGGGTGGAGACGATGAAAGGGGAAGACCGATAAGACCCATACGGTTTTGAGTTCCTCTACCACTCACGCGGTCTTGAGATCGTGAGATTCTCACGGTCTTGAAACCGTGAGAAGGGTAGAGGTGCAAACTGTTAAAGGCTTAAGACCAAGGGCTCCAAGTGATAGGGAAAAACTGCATGGTTGGACACATATGTGCTGTTGATTCTCGATCGGAAGTCGTTAGGAGATGCACAGTTTTGGGGCGAGACCGAATGGGAAAACCATTTGGTTTGAGACTGATAGGTCAAGACTGTTTGGATCGATTGGTCGAGACTGTTTGGTCAAGATCGTAGAGAGGATCTTTGGTGAATGCAGTTTCAGTTGATGGTTGAACCTCATCATATCCTGCATAAAATCAATATAAATTTAGTTAATAATCTTGATGATTGAACCAATTAAGCAATTTTGCAAATTGTGAGATTTAGGAGATGAAATTGAATTAATTGAGTTGAATTGGGCTCAAGATGGAGATTGAATTTCATGATGAATATGCATTCATCAGAACACCCCGAACTTAAACATTGCTCGTCCTTGAGTAACACAAAATATGAAACAGTCGCCAAATAAACACTTTCAACTCATGGGGTTGCCTCATCTTTACGTCACGATTGTTTTCTTTCTGCTCATTATGACTAAGTATCTCAACCTCCTGATACCACGGAACACATCTTACCATATATTCATTCTTGAGTTTGTTTTTCAACATCACTTACTCCTCACTTTTTCTAACAACAAGCATGTCAAAGAGTTTTGTAAGAGTCTAGAGATACCCACAGAACAACAAGTGTGCATTTGATATGACACTAGTGTTTTTTAGGGTAGTGGAGGCATTCATTGTGCCTTTAGGTAGAAAAGAGAGTGAAAGGTGGTATGGAAGGGAGAAATAAATCTCTCCTCTATTTGACTCGAGATTTTTATTTTATGATTGCAAATTCATTGATTGCATTTTTTTGTGCGAATCTCTCCTCTATTCGACTCGAGATTGCATTTTCGTTTTGTGTACACATTGGCATCTTTTCTTGGTGGTACACCCCTATTAATTTGCGAGGGGTATGGAAGAAGCGAATGTAGAGGGAAGTGGCGTGCCACCCCGAACTTAGGGTTTGGCATTGTTTTGGCTATTTTTATTTGTTTTTGATGAATGGAGGGGTACAAAGATGATAGAAGAAGTTTATAAGAGAGTTCAGATAAGAATGCAACTTGATTTACAATTTAGTGCACCGGGTCGTTCTCTTTATCATACTCTGCTCAAATAATGACTTGATGAGGATCCAGTGGGGATTTCATGTTATTGTTTCACTTGTCAGTTAGGATGCACGACGTGTTTGATCCCTATATATTTGATAGACACTTGCCATTTTTGCATAAAGATCATGATGTTAGGAATCATAAGCTTCACAAGATGATTTCAATCAAAAGACAAGTTTTCATAAAAGGGTCCTTTTGAGGATCTGCTTTGAATAAGGGGGGTGTAATGATTCAAAATGCATAGGAAGAGAAATGATAGGTGTCAAGACTTCATCCAATATCTGTTCAATTTCTTTGGAAACTTTACAAAAAAAATTTTATTTGAAAATTTTGGTCAAAGCAGCGATGAAATTCTCAAGTCTGAAATAGATGGGTGTAGGTGGAAAGTGAAATATGTACCACCCACCCTCCACCCCGAACTTAGAAATTTGCTCATCCTGAGAAAACTCTAAATTCGAGATGAAGGGGAAAATTCATGCCGTTTGGACCATGAAATGTGGTTGCATTCCAATCAGCGCACGTCCTCCATCTAAAAATTTCATAAATGAAGACTAATTAGAACTTAAGATAGCTTCTTTCAATGCGATTTTTATTTTAGTGCAAAATCATCTAAAAACAAAATTTCTAATTCAAAATTAAAAGTAAAAATGAATTTATTGATCGGGTTGCCTCCCGACAAGCGCCTTTGTTTTATGTCGATGGCTCAACTTGATTCCTTCAACTTTACGATGGATCTATTAGATTGGTGAGTTCTAGCCTTGCTTCAGTACATGTGTCAGCTGAGGTGAAATATCTCTTCAAGTGTTGACCATTAGCTACAAATTCGCCTGACTTTTCACTCCATAAAGAGAAACCACCATGTGGGGAGATGCTCTTGACAATGTAAGGTCCAGACCAGCGAGAATGGAGGTTTCCTGGGAATAACTTTAGTCTTGAGTTGAACAATAGAACTTGGTCTCCCACTTATATATCCTTTCTTTTCAGATGACCATCATGCCAAAGCTTCATGCGTTCTTTGTAGATTCGTGTATTCTCATAAGTTGTCATCCTGAGTTCATCAAGCTCTTGAAGTTGTAGAATCCTGGCTTGGCCAGCTTTCTTCATATCAAAATTCAGTTGTTTGATTGCCCACCATGTGTTGTGTTCAAGTTCTATAGGAAGGTAGCATGACTTCCCATAGATTAACCAAAATGGTGTAGTTCCCAGAGGAGTCTTAAAAGCAGTTCGGTAGGCCCACAATACATCATTGATTTTCACTGACCAATCCTTTCGGTTGCGGCCTACTATCTTTTCCAAGATAGCCTTGAGTTGACAGTTAGAAACCCTCTACCTGTCCACTTGTTTGTGGATGGTAGGGTGAGACTACCTTGTGTGTTACACCATATTTCCTCAGCCATGCTTCAAAGCTTCTTTCTAGCAAATGAGATCTTCCATCGAATATCATAGTGTGTGGGACTCCGAAATGGGGGAAAATAATATCTTTGAACATCTTGATGACGGGTTTGGAATTTCTAGTGATGGTTGGGATGGCTTCAACCCATTTTGAGATGTAATCAACCACAACTAGGATGTAAGAAAATCCATGAGAAGACGGGAATGGGCCCATGCAGTCCATACCCGAAGCATCAAGAATTTCAACTTCTTGCCACAAATTAAGTGGCATTTCATCTCTCTTCATAATGCTACCCGTTCTTTGACATTTGTCACATGATAGAACAAAGTTGTAGGAGTCTTTGGATATAGTTGGCCAAAAGAAACCACATTGAAAAACTTTTATAGCAGTTTTCTTAGCACTCATATGGCCTCCAACTGGTCCTAAATGAAATTGTTCTAAAATAAGTTGGGCTTCTTCCTCAGTGATACAATGTCTGTAGAGATCATCAGTACAGAGTTTGAACAGGTACGGATCATCCCAGTGATACTGTTTCACATCGTGCATGAATTTCTTTAGTGCATTCCCGATGCATTCAGGATGGATAACGCCAACGGAGAGATAGTTCACATAGTCCGAGTACCAAGGGGTAGCTTCTGAAACTTTCATTAGTAGGTCATCCAAAAGAGAATCATTGATCGAGATCTTCTCAGTTTCCAGAGTGTGGATGCGACTTAGGTGGTCTGCTACAACATTCTCTGCACCCTTTTTATCTCTTATCTCTAGATCAAATTCTTGCAATAGGAGAATCCATCTAATTAACCTGGTTTAAGCGTCTTTCTTCGTTAGGAGGTAACATATAGATGCATGATCTATGTAGACAATGACTTTTGAGCCAATGAGGTAGGATCTAAACTTGTCAAAGGAAGACACGACTACAAGAAGTTCTTTCTCGGTAGTTGCATAATTCCTCTGACCTTCATCGAGGGTCTTCGATGCATAGTAGATCACATAATGTTTCTTTTCTATACGTTGGCCTACGACATCACCCACATCATAATCACTGGCATCACACATAATTTCAAATGGGTGATCCCAATCAGGAGCTCTAATTATGGGTTTTTTGTAAGGGCATGTTTCAAGTTTTTAAAACTTTTGACACATTCTTCGTCAAAATGGAACTCAAAGTGCTTTAGTAAAAAATTTGTCATCGGCTTGGTTATCTTAGAGAAATCCTTTATGAATCGTTTGTAAAAGCCTGCATGACCTAGGAATGCACGAACTTCTCTTACATTTGTCGGAACAGTGAGTTTGGAAATTACTTCAATTTTTTCTCTATCCACTTCGATTCCTCGATTGCTAACTCTATGACCAAGGACAATGCCTTCCTTCACCATAAAGTGACACTTCTCCCAATTCAACATAAGATGTGCTTCTTCACACCATTTAAGGACAAGGGAGAGGTGCTTTAGGCATGAGTCGTATGAATCTCCATATATAAAAAAATCATCCATTAAAACCTCCATGATAGTCTCAGTTAGACCAGTGAATATAGCTGCTATGCAACATTGGAAAGTTGCAGGTGCATTGCAGAGTCCGAACGGCATCCTTCCGAAGGCATATGTTCCAAATGGGCAAGTAAAGGTTATTTTCTCTTGGTCATATGGATGTATAAGTATTTGATAGAATCTAGAGTAACCATCGAGATAATAGAAATATTCTTGGTGGGCCAACCTTTCTAGGACTTGGTCAAGAAAAGGCATTGGAAAATGATCCTTTTGAGTTGCCTTGTTCAACTTCCTATAATCAATACACATACTCCACCCTGTGTCTGTTCGAGTGGGGATGAGTTCATTGTCTTCATTTTGAATCACAGTAATTCCACCTTTCTTTGGGACAACATGCACGGGGCTTACCCATGGTGAATCGGAGATCGGATAGATAATACCTGTCTTGAGCAACTTTTAACTTCAAGGCAGACAACTTCTTTCATATTTGGATTGAGTTTCCTTTGGTGTTCAACGGTTGGATTGTGATCTTCCATCATAGGGATTTTGTGCATGCACAGTGCTTGACTGACCCTAGTGATATTACTCATCTTATAACCTATGGCTTTTCTTCTTTCCTTTAATTCCGTCAAGAGTTTATCTTCTTGTTCTACCATTCGATCATAAATTATGATGACTGTGCAGATCTTGAGGTCATCTAGAAACACATACTTCAATCCCTCAGGTAGGGGTTTCATTTCAGAAGCTTGTGGTTTTTCATATGGTTCTTCAGTAACATCCACAGTTTTGAGTTCTTCAATTTTGGCCTCGGGATCTTCTTTAGCAGTATCGAGGTCAAGAACACAACTTTTGACTTGTTTGTAAACTGAACTAGATACATTTGGATTAGTTAGGGCTACTACTAAGGGATCATATTGTTCATAATCCTCATGCATGAGAAGTGACATCTGCTCAATGCACTTGATCAAATAGACTTCTTCTTGCATACTTGGTCTTCGCATACTTTCAAAAACTTTGAACTCTAGGGTTTCTTTACCTAGTCTGAGAAGCAAAGTTCCTGCTTCAACATCAATCAGAGCTCTTGCAGTGGTGAGGAGCAGACGTCCAAAGATTAGAGGGTATCTAGTGTCATCCTTTATGTCCATGATGACAAAGTTGCAAGGGACATAAGAATCTTTACCAACCTAGATAGGGACATCCTCAATGATTCCTAAGGGTAGAGACACAGTGTTATCTGCAAGTTGTATGGTCATGCCAGTTGGGAGCGATTCATCAAACCCTATCCTTTTGCAGAGGCTAAGTGGCATGATGGAAATGCTAGCACCAAGATCTACCAATCCCTTCTTACATGAAGAATCACCAATATGGCAAGAGATTCCAAAAGATCCCAGATCTTTCTATTTCTTTGGCATCTTACTCTGGATGATGTCTGAAGTGGTTGTCGCTAACTTTACTGTCTCATATTCCTCACTTATATATTTTCTTATTAGAAGTGACTTAAAGTACTTCGTCTAGGCTGGTATCTCAGCCAGAGCATCTAAAAGGGGAATATCAACATGAAGCTTTTTCATAGCTTCTTTGAACTTATGGAAATAGGTATCAAGATTCATTTGCCTTAGACGAGCTGGAAACGGTATATGAGGCTTGTATACAGGGATATCAGGTTCTGGTGTTGCTTCTTCCTCTTCTGTAGTGGGTTTTTCAGAACTTTCCTCATCTGTCTTATCGGCAGTCACTGGTTCTTTTAGTTGAGACTCAGGTGTTGTTTAGTCTTGGACAATCACATGTTCATCCTCATCTATAATAACCACATGTGTCTTGATAGGAGGATCATAATAGTCTTTTCTAGAACTAGTGGTGAAAACCTTTAGTTGCTCAGGGTGTTTAGGATTGTTCTCAGGTTGGCCAACAAAGGCTCCAGTAGGTGGCTTCATGCTAGCTGCAAGTTGATCTAGTTGAGATTCAATAGCTTTCTGATGGGCGTGCTGGTTAGATATCATAGTTTGCTGTGACTGCATCATCTTCTCAATGGTTGTTAATTTGTCATCAGGTGAGATGGGATAGGCTTGTTTCCCTTGTTGTTGGTTCTGGTAAGGTACTTGGTTGGGATTCTAGAACTAAGAATTAATCTGATAGTTGTTGAAGTTCATGTTCTGAAAATTACCACTAAAGTTTCCTTGATTCCCAAAATTTTGTTGTTGGTTGTATTGGAATCCTGGTGGGCCTCATTGTTGATTATTTGAACCAAGTTGTCACGAGTTTTCTGCTCCTGAAGGATTTCCATATTGAAAACCATGATGGTTCCTATTCTGATTTGGATTGTAATATCCTTGACCAGGGATGGTGTTGACCACATTAAGATATTCCATTTGACTATTATCTCCTTGGACATAAGCATTTCTTAGAACAACATCGTAGAGAAAATTACATGCTAAAGTGGAATGATCAGTACCTTTACATGTTTCATAGAACAATGAAGCTGACTTGATATGTTCTTGTTGTTGAGGGGGTGAACATCCTCTTCCAAATGCAACAAGGGAAGATTCAATATGGTCTTGCTTGGCAACTAGGAATTTCAGGGTTTCAACAATTGACTTGTATTCAGGAATAACTTCAGCCATAGCTACCTTCAACACTCCTTTTCCTATAGATCTACCCCAATTATCTTGATTTTCAGCTCCAAGGGTGACAACCTTCCATGTGCTATCGTAACTTTTTCGCATGAAGTTTCCTCCAGATGAGGAGTCTAAAAAACTCTTGATATCATCGTCCACACCCCTATAGAAGATTTCAATAAGCTGATTCTTAGGGATTCCATGATGTGGACACTTGCGTAGAAGATCTTTATATCTTTCCCATGCTTCAGTAAGGGTTTCTCCAGGGGCTTGAGTGAACATTGTTATTCGATCCCTAATTTCATAGGTGAGAGAAGGAGCGTAGAATTTTTCTAGAAAAACATTTTGGAGTTGTTCCCAAGTAGTGATGGGTTCACACTGCATGGAGTTATACCAACTTATAGCTCTATCAGCGAGAGAATACTTGAAGAGACAGAGTCGAATAGCATCGTCTGAGACTCCATTTTGCTTTGTCATAACACATAGATTGATTAACCTCAGAAGATGTTCTTAACTATCTTCGCCTTGTTTACCATAGAATGGGTAGTTTTGAAGCAATGTGATCCAATGTGCCCTTATGTAAAAGTTTGGGGCATTTATGGGAGGTGGTTGCACTGGGTGATGTACGTCAGCAGCTTTAGGGATTGAGAATTCCCTAAGGTCCTTTTGTAGTTTTTCTGCTTGCACTGCTGCTTGTGGTACTTGGATTTCTTCTTAAACCGCAACTCTGCCTTCTTCCATGAACCTTTCTCTTTGTGCATTAAGGGCTTGAGCTACCCTTCGGGCTATTTCCTCCTCTTAAGCCATTTTTTCTTAGTTTTCTCTATTCTGACGATGAAAAGTTCTGTCTATCTCAGGTTCAAAGCTAGCAGAGAGTCTGAGGTTGTTCAAACGGTGCATACACTAGTCTTTGGTGGTTCCTAAAATTGAAAAAATCTGAAGTAAGATTGATGGAGTAGAGTGAAATTCAAGTAGATGATCGATTTTATCAAAAGAAAAAGCAAAGACCTAAATTAGCCTCAAAAGAACTAGATTTTACTAAACTGATTCCGTTTTCCATGGCAACGGTGCCAGAATTTGACATGGAATATTATCGCACTAACAAATTCACTCAGGGTTGAATTCCCCGAGCTTTACCAAAACCTTGTGAAATAATACCACCCGCAAGTAGACGAGTATTATCGCAGTATAGTTGAGGATCGAATCCCAAGAGAAAACATTTTTAAGAATCGTCATTAGTCGAATCTAGCTCAAGTAAGAATAATATTTAGAACGATTGGTTGATTTGAGGTTAATTAAACTAATTGCAAGAAAGTAAAGAGCATAATTAAAGTTGGATCTAGATTAATGATATGGAATCATTGGGATGGTCCCAGGTTTCACCACCACTACACATGCAAACACATCCTAAGATCAAACATCCAGGCAACATATAACCATCCAAATGGAGCTGCTGCAAAACTCCCCATATGGGCGTTAGGCTTGTATAAGCATCACCTTAGGTGTCATATGTCTCGTCACCATCCAGATCACTCACCTACGACTCTGAATATATAGAAATCCAAATGAAGCTGTGGCCCCCCTATACAGGCGTTAGACACACAGAAGTGTCACTATGGGCTACATGGCTCGTCCCCTCATAGATCAGACACGTATGACTTCAAGGAATCCTATCAGAAGTTCTCGTCAAGGATTCAACCGTGCTAATGGACAAGCAAGCAAGTGATTAATCTACAAGCAAACATCAACGATTGACAAAGAAGATACAAAATCCAACTAAGGTTGTAGCCCTCCCTGAGGGATGTTTACGCCATAGAAGCGTCACTGTAGGCTAGATGGCTTGTCCCCTCACAGATCATACACTTAAGACCTCAAGGAATCCCATTCTATTTCTAGTTTGGGAGTCAACCACATTAATTGACATTCTGCCCTACGTATAAAAGTTCTCACAACATAGGGAAAGACATGATGAAAGCAAGCATGTAACCAATCTACAAACATTAACGACTAACAATGAAATGAAAAGTTATATACATTGCCATGGAATGTTTAACATGAGTACATGCTTGCATGGGAAGCAGGGCTAGTCCCCACACCCAGCGAAAAGGAACTACTCACTCATGATGCAAAAAATAAGAAGAACAAGGGAGAGGGAAGATTCTGCCATGAGCATGATGCAAAAGGTAGTCGCAGCTCGGTGAAGGTGATGTAGTCTTCTATGTCGTTTAGGAGCAGATCTGGACGAGGAATGAGGGATGCCAAGATAGATAGGGCAGTCTTTCCCACTCCTTCTTCCTTCTCTTCTTGGTCTCCTTGATCGCAATAGTAGCAACATGTGAAGTGGCTATGGCATGGATGTATGTAACCAAACTTGTGTTCAGGCAGCCTGTCGGCATCCTGGATCTGATGCCCCCAATGAGGACCCTACTGGTCCTATTTATAGCCTCAGATGGGGTCTTGACGTTTTGGACCCTATTGCAATTTTCTCAGTTTGCTTTAACGGTTTGGGAACTTTTGCCCAAACAGTCTTGAGATATTTTCCTCCAAACGGTATGGGTGTCTCATGCTTAAATGGTCTTGTGCTTTAGAGGAGCAAATGGTATGCAACAATTGGTTTTGCAGACCGATCAATAACCAAATGGTCTTGGAGTTCTGCCTCCATACAATCATTACTTCTCAATTGGTCTCGTGTGCCAACCGGTAAACAGTCTCATTTCCTGACAATATTCACGTGAAGTGATCCAAACAGTCTTGTAGATCGATGGCTTCCAATCAGTTTTAGAGACTGATCACCGCCAAACGGTCTCGACTACTATGATCTCTGCCTACATGGTTTGTGTTGTTTCATGTTCTGTTGCTTTCATCCAAATGATCTTCACTTCAAATGGTTTGGTGCCCCAAACAGTTTTGGTTTACGAATGTTCTTGGAGTTCTATCGGTCTGTTGGGTCATGCACTTGACATCCAAACGGTCTTGCATGATCATTCTTCACAGTCTTGACTTATTAGTACTCCTCCAACTGGTCTCGGTGTCATTCTCTTCACGATTTGATGCCTTAACAGTCTTGCAAATCAAAGGCTTCCAACCAGTCTTCATTTTCCACTGGCCTAACATTTTTGAGATCGATAAGTCTCTTAACGATCTGAAGACCAAAAGGTCTCTCACAGTTTGGGGATCGGACGCCCATGTGGTCTTGCCATCTTGCGGTCTTGCCTGCCTCTCGGCCTTGAACTGCATAGCGGTGGTGGAGGTCAGGTCTTGTGTTCTAAATGATCTTGGGAAGACCGATCAGACAGATCGCTAGGGCAGAGGCAACGGGAAGCAAGGGACCATTAGGACGGTCTGCTAATTCAGACCACTATGGTGGGTGCACTGGAGTTGCAGTTGGAACCGTAGATGCTTGCGGTGGTGGTCGAAGTCGTTGCTGTAGGTGATGAAGGTGGCGCGTGAGGACTTGAGGTGGAGGAAGGCGGCACCGTCATGGGTGTTGTAGATTAATGGAAGAGAGGGAGACGACAGAGCGAGGGATGTAGTTGTTGATGCAGGCAACAGGCGGATTGGAACGTGAGGAGCAGGTGGCGTTGCACGTGGTCGTAAGGAAGGAAGACGGTACTGTGGGTGGAGATGATGAAAGGGGAAGACCGATCAGACCCATACGGTTTTGAGTTCCTCTGCCGCTCACGCGGTCTTGAGATCGTGAGATCTCTCACGATCTTAAAACTGTGAGATGGGTAGAGGTGCAAACCATTAAAGGATTAAGACTGATGGCTCTAAGTGCTAGGGTAAAACTGCATGGTTGGACACATATGTGCTGTTTATTCTCGATCGGAAGTCGTCAGGAGATGCACGGTTTTGGGGCAAGACCGAATGGGCAAACTGTTTGGTTTGAGACTGATAGGTCAAGACCATTTGGATTGATTGGTTGAGACTGTTTGGTCAAGATCGTAGAGAGGATCTTGGGTGAAGGCAGTTTCAGTTGATGGTTGAACCTCATCATATCATGCATAAAATCAATATAAATTTAGTTAATAATCTTGATGATTGAACCAATTAAGAAATTTTGCAAATTGTGAGATTTAGGTGATGAAATCGAATGAATTGAGTTGAATTGGGCCCAAGATGGCGATTGAAATTCATGATGAATATGCATTCATCATACATACACTCTTGTTAGAAAAGAATTAGGGGTTGAATATCCACTTGTATGATAAAGCCTTAATGCATTCAATTGGTAGTAATTAATCAAGTGTAACCTTAATCATGTAGAACCCTCTGCCGTAGAGCCATCTTCAGTGTCAGAACTTGCTGGATGGTGAAATGAGTATTCCTAAGGGAAACTCGAAGCGCATACTATTGAGTTTGTGGTGGTGGCAAGTTGAGGATATCCTTGTCATCCACAAATGTTGGTTATAGAGGATGTCTATGGTCATGCCTTAGACATTTGATGTGATTGAGGATAGCTATGGTTGTACCTCAGATTAGAGGGTTTTGTATGCCCTAGTTTCTAGTGTTGTAACTTGTACCAATTATGGACTAGTTGTTATCATATGACTATATTCACTATTGGCAGTTTGACTAGTATGTCGCTACAGTTTATTGTTCTGCATGAGGGGAAGAAATCTTAGACTCCTAGATCTTATACGGAATTGAATAGCACTTTGAAGTGGTCATTTGGACTTTGAGTGTATGACTCAAACTCCCCAGGGCATAATAATAAAAGACATAATACTAGCCGTGTAGTACAATTGCTAGGGTTTAATACGTATCACATTGATTGATTAACCCTTGTCTTATCTTTATACTACATAGTTCTTACATGATGCAAACTTATGAAATCTGAGTAATTCTACTTGATGCTAAAGCTTGTTCTGTTAACTGCTTAATATGCTTAAATTGTTGAACCTGCTCATATTGCTTATTCAATACCCTAACTGCTAAATTTATTTACTATTAATTGATATGTTGTAATCAATATATATTGGAGAGACTTATATCTCTCGCTAGGACTGGGTCTCACCCATGGGTCACCATATCTTTTTTGGTGGTCGCAGGCAACGAGGTCGAGATCGCGCTGTGGAAGAGAACCAACATGGTGATCAATAGATTTAGAAGGTTGGTCAGTCATAGATGTTGGTATTAGAGTCCTAATGTCATCCATGTACTCTCAGGTCTGGGTATGGGATGTGTTTTCTAGATGATATACTTGTATCGACATGAGATTTTGGCAGTATGCCAATGTTTGCAAATATGTGGCATGTACATGTGAAATATCTTTTGTATGCAGAATGGAACTATGGACCTTTATGTAAATGTTATAGAGTTTATTTACATTGTTGAAATTGGTTTTAATTATTCAGAATTTTTGACTGTGATTTTTTAGTAGTTGATTATGTTTTGAGTAATCTTATTTAGTGTGATGAGGTGTCACAGTTAAGTTGGTATCATAGCTCTAGGTTTGTTGAGTCTACATGGACATAGGACTTAGGTTTGAGTCTGTTCTTATGTATCCAACATATATGATCATAGTTTATGCTTATGCAGATCTGTCTGGAGGACATGAAGAACACATTGAGAGTAGTTATGTTGCACCAGGGGGAGGTACTGGGAGGCAAGAACGTGATGAGAGAGTGCCAAAAGTAGGGCCAAAGCAGCCCACAATGCCTCATCTAGACCTGACAGTGATGGTCAATCCTGAGTTTCATTCTATGTTTAGACAGATGATGGCCATAATTATACATATTGCTAACAGAGCGCCAACACCTCAAGCTAGGGAAGCCTTCCCTAATGTGGAATCCCAAGGTGTCGGGAAGATGTTTGAACATCTTAGACGTGTTCAAGAGATTGAATATATTGGTACTTTTGATCCAATAGACGCTGGCATGTGGTTGATTGAGGTAGAAAATGTGCTCAAAATCCTAAACATCCCTGAAGAAGACAAAGTTAAGGATGCAGTATACTTGTTGAAGGGTAGTGCTGGACACTGGTGGGTCATAGAAGAGGTGAAAAGGTCAGGAGTTGTGATAGGATGGGAGGAATTTCGACGGGAGTTTGTTAGCCGATAATTCCTAGAGACATACCTAGATGAGAAAATCTCTCAGTTTCAAGAAGATTTGTCAGGGAGATATGACTATCAATGAGTATGAATCAAAGTTTATGGAACTTATAAGGTTCTGCCTGCACATGGCAACAATGGATAAGGAAAGGATCTAGATATTTGAGAAGGGTCTGAGTACAAAGTTGCCTACTACGACATCAACCTTGGAGAATAGGGAAAGGTTTTCCACCTTTGTGGAATCTGTAAGGAGGATTGAGAGGTCTGCAATAGAGAAGCATGAAGATAATGCTAAGAAGCGACTTGTGCAATTTCAAGGGCAATCATCTGGGGGCTTTAAGAAGCTGGGGTTTTTCCTACCACAGTCACAACCAAGGTCAACCTTTACTGAACCTAGATCACATGCATCGTCATAGTGGACCCTGACATGATTTTACCGTACGTATTGATACTCGTCGTTTGCAATATCAATCACTAAGATGGTTAATCATAGAGTTTAAACCTTTTTTACTTCCGGTTTTAAGGGTAGTATAGAAGGGTCGATCCCATAGGACAATTATTAGAGATTGTTCTTTAGAACCCAAAGATTGAAAAACTTTATTATTTGTTTTTTTGGTATTTTTCTTTTTATTGAAGCAGAAAGTAAAGTTCAGTTGGGGTTTTGTGTGATTACACTAATGCAAGAAGAAAAGTACTTAACAAGAATAAACATGCACAAGACAATAATAAAAAGATTGTTAACACAAGAAAAACTATATGAATGGAAGACTAAGAATTAAAGAAAACGAATGATGAGGTGATTAAATAAAGAGAAGGAAATCGAGGCTCGTAGGGGTTTTCACCACCTTAGCCTAGGTGATAACAATTAAATCTAAAACGACGATTCGATGAAGGTTTGCAAATTTAAAAACTCACAAGAGAGAAACTCCACATGAGCCTATTGGTCCTGGTGCTCATGCTTCCTAGTTTATCAACCTAAAAAATGAGAATCCACGGTCATATCAAAACGTCTATGTAATCGATTTTATTGTTCTAAATCCGGATTTCCATGGTCATATCCATCCGGATTAACATGTAATCCGAAGATCAATCATTCAATTAAAATCGATTACCATCTAATCGTTTAAGAAGAAATCGTTAAAACCATGGCTAAGGGGTTATTCTCCTTTGCCCTGATAAAAGACTACTCACACATGGAGAAAGGGGAGACGGAGGAAGAAAGTACAAAAGCCATAGTCTAGCCCAAAAATCAGGAGATGAATCCTTATGCTAGAGTCAATGAAATGGCTTAGTCCTTTGTTCCTTGCTCCAGAAATAAAGTGCGGAGAAAAGTAGATTAAGACTAAGGCGAGAAGAGGAGACAAGAACAAGAATGGAAGAACGGTGCTTGAAATAAAACTACTTTATTGCATAATAAAAAGATGACTACAAGATTGATTGCTGCAGAATTCCAAAATACAAGAAATCCCAGATGCCTTGAGGAGGAGGAAGTGCCCCTCCTTTTATAGGAGGAGGGGGGTATACATTAGGTTTAGGGCAAAAGAAATGGCCGCCGACGGTTGCTAACTTTCTAGATCTAGTCAATAGAGGAAACAATTGATTTCTTTGCATCCCTTTTGCATTAATTTCCCGTAATAGAAGTTTCGAGCGTATTTTTGGGCCAGTCAAAAATTCAGAAGCGGCCAGAAAATATATTTTTCCTGTAGATAATTGAATTATATTTCCAACGCATACTTGCACAATAAATTCCTCCATGGGATGTGGGAGTTATATCAATTTTGGTGAAAGGTATATACTGAAATCAGACTCTGCGGGAAAACGTAATGCCACTTTCACTGGTTAATTGCGCAGCCAAATAAATACCAAAATTACCACAAAATATGTTTTTTTTGTAGCCAATAAAATTCTCTTTTCATTCCATACTTTATCTTGGAATTATGCCTTTAGACGCAAAAGATATGGCTATTTTGGTGACGAATATCTCAGGCACTGCGGGAATATTTGAAAGCTTCATATCTTCATCTTTTATTTTTTTGATTTAATTACTTAGATAATTCCTGAAAATTAAGAAAAATATCATAAGAATTCAGGAAAAGTATATCAAGAAGATGAAAGTGCTATTTATTTTTGAATTAGCTAAAATTAACAAAAAAGTCCTAATTAATTATTCTAAATGACGCAAAAGTAAGAGATGAATATGCATTCATCAAAATATCCTAAACTTAAACTTTGCTCGTCCCGAGCAATATTAAAATCAAGAAATACTTTCAAGACATACTCTCAACCTATCATCCTCACTCTCCTTACAATCACTTGATTCCTTCCACCAAAATATGTCCAAGCGACCCTGACTTCCTGAATTCATGAAAAGTGACTTTTATATTTCCTATTTCACAAACTTGAATTTATTCAAGACATGCAATAAAATAGATTTTCATTTCACCTTTGCATTTGGTACTCCAATTTTTTTTTAAAGTTTTACACAAGAACAGGGCTGATTTGGATGGTTGGGGTTTTTGTAGTTTCCCCCTGGGTAGAAAATTGGAGTGAAGGAGGTATGAAAGAAGGACAGTCTCTCCTCTATTCGACTCGAGACCTTTTTATTTAGTGGACATGCAGTTACATTGACCACATTTTTTTTCTTTGAGTTTTGATGATACATCCAATTGCGTGGGTATGGAAGAAGCGGAAGAGGGGGAAGGGGTGCCACCCCAAACTTAACGTTTTGGGCATTATTCGCTTTGTTTTTGACGAATGGAAAGAAGTGGTGGAAGAAGAGTACTAGAAGAGGCAGTTCTTGTGTAACTTTTCTTTTCTATCTTTTTTTTAGAGTACCATGCATTGGTTCAACTATTACCGAATCATGCAAAAAATCAAAAAAATTTATACAAGTTGTACATGATAAGAAAGCATCACTCTTGAATCCTATCAGTCCTCTATGGCTTGCCATCTTTTCCAAGGAGTGATTATTATTTGAGGTCCTAAGTGACAGGAGGATTTCTAGTCATGAAAGTTTCAAAATTTTAATTGCAAGGCAGTTACATCATTAAGGGGAGTATTTTTACAATTGATCGTATCAAGGCCAACTAGATAATGGCCAAAAACTGAAGTAACTAATGAAAATAAAGATGAAAAGGAAAAATAAAACAAATAAGGAAAAGATAGGGGTGGATGACGTACCACCCACCCCACCCCGGACTTAGAATTTTGCTCATCCCGAGCAAACTCTTAGACCGAGATGGAGGAAAGAGGATCACGGTGGTGGCGGATAGTATGGCGGTGGAGGAGTGGAGGAGGAGGCATGGTTGTGGTAGTGACTTGGTTGATTTCCTCAGAACCACTCCATCATCTTTGCTTGCGTGTCTCGAAATGTATCCTGAATGGCTTGGCGTTCGTTAGTATACCAAGGATAAAAATTGAAATCAAGATGGTTAGGTCCCCATGGTTTGACATATGGTGGATAACAGTCATATTGAATCTCATTTGTATATGGATAATTATTATAATGAGCATTGTTTTGACTGAATTGTAGTTGTTTGATTATATGTTGTCCACTAGTATCAATGGGGGTTGGGATGAAGGGATGATAGTCAGAGTATCCATCCATGAAATTTGGTTGCACTGCTTGGGTAGTGATATGTAGCAGTAGCTCAAGAGATGTTTGGTGGTTATCATAGAGCGGTTCCTCAAAGGGAGAGGGAGGATAGGAAATGGGTATGGTCATAGATGGGTGAGGGGGTTGTGGGAGGGGAACTTCTTGAGTGGTGATGTTGGTAGTACCCACAGTATGAACAGTGGGAGGGTAAATGTCCATCTTGATAGGACTGACTGGGCCAGTTTGAGTAGCAACTTGATTGTCCACCAGAGAAATTTGGGTTTCGATCACATGTGGTGGTTCAGAATTAAGGAAACGTTGTTGCATCTTATTGAACTGGTCCATGCATTCAAGGAAATAGACTTCTTCCTCCTGGGTGTACTTCATGTTACCCCTAGAGGCTTGAAAATGTATGAACTCCGTTCCCACTCTTAGTGTGAGAAGTCCTGCCTCAACGTCGATGAGGGCCCTAGCCGTGGCAAGGAATGGCCGACCAAAGATGAGAGGGTAGCTAGTGTCTTCTTTTATATCAAGTACCACAAAGTCACAAGGGATATAGAAATTTCCGACCTTGATTGGCACATCATCAATAATACCAAGAGGCTTGGTAATGGAAGAGTCTGCAAGTTGAATATGCATCAGAGTTGGTCTAACATCAGTTAGGCCAAACCTTCTACACATGCTCAAGGGGATGATAGACACACGAGCTCCAAGATCAGCTAGGCCTGAATGGCTGGTAGAGTCACCGATAGAACAAGTGATTTTGAAAGATCCTGGATATTTGCGTTTCTTTGGCATTTTACTTTGGATGATGTCTGATGTAGTTTTGGCCAATTTCACCATTTCAGATTCCTCGGTAGTGCGCTTACGATTTAGAAGGGCTTTGAAGAATTTTTTCCATTCAGGTAGATCAGTCATAGCGTCCAAAAGTGGGATGTTGACACATAACTTTCTCATAATTTCCTTGAATTTGTTGAACCTAGAGTCTAATTGGGTATACTTCAGTCGACCTGCAAAAGGTACACACGGCTTATATACATGACTCTCTTCTTGTGGGGGAGGTGATCTCAGCTCTTGAGGGACAACAACAACCTCTTCATCACCCCCTTGGTCAAAATCTATGATGGGGGAACTTCCTTCTTATTCCGTGGTAAGGCCAGATCTAGTAGTAACAGCCTTAAGTTGTTCTATGTGCCTGGGGTTGGGTTCAGGCTGCCCAGGGAAGGAACCGGTGGGAGGTTTTTGTTGGGCAAATAGGCGGGCCAACTGTGCGTCCGTTGCCTTTTGATGGGCTTGTATGGCCATAAGGGTTTGTTCTATGTTTGCCAGGCTAGGATGACTTGGGGGAGGAGGAGGGGGGGCATTTTGAGGCGGCTGGGGAGGTTGAGGTTGGTTTAGATTTTGGGGTGGAAGGTTTAGGTTTTGGAATTGTTGGTAGTGTTGTCGATTTTGGTGATTTCTAAAATTTCTTTGATTGTTGTATGGGAATACAGGTAGTGTTCGATTGTTACTTGGAGGGTAGGAAGGCATTTGTTGAAGTTGGGTAGAGTTCTCGGCGCCTGAGGGGTTCCCATACTGAAAACCAGAGTGATTTCTAGGTTGGTTGGGATTGTAGTAACCTTGGCTTGGTATTGTATGAATTGACTTGAGGTCTTCTGTTTGTTGTCCTACTTCAGGTTGCATGGGTGTGTTGTAGAGATATTGACAATGGAGGGTGGTATGGTCGTATCCTTGGCAAATACCACAAAGGGAATCCATGGCCTTTAGTTGATGGGGTGACTCCCTAAGGGTGACCAATGACGACTCTAACCGATCTTGTTTTAAGGCAATTAATTTTAGGCTTTCCTCTATGCTTTGGATATCATTATTGACTTCTGCCTTGGCTACCTTAAGGATTCCTCCAATCCCTCTTCTAGCCCTTATTTCGGAAGCCCGTTTAACTACCTCCCATGCGCTAGTTAAACTTTGATGCATGAAATTTCCTCCAGATGAGGAATCGAGAAAGAATTTGGTATCATCATCAACACCACAATAAAAAATCTCTATGAGTTGGGCTTGAGAGATGTCATGGTGGGGGCACTTCCTAAGTAAATCCTTGAACCTTTTCCAGGATCCACCTAAAGACTCTCCTGGGGACATAGCAAAATGAGTTATTTGACCCCTAAGTTCATAGGTGAGAGACGGGGGGTAGAATTTTTCAAGGAACTTACTTTGTAGAACTTCCCAAGTTGTGACATATTCTTCACTCTCCATGGCGTTGTACCAACTACTAGCTTGGCCGGAGAGAGAATACTTAAGCAACCTGAGGCGGATGACATCTTCAGAGACACCTGGGAGTTTGTTCAAAGAGTAAAGGTCAATGAACCTTTGAAGATGATCTTGACAACTTTCCCCATTGTTGCCAGAGAAGGGGTTAGTTTGCATCATAGTGATCCATTGTGTTCGGATTTCGAATTGTGGAGCAATAATATCGGGGGGGGGGTATGACTGGATGTTATGCATAGGCCATTTTAGGAACAAAAAAAGTCTTTTAATTGTTTTTGCCTTTCGGCTTCCCTCCTATCGGCTTCTATGGTTTCTTGTTCGACCCTAAAGGCTGCTCGCAAAGCGGCTTCTCTTTCTGCTTGTTCAGCTTGGATGAGCTCTCTTTGAGCTGCGAGAGCTTGTTCGATTCTACGGGCGACCTCGTCTTCATTCATTCTCACTATATTTTGATGGTTTCGATGATGAAAAGTTCTTTCTATTTCCGGATCAAAAGGTTGAAAATCGTCGTTTGGGCGTCGCATGCACAAATAAAGCAGTTAATTCGTGTGCAGAAAAAACGTACTGCCGGAATGGAAACTCGGTAGAAAGAGGAGTACACTTCCGGAATGTTACTCAGAAGGCATGAAAAAAAAAGAAAAAAAGTTTTTCAAAATTGTTTTGGGGTTCAAAAAAATAATCCGTTGTCCCCGGCAACGGCGCCAAATTGATACTCGTCGTTTGCAATATCAATCACTAAGATGGTTAATCCTAGAGTTTAAACCTTTTTTACTTCCAGTTTTAAGGGTAGTATAGTAGGGTCGATCCCATATGACAACTATTAGAGATTGTTCTTTAGAACCCAAAGATTGAAAAACTTTATTATTTGTTTTTTTGGTATTTTTCTTTTTATTGAAGCAGAAAGTAAAGTTCAGTTGGGGTTTTGTGTGATTACACTATTGCAAGAAGAAAAGTACTTAACAAGAATAAACATGCACAAGACAATAATAAAAAGATTGTTAACATAAGAAAAACTATATGAATGGAAGACTAAGAATTAAAGAAAATAAAGGATGCAATGATTAAATCAAGAGAAGGAAATCGAGGCTCGTAGGGGTTTTCACCACCTTAGCCTAGGTGATAACAACTAAATCTTAAACGACGATTCGATGAAGGTTTGCGAATTTAAAAACTCACAAGAGAGAAACTCCACATGAGCCCATTGGTCCTGGTACTCATGCTTCCTAGTTTATCAACCTAAAAGATGAGAATCCACGGTCATATCAAAACGTCTATGTAATCGATTTTATTGTTCTAAATCCGGATTTCCATGGTCATATCCATCCGGATTAACATTCGATCCGAAGATCAATCATTCAATTAAAATCGATTACCATCTAATCGTTTAAGAAGAAATCGTTAAACCATGGCTAAGGGGTTATTCTCCTTTGCCCCGATAAAAGACTACTCACACATACAGAAAGGGGAGACGGAGGAAGAAAGTACAAAAGCCATAGTCTAGCCTAAAAATCAGGAGATGAATCCTTATGCTAGAGTCAATGAAATGGCTTAGTCCTTTGTTCCTTGCTCCAGAAATAAAGCTCAGAGAAAAGTAGATTAAGACTAAGGCGAGAAGAGGAGACAAGAACAAGAATGGAAGAATGGTGCTTGAAATAAAATTACTTTATTGCATAATAAAAAGATGACTACAAGATTGATTGCTGCAGAATTCCAAAATACAAGAAATCCCAGATGCCTTGAGGAGGAGGAAGTGTCCCTCCTTTTATAGGAGAAGGAGGGGGGTATACATTAGGTTTAGGGCAAAAGAAATGGCCGCCGGCGGCTGCTAACTTTCTAGATCTAGTCAATAGAGGAAACAATTGATTTCTTTGCATCCCTTTTGCATTAATTTCCCGCAACAGAAGTTTCGAGTGTATTTTTGGGCCAGTCAAAAATTCATAAGCGGCCCAAAAATATATTTTTCCTGTAGATAATTGAATTATCTTTCCAACGCATACTTGCACAATAAATTCCATCATTGGATGTGGGAGTTATACCAATTTTGGTGAAAGGTATATGCTGAAATCAGACTCTACGGGAAAACGTAATGCCACTTTCACGGGTTAATTGTGCAGCCAAATAAACACCAAAATTGCCGCAAAATATATCTTTTTTGTAGCCAATAAAATTATCTTTTCATTCCATACTTTATCTTGGAATTCCGCCTTTAGACGCAAAAGATATGGCTATTTTGGTGACGAGTATCTCAGGCACTGCGAGAATATTTGAAAGCCTAATATCTTCATCTTTTATTTTCTCGATTTAATTACTTAGATAATTCTTGAAAATTAAGAAAAATATCATAAGAATTCAGGAAAAGTATATCAAGAAGATGAAAGTGCTATTTATTTTTGAATTAGCTAAAATTAACAAAAAATTTCTAATTAATTATTCTAAATGAAGCAAAAATAAGAAATGAATATGCATTCATCACGTATAACGCAAGTACATGCGTCAATATAATATAGGCCTTGTGAGGCCCGGGTCAAACTTAGGGAAATAGAATTATTGGTAAACTACTACTCACTACTCACGATCAGCTAAACTGGTTTTAAAAGTTGAGGATTGTTTTGAAAAATAAAAATAAAACAAAAGAAAGCAGAACGATCGATTAAATGGTCAGTTTAATCAATTTTGATGGAATCTTTAGGATTGCGGTTTCACCGTGGGTTTTTGTTGCACTAAGTTTTACACAATTATCATGAAATGTCTCTTAATTCGGGTAGTGGACTGGAATTAGAATTGGTCGCTTCCGCGATACAATTCACTGCCTTAACCTAAGTTGGTTCCACGTCAGTAGTAACCTATGCCTTAGATAAGGTGCATGAAATTTAGGTTTAAAGGTTCCCATCATTAATCGTACATCACCTTTTCCAATGAATTTATTGATTAATGTGATTATCGTTTCTTTTCAACCGTTAATTCTTCATCAAAAGCAATTAAGGGTATTAGATTGTCACTATGGTGATCAAGCAAAATTATATAATAGAGAAAACGATAGCATACCACGAATTTTGGAGACAAATTATGATAAACTATGTTGAAATTGTCATACAATGATCACCCGAGCTACTCCCGGTCCTAAAGACAAAGGGGATTAGCCCTGCATGTTCATCTCAGTAGAAAACATGGTGAAGGAAAGAGGAAACATGGAGAAAATGTGAATAGATGTGAAGTAACCCCTGAACGGAGAAGATCCGAGCATTCCTCGGCGTGGGATGAGCGTTCTACAACCTTCCGGTGGTGGAAAAATCCTCCTACTGCCTCTGGAACAATCGGTGTGTAGCTCTGGCTCCGTTCTTCCTCCATTATTCTCCTTGAGACTTGTGCAGCGGATAATGACGTAATAGATGGCTTAGAGCTTCCATTTTTAGGTATAAGCACCACTTTAGGGCCGCCAAAACATCACAGCAGTACGATTAAGATCGTTTCAAGAAATTTAATGATCTGACAGTGTTGATACCATCGACGGGGTGTCGATGGTATCGACCCCTTAGGGTGGTGACACTTCTTCAATTTTTTGGGGTTCTTTCTAAAGGCATCTCGATACTATCGACCAAAATGTTGATAATATCAACTTGTTGATCTTTGGCACGCTGATGTAATCTCGATGGCATCGACCCTAACGTCGATGGTATCGACCAATTCTGCTTCTTCTCTGACTCTACATTGTGACCATCTCGATGGCATCGACGAATGTCGATGGTATCGACAACTGTAGATATACAAATTCCCTAAAATAAAGAGAACAACACCAATCAAATCTGAGAAATATGATCCTTTATACCAAATAAGATAAAACAAGATAACATTGATGCACAATGAGATTATAGGCCAAAGAAAATGAATCATGCAATATTAACGATGAAAATGACCGATAATCGCATAAAGCACATATGAAATTAGCCTATAAAAGCAACTCAAAATCCTCGCATCAAACTCCCCTAAGCTAGATCTTTGCTCGTCCTCGAGCACAAAACTATAGAATAGAATTTCGAGGGTCAACTAAAGAACATAATAGCATAAACGACATCACTGTATGATTCCCATCTAACATGCACATGATGGCCCTCACTGACCATGGAACGGTAACTACCCTACATGTGGCAATAATCGTTCATGAGAGATGTCCATCCCAAGACCAATGAACACTATCAAATAAGGCAGTTGATATAATAAATTCCTCCGGTTCATGCTTGGTGCATCTTGTGATCTCCTATCTACATTTCTCATTTCCTAACTACCATCTACATGGAAGTAGATCTCTTGATATACACAGATGAGGAGATAATCATGGGTGGCCTATCATTTTGAGCAACGGGTGGATGGAATGGGCGGCTATGGAAGAACAGAAGCATAAAAAAATCAATCATGCAATATAAAAATTAATGACCTATCATGATGAAAAATGCAAAGGAAAATGTCCTAATGCTACATTTTTGGTGGAATGATGCATTACTATCATTCCGTCTCAAGGTGAGATGGAATGTCTACAAAACTACATCATGTGCTTATTATTCCTATTATGTAGGTGAAACAAGTTCTTTTCTCCCTCTGATTTCATTTTATTATATATTTTTTATTTTGATTAAGATTTGATTTATAATACTTCATTTTTTTCGTACTTATTTTCACATAGCTACTACCATTGATGCATCACAACCTACTTCTCAGAGAGTATAGAACAAGTCCCCTGCATTTCTTATTTTTCAGAAGAAGTAAGACACATAATGTCCTATATGCTCAAGAGTATGCAAAATGCAACTATATGAAAGTAATTATGCAACTATCAAGGCATGAACTTAAGAATGTATGCATGCATGACTAATCTACAAATATCTTTTCATTTTTCATTTTTTAATGCAAAAAATAGCTATAATTTAAGCCTATCTAAATGGCATGCAATCAAAAGATGAAAACTGTAATGTGCTCCCAGTCCTTATGGTGGAGTGTGAATAAAGTGGGGTGGACAGATCACAAGACTAATTGATATAACCATTGGAAAAGATTATATGTCCCTCCTTACTGACATGTGTACTAATCAATCAACGAGTTTCTCTCTCTCACTTCAGATTAAAGCCCCATTACTGTTTGGTCAGTTTAGGCTCAACATCCAAATCCATCCACATTTCTTGAACCATAGGGATGTACAGTTATGATCATATGTTTTAAAGTTGACCTACCCAATGATTTTCATAAGTTATGTGCTCAATTTCAAACAAGGCCAGCTTAAAATTTCTTGAAAAATCTTTTGAATTAATGCTCAAATTTCAAATTTCCCCCATATGACAAACATAGAGATGACATGCATTTATATTAGACATCCACGAATTACACTAGATAGACTGTGGATCCTAGAAAGCTGTAAACAATAAGCAATACTAAAAAAAACTACAAAAACTAAGAAAGATGAAAATAAAAACTAAGATAGAAACTGTTCCATCTCCCCCCAAGCTTGAATCCGACTATGGCCTCATAGTAAAAAAAAACCTTAGAAGGTGGAACAATGATACCCTGCTACTGTGGTGGTGGCAGAAATGCCGGTAGCCTCCAAAGTGGTCCGTAATCCAGTAGTGGTCATAGAAGTGTTGTTTCTGCATCTCCAGCTCTGAGGGTGTGAAGAGAAATGAAATACAATCCCTCCTTTCATAACTGAGATCGACACCCCTGGTACCCCGTCGATACCATTGATGAGGAAGTCGATGGTATTGATATCTATGCTACCAATGTTTCTAAAAATCTTCAGGGATCTCGCGAGCATCGACCATGGTGTCGATACTATCGACTTGCTCCAGAATTTGAGTCGATCAACCTATTGGGTGGTCGATACTATCGATGAGGCCGTTGATAGTATCGAAGGAGCAAATTTGCTGTAGCTATCGCTCTTCACCCTCTTCGCTACCATCAACTCAGTGGTTGATGGTATCGACATCCACACAAACCTGCACACTTAGCAAATGTATCAGGGTATCATTTTTACACTAAAAACAAAATTAATCAAAACTAATGAAGTAAATGGAAATGAAATCTACCAATGGTTGGGTTGCCTGCCAACAAGCACCCTACTTTACGTCTTAGGCTAGATGAAATAATGCTCATCAAATTGGGGTATCAGGGAGTGTCTCTAGGGAATCACTCAACAATTTGAACTCAACTCTTTCTTTGCTGATCCCTAATGTCAAGGTACCTCTCCTGATAGCAGTGATGACATCAGCCGTAGCTTGAAACAACCTCCCTATTAGCATCTCACAACTATTAAGCTGGGGCATGTCCATGACTATGAAATCTACGGGGAAGATAAATCTATCAACTTTGACAAGTACATCCTCACACACTCTGTGTGGCTTCACTACAGATCCATCCACTAACTCAATAGACATGGTAGATTTCTTTGGTGACTTCAATCCCAACTTTTGAAACGTGGTTAACGACATAAGGTTTATGCTAGTGCCCGAATCACATTGTGCGTGCGGGAAACAACGACCGCCAATTGAGCACGGTATGTAGAAGCTCCCAGGATCCTTCTTCTTTTTTGGTAGACTCCTGTAGATTATTGAGCTCACCGTCTCATTCATAAAACAAATGTTAGTTTCTTTTATCCTCCTTTTCTTGGTGATGATATCCTTGATAAATATTCCGTATGATGAAATCTATTCTATTGCCTCCACTAGCGGGATGTTAATGTGAAGCTTCCTAAACATCTCCAAGAACTTCTTGTAGTGCCTATGCTCTTTTTTCAGCCTCAGACTATCCGGACAAAACACATTTGGCTCCTTCACTCACTTGTATGGTGACACATATGGGCTATTTGGGGTCTCCTCCCCTAAGCTCTCTTCAATGTCACCCTTTTGCGTAGGCCTTGACACGTTATTCTCAGTTTGTGAAGCTCATGGCTGCCCATCCTTCACGGTGGTAGTGGCTCCACTGGGCAATATGGCTTTCACCTGCTCCTCTTGCCTAGATGTGGGCACGGTTGTGATGGTGGCTTGGTAGGATTTGCTTGATAGACAACATCTTCCTGGTAGTCCATATAAGTTGCGGGGGTATGGCACACTGGGTCTAGGCTCCATGTCAAAATGCAATTTTCCCTTTTCATGGACCTCCACCGCTGGGGGCTCTGTCTCCTTAATCACAGATATATACTTAACTTGATGATGTGATTGAGTAGTCTCTGCATTACTAACCGGTCCTTGTTGATTTTGATGCTTCATGGTCGCCACTTCATTGGAAATTTGGGCCACAGTCGTCTCTAGTGCCCTCATCTATGCTCCATGACTTTGCAACGTCTGCCCAAATTTATTCAAAATCTCGCCCTGGGACTATAACTGCTTACCAAACATATTCATCAAATCTTGATTTTGTTTCACCACTTGGCTGAGCAATTCAGTGCTTTTATCCTCCACAATGGGCTGTGGCTTTGCATCCGGGTCTTGTAGGAAGTTGTTTGGATCCTTCCATGAGAATTTTCTATCCTTTCTCCAGGAGTAATCATTGCTCCTATAACCCTGTTGTTGAATGAATTTAACTTGGACCTCCTCATCAGACTCTTCCTCTTTCTCTATAAGTTTCTTGGCTATGAGATCCATTTTGTCTTTCAATTCTTTAATTGCCTTTGATTCCCCTACAACTCTGGCTTGTTCTGGTGCATCTCTATCACCCCATGACTATTTCTTGGCCATGTTCTTCAAAATCTCCCAACACATTGTGTCTGTGCTGTTCAAGAAGAAACCCAAGCCTGCTGAATCGAGGTTGCTTCTATCATACTCATTCAGAGCAAAGTAGAAATTTTTTACTTGTTTCTCCTTGTCCAACCCATGATGTGGGCACCTCCTCAACATGATCTGGAAGCATTCCCACGTCTCAGAATAGGTTTCTCCCGCCTTTTGGCTGAAATTGTGAATTTTCCTCACTAGATCATTGGTCTTCTCAGGTGGGAAAAATCGCTCGAAAAAGACCTCAATCATTTGATCCCAAGTCTCCACGATCTCATCATCAAGGTTGTGCAGCCATTCTCATGCATTTCCTACCAGAGAGTTGGGAAACAACTTCAAGTAAAGTGACTCCTGTAGAAATCGGTCAATTTTTTTTATCATATCACAGTTCTCTACAAAAGTGCTTATGTGGGCCACTGGATCTTCATTCTTCAGCCCATGAAATGCTTGAGATTTGACCAAATTGATCAGTGCCAGATCTATTTTATATGTAGGAATGTTTATGGCCTATCTTTTAATAGGCCCCTTTGACACAGAAGAGGAAGAGGCCTTGATCTTCTCCCATATTGTTTTTTCTCCAGCCATTGCTTCTGGTTCAGAATCTGAATCCACGTCCTCAAACTGACTTCAAATGTTTTTTTCCTTGTCGTCTGATCCCGAATACGGGACTTGTGATGATGACCGTGCGTAGTCTATGCTACACTTGCTCACCATGCACTAGTACCTAAAAAAAGATAGATTTTATTAAGCACAATGCTAGACGAAAGGAGAATGAGAAAGATAGATGATTAATTACAAAAAATAGAATAAAAAAATGAAAAGAAAAAGTAACCTAGAGTGGCCGCTTGTAGCACTCGTAGTGTCGACAATTGCCGTTTCCCCGTGCGTATAACGCAAGTGCACGCGTCAATGTAATATAGGCCTTGTGAGGCCCGATTCGAACTCAGGGAAACAAAATTATCAGTAAACTACTACTAACTACTCACGATCAGCTAAACTGATTTTAAAAGTTGAGGATTGTTTTGAAAAAGAAAAATAAAAAAAGAAAGCAGAACGATCGATTAAATGGTCGGTTTAATCAATTTCGATGGATCTTTAGGATTGCGGTTTCACCACGGGTTCTTATTGCACTAAGTTTTACACAATTATCATGAAATGTCTCCTAATTCGGGTAGTGGCCTGGAATTAGAATTGCTCGCTTCCGCGTTACAATTCACTACCTTAACCTAAGTTGGTTCCACGTCAGTAGTAACCTATGCCTTAGATTAGGTGCATGAAAATTAGGTCTAAAGGTTCCCACCATTAATCGTACATCACCTTTTCCAAGGAATTTATTGATTAATGTGATTATTGTTTCTTTTCAATCGTTAATTCTTCATCAAAAGTAATTAAGGGTATTAGATTATCACTATGGTGATCAATCATAATGATATAATAGAGAAAATGATAGCATACCATGAATTTTAGAGACAAATTATGATAAACTATGTTGAAATTGTCATACAACGATCACCCAGGCTACTCCCGGTCCTAAAGACAAAGGGGATTAGCCCTGCATGTTCATCTCAGTAGAAAACATAGTGAAGCAAAGAGGAAACATGGAGAAAATGTGAATAGATGTGAAGTAACCCCTGAACAGAGAAGATCCGGGCATTTTTCGGCGTGGGATGAGTGTTCTACAACCTTCCGGTGGTGGAAAAATCCTCCTACAGCCTCCAGAACAATCAGTGCATAGCTCTGGCTCCGTTCTTCCTCCTTTCTTCTCCTCGAGAATTGTGCAGCGGCTAATGACATGATAGATGGCTTAGAGCTGTCGTTTTTAGGTATAAGCACCACTTTAGGGTCGCCAAAACATCACAACCGTACGATTAAGATCGTTCCGGGCAATTTCCTGATCTGACGGTGTCGATACCATCGACGGGGTGTCGATGGTATCTACCCCTTAGGGTGGCGACACTTCTTTTATTTTTGGGGGTTCTTTCTGAAGGCATCTTGATACTATCAACCAAAATGTCGATAGTATCGACTTGTTGATCTTTGGCACGTTGATGTAATCTCGATGGCATCGACGCTAACGTTGATGGTATCGACCAGTTCTGCTTCTTTTCTGACTCTGCACTGTGACCATCTCGATGGCATCGACGAATGTTGATGGTATCGACAAGTGCAGATATGCAAATTCCCTGAAATAAAGAGAAGAACACCAATCAAATCCAAGAAATATGATCCTTTATACCAAATAAGATAAAACAAGATAACATTGATGCACAATGAGATTATAGGCCAAAGGAAATGAATCATGCAATATTAACCATGAAAATGACCGATAATCACATAAAGCACATATGAAATTAGCCTATAAAAGTGACTCAAAATCCTCGCATCAGACCCCAAGTCAGGGTAGAGGTCATAGTTTTCCACCTACATAAGCCTGCAGTACCTCATCAGTTTTAGTAACAGGGATGTTTAGGCCATATAATGACACCAGAACATGTTACAAGTGTGGGCATGCGAGGCATACAAAACCTTATTTCCCTATGAAAGATGAGGAGGTGACTCAGCAGGCAAGGCAAAGTCAACAAGGTTCACAAAAATGATAGTTTAGTAGTGGCAGTGGAAGAGGATGTGGGCAGGTGTCCCAGGTAGGATCCTCTATACAAGAAAGAAGAGGACATGGATGGTAGTAGGTGACAACTAGGTTTTATGCCATGAGCTAGCTAGAAGTAGTGATCGATCCACAAGTCATGATAGGTCAGATTGAGTTATTTCATTCTGATTTGTCTGCTTCTTGTTTCGTATCTGTGTTAGTTGAATTGGGTGTGACACACTCTTTTATCACCAGAGAGGTGATAGGTAGTTGTTATCTACCTGTTAGTATTAGATTGGATAGCCTACGGCTAGAGACTCCTTTGGTTGGTTCCATCGAGTTGCAAGAAGCGTGAGCTTCTTGCGTTCTTTCTTTTTCTAGACACAATATTCAAGTGGATCTCTTTCCACTTGACATGCATGTTTTGATGTAATCCTAGGAATGGATACCTTAAAAAAATAGAAGGTAGTCTTGGACTGTAGTATAAGGTGGAGACGTTCCATGATGGAGATGTACAATGGATTTTATAGGGTGATAGGAAGATTCTTCCTACATGTTTTATGTCAGCTATGATAGCTGAGTGGTTGATGAGATAAGAATGTGAGGCTTTCTTAGATCTTGTTGTTGATACCAAGGCAAGAGGTTCTAGTATCCAGGAGGTACCAGTGGTGTGAGAATTTGAGGATATCTTTTCTGAGGAATTTCATGGTGTTCCCCTCCTAGAGAGATTGAGTTTGAGATCAATCTTGTTCCTAGAACACAACCCATAGCATAGTCAGCATATAGAATAACACAAGTAGAGATGCAGGAGTTAAAGAAATAGTTATAGGAACGGTTAGATAAGGGTTTTATTAGGCTGAGCACTTCCCCTTGGGGTGTTCCCGTGTTGTATGTCAATAAGAAGGATGGTTCAATGAGGTTGTGTATAGACTACAAATATTTGAACAAGTGACAATAAAGAATAAGTATCCTTTACTGATGATTGATGATATTTTTGATCAGTTGGGAGGTACCACCATGTTTTCAAAGATAGACCTGAGTTCATGTTACCATCAGTTGAGAATTAAGGCTGATGACATACCCAAGTCAACTTTTAGGACTAGGTATGGTCATCATGAGTTTGTGGTTATGCCGTTTGGGCTAACCAATGCACATGAAACTTTTATGGATTTGATGAATAAGGTGTTTAGACCTTATCTTGATCAGTGTGTTGTCATGTTCATAGATTATATCCTGATATACTCCAAGGATATTCAGTAGCATGAGCAACATCTTCACCAGGCATTGACTTTGTTGAGGCATCATCACCTATATGCTAGGTTTAGTAAGTGTGAGTCCTAGTTATCTAAAGTATCCTTTCTAGGCCATGTTATATCTTCTAAAGGTGTTTGTGTTGACCCCAAGTAAGTGAAATTTGTACTAGAATGGGAACAACCAAAGATACCGACAGAGATCTGCAGTTTCCTAGTTCTGGTAGGTTACTATAGGAGGTTCATCAAGGATTTCAGTTCTATAGTGTTACCCCTAACCAGGTTAACCAGGAGGGATGTTCCTTTTGATTAGAATGAAAAGTGTCAATGTTCTTTCTAGTTGTTGAAAGAAACGTTGACCAGTGCACCATTGTTAGTGCTTCTAGAGCAAGGGAAAGGCTATATTGTCTTCTGTGATGCTTCAAAGTATGGGTTGGGATGTGTTTGATGCATGATACAAATGTGATTTCTTTTGCTTTGCGACAACTTAAGAAATATGAGGAGATTTACCCAACACATGATGTGGAGCTTGCAGTGGTGGTCCATGCCATAAAGATCTAGAGACACTATATTTATGGAGAAAGTGTCAGATCTTCATTGACCACAAGAATCTACAGTATATCTTCTCAAAATAGGAGTTGAATATGAGGCAGAGGAGATGGATGGAGCTGATTAAGGATTATGATTACATAATAGACTATCGTCCAGGGAAGGCAAATGTGGCAGCTGATGCATTGAGTAGGAAGTCATCTTAATTATTAGCAGTAGATAATGCACAATTAAATTCCTTGATGTGCCATAAGAGAGATATGCTAGTGTCTCTTTGCCAGATGAACGTACAACTAGAAGTTTCCTTGCTGGTAGGATTGTTGGCATAGCTACAAGTGAAGCCTACCTTGAAATAATAGATTCATGAAGCATAAAAAAATGATAATTTGATGCAGAATATCTGATTAGGGATTGGCAGTGAAAAGTATGATGGCTTCCATGAGGCAGATGATGGTACAGTTTGTTACCACAATTGGACAATAGTTCCTGATGTTGTTGGGTTGATGAAGATGGTACTTGAGGAGTCTCACTCCTCCATGTATGTAATGCATCTTGGAAGTACCAAGATGTATCAAAACTTGAAAGAGTTGTATTGGTGGCCAGGTCTAAAGTGGGATGTGGCAGAGTTCGTTGCCAGATGTCCAATTTGTCAGCAGGTGAAGGATGAGCATCAGAAGCCTATAGGGACATTACAAACCTTGCCAATACTACAATGGAAATGGGATCATATTACCATGGACTTTGTGTTTGGTCTATCTAGGACAACCAAGGGCCATGATTCCATATGGGTGATAGTAGACAGATTGAATAAGTCAACTCATTTTCTACCAGTCAAGACAATGTTTACATGAGAGAAATTGGCACAAATAAATGTTGATGAGATAGTCCGTTTGCATGGCATTCTAGTGACTATAGTTTCTGATAGAGGTCCACAGTTCACAAGTCATTTTTGGGAGCGTCTGCATTCAGAAATGGGAACATAGTTGATATTCATCACAACTTTTCATCCGTAGACTAATGACATATCTGAAAGGACTATTCAGACTTTAGAGGATCTCTTGAGGGCATGTGTTCTACAATTTCTTGGTAGTTGGGATGTACATATGACTTTGATAGAGTTTGCAGACAACAATAGCTATCAGAGAAGTATAGATATGGCTCCTTATGAGGCTCTATATGGGAGATGATATTTGTCTTCTCTTTGATGGTATGAGACAGGTGAATATCAACTTTTGGGTCTTGAGCTAGTACAACAGACTACAAAAAAGATTAAAGTGATACCACAACAGTTGAAAGCAACCCAGGATAGGTAGTAATCTTATGCAGATAACCAACACAGACCACTTGAGTTCCAAGTGGGAGATAGAGTATATCTCAATATTTCTCCTTGTAAAGGTGTGTTGAGGTTTGGAAAGAAGGGTAAATTGGCTCCTAGATTTATGGGACCATAACCTATCCTAGCTCGTATCAGAAAGGTAGCATACAAGTTGGAGATACCACCAGAGCTACATAGATTACATAATGTCTTTCAAATATCTATGTTGAGGAAATGCCATCCAGATACCAAGCAGACAATCCAACCAGTAGAAGCTGAGTTAGATGAGGATATCTCCTATGTTGAGGGTCCTGTGTTGATCCTGGATAGAAGGGGGAAAAAGTTGAAGAGAAAATATATAGTGCTAGTGAAAGTTTTGTGGCATCACCATGACATAGATGAAGCCACATGGGAACTAGATAATGAGATGCATAGAAAATACCCATCTCTTTTTGAGTAGGACTTCATGGCAAAATCCTTGTTAGGGGTTATAGTTGTAAGGCCCCTGAACTTGCTTAAAGTGTTAAATAAGCTTAATTACCATATTTCAATGCTTATAACCCTAATATAACCTTTTGATATGATTTGAAATCATAACACAAGATTGAATTTCAAATTTGGTCCAATTTGGACATTGTTTGAGCAAGTTATGCAATTTTATGTACATTTTGGACTTTTCTACAATTTACCCAATTGAGAGGTTTTCTTTGCAAATTTTCACATTCATTATGTTCCTTAGATTTTATCTTATCATTCTTGAGATTTTTGATCCATGGGGCTCCTCTTTGAACCTTGGTTTGAAGGTGTTTTTTTCAAGGTTATTTTAGGGTTTACCCCTTTATGGACGAGCTACCTTTAAGAGGTATCAACTAATGCTTTATTTGTTTTGCTTGGAAATTCAAGAAATGAGGGATAAACAGGTCTCTATGTTCTTGTGTGGTAGATTCTTGTGTGGCTACTTGTATATTCTTAATAGTTTAAGGCCATGGATACTTGTTAAGATACTAGGACTTCAACCTTTTCTTTTTCTTTATCTTAAAATTTTATATACCTCTCCCTAAGCACCCAAACAAATAATTTTATCTCTACCACTTCCCTCCTTCTATGAAACTCGTTTTCCCTCTATTTTTATGTGAAGTTCCTACCCAAGGAATAATAAATTGGGGATCTTCTTGGTAAAAGCATCTAGGGTTGCAATTGACTTCCTTTAGGGGTTTCTAAAGCTCCTTCCTAGTGATCTTGACCTAAAAGTGTAAGTATTCCCTTATTTCCTCAGTTTATTTCTCTGTTCTTCTTCCTCCTATATTCCTCCAGGTAGGAACCTTTATTTTCCATGGTGTAAGTGGCTCTAGAACTCAATAATCTACCTTTCTTACTTCTTCTTCTAGGGTTTTGCTTCTCTGTGGAGAGAAGTGCCTACTTGGCCAAGTTCAGATCATAAAATAGGGTTTTCTTGACTTATTTGCTCGAGATTCTTGTTGTTTGGAATCTAACCTACTCTATAGAGACAATTTTTATAACATTCTTCACTTATATTGCTTGCTAGAAGCTTGTTAGTTCATTTTTATGCTTTAATGTGATGATCTATGCATAAAGAAACGATGTTTGTTTAGGGTTACGAATTTTTTTTATGGTGTTCCCTATTTTGTTCCAGTTATATATGAAAATATAAACATGTGTACGACCTCTCTAATTTATAATATGATCTGTTACAGGTTGATAGCAACAACGTAAGGTGCTAAGCACAAAACAATTGATGGTCCAAAATAGGGTTTTCAAGCTATTTCCTTCCCTACCACACAACCAATGGTGATATCATTCAACAACCAATGGTGTTTCTATATTGGCAACTGATGTCCATGATAAAGGGTGTCAAATATATAGTTAAAACCTATGGTCACCCCTTAGGTCAGGTTTTGTCTCAATTAGATGTTTAATTATCATCCACTAAGTATTCTAATGATGCTATCAATCCATGATGACATTAGCTTAATATTTGATGGTGTTAAATGAATATATTGCTGATCTAACAACCAATGGTGACCTAATATTCACAATTAATGGTGGATCAGGTCATCACCACATATGATGAGTTAAGAATGTAATTGTAGATTTGACTAAACCTTAAACCAATGGTTCCTTGGTTCAAATGATCTAATGGTTAGACCTATACTTCAATTGATAACCTTGAACAATGAACCTGATCCAATGAATAATATTGGATTCTTGAACATACAATGGTTTAGAATGAATCCCATGGTATTATATTTGGGTCCTAGTGATGATAATTTAATGGTTTAATACCATTAATTTGTAGTCTTACCTTTGCCATCATATAGTTATATATGATAAATCACTATAATAAGAGGATGTGTAACTCCCATGTGATATAGCTCGTTATACCTAACCTTAATGTACTTAGATGATATTGATTGGTTATAATCATACCTCTTGAACGATAAATGTGACAATGTATTACACTCTTCTTGTGTTGAAACCACACTGTAGTACTATTTGAATATCATAGTGCCTTGCCATGATATTCTCTATGAACACATATGTGCTAATGATCTTTTGAGCCTTGTTTTAGGCATGGAATGATGATGATAACCTTACTATGAATAATGTGATGGTCTTAACGACCTTTGGGCATGTTTGAAGCCATGATTGAGGTGAAATCCTCTTCATGTTCCAATAAGGGTTAAAACCCTAAAACTTGTGATAAGGTATTGGTATCTTGTAATAGTATGATGATAAGTGTTGTCCATTAATTTGCAATGAATGATAACATGCGGTAATGTGATTAAAATTTATACCTCAAATGTTTCATATCTTTTGAAGTTGTTATACATACACTCTTGTTAGAAAAGAATTAGGGTTTGAATGTATACTTGTATGATAAAGCCTTGATGCATTCAATTGACAGTAATTAATCAAGTGTAACCTTAATCATGTAGAGCCTTGTGCCGTAGAGCCATCTCCAGTGTCAGAACTTACGGGATGGTGAAACGAATATTCCTAAGGGAAACTCACAGCGCAAATTGTTGAGTATTTTGGGGTGGCAAGTTTAGGATACATCCTTGTCATCCACATATGAAGGTTATGAAGGATGGTTGTGGTCATGCCTCAGACAGTTGATGTGATTGAGGACAGCTATCGTTGTACCTCAGATTAGAGAGTTTTGTAAACCCTAGTTTCTAGTATCGTAACTTATACCAAGTTCTAAATAGTTGTTATCAGTTGACTATATGTCACTGTTGGTAGTCTGAATGATATGTCACTATAGTTTACTTGTACTAATCGAGGGGAAGAGATCTTAGGATATCAACACTCCTAGATATTATATGGAACTGAATATGACTTCTCAGTGGTCAGTTGGACTTTGAGTGGTACGACTCAAACTCCCCAGGGCATAATAATAAAAGATATAATATTATCCGTGTAGTATAATTGCTAGGATTTAATACATATCACAATGGTTGATTAACCCTTGTCTTGTATTTATACTACATAGTTCTTACATGATGCAAACTTATGAAATTTGTTTAATTCTACTTGATGCTAAATCTTATTCTCTTAACTACTTAATATGCTTAAATTGTTGAACCTACTCATATTGCTTATTCAATACTCTAACTGCTCAATTTATTTAATATTAATTAATATATTGTAATCAATATATGTTGGAGAGAGTTATATCTCTCACTGGGGCTAGGTCTCACCTGTAGGTCACCACATCATTTTAGGTGGTCACGGGCAACAAGGTCGAGGTCGTGTTGTGGAAGAGAACCAACCTGGTGATCAATGGATTCATAAGGTTGGTCAGTCATGGATGTTGGTAGTAGAGTCCTAGTATCATCCTTGTACTCTCAGGTTTGGGTATGGGATGTATTTTCTAGTTGATATACATGTATCGACATGAGATTTTGGCAGTATGCTAATGTTTGTAAATATATGCCACGTACATGTAAAATATCTTTTGTATGTAGAATGGAACTATGGACCTTTAGGTAAATGTTATAGAGTTTATTTACATTGTTGAAATTGGTTTTAATTATTCCACATTTGAGTAATTAGTAGTTGATCGTGTTTTGTGTTTTGAGTAATCTTGTTTAGTGCAATGAGGTGTCATAGTTATCAGTTTGTTACATCTGAAGGACAATCATCCTTACAATTGTCTAGCATGTTACCTAAGGCTATGAATGGGGGCATGGCGATATCTTGAAAGTTTTGTAAATATATGAAGTCAATAGGGCTAACCCGATATGCCTTAACATTAGCAACCCAACACCCCTCTAACCCGACACCAATGTGAAGGGCGACACATTTCTTTGAGTCTAAGGGAGACACACCATGTGAAGGTGTGGGAGACACACTCCTTGAAGTCATGGCCAACACACCAAGTAGTGGTGAGGCCGGTACCTTGATAGGTGAAAGTATATAAGGGTGTTGATGATGACTAACCTGATATTGTCAAAACCCTAGAACGTGATACATATCAAAACCCTAGAGGTGGATATCACTTGGTGATAGATAGGGCGACACAATAGATGGTTCTATGACTGATACACTAGTTGACAGTGTGGCAAATACCCTAGAGTATACTATGATCGACACACAAAGTGATTGGGTGGCCGATACCCAAAAGTGAGGTCAAGATGTTATAATTAAGTGAGGTGAAAATTTTATACTAAAGTGTGAAGAAGGTGAAGCAGAACAGTATGGTGAAGGTGATACACTGAGATATGATTCATGGCTGATATCACTTGAAGCACCTCAAAACTAATATCACCTTAAGCACCTCATGGACAACATCACCCTAAGCACCTCTAAACTGATATCACTTTGATGTGCCATGGGCAACACAAGAGATAGTGTCATGGGTGACACAAAGACACCAAGACTTAAGACTAGGATGGTGTCTAAGTTGGGAACATGACACAAAAGCATGGTGCATACTGCCTAATCTCAGTACTTGGATGCCCTGGCTAGGTATTCAATTATTGAAGAAAAGGTAAGTATGGAACTCCTAGATTATTATCTTTCTGATTACTTTAATCACGTAGTCATTTGAGACAATCTAAAGAGCATAATGAATAAGAAATCATGGTGTGAATATCTCAGTCCTACCTTAAAGAAGATGAGAATTGCATCATTATCTATCAAAACTTGAATGTTTGGTAACTATAAGAGAAAGACACAACACCAAGAAATCAAAATCCGAATACAAATACGCAAAAGAGAAGTTCTTGAAGATGTGATTCAAGAACATAATAAAGTAAAAGACAGATAAGTCTATGCTTATACAGTGATTCAAGGTATGAAATCCACATAATATGGAGAGAACTTGAATGATAAGTATAAAATGAGAAAATGAATGGGAACAATGATAAGGGAATATGGTGGAACCTGAGTTAATCTCAGACCCACCTATGTGTGTAAGAATGTTTTAATGTAAAATAAGCATAACATGTGAAAGAAATTAAGGAAAATGATCCATGTTTAATGAAGAAAATGTGGAATATGATGATTTACCTATTGATAAGTGGTTGAAAAAAATAATAAAATCAGAGAACATACCTAATTGTGATAAATAGTCATCAAGGACGGAGTAATGAGATATGTTAATCATGATGATTCCTATGCTAATGGCAAGGAACCCAAAATAAAAAGGGCAAAATGATACATAAGAAGCTGAAATTCATATTATGAAAATAGAATTGGTTACCTTTTTGCCAGTGACCCTTGAGCAATGTTGCTATGGTATGGGAAGTGTGTTTCCCTTTGTGTCTTTCCTTTCTAGGGAACAACTTTCAAGTGGATCATTGCCACTTGGTATGTGTGGATTCATTGTAAACATGAGGGTGGATAGCTTATTATAGCATAAGGTTGTTTGGACAATGGTTCCAAGATCATAAATTTTGTGATGATTTTTCTTTTGAGCCTTCCAATAATTTGGGAGACTCCTTTTATATGTTTTGAAATTTATTATGTTGGTAAAAGTAGATGATATAAGGATGTGAGTTCCTTATAGCACATGAGGCGGATACCAAGGTAATGAATCCTAGTATCCAAGATGTATCAACAGTATGGAAAATATGTGAAGGTTGGAGATGTCTATTAAATGAACATTCCAAGTGTTTTTCTCCCTTAGAGAGAGAAAGAGAGTTTACGATGACCCTCTAAATGTTGTTTGGAAAGAAAAGAAAAAAAAGTGATTCTATAATGTTGTGTATGGTTCAGTGATAGCTGGGTAAGACCACTATCAAGGATAGATGGTTTGTTGGTCAATAGATATGTGATACCATGTTCCTTTAAGATAAACCTATGATAAAATATCAATGCATAAGAGTTAGATTGGATGACATAATTCACATGACCATGATGAGTTTAGAGTTATGTCCTTTAGACTAACCAATATACAAATAGAATTTATGAATAGGAGGAACAGAGTGTTTTAGTCATGTCATACAAGTTATATCAAACTTTGAATGATGTATGTCAAAGTATTTCAAATATGGTAAAAAATATGATCAATATTTCTCCAAAAACCTTAGGGTTGCCAAAGCAGCAATAGCTATGAGACAAGTTGAACAAGAGTGAGATCGGGTTGATTAAATTTCTTTATGGGATCATGATATGTCTTCTAAGTAGGTTGTGTAAATCCTAGTAAGGTAAAGATAGTGTTGTTGTTTCACCCCTAACAAGGTTGACTAGGAATGATGTTTCCTTGTATGGAATGACATCTTCCAGTGTCAGCATTTCTTTTGATGTTGAAAAAGAACTGACAAGAGTTCTAGTGTCAGTGTATATAAAAAAAGGATGGATACATTGCCTTTTTTTATTCTTCAAGGAATGGTGTGGGACACATGCCATGATTGGTAAAAAGCTAGCAAGTATGAATTTTGAGTAATGTGTTGATGCAATAGATATAATTTTAGGATTATAGATAGAATTTAAAGTTGAACATTACTACTAGAGTTGTATAGATGACACAACAAGTTTCTACATTTCATATTGAGAATGTCTTCTTAGGTGGGCTTTTTTGTGTTGACCCAAGATGAGATATGTATGAATGATGTGACAACACCATGATATGTAAGTAACCATGGGAAGGTAATAGGATGAGGTGCAAATGAAGTACCCATCTTTGTTTACCTTGGATTTTGGGAGCGAAATTCCTATTAGGGGTTTATAGTTGTAAGGCCCCTAAACTTTCTTAATGAGTTGAATAAGCTTAATTACCATACTTTAATGCTTATAATCCTAATATAACCTTGTGATATGCTTTGAAATAATAATATAAGCTTAAGTTTCAAATTTGGTCCAATTTGGACACTGGTTGAGCAAGTTATGTAATTTTATGCACATTTTGGACTTTTCTATAATTTACCAAATGGCGAGGTGTTCTTTGCAATTATCACTTGCATTATGTTCCTTGGATATTCTATCATCATTATTTAGCTTTTTGAGACATGGGGCACCTATTTAAACCTTGGTTTGAAGGTGTTTTCTCCAAGGGTATTTTAAGGTTTACCCCTTCATGGATGAGCTATCTTTAGTAGCTATCAACTAACGAATTATTTGATTGGCTGGGAAATTAGACAAAGGAAATCTAATCAGGTCTATAAAAATGACGGGGGATCTTCTTGTGTGTTTGCTTGTATATTCTTAATAAATTAAGGCCATGGACACTTGGATAGATACTAGAACTTCAACTTTTTCTTTTTCTTTATCTTAAAGTTTCATATACTTATCCCCAAGCACCACAATGAGCCATTTTATCTCCACCACTTACCTACTTATCCCAACCTCGTTCTCCCTCTATGCTTCTATTAATTTTACTGTCCAAGGAAGAAGAAAGTGGAGACCTTCTTGGAAAAAGAATCTAGGGTTGCAATTGACTTCATTTTAGGGTTGAAAAAGCTTCCTTCTAGTGATCTTGACCTACAAGAGTAAGAATCCCCTTATTTCCTCAGTGTATTTCTTTTTTATCCTTCCTCCTACCTTTATACAGGTTGGACCCTTTCTGTTCCATGGTAGAAATTGCTCTAAAGCTCTAAAACCCTACCTTTCTTGCTCCTTATGCTTAGGGTTTGCTCATTTGATGAAGAAAGGTGCTAGATGGATGAATTCATAGCTTATTCTTGGATTTTATACCCTACCTACTCGAGTTTGATTTGTTTGGGGTTTCATATTCTTATTATAGGCAAGTTTTATAACTTTCTCCATGTTTATTGCTTTCCATAAGCTTTCTAGATCATGTTCTTGCTTGAAAATGATGATCCATGCACTAAAAAGTTATGCTCGACTTGGATTTTGATTTTTATAATGTTCCCTATTCTGATTTCAGTTTTATATGGACCTATGATCATGTGTACATTATTACTAAGGTATAATATAACTTGGATCAGGTTGGTTTGACAACCTGTGGTGCTAAGCACCTATCAACCAATGGTCAATTTTAGGGTTTTAAGTTGATTTCTTCTATAAACCCATGATCCGATGATGGTACCATTGCAACAACCCTATAGTGTTGTCTTCATGACAACTGATGGTCATGATCAAAGGTGTCACATGATGGTGACAACCTATGGTCACCCCCTTAGGTCAGGTTTTGGATCAATTAGAAGTTTAATGATCAACTATTAAGTACCCTAATAATGTTATCAACCAATGATGACATTAGCTTAATATTTGATGTTGATTAATGAATATAGTGTTGATCTAACAACCTATGGTGACTTAATGGTCACTAATGGTGGTGGATCAGGTCTCCAAATCCTATGGTGAGTTAGTCATATAGTTGTAGAGTCAATTAAGCCTTAGACCAATGGTTTCTTGGGTCACTTGATTCAATGGTCGGACCTATACTGTAATTGATGGTTTTAACACATGAACTTGATCCAATGGTCAAGATCTAATGTTTATTCCTCTAATAAAGTGGAATGATGGCTAATGTAATATGTTGGTCCTAATATTGTGATTTAGAAGGTTTCCTTTATATGATCAACTTAAGGAGCTTACTTGTTGACAATGGATGGCTTGTTTTAAATGAACAATCGATTGTGGGTTTTACCCTACTCTCAATGGAACTTTTTGTGTTGTTAATCAAGGGATGTCTAGGGTTAAATGGTGACTCTTTCTAGTTAACAAATCAAGGACTTCAGAGGTTGTTTATCCAAGATGTTTACTTATGTAAACAACCAATGGTCTTACCTTTTAAACATCCAATGGTTCTGGGTGTCATTGTGGTGTGGTGATATGGGTTGAAAGATGATATAACAAATGGAAGGTTACCCTTAACAAGGTAGTCTTACCTATTGACTCATATGAATAGAAGGGATGAAAACCATATTCTGTGGATATGTAATCATAATGAGGTATAGCTTGTTATACCTAGCTTTAATATAACTAAATGATGGTAATTGGGTATGAATAGTCCTTGAATGACTAATACAATCATGGAGTACTCTGTTACTGTTGTTGAAATCCTAATATGCTATAACCCGAAGGTTACACCTTGATTAATGTGTGGGTTCATACTTGAGAATAGTATGGCATGTGATGGTGATGCCATGAGTTAGGGTTTGGGTATGAGTGTTGATTAGTAACATTAATATAATTTATCTTGTTGAACCTAACTGTAATGCAAATAGATAAAGATGATTGTTCATGTTTAACCTTCTTATATGAAGGCATGATGGTGAAATAACCTCTATAATATGATCATAACCTTAATGTGTTAATTGGTGGTTAACTTAGCCGCATGGTTGATACTTTCTTATGCTAAACATGTGCATTATGAATATGATGAGGGTTAATCATATCTAGATTCCTTGCATGTTGATGTAATAAAGGAATGTTCTTAATGTTAATATGACCCTACTATGATTGTTTATGAATATCTCCTAGCTAATTAATGCAATTATGTGTTGATCCAGTGTATTATATGTAAGTTATGTTGTTGAGCCTTGTTATAAGGCATGCAAAGATAATGATGATCATGTAGGGAATAATATGATGGTCTTAATGACCTTTGGGCATGGTTGAGCCCTGAATGAGGTGTAATCCTCTTGTGTTGATAAGGGTTGATACCTTGTGATATTGTGAAAAGGATTATATCCTGTGATAGTATGATGGTTTTCATGACCTTTGGGCATGGTTGAGCCTTGAATGAGGTGTAATCCTCTGATGTTGATAAGGGTTGATACCTTATGATATTGTAAAAAGGATTTATATCTTGTGATAGTATGATGACTAGTGTCGTCTCATGAATGGCAAGTAAATAGTACCATATGATGATGAGATGAGAAATTATGTTTCACATGTTTTATATCTTTTCAAATTTGTGATATTTAAATGCTTGCTAGAAGTGAATTAGGGTTTGTATGTCCACTTGTTTGATGCAACCTTAATTCACCCAATTGGCATAACTAATGAAGGACAACTCTAATCATGTAGTGCCATGTGTCATAGAGCCATTTTCAGTGTTAGAACTTGTTGGATGGTGAAATGAGTCTTCCTAAGGAAAACTCAGAGCACATACTACTGAGTATGTGGGGGTGGCAGGTTGAGGATATATCCTTATCATCCATAATGTAGATTGTGGAGGTTGGCTATGGTCATGCCTCATACATCTGATGTGATTGAGAACGGTTGTGGTCGTGTCTCGATGATTATAACATGATGTGATTAGAAGACAACTACGGTTGTACCTCAGTGATTGGGTTTGAATACCCTAGTTTCTAATGTCGTGACCTATACCAAGGGTGGACTAGTGGTTAGTAGCTTGACTATATGTCATTGTGGTGGCATCTTTGACTGATATGTCTCTGCCTTTTTACTCGTATTGACTAAGGGGAAGAGATCCTAGGATACCGACACTCCTAGATCTTGTACGGAACCGAATAGCCCTTTGCAGGGTTCAGTTGGACTTTGAATGGTACGATTCAAATTCCCCAGGGCATAATAAAAGATTTAATACAACTGTGTAGCATATTTGTTTAGGGTTATACACGATGTTTCACATTGGATGATAACCCTTGTTTGTTATCTTTACATAAAGATGATGCTTAGTGCAATTAAGAGATAGTAGATATATTTATGTTGTGGATATACTTAAGATTGTAGATGCATACATACAATAGCTATGCTTGTGTTGATAACTATACTGCTACTGCTAATTATAATCATGATGCTAGCTACCTCATGTTGTTAGTCATGTTTAGCATGCAAGCCATGCCTATGTAACTAGAGATGCATATACTGCTAATCATGCTTATCCAGATAGTTGTGCTTATGTTGTTAGCACTTCTTATGATGTTGATATGCTCAACCAATTAGACATGCTCATGTTGTTAGCTATGTTATGTTACTAGACTTGCTCATGATGCTAGATATGCATATGCTACTGAATTGCTTATATTGTCAACAAGATAAAGAATGATAGTATGGGTAATGATGATAGTTATTATCTGCTCCTTTATGTATTTTGTTAATCATCAGTAGTGATGATCTTATTTGTTATATCTGATTAAACTGCTTAACTGTTTAATTACTTAAAAATGTTGTAATCAATAAACGTTGTTGGAGGTTATATCTCTTGTTGGGACATGAGTCTCACCCTTGTCCACATTTTTTTAGGTAATATGAAGTGATAAAAACAAACATGTGGCAGCAAAGAGGAGATATAGTTATGAATCTTTGAGAAAGTTGATTAGATGTCTAGTGTGTCCTAGAGTCATCCCTGCACTCTCAGGTCTGGGTAGGGAAAGTTTGTATATGGTGTTTCAAACGAGTCGAACTTTTGTTAGCATATTAATGCTTATTTGTGTGGCATATACGAATATTGTTCTCCTGTGTATATATGGTGTGGCTAATGCAATAGAACAATTTGTATCAAATTCTTGGCATAGTATGGATATAAGAAAAACGTTGGACTCTTATGCAAATGTTTCTGAGCGGGTGCTGACATTGAAATCAGTTTTAATTTACCCATATTTTTGGGTATGTGATTAATTAGTGATCGATTGTGCTTTATGTTTCGAGTATTTTAGGCCAACACAAGTAAAGCGTGTCATGGACAATACATGTGTCTAACCAACACAAAGTGAGGATCTTAAGCCGACACAAGTGAATGTGTCTAGGTAGACACAAGGGTTAGTGTATAGGCCAATACACCTTGATGAGTGTAGGCCATCACATGATGAATATAATCAATTAATACACTAAGAAGTAATGAGATGGATACACTTTGATAAGTGTAGTCTAATAAACCCTAAAGAGGGTCAAGCCAATGTAATAAGTATGTTGAAATCAATATCCTAGTAAGGATGAGAGAGAAACTTATACTACTAATATGAGAAAGGCAATACTTCATGTTGATAATCAATTGATGGTAATCAATGAGAGTAATTAAGTATGCTTGAATACTTATGGCAATAAAATAAGCTCTCATTATGTAAATTATGGTTTGGTTGATAAATATGAACTTGAAAACCCTAATTGACTACAAGGGGAAACTCTAACCCTAATTATGAGAGGGTTGCAATTTGAATAATTCTCTATATGGCATGGTGATGATATTTACTTGATATTGCTTGTACCATGAAATCCTAACCATGCAGGTATTATGAGATGATGAGCATAGCCAGGTATGAGCTATGATAATTTAGCATATTATATATTATATAGGCCTTGCGAGCTATGTGAAATACTTGTACTATATATATATATATAAATATAAATATATATATATATATATATATATATGGGTCTGATGACCTAGAGATGATTGTTTCATGGTAAGAGGTGATACCCAAAACATGTGATCATGATAATGTAAATGTTGAAAGGATGAGATCCTGAGTAATGTGTTCAAGGGATTGAGATCCCAGGATGGGTGTAACAAGATGTATTCCATTTGATACAAGATTCCTTGAAAAATCTATTACACCTTTCTTTGTAGTGTTAATTTATAATTCATGATTTTAACTTTATTGATGCTAAAAGTTGTTGTAATGCACTTAACTTATCAAATGAAACTAAAAATGTAGTTTTCCCTGACCATAGATCCATTTAATGTCAGAAATTTCTAGATGGTGAAATGAGTTTTACTCAGAGTGCATATATTTGAATATGCTAGGGAGTAAGTCAAGTATCTCCTTACTCTCTTTAAACATTAGGATTGGCTTCAGGCCATACCCCTAATCAGAGTACAATTAGGATTGGTTCAGACCATACCCTTATAAGAGTGTGGATACATGCCATGACTCTATAACACTATCAAGATTGACTATGAGTCATACCCTGATAAGGGAATAGCTATGAGTTGTATCTCTCTATCGATGAACCTATATACCTAGGCAAGCTAGATTGCAGTTTGACTCGTAGTGTCACTGGAAATGATCTCATACTGATCGAGAAAGGAGAGGTAGTGGAGTTTGACTCTTCCATGGACCTTGTATGGCATTGATGCTACGTAATTTAGGTTAGTTGGAGAATATGTGGTATACCTCATCTCCTCAGGGCTTAAGATTGATTGTTGAAAGATGTAATCTGTCATGTAGAATATTTTCCTAAGGATCAAATATGGAAACATTGAATGAGGTTGCAATTGCTTCTGTATGTCATAGTTGATAAATGTCATACATGTTCTTCATATTTCTTCTAAAAGTTATTAGATGATCTACTGCTCAGTATAACAAGTAGTTATACCTATTTAATTCAGTAAAGGTGTTATAACCTCATTTTCCAAAAACATGTAATGAGATTTGAAAATCTCTTTTAAATGACTAAATAAGATCAATGTTTGATTTCATGGTTTGATTTGAATGATTTTCGTGCATGCTTTCTTGTGGGGCCTTATTGGCCATTAAGCCCATTTGAAAGAAAAATTGAAAAAGGAATTCCATTTAATAAAAGAATACAAGGGGATAATGGAATATATAAGAAAATGATTAAAGGATGATTAAAAGGCTAAACGACTTTTTCAAAAATAGGAATTTCAAGTTATTAATGTTCCTTGGGGCTCAAGGAACCCAGGGCAATAATAAAATAACAAAAGAAAAAGGAAAAGTATGGAAAATACAATTAATTAAGGAATAACTTGAAACTAAAGAAAATGGCTCGTTTCCTTTGGATAATGACTCCAATTTTTGCACAAGGAAAGATAAAGGCACGAACGAGCTTTCCTCAAAATTTGAAGTAAAATGGAATTAAGAATTGGGAGTTATCAATTTTTCAAGTTAACCTTTATCTTGGGAAATAATTCGAATATTTGGGAAATCTTTCCTTTTTCTGTTTAAACGCTGATTTTTGTGGTCGTTGGATTTTGATCCAACTGACCCGACTCATCGTCCAGAGTCCCAAAGGGACACGGACTGTAGCCTCCCATAGGGGATGTTCCTCTTGTGTTTCCGATCACAACAGGATATGAGCAAGCATGGGAAGTATCCCATTGAATTCGGGATAGGGAGACGAACCTCCCAGACCCAACTTTAACGAGCTTTTGTCGCGTCTTTGAGAAACACCCAATTGGTCTAAAAGGAGGTTTGGCAGCAGGGTCAGAAACCCTAAGGGCACCTCCCCTAGCCTATATATAGTACCCCCTATTACTCGCTCTCACCCTCACGATCCCAAGCGACCACTCCTTTAACACAAAAACCCTCCCTTGTGCTCGATCGACATCGCCCCGACGAGATCCAGCCACGGTGCCATCACGAGATCAAAGAAAGAAGAAGAGGGAGGATGACAACCAGTGACCCTTGGATCCTGGACCAGCGTAGATCGAGGCACGATCCGACGGTCCCTGGACAACACGCCTAACTTAGCCGCAAGAAGGAAACGCTCGACGCGGAACGTTGGATTGGGATCTGACGATCGGCCAAGAAAGGGCGCACACGCGATCCTATTAGTGGGTGTGATCGATGACGTGTGTTGGATCAAAGCGCGGACCTTTGGCGCACTGATCAAACGGCTGAGATATTCTGGTAAATATCCTCTCTGATTGAATTTGCAAATAAATGCTTTTCCTTGATAAAATCATAGAAATAGCTAGGAATCTCGTATAAAAGAACTTTATATATGAAAGTTGGGTAGAAAAATGCAAGGAACCTGATAAAAATGGTTGTATAACCTGATTCCGGTTTGTTTTGCAAAAGTACTTTAATTTTCTAGTAAAATGCATTTAAATTTAATTGGAAACCCTAATGACATCTAAAAATGTTTCTTTGTAACTTAATGGGTTAAGTTGAGGATTATAAACCTATTAATTAATAATATGAAGTTTTCATCCGTTTTGAATACAAATATGGATAAATTAAGGTTTATGTCTATGAATGAAAGATAATGTACATGAAAACCCTAATTTAGGGTAAAAGAAGAAGGAAACCTTGTTATTTTGATAAATTGCTAAATAATGATTCTAAAACTATTAGGAATGTTAAAAGGAGAGAATTTAAAGGTTTTAAGTATATTTGATGAATTAGGGTTCATAATATCTAAGAATGAAAGCAAAACCCTAATTTTTAAGAAAACCCTAAAATTGGATAAAAACTCTAAGAGACTTGATGAAATTGGATAAATATTAATAAAAGTAAACTTGTACTTTTATTTCAGGGTTTTCTAGTGCACTTTGTTTGATTTATTGGATATTCTCTCTCTTCATATTTGATTCTGTATCTGAAGCTGCAATAAGAGGTATGTGGTTACGCTTATGGCTATACCGATTAGTTTTCTGAGGATTTTATCGACGTTTCCCTCAATGCATGAAATAATTGTTGGATGTTTTAATTCATGCAACTATAAAGTGACTATGACTATCACAATGAGTATACATGTATAACTAGCTAGATCCGAGTCCACCCCTGTGGCTATGCAAAGGCTAAGGATAACCTAGAGCAAGGTCTAGGGTATCATGAGTTAGAAACTGGGCTACACATGTGTAGTTCCATGAGACTTTTAGCATACCATGAGTTAAGGAGTGGGCTACCTACGGGTAGTGCCATGTGACTCATCCCTAGAAATTGATTCACCTGTTAGGTGAAGTAATGAGGGGTATAATGGGAATCTACCATAAGGGAGGTAGTATCCAGGTCCACTGCAGGGACAGCGCAGGGGAGAGGGTACACATGGATCACGTAGTTATACTTAAAATGTAATATTGGTTGTTAATTGATAATTGAATGCAATACTTTGTTATGGATAATTGCATGATTAGTGAATCCCCCACATACCAGCTTTGGATGACCGACATTTTGTTTGTCGGCGTTTTAGGTACAAAATAAAAGGACTAACAGTAATCTGACATATTGTGAAATACACCAATTAAAGTCCAAGGAGGATTAGTTAGTTGTTCTGAGTTCTGGATAGAAGTTTTAGAATTCCAAAATTTTCAAAGGTATGCAAACATTTTATTTATTACAACCTTTCAGTTTAGTTTAGTAGAATTTAATAATTGTTATCAATTAATTGCTGAACCTTGATCCGGAAATTATATGTGCGGCTTCGACCTCTCGGTCTCCCTTAATCAGGGGTTATCGGGAGGTGGGGTCATAACAAAAGGTTTCTTTTGCTCTCTATCATGAGGATTTATTTGTGATAATAATATTTTTGGTAGAGAGTTATATCTCCCGCTGGGATATGGATCTCACCCTGTAGGTTTCCACACTTTTTAGGTGGATGTGCACGAGGAGGTAGAGATTGTTGGCCAAATGGACATTATTAAAATCCCTCTATTTTGAAAATGACAAACATTTCATTCTTGTGGATATAACGTGCTACTTGAGTATTTTAGGAATAAGAATTTAAGATGGTGGATAGCTAAGCTTGGAAGATCTATATGCTCAAATTGTCTTATTTTCTCATGATTGTAACAAAATGTAAACTTGTACAAATATATAATGTACAAGTACCTAGATATCATGTAAATCAAGCACTTAGATCTTCCCTATCCACTCTCAACACTTAGATAGGTCATCCCCTATGATAACATCACAATAGCACTTTAATACAGACATTTAATAAAAGTATAGACACACTAAAATAGGGACTTTATCGGTCGAACGACTTCTTGACCGAGACACACTCGGTCGACAAACTTCTCAAAAGAGAATCACCTAAGTCTATTATTCTAGCTGGTTTTCTAGTCATTAGACTTGGTGGGAAAAAGTGGTTGGGAGTTGAGTTGAACGTAGTAATACACATACTCCAGACTACCCTCGGTCAACGAAATGCTCGACCGAGAGACACTCGGTCGACAAACTTCTCGACCGAGAAAGGTTCTGTCTGCACTTTTTAGAATTAATTAACTAGCCATTACAAACATAATTAGTGGATAACTAACGACTAGTTGAGCACTAAGAACCCCCTAGAAAGTGTCTAGAATGTCCCTAAGCAGTAGTAGGCCATTCCTATAAATAGGACATGCCTTAGGACACCTAAACTCACTTGAGTACACATACTTGCAATTGAGAATCAACTCTTGTGAGCAATTGAGCAATCTTTCACTTACAGATCATTTCCATAAGCTGAGATTTTTTGTCTTATAGGCTAGCATCTCCTACCCACTACACTCTCACGTTCATACACATTGGATAGGAGATCAAAATGCTTGATATAGGATTCAAGCCTTGGGCTAAAGTGGTAAAGTGTATTTTTCCTTCTTCCCTTCTTGTTCCTTTTATTGTTTGTTTTCTCCTTTGCTACTCCTAGGTTGGAGGATGTGGAAAGGTGGTTGTAGGAGCTTCTTCAGTGGTGAAGGTAGCTTGGCGTGACTTTGGACTACTTCTAGAAGGTCTCAACGGGAAACTACTTCAAGGGGGATCTTGAAGTTACTTCAAGTGAAGGCTGCTTCAAGGTTGGTGAGACGACTTTGGGGTGAAGGCTTTCAAAAGGGTTGTGAAGGTAGTTGTATCTTATGTAACATCCTTGTGAGGTAATAAAATACAATTTCTTTTAAAATCCCAATTGGAAACAATTGGGTAGTGGACTGACTCCCTTAGTATTTGCTAAGCGTGGAACCACTCTAAACGCCTTGTCTCCTTCTCCAATATTTTTGTGGTTGTTTGTTAAATTAATTTTAAAAATATCATAAAACCATATTAATCCCCCCTCTAGTGTTTTCAATCGGTATTAGAGCAGGCTTCAAGGAGCTCTAATCGAGTCTTAAAGAAAATGGGTGATGGGGTACTAAACAACCTCAACTTGGAAGGAACAGTTGTAGCTCGTCCTCCATGATTTGATGGCACCAACTGCACCTATTGGAAGAGGAGGATGCAATTCTATTTTCAAAGAATTAGCTGGGATCTTTGGATAATGGTTTCAAATGCATATGATCTTCCTCAAACTGAATATGCTACATGGGATGCTAATACAGTGAGATTAGCCCAATTGAATGCAAAAGCTGTAAGTATTCTTTATTGTTCAATTTCCGTAGGTGAGTTCAATAGAATATCAAATTGTGAAACTGCATATGAAATATGGCATAGACTCTCTATTACTTATGAAGGAACTTTTCAAGTAAAGAATTCCAAAACTGGTATGCTTGAACAAAAGTTTGAATAGTTTCATATGGAATCAAATGAGTCTATTATTGAAATGTATGCAAAGTTCTCTTCTGTTGTTAATGGTTTGAATGCATTAGGTAAAGCCATTAGTGAAGAGGATCAAGTGTCAAAAATTCTTAGGTCACTTCATCCCAAGTACAAGCCTAAGGTGACTGCAATTGAAGAAGCCAATGACCTCACTCGACAAGGATGGAGAAACTCATTGGCAACTTAGAAGAACATGAGGAAACCTTAGAGGAGGAAGAAAGATGAGAGTGTGAACATCAACAAGGGAGAAAGAAGGACACGGCTTTAAAGGCTACAAAGGTCATCACTCAGGAAAGTGATGAGACAAATGATGGAGATGAAGGAGAAGAAGCTCTAATTGTAAATGGTAAGAAATATAGAAGATTTAAATCTAACAAAGTTGTTGGTTCTTCTTCTTCTTCCCCTCCTAGGTGTTTTGAATGTGGAAATAAGGGACATCTTAAGAATGAATGTCCTAAAGCAAAGAAGGGTAAGAAAAGCTCATCCAAGAAGAAGGGAGAAAAAGCATACAAAGCTGCATGGGATGAGTCAAGTGATAGTGAGAGTGGAGTGGAGAACGTGGAGTGTGTCATGCCCAAAGAAGATGATAGTGATGATTCTCAAGAGGTAAGCCTTTTTTATTTTCCAAAAGAAGATCTAATTGCTAGTCTTCAAGATACACAAGACAAATATATTGATTGCAAAAAGAAACTAAAGAAATCTACTAAAAATAATGAGGATTTATATGATAAATTAAATAATCTTTCTTTTGAAAAGGACAATATTGTTTCTAAAACTTTACCTTAAAATCATCTTTAAATGATTGTAATATAAAGTTGCTTACTTTAGAAACAAACTATGGTCTTCTTTCTCAAGAAAAGGTTGAATTGTTTGCCAAACTAAATAATTTTCATACTTGACCTATCCTATGTACTCATCTAGACTATGATGCTATTGTTAAAGAAAGAGATGCTTTATCATCTGATCTAGATCAAGCAAAGTTAAATATCAGAAAGAAAATGGATGAGGTTGCTAAGTTACAAAAAGAAGTTAGTAGCTTGAGAAATAATGGTATTCTTGATAAGATCCTAAACAATTCTTCTTGTTATAGTGGAAGAAGTGGTTTAGGATATATTCCAAAATAAAACTCTTATCAACCTAAACTTAAGAGAACTCAAGCATCCAAGACCAAGATCATATTTTTACCCAAGAAAAAAACTCAAAATCCTAGAAAGAGAAATGAAATTTACTCCATTTGTTGTCACTATTGCTTGCGTCTTGGACATTATTCCTTCTCACGTCCTTACAAGAAAAAGGATGTTGAGTTAGTATGGATTCCAAGACCCCAAACTTAGCAAAATTTAATATGATTAAGTGGAGATTTGATCTAAAACCTCATTTGAGTATCTTAATGTCTTATCTCAACTAAATAGAATGGTACCTTAGCATGTTACAAAGATTTAAGCTCAAACTCACATAAACAGATTGTTGGAAACAAACAGAAACAACATCAGTCGACAAATAGTTCGACCGAGACACTTTTTAGTTGAGAAAGTATTTGACTGAGGGAATACCTGTATCAAATCTGAAATCTTCTGTAGAAACAATAACAATTTCGGTCAAGAAAAATGTCGATCGAGACAACTTCGGCCGAGAGATTATCGACCAAGAAATTTCCTATTTCAATTTGTAAAACAGCATCATTATTAGTTGACAAAATTTTCATCCGATATATATTCGGTCGAACTATTTGTCGACTGAATGAAGTTCTGTTCAACTTAATTTATTCAATCATGTTCAATTTGTTATTAAATGTACCTAACCATAATGGACCATCACATGGGTACCAAAACCTGTATTTTATTGCAAGATAAGGTGGTTGATAGTGGATGTTCCAAACACATGACCAGAAACAAGGATGCTTTTCAAACTTTTGAAGAAAAGAAAAGCGGAACAGTCACTTTTGGAGACAATCGTAAAGGTAAAATTGTTGGAATAGGTAATATTGGTAAAAACCTTGAAATTAAGAATGTTTTACTTATTGATGGTTTGCACCATAACTTCATAAGTGTTAGTCAACTATGTGATAGGGGATATGATGTTTTATTTAATAAAAATTGCTGCAAGTTGCTAGTAGAGAACACTACAAATGTTGTGTATGAAGGAAAAATAATTGGAAATCTATATATTCTTAGACCTAACTCTATGCAATCTATAGTTGGAAAATGCTTGCTTGCAAAAGATAATTCTCTACAATTATGGCATAGAAAATTAGGTCATGCTAGTACACATGTCATTAAAACGTTAGTTAAATATGATATTGTTTGTGGTTTGCCTAAGCTATCTTTTGATCAATCTAAAAATTGTAAACCATGTACTTTGGGTAAGCAAACTAAAACTTCTTTTAAACCCAAAGATATGCTTAGCACCAGTAGATCACTAGAACTCATTCATATGGATTTATTTGGACCTATGAGGACAAAATCTATTGGTGAAAAAAGATATTGCTTTGATCTTATTGATGATTACAATAGATATACATGGGTTCATTTTCTTGCAAATAAAGATGATACCATTCAAGTGTTCATACAATTTTGCTCAAAGATTGAAAATCAATTACAAAATAAAATATGAACAATTAAAAGTGATCATGGTGGAGAATTTGAGAATCATATATTTGAAGAATTCTGCACATCTCAGGGCTACACTCAAATTTTCAACTCCACGTACTCCACAACAAAATGGAATAGTTGAAAGAAAGAATAGGTCTTTACAAGAAATGGCTAGGACTATGATGCTTGAACATAATATATCTAAAACATTTTGGGCAGAAGTAGTAAACACAGCTTGCTATGTACTAAATAGAATAATCGTACATCCTTATTTGAAGAAAACTCCATATGAACTCATCTATAATAAGAAACCAAGGGTTGATTATTTTTATACATTTGGCTCAACTTGCTATATCTTAAACACAAAGGATGATAGAGACAAATTTGACTTTAAATCACAAAAAGCCTTTTTCTTGGGATATTAAACTTCTAGCAAAGCATTTAGAATATACAACACCATATCTAGAAAAGTTGAAGAATCCATTCACATTACTTTTCATGAATAACTAAAACAAAATGACGAAGATAATGACATAGTTGATATTACTCATCAAATTGAAGATCTTAACATATCAACTAAAGATGATCAAAATTCTGAAAATGATCAACAAATTGAGGCACAATAACCCATTCCTAGACTAATTAATGATCATCCTCAAGAACTAATCATTGGGGATAAAGTAAAAACATGTTCCTCTTTTAGAGATGTTGCAAATATGGCATTTGTATCTATAATTGAACCCAAAAAAGGTAACTGAAGCTCTAAACGATGATTATTGGATAATGGTCATGCAAGAAGAATTAAATAAATTTACTAAGAATGATGTATGTGACTTAGTTCCTAAACCTCAAGATAAAACCATTATTGGAACTAAGTGGGTTTTTTGTAACAAATTGAATAAAGTCGGGGAAGTAGTGAGAAATAAAGCTAGGTTGGTAGCACAAGGGTACAATCAACAAGAAGGAATAGACTTTGATGAAACTTATGCACCCGTAGCAAGACTTGAAGCCATTAGATTGCTACTAGCTATAGCTGCCCACAAAGACATCAAACTATTCCAAATGGATGTAAAAAGTGCATTTCTAAATGGAATAATACAAGAGGAAGTATATGTTTCCCAACCACCTAGTTTTGAAATTCCTGGTAAAGATGATCATGTATATAAACTTAAGAAAGTGATTTATGGGTTAAAACAAGCACCTAGAAATTGGTATGGAAGGCTTAAAAATTATCTCTTTGATAATAGTTTTTCAATTGTAAATTTAGATTCGACTTTATTTTTCAAAACATATGAATTTGCCTTTCTAGTTGTTCAAATTTATGTTGATGATATTATCTTTGGTGCATCAAATGAATTCTTATATAAACAATTTAGTGATATTATGCAAAAAGAATTTGAAATGAGTCTCATGGGATAATTGACTTTCTTTCTTGGATTTCAAATAAAGCAAATGCTTGCTGGGATTTTTATAAGCCAAGAGAAGTATACAAATGAACTTTGAAAACGTTTTGGAATGGAGCATTGCAAACATGCTACCACACCAATGGCCACTTATACTAAAATTGACAAAGATGAAAATGGGGAACCCATTGATGATTCTTTGTATAGGGCCATGATTGGTAGTTTGCTTTACTTAACCGCTTCTAGACCGGATATCATGTTTTCCGTCAGACTTTGTGCTAGATTTCAATCAAATCCCATGAAAACTCATTTTCAAGTTGTCAAAAGGATTCTAAGATACTTAGCTGGCACTTCAAACTATGATTTATGGTATACTAAAAGACAATCTTTAGATTTGACAGCTTATACCAATGCCGACTACGCTGGTTATCAAATTGATCAAAAGAGCACAAGCGGAAGTTTTTTCTTATTTGGACGAGCTTTAGTATCATGGTTTAGCATGAAACAAAACATAGTTTCTCTTTCTACCACAAAAGTTGAATATATGGCAGCCGAGTGTTGTTGTGCTCAAGTGATTTATATGCAACAAGTCTTAAATGATTATGGTTTTAAATTTTCATCTACGCCTATCTATTGTGATAATACTAGTTCTATAAACTTGGCACATAATCCTATTTTACACAGTCGTGCCAAACATATTAAAATCTGTCATCACTTTCTAAGGGATCATATTTCCAAAAAACATATATCCCTTCATCATGTTGATACGAAAGATCAATTGGCTGATAAATTGGTTTGTATCTCCGATTCTTACATTTTGGCTATAAATGGACATCTTTTAGCATATTTTAATGGCTATCTTTTTGTAAGGGGAGCATCAATTAAGGGGGAGTCTTAAACATGTTTTTCAACGGCTATATTTTTGAAATGACAAAGGGGGAGAAATAATAATATAAATCTTAAATACTCAGTCAATGAGTTTCACACATACTCTCTGGGGATTTACATCAAATGTTGCTATATTCCCTAACGAGTTGGATTTTATGTTCCATACTTCTTTGGGAATAATAAGCACACATTCCATAAACAAGAGACGATATACACAAGGTAAACTTCAGGTATGAAACTCAATATGCTTTTAAGATTATTTGATCTATATTTAGAAATGTTTGTCATCTTCAAAAAGGGGGAGATTGTTGGCTAAATGGGCATTATTAAATTCCCTCTATTTTGAAAATGACAAACATTTCATTCTTGTGGATCTAATGTGCTACTTGAGTATTTTAGGAACAAGAATTTAAGATGGTGGATAGCTAATCTTGGAAGATCTATATGCTCAAATTGTCTTATTTTTTCATGATTGTAACAAAATGTAAACTTGTAAAAATATATAATGTACAAGTACCTAGATATCATGTAAATCAAGCATTTAGATCTTCCCTATCCACTCAAAACACTTATATAGGTCATCCCCTATGATAATATCACAATAGCACTTTAATACATACATTTAGTAAAAGTCTAGACACACTAAAATAGGGACTTTCTCGGTCAAACAACTTCTCGACCGAGACACACTCGGTCGACAAACTTCTCAACCGAGAATCGCCTAAGTCTATTATTCTAGCTAGTTCTATAATTGTTAGACTTGGTGGGGAAAAGTGGTTGGGAGTTGAGTTGAATGTTGCAATACACTTACTCCAGACTTACCCTCAGTCGACGAAATGCTTGACCGAGAGACACTCAGTCGACAAACTTCTCGACCGAGAAAGGTTCTGTCTGCACTTTTCAGAATTAATTAACTATCCATTACAAACATAAATAGTGGATAACTAATGGCTAGTTGAGCACTAAGAACCCCCTAGAAAGTATCTAGAATGTCCCTATGCACTAGTAGGCCATTCTTATAAATAGGACATGCCTTAGGACAGCTAAACTCACTTGAGTACACATACTTGCAATTGAGAATCAACTCTTGTGAGCAATTGAGCAATCTTTCACTTGTAGATCATTTCCATAAGTTGAGATTTTGTGTCCTATAGGCTAGCATCTCCTACCCACTACACTCTCACGTTCATACACATTGGATAGCAGATAAAAACGCTTGATATAGGATTCAAGCCTTGTGCTAAAGTGGTAAAGTGTATTTTTCCTTCTTCCCTTCTTGTTCCTTTTATTATTTGTTTTCTCCTTTGCTACTCCTAGGTTGGAGGTTGTGGAAATGAGGTTGTAGGATTTTCTTCAGTGGTGATGGTAGATCGGCATGACTTCATACTAGTTCTAGAAGATCTCAACGGGAAGCCACTTCAAGGAGGAAAACTACTTCAAGGGGGAGCTTGGAGTTACTTCAAGTGAAGGCTACTTTAAGGTTGGTGAGATGACTTCAGGGTGAAGGTTGTCCAAAGGTTTGTGAAGGTAGTTGTATCTTATGTAACATCCTTGGGAGGTAATAAAATACAATTGCTTTCAAAATCCCAATTGGAAACAATTGGGCAGTGGACTGACTCCCTTAGTATTTGCTAAGGGTGGAACCACTCTAAATGCCTTGTCTCCTTCTCCAATATTTTTGTGGTTGTTTGTTAAATTAATTTTAAAAATATCATAAAACCTTATTCAACCCCTCTAGTGTTTTCAGAGATTGTGTGGAAGAAAGTGGGCAGTAGTAGCAAGGACAATAGTAACAACTCAGGTTGAGTGTGTTCATATGTGTCTTGTAGAAATAGAGTCCTATGTGTCATCCCAATACTCTCAAGTCTTTGGGAGATAGTGTGTAATGAATTTTATAAGCGAACTAAGATTTTTTCTAGAACGCCTCGATGTATAATGTTGCTTTTGTATGTGTTTTGGTGAAGCAACTGATATCTCATATCCTTGCGATGTGATGGAATGATGTATGTATGAAGTGAACCATGATGTATATATGGCTTTGAATATTTCTATAAAGAGTTTCCTCGTAGTGGATCTCTTGGTAAAACGTTTTCAATTTTTAGTGATTTTCGATAATCAGATGCTAATGGTTATTTCCACATAGTTTTGTGTGTTGTCACTGTCAGTTTGATAGCGGTCGTCACAATTTTTGGTATCAGAGCCTTAGGTTCGCTGAGTCTATAGGGGAATAGGATTAAGGTCATTGATTCTGTTCTAGTATCCTCCATTTTATATTATAGTGACTTCTGCTTATATAGAAGAAGAATTAAAGCTTAAAGATGGCCGGAAAACACGAGGAACATACTATTGAAAGTAGTATTGCTGCAGTAGGAGGAGGTGTAAGGGAATAAGCAAGAGAAGAACAAGTACCTGAGAAACCTCAGCTTGATCATACTATGCTAGAAAACCATGCTTTTCATGCTCTCTTTGGGGAGTTTATGACAATGGTAATGCATATGGAAGACAGGATACCAACACCACCACCTAGGGTACCAGTCCCCAATGCAGAATCTTTGGGTTCTGGTAAGACTTTTGAACGGCTACGCCATGTGGGAGCTATAGAGTATGCTGGAACAGCTGACCTAGTAAATGCATATATGTGGCTCATTGAGTTAGAGAAAGCTTTTATGATCCTTAGCATCATGGAAACTGACAAGGTTAGGCATGTTGTGTACTTGTTGAAGGGAACTGCTGGCAATTGGTGGGTCAGTGAAGAGGAGAAATGGCCTAATGTTGACTTCAAATGGGAGGAATTTTGACTTGAGATCGTCAGTAGGTACTTTCCTTAGACATACCTAGAAGAGAAAATCTCACAGTTTGAGCGGATTAGGCAAGGGCCTATGAAGATCAATGAGTACAAAGCTAAGTTCATGGAGCTTCTATGATTCTCTCTGCACATGGCTACTACAAACTAGGAGAGGATTCAACATTTTGGGAAGGGTTTGAATGCTACGTTATCCACATCTGCAACTACTTTAGAGAATAGGGAGAGATTTTCTACATTTGTAGAATTAGTTAGGAGGGTAGAAAGGTCAGTAACCAAGAAACGTGTGGCCAATTTTAGGAAAGGACATGCCCAGTTTCAAGGACAGAGGTTCAAAATCTATAAGAAACCCCAGTTTCTTACGCCATCAACACCACAGAGGTTTAATGCTCAGACGTAGTGGATGTCAAGTAAGGGTAGACGCCGTAGTTTTCCACCTATTGGAGCCCATAGTGCAGCATCAATGTCAGTAACCTAGACCACAACAAGAGACCTGAACCTACCAAAAGTATGGGAAGACATGACATTTGATGAGGGGTTGTCCAATGAGAGATATTGAGGTAACCCAGCAACCGAGGTAGATTCAATAAGATTCTTAGAGACAACAATTTAGTAGTGATGAAGGAGGATCAGCACGTGGATAGGCGTCTCATGTAGGTTCATCTGCATAAGGCAACAGAGAACAAGGTCAGCAACATGCAACATCGAGATTCTATGCTATGAGTCAGTTCGAGGCAGTAGCCGATGCACACATCGGTGATATGTAAGTTGGTGTTATTTCATTCTAATATGTCTTCATCTTGTTTCATATTTGTTTTGATTGACCCGGGTGCCACACACTCCTTTATCACTTGTGAAGTGATTCATAACTGTCTTTTTCGTATTAGTCATAGAATAGATAATTTGTTGTTAGAAATTCTGTTAGTTGGTTCTATAGTATTGCGAGAGGTATGTTCCCCCTATGTTCTTTTTTTCTCAAAATACATGATTCAAGTGGATCTTATACCACTTGAGATGCATGGATTTGATGTAATCCTTGGGATGGACACCTTGGAAAAGTATAAGGTAGTCTTCGATTGTGGTTCCAAGCAATCTATGTTCACATATGGTGATGAGGGATGGATCTTTTAGGGAGATAGGAATATTCTTCCAACATGTCTAGTATCGACAATAGTAGCCGAGAGACTTTTGTGACATGGATGTGGTGAATACCAAGGTAAAAAGTCCTAGTATTTTAGAAGTGCCAGTTGTTAGGGAATTTAAGGATGTGTTTCTTGAGGAATATTCTGATGTTCCTCCACCTTGAGAGATTGATTTCGAGATAAATCTAGTTTTCGGTACACAACCAATAGCCCAAACACCTTATAGGATGGCTCCAGCTGAGATTGTAGAATTAAAGAAATAGTTACAAGAGTTACTTGATAAAGGATTTATCTAGGCAAGTACATCACCATGGGGTGCTCTGGTACTTTTTGTAAAGAATAAGGATGGGTCTATGAGGTTATGTATAGACTATAGACAGTTGAACAAGGTGACAATAAAGAACAAGTATCCTCTGCCAAGGATAGATGATTTATTTGACCTGTTGTGTGGCCCAACAATATTCTCTATGATAGATCTGAGGTTAAGATATCATCAGTTATGGATTAAGGAGGATGACATATCCAAATCAGCTTTTAAGATAAGGTATGGCAATTATGTGTTCATAGTTATGTCATTTGGACAAACTAATGCACCAAAAACATTTATGGATTTGATGAATAAAGTGTTCCAACCATTCCTTGATCAGTTTGTAGTGGTCTTTATAGATGAAATTCTAATATACAGTCGAGATAGCCAACAACATGAACAACATCTTTGTCAAGAATTGATTTTGTTAAGACAACAAAGCTATGTGCTAAGTTTAGCAAGTGTGAGTTTTGGTTGACATAATTGTCTTTTCTAGGACATATCATATCTGGTAAAGGTATTTGTGTCGATCCTAAAAAAGTGGCGTCTATTCTAGAATGGGAACAGCTTAAGACACCAACAGAGATCTGCAGTTTCCTAGGTTTGACAGGTTACTACAATAGGTTCATCAAAGACTTCAGTTCTATAACATTACCCCTAACTAGGTTAACCAGGAAAGAAATTTCCTTTTGTCTGTAATGACAAGTGTCAACACTCTTTCTAGTTGTTGAAGGAAAAGTGGACTAGTGCACCGATGTTAGTTTTACCTGAGTAAGGGAAAGGATACATTGTTTTCTGTGATGCCTCAAAGAATGGTCTAGGATGTGTGTTGATGCTGGATAAACAAGTGATTTATTTTGCCTTTCAACAACTTATGAAACATGAGGAGAATTATATGACACATGATCTGGAATTGGCTACAGTGATTCATGCCTTGAAAATTTGGAGACATTACCTATATGGGGAAAAGTGTCAGATTTTTATAGATCATAAGAATCTGAAGTACATCTTTTTATAACAAGAGTTGAACATGAGACAATGTTGTTGGATGGAACTAATCAAAGATAATGATTGCACAATTGATTATCATCCAGGAAAGACTAATATGGTGGCAGATGTGCTAAGCAGAAAGTCTTCATCTTCATTCACAAATAAAGCACTATTTAATTCTTTGGTGCGTTATGAGTGGGACAAGCTAGTCTCCTTACTACAAATGAATTTACAACTGGAAGTATCTTTTCTAGACAAATTATTAGAAATTAGATGTTGAGACAATAGATCAAAGAAGCACAACAGGTTGATACTGTCATATAGCAGATCAAATCAGAATATGGCAGTGAGAAGTGAGTTGGTTTCCATGAGTCAGAGGATGAGACGGTTTGTTACCATGGTAGAATCATGGTACCTGATGTTAATGACCTAAGGAAGATAGTTATGGAATAAGCTCACTCATCTATGTATGTTATGCATCCAGGAAGTATCAAGATATATCACAATATAAAAGATATGTATTAGTGGTCTGGCTTGAAGAAAGATATAGCTGAGTTCATTATGCAATGTCCAGTGTGTCAACAAGTTAAAGCTAAGCACCAGAAGCCTATATGAACAATAAAACCATTATATGTATCACAGTGGAAGTGGGATCATGTGACAATGGATTTTGTGGTTGGTTTTACTAGAACAACCAAAGGTCATGATTCCATTTGGGTGATTGTTGACATGTTGACAAAATCGACACATTTTCATTTTGTTAAGATAACATACACTGCTGAGAAACTTACACAGATTTATGTAGATGAGATAGTATGGTTGCATGGAGTCCCAACAATGATTGTGTCTGACAGAAGTCCTTAGTTTACAAGTCACTTTTGGGAATGATTACACACAACTTTGGGTACACAATTAAAGTTTAGTATTGTATTCCACACACAGACAGATGGAAAATATGAAAGGACTATACATACTTTGGAGGAGTTGCTTAGGGCATGTGATCTTTGGTTAGTTGGTAGTTGGGATATACATCCAAGTTTGATAGTGTTTGCCTACAATAATAGTTATCAGAAAAGCATTGATATGGCACCATATGAAGTGTTGTATGGTAGATGTTGTAGGTCTCTGTTATGATGGTATAAAATAGGAGAATACCAACTTCTTAGTCTTGAACTTGTGCAAAAGATAACTGAATAGAGTAAAGTGATACAACAACAGTTTAAAACAACACAAGACAGACATAAGTCTTATGTTGATAATCACTGTAGACCTTTCAAATTCTAAGTAGGAGACAAAGTATATATCAAGGTTTCTCCTTGAAAAGGTGTTCTCAGATTTGGGAAGAAGGGTAAGTTGGTTCCTAGATTTATGGGACCCTATCCGGTGATAGAACATATTGAAAAGGTACTCTATAAGTTGGAACTACCACCTGAGTTGCACAAATTACATCTAGTATTTCATGTATCTATGTTGAGGAAATGTCACCCTGATACAGAGCTTGTATAACAACCTGTAGAGGTAGAATTAGATGAAGATATATCCTATGTGGAAGGTCCAGGGGTACTTGACAGAAGAATCAAGAAGTTGAAAAAGAAAGACATAGTGTTAGTGAAAGTTCTTTGGCATCATCGTGGCATTGAAGAAGCCACATGGGAGTTGGAGGAAGAGATTAGGAGGAAGTACCCTTCTCTTTTCTCTTGAGATTTCTGGGACAAAATCCTTGTTAGGAGTTTATCACTTATAACACCCCTGACCTGGGTTTTGGTATAACCCTAGAAGTTTTGCCTAAGTAAGTTGCTTAGAAACTTGTCTTAATCTTTTGAAAAGTAAATAAGACTTAAGGAGATTTTAATTCTCAATTTTGAGCTTGATTGCAAATTGTTTTTTCTTTATATGGTAGTTTTGGTGAAAATTGAAATTTACCAAAAATGTGGGGTTGATGTGAAAATTATCACCTCTAGAGTGTCCCTTATCTCTCTTAAAATAATCTAAAGGAGAGAGAAAGGAGAGGGCACCTTTTTTGAGTCTTGGTTGAGTGATAGCACACTTGATGGTAAAAGAACCAAAGAGTGTTATATGACTTGAACTCAACTCTATTGTTATTCACCTTCAATCATGCAATACTTGATGATTCCATTTCAATTTCAAATTTCCTTGGTTGAATAATGATTTTATGAGATATAATGGATATATGGGGTTGTTGTCCATGAACTAGAGTGTTAGTGGATGAAGGGTTGAAGCTTGAAGATGATGGAATCCCCCATGTACAAACTGATATTGGTTTAGGAAACTCTAACCTGATATGGGGTTATGTGAGGGGAACCCGATACACATGGAGTCCTAACTCATTACTGGTTTGTTACAAGTGAAGGACAATCTTCCTTACAATTTTCTAGTCTGTTAACTAAGGCTAAGGATGGGGGCAGGATGATATCTTGAAAGTTGAGTAAAGATACGAAGTGAATAGGGCTAGCCCAATATACCTTAACCTTAGCAACCCGACACCCCTATAACCTGACACGAATGTGAAGGGAAACACACTATGTTAAGTCTAACTCTGACACACCATGTGAAGGTGTTGGATACACACTCCTTGAAGTCATGGACAACACACTAAGTAGTGGTGAGGTCAGTACCTTGATAGGTGAAACCGTGAAAGTATATAAGGGTGTTGATGATGACTAACCCGATACTATCAAAACCCTAGAACCCGATACATATCAAAACCCTAGAGGCCGATATCACTTGGTGATAGCTAGGGGAAAATAATAGATGGTGCTATGATCGATACAAATGATGACAATGTGACCAATACCCTAGAGTATACTATGGCCGACTCACAAAGTGATAGGGTGGCCGATACCCTAAAGTGAGGTTAAGATGTTAAGTGAGGTGAAAATATTATACTAAAGTGTGAAAAAGGTGATACACCATGATATGATTCATATCTGATATTACTTGAAGAAACTCAAAACCGATATCACCTTAAGCACCTCAAGGATGATATCACCGTAAGAACCTCTAAACCAATATCACTTTGATGTGCCATGGGTGACACAAGTGATAGTGTTATGGGAGACACAAAGTGAGGAGTTTAGGCCGATACAAGTAAAGAGTGTCACGACCGATACATGCATCTAACTCGACACAAAGTGAGGAGCTTAAGCCGACACATGTGAACGTGTCTAGGTCTACACAAGGGTTAGTGTGTAGGACAATACACCTTTATGAGTGTAGCCCATCACATTATGAATATAATCAATTGATACACTATGAAGTAATGAGATGGATACACTTTGACAAGTGTAGGCCAATAAACCCTAAAAAGGGTCAATCCAATGTAATAAGTATGTTGAAATCAATATCCTAGTAAGGATGAGAGGAAACTTATACTACTCATATGAGAAAGGTAATACTTCATGTTGATAATCAATTGAAGATAATTGATGAGAGTAATTAAGTATGCTTGAATACTTATGGCAATAAAATAAGATCTTATGGTTTTAATTAGGGTTTGGTTGTTAAATATGAATTTGAAAACCCTAATCAGCTACAAGGGGAAACCCTAACCCTAATTGTGAGAGGGTTGCAATTTGAATGATTCTCTTTATGGCATGGTGATGATATTTACTCGATATTTCTTTTACCATGAAATCCTAACAATGAAGGTATTATGAGATGATGAGCATAGCCAAGTATGAGCTATGATGATTAAGCATGATACAAATTATATTGGCCTTGTGATGAATGTGAAATACTTATACAACAAGTATATATATATATAGATACATATATATAGATACATATATATATATACATACATATATATATATATATTTATATGGGTCTGATGAACTATAGATGATTGTTTCCTGGTAAGAGGTGACATTGTTTAATGATGAACTGAGGGATTGATACCCAAACATGTGATCATGATAATGAAAATGTTGAAGGGATGAGATTCCCAGTAATGTGTTCAAGGGATTCAGATGCCAAGATGGGTGTAACAAGATGTGTTCCATTTGATACAAGATACCTTAAAAATGTATTACACCTCTGTTTATAACATTTATTTATAATTCATGCTTGTAACTTGATTGATGCTAAAAGATGTTGTAATACACTTAACTTATCAAGCAAAACTAAAAATGTAGTTTGCCCTGGCCATAGATACATTCAATGTTAGAATTTGTTGGATGGTGAAACAAGTTTTACTTAGAATGCATACTTTCGAATATGCGAGGGTGTAAGTCGAGTATCTCCTTACTCTCTTTAAACATTAGGATTGTCTTTGGGCCATACCCTAACAAGATTACAATCAGGATTGGTTACGGACCATACCCTGATAAGTGTGTGGCTACATGCCATGACTCAATAATACAATCGGGATTGACTATGGGTCATACCTTGATAAGGGAACAACTACGACTTGTATCTCTCTAGCGATGAGTCTTTATACCCATGCTAGCTAAATTGTAGATTGACTCGTAATGTCACTGCTAATGATCTCATACTGACTGATAAAGGAGAGGTTGTGGAGTCTGACTCTTCCATGGACCTTGTATGGAATTGATGCTACCTAATTTAGGTTGGTTGGAGCATGAACAGTATACCTCATCTCCTCAGGGTATAATATTGATTGTTGAAAGAGGTAATTAGCCATGTAGCATATTTTCTTAAGGATTGAATACATAATCATTGAATGATGCTGCAATTGCTTCTGTATGTCATAGTTGATAAAATGTTATACATGTTCTTCATATTCCTTCTAAAAGTGATTATATGATCTACTCTCAGTCATAGATATCTGAACTACTTAAATGATGAGATTGCTCTACTTTTCATATAACAAGTTGTTTACCTATTTAATTCAATAAATGTTTCATCTCCTCTCTTTCATGAGGATTTATCTATGATAATAATATTATTGATGGAGAGTTATATCTCCCGCTGAGATATGGATCTCACCCCGTGGGTTTCCACACTTTTTAGGTGGATGTGCACGAGGAGGTAGAGATCATATAATATAAAGTGGGAAATAGTAGCAAGGACACCACTAACAACTTAGGTTGAGTGTGCTATTATGTGTCTTGTAGAAATATAGTCCTATGTGTCATCCATGTACTCTCAAGTCCTTGAGGGATAGTGCGTAAATAGATTTATAATCAATCTAAGATTTTGTCTAGAACACCTTGATGTATAATGTTTCTTTTGTATATGTTTTGGTGAAGCAACTGATATCGCATATCCTTGCCATGTATTGGAATGATGTATGTATGAAGTGAACCATGATGTATATATGGATTTGGTTCTTTCTATAAAGAGTTTCCTGGTAGTGAATCTCTTGGTAAAAAGGTTTTAATTTTTAGTGATTTTCAATAATCTGCCACTAATGGTTATTCATGCATAGTTTTATGCAATGTCGTGGTCGGTTTAATAGTGTTCGTCACAAAATACTTACCCAATAGATGTCCGGATTGTAAGGTATTTGATCATGATTCACATGACTTTACTTTAAAGCCTAAGATTGCATATATTGTCCATTAACCTAAGAAGACCCAATCAGGTTGGTAGTTGGTTGTAAGAACAAAACTACTATCATCAATGATGTTCATGCCGTGGTTGTTCAGGAAACTCCACAAGCTGGCTCAGACCAGCAACAACTTTGATGCCCTTGTAGGAGATGAAGGGGCTACGATTGAAACATCTGTTGTGGTTGAAGATATATTGGAAGGAGATACCAACTCAATGAATAAAGATAAATATACTGCAAGTTCTTCTTCTTCTCCCAATAATTTGGAGGACAACAATGTAGCCTCTATTCTATCAGATAAAGAATCTTTAGATAAGGAAGTAGCTTCGAGTTCTAAATCATATGGTCCCTCATCTACAAGAACTCCTAAGTCATCTAAAGGGGATGGGTCACACAAGACACGTTCAACTTACAAAGGTCATTAATGACCTTTATCATGACTAATGTTTGTGGTTTAGGGAAAGCACATAAAAAGAGAGAGAGGTCAGAAGGACGATTTTAGAGTCCAAAGCAACCATTTTTGTGCTTGTTGAATCTAAAATAAAGAAGAGTATGGTACACACATATGAGAAAATGTTTCCTAAAGGTTGGTTGTGGGTATCTAATCACTTACATGATCCTAATGGTCATGTTTATGTTGGATGGAATCCTTAGTGCTGGGACATATTGATTAGTGAAATGGATGATCAACAAATCATTATAAAATGTCCAGATAAAGGTGGTGGCCTTCTAGTATTTCTAACGGCTATGTATGCCATGAATTCTGTTCTTCAAAGATCGCGCCTATGGGCCACACTAGAGAGTCTTGCTACTTCCATTGATGTAGCTTGGCTAGTCATCAGTGATTTTAATAACATAAGGAAGCAGGAAGAAAAGGCATTAGCTTGTGAAGTGCCTTCTTTTCTTCTTAGTTCATTCAATTCTATAATTGATAATGCAGCTCTGATTGAATTACCTACAATAGATAATGAAGTTTACACTTGGCATAACAAACAAGGCATAGCCAAAAGAATAGCCTATAAACTTGACCGTGCACTAATCGATGATGCTTGGTTGAGCAAATTCACTAGTTTAAAATCAAACTAATCACATGTTTTTATTCTAATCATTCTTTTGTCAATGTTAGCATGAGGAAAATAGTTCACAAAAAGAAACCTTTCAGGTTTCTCAACTTCTGGATGGATTGGGTAGGTTGTCATGAGGTCATCAAGGAAGCATGGAGCATCCAACCTTCGGGTAATCCTCTCTTTTTCTTCTGTCAAAAGCTAATCAAGGTTAAAGAAAGTTTTAAGATATGGTCAAAGAAATATGTTAATCTTAATAACCTCATTGTGAGGGAAAGGATGGTGCTTCATGATATTTCTACTGTTATTAATAGAAATACTCTTGATGTTGATGTAATTGAAGCTGAGAAGATAACCTTTAATAAGCTTGAAACCTCACTTAAGGCAGAGGAAAACTACTTCTGGCAAAGGAGTAGAGTTGATTGGATTTTCGATGGCGATAGGAACACAAAATTGTATCATACTATTATTAAACGAAGAGATATCATCAACTCAATCACTGAGTTATTTGACTCTCAAGGAAACCTTTTACATGATGTTGATTCTATTGCTAATGATACTATCTAGTTCTTTGATCAAATATACAACCAGGCTCAATAGGCGCACTCAGGTTCTCAACTTGCTATGCCAAAATGGATTTCCATGGTCACTAAAGAAGAGAACTATATGCATTGTAACATACCTAATGAGAAGGACATAAAAGAAGCTTTCTAGAGCATAGGACCCAACAAAAGTCCTGGTCCATATGGTTTCAATGATTTTTCTATAGGAAAAATTGGGAGCTGATCAGTAGTGATCTCATCAATGCAGTTAAATGATTCTTTGAAGGAGGGAGCATGGTCTGTTAAATTAACAATGTCTTCCTTGCTTTAATACCCAATAAAGACAACACCTCTTCTCCAACTTATTTTAGATTAATTTCTTATTGTTTGATGCTCTATAAAATCATTACCAAAGTCATAACTCAGAGGTTAGCTCATATTCTTGCTAAACTTATTTCTCCTAACCAGGGTGCTTTTATACAAGTAAGAAACATTGAGGATTGTTCATTGCTTGCTACTGAATTCACATGAAAATACAACATCAAGAACAACCCTCCTTGTGCTTACATGAAGCTTGATATCACCAAAGCTTTTAACTCTGTTTGATGGTCTTATTTGTGGGACTTTCTTCATGGCCTAGGCTTCGGTGAGAAATGGATTGCTCTTATCAAACAATGCATTGTGACTCCTTCCTTCTCTTTACTTCTAAATGGTTCATCTGTCGGGTTCTTCAAATGCTATAATGGCTTAAGGCAAGGTGACCCATTATCTCCCTTACTTTTTTCGATTGCCATGGAGGGCCTAAGCAGAAGAATTGAAGATGCTCATAATAAGAAATTTATCATACCTTATCCTATAAACAAAACAAAGGTACTAAGCCATCTCCTTTTCATGAATGATATATTAATCTTCTCTGAAGGTCATTCATGAAGTCTTAGTGAACTCAAGTTTCTCCTCTAAGATTTTGGGAAGGTCTCATGCATGCAATGCAACCCTTCTAAGACCCATCCTTACCTCTCTTTGTCTTGTCGTAAAAAGGATGGTCTGATTAATATCATGGGTATCCAAAAATGAACCTTGCCAACCAACTACCTAGGATTCCCGATGGCTAGTGGTAACCTACAAAGAAGACACTTCCATAACTGTATTGATAGAATATGAGACATGATTAACAAATGGCATGCCTCTAAAATATCCATGGCTGGCCGATTCATACTTGTAAAATATTGTGCTATGGGTCTAGTTTCATATTGTATGAGACAAGGAGAAATACATGTCTCAGTCACAAGGAGAATAGAATCACTCATGTCTGACTTTGTTTGGAGGAGCTCAACACACCCAACTAGCTGGTTAAAACTAGCTTTTCGGATTGAGGAAGGTGGTCTAAATCTTAAAAAGCTGGATGAACTGGCTGATTTCTACACATTGAAAAGAATCAAGAAGCTATTATATACTTCATGCATCTAGAGCATATGGATGACTAGAAGATATGGGAATATTATCCAAGCTGAACCTAATCAAATGATGTGTGTTTCTACTTGTCTGAGAAGAATGATTCAAGTATGGCCCAGATTTTCAAATACAGATGACGTTTCTCTCTGGTATAATTATAGTTAGAAGCTTCCCATTGTTAAAACCTTTGAGAATATTTGGCTCTCCATGCACTATACTCATTGGATTTTGACTACATATAGAGCACACAATAACCTGCTTCCAGCACTCGAAAGAATCATTAAATGGAGTGGTGCTAATACTGCTCAATGTTTTCTTTGCCTGCATGAAACTGACTCCATAGAACACCTATTTGAAACTTGTAAGTACTGGAGATATGTTTGGGGTTGTGCTCAACTGAAACTCAATGTTAGGAGCTCATATTACCTATATACTTGCCTCTCATCTATTGGTAATAGGTCCAAATACAACAATGTCATTGAGCTATGGGTGATCATATGAGTTGTTCATTTAATCTGGTCGGAAAGGAACATGTTATGCCATGATGGTGGTACCTTGGATTTTGTTGGTTTCCTCAATTGAATATCTAAGGATATGATACACTTATATTCCACCTATAGGATGGGGTTATCAAACATCTCTCCTCTTATATCTAAGAATTTGGAGTGTTATTAGTTGAATCCTTCCATTTTTAAGCTACATGCTTGAATAAATTAGCTTGTCTATTTTCATATGTAAACTACATGTCAGTGTGTAGTTTGTAACTTTACCCTAGTCTTAGGGGTTTTGGAATATATTTACCTAAATTTTCGACACAAAAAACATGATACAAATTTCTTTACTAATGTCATGCTTGTTGTTGTAGTTAAAATAGGCTATGAGATTTTGCATATGAAGACAGAAACTGGATTCCTTAAGGGAATACATCAAAGGATGCATATGTGACACAACTTAAAAGGTTTTATAGCTTCAAGAATGCAAATAAAATCTATAAACTACAAAATTCAATCTGGGATTGAAACAATCATCTCAGAGGAGGGATCTTTTGACTTGATAATAAAGTGAAAGAGTTTGACTTGAATCAAGATAAAATTTGAAATTTTTGATTACAACAGATTGAGTGGGAGAATATATGAGTATTCCACATATGATGAGGAAGAACATCTAAATATTGTGGATATTGATAACTGGCATGATAGACCCCTTCAACAATTAAGGATAAGATGAAACACCTTATGAGATAAGGATCAAGACCTATATGATAGTTCTTGAATGTTTCACAATGGAAGTTTGAGAACATACAATAGCAATGTGCTAAAGGAGTTCAATACTGAACGATATAATAAGAGAGAATCCATGTTAGTCTCTCATGAATTAGAGGTTCCAATTCTTGTGAAGAATGGTAATGCCATGATTAATATGCCATAGATTGTAACAATAGATCTATCAAGGATGTTATAAATGTACTTATCCCATATAATCTTATATGTATTGGACATGACAAGATGATATTAAAATTCAATAAGGGTTATTGAAATGTCATTAATGATATCCATTAATAAATGAGAAGTATTTAAGGATAGATTGCTAGAAACTAAAGATAACAATAAAGGAAGAGTTGAATGTAAAAGGTTAAATCAATGTAATCTTCCATCATGACAAAATGATCATAAATTAAAATATGTTTGATTTAAAAGGAGAAATAATTATTAGTTGAAAGGGTTCCAAACTAATAGCCATTAATTCTATTCTACAATAGAAGTTGAGTATACTTGTATTATGAACACAAAGTGATACTATATGGATCTAAAAGTTCATAAAATGAACTTATAGATGTTCCAACCATTGATGACTCACTAGTGATACTGTGACAAACAATGGAGCTAATTCTTAGTCAAGAAATATCAGATACCATAGTATGATAATTTTGTCTCATATGAGAAATCATACAACAAAGAGATAAGTAAACATACAATATAAAAACTATAAGCAAAGTGTTGTTAACCCACTGAATTAGTACTAGTGCAGTAGAAACATGGTGGACATGTTTAGATCGCTAAGAATAAAATTCATGAGTGATTGTCTCTAAGTGCAAGTGGGATTCTGTTGGTAAGGTACGCCCATAGAGCTAATCATGTGATGATTAACATGGCATATACCATAAAGGATTTTAGTAATACTCAATAAAGGCAAGCTTCTAATTGATCATATTTCATTCAGTTATGACATAATGAGGAAACATTATGAATGTCTAAAGAATGACAATACTCAATGACATATTTCTTCAAGTATGTGACTTGGAGAATGAGATCATATGGATGCTAAGAGCATGTACATTCATATTATGTCCCTATTCCACTTTACTATGAAAGGTATATAGACACCAGTAATACTTAATACTAGAGTATGGGTTGGTTAATGATTGAGTCTCATTAGTCATGATATGTCAATATCAAACCAAGCACAAAGATACATGTTAGGGAACAGTGTATCAGACCGACCCATCTTGGGAGAGACAAATGGAAACCATCATATGATAGTCATAATTGTCTCTCATAGTGAAGGTGGTGATTGTCATTCCTAGACCTAAAATCACTACACTCATCACGTGTCATTGGGTATGCTTTGACATCATCAACGTAGTCTTGAAACATGGGTTATTATAACGGTGATGATTGAGTGACTTTGACACATGGGGATATACTATGATTGATAGAGATGGGAGTTTTCCCTCCTACTGGAGTATGATATCCTGGAAACTTGATAAGCGAGATTGATAAATGCATGCACATGTACATGTGAATCAATATATGATATTGAGGTCACATTATCTCAGAAAGTCTGCTCTTAGTTTAAGAAACATGAGATGAATGTTCAGAGGATGATGATTCCATGCCTCGATTTCACTCTAGATATCAGAGACAAAGGAATTATACAATCACTTGAACACCTTATATAGATTTTAGGTTGATGTTGTTCTCCAACTTTCCATTCACTTGGGTAGCATTGATGTGTTACTATGTACCACTCTTTCCTTGTGATGTTATAAGCTAGTTATGAAAATTTACTGCCAACGTGATATGGGACCTATAGGGTCCCACATAAAGGAACTCATCTAGAAGAGAAGTTTTATCTTGAATGATGACTACATTCATTACTAAAGTGTTTAGGTATTCAATTCACACCACAGATCACAAAGATGTGCCCCAGCCAATTGTCTCATTGAGTGAGATGGCTGTTTGGTGCACCAGACGGTTGTCTCAAGCATTGAGACAACCGTTTGGGTTGTTGGATAGATAAAAAGAAAAATTGGCCAAGTTCTGCCCAAATTGAGGTGTGAACTGACCGGTTCATCTCATCTCACTAGACGGCCATCTGGGTGAGTGAGATGTCCATCTTACACATTTGAGATTGCTCAGTGAGGTCAGAGGAAGGCTCTAGAGACTTTTCCGAATCATTTTGATTGCACAATACTTGTGGTGCAAGGAAATTAATGTTTGGCATTAATGGGAAACAAATTGTGAATTTCATATGCGATTGGGAAACTACAAAACAACTATCTCACATTGCAAGACGACCGTCTGGGTCACCAGACGTCCGTCTTGTAGTTTGCAGGTTGAAAAAATTCAAGATCTTCTGATATCTTCCACTCCAACATAGTTTCCGAACCGACTAGGAACCCTGACCCTAACCCCACATATATATAGAGGAGTATTGGGGCTTCGCAGAACACAATAATAACACAAACAACTGAGAATCAATTTCTTTGAAAATTATTTTCCTATCTGGTTGTGATAACTAAGAGAGCCCAAGCGAGTCCTACCCAACTAGTGGGGGGACATCGAGGAGAGAGAACAATTGAGGATCATTGTTGTGGGAGAGAAACGTTGGTGACTAGTACGTCAATAGGAGGAAAAACTCCTTCATGTCTGTTCTAATAGGATGACAATAGTTCTAGTTGGTTTGTGTAGACTACTCAAGAGGCAGGAGTCATTTGGATGCTTTTAGGATAGCAATGTCAATCTGCAGTTTATGGCGAGACCACAGGAGTCGTTGTACAAGTTGTCATGTTTGTTATTCGTGGTGAAGACCAGGAGATGCACAACCATCGTCCAAGAACAACTAGGAGGTATTTGCAACTACAATGAGTTGTAGTCATTGGACTTGCTACAGGACCATGTATAACTCGTTAAACCATCCTTCCTATTTCATAGTATTTTACACGATCTTGCTGTTATGGGAATACATGTAGATAAAGTTTTTGTTTCGTCTGCAATACTCTGTGCCCATATTTTCCACAAGATCAAACACCAAGGGACATCCCCTCTATGGAAATACATCAACTATATCTTATTCATCATCAAAAATAGAATCTACTCCCACCACACTACACCAATGACATCAAATTCTAGCCTGAACCATGGTACTATTGGCTTCCCATCCAACAACAGACCGTTCATATTGACATCCAATACTTTTTTTTCATCACACATTTATAGATAGTGGGTAGCCGTTCTAACCTCCTGAAAAGAACTCACATTACAATTTTCCTACTAAAATGTTAGATATCCTCCAACAACTCAAAACTAACACCAGTAACCACATCACATGGAGATGGGGTAACAAGTACTCACCCAAATAAACTTACCTCTTCTGTACATATTGATGTCACATTTGCCCATACAATAACTTTTGGATCCTAGATGGGTGATTGGATTCTCTATAGGGGGGGTGAATAGAGTTGAATGCACTTAAACAAAATTCATTTGATCTTCAAGTTATATCACAAGATAAGGTTGCTAAATAAAAAAATTGAGTGCAACTAAAACATGCATAGTAAGGGAGAGAGAGATTGAACAAGTATCGAGTGACAAGCTATGTAGAGTGGTTCCACATTCCAAAGAAGGAGTATGTCAGTCCACTACCTGGATAGGTCAACTTCTAGGATCTCTTAACCATTGCACTCTTATATTCATTCATAAGGCTTACAATAAATGACCCACCAAAGGACTTACCTATCCAATACAAAGAGTCTTAAATCTTACCAAGGACTTACCCACTTTGCAAAGAGTCTTTCTCTTTTTTCCAAGGACTTACCTACTCTTACACAAGTCTTCATCCTTCAAGGAATTACCCACTCTTATTGGATCTTCATCTTTTGACTTCACCCTCACTCGGAGAAGCTTCCACCAAGGACTTACCCACTTGAGAAAGGAGTCTTATGCCTTCACCAAGGGCTTACCCACTCTTGCTCCAAGTCTTCAGCCTTGATCTTCACCAAGGAACACCTTTCTTTGTTCTTCTTCATCTCTCTTAGCCAAGAGAGAGAACCTTCATCTTCACAGTTGAAATGAGAGATAGGGAGGTGGTGGAAGTGAGAACCTCACAAGATATACATGTAGGACTAGCTCTCTTACAAATCTCCTACTCACTCTAATAGATGTAGCAAGTGATTAAGCTTAGAGAGAGTGGAGGATATAGGAGGCACTCAACTATAGACTAGGCACCTCATATAGAGTTTTACATTGAATGCTCAACCTTATAATGAAGCCCAAGGGGTCCTATTTATAGCTGGGGAAGCCTCTTAGCCTTTGAGAACACTTAAGAATGAAAACTAGGCATTTTGTGGTTTGCAACAGATATATTTTTGATTGTTGCTACTCCATAACTGCTAGAAATACGTTTTTGTACAGTGAAATTGGTTGAGTTTCTATAAAGGTAACTCGATCGATCCCACTAAGAGACAAGACCAATTTAGGCCATCAGTCGAGTTTTTCCTGGGGTAACTTGACCAATCCACTTAAATTAGTTTTAGTCTACAGAGGGATCATTCGAGTTCTATGAAATGAAAACTTGACCGATCAAAAGTCATTTTCAATATACAATCAGGATCCGTTGAGTTTGCAACTCGACCAATGAACAACCTAATGTGAATTTTGGAAAATGGCTTTCAAGTTCTTAAATATTCAATCTAAGTGCTCCTGATGTTTTCTAAGTTTAATTACAAGTCATAAAATCATTAGAAGTAATTTATAATATGATTCTAATGGATTTACATCATATTCCAAAAATGTGCACTTGTACTGACTTTGACTTGTCATTTCTCCAAGTTGAAATGTGCATGTTAGGGCATTTGGAGTGTGTCTATACCTAATATGAAATCACTCAAGTATAAGCATTAGACAAAAAGAATTGGAATGGTTTAGTCATCATCAAAACAAGAGTTTAGTCAATTTAGACCTTGAGTCAACATTGACTAAATTCACCTTGAGTCAACAATCTCACCCTTTTTGAAGATGCCAAACCATTCCATAAATGTATCAAAAGTGTTGATGTAAAGTCATACCATTGGAAAAACCAAGGGGTTTCAATTGAATTGAGTTCATATGCTTCCCCTTAGTTGATGCTCATGGAGTTATCATACTCCCCTTCAATTGATAATATTTCTCCTTCATGGTTAGATTTCATAGAATTTATAGAATACTATGTCTTCTAGTCATTTATGTTCTACACATATATGTCTTCTCCTATTTACCTTATCTGTAACGACCCCGCCTCCCAGTAACCCCCAATTAAGGGAGACCAAGAGGTCAAAGATGTTATCCCAATTTTCTGGATCAAAGGTTTGACAAATAATCAGTAATAATTATTAAATTCTACCATGACTATACTGAAAGCTGGAATAAAATAAAACTTCACATACCTTTTTCAAAAACTTGGATTTCTAACTTCTACCCACATCTAGACTCTATTCTAACTAATCCTCCTTGCACTTTATTTCTTAATTTCACATTATGCCACTAAACTGTTTGTCCTTTTCAATTTGTACCTAAAATGCCGACAAACAAAATGTCGGTAATCATAAATGAATATGCCAGTATGTGGAGGAAACAATAATTGTGAAACTATGATAACAATGTAAGCAACCAAATATCATTAAACAATCAAGGTTACGTTTTAAGCAATACTACTCAATCCATACCTATCCCCTTATCTCTGTGTTGTCCCTACAGTGAACTTGGATACTACCTCTCTCATATGGTATATCCTTACCCCCATGGTCCTACCTCACATGTAGCCATTACTTAGGGTTGTGGAGTTGCACGGCCCTACCCAAAGGTAGCCCAATCTCTGACAAATGGTGACTTGATGGACCTACCCCATAGGTAGCCATGTACTAAATCATCCAATGACCTAATGGACCAACCCCATAGGTAGCCATCTACTAGGTCAACCTATCAAGCAACGGAGGGGACTAGGATCTGAGCTAGTAGGCATGTATCTTAGGTGATAGTCATATCCACATTATAGTATGCATGAATTAAATTCATCTAACAGTTTAATTCAAGCCATCAATGAAAACTTTAGAAATCCTCAGAAAACTAGTTTGAGATATTCATAAGCATAACCACATACCTTATGCCATTACAGAAACCATGCGGAACACCATATACTTTATGGGTGTATCCAAACATCCAAGCAAACAAGCATATAATCAATAATATCTGAAACATGCATACTACATATGTGTCACCATGTATTCGCATGACATTACTCATATCTAGATGCACTCATAAACTAGGGTTTAGGGTTATCTCTCATTTGGACTAAGGATTAGGGTTATAAACCCTAATTCCATTATATTATGGTTTCTAAGATTACAAATTTAGTTTTGCATATTATGTGAAACCCTAATTATCAATTCAAGCACATTAGATTACTCGTGACACCTAAATCACATTACTAACATTAAGATCATAACAAGATGTCCATGTTGGTTTCAAAACCCTAAATCTATATGATATTATTAATCATCATTATCAAGGATTCCTTCATTTTACATGTCTAGATCAGGTATTAGCTTAAAATGAATGAACATATTCAATTAAGCATCAGATCAAAGCAAAACTAGGGTTCCTTTACATTAAACACATCTAAACATGTATTGCACATACTTTTAGAACATGAAGCATAGTCAAGTTCTGATAATATTTTATTTTGATTCCTCTCATTTTTCTTAGCAAGTTTCATATATTACTTGTCAACATCCGATCATCCTAACATTTTTTATAATTTTCACAAGATATATCATTAGTAGACAATAGGGAAGCACCTAGTCAATAGTTATTACCTTTTATCAGTTGACTGGGAGAAAAAACAAAAAACCTGACGTGCCCCCGTGCGTCACGCATACACAGAGGGCCGTTTTGGTCATTTGGATGTATTTCTCCCCTCACCTCACGTCGGGGCCTCTTCCTACCCTACACGGTTGGGTGATCCCGCCTCCGCTGATGTTGTGGGCAAGGTTATCTCTGGTGCCCTCACCCCTTCTCAATATCCAGGTGTCGGCTATTGGGACTCTCCTCCTCAGCGGTTGCCACAGGCGCTGCAACCAGTCCTGCCATCTGGTGGTGTCGCCCTGTAGAGAATGCCAAGACATCCTCACCTCAGTCTGCGCCGACGGGGTTCAGATACACCCTGACCACCCTTCCTGCCCCTTCATCCATTCTCCTTCATGCGAGCCAATGTCGTGGTCTGTCTCTCACACAGACTAGACCTACAATGTTGCCGCCGAAGCTAAGAGTGATTGACTTCAACCGTGGTCCACATACAACCCCATCTACTGCTTCCTTTACCCCCCATGTCCTCCTAGCACGAGGTGCTCTTCCTTTCCACATGGCTTCAGATATGGATGCTCCATCTCTGGTGCCAATCTGCTCATGGCACAAACTTCTCACGCACTAGGCCAGGGCTCTACTGGTCTCTTACATAGGAGACCTCAACAGAAAAGGTGATCAACCCATAGATATCTGCTCCCTGTCTCCTTCAGATTTGAGTCAATAGGCATATTGCCGCTGGAAAATTTAGTCTATCATGGTTGAAGAAGTTATGAGGATAAAACCCTTATTACTGGAATACGTTATTAGAGACATACTCAGGCTTGACAGGTTTGTGGTAGTTTCCCCCTCCTGTATTTATATACACCTACACTGCTCCTTTTTGTGTCTCTTTCTCTTGTAACACAAGAAAGATTCCAAAAGACAAGGCATCATGCTTAGGAAACTTTCCTTTTCTTTTCTTTCCAAATTCATCACTTACTGCCATGTCCACGATGGTTTAATCCAAAGACTCTCTTTTTAATTATCTCCTTAATAATCCATATTCCTTAGTCATTAGGAAATCCAAATTTTATATCCTTTATCTTCTTTGAGTTTGGCTTTAAATCCATTGGCCACAAAAAATTACTTCCTTATAACAAAAGTATTTATTTTTTATAATACGAAAAGTCATTAACTATATATCACATTATCCTCATATTAAGACTTTTGTATTATTTGTATTTTTTCTTCCTTCTATTCTTAACTTCTCCATTGGGACTCCTTGGACCCCAAGAAATTCCTTTTTGAAGGATACTTATTATTCTTCTAGATGCATCCACATCCTTTATTTCTCATTATCTTACTTATTCTTTTATTAAAAGATTTCTTTTCTAGGATTTCTCTTTATCTTGTATTTCCTTTTTTCTCTTTTCCTATTTCTTCCATTAGAAATCATGTGTAAATGAAATTTATTCAATTGTGGCCAATAATGCCACTTTCTAGAGATTTCTATGTATTTCTCATAAATACTTTGCTTAATATTCATTTTCTTTTATCTTTGTTTATTATTTGGACCTTTCTTCATTTCTTCTCTTTTATATCCGTTATTGTATTAATCTAATAATAGGAACCACGAAATTCCTATCAAAAGGGAGATTTGCAAAGAAATCCCTTCTTTGAAGCAAAGCATACAACCTTTTCAATTAAGTCCATATTCATTAAAACATTACATTTCAATTATGAAAACATATGCAAAATTGAGGTTGTAACATCCTTCCCCTCTTATAGGAATTTTGCCCTCAAAATTCCACCAAACATATAAACAATTCAGGATAAGACTTTTCCAAATCCGTCATTAGTGCCCATGTGGCTTCATCCTCTCCATGGTGCTTCCAAAGAACCTTTATCATCTCATATTCTTTACTCATGATCTCTCTCTCACCTTGGTATCTTGTACCCTTATAGGTGACTCAGGGTAAGTTAGCCTCCCTTGGGAGCTCACTAGGTTCATTGCTCAGCCCATGGCTCGAGTACCTCACATAGTGCTCTAGATCGGACTTGTGGAACACATCATACATCACGTTATCCTGAGGGGTAAGGCTAAACATAACCATTTCCACCAATCCATCCCAAATGGACCCATGTATCAGGGACTCAGCTTTCTCAACTATAGCTCAGGGGGGTCGATTTTCATATCAGATATTCTCCCATAGTGAACTGCATGTTAGTCTACTTTGCATCAGCTCATGACTCATGTCGCCCCTGGGCTCTCTTTCAGCCATCGTACGATCAAAGCGACTTCATCTACACACATTGTGGCCTTTGTTCTGACCCTCACGAGGTCCCTTCACCCACATCATCTTAATGAAGCGGTGACCGACACAACCTCCCTTACAGAGCTTCTTACATCTCAATACTGGCTATTGTGGCTAACATCACAACTTTCATAAGACAAGAACCGTCTCCATGTATCACCCTGAACGAGCACACATGCTCTCATCAGACCCTCTAATGTGGATCATACTAACCATCAGTTAGGGGTGATAAGTTGTACTAGAATCGAGTTCGTCATGTACTTACTTCCATCGTATGGAAGTGAATCTTTAGGTCATACTCATGAACCTTTGAACTCGCATCGTGGTGTAGTTGAACCATGTCTCTTAAATGCAGTTCAACTAGATCTGTCCCTTGACAGTACCCTCTCTTTCTCTTAGATCATGTTATCTAGGTAAGGTGATCTACCATAACCCACATTGCATCCTGACCTTCCTTGGTCCAGGGGAGACTTACTACAACATCCATAGTGATGAACTCCCATTCCCTGTCAGGGACTCTTTATCCTCTATATCAACTCATTGGGTTAGATGTGTTCGTCCTTCACCTCCTATCATGCATAGAAACATGCCACATGCAACTCTGTACACTTCTTAGGCATCCAAAGTACTACTACCACTTATCATCTTAGTAGTACCACAATGTATGGTGAACTTAAAATCATGATCGCCTGTATGTCATGATTCCTCAAGGTTGATTCCCTAAAACACTCTAGTCAGGGTTTCATCACCTTCTTTTCCAGAGAAGTGCATATGAGGTTCATCCTTCTATCACAACAAGCCCTAGGCTGGCTAACCAAGAAACCACTAGCTCGATTAATAGATCTCATTATATCTGAGTGTTATCCAAACATATCTCACCACTTAGGGTTCACCTAACTACCTAGACTAGGCAGCTGCATCTCAACAAGAGCATTCATTACCACCTTTCATCTTTATGTGTTAGGTAATGTTGAAGACATACACCTCCATATATTCCACTTATTATCTCATCTAGGACTATAAGTCTATCTTCATCAAGAAAAACTCAGAGCTCATCCTCTTGGCTATCAAACTCAAACTTATTTAACTCGTAAATTCCATACAGCTCATGATAAGAACATCCTCATAAGATGACTACCTTAGTTCTCTTAGTGTTTGTAAACCATCCACGCATCGTACACTCCATAAGGGTATGCTATTATCTCTATCCTCATACATCATAGAAATGTTTCCACTCACATCATCTTTATCCTTAGTGTATGGTATGTGTATTGCCCTATCTCTCACCCCCATAACGAGAGGAAATAAGCATTTGGTTGCTGTCCAAATTCAGAGTTCTTCCTGTTCCAAGAGTATATATGGTGCCTCCCACATTGTCGGTACACCTTCCAGTCTAGGTTGAAACGTGCAACACATGTCCCTACATCATGAACATCTCGATGTCAAGGTTACTTCCATGGAAAACTGGTCTCAAACCCACTTGGGTCATCATATCATCCTTGGTCATCTCCTCTAGGTCTATAGGGTGTCAACACTTTTGGGTCATCCCTCTTCCCTTATGCATCCAGAGAGTGCCCTCCTCATCTGCCCTTTGGGTCCCATGAGTTCATTAAGGTGATCAATCTCCTAACCCATGACCCTCAGACAATGATAGTTGTTACCTCCCGACCCTATGGTCATGTGTAACTAGGGAATTAGGCAACTCCTACTCTCATCAGTCTTATCCCTACCTGACCCTAGGATAGACTTAGGATTCTTACATAGTACGTATCCAACTTAGAACCTTACCCAAGTCTCCATCATCTCTCTCTGCAATCATGGTCTGACTTACATCCTTTCATAGGGGTCATGGCGACCTACCTACCTCGGTCAAGCCCCATACTAGTTACCTCCATGGTAACACATCCACATGCACTTAGAGATGGTTATCTGTGGGTCTACAGGTTCATTCTTATACTATGTACTCTCCACTAAGCTTCTCAAGATCCTATTAGACCTCTTTAGGTTACCTCAAACCCAACAAAAGATGTACATACCCTACAGAAGGGTCCCTCTCCCAAGATGGGAGGAAACTACATCTTGATAGCAACAAAGGTCACAAACGTCTCTACGTCTCAGGTTTATATCCACATGAGCATGCTTAGCCCTAGCAAGCTACTAAGGCACATAGATAACGAACATACCACCTACTAAACCATGCTAGGTCTCCATGATAGGTCATACTTGTTCTCATTCCTCAACATTGGATCATCATCATACATACATGTCTATGTCCCAAACTATATGTAGGGGTTCATTAAACATACACCTTAATATGAGGGGTTTCCTTTTCCTCTAAACACGAGGAGTGCCATGCTCGAATCTATAGAAACTCAAATCTCATCATGAGCATCAAGTACACTACTTCCCCTCTTAGGTCTAGGAACCCTAGGTTAACTTTTCTGATGTCCAACTGCATGCTCAACCTTTTAACCATGAACCAAGCATGTACAAGGTATGACATGCACTTCCTATTATCTTTCTACTCAAGAAACACCTCAGAGTTGAGTCCTCCTCAAGGACAAACAACTAGGTATGAGGTCTTCCAACCTGATACAATACCTTCTCAGGGTCTAAGGAACTCTTCTTCATATCCCTAGAAGGTAATGTAGGCACCTACAACATCCATAGCTTGGTTCAAGAAGTATCTTTCCTTCTCTAGGGTTTGGTTCCTCTAAAGGCAACCCAGATGCCACAAGCCTCCAAGGATCATGCACAAGGCAACCGCAACCGTCCACTTAGGTTGTTACATACTCAACTTCTCTGGGTTCCTTATATACCAGAGTATAAACTTCCAACCTTCTTATTCGGGTCTTGCTCTCTCTCTCTAGAGCTAACCCTACAATCAACCTTGCCACAGGAGGCTCTCTCTCTAAAAGGGTGGATCAAGCTCACAAGCATACCCCTATGTTCAAACTTATGTTCGCTCAAGATTATCCATGGCTCTTCATGCTTATCTCATAACCTATCCATCATACTCTTTTGGCCTCAGTTTTAACCTACTGCCAACACTACTAACGTACTCTAGGTGCATACACTGCCATGCTCATATATGCCCATAAGGGTTTTTATATGATCATCACTAACCTCTTTGATGAAGGAGCTATCCTTCACCCTAACAGACACGACCCTTCCAAGGTCGGGTCGCCCAAAAAGGCACTAGGTCAAAACACCTCACAGAGCTCATACTTCTCACAGGCACTCAAAGCCAACATGCACGTCAACCCACCTATATGGTCAACCATGTTATCTATCTCATCATGTCATCTCTCTCTAACCACCACTTAGGGTTAGGGTTAGCATCATCATCAGAGGATGTGCCAGGTCTCTACCTGTAATGGAGGTCTCTTCCTCCAAGACGAACTCTACTTCATCCTCCTGACAAGAAGGTCTAACCTTAGGTCTCTCTTGAGGGCATGACAACACATGTCATACGTCCTAAGAATGCAACTATTCTTCAGTTTATGCTTAAACTATTAAGCATATGTCCATGGCATCTTATTTACACGATTTTTCATTAATTTGGTGGAGGATTCCTTAACCTTATCATACATACCCTGACCTCAAGAGGGTGAGGAAGAGAGAGAAAACCCTAAATATTAGAATCTTAATAGAATTAGGGTTGAGAAAGGACAAAAATAGATGAGAGAGTCCTAAAGGTATCTTATTTCGAGGCAGATCCTAAGACATTGGCCAGGAAGTCACACAGATCCAGGAGTCCTTGTATTCTGACTAGCGGTGCGGAGGAAAATATTGCTAGCCTCCAGACCGTGATCCTTTTCTAGACACCTCTATCTTTCGAAAAATCCTCTAATAACTCCTTCGGTTCTATGGAATTTGTAAAATTAAATAATTACTAAAGATTAAATGAGGAACCAATACTCTGATACCAAATGTAATGACCCCGCCTCTCGATAACCCCCAAATAAGGGAGACCAAAAGGTCAGAGCCGTTATCCCAATTTCCCGGATCAAAGGTTCAACAAATAATTAGTAATAATTATTAAATTCTACCATGACTATACTGAAAGCTGGAATAAAATAAAACTTTGCATACCTTTTTCAAAAACTTGGATTTCTAACTTCTATCCACATCTGGACTCTATTCTAACTAATCCTCCTTGCACTTTATTTCTTAATTTCACAATATGCCACTTTACTATTTATCCTTTTCAATTTTTACCTAAAATGCCGACAAACAAAACATCAATCAGCATAAATGAATATGTCAGTATGTGGGGGAAACAATAATCGTGCAACTATGGTAACAATATAAGCAACCAAATATCATTTAACAATCAAGGTTATGTTTTAAGCAATAATACTCAATCCATACCTATCCCCTTATCTATGTGTTGTCCCTGCAGTGGACTTGGATACTACCTCTCTCATATGGTAGATCCTTACCCCCATGGCCCTACCTCACAGGTAGCCATTACTTAGGGTTGTGGAGTCACATGGCCCTACCCAAAGGTAGCCCAATCTCTGACTCATGGTGACTTGATGGACCTACCCCATAGGTAGCCATATACTAAGTCATCCAATGACATGATGGACCTACTCCATAGGTAGCCATGTACTAGGTCAACCTATCAGGCTACAAAGGGGACTAGGATCTGAGCTAGTAGGCATGTATCTTAGGTGATAGTCATATCCACATTATAGTATGCATAAATTAAATTCATCCAACAGTTTAATTCAAGCCATCGATGAAAACATCGAAAATCCTCATAAAACTAGTTCGAGATATTCATAAGCGTAACCACATACCTTATGCCATTGCAGAAATCATGCAGAACATCATATACTTTATGAGTGTATCCAAACAACCAAGCAACCAAGCATATAATCAATAGTATCTGAAACATGCATACTACATATGTGTCACCATGTATTCACATGACATTACTCAGATCTAGATGTGCTCCTAAACTAGGGTTTAGGGTTATCTCTCGTTTGGACTAAGGATTAGGGTTACAAACCCTAATTCCATCATATTATGGTTTCTAAGATTACAAATTCAGTTATGCATATTAGGTGAAACCCTAATTATCAATTCAAGAACAATAGATTACCCGTGACACCTAAATCACATTACTAACATTAAGATCATAACAAGATATCCACATTGGTTTCAAAACCCTAAATCTATATGTATGATATTATTAATCATCATTATCAAGGATTCTTTCATTTTACATGTCTAGATCAGGTATTAGCTTAGCATGAACAAACATATTCAATTAAGCATAAGATCAATGCAAAACTAGGTTTTCCTTTACATTAAACACATCTAAACATGTATTGCACATACTTTTAGAACATGAATCATAGTTAGGTTCTAATAATATTTTATTTCAATTCCTCTCATTTTTCTGAGCAAGTTTCATATATCACTTGTCTACATCCGATCATCCTAGCATTTTCTATAATTTTCACAAGATATATCATTGATCAGCCAATAGGGAAGCGCCAAGTCAGCAATTATTACCTTTTATCAGTTGACTGAGAGAAAGAAATGAAAATACTAAGGTGCCCCCATGCGTCACGCATACACGGAGGGCCGTTTTGGTCATTTTGTTGTATTTCTCCCCTCACCTCGCGTCAGGGCCTCTTCCTGCCCTACACGGCTGGGTGATCCTGCCTCCCCTGATGTTGTGGGCAATGTCATCTCCGGCGCCCTCACCCCCTTCTCAATATATAGAGGTGTTGGCTATTGGGACTCTTCCCACGTTGCCGCTGCCCCAAAGCTCCCTTCTTCCTTGCAGGATTCTCTCCTCCTCAGCAGTTGTTGCAGGCGCTGCAACCAGTCCTGCCATCTGGTGGCGTCGCCCTGCAGAGAAAGCCAAGACATCCTCACCTCAGTCTACTCCGACGGGGTTCAGCTACACCCCGACCACCCTTCCTGCCCCTTCATACCTTCTCCTTCATGCGATCCCATGACGTGGTCTGTCTCTCATGCAGACTGGACCTGCGATGCTGCCACCGAAGCTAAGAGCGATTGACTTCAATCGTGGTCCACATACAACCCCATCTACTACTTCCTCTACCCCCAGGTCCTCCTAGCACGAGGTGCTCTTCCTTTCCACATGACTTCAAATATGGATGCTCCATCTCCAGTGCCAACCTGCTCATGGCAGAGACTTCTCATGCACTAGGCCAGGGCTCTACCAGTCTCTTACATAGGAGACCTCAACAGAAAAGGTGATCAACCCATAGATATCTGCTCCCTATTTCCTTCAGATCTGAGTCAATAGGCATCTTGTCGCTGGAAAACTTAGTCTATCATGGTTGAAGAAGTTATGAGGAGAAAACCCTTGTTACTGGAATATGATATTAGAGACATACTCAGGCTCGACAAGTTTGTGGTAGTCTCCCCCTCCTGTATTTATATACACCTGCACTGCTCCTTTTTGTGTCTCCTCTTGGCGTAAAATAAAGATGCCATAAGGCAAGGCATCATGCTTAGGAAACTTTCCTTTTCTTTTCTTTCCAAATTCATCACTTACTTCCATGTCCACGATGGTTAATCCAAAGACTCTCTTTTTAGTTATCTCCTTAATAAATATATATTCCTTACTCATTAGGAAATCTGAATTTTATCTCCTTTATCTTCTTTGAGTTTGGCTTTAAATCCATTGGCCACAAAAAATTACTTCCTTATAACAAAAGTATTTCTTTTTGATAATACCAAAAGTCATAATCTATATATCACATTATCCTCATATTAAGACTTTTGTATTATTTGTATTTTCTATTCCTTCTATTCTTACCTTCTCCATTGGGACTCCTTAGACCCCCAAGAAATCCAAGGAATTAGAAATTCCCTTTTGAAGGATACTTATTATTCTTCTAGCTGCATCCACATCCTTTATTTCTCATTATCTTACTTATTCTTTTATTAAAAGATTTCTTTTCAAGGATTTCTCTTTATATTTTATTTCCCTTTTCCTCTTTTCCTATTTCTTCCATTAGAAATCATGTGTAAACAAAATTTATTCAATTATGGCCATTAATGCCACTTTCTACAGATTTCTATGTATTTCTCATAAATACTTCGCTTAATATTCATTATCTTTTATCTTTTTTTATTATTTGGACTTTTCTTCATTTCTTCTCTTTTATATCCATTATTGGATTAATCTAATAATAAGAACCACGAAATTCCTATCAAAAGGGAGATTTGCAAAGAAATCCCTTCTTTGAAGCAAATCATACAACCTTTTGCATTAAGTCCATATTCATAAAAACATTACATTTCAATTATGAAAACATATGTAAAATTGAGGTTGTAACATTATCCCCTTTACATGAACATGCTTCTCCTCCTCATGTAAGATATGCCTTCTCCCTCTTTTGCCAAAAGAAGACATACCTTTCTCCCCCTTTGTCATTTCAAAAAGTGGGGGTATGAAGAAATAAGAAACATCACTTGTTAAAAGAAAGGAGAAAAAAAAGTTATATAAGGAGAGTAGAAGAGCACAACTAGGGGCTTGTCCAAGCATTGAATAAAAGCAAGTTAAAGCATGCACTTGAACAACCCATAATGCAAGATAAAGTGCTGCTAAAAAAATAAATCACAATTTTGACCCTCAAGATGACATATTTTGCCCAAAAAGCATCAGGGTCAAGGTGAAGCGATGAACCTTGCTCAATTTCTGCATAAAAACACTAGTCTTGCATCAAAATCTAACAATCAGAGCAAAATCTACATAAAATTTCAAGTATGCTCCAAATTCTACATACAATGTAGCTCTATATATCCTGCATCACAAAGTTATGTAAGCAGGTCAAGATAGTAGATATGCAATGTAAGAAACAAGTTTGAGTAAGTATGAAACAAGATACAAGCATAGCATATAGTTAAATACCACTTGATGAATAAGGCTAGAACTACATGTATATGAACTACTAGTAGATGATATCACAAATTAGGGCTACTACTCATATCTAGATCATAGCAAGAGATGCATAAGACAAAGCAAGCTATTAGTAGATGTAGAGATATATCCAAATAAAGATATATGCAATTTTATAAGCATGAAAGGATATAACTCTCTATCAAATATGCATCATTACCAAAAGATGATTACCACTAAGAACCTCAAGGTTGTATCCAAACAAGATATACAACTAGATTGATGTAGCAAGATAGACACAACGGAAGCAATTTAAGACACAACCAAGAGATCCAAATTGATCATCATCAAAACCTGCAAAACAACTCAAAGCTAGTAATTGCAAGATATAGATATACCAATTTAGAGAATTAGAGAGATAGAGTTGTATGCAAGATAGGAAATTTAAAAATAGGCAATATGAATATATAAAGGTACCAAGGGAGTGCAAAAGAATAAGGCTATGGTTGAGAAAATCTTGTTGAGAGGGAAATTCTCATTCAAAAAGCCATATGTATATTCTGTACATAGTGTTGTCGGTCGAGTTCTGTGTATTGACAACTCAATCGATGACAGCTGTTAGTAACACCCATTGGTGCCTATTGATCAAGTTTCAAGCAGGACAAACTCAACCGACAATGCTACTATCAAAAATCATATATATTCATAAAAACACATTTAGAGGCATGCTAAAAATATAAGCCATATCCAAACATGTGTAAGCAAGTTAGTAATGCACTATGAAAGCATTATAAATAGTTTTTTAGAAAGAGTGTGAAGAGAATCACAAAATACTATTTTTGACTCAAAAACCACATGCATAGTACACACTAACTTGGAAAAACACACTATGATTGGATATGAGCAAGAAAAAACACTACCTCAGTGCTTACCATTTCTTTTCCACTTGTTGTTATCCCATACACATCTCACCTTTTTTTTCATGTGGATTGAGAAGTCAATTTGCAATTCAATATCTCATATCAATCCATTTGCATGTAACCAACAAGACGAAAGATGAAATGGTCCCCAATTATCTTTTTCGGTCTGAAGGGGTTATCTTAGCAACCCAAGTCCTATTGATCTTGGGTGATTTCCTAAAAGGGCAACAATTAGAATAATGGTCAATATCATTGCAATAGTTGCATGTACCCATAGCCTTGGAACTATAGGATTCTCCATGGAAGATTGGAGGTCCTTTACCTTTGTTGTTCCTTTGACTACCATCATATCCTAAACCATGTCTACCAATTTGTTTAGTAGTATGGTGTAGGATATCATTAAGATTCTTTTTACCAACTAAGAATCTTTGCAAAGATCTCAAACTATCGTTGTCATGCATAAGAGAAGGAATATTAGAAGACAAATGATTCATATTATCTCTAGCATGAAAAAGATCATTCTCTAAGCAAAGAGCTTTAGTTAAATAAGAATCTCTATCAATATGAAGAGAAGGAACATTATTCTCTCTACTAGTATAACTAGAACAAGATTCAAGCACATTGATTTTAGCAAGCAAGGAAGCATTTTCTTTTTCAAGCAAGGAAATCATAGAAAGATAGACACTATTTTTAGGTTCTAATCCCTGCAAAGAAAAATATCTGTTCTTGTTCTCAGATTTCATAACATCAATATTATGAATGAGAGAATCAACAATTAAATTATGCTCTTCATTAGAACTAGGCATAAGAGGTTGAGCTTCTAGAAATCTAATCTTATAAAGCAAACTAGTATTTTCATTTTTAAGAGATTCTACTTGGACAATCATTTTTATCATCAAGCAAGAAAGCAAGAGTTAGCATGTTCATGATCATCTAATTCTACACGCATATTATCAATAATTCTAGCAAGATTTTTCCTTTTCCTTTTAGAAGATGTAGGAGAAGAAAGAGTATCATTAATGATAGAAATTAAGGGTTCATTATCTAAAGAATTTAAATTTACCTCATTTGAGTCTTTTCTTGTAGAATCCATAAGAGTAAAATGGCATTCTCCTTCTTCACTAGAGCTTGATCTAGATCCTCCACTTGATTCTTCACTTGATCTTGAGTTGGAGGAGTCACTTGATCTCTTGTGCCATTTCTCCTCCTTCTTGTACTTCTTTTCTCTTTCCTTGTGATGATGGGTCTTCTTTCCTTGTAGACAATCAATCTTGAAGTGACCCTTCTTTTCACACTTGAGGCACCAGATGGAGGAGGAATTCTTTCCTTTATAGAATCTATCCTTGGAGTACATGGCATCTTCTTCCACATGAGAGGATGGAGAGGCTTATCCCGTAATAACTTCAATTTGACCCTTCATTTCAGCCTTCTTCATTCTCTTTAGTTGTTTCTCCTTTTGTCTTTCAACTTCTTCTCTTTTATCAAGTGTGACTTATTGGGCTTGTAGATTTCTAATGAGATCTTCAATGAGAATATTATCAAGAGACATTACTTCTTCAATGGAAGTCACCTTGGGTTCCCATCTCTTAGGGAGAGTTCTAAGGATCTTAGAGTTGATCTCTCCTCTACTCATAGGATGACCTAGGACGGCAAGACCATTTACAATTGTGTTGAGTCTTGAGCACATGTTGGCTATCTTCTCCTCCTTTCCCATCTTGAAGTTCTCAAGGAGTCCTTTAAGCATGTAGACTTTGCTTTCCTTCACTTGATTTGTCCCCTCATAAGTGATGCATAGCTTTCTCCATACCTCATAGGTCGTCTCCCAAGAGGAAATCTGGTTGAACTTGGTGAGATTCATTGTGGCATAGAGGATGTTGATTGCTCTTGCATTCAAGGTGTATTTCTTCATGGTATCTTCATCCAATTCTTCTATCTTTGTCTCCAGTAACTTGTATGGATGGTCCACCATTTTCCATAGCTCAAGACTCGATCCTTGGATGTAGAACTATAGCCATCTTTTTCAATAGTGGAAGTTACTCCCGTCAAAAATCGGAAGGTTGATGAAGTATCTCCCACCTTGGTAGTCACCCATCTTCTCCTACTTGTTGAAGTATGATTGAAGAAGACCTACTGTGATACCAATTATTGGATCCTAGATGGGTGATTGGATGCTCTAGAGGGGGGTGGGTGAATAGAACTGAATGTACTTATATAATATTCATTAGACCTTCAAGTTATATCACAAGATAAGGTTGCTAAATAGGAAATTTGAGTGCAACTAAAAAATGCATAGAAAGGGGGAGAGATATTGAACAAGTACCAAGTGACAAGCTATGTAGAGTGGTTCCACACTCCAAACTAGAAGTATATCAGTTCACTACCTAGAGAGGTCAACCTCTAGGATTTTTTAACCATTGCAATGTTATATTCATTCATAAGACTTACAATCCATGACCCACCAAAGGACTTACATATCCAATACAAAGAGTCTTCAACCTTACCAAGCACTTACCCACTTTGAAAAGAGTCTTCTGCCTTCTTCCAAGGACTTACCTACTCTTAACAAGTCTTCAGCCTTCAAGGAATTATCCACTCTTCCTGGATCTTTTGCCTTTGACTTCACCTTCACTCAGAGAAGCTTCCACCAAGGACTTACCCACTTGAGCAAGGAGTCTTCTGCCTTCACAAAGGGCTCACCCACTCTTAGTTCAAGTCTTCAACCTTGATATTCACTAAGGGACTCCTTCCCTTGTTTTTCTTTATCTCTCTTAGCCAAGAGAGAGAAACTTCATCTTCACAGTTGAAATTAGATATAGGGAGGTGGTGGAAGTAGGAGCCTCACAAGATATACATGTAGGACTATATCTCTTATAAATCTCCTACTCACTCTAATGGATGTAGCAAGTGATTAAGCTTTGAGAGAGAGAGAGGAGGTTCTAGGAGGCTCTGAACTATAGACTACGAACCTTATATAGAGTTTTGCATTGAAAACTCAACCTTGGAATGAAGCCCAAAGGGTCCTATTTATAGTTGGGGATGCCTCTTAGCCTTTGGTAACACTTAAGAATAAAAACTATCATTTTGTGGCTTGTAACAGATATATTTTCAATTGTTACAACTCCACGATGGCTAGAAATATTTTTTTGTACTTTTCCGTATAGTGTAATCGGTCGAGTTTATATAAAGGTAACTCGGACAATCCCACTAAATGACAAGACCAATTTAGGCCATTGGTCGAGTTTGTCCTAGGGTAACTTGACCAATCCACTTAAATCAGTTTTGGTTTGTAGAGGGATCGGTCGAGTTTTGTAAAATGAAAACTTGATCGATCAAAAGTCATTTTCAAGATCCAATCATGATCGGTCGAGTTTGTTTACCTAGAGGTGATACATTCTCCATATTTTGATAATGACTCAACCATTTCATTCATATGTATGTAATATGTGTATTCAAGATTACTCTCAAGTGTTAGGTACATGAAAAGAATCAATTTACACAAGCCCTAGCTTGTCAAAGTTCAAGTAAAAAACAATACAAGTGTGCTAATTAGGAAATCCATTCAAACGACTTTAAAAGAATTTTGTAATCACTTGTATTGATGATATGACTTGTGAATAAGATGAGAAAAATATGTGGGACACTTAGTAGCAAATTTTAATCACTTTTGATGACTTTAGAAAATTGATCACATACTGCTGATGGTCGAGTTACAATCTTGACCAATCCCTTGAATCAATTTTCTAGAGAGTGCATCGGTCGAGTTGTGCATTCACAGAACTCGACCAACCAGGTTACTGAAAAAATGTGATTTTAACTGATCGGTCGAGTTTCCTAGGACAAACTCGACCGATAGTTTGAAAATCGGGTTTGTCTTTTAGCCGATCGGTTGAGTTATCTTTATTGAATCTCGACCGAATGTACTGTACGAAAAATGCAAAAAAAGTGATTCTAACCATTAGTGACTTATTTGGACGAAAATAGATCTGCTGCCTTGTCCAAAAAGGTTATAATTCAACCCTGTGTTCCCCAACTCAAGGGATCACCCCCAGCTCTAAATAGGACCACTTGGAGTTCATTCGAAAGTTGCTCATTCACTACATATAAGGTCATTGTTATAGTTGAGTGTGCAATTACCCCTTGAGCCCCTTTCTCTCTCTAGTTTACACTTCATTTTCGTGATTTGTGAGTGAGTTAGGATTATTGTAAGAGAGCTCCACCTTTGTGCATGTAAAGCTCTCAATCTTCCACTACTTCCCTATCCCCTTCTTTCATGAAGAAAAGTTGAAGCAAGGAAGCTCCATCAAGTGAAGTAGTTGTTGTTAGTCCTCTTCAAGGTTGATGAAGAGGTGGTGATCTTCTCCAGGTGAAGGAGAAGGTAAAGGTGGAAGATCCAAGAGGAGAAGAAAAGTCTTTCAAGGCAGAAGACTCGAGCTTGAATGGGTAATACCTAGGTGAAGGCTGAAGATTCAAGCTAAGTGGGTAAGTTCCTTGTTAAGGTGGAGATCTCCTTGTGATTGGATGGGTAAGTCCTTTGGTGATCTTTTGTTGTAATCTCTGTGGTGATATAATAGAGAAAAGCACTTGCAAAGTCCTAGAGGTTGACCTCACTAGGTAGTGGACTGACTCACTTCTAGAATGAAGTGTGGAACCACTCTACATCCCTTTGTCAAGTGCTTTCTATCAATCCATTTCATCCTTGCTATGCTTGTTAGATAGGACTTCAAATTGCCATTAGGATACTACTCTTAATTGATATAATTTGAAGGTCTAATCTGTTTGGTGAGAAATTTTGTAACTCTATTCACCCCTTCCCCCTCTAGAGCCCTTAGATCCAACAAGTGGTATCAGAGCTAAGAATTTTCTCCAACAATATCCCATGAGAGGAGAAGATGGGTGACAACCTACTTGGTTCACTCAACCTAGAAGGAGGCTTCTCCATGCGTCCTCCAGTCTTTTATGGCACCAACTTTCTCTATTGGAAGAGAAGGATGCAATTCTACATTCAAGGGATGAACTTTGATATGTGGAAGGTGATGGTCACACCTTACAAAGAGCCAACTAGAGCTGTTGCAACATGGAGTAAAGATGTTGTCAAAGAAGCTCAACTAAATGCAAAGGCCATTAGAATCCTCTATGCAGCTCTCACTCCCACAAAGTTCAATCGGATCTCATAATGGGATACCACCTATGAGATTTGGGACAAGTTGTGCATCGCATATGAATGCACAAAGAAAGTCAAGGAGGCAAATATCTACATGTTGGGTAGCCTCCTAGAGAACTTCAAGATGGGAAAGAAAGAAGGCATTGCGGAGATGTACTTAAGGTTGAATGCCATCATCAATGGACTAGCTGCTTTGGGCACACCTTTGGAAAGAGGCATCATCAGCTCAAAGATCTTGAGAACTCTTCCAAAGAGATGGGAGTCAAAGGTCACCTCCATTGAAGAAGTGGGGAGCCTTGGTGACATCCCAACTGAAGAACTCATTGATAATCTTCAAGCCCATGATCCAAGACTTGACAAACAAGAATAAGAATCTAAGCAAGAAGAGAAGGAAGCTAAGAATATCAAAGATAGGGCTTTCAAAGCACAAGTGGAGGTTGTCATCCTTCAACAACAACTTGCTTTCTGGACTCCCTCCTCTAGTGAAGATGAAGGCCCTAGTGAGCATGAAGCCAACTACATGAAGGGCAATCACTTCAATGGAAAGCAAGCCTCCTCCTCCTCTACTCTGAGATGCTACAAGTGTGTTCAAAAGGGGCATGACAAGAGTGAATGTCCAAAGTCAAGAAAGTCTCACCACAAGAGCATCTCAAGGAAAGATGAGGATTACAAGAAGGAGAGCAAACACAAGAGGAAGGACAAGAAGGAAAAGAGACACAAGAATGCAGCAAATGTAGTTTGGGAAGCTTCATATTCAAGCAACTCTATCTCCAAAGAAGATGGAGAGTGCCACCTTGCCCTCATAGACTCTACAAGTAAAGACATTGGTGAGGTAAGTGAGGTAGGCTTGTATGAAATTGTTGGCTAAATTGGATATTATTATAATCCCTTTATTTTGATGATGACAAACATTTCATTCTTGTGGATCTAATGTGCTACTTGAGTGTTGCAGGAACAAGGTGGATGACAAACCTTTGGAAGATCTATATGCTTCAAAATGCTTTAATTTCATGATTGTAATCAACGTAAAAAATTGTAAAAGTATATAATGTACAAGTACTTAGATATCATGCAAATCAAGCATTTAGATCTTCCCTAGCCACACACAACATTTAGATAGGTCATCCCCTACAATAGTATCACAACTGCACACTGATACACACACTTAGTACTTAGTTTAAAACATTGAAACAGAGTCATTCTCGGTCGACAAATTTCTCGACCGAGACACTCTCAGTCGACAAACTCTTCGATCGAGAATTGACCCAAATAGTCATTAGACACAGCAGACAAAGTAGTTGGGAGTTGGAATCAAATGTTATATACACTTTCTCTAGACTGTCCCTCGATCGACAAAGTCTTCGACTGATAGGACTCTCTATCGACAATTCCTCGACCGAGATTGCCTCTGTCTGCACTTTTCAAAATTAATTAACTAGTCATTGCTAAAGCAATTAGTGGACAACTAACGGCTAGTTAAGCACTAAGAACCCCCTAAAAAGTGTCTAGAACGTCCTTAAACACTCATAGGTCATTCCTATAAATAGGACATGCCTTAGGACACCCAACACACACTTGTGCAACACTTGAGCATACATACTTGCAATTGGCAGTCCTTTCTTGTGAGCAATTGAGAAACTCCAACATTTTCTATTCATTTCCACTGCTCCAAATTCGTGTCCTATAGGCTAGCATCTCCTACCCACTGCACTTACACTTTCATACACATTGGTTAGGAGATCAAAATTCTTGATATAGGAAATCAAACCTTGTGCTACAACGGTAATTGTAATTTCCATTTTCCTTTCTTGTTCCTTCTTATCTGTTTTGTACTCTCCTTGCTACTCCTAGGTTGGAGGCTGCGGATAGGAGAGGGTTTATCTTCTCAGGTAGAGAAGGAGGACTTTGGACTACTTCAAGAATGTTGTCTCAACTAGAAGCTACTTTAAGAGGAAGGCTACTTCAAGGGGGAGCTTGAAGTTACTTCAAGGAAAGCTACTTCGAGGTTGGTGGGACTACTTCAAGGTGAAGGCAATCCAAAGGGTGGTGAAAGTATTTGTAATTTTATGTAACATCCTTGCGAGGTAATGAAATTTAAATAATTTCAAAATCCTAATTGGAAACAATTAGGTAGTGGACTGACTCCTTTAGTTTTTGATAAAGGTGGAATCACTCTAAACACCTTGCCTCTTTCTCCTTATCTCAATTGTGGTTGTTTGAGTTGAATTTTTATTAAAATAAATATAAAACTCTATTCACCCCCCTCTAGTGTTTTTTTAATTGGTATCAGATCAAGCTTCAAGGAGCTCTAATCGAGTCTTGAAGAATGGAGGGTGGTGGTGTCTACAACCGCAAGCAAAGGAGAAGTTTAGACCAATCTTCAACAAGCTGTAATTGGTACTTAGGAACAAGACACACAACACCTAACTGTCCATGGAGATTAAAGAAGGAAGATGTGCATAAAGAATGCCTTATTGCTACAATAAGTGAACAAGAAGAAGAGGTAAGTCTTTTTGATTTATCTAAAGAAGAGTTAATTGCTAGCCTTTAAGAGACACATGATAAGTATATTGAGTGCAAGAGGAAATTAAAGAAATATAATAAAGCAAATGATGAGTTACATGCTAAACTTCTTGCTCTCACATCTGAAAATGAAGATCTTAAGGAGACATTAAACTTAACTATTAAAGACCATGATATTGAACAGAAATCAATAGAGGAAAATTGCAATCTTCTATCTCTATAAAAGGCAAACTTGCAAGCCCCAATTAATGATCTTAAAAAACAACCAATCTTATGCACTTATCTAGATTATGATACTATTGTGAAAGAAAGAGATTCTTTATGATATAATCTAGATCAAGGAAAGTTAGATATCAAAAAAAGAATGGATAAGATTGCTAAGTTACAACAAGAAGTTAGTAGCTTAAAAAACAATGATGTTCTTGATAAGATCTTAAATGATTCTCGTGGTCAAATTGGAAGGAGAGGACTAGGTTACAAGCCTAAAGGAAAATCCTATCAAAAACCTAGTGGGAGAAGGTCACAAGTGCCAAAGATTCAATCTATGTATGTACCTAAAGGAAAGTATACATATGTACCCAAGAACAATCTAGATCAAACTGATAAAAAGAGAAATTGAGATTGATTCTATATGTTGCCATTATTATTTGTGTCTTGGACATTATTCCTTCTCATGTCCTTACAAGAAAAAGGATGTTGAGTTGGTATGGGTTCCAAAACCCCCAAACTAAATAGATTAAATTAAGTCGAGATCTGACCAAAGACTCAAAATTATATATCTTTATGTCTATCTCAACTTAACATAATGAGATAACAAATTGATTCAAGTAATTAAAATTTCTAAAAAATACAATTTTTTTAATAAATCTGCAGAGACACATCATAAATAACTTGTTTTAGTTTGAGTTCCTAAAACCTAGAGATTTGAATATGATTAGTTGAGATTTGACTTAAATATTACTTTGATACTTAAATGTTTCATCTCAACTTAACTGAGTTTTAAATTGCATAAATGAATTGAAAGTGATCTATGATTTACTTGCAAATAATTACCGAAAAACAATACAGAAACATTCTTGGTCGAGAAAATGTTCGACCGAGAACACTTTCGGTTGAGAATTAGTTGACCGAGCAGGTTACTATTTTTAAGCTTGCAAAAATCTGATAAAACATGTACAAACAGAAGCATTCTCAATCGAGAAAATCTTCGACCGAGATAAATTTGATCGAAGAAAAGTTCGATCGAATCAAGTTCTGCTGAACCTATTTTGAATTGATCTAGTTTGCTATCAATTTGATATTAATGATTGGTTTAATATGCAAATCAAGAATGAATCTTGGAGAAAATTCTCTAAACATATAGCATAAACTACAAGTTCATTTTTAATTGCTATAATCTCCTACATAGTTTGGCTTAAAACTGTAAATTATGAACCATGTTGATTTAATTATTGTTTCATAATAATCCACATGGTTTGTCCTAAGTATTCCTTGGTCTATCCATATAAAAACCATGTGTCTTGAAATTTGCTTTTAAAATGATCATAATCATTGTATTTCATGAAATTATGGATATACTTCTATTGTTCTATCATAATCATTATAACTATGGATATGCCTTTACTGTTTCACCATGATCATTGTGTTTCATCTTTTACTTGGTTTTCCTAAAATAAACTTTGATCTATATATACAAACCATGAATGGCTATTGTTTTCAAAATGATCATTGTGATTTAGCTCATTACATATAAAGATGATATTATCATTGAAAATGCCATTTTGCATAATAGTAAAACTCTGTGGCACAAATGCATCTTGACATGATAGATAATGATTATTGTGTGCATGGCTTGCATCATCCCGTGAAATAAATGAATAATTTTTTCTAGATGACACTATGACAAGCCAAATAGTTTGTTTCTTAGAACAAGCATATTAATATCTTATCTAGTTGTTTGTTCTAAGAAATCAAAAGCAAAATCTTAATTTTAAGAACTTGAGTTCTATGAGATATAAAACTTTTCTCATGGATCACTGATTCTAAAGAGTTAATCTAAAAACAAGTTTAAAATAAGAGACTTGTTTAGAATAAAGAGCTATTTCAATTATAACCAACTCAAGAGCAAGGTACTAAATTCATTGCTTAAAATTCTACACAGGATTTCTCTTAGCATATAATTTTGCATCATGGTGACAACATGACTTATGGAAATTTCTATTGATGCAAATAATCTTGCTTATAAATAAATGATTGAAAGCTACATTCTTTATATGATTGAATATGTTGTATATGTAGTAAAATTGCCTTTTTGCAATAAGAACAATCTCTGTGGATATCAAAATGAAGAACATACATTCTAAAAATTTGCTTAGGATATGACTTGCTCTAAGAAAATCAAGAACAAAGACTTCATTGTGATGCCTATATTAAGTTTTCAATTGATAAAATTTCTTCAAAATATGTATCACTCAAAGTGCTTCAAATTGATATACATTTGATCATATTACATATCACATATTAATGTGTAACTCAATGAGAGTGCTTAAACTGTAAATTTACAGAAATTGCCTCTTGGTTGAAATCAAGTTTAACCGAGGGGTGCCACGGTCGAAGTCAAGGTTGACCTAAAATAAGCTTGACCAAATGCTTATTTCTAAATCATTTTCTTGCAATCAATATTAGTATATTTAAAACAAGACTTTGGTGCATAGCTCTCATAAAAGGTTAACTTATTATGATTTAATGCTTATTATGACCTTAGAATCCTTAAATTATCTTGATTATGAAATTAAGGGTGAACTCACAAAAACTTTGTAAACATCTTAAAGAAAATTTGAAACAAGTTACGACCTTAGTATTTTTAAGGTAATATTGGATACAAAAATAAAGGAGCCTGTAATATTCATGAATATGATATATATTTTGTTCTTAATGGAGTTCTCTAAACAAATTTGGTCTTAATATCTCGTGTATTTGGTTAGAGATACATGTACTCTAAGCTTAAAGGATTCTCATTTTTAGGGCTTAACATCCTTTGTAAAATAGATGATAAATTAATATATGTATCCGTCATGAACCTAAAATCATTTCTAGGCTTAACACCCTTTTGCAAATGATTGAGAAATAAATTGTGGCTAAATTTGACAACACATGGTTTGCATTCATATTAAATCCCTTACTTTAAAAACTGAATATCTTATTTAGGGGGAACATAGCAATAAAATTAAGGAGGGATGATAAAATTTATACTTAATGATTATCTTGGTTATCTTTTTGAAATTACAAAGGGGGAGAAATAATATAAAATATAAAATAAAATGAGTTTCATAATCATTCGGCCAGCACACACTTTCAAACAAGAGAATGGCTATAAAAGGTAAACTTCAGGTATGAAACTCATATGTTTTATATATCCTTATTTTATATTTTGGAAATGCTTGTCATCTTCAAAATGGGGAGATTGTTGGCTAAATTGGGCATTATTATAATCCCTTTGTTTTGATGATGACAAACGTTTCATTCTTTTGGATCTAACGTGCTACTTGAGTGTTGTAGGAACAAGGTGGATGACAAACCTTTGGAAGATCTATATGCTTCAAAATGCTTTAATTTCATGATTGTAATCAATGTAAAAACTTGTACAAGTATATAATGTAAAAGTACTTAGATATCATGTAAATCAAGCGTTTAGATCTTCCCTAGCCACACACAACATTTAGATAGGTCATCCCCTATAATAGTATCACAACTACACACTGATACACACACTTAATACTTAGTTCAAAATATTGAAACAAAGTCATTCTTGGTCGACAAACTTCTTGACTGAGACACTCTCAGTCGACAAACTCCTCGACTAAGAATTGACCCAAATAGCTGTTAGACACAGTAGACAAAGTAGTTGGGAGTTGGAATCGAAAGTTATATACACTTGCTCCAGACTGTCCCTCGATTGACAAATTTTTCGACCGACAGGACTCCCGGTCGACAATTCCTCGACCGGGATTATCTCTGTCTGCACTTTTTAGAATTAATTAACTAGCCATTGCTAAAGCAATTAGTGGACAACTAACAGCTAGTTAAGCACTAAGAACCCCCTAGAAAGTGTCTAGAACGTCCTTAAGCACTCATAGGCCATTCCTATAAATAGGATATGCCTTAGGACACCCAACACACACTTTTGCAATACTTGAGAATACATACTTGCAATTGGCAATCCTTTCTTGTGAGAAATTGAGTAACTCCAACATTTTCTATTCATTTCCACTGCTCCAAATTCGTGTCTTATAGGCTAGCATCTCCTACCCACTGCACTTACACTTTCATACACATTGGTTAGGAGATCAAAATTCTTGATATAGGAAATCAAGACTTGTGCTACAACGGTAATTGTAATTTCCATTTTCCTTTCTTGTTCCTTCTTATCTATTTTGTACTCTCCTTGCTACTCCTAGGTTGGAGGTTGTGGATAGGAGAGGGTTTATCTTCTCATGTGGAGAAGGGTCTTCTCGGTGGAGAAGGAGGACTTTGGACTACTACAAGAAGGTTGTCTCAACGAGAAACTACTTAAAGGGGGAGCTTGAAGTTACTTCAAGGGGGAGCTTGAAGTTACTTCAATGGGAAGCTACTTCAAGAGGAAGGCTACTTCAAGGGGGAGCTTGAAGTTACTTCAAGGAAGACTGCTTCGAGGTTGGTGAGACTACTTCAAGGTGAAGGCTGTCCAAATGATGGTGAAAGTATTTGTAATTTTAAGTAACATACTTGTGAGGTAATAAAATTTAAATACTTTCAAAATCCCAATTGGAAACAATTGGGTAGTGGACTGACTCCTTTAGTTTTTGCTAAAGGTTGAACCACTTTAAACACCTTGCATCTTTCTCCTTATCTCAATTGTGGTTGTTTGAGTTGAATTATTATTAAAATAAATATAAAACCCTATTCACCCCCCTATAGTGTTTTTTGAGAAATGCCTAAAGAATCTATTATTGACATGCTTGTTACTACATGTTCTTCTTTTTCTAAATGTAAATCTAAAAGAAAACGGTTAGGAAAAATCATTGATGATCTTTATGCTAAGCTTGAAATTTTAGAATTGAATGAGAAAACCAATCTTGATAGTACTGATAACTTGAAAGGGAAATACCTTGATCTTAAGCTCCAATATAATGGGGTTGAAGTTACGAATGGTGTCTACCTTAAGAACATTGAAAATCTTAAGGAAGAGAACCACAATTGCCTACAAGAACTTGAATTTCTCAAAACTGAAAATGCTGAATTTAAGTTGCTTATTGATGCTTGTAGAGAAGAGAGAGATGTTTATCTCAAAGAGATTCAAATGCTAAAATCTAAAAATGCTAGGTTTCTTAGTCAAGTAAATGATTTATCTTCTAGACCTTTGTTGCCTAGTGTTAATGTGGCTGCTATCTCTCTTGAAAAGGATTCATATCTTACTAAAGCTTTATGTCTTGAAGTTGACCTTGTGCATGCTAGGGATGATATATCTAGTTTATCATCTACTATTGTTTCTTTGAATGATGATAATCATGGATTAAGAGAATCCTTGCAAAAATTCCTCCAAGGGAAGAACTCCCTAAATGAAATCCTTGATCATTCTACCAACAAAGAGGTACTAGTGGTTGGGGATTTCAAGGGGGAGCCTCAAAGGGAAAGATTAAGGCCAAAGGTAAGAAAAAGAGTAAGGAGATCTCTTTCTTTGTAGGAGAATCTTCAGGCACTTAGAATCCTATGGTTTGTTCTTATTGCAAATGTGATGACCATTATTCTACTTATAGTGCTTACAAGCCTAAGGGAACCAACCCAAAGATGAAATGGGTCCCCAAGCTAACTTCGGATACCAAAGTTTTAGTTGGGAATCGACATTCGCCTTTCTTGTAGGGAAAAGATAGATGGATCGTTGATAGTGGCTGCATAAAGCACTTGACGGGTGATGTAAGCCATTTCAACAATTTCACAAAGAAGAAAGGAGGATCTATCACCTTTGGGGACAAAAAGAAAGGTAATGTCAAAGGTGAGGGTGATGTAGGTGAATCCTTATACATTAAGAATATTCTTTTTGTAGACGTCCTACATCACAATTTAATAAGTGTTAGTCAACTTTGTGATAATGGTTACCTTGTTCTATTTACTTCTTTTCAATGTTTGATTCTAGATTCCCTCACCTATCAAGTTATATATAAGGGATCTAGAAGTGGTAATCTTTATGTTAATGTTCTTAGCTCTATTAAACCTATGGTTGGTAGATGCCTAGTAGCCAATTCGAATGATATTTCTCTTTAGAACTGCCAGCTTGGTCATGTAAATATGCATCAATTAAAGAAGTTGAGAAAAAAGGACTTAGTCAAGGGACTTCCTAAATTGGATTTTAAAAAGGATGAGGAATGCCAACCTTGTACACAAGGAAAGAAAACCAAGTCCTCTTTCAAATCCAAAGGAGTTCTTAGCACTAAGAGAGATCTTGAGCTTCTTCATATTGATCTATTTGGACTAATGAGAATGCAATCGCTTTGTGGTTTCAAGTATTTCCTTATTATTGTCGATGATTTCTCTAGATATACTTGGACCTTCTTTCTCATTTCAAAGAGTGATACACTTGATGTTTTCTCTAGTTTTTGCAAATGAGTTGAGAATGAAGCTTCTTGTCAGATTGTTTCCATCCATAGTGACCATGGGGGAGAATTTGAAAATGAGCTTTTTGAGCATTTTTGTCAAGAATCGAGTTATGCACACAACTTTTCTTCACCTCGTACACCTCAACAAAATGGGGTTGTAGAGAGGAAGTATATGTCTCTGTAGGAGATGGTTAGGACCATGATTCTTGAGCTTGATACTCCTAAGAAGTTTTGGGCTAAAGCTGTCAGTACCTCTTGTTATGTACAAAACTGTGTTTTCACGCATCCATCGCTTAAGAAAACCCCCTATGAACTATGGTGTGGTAGGAACCCTTCTATCGAGTATTTACATGTTTTTGGATGTCCTTATTTTGTTTTGAACATGAAGTATTCTCTTGACAAGTTTGATCCAAAATCGTACAAGGCTTTCTTTCTTGGCTATAACACTACTAGCAAGGCATATAGAGTTTATAATGTTGATCTTGCTAAGGTAGAAGAATCTATTAATGTTAAGTTTATTGAGACTAACCCCTCTATTCCCAAATATATTGCTTCAAATGATGATGTTGCAGATGAAGTAATTCCTATTCTTAAAGAATTCAACATCACCCAACAGGGAAAAGTGGTGGCCATTCAAGAAGAAGAAAAAGATGATGAAAAGAAGGATCCAACTCCCCGATTTGCAAAGAATCATCATAAGGAGCTGATTTTAGGTGATCCATTTGAAAGAGTGAAGACGTGGGCTACATTCAACAAGGAACAAGATAACAACGCCTTCATCTCACAACTAGAGCCTAAAGATGTCAAGGAAGCTCTTGGGGATGAAGAATGGATCCTAACTATGCAAGAGGATCTGGAACAATTTGAGAAAAGAAAAGTTTGGACCCTTGTGCCAAGACCAAGTGATAGAAAGATCATTGACACCAAATGGGTCTACTACAACAAGCTAGATGAAAGTGGCAAAGTGGTAAGAAACAAAGAAAGGTTAGTGGCTCAAGGATACAATCAACATGAAGGTATTGAATTTGATGAAACTTATGCACTTTTAGCTAGACTTGAGTCCATTCGTATGTTACTTGCTTTTGCTAGTCATAAAAACTTTCTTTTATATCAAATGAATGTTGAAAGTGTATTTTGGAATGGTACAATTGAGTTGGAAGTGTATGTTGCACAACCTCCGGGCTTTAAACATGAAAATCTATCTAACCATGTTTATTTGTTGCAAAAAAGCTCTCTATGGACTCAAACAAGCACCAAGGGCTTAGTATGAGAAATTAAAGAACTTTTTGTTAGATCATGGTTATATAATGGGAAAAGTGGATTCTACCTTATTTCTAAAGCACGCTTCTAACAATTTTCTTATCATTCAAATATATGTTGATGATATCATTTTTGGCAGAACTAACCTTGATCTTTGCAAAGAATTTAGTGATCTTATGCATAGTGAATTCAAAATGAGTATGATGGGCGAGCTCTTATTCTTCCTCAACTTTCAAATCAAGCAAACAAAACACGAGGACTTCATCAACCAAGGCAAGTACACAAGTGAACTACTTAAGAACTTTGAGATGGCGAATACCAAGCCGATGGACACACCCATGTCAAACACCGCCAAACTTTATAAAGATGAAGAAGGTGAGAAGGTATATGAGAAGCTCTATAGAGGTATGATTGGAAGTTTACATTATTTAACTGCCTCTAGACCTGACATAATGTTTAGTGTTGGCTTGTGTGCTAGATTTCAATCAAACCCTAAGAAATATCATGTTATAGCTATTAAGAGGATTCTAAGGTACCTATATAAAACTCAAAACTTTGGACTATGGTATTCCAAGTCAAAGGACTTCACTTTTACTGTCTATAGTGATGTCAATTATGCAGGCTGCTTGATTGATAGAAAGTGTACAAATGGCACTTATTTCCTCCTAGGACCATGCTTGGTGTCTTGGTTCTCCAGGAATCAGAGCACCGTGGCATTATCAACCACCGAGGCTGAGTACATTGCAGCCGGGAGTTGTTGTGCCCAGGTCCTATGGATGAAGCAAATGCTCCAAGACTTTAACATTCATTTTGATGCTTCTCCTATCTTCTGTGATAATACTAGTGCAATTAACTTGTCTTATAATCCTATATTGCATAGTAGAGCTAAACATATAGAGGTTTGCCATCACTTTCTTTGTGATCACATTGCTAAGAAGGATATTTATATCACACATGTGGACATAGAAAATCAGTTGGTAGACATTTTTACAAAACCTCTAGCTAGAGAGCAATTTAATTTTATTAGATCAAAATTACTTATAACTACTTTGGATGAATCTAATATTCTTTCTAGCTAGTAGTCATCTATCATATATCTTTTGCATCTATGTTGATCATCTTTGAGTGCTTATATGCTTAAAATTTCTTTTTCATGTTCGTTTTGCCTTCTTTTTCTCTTATTTTTGGGTATTTTTTGTAAACACTCATTTTATCACAAAATAGTACCCAATGATGAGTGATATATGCCTAAGTATGTTTAATATACATAATGGAATTGAAAATTAAATTTAATTAGCATTCAAATAGCTAGAAATTAAGTTTGATGGTTTTAGGTTAGGTTGACCATCGGTCGCGTTTCCCCCAGGACAAACTCGACCGATCCATGGCCGAGAGCTATTTTGAATGGACCAATCGTTCAAGTTTCTGACTCTTAAAACTCGACCGATCCGCAGGATGAAGCCAACTTAAGTTGGATTCGGCTGACTATTCTCCCTCTCAACTAGATAATAGTTGATCGATTTCCCTTTGTCTAGCCCTAAGCTCTCAATCCCAGACCTTACCTTCCCTATCCTAGCCCTAATTCGACCTAGATAGACCCTCCTAGACCTTCCCCCTTGCTCTACCTTGGTGTGTGAATGGTTTTGGTGGTTTGTTTTGTGTGTTTTCTCTCTTCTTCTCCTTCTTTGCGCCTCCATGGCTTCTCATAGAAGAAAGAGACCCGCCCCTAGCAATGCATCATCCTCTTCTTCATCCTCTCACTTGATTCTATTTGATGAGACCCTCTTTGTCTCAATAGAGGTTGTAAATAGGTATAAGGATCTTCTTCCTAGGAGTCCTTTCCCTTTTAGAGCCTTGTTTGAGCCTAGCCCTAGGCATCAAGCCATCCTCGATCAAGTGGCAAGGTTGCTATCTGTTCATCACCTATCCGCCCTGGGTGTCGAGCGTGACTACTTTCATAATTCAATGTCTAACACAAAAGCAGTTCATGAATTCTATGCAAATTTGTGTTGGAACTACGACTCCCTTGTACCCCCTCTGAATACTCAAGTAATCCTTACTTCCATGATCGCCGAGAAGAAATTCCAAATCTCTAAGGATATCCTAAATGTTTTCTTTTCAAGAGCCGATGAGAATGACACCTGGCGTAAGGACTATGTGAGTATTTTGACCTTTTGGATCCTAAGGGTTTCTACAGGCCAAATGAGTTCACTCTTCTTGATATCCATCACTATCTGAAGAGACCTGATGTTCCTTATAAGAAGAAGAACACCCTACCCTTCTCCTCCCTTGATCTCAAGAAGCATATATTAGCCCTAGTGGTCAACTGCAACATCCATCCAAAGAAAAATCAAATAGATATTGTAGAAAACACTACGGTGATCATGTACTGCATCTTAGAGAATGTCAGAGTCAAGTGGTCTAGATATATCCTCCACCATATGACTTGCTTTGACTCTGGCAAGAACACCTGTGGAACCCATCCACCTTATCCTTCCCTGATTTATGGTTTTTTCCAGTTTGCCACTGAAAAATCACTCTTCTCTGACTTCCACTACAGACATTCCAGGAAGCGAGTGTACATTAGTGAGACTACAATTCAGAAATCTGTGCCTATCCTATCCTCCACCGCTCCCGATGCTTCACCCTCTACCTCTACCTCAGTTTCCCCTACCTCAACCTTTACCCAAGCTCCACCTCCTCAGCCACCCCGACCTAGCCGTGCCTCATTTCGTGTATCCAATGAAGCCCTCATGGGTTACATGATGTACCAACATGCATACAACCTCTAGGTCCAGGAGTATCTATACCAGGATTTATGTTCAATCATGTCAAACATGAACTTATCCTATGCACACCCATACCCCACCTACCAGCCTTACCCCGATAGTGATTATGCATCCTATGCATACCATCACTACTACCCTACCCCTGAGCCTTCCACTACTACTCCCACACCCTCTAGTGTTGGTGGACCTGCTCATATCTTCCTCTTGTTGCCTGCTGGCCCCCTGGCCACCCTGCTTGCCAGTCTGGGTGATTCTAATCCCTCCTTCCCTCAGGCCAAAGAGCTTAATGCTCTTGGTATGACTTGGGATGAGCAGAGCATTCGTTGGCCCGGTCGTGGCTTCGGTCCTTCTATGGACAAGGAGATGCCTGACCAAGATGATACTGAGTTTGTTGCTGCTGATGAGGATGATGGTGATGGTGAGGATGCATCTAATGATGGTGATGGATCTGGTGATGACTCCGGTGATGAAGGTATTGCTGCTGTTGCACCTTTATATGGTGACAACTACTACGAGCCTAATGCTGAGGATGATGATGATGTTGTGGACATAGATAGCTTAGATGTCTAGTTGTTTCTTAGTTTTTAGTCTAGTTTGCTGATCATATATATCTTTTTAGGCTATTTTGTAATAGAAACATCTGGGCACATTATCTGAGATGTACTATTTTATCTTCAGCTTTCATCGTTTCTTGCTTGTAGTTGTCTTTATGAGAACATGCTTCATGGGTTGTAATCTCTCTTTTATGCACTCTTACTCTTTGATCAGTTATATCTTATGAGTTGGTGCCATATTTCACCATATTTCTGATTATGACCTAGGTTGTGTATTTCTCTAGTCTCTGTTTGATATATGTTATGTGACTGCATGTTAAATATCTACTTGGTTGTGCTTGGAGAAGACTGTTTGCATGCTCTTCTACCCCCTTCCTTTTTTATAATGTCAAAAGGGGGAGAGATTTTTCAATGTCTTGAAACTCAATCATATTGCTATTATTGTTGAAGTAATCCTTTTCTTGTTCTTTATATGCATTATCATGTGACTTGCTAAAAGATCATGTAGTACATGCATGTTATATTGCTTTGTGTAGAAAGGTAAATTATGCAGGTTAAAGTAAGCATAGATTGAGAGGGAGCAATTCACATTGTTTAAATCTTAAATCCCCCTAATTCACAAGGCAAATGTATACTTTAAATATTCTTTTCAATATGTTTGAGGAATGATTTGTCATTGTCAACAAGGGGGAGAGTGTTGACCTAGAGGTGATACATTGTCCATATTTTGATAATGACTCAAACATTCCATTCAGATGTATCTAATATGTGTATTCAAGATTGATCTCAGGTGTTAGGTACATGAAAAGAATCAATTTACACAAGCCCTAGGTTGTCAAAGTTCAAGTCAAAAGCAATGCAAGTATGCTAATTAGGAAATCCATTCAAACGACCTTAGAATAATTTTTTAATCACTTATATTGATGATATGACTTGTAACTAAGATGAGAAAAATATGTGGGACACTTAGTACCAAGTTTTAATCACTTTTTAATGACTTTAGAAAATTGATCACAAACTGCTGATCGGTCGAGTTACAATCTCGACCGATCCCTTGAATCGATTTTCTAGAGAGTGCATCGGTCGAGTTGTGCATTCACAGAACTCAACCGATCGAGATACTGATCAAATGTGATTTTAACTGATCGGTCGAGTTTTCCAGGACAAACTCGACCGATAGTTTGAAAATCGGGTTTGTCTTTTAGCCGATCGATCGAGTTACCTTTATTGAATCTCGACCGAATGTACTATATGAAAAACGCAGAAAAAGTAATTCTAACCGTTGGTGACTTATTTGTACAAAAATAGATATGTTGACTTGTGCAAAAAAGGCTATAATTCGACCCTAAGTGTTCCCCAACTCAAGGGAGCATCCCCATCTATAAATAGGACCACTTGGAGTTCATTCCAAGGTTGCTCACTCACTACATACAAGGTCCTTGCTATAGTTGAGTGTGCTACTATCCCTTGATCCCCTTTCTATATCTAGTTTATACTTCATTTTCATGATTTTTGAGTGAGTTAGGATTATTGTAAGAGAGCTCTACCTTTGTGCGTGTAAAGCTCTCAATATTCCACTACTTCCCTATCCCCTTCTTTCATGAAGAAAAGTTGAAGTAAGCAAGCTCCATCGAGTGAAGGAGTTGTTGTTGGTCCTCTTGTTGATGAAGAGGTGGTGATCTTCTCCAGGTGAAGGATAAGGCAAAGGCGGAAGATCCAAGAGGATAAGAAAAGTCCTTCAAGGCGGAAGACTTGAGCTTGAATGGGTAAGGCCTAGGTGAAGGCTGAAGATTCAAGCTAAGTGGGTAAGTTCCTTGTTAAGGTGAAGATCTCCTTGTGATTGGATGGGTAAGTCCTTTGGTGGTGTAATCTATGTGGTGATATAATAGAGAAAATCACTTATAAAGTCCTAGAGGTTGACCTCTCCAGGTAGTGGACTGACTCACTTCTAGTTTGAAGTGTGGAACCACTCTACATCCCTTTGTCAAGTGCTTGCTATCAATCTCTCTCATCCTTGCTATACTTGTTAGATAGGACTTCAAATTGCTATTAAGCTACTGCTCCTAATTGATATAATTTGAAGGTCTAATATGTTTGGTGAGAAATTGTGTAGCTCTGTTAACCCCCCTCTAGAGCCCTTAGATCCAACAGAGTTTGTAACTCGACCGATGAATAAATTGGTATGAATTTTGGAAAATGACTTTTGAGTGCTTAAATATTCGATCTAAGTGCTTCTGATTTTTCTAAGCTTAATTACAAGTCATACAATCATTACAAGTGACTAATGGATTTACATCATATTCAAAAAATGTGCACTTGTATTGACTTTGACTTGTCATTTCTCCAAGTTGAGATGCGCAAGTTAGGGCATTTGGAGTGTGTCTATACCTAATCTGAAATCACTCAAGTAGAAGCATTAGACACAAAGAATTATAATGGTTTAGTGATCATCAAAACAAGAGTTTAGTCAATTTAGACCTTGAGTCAACATTGACTAAATTGACCTTGAGTCAACAATAACATCCAGAAAGTTACCTACAAACTTAACTTAAACTTCTCATCTGGCTTATCTGATACGATCAAATCCTCACATGCCATAATATGCACAAAAGAAGATTTCATGGCCCATCCATTTGGTACTCAACATGAAGTATCTACACATTTTTTTCCTGTTGTCCCATATGTAAAATATTAATAGACGATTACTTATTTACTAACTTCGAACCTCTAGCAGAAACTTCATATATTCGACATGTGTATTCAATAGCTCAGCTGGTACATCCCGATATCTTTTAAGCCTCCTCTATTTGGCCAATGATTTCTGAAGACCAACCCACTTATTTGCATCTGAACTTTCCTTTGTTAGTTTATTTATGTTCGCTTGGGTCATTGAATCCTTGACACCTTCTGGTGCAATGGGTTCTATGTTTTTTTTTTTCCTGTCAGACCCACATACTCTGATCAGTATACCGTTGTATACTAATATGTTATATTTATGCAATGAACTATTACTCTAGAAAAATCTAGTACATTGAATGATTAATGTAAGAAAAAGAGGATAGAAAACTTGAAACAGTATTCGATTGTTACGTAGCTGTCTTAGGAAGATAAATAAAAGTAGGCTGCGAGGAACCATACCAACAATTTAATACATCGCGGGTCCCATCCCCGTGTCCACACCCATACATCAGGTGGTGGTGGAAGTATCCCATCTTGTTTAGGCTTCCTGGACAAACTTCGACCCCTCCAGCGCGTCAAAAAGCTACTCGGAAAGCCGCCTTCACATCGAAGATGGTAGCGGTGGATCGGTTGGGAGCTCCAATCAGCGAGAATGTGTATGTCCTTTGATTCCTGTAATTTATTCTTTCTGAAATGCGGGATTACCATACGTGTTTCATTATCATATATATATATATATATATATATATTCCTTCCTCCTAGTCCCTCCTATCATGTCCATTTCTGTGACGTGGTGATAGGTACAGCAGCAATGGTTTTGGATGAGCACGATAGCAATGAGACAAAGATATCAGTGTTAGACACTCTTGGTTGAGACATCACTCGTGGAAATAGACTGGAAATCAATCAATAGACCACTCACCTTTACTCTACCGTGACTTGCACCATTATTAGTATTTTCTATTGTTGCTACTTAAAAAGCTCTTAAAATTATTGAATACCCCAGTTTGATCGCACCAAATGCGGCCAAAAGAATGATTATGATTCTCCCGCAGAGAAGGCAAGAAAACAAATATATATTATGAACGAATAAAAGCAAATGAAAGCAAAGCGGGACACTAGTTAGACGCGGCAAGCGGTCGCCCTCAATCTAGGGAATTGGCCACTCAACAAACACAGGCGGGCCATTTCAGTAGCACCCACAAGACGACTCCTACATTAGAAGCTTTCGTTTTATTCAAATAAAGAGTTGGGAGAAAACACTGTGTGAAACGATATTATGGGGCGCTAACATTGATGGGTATCACTTAATAGTAGCATCAAAATCAAAGGACAAGCAAGCATTAAACATTACTTTAGATGGAATCTATGGTTAAGTTTTGTGATTATGATATGGTTTTACGTGTCAAACCCTATATGGAGGGAAGGGTTTTGAGTCACACTCAAATCCAACCGACCATTGTTAAGTCAAAATTGATGCCATAAAAGGTCTATGGAAGAGCTGGAATCTACGACCTCACCAAACCTCATGGTCTGTACACAAGTACATAGAGGAGACATACCAGTCAACTGCAACCTGTGACCTATAGTCAAATAGTGAAAATCATAGCCCTCCTAAGTATAGGTCACGACACTAGTGAAACTGAACTACAACCCGCAGACGCACTCATACCAGGATATGGTCTGTATCCAATCTTGTGTAACCTTAAAAGCATCAAATCATTGAGCTACAACCCATAGCCGCACTCTTTCCAAGGTATGGCCCGCAACCAATCTTGTGAATGCATATACTCAATAGTTATGACTCCAGGATTCCTCTAAGGGAAAACTCGTTTCACCATCCAGCAAGTGCTGACACGAAGATGGATCTATGGCATAGGGCAAACTACATGATTAGGTTCCACTTGATTAGTTAAATCAATTAAGTATCTTTTAGCATCAATCAAGTTACATTGTATAAAGTCATAACAAACTCTACAAAGATAATGGCATAACACACTTTCAGCAGATATAAATGTATAGGTTGTGAGCTTGTCACACGATCACCACATCATGCATGTATTATTGTCATTCACAACATCATCAAAAAAGCCACATGCCATGGGATATCAATCCCTCAACTCATCTCATATTAGGCCACAAGTCATTGCCAGGTCATAAGACCATTCACAACATCATTCATGTATCACAAGTGCCTCAACATGCCTCTCAAGGCTCATTTAACATGTATCATTTTATACCCACCATAACATGCACTAGCTATGATTATCAATCTTATAATACATGCATGGTTAGAAGTTGATAAGTAAGAGAGAAGGATAACCACATAACATTATAATCCTTTCATGATAGGGGAAACAAGCAAGCTCATTGTTCAGTATTAGGGTTAGGGTTTCCTCTTAGTCGTTTAGAGATTACAAGACTAGGTATGACTATCCACCCTAGAACCATCACACTCCATAATCTTGGAGTGTATGAGGAGTAGGAGACATCATTAAGGTTGATTAGAAAATGTTCCAAACAACACTGTGCATGGCATATGTATCATTCATATATGATTATCATTAAGTGTTCATATGTGTTTCACAACCACTTATCATCACCCTATGTTGACCATATGATGACATAGCTCGCAACCACCCATAATGGTCCATGTCATGCTGTGACCCTCATGTGTCTCGACCATCCATCACATGTCACAACCTCCACCCTCTAGGTCATGTCACGCTCGCGACACTAGGGTTAGGGTTCCACCAAAACATCTCGACCAGAAGGTGTATTGACCTCAACAATGTCTCGATCTCAACCTATGTTGCGAACAAAGATCATCATGGTCAAGACCCTACTCTCTAGGGCGTATCTCAATGCAAACTAGGCAGCAACAAGACACCAACACTAGGGGTAACTAGTCCACTTAGCACCAAAGGACTTGATCCAAGATCACTAGGTCAAACCGAACCTCAAAGGAGCATCTTGACCAAAAGCTATCAAGTTCGTGACCATCATGAGGGGAGTGTCACGACCACCCAAGATGTACCATCTAGGTTGCCAAAACAAAACTAAAACTAACGGTGAAACTGCAGTTATCATGAAGAAAAAGGTCACCTACAAACAGTCACCAAGACCCTAAGTCATTAGTCAAGAGACTACCAAGGAGGAACCTAATCTAAGGAAGATAAAACTATGCTCAACATAACCAAAACCAAACCTAACATCCCTCCAACCTCTAAGTACACAAACATCATGCATGAGAGCAAGATAAAGAGCAAGACATAAAGAAAAACCTTCATAACACATTATCTACCAAATCGGGTACAAAATATTAGGGTTTCAGATTGCTTTCAAACCAATCAAGGAATCTCCACCAAACAAGCTCTAGAGATTTCCACTAAACACGAGCATGGTGAGAAGGAAATTTAGAGGAAGAATACAATAATAAAAATCATAAAGAAGTGCAATAATAGAGTAGTTTTAGTGTTATATAACCCGCCTTAAGTTGATCACCACCAAGAGCTCCAACTCCAAGATCAAGAACTCCAAGCACACGATCCAAGGGATGAAGGAACTTCACCAAAAGCTCCACACTCATCCACAAGAGAATCTTAAGAACAAGAAGACACCAAGGCCAAAGCTATCTTAAGGAAAGAAGCAAAGAAGCTCTAGGCCTAACCAAAAGAGAAAGGAAGAAAGAGAGGAGAAATCCTCGTCACGCCTGGGTCTACCTTGTCAAAACATTGTCTATGACCCTTGTGATGAGGGGTTTCTCTCCCAAAACCACCATGGAAGAACCATGGTCTAGGGCCAAGAAAAGAGAGGAAGGTGAAGGTAGGAGATCAAAAGAAACATTAACTTGGGAGACAAACACTTACCAAGGATGGAAGATGACCTCAGATCACCACCACCACCACATGCAAGAAAAGATTGATACCCCAAGCTCCAAGGACTAACCTCCTTTCTTCACCAAGCTCCAAGACAAGTAAAGAAGGAGGAAGAATAAAAATGGCCAAAAGGGTTACAAAAAAAGAAAGATAAAGGGTTATATAGATGAAGGATAAGAGAGAGAGTAAAGGGTGAGGTGTCAACACACTAAGGAACCCAAGGGATACTTATCCTCACAAAAGACCAACATGCACCCACATGCAACCACTTAAACATGACATGAAAGACATGGTGATACACTCTAGGTAGTGTCTTGACCACCATGTTGTCCCCCATGGTTGCGGTCGCGGCCATCCTAGGGTGCACCTCCCATGGTCACAACGCCATCAACCAACACCACCTCTAGGTTGAGACAAGACACCTCCACAAACCCTAGGTTGAGATAACCCAAGCTAGGTTAACCATCTTGACACAAGACCACACAAGACCTTCTGGGGTGCAACTCAACCACTTGGAGGAAGTGTCTGGACCATGAAACCCTCCAAAACTAGCCTTGGTCATGACCCAAGGTCGAGACAACACAACCAATTCACACATGGTTAAGGTACTCAACACCCACATCAACCCACATCAAGCAAGGCACCCTACTCTTTCTCTTTCCTCTTGATGATGTTAAGAAATAGACAGAACACTCTAGAGATGGCAAATTTCACATCAACCCCCTACACTGGGTAAATTGCAATTTGCACCAAAACTAGCATTAAAGGCACAAAAACATCCAAACAAAGGTCAAACTGGAGACTTAAGCTCTCCACAAGTCATAATTACATCTCAAAGGATTAGAGAAAGATCCTAAGAACATGATTAGGCCAAAGCAAATAGGGTTACCCCAAAACTCAAGTCAGGGTCCTTACAAGCCATAAACCCTAAGGATTTTGCCCCTGAAATCCTAAGAGAAAAGAGAGGGGTACTTCCTCTTTATTTCTTCCTCAAGATCCTATGTGGCTTCTTCAACACCATAGTGATGCCACAAAACCTTTACAAGTACTATGTCCTTCTTCTTCACCTTCTTCACCCTTCTGTCAAGGATCAATACTAGACCTTAAACATAGGATATATCTTTATCAAGCTCTACCTCTACTGGCCGCAGCACTAACTCTGTATCAGGATGGAACTTCCTCAACAGACTCACATGAAATACTGGATGCAACCTATGCAACTCAGGTTGCAATTCCAACCTGTAGGCCACCTTCTCAACACGTTCCATCATAGGGTAAGGTCCCATAAACCTGGGGGCCAAATTACCCATCTTCTCAAACCTTAAAACACCTTTCTAGGGAGAGACCTTGAGGTACACTCTGTCTCCCACTTAGAACTCCAAGGGTCTATGTCGATTATCTACATATGACTTTTGCCTATCCTGTGCAACCTTCAACTGTTGTTGAATCCTTTGATCTTTTTTGTCTTCTATTGCAAAAGTTCATGACCAAGTAGTTGATACTCGTCTGTGTCATACCAATACAATAGAGATCTACAACACATCCCATAAAACACCTTATACGGTGCCATGTCTATGCTTGTGGCACACCAAAGAACTCAACTGGGCTCTATCCATAGGTGAATATGGAGACTTCCTACTTAAAGCATCTGCCACAACATTAGCCTTCCCTAGATGGTAGTCAATTATATAGTCATAGTCCTTGATTAACTCCATCCAGCGTTGTTGCCTCATTTTCAACTCCTATTGTGAAAATATGTACTTCAGGTTCTTGTGATCTGTGAAGATCTGACACTTCTCTCCATAAAGATAGTGTCTCCAGATCTTCAAAGCATGAACCACAACAACTAATTCTAGATCATGGGTTGGGTCATTCTCCTCGTGATTCTTAAGTTTTCAGGAAGCAAAAGAAACCACTTGCTTGTCCTGCATCAGCACACAACCCAAGCCATTCATGTACGCATCAAAAAAGACTCTATACTCCTTCCCTTGCTTAGGAAAGACCAACACTAGTGCACTTGTCAACGTCTCCTTCAATTCTGAAAAGCACGCTGACATCTACCATCCCAGACAAAAGAGACGTCCTTCCTTGTCAACTTCGTTAGGGGCAAAGTGATAGCACTAAAGTCCTTGATGAGCCTCCTATAATAGCCTGCCGAATCTAAAAAACTATGCACTTTTGTTGGAGTCTTTGGCTGCTCCCACTCCGTCACTGACTCAACCTTCTTGGGATCCGCACAAACTCCCTCAGCAGATATAACATGCCCCAAAAAGGCTACTTCTTTCATCCAGAACTTGTACTTGTTGAACTTGGCATAAAGTTGATGCCCCCTCAACACGGTAAATAGCCTACTGGAGATGTTTATCATAGTGTTGTTTGTCATGGCTATATATTAGAATGTCATCTATGAAGACCACCACAAACTGATCAAGAAATGGTCGAAACACTATGCTCATCAAGTCCATGAATGATGTCGGTGCATTGGTCATCCCAAACAACATAACTATGAACTCGTAGTGAGCATACCTCATCCTAAAATTTGACTTAGGTATTTCATCCTTCTTGATCCTCATCTGGTGATAGCCCAACCTCAGGTCTATCTTCAAGAACACTATCGCGCCATGCAACTGGTCAAATAGATCATCTATCCTTGGCAATGGATAATTTTTTCTTTATCGTCACCTTGCTCAACTGTCTATAGTCTATACACAACCTCATGGACCCATCCTTCTTCTTCACGAACAACACTATAGAACCCCACGACGACATACTCAGTCTGAAAAAACCCTTGGCAAGCAGCTCTTGCAACTGTTCAACTCTACAATCTCTGCTAGAGCCATGTTGTATGATGTTTGTGTTATTGGTTGCGTTCCTTGGACTAGATTGATCTCAAAGTCAATCTCTTGGGGCATGGAAACACTGGGGAACTCTTCAAGAAAAACATCCTCAAACTCCCAGAGAACTGGCACCTCCTGAATACTAGGAATTCTAGCCTCAATATCCAACACATGTGCCAAGAACGTCTCACTACCTCATCTCTACAGCTTCCCTGCTACCATTGCTGACACCAGACACGTCAGAAGAATATTCCTATCCTCTTGGAAGATCCATGTCTTATCACTATCCACAAAAGTCACCTGCTTTAAACCAAAATCCAAGACCACTCTATACTTCTCCAAGGTGTCCATCCCAAAGATTACATCAAATCCATGCATGTCAAGTGGTATGAGATCCAATTGAATGTTGTGTTCTGAGAAAGAAAGGACACAGGAAGGACACACCTCCTACAACATTGTAGAACCGACTAACATGTTCTCTAACAACAAACTATATCTCTTATGACTAATAGGCAAAAGACAATTGTAAAGTACCTCACGAGTGATAAAAGAGTTTGTTGCACCCGGGTCAACCACAATAGATACAAAGCAAGAAGAAAACAAATCAAAATGAAGTAACTCCATCTGACCTATCACTACTCACGGGTTGACCACCACCTCCAACTGATTCATAGTGTGGAATCTATTCAGTGCCTGTTGTTAGCCCTGTCCTTTGCTTCCCTGAGAAGATGATCTAGCTTGCGATGCTTGACCACATCCTTGTCCTTATACATCATTGAACTACTGGCTCTATGAGCCTTGTTGGATCTACCTCATCTATTGAGTCACCTTATCACCTTTCAATGGACATGCCCACCTCAGATGTCCTACCTGTCCACACTTATAGCAGGTCCTGGTCTTGCACCGTGCCTAAATGGTCCTATCATATACGTGGATGTGGTGTTGTGGGCCCTAGTAGGTGGAAAGCTATGGCTCTTTCTCTTACTTGGCGATCACTGATGAGCTAGCAGTGCAAATACCTTTAACTTCTTAAGCCCTCCTGACGTCTGTTCTCGGTACTGTTTCAGTCCCTTCTTGGCACCATCCCCACACTTCTCAACCACATGTCTCCCTATCCTTCGATCTGGATTCACAAATGAGGAAAAATGCTCTCTGTGCCCTAAGGCTACTGTCTGTGTCATAAACTTCACACTTAACTCCTTCTCAAAACATCTGATTTCTTCTTGATCTGTAGCGACCATGCAAGGGAAAAACCTCAACATCTCCATAAACTTTGCCTCATACTCACTGATTGTCACCCTGAACTGCCTAAACAAGGTCTAAATGGTAGGATTGACTACCATTGTAGGGTCTAACTAGGGCATATCAGGTGTTCTCTCCTCATCAACCTGTCTCCTTGCACGTCCTCCTGGTACAACAACACCACTCTCAACAACATGTTCTCCGTGTTCTCTAGCCATCTTTTAGCTTTTCTTCTTCTGTTGCATAAGCAGAATTCATTATAGGACAGTTTGGAGGATACAAGAACAGACACAAAGCCTAGTC